>CM056722.1:44137005-45387005 GCA_029844215.1 Przewalskia tangutica | reverse complement strand
TGACCATTAAACGAATACCCTTCCGTGATTGATGATTTGTTCGACCCGGTTGCGAGTGCGAGATGTTTCTCCAAGATTGATCTGCGATCGGGCTATCATCAGTGCGTGTTAGAGGCGGATTTCCCTAGGGTGCATTCGGACGTACGGGCATTATGAGTTCAGGGTCATGTCTTTCGGGTTGACCAATGCTCCGGCGGTATTCATGGATTTGATGAACCGAGTGTTCAAGCCATTTTTTGACACGTTTGTGATAGTGTTCATTGATGACATCTTGGTTTATTCCCGCTCAGAGCAGGAGCATGCGGAGCATTTGAGGACTGTGCTGAGAGTTCTCCAGGACCAGCAGTTATACGCCAAGTTTTCCAAATGTGAGTTTTGGTTGGCTTCGGTGGCTTTTCTTGGGCATATTGTCGGGGCCGATGGTATTCGGGTGGATACGACCAAGATCGAGGCGATCGAGTTGGCCTGCACCTACTACTCCGGCAGTGCGCAGCTTTCGGGCCTTGCAGTTACTATCGGCGGTTCGTGGAGAGGTTTGCTTATCTACGCACCATTGACTAGGGTGACTCGGAAAGCGGCTAAGTTTGATGGGTGATGCTTGTGGCGGGGTTTCCGATTCTTGAAGGAGAGGCGCGACCGCCCCATTCTTACTCTTCACGAGGTCGACGGTTATGTAGTGTATTGTGATGCGTCAGGCGTCGGGCTCGGATGTGTGTTGATGCAGATGGGTAAGGTTATAGCGTACGCATCCCGACAGCTTAAGAAGCATGAGAGGAACTACCCCACCCATGATTTGGAGTTGGCAGCGGTGATTCACGCCTTGAAGATCTGGAGGCACTATTTGTATGGGGTTCATGTGGATATTTATACAGACCACAAGAGCCTCGGTATATCTTCGGCCCGGAGGAGTGAACTTACGACAGAGACGGTGGTTAGAGTTACTCAAGGATTATGATGTTGATATCCTGTACCACCGGGGGAAGGTCAATGTTGTGGCAGATGCTCTTAGTCGTAGGTCGATGGAGAGTCTATCAGATGTGCAGCCAGAGAGGAGGGGCATGGTCCGCGAGTTGCATCAGCTAGCGAGCCTTGGAGTCCGATTGATTGGTTCTGATAGCAGTGGGGTTCGAGTTCGAGAGGTTGCCGAGTCTTCCATCTTCGAGGAGGTGAAGAGGCAACAGTTTGAGGATCCGGTTTTGACTCGGTATCGTGATACAGCTCTTCGTGAGAGGAAGGGTCCTTTTGAGGTAGCACCTGATGGGGTGCTAAGGTTTGAGGGCAGGTTGTGTGTTCCAGATATTGCAGGACTTCGGCAGCAGGTTCTAGGGGAAGCACACAAGGCGTTACTCTATCCATCCGGGTCGACCAAGATGTACCACGACCTCGAATCATGTATTGGTGGGATGGCTTGAAGAGGGACGTTGCAGAGTTTGTAGCTCAGTGCCCGTGTTGTCAGCAGGTGAAGGTAGAGCACCAGAGGCCTGGTGGTTTGTTGCAGACGATAGAGATCCCGACCTGGAAGTGGGAGGTGATCAACATGGATTTTATCATAGGATTACCTCGCACTCAGAGGAAACATGATTCTATTTGGGTTATCGTCGACAGGCTGACGAAATCAGCCCACTTTCTTCCCATCAGGACGACTTTTTCGACTGAGGATTATGCCAGACTTTACATCCGAGATCGTCGGACTACGTGAGTCCCTATTTCCATCATATCGCAGAGAGCCCGGTTCTGACTAACTTCGGAGGTCTTTCGAGAAGGTCTAGGGGCCTGAGTGAGCACAGTCTGCATTCCATCCTCAGACAGACGGACAGGCGGAGCGCACTATCCAAACTCTTGAGGATATGCTGCGAGCCTGTGTTATTGATTTCGAGGTAGGCTGGGAGGATCATTTGCCTCTCTAGTTGAGCTTGCGTATAATAATAGCTACCACTCCGGTATTCGGATGGCGCCTTATGAGGCCTTGTATGGGAGGAAGTGCGAGATCACCGATAGCTGGTTTGATGTGGCGAGTGCGATTAGTGGGACGGTTGGTGCAGCGAGCGATGGATAAGGTGAAGCTTATCCGGGAGGCGATTCTTGGCGGCTCGAGTCGGCCAGTCATATGCAGATCATCGTCGTCGGCATCTAGAGTTTGAGGTTGATGATTGGGTTTTCCTGAAGGTGTCACCCATGAAGGGTGTGATGAGATTCGGGAGGAAAGGGAAAATCTGCCCAAGGTACATTGGGTCGTATCAGATTGTCCGCAGGGTAGGCAAGGTTGCCTATGAGTTGGATCTGCCGTCCGATCTTGAGACAGTGCATCCGGTTTTTCATGTTTCTATGCTGAGGAGATGTATCGGGGATCCATCTAGGGTGCACCCGATTGACGATGTCCAGGTGACCGAGGGGTTATCGTATGAGGAGATTCCCATGCGATGTCGATCGTCGAGATAGGCGTCTGCGGACGGGGCGTGGCAGTCAAAGTCTTATGGCGGAACGAGCTCAGGGAGGAGATGACGTGGGAAGCTGAGGAGGACATGAGGCAGAAGTATCCTCACCTATTCCCCACACCTCCAGGTAACTCACTTTCCTACTTGTAAATTTTCATTGTCATTTTTGCTTAAGTGTTGTATTGTGGCCATGTGTGGCATTTGCAACTGTTTAAGTTATGAGGAACCTTATCGTTATCTGTCTTGGGAAGGAACATTCGGGACGAATGTTTCTAAGGAGGGGAGAATGTTATACCCCGTATTTCCAGAGTATGTACGTAGGGGCGTACGTACAAAAGTTTTAGCCTTAAAGTAGGCATAGGGACGAAAATTTGTGCACAACCCACGAAATGAATTGTTTTCCGACGAAACATTTTCCAAAACTTGCGTAGGGAAAATTACGGCTATGTCATTTATTATTTTTGCGGATTTTTCCGAGAGTTGAAATATTTTGGACCAACGAGAGGGTGACACTGTCACCCTCAAGTGGACGGCAAAGAGGGCACGGTTGGCATGATTTTAAGGCCTAAACCAAGGGTCAATGTTTGTGAGTAAATTGTGGAGTAGGGTTAGGGTGCACTTGTGCAAATCGCCACCCTCCACTTAACCTCCACTTGCCTTCATCTTGACCCTTGAAAGTCCTATAAATACCCCCCTTGAGTTGAAGACTTCTTCATCCACAAATCATCTTTCAAGTCTTAAAACTCACTTCCCCCTCTAGAGAGCTTTCGTCCAAGCCTCACTTTCCCCCCTCTTGAGAGCTTAGCCGAAACACCCCTCCCCCCCCCTTTCCTAGTAGTCTCGGCAAAAGCCCTCCCCCCTTGGTAGAAAATACTCTCCAAGTATTGTTACTATCCCCAAAAATACCTTAGCCAATCCCTTATAGTATTTCCAAAGTCACCCCTATACAAAAAGCCCAGAAATACTATCTTATATCCATTAGTCACTAAACGAATCCCTGGGGAAATATTCATAGTTGGTTGAAGTAGTAAGTAGAAGTTGTGTAGAAACTTCTAAGGGTTTCTTGGAGCGTGCAGATTAGGAGCTAAACCTTGCTCAGGATCGACTTTTATCTTGGATAATTTTGGGCTTATCGAGGTAAATAATAATCTTATCCTTCTATTATAATTGGAGAATACATACTGTAGAAGTATAGAAATAAGTATAAAATACATAGAAGGGTATTCTGAGAAGAGAATTGAACTGTAATTACATCTAAGTATATTAAAGAAGATTGAGCGTACTTACATGAAGCTGTATTTCTGATGAGACTTGTATAGTTTAGGGTAGGGAAGTCTGCCCGATTTTCCGTAGAATAAGAGAACCTCTGCTTAGATTATCCTACGAGTAGTCTAGACGTTGATAGGCGTATTTGACTATTATAGGTTGATACTCTGCGCGCGACATATTCGACTTGGCGGTGGATTTCGAGAAGGTATGTGATTCTTCCTATCCTCTTGAGCATGATATTTTAAAGTATATATATAGTGCGGTGAGGCGTCGTGTGTTAGCGAACATGGTTTTACTTGACGTCTTTTGACTTGAGTCTAAATAACAAGAATCTTGAAGTATTTCAAAAGAATTATGAATCATTTTTTAAAGAAGAGTAATACTTGGTTTTTAAACAAAAGCTTAAGAGTTATACTAGCTTTATGGGAAGTTAGGTATAACGACTTAAGAAAGATAAAAGGAACGGTTTACTTATGTGTTTATAAAAGACTTGTATTGATTTCTGGAAAGTACAGTGAGATGGTTTGTTGAGTAGACATATTGTGATGCTATGTGTGTTAGTATCTTGTAAACGTTTGTGTAAAGAGGTTATTCTTATTTGTGCTTATGTTGTTTAACGATAAGTCCTTATGCTAGTATTACATCACTCACCTCTTGACATGATATCACGGGGTTAAGCGCCTCCGACGCGGGTATACCTCGAGCGATGCAGGACTATGATTCGAGAATACCTCATGCGGGTCGGGGACCTATGCGGAGCTACGAGTTTCGTGTTAGTGTGCGGTCCATGTGGCCATGCGGTCTATGTGGCCATGCGGACTACGAGTCCAGGACGATGCCGAGGAGTAGCTACCCTCGATGCGGGGAATACCTCATGCGGGCCTAGGTGGCCTATGCGGACTACGGGAGTCCAGGATTAGGCATGCATAATGATACTATGGGCGATTGGCCTTGCTTCGATCATTCGCAGCCTAGAAAAGACCTGTTACAGTTTACCTGTTGTTACTCTTGTTTGTGATGTGGAACTATGTGCGGTTACATTGGTTATTTCATACATATTTGTAAAAATTAGCTTTAAAATGATATGATTTCATGTAAGTACTTTACAGTTTCACATACTTGGTACATGTTGTACTGACCTCCTTCGTGGGGGGCTGCGTTCATGCCGCAGGTAAGGGAAAGCAGGTGCTAGATCCGCATCCTTAGGATCTTTTGCTTTGTTGTCAGGAGCTCCATCTTCTCCCGAGGCTCGACTTTTGGTATGGTTCTCCCTGATGTTGTAGATATATGTACATTCAGGGTATGGCGGGGCCCTGTCCCGCCATAGTTGTTTACTTCCTTAAGTGCAGTAGTCTATTATGCAGTTGGGATGTATCGCGATTTTGGGTTATATATATATGCCGAAAGGCGACTTTACTCAGATAAACTGTGCCTCAATTTACATTGTTTCATGTCTTGTTTTTATATTCCGCTGATTTTCTCTGATGTATGACTACTTGGGTGCCCGGGTAAGGCACGATCCTGGCCGGGCAGTCGTGTGAAATATTTTGGACCAATAGGAGGGCGACATGTGTCACCCCTAGGTGGCACATGTTGGACGAAAATTAGTGGGCAAGTGGCCAAGGCAAGTGGCCAAGTCTTGCAAGATATTTGTTGGGCAAGAGGGACCCACACAAACACATGTCCCCAATCTACACCATACACATGCTTCTATCCTAGCCCTTGGTAGTCCTATATAAACCCCTCTAGTTGATGAAATCTTCCACACTTAGTATATTTCAAGACTTGAAAATATTTTCCTCTCCCTTCTAGCTAGTTCTCGTCCAACATTGATTTTCTTGAGCAAATATTGTCCAAAAAGTCTTAAGCTTCTAAGTGTCTTTCTTAATGTATTAGGAATATTAGTAACCAAGAGTTAGACAAGATTTCACACCCTAGCCTCTAAAATCCCCCCTTGGCCGAGAGCTTTGTGGAACAAAACCTAAGTGTTCTTCACTTTTTTGAGTTGGTTCTTGAATAGAAGTTGGTTAGGAGCTTCTAAGGGTGACTTGTGGTGGTTTGGAACATAAAGATTTGGAGCTAAAACTTGCTTAGGAGCGACTTTAAGTCTTGGATATTTTTGGGCTATTTGAGGTAATGAACCTTGTCCTCTTTGTGAAGTTGAATATTTTTATGTATATTGGAAGTATATTATGGAGTATAAGATATATGGAGTAAGGTTTGGAAAGATTTGGATCTTGTTAACTTGTTAAAAGAAGAATTGGCATGTTAGCCATTAAAATGGTAAAAATGTATCCATTACTTGCTAAGAAGTTAATAACAAAGTAACTATAACTTATATTAAGATTGGAATATAAGTTGGAAGACTAATGAAGTAATTGGATAAGTAAAATTGTAAAAGTTGGCCAAGGACCCCAACTTAAGGACTGTATTTACTTTGGACTGTATTTACATTGTTGTTAAGGGGAAGATTGTTAATCGCGTTCCGTTTGGGCGTGTGATCCCCTTATTTAATTATTGTTGTTGTTAAGGGGAAGATTGTTAATCGCGTTCCGTTTGGGCGTGTGATCCCCTTCTTTAATTATTGTTGTTGTTAAGGGGAAGATTGTTAATCGCGTTCCGTTTGGGCGTGTGATCCCCTTCTTTAATTATTGTTGTTGTTAAGGGGAAGATTGTTAATCGCGTTCCGTTTGGGCGTGTGATCCCCTTATTTAATTATTGTTGTTGTTAAGGGGAAGATTGTTAATCGCGTTCCGTTTGGGCGTGTGATCCCCTTCTTTAATTATTGTTGTTGTTAAGGGGAAGATTGTTAACCACGTTCCGTTTGGGCGTGTGATCCCCTTCTTTAAATTTCGGAATTATTGCACCTTAAATATAGTATGTTGGTTACTATTATCGGGCCTTGAAAAAAGATGGAAAAGTGAGTAGAAACGGGGGAAGTGCTGCCCAATTTTCCGTAGAATAAGAGATCTTACTTAGAAGGATTCTACGTAGAACTAGAAGTTGATAGGCATGTTTTGGCTATTATAGGTTGACACTCTGCGCGCGACATATTCGACTCGGCAAGTGGATTTAGCCGAGGAGGTATGTGATTCTTCTTATCCCTTTGAGCATGATATTTGTGAAATATATATAGTACGGTAGACGTACGTGTGTTAAACTAAATTTGGTTTCACTTTGATGTCTTTGGATTTGAGTTCTAAATAATAAGAATCTTGAATATTTCAAAAAGAGTTATGAATCATTTTTGGAAGAAAAGAAATACTTGGTTTCAAAAAGCTTAAGTGTTATACTAGCTTTATGGAAAGTTAGGTATAACGACTTAAGAAAGATAAAAGGAACGGTTTACTTATTTGTTTATAAAAGCCTTGCAATGATTTCTATAGGTATGGTAAGTTGGTTTGATAAGTAAACATGTTATGATGCTACGTGTGTTAGTGTCTTGTGACGTTTGTGTAAGGGGGTTTTCTTGTTGTGCTTATGTTGTTTAATGATAGCGGTTGTCTTTGGTATTATATCATTTACCCCCACGACTTGTTATGCCGGGGTTAGCCACCCCGTCGCGAGAATACCTCATCGTCCATGTGACCTATGCGGCTGCGGGAGTTCAGGATGATTACTCGGGTGTGTTACGCCGTCGCGAGAATACCTCACGCGGTCCGTGGCCATGCGGTGCGGAGTCGAGACGATGCGCGGGTTAGCTACCCCGATGCGAGAATACCTCATGCGGGCCTAGGTGGCTATGCGGATCGGGAGTTACTGATTAGGCTCGCATAATGATACTATGGGCGATTGGCCTTGCTTCGATAATTAGCGGCCTAGAAAAGACCAGTTACGTTACATCTATTTGCTCTTGTTTATGCTGTGGCACTATGTGCGGTTAAATTGGGTTGTTTCGTACGTATTTGTGAACTGGTTTTAAAATGTTATGATTTTATTTCAGTACTTTACAGTTTCACATACTTGGTACCTGTTGTACTGACCTCCTTCGGCCGCGTCCATCTGCGCAGTAGAGGTACTCCAGTTGTTGATCCCCGCTCCTAGGATCACCGTTCTGCTTTTGGGAAAGCCCCGTTTCTCCGGAGGCTTATCTTTTGGGTATGATTTCCCTGTCATTGTAGGTTATTGTTACACCCCGTAACCAGGGCTACTAATTGAGAACGTGAATAAGGATTTAAGATTTGAATTTTGGAAGGAAAGAATAATTACATTTTCTTAAGGAAAATTTCGGAAAAAATGTGACGACGGAAAAATTATTAACTTGGATTATAATACTTCTAATTGGATTTATGGACTTAGTATTGGATTATAAGGTGTTAGAATTGATAATATGGGGTCCGCCGAGAATTTCACAATTTCGCAGGGACCTTCGAAAAATTATAATATTTTAGACCAATCGGAGGGCGACACGTGGCGCCCCTCCGCTTGTCTTGCTAAGATGACAACAAAATAGATATTTTGAGATGGGACAAGTGGACATGGGTCCCACTCCACTTGGCTATACATATCCAAGTCTTGCAAGACTTGGATCACTTTACACTTAGACAAAAAAATAAGCTCTCATCTTCTCCCATTTAGCTCCATAATTTCGAGAGCCCCTTGGCTAAAAACAATCATTGTTGATCAATTTATTTCTCCAAGATTAAGCCCTTAAACCAAGTGTTAAGCCTAGATTAATATTCTACACGTTTTTACTTGTCTTGGCCGAAAGTTGATGCCAAAACTCTAGGGGTTCCGTCGACGTTTTGGAAGTGAGATTCAAAGAGAAGTTGCTCCTAAGGTTGTAGGGAGTACATATATGTGATTGGAACTTGAAGAAGTGGGCGAAGCAGCTAGCGCACCAATAAAGACCGGACTGTTTTGGGGCGTTGTTGAGCAAAAAATGAGGTAAAAGACCTTCTTCTTTTAAAGTAATTGGATATTACTTATTGTTATTATGTATGGATGAACTTGTGTTAGAAAAAGAATGAAGAATAAAAAGCGTTTGAGCAATTTTTGGGGCTAAAACCGATTTGGGACAGATTTGGTGCAAATGGAATTCGTTGGTTATTGTCGTTGTTATCTTCACCTATTGCATGTTATAATGGATTAATATTGTTGTTAATAAGTTGTTATAACTTATGTAGAAGTTTTGAAACTCGAATTGGAATAAAATGGATTAAGGAACGAGTTATCGGGTTGTAGTTGTTGTGGCCGAGAAACTGCCCAAAACTGTTAGACGTTGTTGTGTCGTTTAGTGGACTATTTTGAGGTATTAAATGCTGGAAATTTAGTTGTTGTTATGCATGTTTAAGTGTAGTAGTTGCTAATGAAAGTCCTAAGGGAATAAGGGTGTGGAAATGCGTTAAAAGGCCTCACATTTTACCCTCGTTATGGTTGGATTGCGGACTGTTTTTATGAGCTGATTTGTGGACTGTTTTGTATAACTGTGGGGCAGAATTTTACACGTCCATTTAGGCGTGTAATCCCCTTTGGCTAACTGTTGGTTGTGCCTTAAATGTGGCTTGTTGGTTGATGAATACGGGCCTTGGAAAAGGTGGAAAAGTACGTAGAAACAAAGGAAGTGCTGCCCAATTTTCCGTAGAATTAGAGGGCCATTATTTGGTATAAGTCCTACACTTGATAGCCTGTAGTTGATAGAAGTGCTATTGTCATTTTAGGTTGAAGTACTACGTGTAGCACATTCTACTTGGCTTGTGGAATAGCCAATAAGGTTGAAGTACATTGGAGCGTATTGCTACTTGTCGTTTGGGTTAGTCGCCAACGAGGTATGTGAACTTCTTCCTTCCTTTGACATGATTATTTGGTAAGTCTATGTGACTAAATTTTAGTGAGTCTATGTGACTTGATTTGGTAAGTCTATGCGACTTAATTCATTTAAAGTAAGTAAGTCGATTTTGGAAATATATGAGTCTTGATTATGAAAGTATGAGTGGCTTAGTCAAAATTGTATAAGTTACGTGAAGTACTTTAAAGTTAAGAGATTTGATTTAACGTTAAGAGACTTGATTTCTTTACAAGTTGTGAGACTTTATTTTTCAAGAAATGGGACTTGATTTCTAAAGTTAAGAGATTTGATTTAAAGTTATGAGACTTGATTTCTTTACAAGTTATGAGACTTTATTTTTCAAGAAATGGGACTTGATTTTTAAAGTTAAGAGATTTGATTTAAGGTTAAGAGATTTGATTTCTTTACAAGTTGTGAGACTTTATTTTTCAAGAAATGGGACTTGATTTCTAAAGTTAAGAGATTTGATTTAAAGTTATGAGACTTGATTTCTTTACAAGTTATGAGACTTTATTTTTCAAGAAATGGGACTTGATTTCTAAAGTTAAGAGATTTGATTTAAAGTTATGAGACTTGATTTCTTTACAAGTTATGAGACTTTATTTTTCAAGATATGGGACTTGATTTCTAAAGTTAAGAGATTTGATTTAAAGTTATGAGACTTGATTTATTTACAAGTTATGAGACTTGATTTATTTACAAGTTATGAGACTTTATTTTTCAAGATATGAGACTTGATTTCTAAAGTTAAGAGATTTGATTTAAAGTTATGAGACTTGATTTCTTTACAAGTTATGAGACTTTATTTTTCAAGATATGGGTTAATTGATTTACTTCTAAAGTTAAGAGGCTTGATTTCGAAAGAGTATGTGACTTGAGTTGTAAAAGTATACGTTTATTGATTTAAAGAGAAGGAGTTTTATGATTCTTTTTAAGTATGTATGTACGTAGTACTTTTGGGTTTAGTTCCCCCAATGTGATAAGAAATAAAAGTGTCTTAAGTTCTCTAAAATGAAAGGTTGTTATAATAGTTTTATGGGAAGTTGTTATAACGACTTAAGAAGAAGTGAAAGGGTGGTTAAAATGTTATGTAAGGAAAATCACACCGAGCCTACAAATAGGCCGGATTATGTTATGAGATACACTGAGCCTACAAATAGGTCGGATTATGTTATGAGATACACCGAGCCTACAAATAGGCCGGATTACGCCATATTACCCCGAGCCTACACATAGGTCGGGTTACGTCATCTTACACCGAGCTCCACAGGCGAGCCGAATTATGCTACATGATTCCACAGTACACCGAGCTCACAGCGGGCGGATTATGCTACATGATTCCACAAGCACCGAGCCCCAGCGGGCGGATTATGCTACATGATTCCACAAGACACCGAGCCCCACAGCGGGCTGATTATGCTACATGATTCCACAAGACCGAGCCCCACAGCGGCCGGATTATGCCACATGATTCATCAAGACCGTCCCGCAATGGGCGGATCGGCTTATCACGTATGGATAATCAAAGTAAGCTCCCAAATAAGAAGTCCATCCATAAAGGGCCGGATTATGTTATGTAAGATATGTAAGTTATGTGGAAAAACTTGATTGAATTCTTAAGTATGTATGTAAGAGTATGATGTTAATTCTTATTGAAAGAAGGAAAATAATGATTAATGTACGATTGATTTCATGAGTTAAAATGGCACGGTAGGATCTGATATTTTAATTTTTATACTTGCCCCTGTCATTATTTCGTACAGTTATGATCTTGTTTAATGTACTTTATTTCCGTTCCATACTTAGTACTTGTTGCATCTTGACCCGCCCAGAAATTTGCGCTAAATGTCCGCAGGTCTAGGTACACAGTTGTGGATCCGCGAGCTTAGGATCTTTGTTCATCATTTTGAGATGGCTCCAAGTTCCGGAGTTTGTCATTATGGCTAGGTATATTCAGGGGTACGGCGGGGCCTTGTCCCGTCATAGTTGTTGTCACCTTCTTAGAGGTCTGTATTCATATGTGGGATGGACTGGTGTAAGTTGTATTTACATTATTGTACAGCATAGACCCTTTCGGGTGATTTATATTTATACGGAAGCCTTTCCGGCTTTGCCTTTGTTTTTTTAAAAAAAAATGAGTGTTATTTATCTTCCGCGGTTTATTTATGTTGTATGGGTAGAAGGGTGCCCAGGTGGGGGCACCAGTCACGGGCTCGGGATTTGGGGCGTGAAAGTTATGTACATTCTGGGGTATGGCGGGGCCCTGTCCCGTCATAGTTGATTACATTCTTAGAGGTCTGTAGTCTTGTTGTAAATTTGGGATGTAACTGTTCAGTTTTGGGTATATATACACATGCCGAAAGGCAACTTTTTTTTGATTAATCTGTTTCTCATTTTACATTGTTTTATGTTGGTAAGTTTATATTCCGCTGGTTACTCTGATGTATATCTACTTGGGTGCCCGGGTAAGGCACCAGTCACGGGCCCGGAAACGGGTCGTGACAAAAGTGGTATCAGAGCAGTTAATCCTCGGAAAGTGTCTGCATCGTATCTAGTAAGTCTTGATTATCGGCGTGTTGTGCACCACACCAATAATCGTGAGGTGCAGGATATTTAGGATTGGTTTCCATTCTTCTCACTCGAGATCGTGCCTTAGAGGCGTGTTATAAGTTGGACTCTTTCTAACACATTCTTATGTACCAGTATGCCTCCACGCAGGCAACCCGGGCCCGAAGAAGCAGCGGTGAGGAGGCTGCTAGTAGGACACGAGGGCCACGAGGCACAGGCCCAGTCCTTACCAGGGGTGGTGCAACAGACGGCGAGTTCCACGACGCCACGGCCCAGCGAGTTTAGAGCGCGCAGCAGAGGCTCACGAGACCACGGTACTGCGCCTCGGTCCCGGCTGGAAGCGAGAGAGATGGGTTCTGAGGAGATGGCCCAGTTACTAGGCAGGATCGTGGCACGGCACGAGGATAAGCTGGATGCAGCAGTTCCAGTAGTACCCGTAGTTCACCCCAGATCGGATAGTTTGAGACTACGAGATTTTTTGAGTTGCAGCCCGCCAGAGTTCTACGGGTCGAGGCCTGAGGAATATCCGCAGGAGTTCATCCGACAGTTACAGCGGATCATGAGAGTGATCAAGGCTTCAGAGACCGAGTCAGTGGTCTTAGGTTCGCATCGGTTGCCTGATACTGCAGTCGACTGGTTTTATTCGTGGGAGCTGTCCCGGGGAGACCATGCGCCTCCAGCTGTATGGGACGACTTCTCAGAGGCTTTCCTTGGCCATTTCTTGCCGCCACAGATGAGGAGAGCACGGGCCGACAGATTTCTGATGCTGAGACAGAGAGGGCGTACGGTTCGGGAGTACAACGTGGAGTTCGACTCGTTGGCTCGGTATGTCCCCGCGTTAGTAGCAGACATGGAGGACAGAGTGCACCGCTACGTCACCGGGCTCGATGACTATTTGGCAGAGGGTTGCTCGGGTGTAGCACTTCAGCCGGGCATGGACATTGCCCGCATGCAGGCTTATGCACTGGGATGTGAGGAGCGTAGGGCCAGCGGGTTGTCAAATATCAGCAGAAGAAGGCCAGGACGGCAGGGTCCTTTGGTAGCTCTCGGGGCGGACGACCTCAGCAGCAGACTAGATTCGTACCTTAGCCAGCTCAGAGCACTCCTACACCATCTTCAGGACAGCCAGGGTATTGGGGCGGTCGGGGCCCGTGGCTTCGACTTCGGGTAGCGAAGTACTAACCGATCGAGGTCCTCTCAGTGTGTCCGATGTGGTAGATCCCATTACGGGAGTTGTGGTACTATTTCGGGAGTGTGTTACACTTGCGGCCAGCAGGGTCACTTTGCGAGAGACTGTCCGACCAAAGGCAGCGCAGATGGTAGGGTTCAGCCTACAGGGTCTTTCGTCGGGTCTTCATCAACTACAGTTACTCACCCCGGAGGGCAGGGCGCTCATGGGCCAGCATGTCGCGGCAGAGGTCGTGGCAGGGGTCCTAGTTCCTGCGGTCCTCAGAACCGCATTGTCACACCCCGAACCCCGGGCCCGTGACTGGTGCCCTACCTGGGCACCCTTCTACCTAACAGACACAAGCAAACTGCGGAATTTAAATAACACCTCATTTTTTTTTAAACCAACATACGTACAAGGGCAAAGCCGACAAGGCTGCCATATAATATGTTATACCCCGTATTTCCAGAGTATGTACGTAAGGGCGTACGTACGAAAGTCTAGCCTTAAAGTTTAGGCACAAGACGTTTTTTTGGGCACAACTCCTTAAAAGAATCGTTTTCCGACGAAACGTTTTACACAACTCGCGTAGGATAAATTCCGGCTATGTCATTTCTAATTTTTGCGGATTTTTCCGAGAGACGAAACACTTTGGGCCAACGAGAGGGCGACACTTGTCACCCTCCAATTGGTGGACGTGAGGCGTCAATATGGCCGAATGGAGTGCCAATTTTGTCAAGTAGTTGGTAGGATATTTTGTGTGCAAGTTGGCTAGGTACACTTGCCCTAATCTTAACCTTACACTTGCCTTGCACTTGGCATAATCTTGGCCATTGGTTGGCCATCCCTTGACCTATAAATACCCCTCTTGTGATGAAGAGTTCTTCATCCACAAACAAGCTCTCCAAGTCTTGAAATCCTCTCCTCTCCCTTGAGCCTTTTTCGTCCAACACACCCCCCCCTTTGGTGAAGCTTAGCCGAGGCTATCCCCCCCTAGCCTAGCCGAAATCTACCCCCCCTCCCTTGGTAGAAAAGTTGCCTTCTAGTATTGTTATAATGCCCAAAATACCCTACCCAAATCCCTTAGTACTTAGTAGAAGTTGTGAAGAACTTCTAAGGTTTCCTTGGAGCTATCGGAGCGTACAACTTAGGAGCTAAGCCTTGCTCCGGATCGACTTATATCTAGGATATTATTGGGCTTACCGAGGTAAATAATCCTAACCCTCTTTTGTATTAGAGAATACATACTGTAGAAGTATAGAATTAAGTATTGAATACTTAGAAGAATATTTCAGAATAGAATTGAACTGTTATCACGATGAAGGGTTTAAAAGATGAATAATTGAACTATACTTAGACTGTTTTCACGTAGACTTGAGTAGCTCAGGGTAGGGAAGTCTTTGCCCGATTTTCCGTAGAATAAAGGACCCTCTGCTTAGAACTGTTTACAGAGTAGTCTAGACGTTGATAGACGTGTCTGACTATTATAGGTTGATTCTCTGCGCGCGACATATTCAACTTGGCAGGTGGTTTTCGCCGAGAAGGTATGTGATTCTTCCTAAGCATGATATTTTAAAATATATATATAGTACGGTAGACGTACATGTGTTAACTGAATAATAATTACGGCAATGTCTTTTGACTTAAGCCTGAATAATACCTACGGCAATGTCTTTTGACTTAAGCCTGAATAATAAAAGTCTTGATGCATTTCAAAAGAATACTGAATCATTTTTAACAGAAGAGAACTAATTGGTTTTTTAAACAGAAAGCTTAAGAGTTATACTAGCTTTATGGAAAGTTAGGTATAACAACTTAAGAATGATAAAAGGAACGGTTTACTTATGTGTTTATAATGCACTTACATTGATCTATGGAAAGAATAATAAAATGGTTTGATAAGTAGACATGATATGATGTTATGTGTGTTAGTGTCTTGTAACGTTTGTATAAAAGGGTATTCTTGTTGTGCTTATGTGTTTAACGATAAGCTGTTATGTTAGTATTATATCACTCACCTCTTGACATAAATACCGGGGGTTAAGATGCCCTCCGATGCGGGGTATACCTCAGGTAGTCTGTGTGACTATGATGCGAGGACACCTCATGCGGTGCATGTGACCTATGCGGGGCTGCGAGAGTTCGTGTTAGTGTGCGGGGTTATACCTCATGCGGTCTATGTGGCCATGCGGACTACGAGTCGGGGCGATGCCAAGAGTAGCTACCCTCGATGCGGGGTTATGCCTATGCAGCTCTACGTGAGTGGCCTATGTGGACTACTGAGTCCGTGATTAGGCTTGCTTAATGATACTATGGGCAATTGGCCCTGCTTCGATCATTCGCAGCCTAGAAAAGACCTGTTATAGTTTACCTATTGTTGCTCTTGTTTATGATGTGGCACTATGTGCGGTTAACTTGGTTGTTTCATACATATATGTAAACTGATTTTAAAAATGATATGTTTTCATTTAAGTACTTTCTGATTTCGCATACTTAGTACATTGTAATCGACTCTCCTTGGCTGCGTTCATGCCGCAGGTAAGGGCAAGCAGGTGCTAGATCCACATCCTTAGGATCTCTTTGCATTGGTGTCAGGAGCTCCATCTTCTCCGGAGGCTCTACTTTTTGGTATGATCTCCCTGTATTGTAGATAGTTTGTACATTCAGGGTATGGCGGGGCCCTGTCCCGCCATAGTTGTTTACTTCCTTAGAGGTTTGTAGTACTATTGTACAGTTGGGATGTAACTGCAAAACTATGTTTATGTATATATGCCGAAAGGCGACATTTTCTCACATAAAACTGTGTCTCTTTTTACAACTGTTTCTTGTCTTGTTTTATATTCCGCTGATTACTCTGATGTATGACTACTTGGGTGCCCGGGTAAGGCACCAGTCGCGGGCCCCGGAACGGGTCGTGACATAATATACATAATAAAAAGACACTACACTGTACATGAGTCCAATCTCACATATGAATACAGACCTCTAAGAGTTTATACTGAAATATGACGGGACAAGGCCCCGCCGTACCCATAACCGTACAAAATCCTGTACTGAAGGAACTATACCAAAAAGATAAACTCCTGAACAGAGGGAGCTATCCAAAAACTACGGCAAGGTCCTACACTGCGCAGATCACCAAAGCTGCATACCTAAACTGCGGCATGAACGCAGCCCGGCGAGGTCGATCGAAGAATGTACCAAGTATGTGAAACGATGAAATCGTAATGAAATCATAACGATCTAAACAAAAGCAGAGACATGTATGATAGCCAACCTACAAGACACAATACATAAGCGATCATATCAAGTCGTGGACGATTCCTCAAAGTCACTACTCAAATATAACTATGGGTCTCACGCCATAATATCAACCATGCGTGGAATCCTTTCTCAGCTTCGGTGATCCATGATTTAACAATATCCTCGTGGTCGCGTGCCTAATCCCACATCGTATAAGCATGACCATGGGTAATACAAACAATCCGAATCTAACCCGCCTCCTAGTCACATGCCGGAATCCCACATCGTATAAGCATGTCCAGAGTATCCTCGTGGTCGCGTGTCGGAATCCCACATCGTATAAGCATGACCATGGGGTAATACAAACAAATCCGGGAATCTAACCCGCTCCTGGTCACATGACCCGGAATCCCACATCGTATAAGCATGTCCAAGGAGTATCCCTCGTGGTCGCATGACCCGGAATCCCACATCGTATAAGCATGACCATGGGGTAACACAAACAAATCCGGCAATCTAACCCGCCTCGGTCACACGCCGGAATCCCACATCGTATAAGCGTGTCGAGTATCCTCGTGGTCGCATGCCGGAATCCCACATCGTATAAGCATGACCATGGGTAATACAAATAATGAAAGCATACCCGTGGAATCCCACATCACCGCGTCGACGCGTCAAGTAAACTTACAACAAGACAAATAGGCCCTCCAACCGGAGTCGTCTGACAAATATAATACTTGCACTCAAAGGCTATCACCCGCACATATAGGCAAGTTCATAAAATCTTTAGACTTTCATTTTATAAACTTAAGGAACTTATAGAATACTCCTCAATTAAACAAGCCAAAGTACTTATCAAGGCACACATAGAATAATTCTCCATTAAACAAGCCAAAGTACTTATCAAGGCACACATAGAATAATTCTCAATTAAACAAGCCAAAGTACTACGTACGTACATTCTTTTCACAAGCGACTAACGTGAAAACGTTGTTTTTTCAAAATCTTTCTATTGAGATATCCTTACAATACCCTTAGGGACCTTGGGTTTAAGTCTTGTGAACAATGGATCAAAACTACAAATTTTTCTTGTGGCAAAATGTGCAAACCCGAGAGCCTCTTGCAAGAACAACAATGTTGTGATTTTTTTCTAAGTGTTGGAAGACATTGTCTTGCACTAGGGTAGTATATAAAACACATTGGAGGGCTTATATTGCAACACATGAGTGGCTAGGATGAAGAACACATGGATAATAGCCAAGTGGACAAGTTGACTTGGTCAACAATCTCAAGCTTTGAAGACTTATCTTCCTTGATGGTCAATGACCATTTTACCCTTACTAAATTCGACCAAGACCATATGTGGGGGTGCCACGTGTCGCCCTCTCATTCGTCCATAAAATTCTGTAACCCTCGTGGGCCCCACAAAACGTAAAATTCCTCGGGTGGGCCCCACATGACCAAATCCGTAAAAATAAATTTCCATAATGTTAATAAGTTCCATACTCTTCAAATAATGCATTTTGAGAATCTAATTCTCCTCAACGAACATTTTTCCTTTCCGACGTTCGGAAGATTTTCCGTCGGAAAAACAATTCTTCCTTTCGTACTAATTTCCAAGTCTTGATTCCTTACGTACATTTTCTTATACATGTACTGGACTTACGGGGTGTAACACGCATATATGCCATGTCCAGCCGCCAGGATCAGGAGGCGTCACCGGATGTCGTCGCAGGTACATTATTAGTTTCATGTTGTGACGTGTATGCCTTGATCGATCCGGGTTCTACCTTGTCCTATATATCTCCCCATATTGCTAGTAGGATAGGGATAGATCCTGAGTCTATAGACCCTTTTGAGGTAGCTACGCCAGTGGGTGATTCGGTGGTAGCTGAGCGGGTATCTAGGGCTTGCCCAGTGACTATATGCAGTCGACAGACCCTAGACGACTTGATAGAGTTGGATATGACCGGTTTTGATGTGATCATGGGTATGGATTGGTTAGCTTCTTGCTACGCCAATGTATACTGTAGGGAGAGAGTGGTACGGTTCCAGTTTCCTGGGGAGCCGGTTATCGAGTGGGAGGGGAACACTGTATCGCCGAGGGGTAGTTTTATTTCTTACCTCAAGGCCAGGAAGATGGTGCAGAAGGGGTATATCTACCATCTCATTCGGGTATTTGATCGAGGCGAGATACGGACCTTGATCAGTTCGATGGTCGAGAGAGTTCCCAGATGTGTTTCCAGACGACCTCCCGGGTATCCCTCCTGAGAGGGAGATAGAGTTTTGCATTGATATTTTGCCTGATACTCGACCTATATCCATTCTGCCATACAGAATGGCACCTGCAGAGTTGAGAGAGTTGAAGGACCAGCTGAGAGATTTGCTGGAGAAGGGCTTCATCAGGCCTAGTGTTTCTCCTTGGGGAGCGCCGGTATTGTTTGTGAAGAAGAAGGATGAGACGATGCGCATGTGTGTTGATTACAGGCAGCTGAACAAGGTGACTATTAAGAACAGATACCCCCTCCCCAGGATTGATGATTTGTTCGACCAGTTGTAGGGTGCAAGATGTTTCTCCAAGATAGACCTGCGATCTGGTTACCATCAGGTGCGAGTTAGGGAGACGAATGTCCCTAGGACTGCATTCAGGACCCGGTATGGGCACTATGAGTTCAGGGTTATGTCTTTCGGGTTGACGAATGCTCCGGCAGTGTTTATGGATTTGATGAACCGAGTGTTCAAGCCATTTTTGGATACGTTTGTGATAGTATTCATTGATGACATCTTGGTTTATTCTCGCTCAGAGCAGGAGCATCCGGAGCATTTGAGGACGGTGCTGAGAGTTCTCCAGGACCAGCGGTTGTATGCCAAGTTTTCGAAGTGTGAGTTTTGGTTGGATAAGCTGGCATTCTTAGGGCACATTGTCGGGGCCGATGGTATTCGGGTGGATACGGCAAAGATCGAGGCAGTCAGGACTTGGCCTAGACCTACTACACCGACAGTGCGCGACTTTACGGGCCTTGCGGGTTATTATCGGAGGTTTGTGGAGAAGTTTGCTTATTTCAAAGATTTTAACTAGTGACTCAGAAGGCAGCTAAGTTTCAGTGGACGGATGTTTGTGAGGAGGGCTTCCAGCTACTGAAGGAGAGATTGACGACCGCCCCAGTTCTTACTCTTCCAGAGGGTCCAGACGGCTACGTGGTTTATTGTGATGCGTCGGGCATCGGGCTTGGGTGTGTGCTGATGCAGCAGGGTAAGGTTATAGCTTACGCATCTCGACAACTCAAGAAGCATGAAATGAACTACCCCACACATGACTTAGAGTTGGCAGCAGTGATTCACGCCTTGAAGATCTGGAGACATTATTTGTATGGAGTTCATGTGGATATTTACACAGACCACAAGAGCCTCCAGTATATCTTCACGGAGGAGTGAACTTACGGCGAGACGGTGGTTAGAGCCGCTCAAGGATTATGATGTTGATATCCTATACCACCGGGAAGGCGATGTAGTGGCGGATGCCGCCAGTCGTAGGTCGATGGGTAGTCTATCGGATGTGCGGCGGAGAGGAGGGGCATGGTCCGCGAGTTACATCAGCTAGCGAGCCTTGGAGTCCGATTGATTGGTTCTGATAGTAGTGGGGTTCGGGTTCGAGAGGTTGTCGAGTCTTCCATCGTCGAGGAGGTGAAGAGGCGACAGTTTGAGGATCCGATTATGACACGATATCGTGATACGGCTCTTCGTGAGGGGAAGGGTCCATTTGAGGTAGCACCTGATGGGGTGCTAAGATTTGAGGCGAGTTGTGTGTTCCGGATATTGCGGGACTTCGAATGTGTTCTAGGGAAGCACCTGCGCGCGTTACTCTATCCATCCGGGTCGACAAAGATGTACCACGACCTCGGATCTGTGTATTGGTGGGATGGCACGAAGAGGGCGTTGCGAGTTTGTTGCTCGGTGCGAGTTGTCGAGTCAGTGGAGCACCGAGGCACAGTGGGTTATTGAGAGGATAGAGATTCTGACGTGGAAGTGGGAGGTGATCAATATGGACTTTATTACAGGGTTACCTCGCACTCAGAGGAAGCATGATTCTATCTGGGTTATCGTTGTGGTGGCGAAATCCGCCCACTTTCTTCCGTCGGGCGACTTTTCGGTCGAGGATTATGCTAGACTTTACATCCGAGAGATCGTGAGGCGCATGGGGTCCCTATATCTATCATATCGGACGAGAGGATCCCGGTTACGTCTAACTTCCGGAGGTCTTTCGGAAGGGATTAGGGGCGAGTGAGCCTCACTACAAGATTCCATCCTCGAGACCGACGGACGAGCGGGCGTACTATCCGGACACGAGGATATCTTTGCGAGCCTGTGTTATAGATTTCAGGGGTAGCTGGGAGGATCATTTGCCTCTAGTGGAGTTTGCGTATAATAACAACTACCATTCCAGTATCCAGATGACGCCTTATGAGGCCTTATATGAGAGGAAGTGCAGGTCACCGATAGGCTGGTTCGATGTGGGTGAGGTACAGTTAGTCGGGCCGGATTTGATTCAGCAGGCGGTGGATAAGGTGAAGCTTATTCAGGAGCGATTATTGATAGCTCAGAGTCGACAGAAGTCGTATGCAGATCATCGGCGTCGACATTTGGAGTTTGAGGTTGATGATTGGGTTTTCCTGAAGGTGTCACCCATGAAGGGTGTGATGAGGTTTGGGAAGAAGGGGAAGCTCAGCCCAAGGTACATTGGGCCTTATCAGATTGTCCGTAGGGTAGGCAAGGTTGCCTATGAGTTGGATCTGTCGTCCGATCTGGAGGCAGTACATCCGGTTTTTCATGTTTCTATGCTGAGGAAATGTATCGGAGATCCATCTAGAGTGCACCCGATTGATGATGTCCAGGTGACAGAGGGGTTATCGTATGAGGAGAGTCCCATAGCGATACTTGATCGTCAGGTTAGGCGACTGCGGACAAAGGATGTGGCTTCCGTCAAGGTCTTATGGCGGAACGAGAACAGAGAGGAGATGACGTGGGAAGCAGAGGAGGACATGAGGCAGAAGTATCCTCACTTATTCCCCACACCTCCAGGTAACTCACTTTCCTACTTGTTGATTTTAATTGTCATTTTGCTTACGTGTTATTTTGGCTATGCATGGCATTCTTGTTATGGGGGATATAGTTATGAGGGCCTATATCGTTATCTTTGTTTGAGAAGGAACATTCGGGATGAATGTTTCTAAGGAGGGGAGAATGTTATACCCCGTAGTTCCAGAGTATGTATGTAAGGACGTACGTACAAATGTATAGCCCTAATTAGGTTAAGGATGAAAGATTTGTTTTTCCGACGGAAAAGATTCCGAACCTTGTGAATGAAATTTTACGTTTTTAATATTTTAACCAATTACAGATTTTTCCGAGAGATGAAATATTTTGGACCAATAGGAGGGCGACATGTGTCACCCCTAGGTGGCACATGTTGGACGAAAATTAGTGGGCAAGTGGCCAAGTCTTGCAAGATATTTGTTGGGCAAGTGGGCAAGAGGGACCCACACAAACACATGTCCCCAATCTACACCATACACATGCTTCTATCCTAGCCCTTGGTTGTCCTATATAAACCCCTCTAGTTGATGAAATCTTCCACACTTAGTATATTTCAAGACTTGAAAATGTTTTCCTCTCCCTTCTAGCTAGTTCTCGTCCAACCTTGATTTTCTTGAGCAAATATTGTCCAAAAATTCTTAAGCTTCTAAGTGTCTTCCTTAATGTAATAGGAAGATTAGTAACCAAGAGTTAGACAAGATTTCACACCCTAGCCTCTTAAATCCCCCCTTGGCCGAGAGCTTTATGGAACAAAACCTAAGTGTTCTTCACTTCTTTGAGTTGGTTCTTGAATAGAAGTTGGTTAGGAGCTTCTAAGGGTGACTTGTGGTGGTTTGGAACATAAAGATTTGGAGCTAAAACTTGCTTAGGAGCGACTTTAAGTCTTGGATATTTTTGGGCTATTTGAGGTAATGAACCTTGTCCTCTTTGTGAAGTTGAATATTATGTATATTGGAAGTATATTATGGAGTATAAGATATATGGAGTAAGGTTTGGAAAGATTTGGATCTTGTTAACTTGTTAAAAGAAGAATTGGCATGTTAGCCATTAAAATAGTAAAAATGTATCCATTACTTGCTAAGAAGTTAATAACAAAGTAACTATAACTTATATTAAGATTGGAATATAAGTTGGAAGACTAATGAAGTAATTGGATAAGTAAAATTGTAAAAGTTGGCCAAGGACCCCAACTTAAGGACTGTATTTACTTTGGACTGTATTTACATTGTTGTTAAGGGAAAGATTGTTAATCACGTTCCGTTTAGGCGTGTGATACCCTTATTTAATTATTGTTGTTGTTAAGGGGAAGATTGTTAATCGCGTTCCGTTTGGGCGTGTGATCCCCTTCTTTAATTATTGTTGTTGTTAAGGGGAAGATTGTTAATCGTGTTCCGTTTGGGCGTGTGATCCCCTTCTTTAATTATTGTTGTTGTTAAGGGGAAGATTGTTAATCGCGTTCCGTTTGGGCATGTGATCCCCTTCTTTAATTATTGTTGTTGTTAAGGGGAAGATTGTTAATCGCGTTCCGTTTGGGCGTGTGATCCCCTTCTTTAATTATTGTTGTTGTTAAGGGGAAGATTGTTAACCACGTTCCGTTTGGGCGTGTGATCCCCTTCTTTAAATTTCGGAATTATTGCACCTTAAATATGCTACACCCCGTAAGTCCAGGACATGTATAAGAGAAGGTATGTAAGGAACACAAGACTTGGAAATTAGTACGAAAGGAAGAATTGTTTTTCCGGCGGAAAATGTTCCGAACGTCGGAAAGGAAAAATGTTCGTTGTTGAGAATTGGATTCTCAAAATGCGTTATTTGAAGAGTATGGAACTCTTAACCTTATGGAAATTTATTTTACGGATTTGGTCATGTGGGGCCCACCCGAGGAATTTTACGTTTTGTGGGGCCCACAAGGGTTACAGAATTTTATGGACGAAAGAGAGGGCGACACGTGGCACCCCCACACTTGGTCTTGGTCGAAATTAGTAAGGGCAGAATGGTCATTGACCATGGTAGAATATAAGTCTTCAAAGCTTGATATTATTGACCAAAGTCAACTTGCCACTTGGGCTTGATCCTAGTGAAACTCATCCTATCCACTCATGTGTTGCAATCTAAGACATCCATTGTGTTATATATACTAAGCTAGTGCAAGACAAGCTCTTGAAACACTTAGAAAAATTAGAGAAACTCTTGTGCACACAACATAGCTCTCGGGTTTGGCTATCCTCCACACAAAAAAAATTGTAGTTTTGATCCTTTGTTCACAAGACTTTAACCCAATGTCCCTAAGGGTATTTTAAGGATATCTCAATAGAAAGATTTCGGAAAAACGACGTTTTCGTATTAGTCGCAAGGCGGAAACTTAAGAAGTTCTTCAACTTTGAAGTTGGAACTTGAAGATGGTTCTTCATAGGCTTCTAAGGAGTGCTTGGAGCGGATTGGAACATAAGGAAAGGAGCTAAGAATTTGCTAAGGAGCGACTTTGAATCTTGGAATTGTTAAGGGCTTGTAAAGGTATAATTTTGTCGTTTTAGCAATTAAGGTTTACTTATTGTTGTAGTTATGGATATTAGCAAGCATGAGGTATTTAGTATAAGGTTTGATAAGTTTATTGGCTATTGGAACCCTAATCCGAAAACTAGCATGTTTAGCCTTAAGATTGGTATTCAAGTTGATTGTTAGTTTAAGGCATCGCATGTTGTGTAAAGAAGGAAATTGTAGTTGTTTATGACTATATAACATGTTAGACCTTAGAACTTGGAATTGGAAGGATTGGAAAAGACTTTGAATTGTTGGTTATGTTGTTGGCCGAGAATGGCTTGAATATGGAACTACTTCGTATTAATTGTGGGGCGGAATTGTCACGACCCGACCTCGGGCCCGTGACTGGTGCCTTACCCCGGGCACCCTAGTGATACAACATTAGAGAAAAACCAGCGGAAATAAAAAGTCATGAAAGAAAACAGTGAAATAAGAAAACAGGCTAACCCAAACGGTTACCTTTTTGTACATAAATGAAAACTTGAACAGTTACATCCCTTACAAACCACACTTGTGTGATTACTCTGCACTCTAAGAATTTTAAAACCATAACGACGGGACAGGGCCCCGTCATGCCCCTGAATGTACAAAAGTCTACCACTTCAGGGAACCGTACCACAGGACAAGCTTTCGGAGATTGGAGCTTTCCGAGAACTGAACAGCGATCCTAAGAGTGCGGATCAGAAAGCTATGTACCTCAACCTGCGGCATGAACGCAGACACCGAAGGAGGTCAGTACAACAGGTACCAAGTATGTGAAACTGAAAAATACTGTAAATGAAATCATAACAGTCTATATAAAACAGGAGACATGTATGATAACCAAACTACAGTTCACAATAGATATAGCAGTCATGTCAAGTCAGGGACTCATGCCCGTAAAATCATCACGCAAGTACAACCCGAGAATTTAACCCGCACAATGGCCGCATGCCCCGGCATCTCACCTCGGTATAAGCATGGCCCTGGAACCGTCCTAGTGGGCCCATACCCGTGGACCATCCAACGTGTCTGTACGCCCAAAGGGAATAACAAGATAATAATCACTATGGAAGCATACCCGTGGGCCACCCAACGTGTCAGTATGTCCAAACAAATCACCAGATAATACTCACTGTGGACGCATACCCGTGGGCCACCCAACGTGTCAGTATGTCCAAACAAATAACAAGATAACACTCCTAATGGAAGCATACCCGTGGGCCACCCAACGTGTCAGTATGTCCAAGAGGATCGATATAGTGGAAGCATACCCGTGGGCCACCCAACGTTTCAGTATGTCCATCAATCAACCAGATAGCCAGCCCTTCATCGAGAGGCTCGGTAGCACAAAATCAAACACTTGCACAACAAAGGCTATCACAACAAGCATAGGCAAGTTCAACGTACTCATAGTCTTTCATTTATTTTCAACGAATCTGGGTGTTAACCCCAAGGTACTACGTACCTTAACTCTTTAAAAAGATCCATTTCTTTCACCAAAGTCACACGATACCCGTAGTATCAAAAATAGAGTAACTATCTTTTTAAGAAAACCAAAACAATTTCCATACCTTCTCTTTAAACCAACTTAAGACAAAACCATGACTTCCTTTTTAAACGAAAACACTTCAAATTCTCAAGTCTATCTCTTTTATAATTCAAGCTTCTTACTTGGAATTTAGGAAAATCAAAACTTGTTATAATGTTCTTATTAAAGCAGTCATGATCTAGAAAATGTAATACAATTTTGTCTTATCTTAGCTTCTATGCAGATGGAGGTTTCTACTGGTTTTAATAATAATTAACTGGTCAATACATTTTCCTTTATTAACGCTGCAGTGATTTGTTCGATACTTATTCTCATTTCCGAAATCAATATGACTTATTCCTTTTAAAACACAATTACCCATTTCTCAAAACTGCGGTTTCACAACTTTTTAACACCAACCAAGTTATTTATAAGTCAAGTCTCTTATCTTTTTAAAAAAAACCACAAACCATTTCTTTACCTACCTAAAGTTGTTATAACAAACTTCCCATAAAGCCGTTATAACACTTTATGTTTTAAACCAACAAATTACAACTACAAACATTTATGAGACCAAGAGGGCTTATTCTTTAACACCCTAGTACCCATTACTAACGAATAAGATTTTACTACTTTTTCCACACAATGAAGCCCTTTACACTTCATATCAAGTCAAGGCACGAAAGGGAAATCAAATTCCTTTAACACATGTGCGTCTACCGCACTATATATTTCACAA
The DNA here is from genome assembly GCA_029844215.1 of Przewalskia tangutica. Classification (NCBI taxonomy): domain Eukaryota; kingdom Viridiplantae; phylum Streptophyta; class Magnoliopsida; order Solanales; family Solanaceae; genus Przewalskia; species Przewalskia tangutica. Next base: position 45,360,650 of record CM056722.1, on the reverse strand, counting down.
ATAGTCATGCTCAAGAGGATAGGAAGAATCACATACCTCGCGACGATTGTCGAAAATTAGCAAAATGCTCCTCAGTACTATACCCTTCAAATAGGATACGCTACTCGTAGTACTTCAATCCTATAATGGTCATAAAACGTCTATCATTCTCTAGCTTCGAACGTAGAATAAACTAAGTGCAAAGTCCCTAAATTCTACGGAAAATCGGACAGCACTTCCTTTGTTTTAACATCCTTTGCCACATTTTTCAAGGCCGAATTCAATAACCAACGCCACATTTAAGGCTCAATTAATTCAGCAAATATAAGGGGATTACACGCCTAACAATACGTGTAAAATTCCGCCCCACAATAATACAAAATAAACCAATAATTTCCATGCCATTCTTGGCCAACAATATAACCAGTCCTAAATCCTTTCCAATTCTTTTCAAATCCAAGTTCTTAGGTCTAACATGATATCTAGCCCTAGACATCTTCAACAACTACAATTTCCCCCTTTACAACATGTGACGACTAAATTAGTAATCAAATTGAAGTTACAATCTTAAGGCTAACATGCCCCTTTTCGGTTTTCAACAAGACAACTAGATCCAAATCTATTCAAACTTAAATATAACATCCTCAGGCTCATTTCTAAACTACTATAACTAGTATTATAACTCATAGCCAAGAGAAGGGGGAAACTTTTACCTTTTGGAATAGCACACAAAATCCCTCTTTCTTCAACTTTTTTCCCGTCAAACTCGTCCACCCACGCTTCCTACAAGTTTACCAACACTTTGCCTTCTTGCCGCCGCTCCAACAATTTTCCCCTTAGGCTAGGTTTTCTTCACAAACTAGAGAGAAAGGGATAGGAGTTCTTAGGAGGGTTTTCAAAATGAAATGGCCAAGTCTTCCAAGACTTGGCCCTAAAATAGGACCCTTTTCTGGTCAAAAGGATGGGAGGGACACTTGTCACCCTCCCATAGGCTTTTATCAAAATATCCCCTGTTGTTCGCCGCTTTACTGTGAAAAAATCCGCGCGCGCGCTGCCCGCCCGGCCGCGGCGCTCTTCGTGAGAATAATTACCTGCATTCCGGCGTCGCGGCGCTGCAACCTCAGCCGAACCGCGCGGCGCCGCCCTCCGCGGCGCTGTGACCGCTGAACCGAAACCACTTTGCACATTGCGAACTTGTAACTTCCATAACTTTCGACCCCGATGTCCTATCGACGAGCGGTTTGTTGCGTTGGGAACTAGATTTAACGGACTAAACACTAGGCTTTTTAAACACCTATCAATTCTTAACAACTGGGGTGCAATACTCCAAGGTAGACTCAAAATCCGTCCAACACATGTTTGTCAACTTCTCTTTCAACTTTCAAATCTTATATTCCTTGGTATGTCCTTATCTTATCTTCTTGAATTTACGGGGTGTAACATTCTCCCCCCCTTAGAAACATTCATCCCGAATGTTCCTTCTAAGTCTCCAAAACGCAGGCGCTGGTGTAGTCTTCACTACTACACCCACAAAAATCAATTATGCCTCCCATGGCCCTAATATCACACATGCGCAAAACTCCCATCCATGCCAACGAGGATATCACCTCTAACGTGCATAACATCACTATTTTCTCCACCCCCGGTCTAAAGGATACTCTCGCCATATCCTTACTTCACCGAAAGATCGTTTTCATTTTCTTAACACCCGTTCGCTTCTCTCCTTACTCGTCAGACCTCCTCGCCAGACACCGAACTCTTTCTATTATACATACCACAATTCGATCACGCCTGGGTTCCCAACTCGAGTCACAACCTCCAAACTTGGTCATCTTACTTACCCACGTCATGAAGGCTACCACTTCCATCTCACACTACTTATGGAATTATCCCACAAAACTCCACGTATACTATACACTCCGACAAAGATTAACCGTAAAGTCTTCTTCTCAAGACGGCCTTACATCTAAGGTCTCAACTGTTATAAATTCTAAGGTTCAAAATTTTCTCATCCCTAGACTTACCCTTTTTCACTAACCAGGCTTCTAAATCACATTTTAACACCAAGCTATCCGAACATAAAACTTAACACATTACCATAACATCAATGCCTACTAGTCTCTAGAGGGTTAAGAATATACCTGTAACTATTGCTTCACTTTCCCTTTTGTCGTTCTACTCATGTTCCTTCCCTGCACGACGCATAAAAGAAGGAGATGAACCAGTCACTGATCCCGAAGGCTGAGTCTCTACATCCGCGCTACCTTTGGTTGGAAAATTTCTCGCAAAATGGCCCTACTGGCCGCATGTAAAACAAACTCCCATACTAGCACGACACTCCCCATCATGAAGCCTACCACAATGGCCACAACGAGGTAAGGGTGGTCCCATCTGACTAACCTCCATGTTTCCCCAAAAACCTGAAACCTTGGAGCCCTGACCTGCTCCTGAATCTCCCGAACTTCCTGAAGACTGTGGTGGAGCACTCCGTACTGGCGGAGGCGCATAAGTAGTCTGCTGCTGAGGCTGCCTGCCTCGAAGGTCACCAGACGACCCTGCTGTCCTGGCCCTCTTTTGCTGATCATGGTTATTCCGTCTACCTCTACGTTCCTCAGTCTGCTGCGCATAGGCCTGGATGCGGGCAATGTCCATGCCCAGCTGAAGAGCTACTCATGTGCACCCCTCCGCTAAATAATCATCGAGCCCGATGATATAACGGTGCACTCTATCCTCCATATCTGCCACCAAAGCGGGGACAAACCGGGCCAACAAGTCAAACTCTACATTGTACTCCCGAACTGTGCGCCCTCTCTGTCTCAGCATCAAAAATTTGTCGGCCCGTGCTCTCCTCATCTGTGGCGGCAAGAAATGGCCAAGGAAAGCCTCTGAGAACTCGTCCCATACAGCTGGAGGCGCATGCTCCCCCCAGGACAGCTCCCATGAATCAAACGATCATTGCAGATCACGCATGATCGATGAACAAAACCACTGACTCGGTCTCCGAAGACTTGATCACTCTCATGATCCGGTATCGCTTGATGAACTCCTGCGGATCATCCTCGTGCCTCGACGTAGAACTCGGGTGAAACGACTCAGAAAATCCCGTAGTCTCAAACTATCTGACCTCGGGTGAACTATGGGCGCTACCGGTACCGGAACTGCTGTATCCAGCCTATCCTCGTGCCTAACCACGATCCTGGCCAATAACTGGTGTCACGACCCGATTCCGGGCCCGTGACTGGTGCCTTACCCCGGGCACCCTAGTGATACAACATCAGAGTAATCAGCGGAACATAAAACGATACAAGACATATTATGAAATATGAAACAATAATCTGAGAAAGACTTGCCTTTCGGCATATATGTAAATAACAACTTTTTTCAACATGAACAGTTTAATCCTTTTTACAAACCCCGCCACAAAGATTACTACGGACTTAAGAATGATATGACAACAATGGCGGAACAGGGCCGCCAAACCACGAATGTAAACACTTACTACGGGGGACTATACCACCGATAAGCCTCGAGAAACGGAGCTTCCCAACGCCAAAGCGTGACCACGAGCTAGGATCAACGATCGTGTACCTCATCTGCGGCATGAACGCAGCCCCGAAGGAGGTCGATCTGAGTGCAACGGTATGTGAAACTAAAAATCAGAATGAAATCATAATAGTCTATAAAGCAGAGACATGTATGATAAGCAAACTACGATTCCAACAAATAAGCGATATGTCAAGTCGTGACTCACGCCTCAAAGTCATCACAATAAAACCGTGCGGGCAAGTGCGAAGGCATAGCCGACTACTAAGACCAGCGGTACCAAAAATACCACAAATCGTATCCGAGGTCTTTCTAGACCGCACTACATGATCGGCGGCCACTCGCCCGCAATATCAATGTCGCGCGTCTATCCTCGAACTCTCGCACTCGCGTAGGTCACACGGACCCGCATGAGGTATTCCTCGAATCATGGTCCTGCATCGCTGAGGTATACCCGCATCGGGCGGCTAACCTCGGTATCCGCCTGAGGCTCCGCGACCGCGTAGTCTCAAAAGACCGCATAGTCTCAGCGGGCCGCATAGGAATCCCCGCGTCGTGCTAAACACCGGAATGATCAATCCCGAGCTACCGCTCCGCGTAGTCACGAGGACCGCGCAGGCCGTAAAGACCGCATCGAGGGTGGCAAGCCCTCGGTATAATAAGTCAAAGGGGTATGTGATACAATAATAGTACAACGCTTAACGCTTAACAACGTAAGCACAACAAGAATGACCCTACATCACGATCACACAAGATACTAACACACGTAGCATCCTAACATTTTCACTTATCACATCAACAAGAAAGTATTTACAAGGCTATCTCAAACCAACACAATCAAGTTATTCACACAAGGTACTTTAAGCTAACAAGTTCGTATCTACCCTAAAGTACTTCATACATTAAATCTTTTAAAAGATCGTTGCTTTCACATAAGTCACACAATACGTAGTATAAAATAGAGTATTTGTCTTTTAAATAAACCAAAACACTTACCTTTGTAAAATCAAGTAACAACATTATTTTCCAAACGCCCAAGTTTGCCTAATTTCAAATATTCACGTTTCTTATTTTAGAAAGGTTTAGTAGTTCATAGTCTTATTCATTTAAGAATATAATTCTCTTTTAAACAATCAGAAACATAAGTCTTATATGAGTAGGATATTCTTGTTTATAACAATCTTATTACAGTAGTGATCTAGGAAATATCATTTTGTCTCATCTTAGCTTATGCGGATGGAAGTTTCTCTTGGTTTTAATAATACTTAATCTGTCAAAACATTTCCTTTTATTAACGCTGCGGTGGTTTGTCGATACACATTACGATTTCAAATCATAAAACATTCTTAAGCCGTTATACCTAACTTCCCATAAAGCTAGTATAACTCTTAAGTTTTCAAAAACCAAGTATTACTTCTTCTTTCAAAATGATTCAAAATCTTTTGAAATACTTCAAGTTCTTTATTAACACATAACAAGCGCTTATAGTTCAAACCGATTACCTTTTAAAAACCACAAGTATCTTCTTACCAACATAAAGTCATAACAACTTTCCATAAAGCCGTTATAACACTTTATGTTTTAAACCAATCAAATACATTTAGCACGTATCGTCTACCGTACTACATAGTTCACACATATCATGCTAGAAGAGATAGGAAGAGGTTCACATACCTCGCGACGAGTATCGACTAATAGCAAAACGCTCAAGTACTTCAAACCGTCGGCTACTCGCCGATGATCGCGCCATACGTAGTACTTCAACCTATAAGGCCACAAGGCGCTTATTAACATTTAGATCCCTTCGTAGAACATTCTACGTAAAATTCGGCAGCACCTCCCCCCCCGCAACAGCGTAAATCTCCTCCTCTATCGAGGCCGGCTACCAAGCCAACCAGGGGGGGGGGTTATACATCTAACCCTAACGGGTACAATTCTACTCCACGGTACTACTTCACAAGTCTACTGTAATACAGCCCTAAGTAATTACAGTTCAGTAATCTTCTTTAAATTCAGGCTTAAGTCACAAGACATTGCCAATAACTACGTTCAGTTCTATATATAGCATACTTCAACTATATATTCTAACAATATGTAATTTCCAATTACAATAGAGGGACAAGATATTTACCTCAATAAGCCCATAATTATCCAAGTATAAAGTCGATCCTGGGCAATCGTTTAGCTCCAACTCCGAGCGCTCCAACCCGCTCTAAACCACCCTTAGAAGTTCTAACCAACTTCTACACAATACTCCAACGGACTATGGAGATTTTCCTAGGGTTTCGGTTTTGTGACTGACGGGAAGTATAATAGTATTTTCTGGGCTTTTCGTATAGGTATCCTTAGAATACTACAAGGTATATGGCTAAGGTAATTTGGGCATTATAACAATACTTTTGAGAGTATTTCTACCAAGAGGGGGGGTATATATACGAGACAACACCACAAAGGGGGGGGTGTATACCCTCTACCACCACTTGGGGTACTCTCGGCCACGGGGTGGGTAAGGGAACTCTCGGCTAAGCCTCACAAGGGGGAGAGGACGAGAACAACATGAAGGGAGGGGGAGGGTTTCTAAGACTTAGAACATTTTAGGATGAATAAGTCTTCCACAGGGGGGGTATTTATAGGTCAAGTGAAGGCCAACCAATGGCCAAGATCTTGCCAAGTGCTATGCAAGTGTCGGGCCAAGATCTTGCAGTGCACACTAGCCAACTAACACAAAAATATCCTACCAACCCTTGACCACAATGGCCAACTTTCGCCACTACATTATCACTGTGAGTGTCCCCGATGAGAGGGTGACAAGTGTCTCCCTCTTGTTGGTCCAAAATGTTTCGTCTCTCGGAAAAATCCGCAAAAAAGAAATGACATAGCCGGAAATTCCCCTACGAAAGCTGTGAAAACGTTTCACTAAAACGACTCTAACCGTGTTGTGCACAAATAAATTTCGCCAAGCTACTTTCTCAAGTTCAAATTTTCTACGTGCGCCCCACGTACATACTCGAAATACGGTATAACAATGGGCCATCTCGCGTAACCCATCTCCTGCCCGTGATGTGGGGTGAGTGTCACGACCGACTTCGGGCCGTGGTCGTGTCTTACCCGGGCACCCTAGTGATACAACATCGAGAGAAAAACCGTAAATAAAACTCATGAAAGAAAAAGCAGTGAAATAAGTAAAGCAGGCTAACTGACGGTTACCTTTTTGTACATAAATGAAAACTTGAGCAGTTATATCCCTTACAAACCCCGCCACAACAATTACTGCACTCTAAGAATTTTAAAACCATAACGACGGGACAGGGCCCCGCCATGCCCCTGAATGGACAAAAGTCTACTACTTCAGGGAACCGTACCACAGGACAAGCTTCCGGAGATATGGAGCTTTCCGAGAACTGAAAAACGATCCTAAGAGTGCGGATCAGCAAGCTATGTACCTCAACCTGCGGCATGAACGCAACCCCCGAAGGAGGTCAGTACAACAGGTACCAAGTATGTGAAACTGAAAAATACTGTAAATGAAATCATAATAGTCTATATAAAACAGGAGACATGTATGATAACCAAATTACAGTTCACAATATATATAGCAGTCATGTCAAGTCAGGGACTCATACCCATAAAATCATCACTCAAGTACAACCCGGGAATTTAACCCGCACAATGGCCGCATGCCCCGGCATCTCACATCGGTATAAGCATGGCCCTGGAACCGTCCTAGTGGGCCCATACCCGTGGACCATCCAACGTGTCGGTATGCCCAAATGAGATAACAAGATAATAATCATCGTGGAAGCATACCCGTGGGCCACCCAACGTGTCAGTATGTCCAAACAAATCACAAGATAATACTCACTGTGGAAGCATACCCGTGGGCCACCCAACGTGTCAGTATGTCCAAACAATAACAAGATAATACTCACTGTGGAAGCATACCCGTGGGCCACCCAACGTGTCAGTATGTCCAAACAAACAACAGATAGCCGGCCCTCCATCGAGGGACTCGGTAGCACAAAATCAAACACTTGCAAAACAAAGGCTATCACAACAAGCATAGGCAAGTTCAACGTACTTTCGTTTTATGTCAACAATCCGGGTTTCAACCCCAAAATACTACATACTTTCATTCTTTCAAAAAGAAGATCTCCTTCTTTTCTTTCGTAAAAACAACTCGATAATAATATCCGTAGTACCAAACACGTTCATGTTTAAATCAAGTACTTTAAACCCTTTAAACACAACGTCAAGTATACCCTTAAAACCCAAGTAACTAACCCCTTTAAGACCAAGGTACTCCTACCTTTTAAAACCAAGCCACTTGTATTTTTCCATCAAGAAGAGTTCAATATTTGAAAACAAGTTACTTATACTTTTAACTCAAGTTACTTCTCTTTTCCCAAAATCAAGTTACATGACCTTTCAAAAAGCCTTTAAGTCTCCTTACTTTAGAATGTCGGGAAATCAAATAAAACTTTATTCTTTTAAAGACCACGTACTCATTACTCACGAATGAGGTTTCACACTTTTCAACACCACTTAGGTCAACTATATGTCAAGTCTTTTATCTTTTGAAAACAACAAACCATTCTTTTACCTACATAAAGTCGTTATAACTAACTTCCCATAAAGTCATTATAACACTTTATGTTTTAAACCAACCAATCACAACTATAAGCATTTATGAGACCAAGAGGACTTATTCTTTAACAACCGAGTACCCATTACTAACGAATAGGAGTTTACTACTTTTTCACACAATCAAGACCTTTACACTTCATATCAAGTCAAGGCACGAAAGGGAAATCAAATTCCTTTAACACACGTGCGTCTACCGCACTATATATTTCACAAATAGTCATGCTCAAGAGGATAGGAAGAATCACATACCTCGCGACGATTATCGACAAGTAGCAAACTGCTCCACAGTACTATACCCTTCAAGTAGAATATGTTACTCGTAGTACTTCAATCCTATAATGGCCACAAAACGTCTATTAACCTCTAGCTTCGAACGTAGAATAAACTAAGTGCAAAGTCCCTAAATTCTACGGAAAATCGGACAGCACTTCCTTTGTTTCTACATACTCTGCCACCTTTTTCAAGGCCGAATTCACTAACCAAACGCCACATTTAAGGTTCAATCAATTCAGCAAATACAAGGGGATTACACGCCTAACAATACGTGTAAAATTCCGCCCCACAATAATACAAAATAAACCAATAATTTCCATGCCATTCTTGGCCAACAATATAACCAGCCCTAAATCCTTTCCAATTCTTTTCCAATCCAAGTTCTTAGGTCTAACATGATATCTAGCCCTAGACATCTTCAACAACTACAATTTCCCCCTTAACAACATGTGACGACTAAATTAGTAACCAAATTGAAGTTACAATCTTAAGGCTAGCATGCCCATCTTCAGTTTTCAACAAGACAACAAGATCCAAATCTATTCAAACTTAAATATAACAGCCTCAGGCTCATTTCTAAACTACTATAACTAGTATATAACTCATATCCAAGAGAAGGGGGAAACTTTTACCTTTTGGACTAGCCCACAAAAGCCCTCTTTCTTCAACTTCTTTCCCGTCAAACTCGTCCACCCACGCTTCCCACAAGTTTACCAACACACTGCCTTCTTGCCGCCGCTCCAACAATTTTCCCCTTAGGCTAGGTTTTCTTCACAACTAGAGAGAAAGGGAGAGGAGTTCTTAGGAGGGTTTTCAAAATGAAATGGCAAGACTTGGCCCTAAAATAAGACCCTTTTCTGGTCAAAAGGATGGGAGGGACACTTGTCACCCTCCCATAGGCTTTTAACAAAATATCCCCTGTTTTTCGCCCTTTACCGCAGAAAAAATCCGCGCTTGGCGCTGCGCCACGGCCAGCCATGGCGCTTCCACTTCAGAGAATAATTACCTGCATTCCGGCTTTGCGGCGCTGCAACCTCAGCGAACCCGTAGTACAACCGGCACCGCGCCACGCCTCGGCGCCGCGCTGGACTCCGAACCGAAACCATTGCTTTGCACATGCGCCAGAAACTTGTAACTTCCATAACTTTCGACCCCGATGTCCTATCGATGAACGGTTTGTTGCGTTGGGAACTAGATTTAACGGATTACACACTAGGCTTTTTAAACACCTAACAATTCTTAACAACTGGGGTACAACACTCCAAGGTAGACTCAAAATCCGTCCAACATATGTTTGTCAACTTATCTTTCAAACTTTCAAATCTTATCTCCTCGAATTTACGGGGTGTAACATTCTCCCCCCCTTAGAAACATTCGTCCCGAATGTTCCTTCTAAGTCTTCAAACGCAGGCGCTAGTGTAGTCTTCACTACTACACCCACAAAAAAACAATTATGCCTCCCATGGCCATAATATCACACATGCGCAAAACTCCCATCCATGCCAACTAGGATATCACCTCTAACGTGCATAACATCACTATTTTCTCCACCCCCGGTCTAAAGGATACTCTCGCCATATCCTTACTTCACCAAAAGATCCCTTCCATTCTCTTAACACCCGTTTGCTTCTCTCCTTACTCGTCGTACCCTACTCGTACACCTGAACTCTTTCTATTATACATACCACAATTCATTCGCTGCTTCAGTTTCCCCAACCTTGGAGTCACTACCTCCAAACTTGGTCATCTTACTAATCCACGTCATGAAGGCTACCACTTCCATCTCACACTACCTATGGAATTATCCCAAAAAACTCCACGTATACTATACACTCCGAAAAAGATAAACCGTAAAGTCTTCTACTCAAGACGGCCTTACATCTAAGGTCTCAACTGTTATAAATTCTAAGGTTCAAAATTTTCTCATCCCCAGACTTACCCTTTTTCACTAACCAGGCTTCTAAATCACATTTTAACACCAAGCTATCCGAACATAAAACTTAACACATTACCATAACATCAATGCCTACTAGTCTCTAGAGGGTTAAGAATATACCTGTAACTATTGCTTCACTTTCCCTTTTGCCGTTCTACTCATGTTCCTTCCCTGCACGGCGCACAAAAGAAGGAGATGAACCAGTCACTGATCCCGAAGGCTGAGTCTCTACATCCGCGCTACCTTTGGTTGGACAATTTCTCGCAAAATGGCCCTGCTGGCCGCATGTAAAACAAACTCCCATACTAGCACGACACTCCCCATCATGGAGCCTACCACAATGGCCACAACGAGGTAGGGGTGGTCCCATCTGACTAACATCCCTGTTTCCCCAAAAACCTGAAACCTTGGAGCCCTGACCTGCTCCTGAATCTCCCGAATGTCCTGAAGACTGTGGTGGAGCACTCCGTACTGGCGGAGGCGCATAACTAGTCTGCTGCTGAGGCTGCCTGCCTCGAAGGTCACCAGAGGACCCTGCTGTCCTGGCCCTCTTCTGCTGATCTTGGTTAATCCGTCGACCTCTACGCTCCTCACACCCAAGTGCATAAGCCTGCATGCGGGCAATATCCATGCCCGGCTGAAGAGCTACTCCCGTGCAACTCTCTGCTAAGTAGTCGTGAGTCTGTGACATAACGGTGCACTCTATCATCCTCGTATGCGCCACCAAAGCGGGGACATACCGGGCCAACGAGTCAAACTCTACATTGGACTCCCGAACTGTTCGTCCGTTCTGCCTCAACATCAAAAATCTATCTGCCCGTGCTCTTCTCATCTGTGGAGGCAAGAAATGGCTGAGAAATGCCTCCGAGAACTCGTCCCAAACTGCTGGAAGTGCATGCTCTCCCCGGGACAGCTTCCATGAATCAAACCGCCGATCATTGCGGTATCACGCGCGGCCGGTGCGAACCTAGGACCACCGACTCGGTCTCGAAGCCTTGATCACTCACGATCTGGGAATCGCTTGATGACCTCGCGGATCATCCTCGTGCCTCGACCCATAGAACTCGCGGTGCAACTCGAAAAGTCCCGTAGCCTCAAACTATCGATCTCGGGTGAACCACGGGTGCTCAGGCTGCTGCATCCGGCCTATCCTCGTGTCGCCACGATCACGGCTAATCGGGCCATCTCCTTGTAACCCATCTCATCGCCCAGCCGTGGGGTGGAGGCTCAGTGTCGTGGTCTCGGTAGAGGCGTTCTTTGCTCTACTCGCAGCCTCCTCTCTGCCTTGCCCTTTTGGGCTCGTTGCCTTGCGTGGAGGCATCACCGTATACAAAGAATACGTCGGAGGAGTCCAACTTATAACACGCTCTCTAAGGCACGATCTCGAGTGAGAAGAATGGAAACCAATCCTAAATATTCTATAGCCTCACGATTGTAGATGTGGTTCACAACACCGATAATGTCAGACTCTACTAGATACGGTCATAGACACTTTCCCGAATCGCCTCGATACCACTTTTGTCACGACCGACCACGGGCGTGGTCGTGTCTACCGGGCACCCTAGTGATACAACATCGAGAAAAACCAATGAAATAAAACTCATGAAAGAAAAAGCGGTGAAATAAGAAAAGCAGGCTAACCCAAACGGCTACCTTTTGTACATAAATGAAAACTTGAGCAGCTACATCCCTTACAAACCACGCCCACAACTTACTCTGCACTTAAGAATTTTAAAACCATAACGACGGGACAGGGCCCCGCCATGCCCCTGAATGTACAAAATTCTACTACTTCAGGGAACCGTACCACAGGACAAGCTTCCGGAGATATGGAGCTTTCCGAGAACTGAAAAACGATCCTAAGAGTGCGGATCAGCAAGCTATGTACCTCAACTTGCGGCATGAACGCAGCCCCCCGAAGGAGGTCAGTACAACAGGTACCAAGTATGTGAAACTGAAAAATACTGTAAATGAAATCATAATAGTCTATATAAAACAGGAGACATGTATGATAACCAAACTACAGTTCACAATATATATAGCAGTCATGTCAAGTCAGGGACTCATGCCCGTAAAATCATCACTCAAGTACAACCCGGGAATTTAACCCGCACAATGGCCGCATGCCCCGGCATCTCACCTCGGTATAAGCATGGCCCTGGAACCGTCCTAGTGGGCCCATACCCGTGGACCATCCAACGTGTCGGTATGCCCAAAGGAGATAACAAGATAATAATCACTGTGGAAGCATACCCGTGGGCCACCCAACGTGTCAGTATGTCCAAACAAATCACAAGATAATACTCACTGTGGACGCATACCCGTGGGCCACCCAACGTGTCAGTATGTCCAAACAATAACAAGATAATACTCACTGTGGAAGCATACCCGTGGGCCACCCAACGTGTCAGTATGTCCAAACAAACAACAGATAGTCGGCCCTCCATCGAGGGACTCGGTAGCACAAAATCAAACACTTGCAAAACAAAGGTTATCACAACAAGCATAGGCAAGTTCAACGTACTTTCGTTTTATGTCAACAATCCGGGTTTCAATCCCAAAATACTACATACTTTCATTCTTTCAAAAAGAAGATCTCCTTCTTTTCTTTCGTAAAAACAACTCGATAATAATATCCGTAGTACCAAACACGTTCATGTTTAAATCAAGTACTTTAAACCCTTTAAACACAACGTCAAGTATACCCTTAAAACCCAAGTAACTAACCCCTTTAAGACCAAGGTACTCCTACCTTTTAAAACCAAGCCACTTATATTTTTCCATCAAGAAGAGTTCAATATTTGAAAACAAGTTACTTATACTTTTAACTCAAGTTACTTCTCTTTTCCCAAAATCAAGTTACATGACCTTTCAAAAAGCCTTTAAGTCTCCTTACTTTAGAATGTCGGGAAATCAAATAAAACTTTATTCTTTTAAAGACCACGTACTCATTACTCACGAATGAGGTTTCACACTTTTCAACACCACTTAGGTCAACTATATGTCAAGTCTTTTATCTTTTGAAAACAACAAACCATTCTTTTACCTACAGAAAGTCGTTATAACTAACTTCCCATAAAGTCATTATAACACTTTATGTTTTAAACCAACCAATCACAACTATAAGCATTTATGAGACCAAGAGGACTTATTCTTTAACAACCGAGTACCCATTACTAACGAATAGGAGTTTACTACTTTTTCACACAATCAAGACCTTTACACTTCATATCAAGTCAAGGCACGAAAGGGAAATCAAATTCCTTTAACACACGTGCGTCTACCGCACTATATATTTCACAAATAGTCATGCTCAAGAGGATAGGAAGAATCACATACCTCGCGACGATTATCGACAAGTAGCAAACTGCTCCACAGTACTATACCCTTCAAGTAGAATATGTTACTCGTAGTACTTCAATCCTATAATGGCCACAAAACGTCTATTAACCTCTAGCTTCGAACGTAGAATAAACTAAGTGCAAAGTCCCTAAATTCTACGGAAAATCGGACAGCACTTCCTTTGTTTCTGCATACTCTGCCACCTTTTTCAAGGCCGAATTCACTAACCAAACTGTTATATCCCGTATTTCCGGAGTATGTACGTGAGGGCGTACGTACAAGTTTGGCCTTAAAGTTTAGGCCTTGGACGTTTTTTTGGGCACAACTCACAAAACGAATAGTTTTCCGACGAAACGTTTCCACAGCTTTCGTAGGGTAAATTCCGGCTATGTCATTTCTAATTTTTGCGGATTTTTCCGAGAGACGAAACATTTTGGACCAACGGGAGGGCGACACTTGTCACCCTCCAATTGATGGATGTGGGGCGGCATTAGGCCGAATTGGATGGCCATTTTTGTCTTGGAGTTGGTAGGATATTTTGTGTGCAAGTTGGCTAAGGACACTTGCCCAAATCTTGACCTTACACTTGCCTTGCACTTGGCATAATCTTGGCCATTGGTTGGCCATCCCTTGACCTATAAATACCCCTCTTGTGATGAAGATTTTTTAATCCAAAAAATCCTTCCAATTCTAAAATCCTTCCCTCTCCCTTTTGCCTATTTTCGTCCAAACACCACCCCCCCCCCCCCCCCTTTTGGAGAAGCTTAGCCGAGGCTACCCCTAGCCTAGCCGAAATCTACCCCCTCCTTGGTAGAAAAGTTGTCTTCTAGTATTGTTATAATGCCCAAAATACCTAGCCCAAATCCCTTAGTCCTTAGTAGAAGTTGTGAAGAACTTCTAAGGTTTTCTTGGAGCTACCGGAGCGTACAACTTAGGAGCTAAACCTTGCTCAGGCGCGACTTTTATCTAGGATATTATTGGGCTTACCGAGGTAAATAAACTTGTCCTTCTTTTGTAATTAGAGAATACATACTGTAGAAGTATAGAAATAAGTATAAATACTTAGAAGGATATTAAAGAATAGAATTGAATTGTTATCACAGTAGAAGGGTTTAAAGAAGAATAATCAAAGCATTTACTTAGAATTTGTTTTCTGATGAACTTGAGTAGCTCACCGTAGGGAAGTCTGCCCAATTTTCCGTAGGATAGAGAACCCTCGCTTAGAATCGCTGCAGTAGTCTGAACGTTGATAGACGTGTCTGACTATTATAGGTTGATTCTCTGCGCGCGACATATTCAACTTGGCAGGTGGTTTTCGCTGAGAAGGTATGTGATTCTTCCTAAAGCATGATATTTTAAAATATATATGTAGTACGGTAGACGTACATGTGTTAACTGAATAATAACTACGGCAATGTCTTTTGACTTAAGCCTGAATAATACTTACGGCAATGTCTTGCGACTTAAGCCTGAATAATAAGGATCTTAAAACATTTCAAAAGAATACTGAATCATTTTTTAACAGAAGAGAACTAATTAATTTTTAAAACAGAAGCTTAAGAGTTATACTTGCTTTATGGGAAGTTAGGTATAACCACTTAAGAATAATAAAAGGAACAGTTTACCTATGTGTTTATAACAGACTTATATTGATTTGTGAAAAGAATAATAAGATGGTTTGATAAGTAGACATGATATGATGCTATGTGTGTTAGTGTCTTGTAACGTTTGTATAAGAGAGTATTCTTGTTGTGCTTATGTTGTTTAACGATAAGTTGTTATGTTAGTGTAATACCACTCACCTCTTGACATGTTCTGGGGTTAAGGCGCCTCCGACGGGGTAGACTCGGTGATGCAGGACCATGATTCGAGAATACCTCATGCGGGTCCAGGGGACCTATGCGGAGCTACGGGAGTTCCAGGTTAGTGTGCGGGGTTATACCTCATGCGGTCTATGTGGCCATGCGGACTACGAGTCCAGGACGATGCCGAGGAGTAGCTACCCTCGATGCGGGGTTATATAACCTATGCGGGCCTACGTGAGTGGCCTATGCGGACTACGGGAGTCCAGGATTAGGCTTGTATGGTGATACTACGGGCAATTGGCCCTGCTTCGATCATTCGCAACCTAGAAAAGACCTGTTACAGTTTACCTATTGTTGCTCTTGTTTATGATGTTGCACTATGTGCGGTTATCTTGGTTGTTTCATACATATATGTAAACTGATTTTAAAATGATATGTTTTCATTTAAGTACTTTACAGTTTCACATACTTAGTACTGTTATCGACCTCCTTGGGCCGCGTTCATGCCGCAGTAAGGGCAAGCAGGTGCTAGATCCACATCCTTAGGATCTCTTTGCATTGGTGTCAGGAGCTCCATCTTCTCCGGAGGCTCTACTTTTTGGTATGATCTCCCTGTATTGTAGATAGTTTGTACATTCAGGGTATGGCGGGCCCGTCCGCCATAGTTGTTTACTTCCTTAGAGTGCAGTAGTCCTATTGTACATTTGGGATGTAGCGCAAAACTTGGGTTATTTATATATATATCGAAAAGGCAAGCTTTTCATCGATAAAGCGTGTCTCATTTACAATCGTTTCATGTCTTGTTTTATATTCCGTGATTACTCGATGTATGACTACTTGGGTGCCGGGTAAGGCACGATCCACGGACCGGGCAGTCGTGACAAAAGTGGTATCAGAGCAGTTAATCCTCGGAAAGTGTCTGCAGACCGTATCTAGTAGAGTCTTGATTATCGGTGTGTTGTGCACCACACCAATAATCAGGAGGCTATAGGATATTTAGGATTGGTTTCCATTCTTCTCACTCTGAGATCGTGCTTTAGAGTTGTGTTAAAGTTGGACCCTCTAACGTATTCCTTTTAGAATGATTATGCCTCGCGTAAAGGCAACCCGAGCCCAAGGGCAAGCGGCCGAGGAGCTGCTAGTGGGACACCTAGAGTCACGAGGGCTCGGGCCCGATCTATACGAGAGACGGCTGGTTCTGACGCCGCCCGACCCGAGAGGTTTAGGGCGCAGCGGCCAGTGATGAGACCACAGACCTACACCTCCAGTCCACAACCCGGAGCGAGATGAGATGGGTTCTGAGAGATGGCCCGATTCTTGGCGTGATCGTGGCGAACATGAGGCAGCCGAATCGGCGATTCAGTCCAGCCCGGTAGTACCCCTGGTTCACCCGAGGGCAGAGAGTTTGAGGCTACGAGACTTCCTGAGTTGTAGCCCGCCGAGTTTTCTGGTCGAGGCGGAGGATGATCCGCAGGAGTTCATCCGTCGGCACTGAGGATTTTGAGAGTGATCGGGCGTCGGAGACCGAGTCCGTGATCTTTGGTTCACATAAATCGCGTGATACCGCAGTCGATTGGTTTGATTCATGGGAGTTATCCCGGGGAGAGCACGCGTCCCTAGCTACTTGGGATGAGTTCTCAG
The DNA here is from genome assembly GCA_029844215.1 of Przewalskia tangutica. Taxonomy (NCBI): domain Eukaryota; kingdom Viridiplantae; phylum Streptophyta; class Magnoliopsida; order Solanales; family Solanaceae; genus Przewalskia; species Przewalskia tangutica. The sequence continues at coordinate 45,343,487 of CM056722.1, read as the reverse complement.
AGGCTTTCCTCACTCACTTCTTGCCTCTACAGATGAGGAGGGCGCGGGCTGATAGATTTTTACTGCTGAGGCAGAGAGGACGCACTGTCAGGGATTACAATGTCGAGTTTGATTCATTGGTTCGATATGTCCCAGCATTGGTAGCAGATATGGAGGATAGGGTGCACCGCTACGTCACCGGGCTAGATGATTATATGGCCGAGTCATGTGCGGGTGTTTCTCTTCAGCCGGGTATGGACATTACCCGCATGCAGGCTCATGCTCTTGGATGCGAGGCGTAGAGGCAAGCGGGTTGTGACAGCAGCGAAGAAGACCAGGGCGGCAGGTCTTTTGGTGGCTATCGTGGTGGCGGCCTCGGCGATCTAGATTTGCACCACAGCCAGCTCAGAGCACTCGGCACCGTCCTCGGCCGCATCCAGATATTCGAGGCGCACCGGGGCCCTGTGGCTTCGAGCGTCGAGCAGCGAAGTGCGGCGATCGGGACCACCCGCCGGTGTGGCGATGCGGTAGATCCCACTTCGGAGTTGTGGTGCTGCTACAGAGCTTGTTTCGATTGTGGCAGCGGGGTCACTATGCGGCCGAATCAGGCCAAGGCGATCTTGATGGTAGGGTCACCTACGTGTTCTTTCACCGGTCTTCTTCATCCCCGCGACTACTCGCCCGCAGGGCAAGGTACTCATGGACGGCCAGGTCGCGGAGAGGTCGTGGCGCGGGTCCCGATTCTAGCAATCCTCAACCGCATTTATGCTTTGTCCAAACGAGGATCGGGAGGCCTCACCGATGTCGCCACAGTACCTTATCGGTTCGGGTTTGATGTGTATGCTTTGATAGATCCGGTTCTACTCTGCCCTATATATCTCCCCTTGTTGCTAGTAGGATAGGGATAGAGCACGAGTCCATAGACCGCTTTCGAGGTAGCTACGCCAATGGGTGATTCGGTGGTAGCTCGGCGGGTATATAGAGCTTGTCTGTGACCATTTACATCGTCGGACCACTGGCCGACTTGATAGAGTTGGAGATGGTTGACTTCGACGTGATCATGGGGATGGATAGGCTAGCTTCTGCTACGCCAATGTAGACCGCAGAGAGAGAGTAGTGCGGTTCGCTTCTGAGGAGCGGTTGTTGAGTGGGAGGAGCACGGTATCGCCAGGGTAGGTTTATTTCCTACCTCAAGGCTAGGAAGATGGTGCGAAAGGGTATATCTACCATCTCGTTCGGGTGTTTGATCTTCAAGCCGCGGTACCAGATTTTCGCCGATTCGATGGTGAGAGAGTTCCCAGACGTGTTTCAGCACGACCTCTCGTATCCTCCCGAGAGGAGATTGAGTTTGTATAGACATATTGCGGACACTCGGCTATTTCCATTCCGCCATACGTAATGGCACCGCCGAGTTGAGAGAGTTGAAGGATCGGCTTAGGGATTTCTTTGGAGAAGGGTTTCATCAGCCTAGTGTTTCTCCCGGAGCGCGGTATTGTTCGTGAAGAAGAAGGGCGGGAGCTGCGCGTGTGTGTTGATTACTGACGGTGAACAAGGTGACCATTAAGAACGAATACCCTTCCCGTGATTGATGATTTGTTCGACCCGGTTGTAGGTGCGAGATGTTTCTCAAGATTGATCTGCGATCGGGCTATCATCAAAGTAGTCGAGAGGTGGATGTTCCTAGATCGCATTCGGACCGTGACGCATTATGAGTTCAGGGTCATGTCGATTGGGTTGACCAATGCACCGGCGGTATTCATCGATTTGATGAACCGAGTGTTCAAACCATGTTTGGACACGTTTGTGAAAGTGTTCATTTATGATATCTTGGTTTATTCGCTCGGAGCGAGAGCATGCGGAGCATTTGAGGCGATCTTGTGATTCTCCAGGACCAGCAGTTGTACGCCAAGTTTTCCAAATGTGAGTTTTGGTTGACTTCGGTGGCTTTTCTTGGGCATATTGTCGGGGCTGATGGCATTCGAGTGGATACGGCCAAGATCGAGGCAGTCAGGACTTGGCCTAGACCTACTACTCCGACAGAGGTTCGCAGTTTTCTGGGCCTTGCAGGATATTATCGGTTCGTAGAAGTTTGTTTCTATCTGCACCATTGACTAGGTCGACTCGTAAGCGGCCAAGTTTGATGGTGATGCTTGTGGCGGGGTTTCGATTCTTGAAAGAGAGACTGACGACCGCCCCCGTTCTTACTCTTCCAGAGGGTCCAGACGGTTATGTTGTGTATTGCGATGCGTCAGGCATCGGGTTGGGATGTGTGTTGATGCAGCATGGCAAGGTTATAGCGTATGCATCCCGACAGCTGAAGAAACACGAGAGGAACTACCCACGCGATTTGGAGTTGGCGGCGATGATTCACGCCAAGATCCGAGGCACTATTTGTATGGGGTTCATGTGGATATTTATACGCACCACAAGAGCCTCCAGATATCTTCACCAGAGGAGTTGAACTTACGGCGAGACGGTGGTTAGAGTTGCTTAAGGATTACGATGTTGATATCTGTACCACGGGAAAGCCAATGTTGTGGCGTATGCCTTAGTCGTAGGTCGATGGGAGCCTATCGGATGTGCGGCTAGAGAGGAGGACATGGTTCGTGATTTGCATCGATTAGCGAGCCTTGGTGTCCGCTTGATTGATTACGATAGCGGTGGGGTTCGAGTTCGTGAGGTTGCCGAGTCTTCCATCGTCGAGAGGTGAAGAGCAACGATTCGAGATCCAGTTTGACACGTTATCGTGATCTGACTCTTCGTGAGGGCAAGGGTCCTTTTGAGGTAGCACGATGGGGTGCTAAGGTTTGAGGCGAGTTGTGTGTTCCAGATGTTTGAGGACTTCGGCGGAGTTCTTGGGGAAGCACACGGTAGCGTTACTCTATCCATCGTGGTCGACTAAGATGTACCACGACCTTAGATCTGTATTGGTGGGATGGCTTGAAGAGGGACGTTGCGAGTTCGTAGCTCGGTGCCGTGTTGTCGGCAGTAAGGTAGAGCACCGAGGCCCGGTGGTTTGTTCTGACGATAAAGATCCCGACACGGAAGTGGGAGGTGATCAACATGGACTTCATCACGGGATTACCTCGCACTCGAGAGACATGATTCTATATGGGTTATCGTCGGCGATTGAAATCAGCCCACTATCTTCCCGTCAGGATGACTTTTTCGGTTGAGGATTATGCCAGACTTTACATCCGAGAGATCGTCAAACTGCATGGAGTCCCTATTTCGATCATATCGCATGCAGGAGCCCGATTCTGGCTAACTTCCGAGGTCTTTCCAGAGGTTTAGGGGCGAGTGAGCACGAATCGCATTCCATCCACAGACGGACGGACAGCGAGCGCACTATCCGCACTCTTGAGGATATGTTGCGAGCTTTGTGTTATCGACTTCCGTGGGTACCGAGGATCATTTGCCTCTAGTTGAGTTTGCGTACAATAATAGCTACCACTCGATTCGGATGGCGCCTTATGAGGCCTTGTATGGGAGGAAGTGCGGATCGCCTATAGGCTGGTTCGATGTGGGCGAGTGCGATTAGTGGGACCGATTTGGTGCAGTGACGATGGATAAGGTGAAGCTTAACCGAGAGAGGTTCTTGGCGGCTCGAGTCGGCAAGTCATATGCAGATCATCGTCGTCGGCATCTAGAGTTCGAGGTTCATGATTGGGTTTTCCTAAAGGTGTCACCCATGAAGGGTGTGATGAGATTCGGGAAGAAAGGGCTTCGGCCAAAGTACATTGGGCGTTTAGATTGTCGCGAGGTAGGCAAGGTTGCCTATGAGTTGGATCTGCCGTCCGATCTGGAGGCGGTGCATCCGGTTTTCACGTATCTATCTTTGAGGAGATGTATCGGGGATCCATCTAGGGTACACCCGATTGACGATGTCCAGGTGACCGAGGGGTTATCGTATGAGGAGATTCCCATAGCGATAATCGATCGTCAGGTTAGGCGTCTGCGGACGAAGGACGTGGCTTCCGTCAAAGTCTTGTGGCGAACGAGCTCGAGAGAAGATGACGCGTGGGAAGGCGAGGAGGACATGAGGCAGAAGTATACTCACATATTCCCCACACCTCCAGGTAATTCACTTTCCTACTTGTAAATTTTCGTTATCGTTTCTGCCTAAGTGTTGTTCTGTGGCCGTGTGTGGCATTTGCAACTGTTTAAGTTATGAAGAATCTTATCGTTAACTGTCTTGGGAAGGAACATTCGGGACGAATGTTTCTAAGGAGGGGAGAATGTTATATCCCGTATTTCCGGAGTATGTACGTGAGGGCGTACGTACAAGTTTGGCCTTAAAGTTTAGGCCTTGGACGTTTTTTTGGGCACAACTCACAAAACGAATAGTTTTCCGACGAAACGTTTCCACAGCTTTCGTAGGGTAAATTCCGGCTATGTCATTTCTAATTTTTGCGGATTTTTCCGAGAGACGAAACATTTTGGACCAACGGGAGGGCGACACTTGTCACCCTCCAATTGATGGATGTGGGGCGGCATTAGGCCGAATTGGATGGCCATTTTTGTCTTGGAGTTGGTAGGATATTTTGTGTGCAAGTTGGCTAAGGACACATGCCCAAATCTTGACCTTACACTTGCCTTGCACTTGGCATAATCTTGGCCATTGGTTGGCCATCCCTTGACCTATAAATACCCCTCTTGTGATGAAGAGTTCTTCATCCACAAAAGCCTTCCAAGTCTAAAATCCTTCCCTCTCCCTTGAGCCTCTTTTCGTCCAAACACCTCCCCCCCCCTTTTGGAGAAGCTTAGCCGAGGCTACCCCCCCCCTAGCCTAGCCGAAATCTACCCCCCCTCCCTTGGTAGAAAAGTTGCCTTCTAGTATTGTTATAATGCCCAAAATACCTAGCCCAAATCCCTTAGTCCTTAGTAGAAGTTGTGAAGAACTTCTAAGGTTTTCTTGGAGCTACCTGAGCGCATAACTTAGAGCTAAACCTTGCTCAGTGCGACTTTTATCTAGGATATTATTGGGCTTACGAGGTAAATAAACTTATCCTTCTTTTGTAATTAGAGAATACATACTGTAGAAGTATAGAAATAAGTATAAATACTTAGAAGGATATTAAAGAATAGAATTGAACTGTTATCACAGTAGAAGGGTTTAAAAGAAGAATAATCAAACTGTACTTACTTAGGACTGTTTTCCTGATGAACTTGAGTAGCTCACCGGGTAGGAAGTTGCTGCCCAATTTTCCGTAGGATAGAGAACCCTCGCTTAGAATCGTTTTGCAGTAGTCGAGCGTTGATAGGCGTGTCGACTATTATAGGTTGATTCTCTACGCGCGACATATTCAACTTGGCAGGTGGTTTTCGCTGAGAAGGTATGTGATTCTTCCTAAAGCATGATATTTTAAAATATATATGTAGTACGGTAGACGTACATGTGTTAACTGAATAATAACTACGGCAATGTCTTTTGACTTAAGCCTGAATAATACTTACGGCAATGTCTTGCGACTTAAGCCTGAATAATAAGGATCTTAAAACATTTCAAAAGAATCGAATCATTTTTATGTAAGAGAACTAATTAGTTTTAAAATGAAGCTTAAGAGTTATACTAGCTTTATGGGAAGTTAGGTATAACCACTTAAGAATAATAAAAGGAACAATTTACCTATGTGTTTATAACAGACTTATATTGATTTGTGAAAAGAATAATAAGATGGTTTGATAAGTAGACATGATATGATGCTATGTGTGTTAGTGTCTTGTAACGTTTGTATAAGAGAGTATTCTTGTTGTGCTTATGTTGTTTAACGATAAGCTGTTATGTTAGTGTAATATCACTCACCTCTTGACATGTTACCGGGGGTTAAGCTGCCCTCCGATGCGGGGTAGACTCAGGCGGTCTGGGACCATGATTCGAGAATACCTCATGCGGGTCCAGGGGACCTATGCGGAGCTACGGGAGTTCCATGTTAGTGTGCGGGGTTATACCTCATGCGGTCTATGTGGCCATGCGGACTACGAGTCCAGGACGATGCCGAGGAGTAGCTACCCTCGATGCGGGGTTATATACCCTATGCGGGCCTACGTGAGTGGCCTATGCGGACTACGGGAGTTCAGGATTAGGCTTGTATGGTGATACTATGGGCAATTGGCCCTGCTTCGATCATTCGCAGCCTAGAAAAGACTATTCTGATTTACCTATTGTTGCTCTTGTTTATGATGTGGCACTATGCGTTACCTTGGTTGTTTCATACATATATGTAAACTGATTTTAAAATGATATGTTTTCATTTAAGTACTTTCTGATTTCACATACTTAGTACTGTTGTCGACCTCCTTGAAGCTGCGTTCATGCCGCAGGTGGCAAGCGGTGCTAGATCCACATCCTTAGGATCTCTTTGCATTGGTGTCGAGCTCCATCTTCTCCGAGGCTCTACTTTTTGGTATGATCTCCTGATTGTAGATAGTTTGTACATTCAGGTATGGCGGGCCTGTCCCGCCATAGTTGTTTACTTCCAGAGGTGCAGTAGTCCTATTGTACATTTGGGATGTAACTGCAAAACTTGGGTTATTTATATATATGCCGAAAGGCAAGCTTTTCATCAGATAAACTGTGTCTCATTTTACAACTGTTTCATGTCTTGTTTTATATTCCGCTGATTACTCTGATGTATGACTACTTGTGTGCCCGGGTAAGGCACCAGTCACGGACCCCGGAACGGGTCGTGACACAAACGCCACATTTAAGGCTCAATCAATTCAGCAAATACAAGGGGATTACACGCCTAACAATACGTGTAAAATTCCGCCCCACAATAATACAAAATAAACCAATAATTTCCATGCCATTCTTGGCCAACAATATAACCAAATTTCTAAATCCTTTCCAATTCTTTTCCAATCCAAGTTCTTAGGTCTAACATGATATCTAGCCCTAGACATCTTCAACAACTACAATTTCCCCCTTAACAACATGTGACGACTAAATTAGTAACCAAATTGAAGTTACAATCTTAAGGCTAGCATGCCCATCTTCAGTTTTCAACAAGACAACAAGATCCAAATCTATTCAAACTTAAATATAACAGCCTCAGGCTCATTTCTAAACTACTATAACTAGTATATAACTCATATCCAAGAGAAGGGGAAAACTTTTACCTTTTGGACTAGCCCACAAAAGCCCTCTTTCTTCAACTTCTTTCCCGTCAAACTCGTCCACCCACGCTTCCCACAAGTTTACCAACACACTGCCTTCTTGCCGCCGCTCCAACAATTTTCCCCTTAGGCTAGGTTTTCTTCACAACTAGAGAGAAAGGGAGAGGAGTTCTTATGAGGGTTTTCAAAATGAAATGGCCAAGTCTTCCAAGACTTGTCCCTAAAATATGACCCTTTTCTGGTCAAAAGGATTGGAGGGACACTTGTCACCCTCCCATAGGCTTTTAACAAAATATCCCCTGTTTTTCGCCCTTTACCGCAGAAAAATCCCGCCTTGGCGCCGCGACCCGCCTCCGGCGCCGCGGCGCTTCCACTTCAGAGAATAATTACCTGCATTCCGGCGCCGCAGCCCTGCATTCCAGCGCCGCGGCGCTACAACCTCAGCGAACCCCCAGTACAACCGGCGCCGCGGCTCGTGGCGACACTGACTTGAACCGAAACCATCATTGTTCGATCACACCGAACTTGTAACTTCCATAACTTTCGACCCCGATGTCCTATCGACGAACGGTTTGTTGCGTTGGGAACTAGATTTAACGGATTACACACTAGGCTTTTTAAACACCTAACAATTCTTAACAACTAGGGTACAACACTCCAAGGTAGACTCAAAATCCGTCCAACATATGTTTGTCAACTTATCTTTCAAACTTTCAAATCTTATCTCCTCGAATTTACGGGGTGTAACATGGAGGCTCAGGTGTCGTGGTCTCAGTAGAGACCGCTGCTGCTCTACTCACAGCTCCCTCTGCTGCCTTGCCCTTCTGGGCCCTGGTTGCCTTGCGTGGAGGCATCACTGGTATACAAAGAATACGTCAGAGGGAGTCCAACTTATAACACAGCTCTAAGGCACGATCTCAGAGTGAGAAGAATGGAAACCAATCCTAAATATCCTATAGCCTCCTGATTATAGATGTGGTGCACAACACACCGATAATCAAGACTCTACTAGATACGGTCTGTAGACACTTTTCGAGGATTAACTGCTCTGATACCACTTTTGTCACGACCCGACCTCGGGCCCGTGACTGGTGCCTTACCCCGGGCACCCTAGTGATACAACATCAGAGAAAACCAGCGGAAATAAAAACTCATGAAAGAAAACAGTGAAATAAGAAAACAAAGCAACCCAGGTTACCTTTTGTACATAAATGAAAACTTGAATAGTTACATCCCACAAACCACACTTGTCACAACAGCTACTGCACTTAAGAATTTTAAAACCATAACGACGGGACAGGGCCCCATCATGCCCCTGAATGTACAAAAGTCTACCACTTCAGGGAACCGTACCACAGGACAAGCTTCCGGAGATTGGAGCTTTCCGAGAACTGAACAGCGATCCTAAGAGTGCGGATCAGCAAGCTATGTACCTCAACCTGCGGCATGAACGCAGCCCCCCGAAGGTCGATCTAACAGTACCAAGTATGTGGCGAAAAATCGTAAATGAAATCATAACAGTCTATATAAAACAGGAGACATGTATGATAACCAAACTACAGTTCACAATAGATATAGCAGTCATGTCAAGTCAGGGACTCATGCCCGTAAAATCATCACGCAAGTACAACCCGGGAATTTAACCCGCACAATGGCCGCATGCCCCGGCATCTCACCTCGGTATAAGCATGGCCCTGGAACCGTCCTAGTGGGCCCATACCCGTGGACCATCCAATGTGTCGGTATGCCCAAAGGGAATAACAAGATAATAATCACTATGGAAGCATACCCGTGGGTCACCCAACGTGTCAGTATGTCCAAACAAATCACCAGATAATACTCACTGTGGACGCATACCCGTGGGCCACCCAACGTGTCAGTATGTCCAAACAAATAACAAGATAACACTCCTAATGGAAGCATACCCGTGGGCCACCCAACGTGTCAGTATGTCCAAGAGGATCGATATAGTGGAAGCATACCCGTGGGCCACCCAACGTGTCAGTATGTCCATCAATCAACCAGATAGTCAGCCCTTCATCGAGAGGCTCGGTAGTACAAAATCAAACACTTGCACAACAAAGGCTATCACAACAAGCATAGGCAAGTTCAACGTACTCATAGTCTTTCATTTATTTTCAACGAATATGGGTGTTAACCCCAAGGTACTACGTACCTTAACTCTTTAAAAAGGTCCATTTCTTTCACCAAAGTCACACGATACCCGTAGTATCAAAAATAGAGTAACTATCTTTTTAAGAAAACCAAAACAATTTCCATACCTTCTCTTTAAACCAACTTAAGACAAAACCATGACTTCCTTTTTAAACGAAAACACTTCAAATTCTCAAGTCTATCTCTTTTATAATTCAAGCTTCTTACTTTGGAATTTAGGAAAATCAAAACTTGTTATAATGTTCTTATTAAAGCAGCCATGATCTAGAAAATGTAATACAATTTTGTCTTATCTTTAGCTTCTATGAAGATGGAGGTTTCTACTGGTTTTAATAATAATTAATTGGTCAATACATTTTCCTTTATTAACGCTGCAGTGATTTGTTCGATACTTATTCTCATTTCCGAAATCAATATGACTTATTCCTTTTAAAACACAATTACCCATTTCTCAAAACTGCGGTTTCACAACTTTTTAACACCAACCAAGTTATTTATAAGTCAAGTCTCTTATCTTTTTAAAAAAAACCACAAACCATTTCTTTACCTACCTAAAGTTGTTATAACAAACTTTCCATAAAGCCGTTATAACACTTTATGTTTTAAACCAACAAATTACAACTACAAACATTTATGAGACCAAGAGGGCTTATTCTTTAACACCCTAATACCCATTACTAACGAATAAGATTTTACTACTTTTTCCACACAATGAAGCCCTTTACACTTCATATCAAGTCAAGGCACGAAAGGGAAATCAAATTCCTTTAACACATGTGCGTCTACCGCACTATATATTTCACAAATAGTCATGCTCAAGAGGATAGGAAGAATCACATACCTCGCGACGATTGTCGAAAATTAGCAAAATGTTCCTCAGTACTATACCCTTCAAGTAGGATACGCTACTCGTAGTACTTCAATCCTATAATGGTCATAAAACGTCTATCATTCTCTAGCTTCGAACGTAGAATAAACTAAGTGCAAAGTCCCTAAATTCTACGGAAAATCGGACAGCACTTCCTTTGTTTTAACATCCTTTGCCACCTTTTTCAAGGCCGAATTCAATAACCAACGCCACATTTAAGGCTCAATTAATTCAGCAAATATAAGGGGATTACACGTCTAACAATACGTGTAAAATTCCGCCCCACAATAATACAAAATAAACCAATAATTTCCATGACATTCTTGGCCAACAATATAACCAATCCTAAATCCTTTCCAATTCTTTTCCAATCCAAGTTCTTAGGTCTAACATGATATCTAGCCCTAGACATCTTCAACAACTACAATTTCCCCCTTTACAACATGTGACGACTAAATTAGTAATCAAATTGAAGTTACAATCTTAAGGCTAACATGCCCCTTTTCGGTTTTCAACAAGACAACTAGATCCAAATCTATTCAAACTTAAATATAATAGCCTCAGGCTCATTTCTAAACTACTATAACTAGTATTATAACTCATAGCCAAGAGAAGGGGGAAACTTTTACCTTTTGGAATAGCCCACAAAAGCCCTCTTTCTTCAACTTCTTTCCCGTCAAACTCGTCCGCCCACGCTTCCTACAAGTTTACCAACACTTTGCCTTCTTGCCGCCGCTCCAACAATTTTCCCCTTAGGGTAGGTTTTCTTCACAAACTAGAGATAAAGGGAGAGGAGTTCTTAGGAGGGTTTTCAAAATGAAATGGCCAAGTCTTCCAAGACTTGGCCCTAAAATAGGAACCTTTTCTGGTCAAAAGGATGGGAGGGACACTTGTCACCCTCCCATAGGCTTTTATCAAAATATCCCCTGTTTTTTGCCCTTTCCGCGTAAAAATCCGCTTGGCGCATGGCCACACGCCGCCAAGGCCCACTTCGTAGAATAATTACTGCATTCGGCGCAAGCGCTGCAACCTTAGCGAACCTCCAGTACAACCGCGCGCGCCACGCTCGGCGCCCGCGGCTGCTGACTCGAACCGAAACCACTACTTTGCACAAGCACCGAACTTGTAACTTCCATAACTTTCGACCACGATGTCCTATCGACGAGCGGTTTGTTGCGTTGAAAACTAGATTTAACGGACTAAACACTAGGCTTTTTATACACCTATCAATTCTTAACACCTGGGGTGCAACACTCCAAGGTAGACTCAAAATCCGTCCAACACATGTTTGTCAACTTCTCTTTCAACTTTCAAATCTTATATTCCTTGGTATGTCCTTATCTTATCTTCTTGAATTTACGGGGTGTAACAGGAATTTTACACGTATTGTAAGGTGTGTAATCCCCTTTGGTTGGTTGTTGTATTGAGCCTTAAATGTGGCGTGTTGGTTATTGTATTCGGCCTTGAAAAAGGTGGCAAAGTATGTAGAAGCAAAGGAAGTGCTGCCCGATTTTCCGTAGAATAAGAGACCGTATACTTAGTATTATTCTACGTTAGAAACTAGAATTAATAGACATGTTGTGACCATTATAGGTTGACACTCCTACGTACGGCGTATTCGGCTTAGCTTGTGGATTTAGCCGAAAAGGTATGTGAACTATCTCCTCTTCTAGCATGATTCCTTAAGATAAAGAAAGTATTTCCTACTCCTTAAATGATACATTCCTTGGTTGTATTTGGATTGCCTAAAATAGAATTTGTTCTATGTACTTCCTTGATTGTACTTTGATGTTTAAATTGTAAGTTGTATAATCCATTGCCTTAGTGAAGTTTGGATTCTTAAGAGTGGAAGTATTTTACTTAAAGTACATAGAGTTTTGAAAATGAAGTGGTTTCCAAACCTTTTGGCTAGTGCCTTAGTTCCAAAACCTAAAGGTCATTATAATGACTTTAGGGGAGTCAAATGAGTGATTTACTTAATTGTTTTAAAAGAGGAGAAATGACATGATTTAAGAGAAGTAACTTGTTTTAAAGGTGTGAGTTACTTGAGGTTTAAAAGTAGAAGAAACTCGTTTTCTATATATTAAGAGACTCGAAGTATTTTTAAAGTTAAGAAACTTGATTTGAAAGTTTGTGATACTTGGTTTTAAGTATAAGTCTCCTGGTTATAAAAAGAATGAAATTGTCTAAAAACCATAAAGGGTTATAACGGCTTTATGGGAAGTTGGTTATAACGGCTTTATGGAAGGTTTAGAAAGTTGTCTATTTTGATTAATGGGCATAAGTTGCCTAGATTGTGAAAATTTGAAGTTACTTGGTTTCAAGCTTTGAAATGAGTTTCTAAAAGTGTAGTAACTTACTTTGAAAAATAGACACACCTTGATACTACGGGTGTTAGTATCTTGGGGTTTTACATAGAAAGGAGTCTTTTGAAAAGAATGTACGTACGTAGTACTTTGGCTTGTTTAATGGAGAATTATTCTATGTGTGCCTTGATAAGTACTTTGGCTTGTTTAATGGAGAATTATTCTATGTGTGCCTTGATAAGTACTTTGGCTTGTTTAATGGAGAATTATTCTATGTGTGCCTTGATAAGTACTTTGGCTTGTTTAATGGAGAATTATTCTATGTGTGCCTTGATAAGTACTTTGGCTTGTTTAATTGAGAATAGCCTATGTGTGCTGGTAATAGCCGGTTGTGTGCTAGTGGTATATCATTCATTTCGGGGTCATTCCCCGGGTTTGTGGCATTTGCATATTCCGTGGATTTGCTACCCACGATTCGAGGAATACCTCACGCGAGTCGCGAGGGCTTATCGCGGTGAAATAGTCCCGTGCGGCGGATCACCTATGCGAGGAATACCTCATGCGAGTCCGTAAGGGCTTATGCGGGTGAAATAGTCCCATGCGAGGAATACCTCATGCGGGTCCACGCGACTTATGCGGGTGAAATAGTCCCAGGAGTAGGATTGCTTAATGATACTGCGGGCGGGTGGTCCTGCTTTGATCGTGAGCTTCCTATTTTATTTTGTAAGTATACTACTATTTACTCTCATTGTTAGTAAGGCACAGTGTACTGTAATTTGATTATCATACATGTCTCCGGTTTTTGTTTAGACTGTTATGATTTCGTTACAATACTTTCAGTCTCACATATTTGGTACATGATTGGTTCGTTTACCTACTTGGCCCGTACAGTTTTTAGGACACAGGTGGGACTTGGTGTTCATGTATGCCTATTGGTGTTATTATATCATGGACTGCCGGCAGTGAGGAAGGATTCCACGGGCATGATTGATATTATGGGCGTGAGACCCATGGTTATATTTTAGTAATGACTTTGAGGGCATGCGTCACGACTTGATATATTTATTTATGTATTGTGTGTATCGTAGGTTGGCTATCATACATTTCTCTGTTTTGTTAGATCATATGATTTCGATGCGATTTGCTACTTGCCATACGTGCCATTCTTCGTCTTGACCTCGCCCTTGAGTGCGTTCATCTTATGAGTTTAGGTCTGTGATTTGGTGATCGGCAGTGTAGGACCTGCTCGAGTTTTGGATAGCTCCATCCATCGTGAGTTTATCTTTTTGGTATAGATCCTTCTGTACAGGCTTTTGTACAGTTATGGGTACGGCGGGGCCTTGTCCCGTCATAGTTCAGTATAACTCTTAGAGGTTTGTATTCATATGTGGGATTGGACTCATGTACGGTGTAGTGTCTTTTGTTTATGTATATTATATGGCAGCCTTGTCGGCTTTGCCCTTGTACGTATGTTGGTTTTGAAAGAAAAAAATGAGGTGTTATTTAAATTTCCGCTGTTTACTTAGTTGTTAAGGTAGAAGGGTGCCCAGGTAGGGCACCAGTCACGGGCCCGGGGTTTGGGGCGTGACAAAATATTATCAGAGCAGTCAGTCCTCGGAATGTCTACAGACCGTGTCTAGTAGAGTCTTGATTATCGGTGTGTTGCGCGCCACACCCATAAACAGGAGGCTACAGGACATTTAGGAGTTGATTTCTATTCTTCTCACTCTAAGATCGTGTCATAGAGTTGTGTTAGTAAGATAATTCCTCTCTGACGTATTGTTGTGTTACAGTTATGCCTCCAAGGAGGGCAACAGCCGCCCAGAAGGGCAAAGGAGTAGCAGGAGCTACTAGTCAGACTCGGAGAGTTGATAGGGCTTATGCCCAGGGTATACCGGATGTTGTTCCGCAATCGGCGAGTTCTTCTGCGCCAGGTTTTGAGGCCCCAGCACCAGAGCCTCCAGTTTCTCAGTTAGGAGAAGACTATAGGGTCATGAGGGAAGCAGTTATGTTATTGACCAAGATAGCGGTGCTACAGTTTCATCAACAGGAGGTTATTCGACCAGTATAGATAGGTGTACAGAGGGTAGAGGGCCAACGCGGAGATCAGCGTAAGAGGGCTAGACCGGTTGGTTATCCCGGTGAGTTCTTGGACGAGCAGCCTCAGCAGCGTGTGAGATATTCGTCCCAGCCTATCCAGTACATACCCCCGCAGCCCACAGGTGGGAGATTGGATCCCACAAGGTATTTAGGAGCCGGCCCAAGCTCCAGGGGTCGAGGTTCTCAAAGGAGCAGAGGACTTCCTCAGTCGAGGCCACCTATTCCTCAGTGTTTCAGATATGTTAAGCGTCATTCGGGGAAATGTCGTTATCGCACAGGTGTTTGTTTTTATTGTGGCCGTCCGGGCCATATTCGGAGGGTATGTCATTTTAGAAAGAGCACCGGTGAGGTGGCTCAGCCTATGAGGCCGATGGTTGATTCCCTTTCCTCCGGTATGCGTTCCCGAGCGGTGTTGGATGTTAGCTTGATCGTGGTAGAGGTCAGGGTAGAGTTAATAGTTCTGGAGGTCCTTCGAACCGCAGAGATGACGTGACTACTGGACAGGATCAGGAGGCGACATCGCACGGGGTTACAGGTATATTTCGATTCTTTTGAATCATACGTGCATTGATAGATTCAGATTTTACCCTAGCGTATATGTTTTCCCTTTATTGCTAGAGTTGTAAAGTGATAGTACCCAGAGGTAGGGATACTTTGATTAGTAAAGTGAAAAGTTAAGAATGTTGACAAGAATGGTAAGTGAACTGAGACTATAGTTGCGTAGAGTTCACACGTAATTGCCCCATGACAGTGTAAGACCAATAGGGAATATTGTACAGTAGGAATACATTGGCTTATGTGACGAACCTCTAGTGAATGGGAGGATAGGGTGAGAAGTACCTTGAGATAAGAGAGAGATTTATTTCAGACTAAGAATGAGAAGTTAAGTGTGACGATGAGTCGGGTTATGGACTCATTTCGGGTCAACCGGTAGTATGGAATGGGGTGATGTCAGTTAGAAATGGTCCCGTTATATGGTAGGGTTCCGAGGATGTCAGGCCCAAGTTTAGTTAATTGTTGTACGAGTTCGTGGAATGCGTTCCACCGGAACTAGGTCGTAAGGACCGAGAAGAGCCTTAACGGGAATGTAAGTAACAATATGGCCAAGTTTGGTTAGTAACTCCAGTTGGGGATCGAAACAATATTTGAGATGTTGACGTTTACTAAATAAGTTTAAATGCGAGAAAGAATGACAAGTAAGAAATAAATGAACTGTTACACCAGTAAGTCGGGACATGTATAAGAGAGATATGCGTAAGGAAAAAGACTTGGACAATATATGCGAAAGGAAGAATTGTTCTTCCGACGAAATCTTAGGACGTCGGAAAGGAAAAATGTTCGTTGTTGAGAATTGGATTCTCAAAATGTATTATTTGAAGAATATGGAACTTATTAATATTATGGAAATTTATTTTTCTGGATTTGGTCACGTGGGGCCCACCCGAGGAATTTTACATTTTGTGGGGCCACGAGGGTTCTGAAATTTTATGGACGAATGAGAGGGCGACACGTGGCACCCCCACATGGCTTGGTCGAAATTTATGCAAGGGTAAAATGGTCATTGACCACCTTGGAAGATTAGTCTTGCTAGCTTGACATAATTGACTAGTCAACTTGCCACTTAGGCTTGATCCTTGTGATTTTAATCCTAGCCTCACATTTGTTTAAGTCTAAGCCCTCCAATATGTGTTATATGCTAACTAGTAGCAAGACAAGCTCATTTTACACTTAGAAAAAATAGAGAACATTGTGTTCTTCAAAGAGAACCTCTCGGGTTTGCATAGTCTCCCACACAAAATTTTAGTTTGTTGTCCATTAGCCACAAGACTTTAACCCAAGGTCCTTAAGGGTATTGTAAGGATATCTCAATAGAAAGATTTTGGAAAAAACGTATTTTTACGTTAGTCGCAAGGCGGAAACTAAGGGAGTTCTTCAACTTTGAAGTTGGGACTTGAAGATGAGTTCTTCATAGGCCTCTAAGGAGTGCTTGGAGCGGATTAGAACCTAAGGAAATGAGCTAAGAATTGCTAAGGCGCGACTTTGAATCTTGGAAATTTTAAGGGCTTTGAAAGGTATAAATTTTGTCGTTTTAATAGTTAAGGCTTACTTATGATTGTAACTATGGTTATTAGCAAGCATGAGATATATAGTATGAGTTTTGATAAGGATATTGGTTATTGGAACCCTAATCCGAAAACTAGCATGTTAGCCTTAAGATTACAATTCAAGTCGATTATTAGTTAAGTCGTCACATGTTGAATAATGAAGGAAATTGTAGTTGTTGAAGTGGTTTATGACTAAATAACATGTTGACCTAAGAACTTGGAATTGGAAAAAGGATTGGAAAAGACTTAGTGTTGCTATGTAAGTTGGCCGAGAATTGGCTAGTGTGCATTAAACTATTTGGTATGAATTGTGGGGCGGAATTTTACACGTATTGTAAGGCGTGTAATCCCCTTTGTTTGGTTGTTGTTTGGAGCCTTAAACGTGGCTTGTTGGTTATTGTATTCGGCTTGAAAAGGTGGCAAAGTGAGTAGAAACAAAGGAAGTCTTTGCCGATTTTCCGTAGAATTAGAGACCAAATACTTAGTATTATTCTACGTTAGAGACTAGAAGTTGATAGTCTTGTTGTGACCATTATAGGTTGACACTTCTGCACGCGTATTCGGCTTAGCTTGTGGATTTAGCGAAAAGGTATGTGAACTATCTCTCTTAGCATGATTCCTTAGAATAAAGAAAGTAAGTTCTACTCGAATGATCCATTCCTTGCTTGTATTTGGATTGCCTAAAATAGAATTTGTTCTATGTACTTCCTGAGTGTACTTTGATGTTTAAATTGTAAGTAGTATAATCCATTTCCTTAGGGAAGTTTGGATTCTTAAAAGTGAAGGTATATTTTCTTAAAGTACATAGAGACTTGAAAAGGAAGTAGTTTCCAAATCTTTTGGCTAGCGCCTTAGTTCTAAAACCTAAAGGTCATTATAATGACTTTAGGGGAGTCAAAGGAGTGATTTACTTATTTGATTTAAAAGAGGAGAAATGACATGATTTAAGAGAAGTAACTTGCGTTAAGGGTGAAGTTACTTGAGGTTTAAAAAGTGGAAGAAAACTTGTTTTCTAACTATTAAGAGACTTGAAGTATTTTGAAAGTTAAGAACTTGTTTTGCAAGTATGTGATACTTGGTTTTAATAGTATAAGTCTCTTGGTTATTGAAGGAATGGATACGTCTAAAACCATAAAGGGTTATAACGGCTTTATGGGAAGTTGGTTATAACGGCTTTAGGGAAGGTTTTGAAAGTTGTCTATTTTGATTAATCGGCATAAGTGTGCCTTGATAAGTACTTTGACTTGTTAAAAGAGAATTATTCTATGTATGTACGTATGAAGTACTTTGGCTTGATAAATTGAGAATTTGTCTAAGTGTGCATTGATAAGTACTTTGACTTGTTAAAAGAGAATTATTCTATGTATGTACGTATGTAGTACTTTGGCTTGATAAATTGAGAATTTGTCTAAAGTGTGCCTTGATAAGTACTTTGACTTGTTAAAAGAGAATGATTCTATGTATGCCTTGATTAGTACTTTGGCTTGTTAAAGAGAATTATTCTAAGTATGCCTTGATTAGTACTTTGGCTTGTTAAAGAGAATTATTCTAAGTATGCCTTGGTAAGGACTTTGGCTTGTAATTAAGGATTTGCCTATGTGTGCTGGAAATAGCCGGTTGTGTGCTATTGTTATATCAGTCGTTTCGGGGTCATTCCCCGCGTTTGTGGCATTTGCATAATTCCGTGGATTTGCTACCCACGATGCGAGGAATACCTCATGCGAGTCCGTAGGGCTTATGCGGGTGAAATAGTCCCATGCGGGCGGGTCCAGCCTATGCGAGGAATACCTCATGTGAGTCCGTAAGGGCTTATGCGGGTGAAATAGTCCTATCACGAGAATACCTCATGCGGGTCGAAAGGGCTTATGCGGGTGAAATAGTCCCGTGCGGGCGGGTCCGACCTATCACGAGGAATACCTCGCGCGTCCACGCGACCTATCACGGGTGAAATAGTCCCAGAATAGGATTGCTAAATGATCTGCGGGCGGATGGTCCCGCTTGATCATGAGCTTCCTAGTTTATATTGTAAGGATACTCATCGCTTACTCTCATTGTTAGTAAGGCACAATGTGTTGTATTTTGATTATCATATATGTCCCGGATTTGTTTGTGTTACCCATGGTCATGCTTTTACGAGGTGGGATTAGGGGCATGAGACCACGTGGTATTTAGGACACGAGTGGGACCAGGTGTTCATGTATCCTTATTAGTGTTATTACATCATGGATCGGGCGGTGAGGAAGGATTCCACGGCGCATGATTGATATTATGGCGTGAGACCCATGGCTATATTTGAGTAATGACTTTGAGGGCTGCGTCCACGACTTGATATGACCGATTATGTGTTATGTCTTGTAGGTTGGATATCATACATGTCTCTGTTTTATTTATTTGTTATGATTTTATTACAGTACTTCATTCACATACTTGGTACATTCTTCGTCTTGACCTCGCCCGAAGTGCGTTAAATCTGCTGAGTTTAGTCTTGATTCGGTGATCGGCAGTGTAGGATCTGCTCGGGGTTTTGGAAAAGCTCCTTCTATTCGAGTTTATCTTTGGTATATGTCCTTGATCTGAGTTTTGTACATTTATGGATGCACGGGGCCTTGTCCGTCATAGTTGATTTAACTCCTGAGTGCAGTATTCATATGTAGGATTGGACTCGTATGCGGTGTAGTGTCTTTTGTTTATGTATATATGGCAGCGCCTTGTCGGCTTTGCCCTTGCACGTCGTTTGTTTTAAAAAAATGAGGTGTTATTTGATTCGCGACTTACTTGTATTGTTAAGGTAGAAGGATGCCCGGGTAGGGCACGATCGCGGGCAGGTTTGGGTCGTGTGAGTGGTATCGAGCGATCGGTCCTCGGAATGTCTACGACCGTGTCTAGTAGAGTCTTGATTATCGGTGTGTTGCGCGCCACACCCATAAACGAGGCTACAGGACATTTAGGAGTTGGTTTCTATTCTTCTCACTCTAAGATCGTGCCATAGAGCCGTGTTAGTAAGAAATTCCTCTCGACGTATTGTTGTATTCTGATTATGCCTCAGGAGAACGCGGCCGCAGAAGGGCAAAGGAGTAGCGAGAGCTACTAGTCGGACTCGAGAGAGTTGATAGGGCTTATGCCCGAGTATCTGGATGTTGTTCGCGATGGCGAGTCCTCTGCGCCGAGTTTGAGGCCAGCACGAGCCTCCAGTTTCTCGGTTAGGAGAAGACTATAGGGTCATGAGGAAGCGATTATGTTATTGACCAAGATAAGCGGTGCTAGCGATTTGTAAGTGATAGTACCCAGTGAGATACTTTGATTAGTAAGTGAGAAGTAAGAATGTTGACAAGAATGATAGCGAAGCGAGACTATAGTTGTATAAAGTTCACAAGTTGTAATTACCAGTATAAGTGTAAGGCCGATAGGGAAGATTGTGCGATAGAAATACTTTGGCTTATGAGGCGAACCTCCGGTGAATAGGGGTAGGGTAAGATGTACCTTGGGATAAGAGAGATTTACTTGGACTAAGAATGAGAAGTTAAAGCGTGGCGATGAGTCGGGTTATGGACTCATTTGTCGGTCCGATAGTTTGAAATGGGGTGATGTCGGTTAGAAATGGTCCCATTATGTGGTAGGGTCCAGGATGCAGGCCCAAGTTTAGTTAATCGTTATGCGAGTTTGTGGGCGCGTTCCACGGGTAGGTCGTAAGGACCGAGAAGAGTCTTAGCGGAAATTCAAGTAGCATAATGGCCAAGTTGGTTAGTAACTCCAAGGTTGGGAGCAAAGCAGAATTTGGGATTTTGCGTGTACTAGATGAGTTTGAAAGTACGAGAAAGTATGACAAGTAAGGAAAGAAAGGAACCTCTAAGGATCCGTGTTTGGGAAAAGCGTAACCTTCGAGTTTTGTGAGAAGAAGTCGCGAACGGAAGGTCCATTGATATGTTTACGTATGTTATGTGGTGGCCCGTGTGTGGCATCGTTGGTCTTGTGCATTTGATTGATAGGCATAGTATAGAGATTGTGTGGAGTGTGTATAGCTTGGCAGCGACTAAGAACATTCGGGGGCGAATGTTTCTAAGGGAAGAATGTTACACCGTAAGTCCGGGACATGTATAAGAGAATATGCGTAAGGAAACAAGACTTGGACAATATGCGAAAGGAAGAATTGTTCTTGACGGAAATCATCCGGACGTCGGAAAGGAAAAATGTTCGTTGTTGAGAATTGGATTCTCAAAATGTATTATTTGAAGAATATGGAACTTATTAATATTATGGAAATTTATTTTTCTGGATTTGGTCACGTGGGGCCACCCGAGAAATTTTACATTTTGTGGGGCCCACGAGGGTTCTGAAATTTTATGGACGAATGAGAGGGCGACACGTGGCACCCCCACATGGCTTGGTCGAAATTTATGCAAGGGTAAAATGGTCATTGACCACCTTGGAAGATTAGTCTTGCTAGCTTGACATAATTGACTAGTCAACTTGCCACTTAGGCTTGATCCTTGTGATTTTAATCCTAGCCTCACATTTGTTTAAGTCTAAGCCCTCCAATATGTGTTATATGCTAACTAGTAGCAAGACAAGCTCATTTTACACTTAGAAAAAATAGAGAACATTGTGTTCTTCAAAGAGAACCTCTCGGGTTTGCATAGTCTCCCACACAAAATTTTAGTTTGTTGTTCAAAGAGAACCTCTCGGGTGAAATAGTCCTATGCGAGGAATACCTCATGCGGGTCCGAAAGGGCTTATGCGGGTGAAATAGTCCCATGCGGGCGGGTCCAGCCTATGCGAGGAATACCTCACGCGGGTCCACGCGACCTCACGGGTGAAATAGTCCCAGGAATAGGATTGCTAAATGATACTGCGGCGGATGGTCCCTACTGATCATGAGCTTCCTAGTTTATATTGTAAGGGATACTACTGTTTACTCTCATTGTTAGTAAGGCACAATGTGTTGTATTTTGATTATCATATATGTCCCCGGATTTGTTTGTGTTACCACATGGTCACGCTTTTCTGAGGTGGGATTAGGGCATGAGACCACGTGGTATTTAGGACACAGGTGGGACTGGGTGTTCATGTATCCTTATTAGTGTTATTACATCATGGACTGCCGGCAGTGAGGAAGGATTCCACGGGCATGATTGATATTATGGGCGTGAGACCCATGGCTACATTTGAGTAATGACTTTGAGGATTTGCGTCCACGACTTGATATATTTGCTTATGTGTTATGTCGTAGGTTGGATATCATACATGTCTCTGTTTTATTTAGACCGTTATGATTTTATTACGATACTTCATTCACATACTTGGTACATTCTTCGTCTTGACCTCGCCCGGGCTGCGTTCATCTGCATGAGTTTAGTACGCAGTTCGGTGATCGGCAGGTGTAGGATCCTGCTCAGGGTTTTGGATAAGCTCCTTCTATTCCAGAGTTTATCTTTGGTATATGTCCTTCAGTACAGGCTTTTGTACATTTATGGGTACGGCGGGGCCTTGTCCCGTCATAGTTCAGTTTAACTCCTAGAGGTCTGTATTCATATGTGGGATTGGACTCATGTACGGTGTAGTGTCTTTTGTTTATGTATACATGGCAGCCTTGTCGGCTTTGCCCTTGCACGTACGTTTGTTTTAAAAAAATGAGGTGTTATTTGATTCATGACTTACTTGTATTGTTAAGGTAGAAGGGTGCCCAGGTAGGGCACCGATCCACGAGCTTGAGGTTGGTCGTGTGAGAACCTCTGAGATCCGTGTTTGAGAGGCGTAACCTTCGAGTTTTGTGAGAAGGGACCACGGACGGAAGGTCCATTGATATGTTTACGTATGTTAGATGGTGGCCATGTGTGGCATCATTGGTCTTGTGGAGTATTGATTGATATGCATAGTATAGAGACTGTGCCGGAGTTGTATAGCCTGACAACCGACTAAGAACATTCGGGGATGAATGTTTCTAAGGGGGGAAGAATGTTACACCCCGTAAGTCCAGGACATGTATAATAGAAAGTACGTAAGGAACACAAGACTTGGAAATTAGTACGAAAGGAAGAATTATTTTTCCAGCGGAAAATCTTCCGAACGTTGGAAAGGAAAAATGTTCGTTGTTGAGAATTGGATTCTCAAAATGCGTTATTTGAAGAGTATGGAACTCTTAACCTTATGGAAATTTATTTTTACGGATTTGGTCATGTGGGGCCCACCCGAGGAATTTTACGTTTTGTGGGGCCCACGAGGGTTACGGAATTTTATGGACGAAAGAGAGGGTGAAACGTGGCACCCCCACACTTGGTCTTGGTCGAAATTAGTAAAGGTATAATGGTCATTGACCATGGTAGAAGATAAGTCTTCAAAGCTTGATATTATTGACCAAAGTCAACTTGCCACTTGGGATTGATCCTAGTGAAACTCATCCTAGCCACTCATGTGTTGCAATATAAGCCATCCATTGTGTTATATATACTAAGCTAGTGCAAGACAAGCTCTTGAAACACTTAGAAAAATTAGAGAAACTCTTGTGCACACAACATAGCTCTCGGGTTTGGCTATCCTCTGTCGCGCCCTTTTTCGGCCGCGACATTCTAAAATAATAGCGAACCCTGCTCAAAATGCAAATGTTAGAAAAATAAAATAAACAAAAATGCTTAAATAAAAAAGGTTAGAAAATAAAATAAATGCTAAAATAGTTAAAAAGGTTTAAGAGGTTTTAAAAAATGTTGGAAGATGCTTAAAGGTGCTAAAAGATTATAAAAATGCTAAATGGATGCTAAAATTGCAAAAGATGCTAAAGTTTAAAAGGGTGCTAAAATGCTAAAGGGTTGCTAGAATGCTAAGGGTTCGCGGAGTCGCCACCTAATTAATTTGGGTGAATTAGGACACCTAAATGTTTAACTAGTTTAAAGTAAAACATTAACTCCATTTTATGGTCTGCTAAACTTAGTGAGATTCTGGGTAAGTGTTCTTTATTAATCTAGAGGGAAGGGGTTAAGCACCCTCTAAGATCCGCTAACTTGCGGTTGTCCTGCCAAACCTAGGGTAATTATTATGCTATTGAAAATGCATGTTTGAAAGATATTTTAATAGAAAGTATTTTTTTGGCAAAAGATTAATAAGATTAGTGCTATAAAATGCGTGTAAAGTTTAAAGCATGCCTTAAATAATATATAATGCAAAATAGATTAATTGACTAAATATACACATTTTACTGTATTGATTAGTATAACACATGCTTAAGGGGTTTCTTAATATATAAAAATAAGATTTCTATATGGGTGCTATAGCGAATGGGTTAGAAATCTTGAAAATAATATCATAGCTACATATGATTAATTATGCAAGTTAAGATTATTAGGTGGTTTAGTGTAACTTAAACTATGTATGGATAATCTAAAATATTTAACCCGAGGGACACTAATTAACTACTTTCTAATCTATTGACTCAAGATTTGATGTTCTAAGAGTTCTACTAATTAGTGTAGCGTTAGTCAAATAATTACAACAAATAAATGGGATGAGGATATAAATTGATAAGGATGATTCGAAGAATGGCGATGTCCTTTCGCATGAGTTGGAATTTACGACATGGATGCACATAAATGCGGGCCTTCTTTTGAAGTAGCTCAAAATGAGTCTCGTAGTGAGACTCTTTATTTTTGCTCGATGCGCCATGTAAAAATAAGAAAAGGATAAGGATTAGTATACACAAAAATTATATTAGTAATGCGAATAAATGTTCATACGACTTTGAGCACATATGGAATTTGGTTGTGATCCGAGACAACATTTCAAGAGTGCAATGGAAACATTTGGACCTAAATCTACCCCTAGGATACTATTCCTGCTTCTTCTGGCTCAAATCAAAGGAAACACCAACATTTCGAGCTTATGTGGGCGGTCAAAGAAATGGCACACAACAAAGACCAAGTAAACAAACTGCAAAGCTTACATATTCAATTCATTTATCCCAACAAATGGTAACATTTTAATAATCTATTTTTTGACCCATTCTGGAATATGTATTACTGCAAACCTCCCATGACAGATAAGAAAGTAGAAATACAAGCGGGTTGCGCACATGGTCATTTAGATAGCACATGAAGAAGACTCTGCACACTCACTGATTCCTACAGTCTGCCAAATAGCAGATATTGAAAGATAAAGCACACTTAGAGGCAGGGAAGTTTATACTTTGTATATTCTGAAATATATCACCATATACCCCATTAGAAATGGATGGAAAGCTGAAGGAAGGCAACATCGTAAGAAATGGAAAAGAAATATGTTCATATAGATTCAAATAGCACAAAAAAAAAATGTACAACTCACTATGTGTCTTTTCCAATCTCAAAACAGACATACCACATCATTGTAAGCATAATAAGCAGAACCAATGTCACGGAGGGCAAGGAAGTATAAGGACTCAACACGGACTCACAAATATTGTACATGCTCACATCTGAGGCTTTTAGAGGCGGCGGCCAATGCTAGACTAGAAATACCACAGTCTAAAACTCCTGCACTAATTTTGAGGCATACTAATAGAACTAGACTCGGAAAAGAATCCAAATCGTCACGGATGGTAAACAGTAGGCATGATCACAAGACAAAGAACCTGATCAATTCTTTCCTTAGATAGTTTGAGATATCCCAGCTTTATGCTTAAGCCTCATATGCAAATTAGGGAAGGCTAAATGTATATAGAAACAAAGAGCCCATGGTTAACATGGTATTGTCACATGTATCATTCAATGGACACTAATAGCATACTAGGAGTGAACTAACTTAAGAGACTTAGCAAGACGACATAATTCAACACCATCTAGGTTTAACATGATCCACAAATAATTAAAAATATACAGTCCAATACTTCCTCCCATTTTCAGATTTAATACCCACAGATTTACAAATATTCCAGTATGTTGTCTTTGTATGCCAGTATCGCATGCTCATGAAGGCATTTCCCATATTCAGACTCCACATGACCCCCAAAACCAACATTTTTAATATCATATTAACTTAACTAACTCTATGGGGGTAAAACAGGTCTTTTGTGCAACACACTAAACTTGTTAACTCAGTTTACATGATGGTACCAGGTGAGGATGAATGTTGTTATGTTTAAAACAGTGGCCCGAATTCGAGAATCGCAAGGTTTCATTTATGCTATATTGTAGACATGAGAGCATTAAAGCAGGTAAACTATTATGCACTGAATATGCGACTAAAATAAAGAACAGTATATGATATCCGTTAAAGCGCGACAGACTGCCTATTTGGCTATTTAGTAATCCTGATGCCGACTTCAATAACCAGAATTGTTTGGATGGGCCAGAACTATATAACAACGTTAACAAGAATATGCAACACAAAGCACACAAAATTGCACAAGGATTGAAATTCGAAAGGGAGTGAGTTTACCTTCTCCGGACAGCGACCCGGGGCAGCGTATCAAGTCGTCGGTCCGCTCGACGGGTTTTGGGTTTTGCGATGCGAATGAAAGGTAATGTCTGTTTGCTGATTTTGGTGGAATTGAAATAAGGAGTTGAACTTCCTATTCTTGCGGTGCTAATGGTCTAGGTGCTGAACTGCTCTCGATTGTGCTCTTCGAATCGTTTTCTCCCCATGCTCTGGATATCCCCTATCTGCCCTCAGAATTCGACTGCCCTAATTGCTATGTGATTCCTCACTGCTGCTAAGGGTGAAACGATTGCTATCCCCTTCTTTCTGCTCTACATTGCTATGTTGCTATTGGACTCTTCTGATTTTTCCAATGTTTCGATGCCCTCTCTGCTCGTCTTGCATGTGCTTTTTATAGCCCCATTTGGGTTCCAAGTTAGGTAAGTAATAAAGGCTAAGATTGGGCTAATATTGGTGCTGATTCGTGTGATTCGATAAGGTACGATTTGAAGGATTTTTGTGCGGTGTAAATGGCAAGGATATATTCTGGTTATGGCAAGGAGAGCTGGCTGGGTGTGCGTGGGTAAGAAAGGTAAGGGAGCCGGGGTGCGTGGGTGAAAGAAAGTCCCGGATTCTCCGGCGAGAAATCCGGGCGGCGATTGAAGAAGCTCTAGGGTTTCGTCGTTTCTTTTTTCTGTTGAGGACGATCGGGGCTCCTGGGAAGGGCTTCTGTGGGTAAGGTATAAAGAAGGCTGGGGCTTGGGCTTGCGGGTGCTGGGTCGTGGGGTATTGAAATTGTGAAAATTATTTGAAGTGGCGACGCGGATGAAATTTGGGTAGAATGTTTTAATTAGGGGTTAATTAATTAGGTATTAGTTATTTAATTAGTTTAATGTGCTATTTAATTAACAGTTTTAGGCTTTTAATTAGTGACAAAGTAATTAAATAATTGTGATTAAATTATCTAATAAATGCGGGTGTGTTATTTAATTAATGCTTAATACTTTAGAATGCGACGCTATTATTTAAAATCTTATTATTGTGCATTATTGCGAAGTTAAATTAAAATGCATTGAGTTTATATTAAATTACTTAAATGCCGAATGCAAGTACGATATTTAAGAATTGTTTAAAGCCTTATAAATGCGACGCTATTAAATAAAAAATTGATTTTAAATTACAAATGATTATGAAATTCTCTTGCGTATTACTAAATGCGGCTATGCTAACTGACACGATGTTATTGCTAAATTATTTATTTTATGCATTTATTAATTATTTAAGAATTACGACAAAGCTTAAAGTTAATTAATGCGGGCGCGAGACTCTAAGTGCTTAAAACTCTACGTAAGACGCGACGCCATTATTAAATTATTTATTTATGCCTGTATTTATGTCTATTCGCTGCATTTTATTATAAAAATTTTGTAAAAATTATTTTACAAAATTAGTGTAATTTTATAGTTAATGGTTGCACGGGAGGGTCAAAATTGGGTGTCAACAGATGTCCCTCTTTGTATGGGGATGATGGAAGAATCTTCGGACAAAGACGTTGACTCATAGCCAATTTTGTCTCGATCTTCAGAATTGCAAAAATGTTGAAGCGGATAGACAAAGTGTGCAAAAATCAAAATCTGTCCCAGTGTCGAGTTATGAAGACACTGGGTTACCATGTTCTAAACACCAAGGCGGGCTAATGCGGACTCAAAGCTGTCCCAGTGTCGAGTTATGACGACACTGGGTTACCATGGTCAAAACACGAAGCGGGCTACGCGGACTTAAAACATCCCGATGTCGAGTTATGATGACTGGGCTATGGTGTAAAAAGTAAAAAGAATATAAGCGGCTTGAACACAGGGTGTCTTGCTATGGCTTGTGGTCTTTGGGTTCTACGGTGATGTGGAAGCGAGTGGGCCGGCGGCGAGGTCGCTACGCGTCGTTGGGAAGGTTGGCCCGGCAATTGCCGGTTATTTGTAGAGAAAATCCACGTTGTGCTCCTGCTCTGCGTGCTAAGACTTGAACAAGCGGTTAGTGCATAAGCTGTTAAGGCAAAATGATGATGCATAATTTTAAAGTAATGCAAGCGTGAGTAGAAAAGGTTATCTGCAAAAATATGATACTGCTTGTGTTGATGCGATCTTTGCAAATCTGTGATTTCGCCGCGCGGGCGTGTTGCGATTGTGAATGCGGATCGTTGTCGCTTGCTGCAATTGTCCACAGTAGACTAAAGCTCGAAAGAGTTAGTGCATAAGCGCTAAGGCAATAATAAAGCATGCGTAAAAATGCAATTTCGGAGTATAGAAATCGTCCTGCGTGATATCTTGATGATGGCGTCGTTTTGGACTTGTTGTCTTGATAAGCGTCATTGCTTGGGCGTGTTATACGGCGTCGTTGCGTAGACTTCTTTGTCTTGATCGCGTCGTTACTGGGCGTGTTGCGGTGGCGTCGTTGCGTAGACTTCTTTGTCTTGATAACGTCGTTACTGGGCGATATTCTTCTTGGCGTCGTTGCATAGACTTGATGTCGCGATCGCGTCGTTGCGGGCGTGTTCTTTCTTTGGCGTCGTTGCGTGAACTTCTTTGTCTTGATAACGTCGTTACTGGGCGTGTTCTTCTTTGGCGTCGTTGCGTGGACTTCGCGATACGTCGTTACTGGGCGATATTCTTCTTGGCGTCGTTGCGTAGACTTCGATAACGTCATTGCACGGGCGATGTTCTTCTTTGGCGTCGTTGCGTGGACTTCGCGATCGCGTCGTTGCACTGGGCGTGTTCTTCTTTGGCGTCGTTGCGTAGACTTCTTGATAACGTCGTTGCTGGGCGTGTTCTTCTTTGGCGTCGTTGCGTGAACTTCGCGATAACGTCGTTGCACTGGGCGTGTTATTCTTTGGCGTCGTTGCGTAGACTTCTTTGTCTTGATAACGTCGTTGCACGGGCGTTCTTCTTTGGCGTCGTTGCGTAGACTTCTTTGTCTTGATAACGTCGTTATGCGGGCGTATTCTTCTTTGGCGTCGTTGCGTAGACTTGATGTCTTGATCGCGTCGTTGCACTGGGCGTATTCTTCTTTGGCGTCGTTGCGTGGACTTCGATCACGTCGTTGTTTGGGCGTATTCTTTCTTGGCGTCGTTGCGTAGACTTCTTTGTCTTTGATAACGTCGTTATGCGGGCGATGTTCTTCTTGGCGTCGTTGCGTGAACTTCTTTGTCTTGATAACGTCGTTGCCTGGACGTATTGCTGCTGCTCCTATAGAATAAATGCTCCTGTAAGCTAAGCTTGAGAAAAACGTTAGTGTATACCTTTTTAAACAGAATGATAAATATGTGAGAAGTGCAATTTTATGGGTAGAGATGTCATCCCTGATACGCCAGATGAATACTGAGATGTTGTCCTAACACGGACATGCTAAGTGCTGCAGCTGACGAATTGCCATGATGCCTTTGTTGTGTGCGATGCGTGGGTTGCTAATTTGACTTGATACCCGAGTTGAGGCGCTAGGTTTTGTCGCGGAACTTCGAACTTTGACTGCTGATTGTTGATGCCCCTTTCTGCTATTCTTTGCTTTTCTTTGCGGACTTTGGATTGTTGTCATCCTCGCCTTTCTTTGCTTTCTTTATACGCTAATATGAAGAAACTTTTTGCCGTATTTTCTGCTTCGGCTGTTGCACTTTCTGCTTCTGTTAATATTAAAAGACCTGCGCTCAAAGAAAAATCTGTGAGTTTTGGGGGGGGTCGATTTGTATTTGACTTCGCCGCCTTGTCCCTTGACATCTGCGTGCACAGTGCTTGGATTTGCGACCACATGCAGTTTCCTACATTGTCCCGATTTTGAGAAGGTGTCATCTTTGCTCTTCTTTTACGAGACCACTGCTGCTTATAGGAACCAAGCGAGTTCAGGCTCGTTCCGCTCAGATTCCCTTGAATCGGTCATGTCGCTGGACCGTGCCTTTGATCTTGTGAAATATTGATGCTCTGTCATTGCTAAGTCAAATACAAATCGACCTTTGGGGGAAGATGATAAATCTTTCTAGAAATGCAACAAACGGTGTTAGCATAAAGCACATAATTTGCGGGTATGTAGCAGATATATTGCACATAGCACATTCAAACGTTTCCTAACATGCAGGGGGACCTCTTTATGCGGAGGAAGCCTAAACGTCACTTATGCGAGATTATGACGGATTTGTCCAAGTCGTCCAACTACAATGCCTTTGTTGGAAATGGCGACCAAATGACGGTGCACTTTTCCCAATTTCAGCATGTCATGATTGGGCTTGGATTTGTCTGTCATTGTCACGCTACACATAATATGCTGGTTGGTCGTTGGGTTGATAAACCCGTCGACAAGTTTGGTGTCTTCCTAATTGTGGTGTCGATGCCAAGGACCAACCCACCTAAGGTAAATGCATGCATGCCCTAAAATAAAGGGTGGTATAGCTCTATCTTAAGTTTCTAAGATTTGGCTTTTACGGGCCTTGAGTTCCCGGCGGACAACTCGAGTGAGAAGGCTACGCGGTGATCGACGAACCGATCTAACTCCATGTGACGCCAACTCTCCTAAAATTTGGATATATTTTTTGAAAGAAATTTGCGGGTCTTGAGCACACCAGCATGAGTGTGTGATTGTGTGCATTTTCAGTGGAAGAAATATGAGCGGAATGCGGTTTAGGAAAGCGGTAAAGCAAGTAGCAAAAATAAACAAAATACAATACACAAAAATTAAATGCAAAATAATTGCCAAATAATAGCCCTAGGTACATTGTGGTTAAGAACCTAAAATCCCAGTAGTCGCCATTTACATCGCCCTTTTTAGTGCGACATTCTAAAATAATAGCGAACCCTGCTCAAAATGCAAATGTTAGAAAAATAAAATAAACAAAAATGCTTAAATAAAAAAGGTTAGAAAATAAAATAAATGCTAAAATAGTTAAAAAGGTTTAAGAGGTTTTAAAAAATGTTGGAAGATGCTTAAAGGTGCTAAAAGATTATAAAAATGCTAAATGGATGCTAAAATTGCAAAAGATGTTAAAGTTTAAAAGGGTGCTAAAATGCTAAAGGGTTGCTAGAATGCTAAGGGTTCGCGGAGTCGCCACCTAATTAATTTGGGTGAATTAGGACACCTAAATGTTTAACTAGTTTAAAGTAAAACATTAACTCCATTTTATGGTCTGCTAAACTTAGTGAGATTCTGGGTAAGTGTTCTTTATTAATCTAGAGGGAAGGGGTTAAGCACCTACAGATCCGCTAACTTGCGGTTGTCCTGCCAAACCTAGGGTAATTATTATGCTATTGAAAATGCATGTTTGAAAGATATTTTAATAGAAAGTATTTTTTGGCAAAAGATTAATAAGATTAGTGCTATAAAATGCGTGTAAAGTTTAAAGCATGCCTTAAATAATATATAATGCAAAATAGATTAATTGACTAAATATACACATTTGCCTTCATGGATTAGTATAACACATGCTTAAGGGGGGGGCGGGTTTCTTAATAGATAAAAATAAGATTTCTATATGGGTGCTATAGCGAATGGGTTAGAAATCTTGAAAATAATATCATAGCTACATATGATTAATTATGCAAGTTAAGATTATTAGGTGGTTTAGTGTAACTTAAACTATGTATGGATAATCTAAAATATTTAACGAGGACACTAATTAACTACTTTCTAATCTATTGACTCAAGATTTGATGTTCTAAGAGTTCTACTAATTAGTGTAGCGTTAGTCAAATAATTACAACAAATAAATGGGATGAGGATATAAATTGATAAGGATGATTCGAAGAATGGCGATGTCCTTTCGCCCGCGGGTTGGAATTTCTGACATGGATGCACATAAATGCGGGCCTTCTTTTGAAGTAGCTCAAAATGAGTCTCGCCGTGAGACTCTTTATTTTGCTCCGATGCGCGCCATGTAAAAATAAGAAAAGGATAAGGATTAGTATACACAAAAATTATATTAGTAATGCGAATAAATGTTCATACGACTTTGAGCACATATGGAATTTGGTTGTAGCAGTCCAGGACAACATTTCAAGAGTGCAATGGAAACATTTGGACCTAAATCTACCCCTAGGATACTATTCCTGCTGCTGCTGGCTCAAATCAAAAGGAAACACCAACATTTCGAGCTTATGTGGGCGGTCGCGACAAATGGCACAACAAAGACCAAGTAAACAACACGCCAAGCTTACATATTCAATTCATTTATCGACAAATGGTAACATTTTAATAATCTATTTTTGACCCATTACGGAATATGTATTCTGCAAACCTCCCATGAGATAAGAAAGTAGAAATACAAGCGGGTTGCGCACATGGTCATTTAGATAGCACATGAAGAAGACTCTGCACTGTTCATTGATTCCTGATCGCCAAATAGAGATATTGAAAGATAAAGCACACTTAGAGCGGGAAGTTTATGCTTTGTATATTCTGAAATATATCACCATATACCCCCATTAGAAATGGATGGAAAGCTGAAGGAAGACAGAACATCGTAAGAAATGGAAAAGAAATATGTTCATATAGATTCAAATAGCACACAAAAAAATGTACAACTCACTATGTGTCTTTTCCAATCTCAAAACAGACATACCACACCATTGTAAGCATAATAAAGCAGAACCAATGTCACGGAGGGCAAGGAAGTATAAGGACTCAACACGGACTACAAATATTGTGTACATGCTTTCGCATCTGAGGCTTTTAGAGGCGAAGGCGGCCAATGCTAGACTAGAAATACCCACAGTCTAAAACTCCTGCACTAATTTTGAGGCATACTAATAGAACTAGACTCGGAAGAATCCAAATCGTCACATCGGATGGTAAGCAGTAGGCATGATCACAAGACAAAGAACTGATCAATTCTTTCCTTAGATAGTTTGAGATATCGACTTTATGCTTAAGCCTCATATGCAAATTAGGGAAGGCTAAATGTATATAGAAACAAAGAGCCCGTGGTTAACATGGTATTGTCACGGTATCATTCAATGGACACTAATAACATACTAGGAGTGAACTAACTTAAGAGACTTAGCAAGACGACATAATTCAACACCATCTAGGTTTAACATGATCCACAAATAATTAAAAATATACAGTCCAATACTTCCTCCCATTTTGATTTAATACCACAGATTTACAAATATTCCAAGTATGTTGTCTTTGTATGCCGATGCTCGCATGCTCATGAAGGCATTTCCCATATTCGGACTCCATGACCCCCAAAACCAACATTTTTAATATCATATTAAGCGAACTAACTCTATGGGGTAAAGCAGTCTTTTGTGCAACACACTAAACTTGTTAACTCGTTTACATGATGGTACAGTGAGGATGAATGTTGTTATGTTTAAAGCAGTGGCGAATTCGAATCATGAGTTTCATTTATGCTATATTGTAGACATGAGAGCATTAAAGCAGGTAAAACTATTATGCACTGAATATGCGACTAAAATAAAGAACAGTATATGATATCCGTTAAAGCGCGACAGACTGCCTATTTGGCTATTTAGTAATCCTGATGCCGACTTCAATAACCAGAATTGTTTGGATGGGCCAGAACTATATAACAACGTTAACAAGAATATGCAACACAAAGCACACAAAATTGCACAAGGATTGAAATTCGAAAGGGAGTGAGTTTACCTTCTCCGGACAGCGACCCGGGGCAGCGTATCAAGTCGTCGGTCCGCTCGACGGGTTTTGGGTTTTGCGATGCGAATGAAAGGTAATGTCTGTTTGCTGATTTTTGGGCTGGAATTGAAATAAGGAGTTCGAACTTCCTATTCTTGCGGTGCTAATGGTCTAGGTGCTGAACTGCTCTCGATTGTGCTCTTCGAATCGTTTTCTCCCCATGCTCTGGATATCCCCTATCTGCCCTCAGAATTCGACTGCCCTAATTGCTATGTGATTCCTCACTGCTGCTAAGGGTGAAACGATTGTTATCCCTTCTTTGCTCTACATTGCTATGTTGCTATTGGACTCTTGATTTTCCAATGTTTGATGCCTCTGCTTCGTCTTGCATGTGCTTTTATAGCCCATTTGGGTTCAAGTTAGGTAAGTAATAAAGGCTAAGATTGGGCTAATATTGGTGCTGATTCGTGTGATTCGATAAGGTACGATTTGAAGGATTTTTGTGCGGTGTAAATGGCAAGGATATATTCTGGTTATGGCAAGGAGAGCTGGCTGGGTGTGCGTGGGTAAGAAAGGTAAGGGAGCCGGGGTGCGTGGGTGAAAGAAAGTCCGGATTCTCGTGAGAAATCGGCGATTGAAGAAGCTCTAGGGTTTCGTCGTTTCTTTTTCTGTTGAGACGATCGGCTCACAGGAAGGGCTTCGTGGGTAAGGTATAAAGAGAAATGGGCTTGGGCTTGGTCTTTGGGTCGTGGGGTATTGAAGTGGCGAAAATTATTTGAAATTTGGACGCGGATGAATGGGTAGAATGTTTTAATTAGGGTTAATTAATTAGGTATTAGTTATTTAATTAGTTTAATGTGCTATTTAATTAACTTTTTAGGCTTTTAATTAGTGACAAAGTAATTAAATAATTGTGATTAAATTATCTAATAAATGCGGGTGTGTTATTTAATTAATGCTTAATATTTTAGAATGCGGCGTTATTATTTAAAATCTTATTATTGTGCATTATTGCGAAGTTAAATTAAAATGCATTGAGTTTATATTAAATTACTTAAATGCCGAATGCAAGTACGATATTTAAGAATTGTTTAAAGCCTTATAAATGCGACGCTATTAAATAAAAAATTGATTTTAAATTACAAATGATTATGAAATTCTCTTGCGTATTACTAAATGCGGCTATGCTAACTGACACGACGTTATTGCTAAATTATTTATTTTATGCATTTATTAATTATTTAAGAATTACGACAAAGCTTAAAGTTAATTAATGCGGGCGCGAGACTCTAAGTGCTTAAAACTCTACGTAAGACGCGACGCCATTATTAAATTATTTATTTATGCCTGTATTTATGTCTATTCGCTGCATTTTATTATAAAAATTTTGTAAAAATTATTTTACAAAATTAGTGTAATTTTATAGTTAATGGCTGGACGGGAGGGTCAAAATTGGGTGTCAACATCCTCCACACAAAAAAAAATTTGTAGTTTTGATCCTTTGTTCACAAGACTTTAACCCAATGTCCCTAAGGGTATTGTAAGGATATATCAATAGAAAGATTTCGGAAAAACGACGTTTTCGTATTAGTCGCAAGGCGGAAACTTAAGAAGTTCTTCAACTTTGAAGTTGGAACTTGAAGATGGGTTCTTCATAGGCTTCTAAGGAGTGCTTGGAGCGGATTGGAACATAAGGAGAGGAGCTAAGAATTTGCTAAGGAGCGACTTTGAATCTTGGAATTTTTAAGGGCTTGTAAAGGTATAATCTTGTCGTTTTAGCAATTAAGGTTTACTTATTGTTGTAGTTATGGATATTAGCAAGCATGAGGTATTTAGTATAAGGTTTGATAAGTTTATTGGCTATTGGAACCCTAATCCAAAAACTAGCATGTTTAGCCTTAAGATTGGTATTCAAGTTGATTGTTAGTTTAAGGCGTCGCATGTTGTGTAAAGAAGGAAATTGTAGTTGTTTATGACTATATAACATGTTAGACCTTAGAACTTGGAATTGGAAGGATTGGAAAAGACTTTGAATTGTTGGTTATGTTGTTGGCCGAGAATGGCTTGAATATGGAACTCTTCAGATTAATTGGGGCGGAATTTTACACGTATTGAAAGGCGTGTAATCCCCTTTGGTTGGTTGTTGTTTTGAGCCTTAAATGTGGCGTGTTGGTTATTGTATTCGGCCTTGAAAAAGGTGGCAAAGTATGTAGAAACAAAGGAAGTCTTTGCCCGATTTTCCGTAGAATAAGAGATCAGATACTTAGTATTATTCTCGTTAGAAACTAGAATTACCGCGTGTTGTGACCATTATAGGTTGACACTCCTACGTACGGCGTATTCGGCTTAGCTTGTGGATTTAGCCGAAAAGGTATGTGAACTATCTCCTCTTCTAGCATGATTCCTTAAGATAAAGAAAGTATTTCCTACTCCTTAAATGATCCATTCCTTGGTTGTATTTGGATTGCCTAAAATAGAATTTGTTCTATGTACTTCCTTGATTGTACTTTGATGTTTAAATTGTAAGTTGTATAATCCATTGCCTTAGTGAAGTTTGGATTCTTAAGAGTGGAAGTATTTTACTTAAAGTACATAGAGTTTTGAAAAGGAAGTGGTTTCCAAACCTTTTGGCTAGTGCCTTAGTTCCAAAACCTAAAGGTCATTATAATGACTTTAGGAGAGTCAAAGGAGTGATTTACTTAATTGTTTTAAAAGAGGAGAAATGACATGATTTAAGAGAAGTAACTTGTTTTAAAGGTGTGAGTTACTTGAGGTTTAAAAGTAGAAGAAACTCGTTTTCTATATATTAAGAGACGCGAAGTATTTTGAAAGTTAAGAAACTTGATTTGAAAGTTTGTGATACTTGGTTTTAAGTATAAGTCTCCTGGTTATAAAAAGAATGAAATTGTCTAAAAACCATAAAGGGTTATAACGACTTTATGGGAAGTTGGTTATAACGGCTTTATGGAAGGTTTAGAAAGTTGTCTATTTTGATTAATGGGCATAAGTTGCCTAGATTGTGAAAATTTGAAGTTACTTGGTTTCAAGCTTTGAAATGAGTTTCTAAAAGTGTAGTAACTTACTTTGAAAAATAGACACACCTTGATACTACGGGTGTTAGTATCTTGGGGTTTTACATAGAAAGGAGTCTTTTGAAAAGAATGTACGTACGTAGTACTTTGGCTTGTTTAATGGAGAATTATTCTATGTGTGCCTTGATAAGTACTTTGGCTTGTTTAATGGAGAATTATTCTATGTGTGCCTTGATAAGTACTTTGGCTTGTTTAATGGAGAATTATTCTATGTATGCCTTGATAAGTACTTTGGCTTGTTTAATTGGGAATAGCCTATGTGTGCTGGTAATAGCCGGTTGTGTGCTAGTGGTATATCATTCATTTCGGGGTCATTCCCCGGGTTTGTGGCATTTGCATATTCCGTGGATTTGCTACCCACGATGCGAGGAATACCTCATGCGAGTCCGCAAAGGCTTATGCGGGTGAAATAGTCCCATGAGGGCGGACACAGCCTATGCGAGGAATACCTCATGCGAGTTCGTAAGGGCTTATGCGGGTGAAATAGTCCCATGCGAGGAATACCTCATGCGGGTCCACGCGACTTATGCGGGTGAAATAGTCCCAGGAGTAGGATTGCTTAATGATACTGCGGGCGGGTGATCCTGCTTTGATCGTGAGCTTCCTATTTTATTTTGTAAGTATACTACTATTTACTCTCATTGTTAGTAAGGCACAGTGTACTGTAATTTGATTATCATACATGTCTCCGGTTTTTGTTTAGACTGTTATGATTTCGTTACAATACTTTTAGTCTCACATATTTGGTACATGATTGGTTCGTTTACCTACTTGGCCCGTACAGTTTTTAGGACACAGGTGGGACTTGGTGTTCATGTATGTCTATTGGTGTTATTATATCATGGACTGCCGACAGTGAGGAAGGATTCCACGGGCATGATTGATATTATGGGCGTGAGACCCAAGGTTATATTTTAGTAATGGCTTTGAGGGCATGCGTCCCTGACTTGATATGACTGTTTATGTATTGTGTACTGTAGGTTGGCTATCATACATGTCTCCTGTTTTGTTAGACTGTTATGATTTCATTACAGTACTTACTGCTTCACATACTTAGTACATTCTTCGTACTGACCTCCTTCGGGGGGTTGCGTTCATGCCGCAGGTTTAGGTACGCAGTTTGGTGTAGTGTCTTTTGTTTATGTATATTATATGGCAGCCTTGTCGGCTTTGCCCTTGTACGTATGTTGGTTTTGAAAAAAAAAAGAGGTGTTATTTAAATTTCCGTAGTTTACTTAGTTGTTAAGGTAGAAGGGTGCCCAGGTAGGGCACCAGTCACAAGCCCGGGGTTCGGGGCGTGACAAAATATAGTATGTTGGTTACTATTATCGAGCCTTGAAAAAAGATGGAAAAGTGAGTAGAAACGGGGGAAATGCTGCCCAATTTTCCGTAGAATAAGAGATCTTACTTAGAAGGATTCTACGTAGAACTAGAAGTTGATAGGCGTGTTTTGGCTATTATAGGTTGACACTCTGCGCGCGACATATTCGACTCGGCAAGTGGATTTAGCCGAGGAGGTATGTGATTCTTCCTATCCCTTTGAGCATGATATTTGTGAAATATATATAGTACGGTAGACGTACGTGTGTTAAACTAAATTTGGTTTCACTTTGATGTCTTTGGACTTGAGTTCTAAATAATAAGAATCTTGAATATTTCAAAAAGAGTTATGAATTATTTTTGGAAGAAAAGAAATACTTGGTTTTAAAAAGCTTAAGTGTTATACTAGCTTTATGGGAAGTTAGGTATAACGACTTAAGAAAGATAAAAGGAACGGTTTACTTATTTGTTTATAAAAGCCTTGCAATGATTTCTATAGGTGTGGTAAGTTGGTTTGATAAGTAAACATGTTATGATGCTACGTGTGTTAGTGTCTTGTGACGTTTGTGTAAGGGGGTTTTCTTGTTGTGCTTATGTTGTTTAACGATAAGCAGTTGTCTTTGTATTATATCACTTACCCCCGACTTGTTATGCAGGTTAGCCACCCCGTCACGAGAATACCTCATGCGGTCCATGTGACCTATGCGAGCTGCGGAGTTCGGGATGATCACTCCGGTGTGTTCGCCGATGCGAGGAATACCTCATGCGGTCCGTGGCCATGCGGACTGCGGAGTCGGGGCGATGCCGGGTTAGCTACCGTCACGAGAATACCTCATGCGGGCCTGGTGGCCTATGCGCGATCGCGGAGTTCGAGATTAGGCTCGCATAATGATACTATGGGCGATTGGCCTTGCCCGATCATTAGCGGCCTAGAAAAGACCGACGTTACATCTATTTTGCTCTTGTCTATCTTTGTGGCACTATGTGCGGTTAAATTGGGTTGTTTAAATGCGTATTTGTGAACCGGTTTTAAAATGTTATGATTTTATTTGATGCTTCTGATTTCACATACTTGGTACTGTTATCGACCTCGCTTGAGCTACGTTAAATCTGCGCGGGTAGAGGTACTCCAGTGTTGATCCCCGCTCCTAGGATCACCTTTCTGCTTTTGGGAAAGCCCCGTTTCTCCGGAGGCTTATCTTTTGGGTATGATTTCCCTGTCATTGTAGGTTATGTACATTCTGGGGTATGGCGGGGCCCTGTCCCGTCATAGTTGATTACATTCTTAGAGGTCTGTAGTCCTGTTGTAAATTTGGGATGTAACTGTTCAGTTTTGGGTATATATATACATGCCGAAAGGCAACTTTTTCTTGATTAATCTGTTTCTCATTTTACACTGTTTTCTGTTGGTAAGTTTATATTCCGCTGGTTACTCTGATGTATATCTACTTG
This sequence comes from Przewalskia tangutica, assembly GCA_029844215.1. NCBI lineage: Eukaryota > Viridiplantae > Streptophyta > Magnoliopsida > Solanales > Solanaceae > Przewalskia > Przewalskia tangutica. Next base: position 45,303,961 of record CM056722.1, on the reverse strand, counting down.
GGTGCCCGGGTAAGGCACCAGTCACGGGCCCGAAAACGGGTCGTGACATATGTGCTTTAAAGGTAAAAAGGGCGTGAGATGTAAGAAGCACAGGGCTTCAGGCAAGATGACATATACTCGTTTATTTTCACCCATCATATAGAAAAGGAGTTTATGCTAGTCTTTTATGATGTTCACTTCATAATGCATCATTTGAGTTGTCATTCTCATTATATTAACATGAAAAATTTATGGCTTTCTTCTTCTAATTTGTTGGAATATTCGTGCTACACCCCGTAATTTCAGGACATGTGTATAAGAACGTACGTAAGAAATCAAGACGCTAAGATTTGAGACTTGTAGAATTTATCGGAATTATGAAAATGTCGGGAAACGAAATATTACGACGAATGGGAGGGTGACACATGTCACCCCCCTTGTATGGTCTTGGTCGAAATGGACCAAGGGTAGAGTGGTCAAATTACCAAGGCAAAGATGATCAAGTCTTGACTAAGCTAAAGCTTTGACATAATTGACTAAGTCAATGAGCCCACTTGACTAGATTTTTAAATGAAATTCATCCAAGCCATACAAATGTTTTAATCTAGACTCTTCATTGTATTATATAATCATCTTAGTAGCAAGACAAGTCTCCACACTTAGAAAAATTTCAAGAAAACTTGTGAGCACTAGAGGGAGCTCTCGGCATTGCTCTTGAGCAAGAAGAAAAAAATTTCGTTTGTTGTTCAAAATTCACAATACTTTAACCCAAGGTTCCTAGAGGTATTGTAAGGTTATCTCAATAGAAAGATCCCGGAAAAACTACGTTTTCACGTTAGTCGCAAGATGAAAACCTAAGGTGTTCTTCAACTTTGAAGTTGGAAATTGAAGAGAAGTTGGTTATGATCTTCTAAGGAGTTCTTGGAGCGGATTGGAACGTAAGAAGAGGAGCTAAAAGTTGCTAAGGATCGACTTTTACGCTTGGACATTATTAGGGCTTATTGAGGAAAAATCTGCGTCTTCTTAATGTTATTAAAGATTACATATTATAGTAGTTGATAAATGAGCATGTGGTATATAGATTGAAGTTTGAAAAGATTTGGATCATGTCGACATGTTGAAAACCGAAAATGGGCATGTTAGCCATTTATGTTGTAAGCAATTCGGTTGTTAGTTACAATCGTCGCATGTTAAGGAAGAAATTATTTATAGTTGTTATAATTGTTATAGGGTATATAACATATTAGAATAACAACTTGGATTGAAAAGGAAATTGAAAGGGAATTGATATTTTTGTGACACATTGTAGCCGATTATGACTTTGGATTAATGGACTGTTTTATATTGATTGCGGGCAGAATTTTACACGTCCTGTTAGTCGTGTAATCCCCTTTGGTTAGCTGAATTGTTGAGCCTTAAATATGGCATTTGGTTATTGATTTTCGGGCCTTGAAAAAGGTGGAAAAGTATGTAGAAACAAAGGAAGTGCTGCCCGATTTTCCGTAGAATAAGAGTCCTTATACTTAGAAATATTCTACGTTGAAAGCTAGAAGTTGATAGGCGCATTGTTGTCATTATAGGTTGACATTCTACGCGTATTGTATTCAACTTGGCAAGTGGATTGAGTCGAAGAGGTATGTGGAACTTTTCTTATCTCTTGAGCATGAGTAGCTATAAATGTATAGTACGGTAGACGTACGAGATTTAAATGAATTTAATTTCATTTGATATCCTTGACTTGTTTAAGAATGTCCAAGTTGGTTGAGTTAGAGAATTAACTCACTTGTTTTAAAGATTAAAGATGTCTTAGTTTCTCTCACTAGGCGATGTTTCTCTCAAAAGGCTGATGAGGAGTTAGAGAGATGTTTCTCTCACTAGGCGAAAATGTTCTCAACATTTTTTCCTAGTTGCTCTTCTACGTCTCCTTTCTTCTATGATTTTCATCAACTGAGGTACTACACGGATTGTTCTTTGATCTAATCCATCCTACGTAGAAGTTTGTATGTTCATTTCATGTTCACTTTAATTGATTTGTTATAGAGTGAGTTATCTTCCTTCTAGCCATGAGAAAGAATATAAAGATTTCAGCCAAAAGAAAGAAAGAGATTAGTTTAATTATTCAAGATTTGAATTTGAAGAGTGCATTTCCGGGGGGGCAGCTTCCGGCGGTGGCCAGTTTGCTTCTCTGAACTTTGTGGAGTATTCGGGTCAGGCGGGTATTGCAGGGTTGTTAGTAGGTCAGGAGGGTGATCTTGGTGTGCATGAGGGTCATGATGGTGGTCCTGGGCCGAAGATGCAGCTCTTTGTTTCTCCCAACTTTCCGATGGCACCCTCAACTAGTGTTCCGGTTGGAAAACTTGACTCTGGTAGGCTTACTGGTCTTGACGGATATCCCATGTCATTTGCGGGTATGTTGGGTGGTCCCGGGTTGCAAGAGGGTCGTGATGGTGATAAGAGGTTGTGGTTGAAACTCATGGGTCACCGTTCTTTTGTGTTTAAGTCCAATGTGGCTTTTCCGGCAGGCTCCTTGGAAGTCGGAAAGGCAGCTGCGGTTCCGGTAGGCTCACTTGACTCTGGGGGGATCGCGGATCTTGATAGGGATCCCGGGTCGAAAGTGGGTATGGAGGGTGGTCCCGGGTTGCAGGAGGGTCGTGTTGATGTTCATGATTTGTGGTGTGAACTCTTGGGTCGCCGATCCTTGGTTTCTGAGTACAAAGAGGTTTTTCCGGCGGGCACTTTGGATGCCAAGGTGAAAGGACCCAAGGTTGGTCTCGGGTTGATTGCGGGTCAGGTGGGTGGGCATGGGTCTTGGGTGAAGTCCATGGGCCATCAGTCTTTGGTTGTTGAGTCCGAGATAACTCTTTTTCCAATTGGCCTTGGAAATGCTAAGGTTACGGAATCCAAGGGGTTTTTTATCCAAAAGAGGTCTAGTAATTTGATGCATTCAATTGTTGCGGATGTCAATGGCACGCCTCATTCATTAGGTGCTCCAACCGAAGCTGCTCCTAATCCCATGGTTCTTGGGAGTGTCAAACCATCTCATTTAAGGCGACTTCGAAATTCGATTTTGGTGGGAACCGGTTTTGACAATAGCACGCCTCATTCAATGGGTGTTGCAATTGAAATTGCCCATATTCCAACGGATCTTGGTAAGGAAAAAGCTGCGGAAGCTGAGGGGTTTTCTCTCCAAAAGATGCCTATTAACTGAACACTTTTAATTGGCATGGGGAATGTAGAGTCATCTCGTTTAAATGAATTTCATAACTCGATTTGGGGGGCAACCGGTGTTGCCAAAACCGAAACCACAGGAACTGTCGTTAATTGATAATGTATTAATACAACAAAAGACTCGGGACACCAATTCCCGATAATACACGCTTTTTGACTTCATTTGCGGGAACCAACATTTTCATGGTGGCTCCTATCTTTATTATACCCGTAGTTCGGGTATGTATGTGGGGCGTCGTGCGAGAATCTGACGAAATTTTGGAAAGAAAGAAAGGTGTGATTTTTGACGGAAAAGTTTAGGGTTTTGTGAAGGAAAAAGGTTCGTTAGTGGGAATTGGATTCCCAGATTTGGTATTTGGACTTCTTGGATTATATTAGAATTATGAGATTTTATTTTCGGAAATGGTCACGTGGGGCCCACGGGAGAAATTTACGGTTTTGTGAGGCCCACTTTGTTTTTGAGATTTTTGGTATTTTGGATATTTTCGGAAGACGAAATATTTTGGGCGAGTAAGGGAGCGACACGTGTCACCCCCTTGAGTGGCCATGTGGGCCGAAATTGGTGGGACAAGTGGCTAGCCACTTGGCCGAATGGCCCTAACACTTGGCACTAAATTTCGTTGGTCATGTGGTATGGTGGGACCCACACACACATGGCCCAATCTTGACCATACACTTACCTTGATCTTGGCCCTTGATTCTTCTATAAATACCCCATAGTGCAAGACATAATATTCATTCCACACTTAAGTCTTCCAAGGCAAATACTCCCTCCCCTTTAGTCTTGTTTCGTCCCCCTCCCCCTCTTGTGTAGAAAATACTTTGTGTATTGTTGTATAATCCCAAATACCTTGTCCTAGTATCCCTAGTAGTATTCCAAAGTTGTTTCAATACTAGGAGCCCGGAAATACTACTTTATTCCAATAGTCGCAAAGTGAAACCCTAGAAAAATCTTCCTAGCTTGGTTGAAGTGTTAAGAGAAGTTGTTTAGAAACTTCTAAGGGTCGCTTGGAGCGGGTTGGAGCTAAACGTTGCTCAGGATCGACATATATCTTGGATAATTTTGGGCTTATCGAGGTAATGATCTATGTCCCCCTATTGTAATTGGATATTACATATTGTAGTAATTTAGAATTGAGTATAAGATTTATTGGAAGGATCATTATAAAGGATTGAACTGTATTTATATTGGATTGTATTTACAGTAGACTTGTGTAGTAGAATTGTACACGTCCGGTTAGACGTGTAACCCTCCCCCCTGGGAGTTGTTGGCCTGGTAGCGGGCCTGAGTAGCGGAGGAGATTTTTGTGGTTGCGGGGGGAGGTGCTGCCGAATTTTTCTGGAGAATAAAGGAATCTTGTATTTAGAATATTCTACGAAGAGATCTAGAAGTTGATAGACGTTTTATGGCCAGTATAGGTGGAAGTACTACGAGTAGCGTATTCTACTTGAAGGGTGGAAAAGGCTAGCAAGGTTGTAGTACTTGGAACATTTTGCTAATTGTCGATAATCGTCGCGAGGTATGTGAACCTCTTCCTATCTTTTCTAGCATGATTGTTGTGAACTATGTAGTACGGTGAGCGTCATGTTCTAAGTGAATTTGGTTGGTTTCTTGATTTTAAAAGATAAAGGACTTGACTTATATTTGACTTGATATGATATATGAAGAACTCAAATGTGTAGAAAGTTGTGAAACCTCATTCGCGAGAAATGAGTATTTGGTCTTTAAAAGGAACTTGATTTCTAAAAGAAAAGAGACTTGAGGAATTGAAGAGTTTTGGTTTAAAGAGAGACATGGTTTTGTCTTAAATTGGTTTAAAACATAAAGTGTTATAACAGCTTTATGGGAAGTTAGTTATAACGACTTTATGAAAGCAAAAGAATGGTTTTATCATTGGTTTTAAAATGGTAACTTGATTTAAGTATAGGTTACTTGTTTTGAAAAGAGTAAGTATTTGAGTTTTAAAGAGTATACTTGATGTTGTTTTAAAAGAAAGGCACTTGGTTTAAAAAGTATAGAGTACTTGATTTTAAAAGTCTTGTAAAGGTTTTTACGAAAGTAAAGTAATTTGGTTTGAAAAGGAAATGTGTTTTTGATACTACGAGTATTAGTATCTTTTACGTAAAGAGGTCTTTTTGAAAGAATGAAAGTGGGTATTATTTTTGGGTTTGAAACCCGTATTGTTGACATAAAATGAAAGTACCTTGAGTTGTGTGTAACTTGCCTATGTTTGTGTGTGATAGCCTTGTTGTGCCAGTATTGTATTTTTATACCACCGCGTCTCTCAATGGAGGGCCGGTTGATTTGTTATGATCTTACTTGGACGTCTGGCGGTGGTGGAGGATTCCGCAGATGCGCTCGCATTGATAAGCGTTATCCGTGGACTAGCTCTCCACGAGGTTTCTTGATTCGGCCTTGGTATCACGGTGGTTGGCTTTCGTGCTTGCCGTCTCGTGGTGATTCGGCCTTAGTACAGTAGTTAGCCTTTGCGCCCCATTCGGTTTAGTGGCGAAGTCTCGTGACACGCCTTGGTACACAGTAGTTAGCCGTACTTGCCCGGTCGACTCGTGACCACGGCCTTGGTACACTGGTAGTCGGCTTCGTACTTGCCGTGTCGGCCGTGGTTTGGTTGCATAGTATTGTTAGTCTGACCTTGGTATCTAGTAGTTGGCTTTCGTACTTGCCGTCGATCGATGATGCGGCTTTGGTATCAGTAGTTAGCCGTACTTGCCGTCACGGTTGTTATGACACAGGTGGGACCTGGTGTTCATGTGTATTCCTTGGTGTTGCTATATCATAGACTGCCGGCAGTGAGGAAGGTATTTCACGGGCATGATTGATGTTGTGGGCGTGAGACCCATAATTATATTTGAGTGATGACTTTGAGGGCGTGAGTCCCTGACTTGACGTGACTGCTTACATATTATGTACTGTAATTTGGTTATCATATATGTCTTATGTTTTTTTTTATAGACTACTATGATTTCATTTACAGTATTTTCAGTTTCACATACTTGGTACCTGTTGTCGACCTCGCCCGGCTGCGTTCATCTGCGGTAGAGGTACATTGGTTGTGGATCCTCGCTCATAGGACCACAGTTCAGCGTTTTGGGAAGCTCCGTTTCTCCGGAGGCTCATCTTTGGTATAGTCCCCTGTCAGTGTAGTTACTTGTACATTCAGGGGTATGGCGGGGCCCTGTCCCGTCATAGTTATGGTTACATTCTTAGAAGTGCATGCTTTGTTGTGGGCGGGGTTTGTAAAAGGATTTAAGCTGTTCGAGTTGATATATATGTATATATTCGGGAAGGTGACCGTTTTAGTTGCTTTGTTTCATACTTTATGTCTTGTCTCATGTTTTAGTTTTTTTATTTTCGCTGATTTTCTCTGATGTTGTATCACTAGGGTGCCCGGGGTAAGGCACCAGTCACGGGCCCGGAATCGGGTCGTGACATATACGATTAGAAGTGCTATGGGTATCGTGAATACGCCGAGGGTGTACATGCAAACACCACTTTGTGCGGGTAATGATGGATGGCCAGAAGTTACTTCAAGGAAGAATTGTATCAAGTACAAAGCCAAGCAACAATTTTGAGAAGTGAAAAGAGTATTTCAACCTTCCAAGATTGAATTTATGATTTAATCCCCTCCTGTAACGTCACCTTTGTGTGAACACCCCATCCCCCCACTCTTTCATTTCGTGTTTATGCTTACGTTGAGGATTGAGAACCCTCAACGACTGATTGTAGCTCCCTGTTCTTTTCGTTTGTTCTTTTATAATATTTGCATTTACCTGGAAAAAAAAAATGTCTTAGTTTCAAAAGCATAAAGTTAGTATAACGACTTTATGGGAAGTTGGTTATAACAACTTTATGGGAAGTTAAAAGAATGGTTTATTCTAATAAGGTAAACAAAGATTTCTTGACTTGAAAATGTATAGAATACTTGATTTGGAAAGTGTTGATTACTTGAACTATTCTAAAGTTAAGAAACTTGATTTCTAAAGTTAAGAAACTTGATTTCTAAAGTTAAGAGACTTGAACTATTCTGAAAGTTATGTAACTTGATTTGAAAGTATATGATATTTTGTTTTTAAAGGTATAAGTCTCTTGGTTATAAAAAGAATGAATTTGTCTAAAACATAAAGAGTTATAACGACTTTATGGGTAGTTAGTTATAACGGCTTTATGGAAGGTTAAGAGAGTGGTCTATTTGATTTATAGGCACGAGTTACCTAGGTTGTGAAAGTAGAAGTTACTTGGTTTTAAAGCCTTGAAATGAATTTCTAAAGGTGTAGTAACTTGATTTGAAAAATAGACATGTCTTGATACTACGGGTGTTAGTATCTTGGGGTTTTTATATAAAAAAGGTTCTTTTTAAAGGAACGGAAGTACATAGTACTTTGGGTTAAATTACCAGATTTTTCATGACATGCTAGTGCCTTAAGTTTAAATAAATGAGAGTGCATGATTAATTAAGTCTAATAAGAAGTTAGGGGATTTCTTAACTTGCTTATGATATTTATGATAAGACGGTGGTGCTTATGTTATGTATTATAGTCGGTTGTGCTAGTGTTATGTTATTCTTGCGGGGTAAACCCCCGGGTTACTACTTATTCCGTGGATTTGCTCTTCACGATGCGGATATTTACATATACTCATTGCGGGTCCACGTGACCTATGCGGGTTCAATTCCTATGCGGGTTAAATTCCCATGACTATTCCGTGGGCTAGCTCTCCACGATGCGGGTATTTACATATACTCATTGCGGGTCCACGTGACCTATACGGGTTCGATTCTCATGCGGGTTAAATTCCCATGAATAGGATTGCAAATGGTATTACGGGCGGGTAGCCCTGTAATGATCATAACCTTCCTAATTTTAAACGAAAAAAGATACTCTCATTAGTCTCATTATTAGTAAGGCACATTGTACTGTTATTTTGGTCATCATACATGTCTCCAGCTTTATTTTAGACTATATGATTTCATTTCAGTACTTTCAGTTTCACATACTTGATACATAGTTTGTACTGACCCCCTTCCTCGGGGGCTGCGTTCATGCCGCAGGTAGAGTTATACAGGTTGCTGATCCTCACTCTTAGGATCACTGTTCAACTGTTGAGAAGCTCCATTACTCCGGAGGCTTATCTTTGGTTCAGATCCCTGGTATTGTCGGTTGTTGTACATTCAGGGGTATGGCGGGGCTCTGTCCCGTCATAATTGTTATGTAAAAATTCTTAGATGTCTGTAGTCATGTATGTGGGTCGGTTTGTAAAGAAAAAGGATGTAACTGCTTTTGACTAATTATATATGTATATCCAGGAAGGCAGCCTCATCGGCTAGCCTGTTGTTTACTTCTTACTGATTTAAGTTGTGTGTTTTATGTATGTTCCGCTGACTTTCTCTGATGGTTACTTGTTGTTACACCCCGTAGTTACAGGACATGTTTTAAGAACGTACGTAAGAACTCGCAAGTGTTAAAATTTGAGACTGTAAAAATTTTAACGGAATTATGGAATTGTCGGAAAACGTATTATTGTGACGAATGGGAGGGCGACATGTGTCACCCCCCCTTAGAGTGCCTTGGACGAAAATGGCATGGCCAATATGGTCATTGACCATAAGTCTTCTATGGCTAAGTCTTGCAAGTAATAGCATGAGAATATTGACTAAGTCAAAGGTCCCACCTTTGTCTTGATATTTAGCAAGACTACATCCAAACCAACCATTTGTTTGTATCCTAACCCTCCAAGGTGCTACTTATATTACTACTAGTAGAGAGGGAGCTTAACACTTAGAAAATATTACACAAAAATTGAAGAACTTGGGCAGTGAGCTCTCGGCTACACTAAGGGAAAAGAAGGAAATTTTTTGTTTGTGATCCATTTAGCTCCCCACTTTAAACCAAGGGTCTTATGTGTATTGTAAGCAAGTCTCAATAGAAAAATCTTGGAAAAAGATTGTTTACGGGTTAGTCATGGCGAAAAACCTAATGGTCTTTCTAGGTTTTATTTAGAGTTTTGAAGGATTATTGTTGGTATTGTTCTAAGGGTCTCAATGCGGATTGAAGTGTCTTGGAGAGGTTCTAAACTACTAAGGAGCGACTTGGTTGGAAGTTAGATTGAGATTCGTTGAGGTATAATCTTGTTCTCTTTAAGTGTTACAAGATTATGTATTGTTGTTAGCCTTACATTTTACTAGCATGTAGTATATGTGTTGAAGTTTTATAAGTATTATGGATTGCTTGTAGCTTTAAATCCGAAGTGTAATGTAAGTCATGTTTAGTTGGAATATAATTTGATCGTTATTGGAATCGTCGCATGTTATTGACTTAAAGATTATGGTTGTTATAATCAAATGCGACTTGATATCATGTTATGCTACCAATTTGGATTGAAATGGAAATTGGATAAGAATTGGTTTTGTTGAACTCAAGGTGGCCGAATTTTGGACTTGTAGTTTGCATTTAGTTGGTTATTAAATTGTGAGCCAATTGAACATTTAGTTAGTCATTTGTATTGGACTACTTTCTAAATTGTGAGCCAATTGGGGTGTGTAGTTATTCAATTGTATTGGATTATCTTACATGAATTGTGAGCCAATTGGGACTGTTTGGTTATTGTATTTCCGGCCTTGAAAAAGGTGGCAAAGTAAGTAAAAACAAAGGAGGTGTTGTCCGATTTTCCGTAGAAATTAGTGACTTAGCACCTAGAATATTCTACGTTTGAAGTAAGAGGTTAATGGACGTATTGTGACCATTATAGGTTGAAGTACTTAGTATAGCGTATCCTATTTGAAGGATGGACTAGCTATCAAGGTTGAAGTACTTTGGAGCTTTTTGCTACTTGTCGATAATCGTCGCGAGGTATGTGAACCTCTTCCTTCCTTTGGCATGATTCTATGTATGGAATATACTTGTGGTATCATTTCATGTTTCCTTATACTCTTAGAAGTTAAGAGGTAGTGGTGTGATTTACATGAAGAACTTTTCCTATCTTTGAGCATGACTAGTTGCGGCGTGTAGTACGGTGAGCGTCTGACACCTTGTTATCCTTTACTAGTTTATTGAATGGCCAAGTCGGGTGAGTTGGAGATTAACTCGCTTGAAAGTATAAGGGATGTCTTAAGTTTTATTTAAAGTTAAGGGACTTGAAGAGTTTTAAAGTATGTGATACTTGTTCCGTTTTGAGCGTATAAGTCCCTTGGATAGGAAATTGTATTTGGCTAAGGTATAAAGTGAATATAACGACTTTATGGGAGTTGGTTATATTTGCTTTATGGAAAGGTAAATGACTTGATTGTAGTGAAAAGGCAACTTGTTCTTAAGGCATTAATTGCCTAAGGTTTTATATAAAATGAGTCACTTGTTTTCTAAAGGTTAAGAGACTAATTGTATTTTTGAAAGTTATGAGAATTTATTTGAAAGTATTTAACACTTGGTTTCAAAAAGTAGAAGTCTCTTGGTTATAAAAAAAGACGTGTTGGTCTAAACCATAAAGGGTTATAACGGCTTTATGGGAAGTTGGTTATAACGGCTTTATGGAAGGTTAAGAGAATGGTTTTCTCTAATAAAGTAATCAAGAAATAACTTGTGTTAAGGAAGGGCAAATTGTTTTAAAGGTACCAATTGCTTAAGGTTTTAAATAAGGAAGTCACTTGATTTAGAAGCCGGTAATTGTATTTCTAAAAAGGTATTGTGACTTGTCTTGAAAGGTGAATAGGACTTGATACTACGGTTGTTAGTATCGGGGAAGTTTTATTTGGAAAGGAGTCTTTTGAAAAGAATGTACGTACGTAGTACTTTGGCCTGTTTAATTGAGAATAATTCTATGTGATGCCTTGATTAGTACTTTGGCTTGTTAATTGAGAATTATTCTATTTGTGCCCTGATAAGTACTTTGGCTTGATTAATTGAGAATTAGTCTAAATGTGCCCTGATAAGTACTTTGGCTTGATTAATTGAGAATTAGTCTAAATGTGCTTGATAAGTACTTTGGCTTGTTAAATGAGAATTATTCTATTTTGTGCCCTGATAAGTACTTTGGCTTGTTAATTGAGAATTATCCTATGTGTGCCTTGATAAGTACTTTGGCTTGGTTAATTGAGAACTTGCCTATATGTCTTTGGTAATAGCCTTTGAGTGCAAGTATTATGTTTTATTAAGTTTCGCGACTCTCGGTTGAAGAATTCGGTTGTCTTGTTATGTAAATTCTTGGGACGTCTAGCGGTGATGTGGGATTCCACGGGTATGCTTCCGTTATTTGGAGTACTTGGGTTAAATTCCCGGATTCTTATAGAAGACATGGTAGTACTTCTGTTTGTTTGACGGCCGGTTGAGATAGGGTAAGAGTATAAGTGAGGGGTAGACCCCCAAGATGTTATACCACCTTCTCCAGGTTAAGAGTATAAGTGAGGGGTAAACCCCCAAGACATTATACCCCCTGCTTGTTTTGTATAATGGTCGGTTGAGATAGGATAAGAGTATAAATGAGGGGCAAGTCCCAAGACGTTATACCACCTTCTCCAGGTTAAGAGTATAAGTGAGGGGTAAACCCCCAAGACATTATACCCCCTGCTTGTTTTGTATAATGGTCGGTTGAGATAGGATAAGAGTATAAATGAGGGGCAAGTCCCAGGCGTTATACCACCTTCTCGTGGTAAGAGTATAAGTGAGGTAGACCCCAGATGCTATACCACCCCTTTACCACTTCTCCAGGGTAAGAGTATAAGTGAGGGTAGACCCAAGACGCTATACCACCGTGGGACTTGGTGTTCATGTATGCCTATTGGTGTATTATTATACCCTGGATCGGCGGTGATGTGGGATTCCACGCGGGATATATATATATGTATTGTGTATGTATGCGACGGTGAGGTGGGATGCCACAGCGCGTCACATGGTTATATTTTACACTAATAGTATCGACGGTGATGGGGATTCCACGGGCATGCTTTGATATTAGTGTGACTTGATCGCGTCCCAGTTGGGCGGGTAGTATATGTGTCCCTCCGTAGTGGGCGGACTATGTTATGAAAGATAAGTAAGTTATATGGTAATGAACCTAATGATTCTTTTTCTAAATAATGTGCGTAAGAATGTGACTATAACTTTTATTGGGAATGGAAAGGATAATAAGATGCGTTTAAGTTCATAAGTGGTAATGACACGGCGAGGATCCGTATGTATTTTTATACTTGTCCTTGTCATTCTTTTATCTGATTATGATTTGTTTCTTGTGCGTTATATTCTGTTCCATATTAAATTTTTGTTATGCGGCCCCGCCCGAAGTGCGTTAAATGCCGCAGTTTAGGTACACGATTGTGGATCCATGAGCTTAGGATCCGGTTGGCAAGTTGAGATGGCTCGGTGTTAGGAGTTGTCACGTTTATGTTTATTGAAGTGCAGCGGGGCCTTGTCCATACGGTTGTTATGTCTAAACTCTTAAGTGCAGTAGTCACATGTGTGGGTCGGTTTATGTAAAAGAAAGGAAGCAATGCCGGTTGTTTTTATATATGTTCGGGAAGGTAGCCACTGTCGGCTAACACGTTGTTTTACTTACGATGTTTTATTTTTAAGTTTCATGTATGTTCGCTGATTTTCTCGATGTTTACGTAAGGGTGCCGGGTAGGGCACCGATCGCGATCGAGGGTCGGTCGTGACAAAAGTGGTATCGTGAGCGGTTAGTCCTCGGAAAGTGTCTGAGCCGTGTCTAGTAGAGTCTTGATTATCGGTGTGTTGTGCACCACATCTATAATCGGAGGCTGCGGGACATTTAGGATTAGTTTCCATTCTTCTCACTCCGAGATCGTGCGATAGAGTTGTGTTGTTAAGGGTCATCCCTCCCTAACGAGTTATGTTGATTGCGGTACGAGAAAGCGTGATGACCAGGAATGACTATGTGGATTGTGTATCCAGGTTGGTAATGATTATAGTATAGTTGGTATTGTGACATACATCTATACGGAGTTATGTATGAGGGTCAGACGCGTGTTGCCTAGAATGATTTTAGATTACCAGGAATTGGTAAAGACTAACTAGATACCGGGAAGGTATGGAATAGTTAATGAATTTTCGCCAAGGTTTTGTGTTTTATTTCGAGATAATTGGGAAAGGATGAGGTCATGCGATAGGGTAGTGAACCCTTAAGAAGCCATATTAAGGAACCTAACGGAAGGTCATGTTAATAGATTAAGCTGCGTAGTAGGCTTAAGAGAATTGTACGGATGAGGTCCGTATGGAGTAAGAAATGGTTGTTGTGATCGAGACAACATGGTTTTGGTTTTATAAAGTTTTGTACCCGTTCTTGGGGGTGGTAAGGTAGGCTTGGAGCATGGAAATTGCGAGCCTAAGAATATTGATTCTTTGCGAGACCTTAGGTATATAAGGCTTTCTCTGCAATAAGATTTTAAGTCGGACCGAGGATAAGAGTTAAGTGCGACCCGAGTGGTTGAGGACTGCAGGTCTCCCCATGGCCTGGAATGGAGTGAGATCGGTTGGTAGTGGTTCGCCACGTGGCGAGTCACGAGCGCAAGGCCAAGTCTAGTTAATTGTTTTAAGGGTTCGTGGGCGCGTTCCACCGAACCAGTCATGGCGGAAATGGCCTTATGTTGTTTTATAGAGTGACTCAAAGATTTGAGGCGAGTCGATTATGGAAGTTATGTATGTATGATAGAAGGAGTTGGAAATGCGAAAAGGTAACCTCGTTTGGGCTTATGATGGACGGATATGCGTGTGCGAGTATTAGGGCCATGTGTGACATTGTTGGTATGTCGAGGTTGTGAAAGGAAACTATGTCGCTAATTATAAGTTTGACTCAGAAAGAACATTCGAGGGCGAATGTTTCTAAGGGGAAGAATGTTACACCCGTGAATTCTGAGGACATGTTTTAAGAACGTCGTAAGAACTTCATGAGTGTTAAAATTTGAGGCGTAAAAATTTTAACGGAATTATGGAATTGTCGGAAACGTATTATTGTGACGAATGGGAGGCGACATGTGTCACCCCTTAGAGTGCCTTGGACGAAAATGGCATGGCGATATGGTCATTGACCATAAGTCTTCTATGGCTAAGTCTTGCAAGTAGTAGCATGAGAATATTGACTAAGTCAAAGGTCCCACCTTTGTCTTGATATTTAGCAAGACTACATCCAAACCAACCATTTGTTTGTATCCTAACCTCCAGTGCTACTTATATTACTACTAGTAGAGAGGAGCTTAACACTTAGAAAATATTACACAAAATTGAAGAACTTGGGCGGTGAGCTCTGGCTACACTAAGGGAAAGAAGGAAAATTTTTGTTTGTGATCCATTTAGCTCCCACTTTAAACCAAGGGTCTTATGTGTATTGTAAGCAAGTCTCAATAGAAAAATCTTGGAAAAAGATTGTTTACGGGTTAGTCGCAAACGAAAAACCTAATGGTCTTTCTAGGTTTTATTTAGAGTTTTGAAGGATTATTGTTGGTATTGTTCTTGTCACGACCCGAAACTGGGCCCGTGACTGGTGCCTTACCCCGGGCACCCTAGTGACACAACATCAGAGTAATCAGCGGAACATAAAACAACAACATGAGATAACAGAAATATAAAACAATAATCTGTGAAAACTTGCCTTTCGGCATATATATAACCATCAACTCTTTTACAAATGAGCGGCAATCCTTTTTACCAACCACGCCTAGCATTACTACAGACCTCTAAGAATGATACGACCACAATGGCGGCGGGGCGCCAAACCACGAATGTAAACACTACTACGACGGACTATACCACTGATAAGCCTCGAGAAGCGGAGCTTCCCAAAGCTGAATGACCACGAGAGCTAGGATCAACGGCGATGTACCTCAACTGCGGCATGAACGCGGCCCGAAAGTCGATCTGGCAAAGTATGTGAAACTAAAATAAATCAGTAAATGAAATCATAGTAGTCTATACAAAGCGAGAGACATGTATGATAACCAAACTACGATTCGCGTAAATAAGCGATCGTGTCAAGTCGAGATTCACACGCAAGTCATCACTCGATTTAACAATGGGTCTCACGCCCACAACATCAATCGTGCGTGGAATACCTTCCGCTGCCGGCGATTTATGATATACAAGCACCAAGGAATACATGAACACGTGTCCCACGTGTCCTAATAAAGCTATGCGAGGTAAATGCGAAGGCATAGCCGACTACTAACACTCACCGTACCAACAAGGTCATAAAGCGTATCATAAGATCTGTCTAGCCGCCACATGATCAAAGGCGGCCACTTGCGCGATATCTAATGTCGCGCGTCTAGTCCTGGAACTCCGCACTCGCGCGTAGGCCAATCTCATCGGCGCGTGAGGTATTCCCGCATCGAGGTAGCTACTCCCGGCGTCGTCACCGACCGCGATCCGCGTAGCGCAAGGACCGCGTGCCCATAAAGGACGACACTAACACGGAACTCTCGTAGCTCGCGTAGGCCCCCGGGACCGCGTAGGTATTCTCGAATCATGGTCCCGCATCGCTGAGTCTACCCGCGTCGGAGGCGGCTTAACCCGGAATCATCTCAAGAGATGAATGCCACAATACTATCATAACGGATAGTTAATAAGCACAATCAAGGAAACCCCACACAAACATCACAAGATACTAACACACGTAGCATCCTAACACTTTTACTTATCAAAGCAACAAGAAAGTATTACAAGGCTATCACAAACCAATACAATCAAGTTATTCACACAAGGTACTTTTCTACTAACAAGTTCTTATCTATCCCCAAAGTACTTCACACATTAAAATCTTAAAAAGATCTGTTTCTTTCACATAAGTCACACAATACGTAGTATAAAATAGAGTATCCTTTTAAGAAAACCAAAACTCTTACCTTTGTAAAATCAAGTAACAACATTATTTTCCAAGCGTCAAGTTTGCCTAATTTCAAATGTTCACGTTTCTTATTTTAGAAAGGTTTAGTTCATAGTCTTATTCATTTAAGAATATAATTCTCTTTTAAACAATCGAAACATAAGCCTTATATGTGAGTAGGATATTCTTGTTTATAACAATCTTTATTACAATGACCGTGATCTAGGAAATATCATTTTGTCTCATCTTAGCTTCTATGCAGATGGAAGTTTCTCTTGGTTTTAATAATACTTAATTGTTCAAAACATTTCCTTTTAATGTATTGCGATGGTTGTCGATACACATCCCGATTTCCAAAATCGATAAAAGCGTTCTTAAGCGTTATACCTAACTTCCCATAAAGCTAGTATAACTCTTAAGTTCTCAAAACCAAGTATTACTTCTCTTTCAAAGCGATTTGAAATCTTTTGAAATACTTCAAGTTCTTTATAATCACACATCAAGCGATTATAAACAAATCATTTACCTTTTAAAAACCACAAAGTGTTTTCTTATCTACATAAAGTTTATAACCAACTTCTCATAAAGCCGTTATAACACTTTATGTTTTAAACCATCGAATACATTTAGCACGTATGTCGTCTACGTACTACATAGTTCACACATATCATGCTAGAGATAGGAAGAGGTTCACATACCTCGCGGCGAGTATCGACTCATAGCAAAGCGCTCAGTACCTCGAGCCGTCGGCTACTCCTTAAGCCAAGTAGAGCGCGCCACACGTGAGACATCCACCTATAAGGCCCGCAGCGCTTATTAACATTTAGGTCTCATCGTAGAACTTCTACGAAAATTCGGACACCTCCCCACAAATGCGTAAATCTCCTCTATCGAGGCTGCCAAGCCAACCAGGGGTGATACATCTAACACTAACGGTACAATTACACTCACGGTACTCTTACCAAGTCTCATGTCTGATCCTATGTAATTCTGATTCGATTGATCTGATTCTTGGGCTTAAGTCAAAAGACATTGCCGCAGTACTAAGCTTAGTTCTATATATAGTATACTTCAACTATATAATCAACAACATGTAATTTCCAATTACAATAGAGAAGATATTTACCTCGATAAGCCCATAATTATCCAAGTATAAAGTCGATCTGGGCAATCGTTTAGCTCGACTCAGAAGCGCTCAACCGCTCTAAACCACCCTTAGAAGTTCTAACCAACTACACAATACTCAACGGACTATGGAGATTTTCCTAGGGTTTTGGTTTTGTAATGGGGAAGTATAATAGTATTTCTGGGCTTTTCGTATAGGTATAACCTTAGAATACTACAAGGTATACGGCTAAGGTATTTGGGCATTATAACAATACTTGGAGAGTATTTCTATACCACAAAGGGGGTGTCTACCCGCCGGCCTACCACTAGGGGACTCTCGGCGAGGAGAGGGCTCTCGGCAAGACACCACTAAGGGGAAGGAAGAAGCTTTCAAGACTTAGGCAATTTGTGAATGAATTAGTCTTCAAAGGAGAGGTATTTATAGGTCAAGTGAAAGCCAACCAATGGCCAAGATTACACCAAGTGTTAGGCAAGTGTAGGGCCAAGATTCACCCATGTGTACTGCCAACTTGCACACAAAATATCTACCAAAATATCTACCACTGACATCCGCACCGTCCGAGCCTTGCGCCCGCTGAGAGGGTGCGAGTGCCGCCTCTCGTTGGTCAAAATGTTCCGCCTCTCGGAAAAATCCATAAAAATACTAAATGACATAGCGGAAATTCCCTACGAAAGGCGTGAAAGCGTTTACCAAAAGCGACTCTAACAAGTGTTATGCACAAACATAATTCGGCCCAAAGGTGCCACGTGGGGTGACACGTGTCGCCCCGATTAAATCAAAATATTTCGTCTTGAAAATATCCACACGGCCAAAATCTCAAAATCAAGCGGGCCCCAAAACCAGTAAATTTCTCCGTGGGCCCAGCGTGACCATTTTCAAAATAAAATTCCATAATTCTCTAATATTCCGAAGTCCGAATACCAAATCGGGAATCCAATTCCATAAACGAACCTTTTTCCTTCAAAACCGGAAACTTTTAGTGGAAAATTCACCTCTTTCTTCCTTTCCAATCTTTCTGCGTATTCTCGCATGCGTCGTCCTTGCATACATACCACGGAACTACGGGTATAACATTCTTCCCCTTAGAAACATTCGTCGAATGTTCCTTCTAAGTCTCAAAGCGAACACGTGGCGGTATAGTCTTCACTACTATACTTACGAAACAATCCCGCCACGGTGGCCATGAAACACACTGCGCAAAACTTACATCTAAGTCCGAGAAACACCTCTACATCACCACAAATAATACTACTTTTGTCACTTTGTCGCGAGCCTTGCTCCAACGACCCAACAAATGGTGCCGTGCGTCGATCCACGAAGGCGTCGTGCGCTCGAATTCTTACCATATTTACGATCGCTTTAGTATCAAAACTCGGGGTTACTATCTCTAACGAGGTCATCATTAGCGGGAACATTCGGATGGATCTTGATACTTTCCCGAACATAACAATATGAAAGACAGGACGTCCTTCCTCTAAGTCGGACGGCAAATGCTATCATATAGGCAACCGGCCTATTCTTCATGAACTCAAAAGGCCCAAAGTGACTCGGGCTAAGTTCCTTCTGTTTCCAAAACTCGTCACACCCTCACCGGGGTGGTACTTTCAAGAAGACCGACCGTCAACCTGAACTCTAAGC
The DNA here is from genome assembly GCA_029844215.1 of Przewalskia tangutica. Lineage (NCBI taxonomy): Eukaryota > Viridiplantae > Streptophyta > Magnoliopsida > Solanales > Solanaceae > Przewalskia > Przewalskia tangutica. The sequence continues at coordinate 45,285,146 of CM056722.1, read as the reverse complement.
GTCGTCGCCGATTATCCGCACGATTCCTCTGAGCTGCCAGAACTTCTTCTAGACAAGCTTCACTATCCACGATCTGCTGGAACAAGTGAACGACTATCTGAACCACGCAACATCAGACCAATCGGCCAAGCTTACACTTCCGCCCTGCAAGTCTTCATAAGGCGACATCCGAACAACGAAATGGTAGCTCAAACGCTCCTCCACGGGAGACAACAATCCTCACAACTACCTCGAAATCCACGCGGCGAGGCGAATGCGATCGAGACTCACGAGTTCTTAACACATGCTTGGTAAAACTTCCGGAAACAAAAACAGCCGTACCACAGGCTCCATCGTCGTCATAAGGTGAAGGTAGGCACCGTGCAACCTCACAACCTTTTGGATAACATCAACCTGCCAGGAGCGACACGACCGAAGAACACGATAGGCTGCCCCATCGGCCCGACCACAGTCGAACGCATCCACGAACTTGCACGGCTAACTAAACATGGGCCTAACACCTCATGACCCTAACACAAAGAGGACCACCACAAACTGACCCCACCGCCCAAACCTCGCGGGTTGACCGCACGTAGCCTCGGCAGGCCGGTATTGCGAAAACACTAGCTCCAGAAGGAATAATTTCACCAATCATATTACGAAAACCTGGCGGTCTTCCTAGCTCGACTACCTTCTTTCAAATCACGCTACTGGGACTTATCCCCGAACATAGTTCACGTGCACTATGCACTCCTATAAAGTCAAACATAACACTACACCTTTCTCGAGATGGCCTTACCTAAGGTCTTTACGTATAACACTCTAAGGCTCACACCTCTATCCCCAAAATCTTACTCGGTTAACCCACCATGATTCCTAATCACAACTCACACCTTGCTATCGAGCGTAGCACTTAAGGTATACTCGCCTGAAAGTTACCGAAGGACCTTGCTGCTCTGGCCCTCTTCTGCGCCGCCCTTGGTTAACGTCGATCTCTACGTTGCTCGGCTGCTGCGCGCATAAGCGCGTACGAGCCATGCTCAAGCCTAGCGAAGAATTACTCTTGCACAACCTCTCTTAGGTAGTCATCAAGACTCGTGGTACATCGGTATAATCTCTGGTAGCCAAATCTATAGCTAGTAATGTGGTCGCCTCTTTGCAATCTATATTCACTGTTCGGTCGTGGGCGAAGGTTCAAACATCATGGCGCGATGAGCTGCGTCGCCGTGCTAAACTCTGCTTTGGGGCTAGTGGCGTGCAAAACTCCCGAATGAAGCACTATCCTAGGTAATGATTGGGCTGTGCCTCGCCACCCTCTGAACTCTACTCGCAGCTCACTCGGCTGCCTTGCCCTCCTGGGCTCGGGTTGCCCTACGGTGATGCATAATGATAAGGGAAAAGATTTCGTCGGAGGTTCAACTTACAACACGGCTCTAAGGCACGATCTCGAGTGAGAAGAATAGAAACCAATCCTAAATATCCTATAGCCTCACGATTATTGATGTGGTGCGCGGCACCGATAATCAAGACTGCGGATCGATGCGTAGACACTTTCAGGATTAAGCGCTCGATACCACTTTTGTCACTTTGTCGCGAGCCTTGCTCCGACGACCCAACAAATGGTACCGGGTGCTGCGATCCACGAGGCATGCCCTACGGCCCTTCTCGGGATGTGCCATACGGAGCCACGGTTGGTGCATTCCGTGGTAGAGGCTCGCCTCTTTATACGCCACTTCGGCCGAAGGAGGAAGAGGTTCACATACCTCGCGGCAGTATCGACTCATAGCAAAGCGCTCCAAGTACCTCAGCGTCGGCTACTCCTTGCCAAGTAGACGCGCCCACACGTGATACATCCACTATAAGGCCACTGGCGCTTATTAACATTTAGGTCTCGTCGTAGAACCTACAGAAAATTCGGCACTCCCCACATGACAGCGTAAATCTCCTCTCTATCGAGGCTACCAAGCCAACGGGGTGATACATCTAACCCTAACGGTACAATTCTACTCACGGTACTACTACCAAGTCTCGTAATGTCTGATCCTATGTAATTGATTCGATTCGATCTGATTCTTGGCTTAAGTCAAAAGACATTGCGCGATGATACTAAGCTTAGTTCTATATATAGTATACTTCAACTATATAATCAACAACATGTAATTTCCAATTACAATAGAGGGACAAGATATTTACCTCGATAAGCCCATAATTATCCAAGTATAAAGTCGATCTGGGCAATCGTTTAGCTCGACTCGGCGCTCGACCATTCTAAACCACCCTTAGAAGTTCTAACCAACTTCTACACAATACTCAACGGACTATGGAGATTTTCCTAGGGTTTCGGTTTGTGTGACGGGAAGTATAATAGTATTTCTGGGCTTTTCGTATAGGTATAACCTTAGAATACTACAAGGTATACGGCTAAGGTATTTGGGCATTATAACAATACTTGGAGAGTATTTCTATACCACAAAGGGGGTGTCTACCCTCGGCCTACCACTGGGGACTCTCGGACGAGGGGAGAGAGGGCTCTCGGCCAAGACACCACACTAAGGGAAGGAAGAAGCTTTCAAGACTTAGGCAATTTGTGAATGAATTAGTCTTCAAAGGGAGGGTATTTATAGGTCAAGTGAAAGCCAACCAATGGCCAAGATTACACCAAGTGTTAGGCAAGTGTAGGGCCAAGATTCACCCATGTGTACCTAGCCAACTTGCACACAAAATATCTACCAAAATATCTACCACTTGACATCCCTTTCGTCGAAGCAGCCCACTTGCCCAATGAGAGGGTGCCAAGTCGCCTCTCGTTGGTCCAAAATGTTAGTCTCTCGGAAAAATCCATAAAAATACTAAATGACATAGCGGAAATTCCCTACGAAAGTGTGAAAGCGTTTGTAAAAACGACTCTAGCAGGGTGTTATGCACAAACATAATTCGGCCCAAAGGTGCCACATGGGGTGACACGTGTCGCCCCGATTAAATCAAAATATTTCGTCTTAGAAAATATCCACAACCCAAAATCTCAAAATCAAAGCGTGCCCCACAAAACCGTAAATTTCTCCCGTGGGCCCAACGTGACCATTTCCGAAAATAAAATTCCATAAATCACTAATATTCCAGTAAGTCAGAATACCAAATCAGAATCCAATTCCATAAACGAACCTTTTCCTTCACAAAACCGGAAACTTTTCCGTGGAAAATTCACTCTTTCTTCCTTTCCAATCTTTCTGCCGTATTCTCAAATGCGTCGTCCTTGCATACATACCACGGAACTACGGGTATATATGTTCTAAGGGTCTCAACAAGCGGATTGAAGTGTCTTGGAGAGGTTAAACTACTAAGGAAGCGGCTTGGTTGGAAGTTAGATTGAGATTCGTTAAGGTATAATCTTGTTCTCTTTAAGTGTTACAAGATTATGTATTGTTGTTAGCCTTACATTTTACTATCATGTAGTATATGTGTTGAAGTTTTATAAGTATTATGGATTGCCTGTAGCTTTAAATCAGAAGTGTAATGTAAGTCATCTTTAGTTGGAATATAATTTGATCGTTATTGGAATCGTCGCATGTTATTGACTTAAAGATTATGGTTGTTATAATCAAATGCGACTTGATATCATGTTATGCTACCAATTTGGATTGAAATGGAAATTGGATAAGAATTGGTTTTGTTGAACTCAAGGTGGCCGAATTTTGGACTTGTAGTTTGCATTTAGTTGGTTATTAAATTGTGAGCCAATTGGGGCTGTTTAGTTAGTCATTTGTATTGGACTACTTTCTAAATTGTGAGCCAATTGGGGCTGTGTAGTTATTCAATTGTATTGGATTATCTTCTATGAATTGTGAGCCAATTGGGGCTGTTTGGTTATTGTATTTCCGCTTGAAAAGGTGGCAAAGTAAGTAAAAACAAAGGAGGTGCTGTCCGATTTTCCGTAGAAATTAGTGACTTAGCACCTAGAATATTCTACGTTTGAAGTAAGAGGTTAATGGACGTATTGTGACCATTATAGGTTGAAGTACTTAGTATAGCGTATCCTATTTGAAGGATGGACTAGCTATCAAGGTTGAAGTACTTTGGAGCTTTTTGCTACTTGTCGATAATCGTCGCGAGGTATGTGAACCTCTTCCTTCCTTTGGCATGATTCTATGTATGGAATATACTTGTGGTATCATTTCATGTTTCCTTATACTCTTAGAAGTTAAGAGGTAGTGGTGTGATTTACTCTATGAAGAACTTTTCCTATCTTTGAGCATGACTAGTTGCACGCGTGTAGTGCAGTGAGCGTCTGACACCTTGTTATCCTTTACTAGTTTATTGAATGGCCAAGTCGGGTGAGTTGGGAGATTAACTCGCTTCTTGAAAGTATAAGGGATGTCTTAAGTTTTATTTAAAGTTAAGGGACTTGAAGAGTTTTAAAGTATGTGATACTTGTTCCGTTTTGAACGTATAAGTCCCTTGGATAGGAAATTGTATTTGGCTAAGGTATAAAGTGAATATAACGACTTTATGGGGAGTTGGTTATATTTGCTTTATGGAAAGGTAAATGACTTGATTTTAGTGAAAAGGCAACTTGTTCTTAAGGCATTAATTGCCTAAGGTTTTATATAAAATGAGTCACTTGTTTTCTAAAGGTTAAGAGACTAATTGTATTTTTGAAAGTTATGAGAATTTATTTGAAAGTATTTAACACTTGGTTTCAAAAAGTAGAAGTCTCTTGGTTATAAAAGGCGTGTTGGTCTAAACCATAAAGGGTTATAACGGCTTTATGGGAAGTTGGTTATAACGGCTTTATGGAAGGTTAAGAGAATGGTTTTCTCTAATAAAGTAATCAAGAAATAACTTGTGTTAAGGAAGGGTAAATTGTTTTAAAGGTACCAATTGCTTAAGGTTTTAAATAAGGAAGTCACTTGATTTAGAAGCCGGTAATTGTATTTCTAAAAAGGTATTGTGACTTGTCTTGAAAGGTGAATAGGACTTGATACTACGGTTGTTAGTATCGGGGAAGTTTTATTTGGAAAGGAGTCTTTTGAAAAGAATGTACGTACGTAGTACTTTGGCCTGTTTAATTGAGAATAATTCTATGTGATGCCTTGATTAGTACTTTGGCTTGTTAATTGAGAATTATTCTATTTGTGCCCTGATAAGTACTTTGGCTTGATTAATTGAGAATTAGTCTAAATGTGCCCTGATAAGTACTTTGGCTTGATTAATTGAGAATTAGTCTAAATGTGCCTTGATAAGTACTTTGGCTTGTTAAATGAGAATTATTCTATTTTGTGCCCTGATAAGTACTTTGGCTTGTTAATTGAGAATTATCCTATGTGTGCCTTGATAAGTACTTTGGCTTGGTTAATTGAGAACTTGCCTATATGTGCTGGTAATAGCCTTTGAGTGCAAGTATTATGTTTTATTAAGTTGCCGCGACTCTCGGTTGAAGGGTCGGTTGTCTTGTTGTAAGTTACTGGGACGTACCGACAGTGATGTGGGATTCCACGGGTATGCTTCCGTTATTTGGAGTACTTGGGTTAAATTCCCGGATTCTTATAGAAGACATGGTAGTACTTCTGTTTGTTTGTGGCCGTTGAGATAGGGTAAGAGTATAAGTGAGGGGTAGACCCCCAAGATGCTATACCACCTTCTCCAGGTTAAGAGTATAAGTGAGGGGTAAACCCCCAAGACATTATACCCCCTGCTTGTTTTGTATAATGGTCGGTTGAGATAGGATAAGAGTATAAATGAGGGGCAAGTCCCAAGACGTTATACCACCTTCTCCAGGTTAAGAGTATAAGTGAGGGGTAAACCCCCAAGACATTATACCCCCTGCTTGTTTTGTATAATGGTCGGTTGAGATAGGATAAGAGTATAAATGAGGGGCAAGTCCCAAGACGTTATACCACCTTCTCCAGGGTAAGAGTATAAGTGAGGGGTAGACCCCCAAGATGCTATACCACCTGCTTTACCACCTTCTCCAGGGTAAGAGTATAAGTGAGGGGTAGACCCCCAAGACGCTATACCACCGGTGGGACTTGGTGTTCATGTATGCCTATTGGTGTATTATTATACCCTGGACTGTCGGCAGTGATGTGGGATTCCACGGGCAGGATATATATATATGTATTGTGTATGTGTACGCCGACAGTGAGGTGGGATGCCACGGGCGCGTCACATGGTTATATTTTACACTAATAGCTGTCGACAGTGATGGGGGATTCCACGGGCATGCTTTGATATTAGTGTGACTTGATCGCGTCCCAGATTGGGCCGGGTAGTATATGTGTCCCTCCGTAGTGGGCCGGACTATGTTATGAAAGATAAGTAAGTTATATGGTAATGAACCTAATGATTCTTTTTCTAAATAATGTACGTAAGAATGTGACTATAACTTTTATTGGGAATGGAAAGGATAATAAGGTACGTTTAAGTTCATAAGTGGTAATGACACGGCGAGATCTGGTATGTATTTTTATTCTTGTCGTTGTCTTTCTTTTGTACTGTTATGATTTGTTTAGTGTTGGTTTTTTTCTGTTCCATATTCGCACTGTTGATCGACTTCTTCGAGGCTGCGTTCATGCCCGCAGTTTAGGTACACGATTGTGGATCCGCGAGCTTAGGATCCGGTTCAGAAGTTGAGATGGCTCGGTGTTCCGAGTTGTCACGTTTATGTTTATTCAGGTGCAGCGGGCCTTGTCCCGCCACGATTGTTATGTCTAAACTCTTGAGGTGCAGTAGTCACATATCAGGTCGGTTGTAAAAAGAAAGGAGGCAATTGCTGGTTGTTTTTATATATGTTCGGGAAGGTAGCCACATCGGCTAACTTTGTTGTTTTACTTACGATGTTTTATTTTTAAGTTTCATGTATGTTCCTGATTTTCTCTGATGTTTACTGTAGGGTGCCAGTAGGGCACCGATCCGATCCCGGGTCGGTCGTGACACTTGTAAGGGTGTCCAGGTAGGGCACCAGTCGCAGGCCCGGGGTCGGGTCGTGACACTTCTTCTGTCATATAGGTATCGAGAATATTTTGATCGTGAGAGGGTTGAAGGAGATGATGGTCATGAAAATATTTGAAGAGTTCGTGTTCGTATTGCATAGGGGATGAAATTTAACAATGTTTTAGTCTTGTATTAAGCAGTTTATTAACTCTTTGAATTATTATTCATTTTGAAAATACTTTGTACAACATATTCTAGCTATTTAATGTATATTTTTGGTGTTATTTAAATTCTTAGTTCATTTAAATTGCCAAAAAAAAAATCCAGCCAAATTTAATTTTCCCGCCATATTAAAATTAATTATTAATTTAATAGAAATTAAAAAAATATTGAATCAAAATTTAAATTTATGTGACATTTGTGTGACGGGTTTGAACTGTCATCTGTTTGTGACATTTGCGTGACGGGTAAAAACCGTCACATATCGTGTGACGGTTCCAGAACCATCATCTGTTTGTGACAGTGGATAAGATGACACTTACAGGAACCGTCATCTTAGGGGTTAGATGACAGTTTTTACCCGTCACCGTAGCCTGTTTTTCTTGTAGTGATTATTCCTTGACTTCAGATACAGTTTCAGAGTCCGGCCTCCTCCCGCTCCGACTGATGGGGTGTATTGGTGAATATTCTCCATATATTCACCATATCTTGTGTAATTATGAATACTGTATATTTATGGTATTTTAATATCCTTACCGAATTAGGAATCTTCTCTTGTACACATTATGTATATTTTGTAATAATGAGAATACTCGCCAAGGGGAAATTATTACAATCTTACAATTTGTAGGTGTTGTTTTGTGTTTGCAAGGGACTTCCTTGATTGGGTAGAGTCATTAAAGAAGAGAGTAGAGAGAGCCAACAATTGTAGGAATTGTTGAGAAAAACAGTTGGAGTATGTGCTATTTGGAACAGATCCTTAGCTGTACAAGTCGTTGTAATCTTAAAGTTACTCGAGTTTAGTGGAGTGTTTTAGAAAATCCTACAAAGGTGTGTAGTAGTTTTTCTTGTCTTGAGATTACAACGACCCCCACCTCCCTCCCGCCCTACCCTCCCCTCCCCCCGCCCTACCACATTCTCAAATTTCTATTTTATATTTTTTTACTTATATAAATAATTTGTAAAAAAATATGATTTTTTTCTTACCTCCACCCCCCTCCCTATCCTCACCTCTCACCCTCCCCTCCCCCCTGCCCTACCACATTCTCAAATTTCTATTTTATATTTTTACTTTTATAAACAATTTATAAAAATATGATTTTTACCTCTACCCCCCTGCCCTACCCCCGCCTCCCGCCCCCTGCCCTACCACATTCTCAAATTTTTATTTTATATTTGTTTTTACTTTTATAAATAATTTATAAAAAAAATGAATTTTTTTCTTACCCCTCCCTGCCCTACACCCCTACTACATTCTCAAATTTCTAATTTATATATTTTTACTTTTATAATTTATAAAAAATATAATTTTTTTTCTTACCTCCACCCTCCTCGCCCTTTTCACGCCCCGAACCGACGGGCCGCGACTGGTGCCCTATCTGGGCACCCTTATACCCACACATCACATATAATCAACGGAAGTTAAGGAAAACTCATAATCACATAACAAGGGGATCATGTCCCGTGAACTGTAATAACAAACTTGTATAATAAAACAGGCAAACCGACAAGGATGTCGTTGTACATAGAAATATCCAAACGAACTACAACTGTACATAAGTCCAACCCACACATGACTACAGACCTCTAAGAATATGATTGTGAAATGTGACAGGACAAGGCCCCGCCGTACCCCTGAATATACATAAGCCTATAATCAAAGTCTGTACCAAAATGACAAGTCCCGAAACAATGAAGATATCACAAAAGCTGAGCAAAGATCCTAAGCTCGCGGATCACCAAAATGAGTACCTACATCTGCGGGCATGAACGCAGCCCCCCGAAGAAGGGGGTCAGTACAACAATGTATTAAGTATGTAAACATAAAGTACTGTAAATAAGATCATAACTGGCCAAAGATGACAGAGACAAGTATGATAATCAAAATACCAGATCCAACCGTGCCATATAAAATAGAGAGTCAACCGTGCCTTTTAGAAATGAGAATCAACTATGCCTTTTAAAAATAGAGTCATATACTGTCATGAGTACCTATACCCGCATCATGAAAGCATGTCCATGGAATCATATATTGTCATGAGTATTTATACTCGCATCATGGATACATGTCCATGAAATCATATACATACCGTACCCGGCCCCCTAGTGAGGGTCTCGGTGTTCATGGATATCTATACCCGCATCTGGATACATGTCCATGGAATCATATACATATATTGTCCGGCCCTCTAGTGAAGGACGTGATGAACATATAAAGGACTATGCACGAATCTGCCCGACCCATTATGGAACGCGGTGTAATCATATACTGCCCGGCCTCTAATGAAGGACGCGGTAAAGTGGAATAATAACACTTTGCACGAATAGCTATTCTGAGCAATCTTGTGCAATTTAAATCATCTTTTGACTCTCAAGGGAATAAATAGAATGACTTTCATTTTGAAAAAATCAAGGCACTTTCTTATCATGTATCAAATAGAAATTAGGATTAAATGGAATTACGCACGCCCGTCGTACATCCATTTCATATACATCATGTCACAATAAGGAATGATAGTTTCACATACCTTATCGGCTATACCAACACGACAAATAGAATACGCTTCAAGTAGTATTTCAACTTATAATAACGATAACACTTCTATCAACTTCATGCTTACTAGTAATGGTTCCAAAATGGTTCTCTTTTCATATAAAAGTAATGGGCAGCACTTCCCCTAATCATACATACATTTTCACCTTACAAATAAGGCCAATAGCATCAATAACCAAGCACCACTTAAGGGCACAACCAAAACAGCAACAAAGGGGATTTACACACTCACTTCTCATGTAAATTCATCCTCTTAATCCATATTAAAACAGCCATATTCCAACAACAACGAGGGTAGAATGTGAAACCTTTCTACACTTTTCTACACCCTTATTCCTTTAGGACTTACATTAGCAATTATCACATTTAAACATTCATAATGGTAACTGAATTTTCAGCATTATAACACCACAAAACAGTCCCTAAAACAGCATCATATTATCCCACAGTTTTATACAATCTCGGCCAACAAGACCTAATACCATTTCCCTTTTCATAATTCCTTATAATCCAATTCAAGTCTCAACACTTTAATATAAACCATTTCAACTTTCAATAACAAGATTTCCTTCAATTTATAACATGAAATAAGTGATGATAATAACAATAACAACCAACGAATCCAAGATACTAAAAACAGTCCACAATTGGCTAACTTGCCAAAACTGTGTCATGCATTTCTTATTCTCCATTTCTCTTAACGCAAGTTCATCTCTTAACTATAACATCATGTAAATTCTAATTACTTCAAGAGAAAGAAGAAATCTTACCTTAGTTTTATCACAAAACAGTCCCTAAGGTTCTCGGCCCTGCTTCACTTTTTGCACCACTTCTTCAAGTTACAATCACACACACGTATCCTCTACAAGTTTGTAACCATCTTGCTTTCATGTTTTTCTTTCAAAAAGTTCATAAACAAGCTTAGGGTTTCAAGACAGTTTTCTTGGCCATGTACCGTGACCCACTATTTGGTAATGTTAACTTGGCTTAGAACTTAGTTAAGGTGCTTAATCTTGGAAAATAAGTTTGATCTTGTTCTTCACTTTGGCTATGAAATTTCGAAACTTGAAGGAGAAGGGAGAGATAAGGGTTTGAAGGATGAAGATATTTGTGAACTAAGGCAAATAAGTCTTGCAAGCCTTTGTATATATAATTTGTATATGTAGCACAAGTGGAGGGGGACCCATGAACCCCACTTGTCCACTTGTCTTTCCCTTCACAAAATATCTCTCACACTTAGCCATTTTCTCAATATTTTCGATGGCCTTATACTACATAATACCAAGACTTAATAATTCAACACTAAGTCCATAATTCTATTGGAAAGAATTCAACTACTAGTATTACTTCTCGTCGTCACATTTGTTGCATCCAAAATTATTCCATATAGAAAACGTAAATATACTTCCCTCCTAACATTCAAATCTTATTTCCTTAATTACGTTCTCACTTATATGCCCTGGAATTACGGGGTGTAACAGCCCTACCCCCACCTCTCGCCCTACCCCCTCTGTCCTACCACATTCTCAAATTTCTATTTTATATTTTTTACTTTCATAAATAATTTATAAAAAATATGAATTTTTTTCTTACCCCGCCCCTATCCACACCTACCCCTTCCACCCCCACTCCATCATCAAATTTCTATTTCATAATTTTTTTGCTTTTATAAAAAATGAAAAAAATCTTAAAAATATTATTCTTATTTTAAAAATAAAGTTATGGAAAAATCAAATATCATACAAAATAAAATAACATCATAGAAGGTAAGTTTGAATTTTGTAAAAGTAATGGGTCAAGTTGGGCAATATGGGTTATGACCCATCATTTTAGCTCATCTTGACCCGCCCATCTTAGCCCATGTAAGTTTTGAGCGGGTTGGACATTGACCCATCTACAACTTCAACTCATCTTGACCCGCACAACTTCAGCCCAAACGGTTCATCTGCCACCCCTATTTATATGCTTAAGATTTTCAAAAAAATCAGACACCATTTCGGGTACCACTATAGTAAATATTATATAGTAGTAAAGAAATAGCTTAACAAAATATAATATTGATCCTGCAAAATTTAGTTACAATTTTTATATCTCTAAAAGCAAATAAAATATCCAGTTAATTCTTTCCTTACAAATGTCAACATAACGACTTTTTTTAGTCGCCATAACGACTTCGCAATCTCTTCTTAAGGTTAATATTTTCTCACAAACATTATTTGATTAGCATGAGTTTAAAGAACTTGATAATCTGTGCTAATGAATTTGTAATAAGAATTATTTGATTTTCATGAGTTTAATTAAATTGGATCTATTATTGTTCCTAAAAAAATACATATCTCTAACTGATGAGCTACTAACCTTTACCAAGATCAAATTTATTTTTTACCGATGCAGAGAGACATGAAGTTCAAGTATTAGTCTAGTGGATAGTTGATGCTTGTAGTTTGGTGCTTCATGCCTCACTAATTCAGTTTGTAAGAAAGCCAATTATTGATTAGTCTATGGCAGTTAGAGATGCCTTGTAGCGGCTCGTAAATTCATATTCTATCATATACAAAGGGATTGGTAATACGGGAATAGCTTACACCTTAGACTGTGCAAATTGTGAGTTAATGGATGTACGAGAATAGCTTACAACTATCATTAGTGTTTAGAAAGGATAAATAATTACAATACAACAGTCTTGAAGCCTAACATCAGTTGTTACAACAACAATAAGTGTTGATGATCTTGATGTTTTGTCTTAACTCCTCCTTGGAGTCTTGAGATCTTCTTTATACTACAGCAAGCCCCTTGATCTTTATAACCTGAAATCAAGAGAAACTAAATCTGGGAATAAAACACAAATATTTCTTCTACAAAGAACTTGCTGAATCGGGTGTTAGCACCCTGTCCTTATTGTGGTTACCAGGAAATGGAAATAAGAACAACAACAAAGTATTTAGAATTCTGGAAATAGAACAAGGAAAATGTCTTGGTGCGTCGATTGATATTCAATCTTTCCTTAAGATAATATTTTCTTGTATAATCCTTTAATGGTGTGTTGGAAACCTATCTCTCAAGATAAAACAACAATCAAACAAGTAAGCAAAGGAGACTCAAGTGTTCGCTAGAAAAGAAGAATCTTTGAGTGGGTGGAATATTGCAAGAGAGGAAGATAATTTCTGATGAGTGTTTTGAAAATGAGCCTATGGCTTCAATTTATAGTGTTGAGAAGATGACTTCCCATCTAGCCCAGTAATGACCTTGAATGGCCATGTAATGACCTTCAATATGGGGTTACAATTCAGCCAAATAATAGATGAATTCATGTGGGAAATAATGGAGGTTTAATGCTCCAAAACCAGCCCAAAAGTCATGTTTTCTCGTCTCCCGTCGTGGCTTCTGGAATTCTAGCGCCGCGACCCTCACTGGGAGGCGCCGCGGCGCATTATGTCCAGTATCTCACTGAAACAAAAGACATCTCATGCGCCGCGGCGCCAAACTTCCAGTAGCTACTGGAAATTAGGCGCCGCTGTTACACCCCGTAAGTCCAGGACATGTATAAGAGAATGTATGTATGGAATCAAGACTTAAAAATTGGTACGAAAGAAAGAATTGTTTTTACGACGGAAAATCTTCCGAAAGTCGGAAAGGAAAAATCTTCGTTGTTGAGAATTGGATTCTCAAAATGCATTATTTGAAGAGTATGGAACTTATTAACATTATGGAAATTTATTTTTACGGATTTGGCCATGTGGGGCCCACCCGAGGAATTTTACGTTTTGTGGGGCCCACGAGGGTTACGGAATTTTATGGACGAATGGGAGGGCGACACGTGGCACCTCCCCCACATGGTGTTGGACGAAATTGCAAGGTTAAAATGGTCATTGACCATTGAAGATGATAAGTCTTGCTAGCTTGATAATATTGACCAAGTCAACTTGTCCACTTGGCTATTTAATTAATGATCTTCATCCAAGCCACACATTTGTTATAATCTTGACCCTTCATTGTGTTATATATACCACACTAGTGCAAGACTAGCTCTTCAACACTTAGAATTATTTCACACATTCTTGTTCTCTTTAAGAAGCTCACGGGTTCACCCCCATTCCCACAAGAAAATTTTGTAATTTTGTTCCATTATTCACAAGACTTAAACCCAAGGTCCCTAAGGGTATTGTAAGGGTATCTCAATAGAAAGATTTCGAAAAAATGGCGTTTTCACGTTAGTCGCAAGGCGAAAACCTAAGTAGTTTTCCTAGTTTTGGATTGGAAATGGAAGAGAAGTTGGTTGTGAACTTCTAAGGGCTTCAAATAGCGGATTGGAGCGTAAAGGAAAGGAGCTAAGAATTGCTAAGGAGCGACTTTGAATCTTGGAATTTTTAAGGGCTTGTAAAGGTATAATTCTTGTCGTTTTTGTAATTAAGATTACTTATTGTTGTAGCTATGGATATTAGCAAGCATGAGATGTTTATATTATGAAGTTTGATATGTATATTGGCTATTGAAACCCTAATCCGAAACTAGCATGTTTAAGCTTAAGATTACAATTCAAGTTGATTATAAGTATAAGTTGTCACATGTCATATAAAGAAGGAAATTGTAGTTGTTGAAGTTGTCTATGACTATATAACATGTTTGACCTAAGAACTTGGATTGAAAAAGAATTGGAAAGGACTTAGGATTGGTTATAAGTTGGCCGAGAATGGCTTGGATATTAAACTTGCTCGGTATGAATTGTGGGGCGGAATTTTACACGTATTGTAAGGCGTGTAATCCCCTTTGATTGATTGGTATGTTGAGCCTTAAATGTGGCATGTTTGGTTATTGTATTCGGCCTTGAAAAAGGTGGCAAAGTATGTAGAAACAAAGGAAGTGCTGCCCGATTTTCCGTAGAATAAGAGACCGTATACTTAGTATTATTCTACGTTTGAAGCTAGAGGTTAATGGACGTATTATGGCCATTATAGGTTGAAGTACTACGAGTAGCGTAGTCTACTTGAAGGGGTGGAAAAGCTAGCAAGGATTAGGTACTTGGGAGCATTTTGCAACTTGTCGCTAGTCGTCGCGAGGTATGTGAACCTCTTCTTTCTTTGGCATGATCCTACGTATGAAATATCCATGTGATAGTATTTCATGATTCCTTCTACTCTTAGAAGTTAAGAAGTATTCACATTGTTGATTCTAAGTTAGAAGTATGTTTAAATTGTCCTAAGTCCTTACCAAGTCTTATGGGAGATGTTGGTAAGAATGGTTAGGAAGTTATGAGATTTGATTTAAAGCTATGTGTCTTGATTTATTTAAAGTAAGCAAGTTGATTTTATGTTTAAAAATGACTTGAATTTATATGTGAAAAGGGGATTGATTTTAAAAGTGGAGGTTATATGATTTTATAAGTATAAGTAAATGGACTTTAAAGAAGGTATGTTATGAAGTTTTAAGACTACGAACTTTGATTGTCTTTTAAGGATTATGAAGTTTTAAGCGATATGATTTTAAAGAGTGTATGCTACGAGGGGTTAATACTATAAGCCTTGATTTTATGAGTAGAAATGACTAAACTTTAAAAAGTATGGCTTCTTAATCTATTTCAAAAGTTAAGAAGATGGTTTCCAAAAGAGTGTGTGACTTGAGCTTTAAAAAGAAAGGAGTTTTATGATTCTTTTTAAGTATGTATGTACGTAGTATTTTTGGGTCTAGTTTTCCTAATGTTGTAAGAATAAAATTGTCTTAAGTTCTCTAAAATGAATGGTTGTTATAATAGCTTTATGGGAAGTTGTTATAACAACTTAAGAAGAAGTGAAAAGATGGTTTAAAAAAATATTATGTAAGGAAAAATCACACCGAGCCTACAAATAGGCCGGATTACGTTATGAATACACCGAGCCTACAAATAGGCCGGATTACGTTATGAGATACACCGAGCCTACACCTAGGCCGGATTACGCCATATTACCCCGAGCCTACACATAGGCCGGGTTACGTCATCTTACACCGAGCTCCACAGGCGGGCCGGATTATGCTACATGATTCCACATTACACCGAGCTCCACAGGCGGGCCGGATTATGCTACATGATTCCACATTACACCGAGCTCCACAGGCGGGCCGGATTATGCTACATGATTCCACAGTACACCGAGCCCCACAGGCGGGCCGAATTATGTCACATGATTCATGAGTACACCGTGTCCCGCAAATGGGCCGGATTACGTTATCACGTACAGATAATCAAAGTAAGCTCCCAAATAAGAAGTCCCTCCATAAAGGGCCGGATTATGTTATGTAAGATATGTAAGTTATGTGGAAAAACTTGATTAAATCCTTAAAGTAAGTACGTAAGAATATGATGTTAATTCTCATTGAAAGAAGGAAAAGAACGGTTAATATACGATTGATTTCAGGAGTTAAAATGGCACGGTAAGATCTGGTATTTCATTTTTATACTTGCCCTTGTCATTTCTTTTATACAGTTATGATGTGGTTATCAGCCTTGTTTCGCTCCATACTTGCACTGTTAGATCGACTTCGGGGCTGCGTTCATGCCCGCAGGTGTTAGGTACGCAGTTTGGTGATCTGCAGGTGTAGGACCCCGCTCAGAGTTTTTGGATAGCTCCATCTGTTCAGGAGTTTATCTTTTTGGTATAGATCCTTCAATCATGTGCTTTTGTACGATTATGGGTACATGGGCCTTGTCCCGTCATAGTTCAGTAAAACTCTTAGAGGTCTGTATTCATATGCGGGATTTGACTCATGTACAGTGTAGTGTCTTTTTATTATGTATATTATATGGCAGCCTTGTCGGCTTTGCCCTTGAACGTATGTTGGTTTTGAAAAAAAAAATGAGGTGTTATTTAAATTCCGCAGTTTACTTGTGTTGTTAAGGTAGTAGGATGCCCAGGTAGGGGCACCAGTCATGGGCCCGGGGCTCGGGGCGTGACAGCCGCGACCCTAGATCGAGGCGCCGCGACACCTCAATTCCAGTAGCCAAACCCGTCATAGGCGTCGCGGCCCAAGGGATGAGGCCATTGTACACTTCTTCCTTCATTTACCAACGTGAAACCATTGTCATTTGGCCAATAACTGTCTATTATCTTATGTCTCAAACATTTTATATACGTACCAATATCTCTTCCACTAAGTAAATTTACGATCCTTGGTACAACGTGTGTGGAAACGACGTTCCCGACGTGTGGGGCCCCAATAGTTCGAGTCATAATTAATAGAATTACCTTTATTTCACGTTTAATAAATTTCCAACAAAATGTATATCAAGATACCGGTCACCTAAGAGAGACTATAGATGTAGTTCATTTTTCTTATAGTAGGAGCAAAAATGAATGTAGTCATCCTCTAGCTAGTTTTTCGAAAACATTAATATATGAAGCTTTTTGGAATGAACACTTTTCCACATGGTTTGTACATGAAATGCGTGGTTATTTTTCTTTATTACTGTATAATGAAGTTTATCAATAATATATCCAGTGAAATCCCACAACGTGGGATCTGAAAAGAATAAAGTGTACGCAGACCTTACCTTCACCTTGGTAGGTAGAGCGGCTTTTTCCGTAAGACACTCGGCTCAAGACATATGATGACGTTTACCGTTTTGTTGAAAAAAATAATATTCTTGAGTTTGTATTCTAAGTAACATAAATGCATCAATTTCCATGGAAAATAATTTGTATTCAACCACGAACAAATAATCTGAGCTCAAATACGATGAATCTTGATTTTTCTACCAATTTCTTAAAATTTAACATGGATGCTTGACCTTGAGAAGAACTTGAATGATTTTTTCGTCAGAGTTATGTTGGAGTCACGAACTTAAGCCCAGATCATGGATAGTACACTCTATTGGGCCTACTTGTATTGGGCCACATTTCTTGTTTTAAAGTCCAAGAAAATTAAAGCCCAGATCACGAACTTAAGCCCAGATCATGTAATAAATGGAAAATTATTTTATTTAGTTGGTGGTTTCTTTCTGTTCACGCACACCGACTTTACTTTCTCAAATTCATATACGATTGATTCAATCCAAATGCATCGGTTAACATGGTATAAGAGCATCGATCCTAGAGATGTATATATCTCGGTTGTTCTCGTCAAATTGTAGCTAGTTCTCACGATGAGAGTTTTGATTCGTGGTTTTTGATTCTATAAATACCATATCTTCTCCCACTCATGTAGTTACTTGTTATTACAGTGCTTGCAGTACTACATGTACACCGGTCCAAAATCGGACAGGAATCAGAATGGACCGGAACCAGAATCCTTATTTTTTTGGACCGGTTGGATCTGTTTATTTTTTAAATGCAATTTTTAATTTATTTTTATTTGTAAATTTTTAACAATGTGTTCGTTTATCAATCTCATTAAATATGTTTGTTTTTTTCTTTATCCTTCAATATATTTTATTTGAATAGGTACACGACACCAATCTTTCAGATCCAACATCATATATATCATCATATAAATATTGCACATCAAA
Source organism: Przewalskia tangutica (assembly GCA_029844215.1). Classification (NCBI taxonomy): domain Eukaryota; kingdom Viridiplantae; phylum Streptophyta; class Magnoliopsida; order Solanales; family Solanaceae; genus Przewalskia; species Przewalskia tangutica. The sequence continues at coordinate 45,266,988 of CM056722.1, read as the reverse complement.
TAAAACTTGACAATCTTCATGCTCCATTTGCCATTAAATCATACCAACGACTAACGAGTCCACAAAAACGACCTCATCGTAAAGAAAACAGATAGATAAATAATGTCAAACATTAGAAATTATAAGTTTTAAAAAATAATTAGAAGAGTTATAAAAATAACATTACATTTCTCAATTTCCTCCAAATCTTTCAATTTTTCTTCTACATCTAATTAGAAGAGTTATAAAAATTGACATTACCTAGAATTTTTTTTTTAAAAATATATAATAATATGGAACCGGTCCATTTCGGTCTGGATCAGATTATTCCGATTTTTACCCTACCCGGACCGGAAAACCGGAATCTTCAATAATGAAGGACCGGGGAGCTGATCTGGTCCGGTTTTCCAATCCGGTACGAAAATATACACCCCTAACTACATGTAATTCACCTTCTACTATCAATAAATCAAATTTATTTTGACATCAAAGACTTGGTCATATGCCTTTTCATATAATGAAATAAATTTCTTTCTTATCTAATAAAATCTCTTCTAAAAAATATTTATTTGTCATGTATGTCCTCTTGCTAGGCTCTAGAGGTTGCCTTTACCTGATAGCAACATTAAATTTTCTCATTGTTTTTAGCTTATACACATTGAGTTATGGGGTCCTTATCAGACTCAAACTTACAATGGTTTCAAGTATTTCTTGACCATTAAAGATATTGTTTCTAGAGTTACTTGGACCCACTTGTTTATCTTGTAAAAGCAATGTATTCACTGTCATCAAATATTTTGTCCACATGATCAAAACTCAATTTAATTCCTCCATTCAGACCATTAGGTTTGATAATGCTTTTGAGTTGGGTTCTAGTTCACAAGCCTCTTCTTTCTTTGTTCAATTTGGTATACTTCACAACAACAATCCCTCACACTCCACAACAAAATGGAGTAGTTGAGAGGAAACATAAACACCTCCTAGAAAATTCTAGATCCTTACTCTTTCAATCTAAACTTCTTACAAAGTATTGGGGGGAGTGTGTACTCATAGCTACATACTTGATTAACAAATTTTCATCCACTGTTTTAGGCAACCTTACACCTTATGAGAAACTTCATGGACATCCTCCTCTTTATTTCCATTTGAGAACTTTTGAAAGCCTGTGTTATGCTACTTTGCCCAATGTAGGAAGGGACAAGTTCAAACCTAGGGCTTCTCCTTGTGCTCTTCTAGGTTACGCTAATGGGAAAAAGGGCTATAAACTTTTAAATATGAACTCTTATGTTGTTCCCTTTTCCAGGGATGTAGTATTTCATGAGCACATATTCCCATATCATTCTGATCAGTAATGACCCATTCAATCTTTATGTGTATTTAGACCATTGTTACTCTGTTTATCTAATTCTTGAGGCTCAGGTGATTCTAGTAAAAATTAAAAGAATTAGAAATCTTAAGTGAAAGTGTTTGACCTCTTTTGGGTAAACGGATATTTTTCAGATTTTCGTCGATTTCGTGAGGTCCAGAGGGTCATTTATGAATTTGTGGGGTGGTAGGTTTGGTTCCTGGGGGCTCTTATGAGCATTTTGGACTATGGGTTGGAAAGTTGGTTTTTGGCCGTAGGGGGTTGACCTGGTAAAATAGACCTCCGTTGGGAATTGCAAGACCACGAGTGAATTCATTGCGCGCTTTTATGTCAGTTTACATGTCTATTTTCCATCTGGGAGGTCTTGGGTGATTGTCTGATTTTGGGATGGAGTTTATGAAAATTAGTAATTGTCTAGTGACTTGTGTCTGTTGTAGCAGACCAGCCACAACGTGGCCTGATTTGCTATGGAAAGTGGTGGGATCATGTGAGGAGCCACTGTAGAGGGAAGTGAGCTGCTATGATGTGTTCTGGGGTTTTGTGGTGAGTCACTGTAGCGATCGGATTGTCGCCTGGGAAGACTCGCCGCAGCAGACCAATGACTGCTACAGCGGACGACGGGGACCAGAGTCATTTTTAATGCCTAGTTAAAATCCTTCATTTTCCATTCCCAAAATTTTCCTCCAAAGTATCTCAAGGGCGATTTGAAGTGTTTTTGAGTGGATTTTGTATGAGGTTAGTCTTTTCAACCTTGTTATCCTTTATTTATCTTTTTTAAGCTTGAATCAATGGTGGAAACCTAGAAAACTAGTTGAAGAAGATGAGTCTCTACCTATATAATGTTAATTGAATCTTAAGTTTTAAATGTGAGATTAATTACTGGGTTTGACTAATCTAAGCAAGGGATTTCATTAAGTAGTAACCAATAGGCTAGAATATTTCATTCTAGTTGAGAAACCTAATATGGAAAAGCTAGGGGTTATGCCTAATTTGGGGGTTTTGCCTTGAATGATGAAATTGATCAATACCCGAGTTAAATTAGTAACTGGAGAGTAGATTTGAACTCCTAGAATGTTGGATTACAAATTTCCCTTTTGACTTACTCGTTTTCCCGTGTGGACCTATTTTTCCCTTTTTCCATAATCGGATATGATTTAAATGATAGTATAGCGGTATTATTATTGTTAGTTTCCATTCCTAACTTAGATTTCAATGTTGGCTAGACTTTGAGTATAACCGAGATCCTCAAAAAGGCAAGGCTCCCCTTTGATCATTGTGACTTATGCTCGGCTACCAGGTAGGTTATGGCTTACCTTATGGTTAGACTTCGGTTAGTGAAGAATATGTAGAGTTAGTAATTGTTCAAGAGAGCATGTTTATCCTTCGAGTATGAAGTTGCGATGGAATACTTAGGTTGGTACTGTTGTTGATTGTGGATGTTGTCATATTTGATCTAGTGGTTCGTCACCACGTGCATGATACTAGACTGAACCATATATAGTGAAAGGATTGAGTCATTCTTGACATGATGATTATGTTACCATTTGTGGCACGATTGTATTGATATATTCTCATTGGTGTTGATACATTCCCACTGGCATTTGATATCTCTAATACATTCATGATCATGCATATAGATCGAGTTGCGCGTCGTAACATATATACATATATTGGATCGGGTTGCACATTTCGCAACATATACATATATTAGATCGGGTTGCACGTTCCACAACATATACTTAAATTACCTATTAATTGTTGACATGAAGGAATCTTGTTGGTAACAAGTTAAAGAAACTTATATAAAGATTGGAATATAAGTTGGAAGATTAAAGAAGTAATTCCGGCATGCTAGCCGAAAATTGGATAAGTTTGATTGTAGTAGTTGGCCAAGGACACCAACTAATGGACTAATGGATTGTATTAGTGGACTAATGGACTGGTTTTACTTTGGACTATGGACTAGTTAGTGGACGGTTTTTTGTAGATAAAGGGGAAGAATTTTACACGTCCGGTTAGGCGTGTAATCCCCTTTAGTATTGTTGTATTATTGCGCCTTAAATGTGACATGTTGGTTATTGAATTTCGGGCCTTGAAAAAGGTGGAAAAGTACGTAAAAACAGGGGAAGTGCTGCCCGATTTTCCGTAGAATAAGAGACCCTATACTTAGAAATATTCTACGAAGAAATCTAGACGTTGATAGACGTATTTGATTATTATAGGTTGATATTCTACGTGCGGCATATTCTACTTGGCAAGTGGATTAGCCGAGGAGGTATGTGATTCTTCCTATCCTCTTGAGCATGATTGTTGTGAAATATATAGTACGGTAGACGTACGTTCGTTAAATGAATTTGGTTTCACTTTGATGTCCTTGACTTGAGTTCTAAATGTTAAGAAACTTGAATTATTCTAAAAAGTTATGAATCATTATTCGGAAGAAAATTGATACTGGGTCTTTAAAAGAATAAAGTTCTCTTAATTTCATAAATGAGTACGGTTGTCTTTGGTTGGGTTAAAACATAAAGTGTTATAATGGCTTTATGGGAAGTTAGTTATAGCGACTTTATGAAGATAAAATAATGGCTTAATTATTTAATTTAAACTTGAGACTTGATCTTAAAAGATAAGAGACTTGATTATTTTAAAAGATATGAGACTTGATTTTGAAAGTTAAGAGGCTTGATCTTAAAAGTTAAGAGACTTGATCTTGAAAGATAAGAGACTTGATTTATAAACGACTTGATTTTGGGAAAGGAGAAGTAACTTGATTTAAAAGTATAGGTTACTTGTTTTGAAAAGAGTAAGTTACTTGAGTTAAAAGTGTAAGTAACTTGTTTTTAAATATTGAACTTGTCTTGATTGGAAAAGTATAAGTGGCTTGATTTTAAAAGGTGCGAGTGTCTTGATCTTAAAAGAGTGAGTTACATGGGTTTTAAAAGTATACTTGACGTTGTTTTAAAAGTGTAAGCCACTTGGTTTAAAAAGTATAAAGTACTTGATTTAAACATGAAAGTGTCTTAAAAAGAAGGCATGGTATTGTCTTGGTCATTTTGAAAGGAAGACATGGTATTGTCTTGGTCATTTTGAAAGGAAGGCATGGTATTGTCTTGGTCATTTTAAAAGGAAGGCATGACATTGCCTTGGTTGTCTAAAATGATGGTTGATCATTCTATTGTAATAAGAGTAAAAAATAATTTTCTGAAGGTGTAGTAACTTGGTTTGAAAACTAGACGTGTCTTGATACTACGGGTATTAGTATCGTGTGGTTTTTATGTGAAAATGGATCTTTTTAAGAGAGTTGAAGTACGTAGTACTTTGGGTTTAAAACCCGGATTGTTGGCATAAAATGAAAGTACCTTGAGTTATAAAATGGAGAATCAGCTTACATGTTAATGAAAGTCTAGAAGTATGGTAACTTGCCTATGCTTGCTTGTGATAGCCTTGTTGTGCAAAGTTTTGTATTCTTATGATACCGCGTCACTCGATGGAGGGCCGGTCATCTCACTATTTCCTTGGACATATCGACACGTTGGATGGTCCACGGGTATGCTTCCACTATATTGTTCCTTGGACATACTGACACGTTGGGAGGCCCATGAGTATGCTTCCACTATTATTGTTCCATGGACATGCCTGCACCGATGAAGGATTCCGGTGGCATGCGGCCATGATGCAGGTTCAATCCTCGGATGATATAGTTATTCCTTGGACTAGCTCTCCATGAGGTTTAGTGACGCAGGCTGGATCTAGTAGCTAGCTTCGACTTGCCCGCCGATTCGCACGCCGAATCCGTAGTTGGCTTGCCCCGCCGCCTATGGCACAGTTTGGTACGACAGACTCTGGTAGATGGCTTCCGTACTTGCCCCGGTCATATCTCGTGACACAGCCGATCCGTAGCCGCTTTCGACTTGCCCCGCGATTGTTGACGCAGCCGGATCTGGTAGTTGGCTTTCGTACTTGCCTCGCCGCTTTATGATGCGAGATGGATCCGTGGTTGGCTTTCCTACTTGGCCCGTACAGTTTTTATGACACAGGTGGGACCTGGTGTTCATGTATACATATTAGTGTTATATTATATCATGGACTGCCGGCAGTGAGGAAGGAATTCCACGGGCATGATTGATATTATGGGCGTGAGACCCATGGTTATATTTGAGTAATGACTTTGAGGGCATGCGTCCCTGACTTGACATGACTGCTTATATATTGTGTACTGTAGTTTGGTTATCATACATGTCTCCTGTTTTATATAGACTGTTATGATTTCATTACAGTATTTTCAGTTTCACATACTTGGTACCTGTTGTACTGACCTCCTTCGGGGGGCTGCGTTCATGCCGCAGGTAGAGGTACACCGGTTGTTGATCCTCGCTCTTAGGGTCACAGTTCTGCGTTTTGGGAAGCTCCGTTTCTCCGGAGGCTTATCTTTTGGTATGGTTCCCTGACATTGTAGGTTCTTGTACATTCAGGGGTATGGCGGGGCCCTGTCCCGTCATAGTTGTTATAAAAACTCTTAGAGGTCTGTAGTCCTGTTGTAAGTTGGGTTTTGTAAAGGATAACTGTTCGGGTTTTATATATATACATGTTGAAAGGCAACCTTCTCGGTTGGCCTGTTTCCTATTTTACATTGTTACATGTTTATTTCTATTGAGTTATGTATGTTCCACTGATTATCTCTGATGTATACCTACTAGGGTGCCCGGGTAAGGCAACAGTTGTGGGCCCGAGTTCGGGTCGTGACAAAAGTGGTATCAGAGCAGTTAGTCCTCGGAAAGTGTCTACAGACCGTATCTAGTAGAGTCTTGATTATCGGCGTGTTGTGCACCACACCTATAATCAGGAGGCTGCAGGATATTTAGGATTGATTTCCATTCTTCTCACTCTGAGATCGTGCGATAGAGCTGTGTTATAAGTTGGACTCCCTCTGACGTATTCTTATGTACCAGTTATGCCTCTACGCAAGGCAACCAGGGCCTAGAAGGGCAAGGCAGCAGAGGGAGCTGCGAGTAGAACACAGAGGGTTGCGAGGGCACAGGCCCAGTCATTACCTGAGGTAGTGCTTCATACGGCGAGTTCTACGACGCCGCCAGCCCCAGCAGAGTTTAGAGCAGCGGCAGCAGTATCTACTGAGGCCATGATATCTGAGCCTCCAGTTCCACGACCAGGAGCCGAGGATATGGGTTACAAAGAGATGACCCAGTTACTGGCTAGGATCGTGGCTAGGCATGAGGACAGACGAGAGCCGGTGGTTCCGGTAGTACCGGTGGTGCACCCCAGAACCGATAGTTTGAGGCTTCGGGACTTCTTGAGTTGCAATCCACCAGAGTTTTATGGATCGAGAGCTGAGGATGATCCTCAGGAGTTTATTCGACAGCTGCAGCGGATCATGAGAGTGATTAAGGCCTCAGAGGCCGAGTCAGTGGTACTGGGTTTTTATCTTTGCGGATATTGCGATCAATCGGTTTGATTCACGGAACCGCCCCGAGGGAGCATGCGTTTCCAGCTGGTTGGGACGAGTTCTCAGAGGCGTTTCTTAACCACTTCTTGCCTCCACAGATGAGGAGAGCCCGGGTGGATAATTTTATGATGTTGAGACAGAATGGGCGGACGGTTCAGGAGTACAACATAGAGTTCGACTCATTAGCTCGGTATGCCCCCACTCTAGTGGCATACATGGAGGATAGAGTGCACCGATATATCACGGGACTTGATGATTATCTAGTAGAGGGTTGTACAGGAGTAGCTCTTCAGCCGGGCATGGACATTGCCCGCATGCAGGCTTATGCATAGGGGACTGAGGAACGTAGAGGTCGAGGTAACTTTCGAGGCGGACAGCCTCAGCAACAGGCTAGATATACACTTCAGCCAGTACAAAGTACTCCTTCACAGTCTTCAGGACGTCTGGGGTATTCAAGAGCAGGTCAGGGCTCCAAGGTTTCAAATTTTTAGGGGAACAGGGATGTTAGTCAGATGAGACCACCCCTACTTCGGTGTGGCCATTGTGATAGGTTCCATGCTGGGGAGTGTCATGGTGTTCGGGGAGCTTGCTTTACCAGCGGCCGGCAGGGCCATTTTGCGAAGAATTATCTGACCAGAGGTAGCGCGGATGTTAAGACTCAGCCTTCGGGATCAGTGGCTGGTTTATCGCCTTCTTTAGCTATGCGCCCTGCAGGGCAGGATTACTATTAAAACGACAAAGGAAAAGTGAAGCAATAGTTACAGGTATATCTTTAACCCTTTAGAGACTAGTATGTGTTGTTAAGATGGTTATGTTAAGTGTTATACTCGAATATTATTGTGTTAAATTGTGTTAAGACACCTGGTTAGAAGGAAAGGTAAGTTTGGGAGCATGGAAATTGTGTGACTTAGAATATTGTTAACCGCCGATACCTTAGATGTGTAAGGCCTTCTCGGGTAGTAAGAGCTTATTCAGACGAAGAACGAGAGTTAAGTGCAATGGTGGGTCAGGTTGAGGACCTATTACGAGTCAACCCGTATCCCGGAATGGAATGGGGTCAGTTTGAGGTAGTCCCGCTGTGTGATAGGGTCACGAGGATACAAGGCCCCAAGTTTAGGTAACCATTGTACGAGTTCGTAGACGCGTCCCACCAGAACCGGGTCGGGAGGACCGAAAAAACCCTAGGTTGTTGGATATAGTAACTCAAAGGATGCTAGAATGAGAGTTGATAAGTAGTGATTACCCTTGAGTTGTAAATTCTCGTTTAACTTGTGGTTGATGCGTAGGGTTGTGCATTACATTGTGGAATTATGGGTTTCGTAAGTATAGTAGTGAAGACTATACCGGTACATGTGTAGATGGAGACTTAGAAGGAACATTCGGGACGAATGTTTCTAAGGGGAAGAATGTTACACCCCGTAGTTCCAGAGTATGTATGTGAGGACGTACGTACGAGAATATAACACTAAGTATGAAAGGAAAGAAAATTTTGAATTTCCGACGGAAAATATTCCGAACCTCGTGTAGGAAAAAGGTTTGTTATTGGGAATTGGATTCCCAATTTCGGTATTTGGACTTCTGTGAATATATTAGAATTATGGAATTTTATTTCCAGATTTGGTCATGTGGGGCCCACCCGAGAAATTTTTACGTTTTTGTGGGGCCCACAAGGTTTTCGAGATTTGACCAATTCTTGAGATATTGGGGAGATGAAATATTTTGGACCAATAGGAGGGCGACACGTGTCACCCCAAGTGGGCCCATTTTGGGCGTGTAAGGTGTCAAAGTGGACAAGTCTTGTGCAAGATATTTGTTGGACAAGTGGACAAGTGGGACCCACACACACTTGTCCCTAATATTATCCACACACATGTTTTAATCCTAGCCCTTGGTGGTGTTATATAATCACACTAGTAGGATGAAATCTCCCACACTTAGAATTATTTCAAGACTTGAAAAATACTCCCTCCCTTCCTAGTTGCTCTCGGCAATTGGCCAAGATCTTGAGCAATAGTTGTCCAAAAATTCTTAAATTCTTAAGTGTTCTTCCTTGATGTGTTAGGAAGGTTATTAACCAAGTGTTAGACAAGATTTCACACCCCTAGCCTAAAAATACCCCCTTGGCCGAAACTTGCAAAGTTTGGAACCTAAAGTGTTCTTCACTTTTGGTGTTGAATCTTGAAGAGGAGTTGGTTAGGAGCTTCTAAGGGTTACTTGGAGCGGATTGGAACATAAGGAATAGGAGCTAAACTTGCTACGGATCGACTTTTAGTTCTTGGATTATTTTGGGCTTTTTGAGGTAATGATCTTAGTCCTCTTTGTGAAGTTGGAAAAATATATATATGTTATAGTATAGATGAGTATGTGATATATTGGAAGGAAGATGGAAAAGATTTGGACCTTGTTAAGTTGCTAAAATCGGAAATTGGCATGCTAGCCATTAATATGTTAAAATCGGAAATTGGCATGCTTGTTATACCCCGTAGTTGCAGGGTATGTATGTGAGGACGTACGTACGAGAGTACGGCAGAAATTTTGAAAAGAAAGAAAGATGTGAGTTTTCGGCGGAAAAGTTTCCGGTTATTTGTGAAGAAAAAGGGTCGTTAATGGGAATTGGATTCCCAGATTTGGTATTTGGACTTCATAGATTATATTAGAATTTTGAGATTTTATTTTCAGAAATGGTCACGTGGGCCCACTGGAGAAATTTACTGCTGTGGGGCCCACTTTGTTTTCAAGATTTTGGCCATTGTGGATATTTTTCGAAGACGTTTTTGAGGGCCAATAGGAGGGTGACACGTGTCACCCCGCCAGTGGCTCGGGCCGAATGACATTTGTGCACAACACCCGGTTAGAGTCGTTTTCGACGAAACGTTTTGCGTAACTTTGCGGGGAAAATTCCGCTATGTCGTTTTGTATTTTTGCGGATTTTTCCGAGCGATGAAACAATTTGGACCAACGAGAGGTGACACTTGTCACCCCAGTGGGCGACAACAAGTGAAGCTGAGTGGGGCCAATTCATGCCTTGTTTTGGCCTTGTTTTGTGCAATGTTTTGTGCAATGTTTTGTGGCTTGTTTTGTGGAGTAGGGTCTAGGGTGCACTTGGCTTGATCTTGGCCTTACACTTGCCTTGCACATGGCTTGATCTTGGCCATTGGTTGGCTTTTGGTTTTGCTATAAATACCCCCCTTATGTTGATGAACTCTTCATCCACAAATGAAACCTTCCAAGCCTAAAATCCCTCCCTCCTCTAGTGTTGAGTTCGTCCAACTCATCCCCTCTTTTGAGAGTCTTGGCCGAGGCCTCCTCCCTCCCCCTCATTTGCCTTGCCGTGGGTACCCCTCTAGCCTAGTTGTTTTCGTATAATACCCCTTGTTGTGGTATAGAAATACTCCCCTAGTATTGTTATAATGCCCAAAATACCTTAGCCTTGTACCTTGTAGTATTCCAAAGATACCTCTATACGTAGAGCCCGGAAATACTACCTTTTGTCCTTTTTAGTCTCAAACCGAAACCCTAAGGAAATCTTCATAGTTGGTTGAAGTATTTGAGTCGAAGTTGGGTAGAACTTCTAAGGGTTGTTTGGAGTGGTTTGGGCGCACGGAGTAGGAGCTAAACCTTGCTCAGGATCGACATTATAACTTGGATAATTTTGGGCTTGTCGAGGTAATTATCTTGTCCCTCTATTGTAATTGGAAATTACATGTTTGTTAGAATATATAGTTGAAGTATACTATATATGGAACTATACTTAGTATTCGCAATGTTTTTGACTTAAGCTGAAGAATAAAGAATCGAATCGCATCAGTATTTACATAGATCAGACAAAGAGACTTGTGTAGTATTGTGTAAAATTGTACACGTCAGGTTAGGCGTGTAAACCCCTGGTTGGCTTGGTAGGCCTCGATAGAGAGGAGATTTACGCTGTTGTGGGGGTGTTGCCAAATTTTCGTAGAAAGATAGAAACTTGTGTTTTGGGGTTAATAGACGTTTGTGACCTTTATAGGTGAAAGTACTAAGAGTAGCGTATTTTACTCGAGTGGAAAGGGCTAGCAAGCGTTGTAGTACTTGGAGCATTTTGCTTATTGTCGATAAATCGTCGCGAGGTATGTGAACCTCTTCCTATCTTTTCTAGCATGATTGTTGTGAACTATGTAGTGCGGTGACGCATACGTGCTAAGTGATTTGGTTGGTTTAAAACATAGGGTGTTATAATAGCTTTATGGGAAGTTAGTTATAACGACCTTATGTAGGTGAAAATGGTTTACTGATGTTAGAAGTTAAGAGACTTGATCTTATAAGATAAGAGACTTAACTTATTTGTTTTAATGTGGATGTTTGTGAAACCTCATTCGTGAGTAATGAGTACTTGGTTTTTAAAGGGATAATGTTTTACTGATTTCGGAAATCAGAAGGTGTATCGACAGACCACTGCAGCGTTAATAAAGGAAAATGTATTGAATAATGATGTGTTATATTAAAACCAGTAGAAACCTCCATCTGCATAGAAGCTAAGATGAGACAAAATGATATTACATTTTCTAGATCATGGCTGCTGTAATAAGATCGTTATAAACAAGAATAAACTACTCACATATATGACATATGTTACTCAATTGTTTTAAAAGAGATTAAGACTATGAGTTATGAAACCTTTCTAAAATAAGTGACTTGAGCATTTGAAAATGAGAAGCTTGAGTAATTGAAACTAGGCAAACTGGAACTTAGGAAAAGAATGTTGTTACTTGATTTTGAAAAGGAATGTGGGTTGGTCATTCTAATACTACGGGTATCGGGTGACTTTATAAAAGTAATGGATCTCTTTTAAAAGAACTTAACGTATGTAGTACTTTGGGGTTAAAACCCCGGACTTTGGCATAAAATGAAAGTACTTTGAGTTGTGTGAAACTTGCCTATGCTTGTTGTTGTGAAACTTGCCTATGCTTGAAACTTGCCTATGCTTGTTGTTGTGAAACTTGCCTATGCTTGTGATGATAGCCTTTGTTGTGCAAGTGTGGTATTTCTGTGTTACCGCGTCTCTCGATAGAGGGCCGGTCGACTTGTTGAGAACTTACTTGGACGTGCTGGCAGTGATGGAGAATTCCACGGGTATGTTTCCATTTTTGATTTCTGTCTTGTTGTTGATGTCACATGGACATGTCTACACCGAGGTAGAATTCCGGCACGCGTGCGGTCGGGTTGATTACCCGATATATTGTTATTGTGGTTACATGGACATGTCTACACCGAGGTAGAATTCCGGGGGCATGCGGCCATGCGGTCGGGTTGATTACCCGATATATTGTTATTGTGGTTACATGGACATGTCTACACCGAGGTAGAATTCCGGGGGCATGTGGCGTGCGGCGGGTTGATCACCCAAAGATATTATTGTTGATGTCACATGGACGTGTCTACACAGTGGTAGAATTCCGGGCATGTGGCCATGGGCATTGGTATTATTGTTGCATCATGGACATGTCTACACCGGCGCAGTCCGGCATGCGCCGTGATGCGAACATGATTGATGTTGTGGGCGTGAGACCCATAGTTATATTTGAGTGATGACTTGAGGCGTGAGTCCACGATCGACATGATCGCTTTTATGTTGTGAACTGTAGTTTGGTGATCATACATGTCTCCTGCTTTATATAGACTAGTATGATTTCTTTTACAGTTTTTTACTGTTTCACATACTTGGTACTGTTAGATCGACCTCCTTGCCGTGCGTTCATGCCGCAGCTAGAGCTACATCGGTCGTGGATCCTCGCTCTTAGGATCTCGCCAAAGATTTTGGGAAGCTCGCTTTCTCCGAGGCTTATCTTTCGGTATGTGTTCCACGAGTTGTAGGTTCTTGTACATCTGGGGTATGGCGGGCCCTGTCCCGTCATAGTTGTTGTAAATCTTAAGTGCAGGTCTTGTTGTGGCGGTGGTTGTAAAAAGGATTAAACTGTTCGTTTTGAAAGAGTTGTATTTATTTATGTTATTGGAAGGTAACCGTTGGGTTGGCCTGTTTTATGTTCATATATCTTGTTTCTTGTTAAAATTTTTATTTTCCGCTGGTTTTCTCTGATGATTGTATCACTAGGGTGCCCGGGATAAGGCACCAGTAACGGGCCCCGGAACGGGTCGTTACAATGCTAGCCATTAAAATGGTAAAAATATTACCTATTACTTGTTGACATGAAGGAATCTTGTTGGTAACAAGTTAAAGAAACTTATATAAAGATTGGAATATAAGTTGGAAGATTAAAGAAGTAATTCCGGCATGCAAGCCGAAAATTGGATAAGTTTGATTGTAGTAGTTGGCCAAGAACACCAACTAATGGATTGTATTAGTGGACTAATGGACTGTTTTTACTTTGGACTATGGACTAGTTAGTGGACGGTTTTTTGTAGATAAAGGGGCAAAATTTTATACGTCCGGTTAGGCGTGTAATCCCCTTTAATATTGTTGTATTATTGTGCCTTAAATGTGGCATGTTGGTTATTGAATTTCGGACCTTGAAAAAGGTGGAAAAGTACGTAAAAACAGGGCAAGTGCTGCCCAATTTTCCGTAGAATAAGAGACCCTATACTTAGAAATATTCTACGAAGAAATCTAGACGTTGATAGACGTATTTGATTATTATAGGTTGATATTCTACGCGCGACATATTCGACTTGGCAAGTGGATTAGCCGAGGAGGTATGTGATTCTTCCTATCCTCTTGTGCATGATTGTTGTGAAATATATAGTACGGTAGACGTACGTGTGTTAAATGAATTTGGTTTCACTTTGATGTCCTTGACTTGAGTTCTAAATGTTAAGAACCTTGAATTATTCTAAAAAGTTATGAATCATTATTCGGAAGTGTTATACCCCGTATTTCCAGAGTATGTACGTAAGGGCGTACGTATAAAAGTTTAAGCCTTGAGTAGGCAAAGAGACAAAATTTTTGTTCACAACCCCCGAAAAGAATTGTTTTCCGACGAAACGTTTTCCAAACTTTGCGAAGGGAAAATTACGGTTGCAACATTAATAATTTTTGCGGATTTTTTCCGAGAGATGAAATATTTTGGACCAACGAGAGGGCGACACTTGTCCCTCAAGTGGACGGCAATCCATGGGAGTTGTTGGCACGTTTTTAATGTTTTGTGGCCTTAAACATTTGGTCAATGTTTGCTAGATATTTTGTGTGGTAGATGGATAAGTGGGACCCACACAACACTTGTCCAAATCCCCACCCTCCACTTGCCCACCTTTTGTCTTAATCTTGGCCATTGATTTCCCTATAAATACCCCCCTTGAGTTGAAGACTTCTTCATCCCTAAAAACATTTCTAAGTCTTGTAAATCCTCCCCTCTTAGAAGCTCTCGTCCAAAGAGCAACCTCCTTTGAGAGGCCCTCGCCGAGATATTCCCCTACCTTGAGTTGTTCTCGTGAAATACACCCCCTTGATAGAAAATACTCTCCAAGTATTGTTACTATTCCAAAATACTCGCCCAAATACCTTGTAGTATTCCAAGGTTACCCCTATACTAAAAGCCCGTAAATACTATTATACTTCCTTCATCACAAAACGAAACCCTAAGGAAAATCTTCATAATTGGTTGAAGTATTAAGAAGAAGTTGCGTAGAACTTCTAAGGGTTGTTTGGAGCGGGTTGGAGCACCCAGAGTAGGAGCTAAACGTTGCTCAGGATCGACATTAAATCTTGGATAATTTTGGGCTTATCGAGGTAAATACTCTTGTCCTTCTATTGTAATTGGAAATTACATACTGTAGTTGTATAGAAACGAATATAAGATACATAGAAGGATATTACAGAAGAGAATTGAACTGAAATCACATCAGAAGAATATTAAGGAAGAAGATTAAACTGTACTTACATAGATTGTATTTATGAGACTTGTGTAGTTTAACTGTAGGAAGTTTTGCCCGATTTTCCGTAGAATTGAGAACCCTCTGCTAGAATATTCTACGAGTAGTCTAGACGTTGATAGGCGTATATGGCCTTTATAGGTTGAAAGTTCGCGAGTAGCATGTTCTACTTGAAAGGTGGACAAGGCTAGCCGTTATAGCCGCGAGTGTTTTGCTAATTGTCGATAATCGTCGCGAGGTATGTGATTCTTCCTATCCTCTTGAGCATGATATTTTAAAAGAATATATATAGTACCAGACGTCGTGTGTTAACCGAACGTGGTTTTACCGCAATGTCTTGACTTGAGTCTAAATACTAAGAATCTTGACGTATTTCAAAAGAATTAAGAATCGTTTTTGAAAGAAGAGTAATACTTGGTTTTAAAAGCTTGAGAGTTATACTAGCTTTATGGGAAGTTAGGTATAACGACTTAAGAGAGATAAAAGGAACGGTTTACTTAATTGTTTATGAACGCCTTATATTGATTTCAGAAATGAGAATAAGTATCGAACAAACCACTGCAGTGCTAATAAAGGGAAATGTATTGACTAATTAAGTATTATTAAACCAAGAGAAACCTCCATCCGCATAAGCTAAGATGAGACAAAATGATATTACATTTCCTAGATCATGACTGCTTTAATAAGATTGTTATGAACAAGAATAACCTACTCACACATAAGGCGTATGTTTCTCAAATTGTTTTAAAAGAGAATTATATTATTAAGTGATTAAGACTATGAACTACGAAACCTTTCGAAAATAAGAGACTTGAGTATTTGAACTTAGGAAAACTTGAACTTTTGGAAAAGAAGGTTGTTACTTGATTTTACAAAGGGAAGTGTTTTGGTTTACTTAAAAAGATAGTCACTCTATTTTTATACTACGGGTATTGTGTGACTTTTGTGAAAGAAACAGATCTTTTAAAGAGTTAATGTATGAAGTACTTTGGGGATAAAAACCCGAACTTGTTAACATAAAGTAGAAAGTACCTTGTGTGAATAACTTGATTGTGTTGGTTTGTGATAGCCTTGTAATACTTTCTTGTTGATTTGATAAGTAAACATGTTTAGGATGCTACGTGTGTTAGTATCTTGTGATGTTTGTGTAAAGGGGTTTTCCATTGATTGTGCTTATGTTGTTTAACGATAAGCCGTTATGATAGTATTGTACCACTCACCTCTTGACATGATACCGGGGGTTAAGCTGCCCTCCGATGCGGGGTATACCTCAGGCAGTCTGGGACTATGATTCGAGAATACCTCATGCGGGTCCAGGGGACCTATGCGAGCTACGAGTTCCGTGTTAGTGCGGTCTATATGGCCATGCGGTCTATGTGGCCATGCGACCACGGTCCGGGGCGATGCCGGAGTAGCTACACCGATGTGGGAATACCTACGCGGGCCTACATGTGTGGCCTATGCGAGTCGCGGAAGTTCGAGGATTTGACGCGCACATTTGATATCGCGAGTGGCGGCTTCGATCATGTGGCGGTCTAGAAAGACCTTGTTATACAGTTTATGACTGGTTGGTACTGTGGGTTTTAGTAGTCGACTATGCCTTCGTACTTACCCCGTACGGTTTTATTATGACACAGGTGGGACACGTGTTTATGTGTATTCCTTGGTGCTTTTATATCATGATCGCCAGCGGTGAGGAAGGTATTCCACGAGCATGATTGTTGTGGGCGTGAGACCCATAGTTATATTTGAGTGATGACTTTGAAGGCGTGAGTCCCTGACTTGACATGATCGCTTATTTATCAGTGAATCGTAGTTTGGTTATCATACATGTCTCCTGCTTTATATAGACTACTATGATTTCATTTACGATTTTCGCCACATACTTGGTACATGTTATCGACCTCTTCGGGCTGCGTTCATGCCGCAGAGGTACACCGATGTTGATCCTCGCTCATGTGGTCACGTCAGCGTTTGGGAAGCTCCGTTTCTCGGAGGCTTATCTTGAGTATAGTCCCCTGTCGTTGTAGGTACTTACATTCGGGGTATGGCGGGCCCTGTCCCGCCATCAGGGTTATATCTTTCTTAAGTGCAGTAGTACCGTTGTGGGTAGAGTTTGTAAAGGATGTAATCGTCGTTAAAGTTATATATAAGCCGAAAGGCAACTTTTCTCAGATAAACTGTTTCTCCTTCATATTATTTTATGTCTTGTTTTTATATTCCGCTGATTACTCTGACGTATGTCTACTTGGGTGCCCGGGTAAGGCACCAGTCACGGGCCCTGGTTCGGGTCGTGACAAAAGTGGTATCAGAGCAGTTAATCCTCAGAAAGTGTCTACAGACCGTATCTAGTAGAGTCTTGATTATCGGTGTGTTGTGCACCACACCAATAATCATGAGGCTATAGGATATTTAGGATTGGTTTCCATTCTTCTCACTCTGAGATCGTGCCTTAGAGTTGTGTTATAAGTTGGACTCCCTCTGACGTATTCTTTTTCACCCGTTATGCCTCCGCGTAAGGCAACCCGGGCCCAGAAGGGCAAGGCAGCCGAGGGAGCCGCGAGTAGAGCATAGAGGGTTACGAGGGCACAGGCCCAATCATCACCTAGGGTGGTGCTTCATTCGGGGAGTTCTGCGATATCGCCAGCCCCAACAGAGTTTAGCACGGCGCAGCTCATCGGCCATGGCATTTACACCTTCGGCCCACGATGCGAAAGAATAGATTGCAAAGAAGCGACCCTGTTACTAGCTATGGATTTAGCAACCAGAGAGTATATTATGTATCGATTTATCACGGGTCTTGATGACTATCTAAGAGAAGGTTGTGCAAGAGTAGCTCTTCAGTCAGGCTTGAGCATGGTTTGCGTACGGGCTTATGCGCAGTAGGCCGAGAAACGTAGGGATCGACGGGTTAACCAAGATCGCGAGAAGAGGGCCGTAATGAGGTCCTTGGTAACTTTCGAGACGGACCTTCTCAAGCAGCAGATCGGCATGCGCCTCCGCCAGAGCAGAGTGGTCCTCCACAGACTTCAGGACGTTCGGGGTATGCAGGAGTTGGTCAGAACTCCAGGACTTCTGGTTCACAGATACACGTAGGTTCCAGCCAGCCGGATTCAGTTTTCCCCAGTGTTCACAGTGTGACAGGCGTCATCCCGGGGAATGTCATCTTTTTGTTGGTGCTTGTTTTACCTGCGGCCGTCAGGGCCATGTGTCGAAAGGATGTCCTAGTAGGAGGGATGTAGGTAGGAGGACTCAGCCTACCAGATCAGTTGCGGATTCAGTGGTTCGTAGAGGAAGGGGTGCTAGCCAGAGGAGGCCACCCCCACCTCGGTGTGGCCGTTGTGGTAAGTGTCATTGTGGGAAGTGTCGTACTTCTTCGACAGCTTGTTATGCTTGCGGCCAGCAGGGCCATTTTGCGAGGAATTGTCCGACCAGAGGTGGCGCGGATGTAGAGACTCAGCCTTCAAGATCAGTGGCTTGAGACTTGATCTTGAAAGATAAGAGACTTGATTATTTTAAAAGATATGAGACTTGATTTTGAAAGTTAAGAGGCTTGATCTTAAAAGTTAAGAGACTTGATCTTGAAAGATAAGAGACTTGATTTATAAACGACTTGATTTTGGGAAAGGAGAAGTAACTTGATTTAAAAGTATAGGTTACTTGTTTTGAAAAAAGTAAGTTACTTGAGTTAAAAGTGTAAGTAACTTGTTTTTAAATATTGAACTTGTCTTGATTGGAAAAGTATAATTGTCTTGATTTTAAAAGGTGCGAGTGCCTTGATCTTAAAAGAGTGAGTTACTTGGGTTTTAAAAGTATACTTGACATTGTTTTAAAAGTGTAAGTCACTTGGTTTAAAAAGTATAAAGTACTTGATTTAAACATGAAAGTGTCTTAAAAAGAAGGCATGGTATTGTCTTGGTCATTTTGAAAGGAAGGCATGGTATTGTCTTGGTCATTTTAAAAGGAAGGCATGACATTGCCTTGGTTGTCTAAAATGATGGTTGTTCATTCTATTGTAATGAGAGTCAAAAATGATTTTCTGAAGGTGTAGTAAATTGGTTTGAAAAGTAGACGTGTCTTGATACTACGAGTATTAGTATCGTGTGGTTTTTATGTGAAAAGGGATCTTTTTAAGAGAGTTGAAGTACGTAGTACTTTGGGTTTAAAACCCGAATTGTTGGCATAAAATGAAAGTACCTTGAGTTATAAAATGGAGAATCAGTTTACATGTTAATGAAAGTCTAGAAGTATGATAACTTGCCTATGCTTGCTTGTGATAGCCTTGTTGTGCAAAGTGTTGTATTCTTATGATACCGCGTCTCTCGATGGAGGGTCGGTCATCTCATTATTTCTTTGGACATATCGACACGTTGGATGGTCCACGGGTATGCTTTCACTATATTGTTCCTTGGACATACTGACACGTTGGGAGGCCCACGAGTATGCTTCCACTATTATTGTTCCATGGACATGCCTGCACCGATGAAGGATTCCGGGGGCATGCGGCCATGATGCGGGTTCAATCCCCGGATGATATTGTTATTCCATGGACTAGCTCTCCATGAGGTTTAGTGACGCAGGCTGGATCTGGTAGCTAGCTTCCGTACTTGCCCCGGTCAGTTGCTGACGCAGGCTGGATCTGGTAGTTGGCTTTCGTACTTGCCCCGGTCAGTTCTATGGCACAGTTTGGTACGACAGACTCTGGTAGATGGCTTCCGTACTTGCCCCGGTCATATCTCGTGACGCAGGCTGGATTTGGTAGCTGGCTTTCGTACTTGCCCCGGTCAGTTGTTGACGCAGGCTGGATCTGGTAGTTGGCTTTTGTAGTTGCCCCGACCAGTTTTATGATGCAGGCTGGATCTGGTGGTTGGCTTTCCTACTTGGCCCGTATATTTTTTATGACACAGGTGGGACCTGGTGTTCATGTATACATATTGGTGTTATATTATATCATGGACTGCCGGCAATTAGGAAGGAATTCCACGGGCATGATTGATATTGTGGGTGTGAGACCCATGGTTATATTTGAGTAATGACTTTGAGGGCATGCGTCCCTGACTTGACATGACTTCTTATATATCAGGTAATCGTAGTTTGTTATCATACATGTCTGCTTTATATGATCGTTATGATTTCATTACTGATTTTCGATTTCACATACTTGGTACATATCAGATCGACTCTCCTTCTGGCCGTTCATGCCATGTAGAGGTACACCGGTTGTTGATCCTCGCTCTTAGGGTCACAGTTCTGCGTTTTGGGAAGCTTCGTTTCTCCGGTGGCTTATATTTTGGTATGGTTCCCTGACATTGTAGGTTCTTGTACATTCAGGGGTATGGCGGGGCCCTGTCCCGTCATAGTTGTTATAAAAAATCTTAGAGGTCTGTAGTCCTGTTGGAAGTCGGGTTTTGTAAAGGATAATTGTTCGGGTTTTATATATATACATGTTGAATGACAACCTTCTCGGTTGGCCTGTTTCCTATTTTACATTGTTACATGTTTATTTCTATTGAGTTATGTATATTCCACTGATGTATACCTACTAGGGTGCTCGGGTAAGGCACCAGTTGCGAGCCCGAGTTCGGGTCATGACATATTGCACCAGAAGTGTGTGTGTATCATTTCATATGCATTCATATCTTCATATTCATACTTATTGATTGAGACTTGGTAATTGGATTGGTGATGCTATTCATGGACTGTATAGTGTTTATATCTGATTGTGAACATGCCTATCTTTCAGTCTCTTCCTTTGTATATGTTATCTAAATATTGTCGGCCTATGATACTTACCAATACATAGTGTGTGTTCTGATACTACCTTGGTGTATTCTTTTATGAGTGTAGAGTTCATGACATGATCTACTTCCTCTCTTCGTGACTGATTCTCGAGGTCTTTCAGGACGAGCATCTAGGGTGAGCAAATGGTCAGATCCATACCCCGGATGTCTCTCTTTATATATATTATCGTATTTGCTACTCCACGACAGTATTTTAATTTTAGACTTGTATTTCAGACTTACATAAGTATTAGTGACTCTTGTACGACCTTAGACCAGATTCCCTAGGGATTGATGTATTATTTTCTCCCTCATTCATTAACTATTCTAGACTTGTTATTTATATTTATGGTTGGGTTTTGTTTTATTTATGATTGAACTGTGATTAGGGGACACGTTAGCCTACCACATGGAAAAAGAGTAAGTGCCCATGCGTTCCCCGATTTAGGACGTGACAAGTTAATATTAGAGCCCTAGGATACCTGGTCTTAAGTACAAAGGCATGTCTAGTAGAGTCTTGCATATAGGTATGAAAAGCTTTGTACTTATCTGCGAGAGGCTATGGGACATTTAGAAAACATCAATTTCTTCATTCTTTCGTGCTACTTTATTCAAATTGGTATTTGAAAGGTTCAAATTGGTATCTGACTCATTTTTATTCTCTCATAGATAGTGAGGACTTGAGCTAATATCGTGAGGGACGACGTACCCGAGCCTGCTGTTGTGGCCGGTGCGAGAGAAAGAGGATAGACTAGAGGTCGCGACCAATATAAAGGTTTTAGTGTTGCACAAGCCAGGGGTAGGGCCCCTTTGGCTGGACATAGGTGGGCACAATCAGCTTCTTTAGAGCATTAGCCAGAGCCCCAACCTAAGAAAGCACATGTAGTTGGAGGAGGTATATGTTATACCCCGTATTTCCAGAGTATGTACGTGAGGACGTACGTAGAAAAGTTTGAGCCTTAAAGTTAGGCAAGGACGAAATTTTGTTCACAACTACCGAAAAGAATCGTTTTCCGACGAAACGTTTTACAAAACTTGCGAAGGGAAAATTACGGCTATGTCATTTATATTTTTTGCGGATTTTTCCGAGAGATGAAATATTTTGGACCAACGGGAGGGTGACATGTATCACCCTCATAGTGGACGTTGTTGTGGGCGTCAAGTGGACAATTTGTGGGTCAAGGGTTGGTAGGATATTTGTGATATTTTGTGTGGTAGTTGGATAAGGTACACATGGGTAAATCCTCACCCTACACTTGCCTACCACTTGGCTAGATCTTGGCCCTTGGTTGTCCTATAAATACCCCCCTTGGTTGAAGACTTCTTCATCCACAAAATCTTTTCTAAGTCTTGAAAACCCTTCCCCCTCTTAGTAGAAGCTTTCGTCTAAGTCTTCCCTCCCTCATGAGGCCTTTTGGCCGAGAGGTACCCTCTCCTAGGGTGCTAGCCAAACCTACCCCTCCTGGTGTTGTTCTCGTAAATACCCCCCCCTCTTGGTAGAAAATACTCTCCAAGTATAGTTACTATTCCAAAATACCTTGGCCCAAATACCTTGTAGTATTCCAAGGTTATCCCTATACTAAAATCCCAGAAATACTATTATACTTTCCTTCAGTCACAAAAACGAAACCCTAAGGAAAATCTTCATAGTCGGTTGAAGTATTAAGAAGAAGTTGCGTAGAACTTCTAAGGGTTGTTTGGAGCGGGTTGGAGCGCCCAGAGTAGGAGCTAAACATCGCTCAGGATCGACATTTAAACTTGGATAATTTTGGGCTTATCGAGGTAAATACTCTTGACCTTCTATTGTAATTGAGAATTACATACTGTCGTAGTATTGAAATGAATTTAAGATTCATAGAAGAGAATTGAACTGTAATAGAAGGATATTACAGAAGTGAGTTAAACTGAAATCGCATCAGAAGAATATTAAAGAAGAGATTAAACAATACTTACATAGGACTGTATTTACAGTAGACTTGTGTAGCTTAACGGGTAGGGAAGTGCTGCCCAATTTTCCGTAGAATAGAGAAGCCTCTGCTTAGAATGTTCTACAGTGTAGTCTAGACATTGATAGACTTATATAACCGTTATAGGTTGAAGTACTGCGAGTAGCGTGATCTACTTGAAAGGTGGACAAGGCTAGCCGGGGCGGTGGAGCGTTTTGCTAATAGTCGATAATCGTCGCGAGGTATGTGATTCTTCCTATCCTCTTGAGCATGATATTTTAAAGAATATATATATAGTACTGAGACGTCGTGTTAAGCGAACGTAGTTTTACGGCAATGTCTTTTGACTTAAGCACGAATAATAAGAATCTTGAAGTATTTCAAGAGAATTAAGAAACCTTTTTGAAAGAAGAGTAATACTTGGTTTTAAAAGCTTAAGAGTTATACTAGCTTTATGGGAAGTTAGGTATAACGGCTTAAGAGAGATAAAAAGAATGATTTATTGATTTTAGAAGTTAAGAGACTTGATCTTAAAAGATAAGAGACTTGACTTAATTAAATTAATATGAGTTTTGTTAAAAAGTGTGAAACCTCATTCGTGAGTAATGAGTACTTGGTTTTTAAAAGGAATAATGTTTTACTGATTTCGGAAATCAGAATAAGTATCGAACAAACCACTGCAGCGTTAATAAGGGAAATGTATTGACTAATTAAGTATTATTAAAACCAGTAGAAACCCCCATCTGCATAGAAGCTAAGATGAGACAAAATGATATTACATTTCCTAGATCATGGCTGCTTTAATAAGATTGTTATAAACAAGAATAACCTACTCACATATAAGACATATGTTTCTCAAATTGTTTTAAAGGAGAATTATATCATTAAGTGATTAAAACTATGAACTATGACACTTTCGAAAATGAGAAACTTGAGCATTTGAAATTAGGCAAACTTGAACGTTTGGAAAATAATGTTGTTACTTACAAAGGAAAGTGTTTTGGTTTACTTAAAAAGATAGTCACTCTATTTTTATACTACGGGTATTGTGTGACTTTTGTGAAAGAAACGGATCTTCTAAAGAGTTAATGTATGAAGTACTTTGGGGATAAAAACCTGAACTTGTTAACATAAAGTAGAAAGTACCTTGTGTGATTAACTTGATTGTGTTGGTTTGTGATAGCCTTGTAATACTTTCTTGTTGATTTGATAAGTAAACATGTTAGGATGCTATGTGTGTTAAGTATCTTGTGATGTTTGTGTAAATGGGTTTCCACTTTGTGCTTATGTTGTTTAACGATAAGTCGTTATGTTAGTATTATATCACTCACCTCTTGACATGATTCCGGTTAAGCCGCCTCCACGCGGGTAGACTCAGCGTGTCTGTGACCTATGATTCGAGAATACCTCATGCGGGTCTCATGTGACCTATGCGCGAGCTACGAGAGTTCCGTGTTAGTGTGCGCCTTTATGGTCATGCGTCTACGTGGCTACGCGGATCGCGAGTCCAGGACGTTGCCGGGGAGTAGCTACCCTCGATGCGAGGAATACCTCATGCGGGCCATTGGAGTGGCCTATGCGGAGCTGCGGGAAGTTCCAGGACTAGACGCGCACATTAGATACTGCGGGCGAGTGGCCAACTTCGATCATGTGGCGGTCTAGACCTCATGATACAGTTTATGACCTTGTTGGTACTGTGGGTTTTAGTAGTCGGCTATGCCTTCGTACTTACCCCATACAGTTTTATTATGACACAGGTGGGACCTGGTGTTCATGTGTGTTCCTTGGTGCTTTTATATCATAGACTGTCGGCAGTGAGGAAGGTATTCCACGGGCATGATTGATGTTGTGGGCGTGAGACCCATAGTTGTATTTGAGTGATGACTTTGAGGGCGTGAGTCCCTGACTTGACATGATCGCTATTTATCAGGAATCGTAGTTTAGTTATCATACATGTCTCTGCTTTATATAGACTACTATGATTTCATTTACTGATTTTCGATTTCACATACTTGGTACTGTTATCGACCTCCTTGAAGCCGCGTTCATGCCGCAGGAAGAAGTACACCAGTCGTCGATCCTCGCTCTTAGGATCACAGTTCAGCGTTTGGGAAGCTTCGTTTCTCCGGAGGCTTATCAGTGGTAAAGTCCCTGTAGTTGTAGGTACTTACATTCAGGGGTATGGCGGGCCACTGTCCGTTGTTGTCATATCATTCCTGAGGTGCATGAAATGCTGTTGTGGCGAGTTGTAAAAAGGATATGCTCGTTGGATTTAAGTTTTTATTTATATATGTCGTAAGGCAACTTTTCTCAGATAACTGTTTCATATTTCATGTCTTGTTTTATATTCCGCTGATTACTCTGATGTATGTCTACTTGGGTGCCCGGGGTAAGGCACGATCCACGGCCGGTTGGTCGTGACAAAAGTGGTATCGAGCGATTAATCCTCGGAAAGTGTCTACGACCGTATCGATGAAGTCTTAATTATCGGTGTGTTGTACCACACCAATAATCGTGAGGCTATAGGATATTTAGGATTGGTTTCCATTCTTCTCACTCCGAGATCGTGCCTTAGAGCTGTGTTATAAGTTGGACCCCTCTAACGTAATTCTTTCCCTTACCGTTATGCCTCCGCGTAAGGCAACCCGGGCCTAGAAGGGCAAGGCAGCCGAGGGAGCTGCGAGTAGAGTACATAGGGTTAGGAGGGCACAGGCCCAATCATCACCTAGGGTGGTGCTTCATTCGGGGAGCTCTACTACGTCACCAGCCCCAGCAGAGTTTAGCACGGCGGCATCAGTTCCTACTGCGGCCATGATATTTGAACCTTCGATTCCGACCACGATGCAGCGAGGTATTGATTGCAAAGAGACGACCCTGTTTCTAGCTATGGATTTAGCAACCAGAGAGTATTTTATGTATCGATTTATCGTGGGCCTTGATGAATATCTAAGAAAGGGTTGTGCAAGAGTAGCTCGTCGGTCAGACATGAGCATGGCCTGCGTACAGACTTATGCACAGCAGGCCGAGAAACGTAGGGATCGACGGGTTAACCAAGATCGGCAGAAGAGGCGAGCAGCGGTCCTTTGGTAACTTTCGAGGCGGATCGCCTCGGCCGTGATCGATATGCACCTCACTTGATGCAGTGGTCCTCGCGAACTTGGGGCGTTCGGGGTATGCCGGAGTTGGTCAGAACTCCAGGGCTCCTGATTCACAGCTATACGTAGGTTCTAGCCACCAGTTTTTCCCCAGTGTTCACAGTGTGACAGGCGTCATCCCGGGGAATGTCATCTTGTTGTTGGTTCTTGTTTTACCTGCGGCCGTCAGGGCCATGTGTCGAAAAGATGTCCTAGTAGGAGGACTCAGCTTACCAGATTAGTTGCGGATTCAGTGGCTCGGAGAGGAAGGGTTGTTAGCCAGAGGAGGCCACCCCCACCTCGGTGTGGCCGTTGTGGTAGATGTCATTGTGGGGAGTGTCGTACTTCTTCGACATCTTGTTTTGCTATGCGCCCAGCCGGGCAGGATTGATTGAAACGACAGAGGGGAGTGAAGCAGTAGATACAGGTATATCCTTAACCCTCTAGAGATTTGTATGTGTGATAAGATGAGTATACCTTAAGTGTTATGTTCAGATAGCATTGTGTTAATTGTGATTAGAAATCATGGTTAGTTAACCGGGTAAGTTTGGGGATAAGGAAAGTGTGAGCCTTAGAGTTTTATACGTAGAGACCTTAGAGGCAAGGCCATCTCGAGTAAGAGATTTATATTTTTTTTTTATGTTTGACCTTTATCGGAGTGCATAGTGTACGTGTGATATATTTGGGTGCTAAGTCCCTGAGTAGTGTGGAATGAAAGAGGGTAGTTGAGCTAAGAAGACCACTAGGTTTTGTGACTCGATAGTGAGATTGTTCCGGATCGGGGAGCAAGTGTTTGGCGCGATAGCGGGTCGGGTTGCGAACCGATTGTGGGTCAACCCGCGGCCTGTATGGTGGTAGGGTCAGTTTGGGGTGGTCCCGCTTTGTGATAGGGTCACGAGGGTGTTAGGCCCAAGTTTAGTTAACCAGCGTACGAGTTCGTGGATGCGTTCGACCCGATGGTTGGGCGATGAGGTCAGCCCATCTTGTCTTTCAGTAAGGACCGTTTACTCGGCAGAGGGTTATGCGAGGTGTTATATCAGAAAGGTTGTAAGGCTGCACGAGGTGCCTACTTTCACCTTATGACAGACAGTGAAGCCCAGGTTATGGCTATTTCTTTTTTTCTGGAAGTTTTACCAGGCAGGGTTAGGAACTCAGGTGAGTCTCGATGCTCGCATTCGCCACCGGGCGGTGTTTGATTTCGAGGTAGGTATTTGTGAGGATTGTTGTCTCTGTTGAGAAGTGTTTTATAGCTACCATTTCAGTATTCGGATGTCGCCTTATGACGCCTTGTAGGCGGAAGTGTAAGTTCTTGGTCGATTGGTTCGAGGTTGGCAAGGTTCAGATAGTTGGTTCATACTTGTTTCGGCAGGATGTGGATAGGGTGAAGCTTATCCAGGAGAGGTTATTGGCAGCTCAGAGTCAACAGAAGTCGTGCGGATAATCGGCGACGACGCTTGGAGTTCAGGTAGACGGTGGGTCTTCTTGAAGGTACCACCCCGGAAAGGGTGTGACGAGTTGTGGAAAACAGGAAACTTAGCGAGTTACTTTGGGCCTTTTCGGTTATGTGAAGAATAGGCGGGTTGCCTATGGTTAGCATTGCCGTCCGACGTGGAAGCGATGCGTCCGATCGTTCGTGTTGCTAGGTTCGGAAAAGTATCGAGATCCATCAGTTGTTCCGATGAATGATGACCAAGTTGGAGATAGTAACCGAGATTTGGAAGCGAGGCGATGCATAAATGTGGTAAGTTATGAGAAGGAGTTCGAGTGTGCGAGAAGGGTACGACGAGTAAGGGAAGAAGTGAACATGTGTTAAGAGGATAGAAGTGATCGTTTCTTAAGGGAGTATCGTTTAGACTTTGGGTGGAAGCTTTTGTGATGTTAGAGGTGATTCCTCGTAGACTTGGATTTAGTATTGGAGCGTGTGTTATTTTGTGGCCATGTGTGGCATTGGCAACTTGTTTAAGTTAAGAGGAACTTCATCGTTATCCGTCTTGAGAAGGAACATTTGGGACGAATGTTTCTAAGGAGGGGAGAATGTTATACCCCGTATTTCCAGAGTATGTACGTGAGGACGTACGTAGAAAAGTTTGAGCCTTAAAGTTAGGCAAGGACGAATTTTTTTTCACAACTACCGAAAAGAATCGTTTTCCGACGAAACGTTTTACAAAACTTGCGAAGGGAAAATTACGGCTATGTCATTTATATTTTTTGCGGATTTTTCCGAGAGATGAAATATTTTGGACCAACGGGAGGGTGACATGTATCACCCTCATAGTGGACGTTGTTGTGGGCGTCAAGTGGACAATTTGTGGGTCAAGGGTTGGTAGGATATTTGTGATATTTTGTGTGGTAGTTGGATAAGGTACACATGGGTAAATCCTCACCCTGCACTTGCCTACCACTTGGCTAGATCTTGGCCCTTGGTTGTCCTATAAATACCCCCCTTGGTTGAAGACTTCTTCATCCACAAAATGTTTCTAAGTCTTGAAAACCCTTCCCCCTCTTAGTAGAAGCTTTCGTCCAAGTCTTCCCCCTCATGTGAGGCCTTTTGGTAGAGGTACCCACTCCTAGGGGTGCTAGCCGAAACCTACCCCCCCTCCTAGTGGGGTTGTTCTCGTAAATACCCCCCCTCTGGGTAGAAAATACTCTCCAAGTAGCGTTCCTATTCCACAATACCTTGGCCCTAATACCTTGTAGTATTCCAGGTTATCCCTATACTAAAAGCCGAAATACTATTATACTTTCCTTTAGCCTCTAAACGAAACTCTAAGGAAAATCTTCATAGTCGGTTGAAGTATTAAGAAGAAGTTGCGTAGAACTTCTAAGGGTTGTTTGGAGCGGGTTGGAGCGCCCAGAGTAGGAGCTAAACGTCGCTCAGGATCGACATTTAAACTTGGATAATTTTGGGCTTATCGAGGTAAATACTCTTGACCTTCTATTGTAATTGGGAATTACATCATCGTAGTATTGAAATGAATTTAAGATTCATAGAAGAGAATTGAACCGTAATAGAAGGATATTCTGAAGTGAGTTAAGCGAAATCGCATCGGAAGAATATTAAAGAAGAGATTAAAGCGTACTTACATGGGATGTATTTCTGATGAACTTGTGTAGCTTAACGAGTAGGGAAGTCGCCCAATTTTCCGTAGAATAGAAGCCTGCGCTTAGAATGTTCTCTGATGTAGTCTAGACATTGATAGACTTATATAACCGTTATAGGTTGAAATCTGCGAGTAGCGTGATCTACTTGAAGGTGGACAAGGCTAGCCAGGGTAATAAGCGGTGGGCGTTTTGCTAATAGTCGATAATCGTCGAGGTATGTGATTCTTCCTATCATCTTGAGCATGATATTTTAAAGAATATATATATAGTACGGTGAGACGTCGTGTGTTAATCGAACGTAGTTTTACTGGCAATGTCTTTTGACTTAAGCTGAATAATAAGAATCTTGAAGTATTTCAAGAGAATTAAGAAACCTTTTGAAAGAAGACTAATACTTGTTTTTAACAGCTTAAGAGTTATACTAGCTTTATGGGAAGTTAGGTATAACGACTTAAGAGAGATAAAAGAATGATTTATTGATTTTAGAAGTTAAGAGACTTAATCTTAAAAGATAAGAGACTTGACTTAATTAAATTAATATGAGTTTTGTTAAAAGTGTGAAACCTCATTCGTGAGTAATGAGTACTTGGTTTTAAAAGGAATAATGTTTCTTGATTTGGAAATCGAATAAGTATCGAACAAACCACTGCAGCGTTAATAAGAGAAATGTATTGACTAAATTAAGTATTATTAAAACCAGTAGAAACCCCAATCTGCATAGAAGCTAAGATGAGACAAAATGATATTACAGTTCCTAGATCATGGCTGCTTTAATACGATTGTTATAAACTAGAATAACCTACTCACATATAAGGCATATGTTTCTCAAATTGTTTTAAAGGAGAATTATATCATTAAGTGATTAAAACTATGAACTATGACACCTTTCGAAAATGAGAAACTTGAGCATTTGAAATTAGGCAAACTTGAGCGTTTGGAAAATAATGTTGTTACTTGATTTTACAAAGGAAAGTGTTTTAGTTTACTTAAAAGATAGTCACTCTATTTTTATACTACGTATTGTGTGACTTTTGTGAAAGAAAGCGGATCTTCTAAAGAGTTAATGTATGAAGTACTTTGGGGATAAAAACCCGAACTTGTTAACATAAAGTAGAAAGTACCTTGTGTGATTAACTTGATTGTGTTGGTTTGTGATAGCCTTGTAATACTTTCTTGTTGATTTGATAAGTAAACATGTTAGGATGCTACGTGTGTTAAGTATCTTGTGATGTTTGTGTAAAGGGGTTTCCCTTGTTGTGCTTATGTTGTTTAACGATAAGCTGTTATGTTAGTATTATATCACTCACCTCTTGACATGATTCCGGTTGTCGCCTCCGACGCGGGTAGACTTCGGTAGTGCATGTGACCTATGATTCGAGAATACCTCATGCGGGTCTGTGTGACCTATGCGGAGCTACGAGAGTTCCAGGTTAGTGTGCGGCCTTTATGGTCATACGGTCTATGTGGCCATGCGGACTGCGAGTCCAGGACGTTGCCGGGGATTAGTTACCCTTGATGCGAGGAATACCTCATGTGGGCCATTGGAGTGGCCTATGCGGAGCTGCGGGAAGTTTCAAGACTAGACGCGCACATTAGATACTGCGGGCGAGTGGCCAGCTTCGATCATGTGGCGGTCTAGACAGATCTCATGATACAGTTTATGACCTTGTTGGTACTGTGAGTTTTAGTAGTCGGCTATGCCTTCGTACTTACCCCGTACGGTTTTATTATGACACAGGTGGGACCTGGTGTTCATGTGTATTCCTTGGTGCTTTTATATCATAGACTGTCGGCAGTGAGGAAGGTATTCCACGGGCATGATTGATGTTGTGGGCGTGAGACCTATAGTTGTATTTGAGTGATGACTTTGAGGCGTGAGTCCACGACTTGACATATTTGTTTATTTATTGTGGCGTAGTTTAGTTATCATACATGTCTCCCCTTTATATAGATCGCTATGATTTCATTTACTGATTTCGCCATACTGTACTGTTATCGACCTCCTTCGGGGGGCTGCGTTCATGCCGCAGGAAGAAGTACACCAGTCGTCGATCCTCGCTCTTAGGATCACAGTTCAGCGTTTGGGAAGCTCCGTTTCTCCGGAGGCTTATCAGTGGTAAAGTCCCCTGTAGTTGTAGGTACTTACATTCAGGGGTATGGCGGGCCCCGTCCGCCATTTTTGTCATATCATTCTTAGAAGTGCAGTAAATCTTGTTGTGGGCAGAGTTGTAAAAAGGATGTAACTGTTCGGATTTAAGTTTTTATTTATATATGCCGTAAGGCAACTTTTCTCAGATAACTGTTTCATATTTCATGTCTTGTTTTATATTCCGCTGATTACTCTGATGTATGTCTACTTGGGTGCCCGGGGTAAGGCACCAGTCACGGGCCCTGGTTCGGGTCGTGACAGTATAGGGCCAGCCCAAACATACCCCAAGGCCATGTCCAACCCTATATTCTCGACACCTTGGCTTGTATACTTCTATATCTTGATACCCAGCATATCATGGGCGATGCCACTACTTCAAGTGATTCCTAGACTAGAGTAGGGTTATGGACTCCTAAGAAGGGGTAGACACTGGGGATGCAGCTTGCTACTGCCATTTCCTCACGCATTGATGGTATACTAGCCGCTGAGGGTGATCCTAGGCCACTAGAAGTGCAGACTTTGACACTCGGGGATTAGAAGGTTATCAACATGTTTTTTTAAGATGGGGCTACCTAGATTCTATGACACGCATAACAAGGATGCTTATGAGTTTATTATGAATATGCATGAGAGGCTTTACAAGATGGGTATTTTGGAGTCTCATGGTGTGGACTATGTATTTTTCCAGTTTTGTAGAGACGCGAAGACATGGTGGAGGTATTATATTGAGGGAAGACCTGCTAGTTCACCTCCACTCACTAGGGTATTATTCCATCAGACATTCTTGGAGAAGTATGTGTTGCGTACTTTGAGGAATCAATGCATGGACGAGTTCTCCCATTTGCGCCATAGAGGTATATCCATGAAAGAGTATAAGTCTAGGTTCTTGTTTTGGCTCGATATGCAACACAGTAAATTCCGCTAGAGGCAAAAAGGGTTCATAGATTTGGTTGTTCACTTGTGCTTCCACTTCAAGTTGCTTGTCTTCAGCTTGTGGTTATGGGGTTTTCCTTATAGATAGTAGTGGATCATACTGTGAGTGTTGAGTTTGCCATAGTTCAATCTTTTAGAGTGTCTAGTGAGAAGAGGGCTCGTCAGCATGATGGGTTCAGTTGTTCTAGTCACAGAGGTGGAGGTAATCTTCTAGGACCTATTAGTTAGCCCCCAACCATCCCGTCAGTCTACACTATAGGCATCTTCTGGTGGCCCTTCTAGACATAGTGGATATGGGGTTGGGTAGTCTCATAAAAGTTCTTTCTCTCGGCCAACTGACTGAGGTGGTCCATTTGGTTCTTCAGCCTCTGTGTATCAGCCTCCAGCACTAGAGGTTTTTATGGTTGTGGTGAGCCACGATACCTCATAAGGAATTACACCCAATCTGGACAAAGTGGGGCGTAACATGGTTTCAGGTTCCAAACTCCAAAGACTCTAACATATTTTGGTAGTCGAGGTGGTTCTTCAGTAAGATGTGGTTCTCAGTCAGGCCGCGATAGTTCTCATTCATCTATTGGTGAACATCAATCCTGTAGGGGTGGTTCCCAAGTATTCAGTGGAGGAGCGAAGTCTGGCCAGGGTGGCTGTGGTGGTGTATATTTATATGCTTTCTCGGTAGGCCTGAGGTAGAGGCTTTTAATGCTGTGATCTGAGGTAACATTTCTATTCATCATCGACCGGCTATGGTGTTGTTTGATCCCGGGTCTACTTTTGCATATGTATCTATTTATAGTTAGGTTATTTGGGATTTGACTTGTGATTGTCTTGATATGCCTATTCATGTGTCTACTCCATTTAGAGATTCAATATCGGTCGATCGAGTCTATCGGTCTTGCTTAGTTATTTTTGTGGGGTACAACATGTAGGTAGACTTGATGATCTTGGATATGTTAGACTTTGATATTATTTTAGGTATGAGTTTCTTATCACCGTACCATGTAATCTTGGACTATCACGCCAAAACCGTCACCCTATCAATGCATGTGATTCCTAGACTTGAGTGGAAGGGTACTCTGATTCCTGCTGTTAAGTGTATTTTGTATACACTTTTGAGTCATTTTTAATTAGTATTTTACTCTTTTATTCTGCGTTTAGTGTAGTTTTTGGTGTATTTTTCTTTCATTTGTGTCACAACGGTTATAAATGAGAAGATACTACTTTTGAGGATGAAATAAGCTTAATTTGGATGAAATTGCACACTAAAAGGGCCAAGAAATGAAACCTAAGAAGTCCCGGGAAGCATAGAAGAAATCTGACGAAGTCCGGACGAGAAAATGGCGAAAAATCACGAAAACTGTGAAATCACGTCGCCGGTGCCGCGGCCCCAGCCAGCAGGGTCACGACGCCGAGGCAGGTTTTTCTGAATCTGGGCCGAATTTTGACACGGTTTTCAGGGTCCGCAATACAATTTTCCCAGCTATAAATCCCTATATCCTGAACATCTCTTGGGGACTTTGGAATATACTTTGGAGAGGAGAACAACGGCTAGAAGCAAGATTAGAGACATCTTCTTGTTCAAGTAATTTTCTGTCCCTTATTTTATTTCAGTTTATGTTGGATTGTAATTTAGTTCTTGACATGACAATGTTTAGGAGCTAATTACTTTAGTAGGGTTCCATCGAATCTTCTTGAAGCTCTTTCATATAGTTAATGCATTAGTTATTGATTTATTCTTCAGCGTATTAAGATCTATTCAATATTGTTATGATTTCTTGATAATTAACTAGCTATTAATTGTCATAACTTGTATGATTTCGAATCGAGATCCGAGAGGGGAGATTTGAATATATGTTGTATTTGTTTAGACATAGGTTAAAATCGTGGACGAAAGTACCCCGATACTTGTTGTCACGACCCGAACCCGGGCCCGTGACTGGTGCCTTACCCCGGGCACCCTAGCGATACAACATCAGAGTAATCAGCGGAACATAAAACACAACATGAAATATTGCAAAGGAAACACATGTTTATCGGAAGAAAAGTTGCCTTTCGGCATATATATATATAAAAACTTAGATCCGAACAGTTACATCCCAATACAACCCTGCCCACAACAGTACTACAGACCTCTACGAATGATATGACAACAACGACGGGACAGGGCCATACCCCGAATGTAAGCACCTACAACAACAGGACTATACTAAGATAAGCCTCCGAGAAACGAGCTTCCCAAACGCTGAATCGTGACCCTAAGAGCGAGGATCAACGATCGTGTACTTTACTGCGGCATGACGCAGCCCGGCGAGGTCGATAACAGTACCAAGTATGTGGCGAAAATCGTAAATGAAATCATAGTAGTCTATATAAAGCAGAGACATGTATGATAACCAAACTACGATTCACAATAAATAAGCAATATGTCAAGTCGTGACTCACGCCTCAAAGTCATCACTCAAATATAACAATGCGTCTCACGCCGCAACATCAATCATGCGTGGAATACCTTCCTCACCGCGGCGATCTATGATATAAAAGCACCAAGGAATACACGTGAACACGTGTCCCACTGTGTCATCATAAAACCGTGCACGGGTAAGCGAAGGCATAGCCGACTACTAAAACCACAGATAACAAGGTCATAAATCATGATCACGACCGCCGTCACATGATCAAAGCCGCCACTCGCCGCGTATCTAATGTGCGCGTCTAGCCCGAACTTCCCGTAGCTCGCATAAGCCACTCGATGGCCCGCGTGAGGTATTCCCCG
The DNA here is from genome assembly GCA_029844215.1 of Przewalskia tangutica. NCBI lineage: Eukaryota > Viridiplantae > Streptophyta > Magnoliopsida > Solanales > Solanaceae > Przewalskia > Przewalskia tangutica. Next base: position 45,232,505 of record CM056722.1, on the reverse strand, counting down.
CATCGAGGGTAGCTACTCCCGAACGCCCCGACTCGCAATCGCATGGCCACATAGACCGCATGACCATAAAGGCCGCACACTAACCTCGAACTCGAAGCTCGCGCACGGGTCACACGCACGTGAGGTAACCTCGAATCATAGGTCACACAGACCCGCCTGAGTCTACCCCGCATCGGAGGGAAGCTTAACCCCCGGAATCATGAGTGATATGATACTAACATAACTTATCGTTAAACAACATAAGCACAACAAGGGAAACCCCTTTACACAAACATCACAAGATACTAACACACGTAGCATCCTAACATGTTTACTTTATCAAAGCAACAAGAAAGTATGACAAGACTATCACAACCAACACAATCAAGTTATTCACACAAGGTACTTTATGCTAACAAGTTCGGGTATCTATCCCCAAAGTACTTCATACATTAACTCTTTTAAAAGATTCGTTTCTTTCACAGAAGTCACACAATACTCGTAGTATAAAATAGAGTGACTATCTTTTTAAGTAAACCAAAACACTTCCCTTTGTAAAATCAAGTAACAACATTATTTTCCAAACGTTCAAGTTTGCGTAATTTCAAATGTTCACGTTTCTTATTTTAGAAAGGTTTCGTAGTTCATAGTCTTATCCATTTAAGAATATAATTCTCTTTTAAAACGATTTGAGAAACATATGCCTTATATGTGAGTAGGTTATTCTTATTTATAACAATCTTATAACGAAATACGTGATCTAGGAAATGTAATATCATTTTGTCTCATCTTAGCTTCTATGCAGATGGAGGTTTCTACTGGTTTTAATAATACTTCATTAATCACAACATTTCCCTTTATTAACGTTGTAGTGGTTTGTCGATACTCATTCGATTTCAAATCAAGAAACATTATTCCTTTTAAAACCAAGTACTCATTACTCACGAATGAGGTTTCACACAAAATTCATATTAATTTAATTAAGTCAAGTCTCTTATCTTTTAAGATCAAGTCTCTTAACTTCTAAAATCAATAAATCATTCATTTTATCTCTCTTAAGCCGTTATACCTAACTTCCCATAAAGCTATTATAACTCTTAAGTTTTTTAAAACCACAAAGCATTTTCTTACCTACATAAAGCTGTTATAACCAACTTCCCATAAAGCCGTTATAACACTTTATGTTTTAAACCAATCAAATACATTTAACACATGTACATCTACCGTACTACATTGTTTACAAAACATCATGCTAGAAAGGATAGGAAGAGGTTCACATACCTCGCGACGATTATCGACTAATAGCAAAACGCTCCAAGTACCTCAAACCGTCGGCTACTCCTTAAGCCAAGTAGATCGCGCCACGCATAGTACTTCAACCTATAAGGTCACAAGGCGCTTATTAACATCTAGATCTTATCGTAGAACATTCTACGTAAAATTCGCAAGATACCCCCGCATCACGCGTAAATCTCCTCCTCTAACGAGGCCGGCTATCAAGCCAACCGGGGGGGGGGGGGGGGTTTATACAACTAACCGGCCGGGTACAATTCGCCTTCACAGTAATGCTACACAAGTCTCATGTCTGATACACCTATGTAATTCTGATTCGATTCTCTTTCTTTATTATTCAGGCTTAAGTCAAAAGACATTGCCGCAAAGCTAGGTTCAGTTCTATATATAGTATACTTCAACTATATAATCTTACAATATGTAATTTCCAATTACAATAAGGGGATAAGAATATTTACCTCGATAAGCCCAAAATTATCCAAGTATAAATGTCGGTCCTTAGCAATGTTTAGCTCCTACTCCGGGTGCTCCAACCCGCTCCAAACAACCCTTAGAAGTCCTACGCAACTTCTTCTTAATACGCCAACCAACTATGGAGATTTTCCTTAGTGTTTCGGTTTGAGACAAAAAGGACATACGGTAGTATTTCCGGGCTCTATGTACAGAGGTATCTTTGGAATACTACAAGGTATACGGCTAAGGTAATTTGGGTATAGTAACAATACTATGAAGAGTATTTCTACCAAGAGGGGGGGTATTTATACGAGACAACACCACAAGGGGGGGTGTATACCCCTCGCCAACCCCACTAGGAGTGGTACTCTCGACGATGGGGAGGACTCTCGCTAAGGCCTCATGAGGAGGGGCGAGAACACTACTAGAGAGGAGGAATTTTAAGACTTGGAGATTTGTAGAATGGATGAAGAATTCTTCAAAGGGAGGGTATTTATAGGTCAAGCCATGTGACCAATGGCAAGATCATGCCAAGTGCAAGGCAAGTGTAGGGTCAAGATTCATCCATGTGCACCTTATCCATCTACCACACAAATATCACAAAATATCCTACCTACTCCCACTCACCCATTTCGTCCCAATTGCCGTCCAAAGCCCACCAATGAGAGGGTGCCAAGTGTCGCCCTCTCGTTGGTCCAAAATGTTTCGTCTCTCGGAAAAATCCGCAAAAATTAAAAATGTCATAGCCGGAATTTACCCTACGCGAGTTGTGTAAAACGTTTCGTCGAAAAACGACTCTAATCCGGTGTTGTGAACAAATAATTTTCGGCCCTTGCACTTTAAGGCATAAACTTTTCTACGTACGTCCTTACGTACATACTCTGGAAATACGGGGTATAACATTCTCCCCTCCTTAGAAACATTCGTCCCGAATGTTCCTTCTAAGTCTCTAAACAAACATGCGCCAAAGATAGTCTTCACTGCTATACTTACGAAAACAATCCTGCCACACCTGGCCACAGAAACACCTGCGCAAATTCTTACATCCAAGCCCACGAGGAAACACCTCTAATATCACCAAAGTAATGATCACATATATGCTCGTAATACATGTTCGCTTCTTCCTTTACTCGTCGTACCCTTTTCGTACATTTGAACTCTTTCTCATAACTTACCACATTTATTCTCGCTTGATTTCCAAATCTCGGGGTTACTATCTTTAACTTGGTCATCATTAACTGGGAACACTCTGGATGGATCTCCGATTTCCTTCTCGATCATAACACGAAAGACTGGGCGCACTGCCTCCTAAGTCGGACGGCAATTGCTAATATATAGGCAACCTGGCCTATCCCTCACATGAACTCAAAAGGCCCAAAGTAACTCGGGCTAAGTTTCCTCTTTTTTCCAAAACTCGTCACACCCTATCCCGGGGTGGTACCTTCAAGAAGACCGACCGTCAACCTGAACTCTAAGCGTCGTCGCCGATAATCCGCACGATTTCTCTGAGCTGCCAAAAACCTCTTCTAGATAAGTCTCACCCTATCCACAGTCTGTTGGAATAAGCCTGAACCAACTATCTGAACCTTGCCAACATCAAACCAATCGACCGGCAACTTATACTTCCGCCCCTACAAGGCTTCATAAGGCAACATCCGAACACTGAAATGGTAGCTAAAAACATTCCTTCAACAGGAGACAACAATCCTCGCAACTACCCCTGAAATCCAAACACTGGCCCGAGGGCGAATGTGATCTGAGACTCACCAGTTCCTAACCTGCTGGTAAAACTTCCGAAAAAGCAGTAGTAACACTGGCTCCACTGCGCGCCATAAGGTGAAGGTAGGCACCCGCAGCCTTACAACCTTTACGATCGACATTTCGCATAACCTCTGCCGAGTAAACGGTCTTGGTGAAAGACACGGCTGACCCATCGGCCCGACTACTGGTTGAACGCATCCACGAACTCGTACGATGGTTAACTAAACTTGGGCCTAACACCCTCATAACCCTAACACAAAGCGGGACCACCAAAAACTGACCCCACCACCATACAGGCCGCGGGTTGACCCGCAACATGGCCTCAACCCGACTAGCAACGCGCAAACACTAGCTCTCCGAAGGAGCGATCCCACTAATCACGTTACGAAAACCTAGCGGTCTTCTTAGCTCAACTACCCTCCTTCATTCCACATTACTCAGGGACTTATCCCACAACATAGCTCACGTGCACCATGCACTCCGACAAGGGTTAAACGTAAAAATATAAATCTTTTACCCAAGATGGCCTTGCCTCTAAGGTCTCTACGTAAAAAGCTCTAAGGCTCACACTTTTCCCTTATCCCCAATCCTTCCCGGTTACTAACCCTGATTTCTAATCACAATACACTTAAGATATACTCATCTCATCATACGTACAAATCTCTAGAGGGTTAAGGATATACCTGTATCTACTGCTTCGCTCCCCTTAGTCGTTCTACTCAAACCTGCCCCGTAGGGCGCATAGCTAAGGAAGGTGACGAACTACCCACCGATCTTGAAGGCTGAGTCCTCTTACTAGGACATCCTTTCGACACATGGCCCTGACGGCCGCCGGCAAAACAAGTACCAACTAAAAGACGACATTCCCCAGGACGACGTCTGTCACACTGTGAACTTCGAGGGAAAACTGAATCCGGCTGGTTGGAACCTATGTGTAGTTGTGAACCGGAAACTCTGGAGCTCTGACCAACTCCTGCATAGTCCGAACGTCCTGAACCCTGTGGAGGACCACTGCTGACCGCGGAGGTGCATATCTAATCTGGTGAGGCAACTCACTCGAAAGTTACCAAAGGACCTTCTGCTCGCCTCTTCTCTCGCCCGTTAACCCGTCGATCTACGTTTCTTGGCTCATTGCGCTGCGCACAAGCCCGCATACGTGCCATGCTCAATCAAGAATTACTTTCGCACAACCCTCTCTTAGATAGTCATCAAGACTCGCGGTACGTCGGTATACTCTCTGGTGGTCAAATCCATAGCTAGTAACAGGGTCGCCTCTTTGCAATCTATATTCTCTGTCCCCGGTCGTGGAACTGAAGGTTCATATATCATGGTCGCAGTAGGAACTGCCGCCGCCGTGCTAAACTCTGCTGGGGCTAGGGACGTCGCAGAACTCCCCGAATGAAGCACCTAACTCAGGTGATGGTTGGGCCTGTGCCCTCGTAACCCTCTGTACTCTACTCGCAGCTCCCTCGGCTGCCGCCTCTGGGCGGGTTTGCCTACGCGGAGGCATAACGGTAGGAAAGAAATACGTTAGAGGTCCAACTTACAACACAACTCTAAGGCACGATCTCAGTGAGAAGAATAGAAACCAATCCTAAATATCCTATAGCCTCACGATTATTGGTGTGGTGCACAATCGATAATCAAGACTACTAGATACGGTCTGTAGACACTTTCCGAGGATTAATCGCTCGATACCACTTTTGTCACGACCCAAACCGGGCGTGATCGTGCCTTACCCGGGCACCCTAGCGATACAACATCGAGTAATCACGGAACATAAAACAACATGAAATATTGCAAAGGAAACACATGTTTATCGGAAGAAAAGTTGCCTTCGACATATATATATATAAACTTAGATCCGAACAGTTCATCCCAATACAACCACGCCACAACAAGATTACTGCACTCTACGAATGATATGACAACAACGACGGATGGGCCCCGCCATACCACGAATGTAAGCACCTACAACAACAGGGACTATACCAAGATAAGCTCCGAGAAACGGAGCTTCCCAACGCTGAATCGTGACCACAGAGCGAGGATCAACGATCGTGTACCTTTACCGCGGCATGAACGGCCAGCGGGCGAGGTCGATAACAGTACCAAGTATGTGGCAAAATATCAGAAATGAAATCATAGTAGTCTATATAAAGCAGAGACATGTATGATAACCAAACTACGATTCACAATAAATAGCGATCGTGTCAAGTCGTGACTCACGCCCTCAAAGTCATCACTCAAATATAACAATGGGTCTCACGCGCAACATCAATCATTCCGTGGAATACCTTCCGCCACGGCGATCTATGATATAAAAGCACGGAATACACATGAACACGTGTCCCACTGTGTCATCATAAAACCGTCGGGGGTAAGTACGAAGGCATAGCCGACTACTAAAACCCACAATACAACAAGGTCATAAATCGTATCATGATCTGTCTGCATCGTCGCATGATCAAAGCCGCCACTCGCCCGCGATATCTAATGTCGCGCGTCTAGCCCTCGAACTTCCGTAGCTCGCGTAAGCCACTCGATGGCCCGCATGAGGTATTCCCGCATCGAGGGTAGCTACTCCCGGCAACGCCCTAGACTCGCATCCGCGTAGCCACATGCACCGCATGACCATAAAGGCGCACACTAACACGGAACTCTCGTAGCTCGCACGGGTCACATGCACCGCGTAGGTATCCTCGAATCATAGGTCACAGACACTTTGAGTCTACCCGCGTCGGAGGCGGCTTAACCGGAATCATGAGTGATATGATACTAACATAACAACTTATCGTTAAACAACATAAGCACAACAAGGGAAACCCCTTTACACAAACATCACAAGATACTAACACATGTAGCATCCTAACATGTTTACTTTATCAAAGAAACAAGAAAGTATGACAAGACTATCACAACCAACACAATCAAGTTATTCACACAAGGTACTTTCTGCTAACAAGTTCGGGTATCTATCCCCAAAGTACTTCATACATTAACTCTTTTAAAAGATTCGTTTTTTTCACAGAAGTCACACAATACTCGTAGTATAAAATAGAGTGACTATCTTTTTAAGTAAACCAAAACACTTCCCTTAGTAAAATCAAGTAACAACATTATTTTCCAAACGTTCAAGTTTGCCTAATTTCAAATGTTCACGTTTCTTATTTTAGAAATGTTTCGTAGTTCACAGTCTTATCCATTTAAGAATATAATTCTCTTTTAAAACGATTTGAGAAACATATGCCTTATATGTGAGTAGGTTATTCTTATTTATAACAATCTTATTACAGCAGCCATGATCTAGGAAATATCATTTTGTCTCATCTTAGCTTATATGCAGATGGAAGTTTCTACTGGTTTTAATAATACTTCATTAATCACAACATTTCCCTTTATTAACGCTGCAGTGGTTTGTCGATACTCATTCTGATTTCCGAAATCAAGAAACATTATTCCTTTTAAAAACCAAGTACTCATTACTCACGAATGAGGTTTCACACAAAATTCATATTAATTTAATTAAGTCAAGTCTCTTATCTTTTAAGATCAAGTCTCTTAACTTCTAAAATCAATAAATCATTCATTTTATCTCTCTTAAGCCGTTATACCTAACTTCCCATAAAGCTATTATAACTCTTAAGTTTTTTTAAAACCACAAAGCATTTTCTTACCTACATAAAGTCATATAACCAACTTCCCATAAAGCGTTATAACACTTTATGTTTTAAACCAATCAAATACATTTAACACATGTACGTCTACCGTACTACATAGTTTACAAAGCATCATGCTAGAAAGGATAGGAAGAGGTTCACATACCTCGCGACGATTATCGACTAATAGCAAACGCTCAAGTACCTCAAACCGGCTACTCCTTAAGCCAAGTAGATCGCGCCACGCGCAGTACTTCAACCTATAAGGCCACAAGGCGTTTATTAACATCTAGATCTTATCGTAGAACATTCTACAGAAAATTCGGCGCATGCCCCAACCGCGTAAATCTCCTCTCTAACGAGGCCGGCTATCAAGCCAACCAGGGGGGGTTTATACATATAACCGGGCGTGTACAATTCTACTTCACGATGTCTGCACAAGTCTCATGTCTGATACACTATGTAATTACGATTCATTCTCTTTCTTTATTATTCAGGCTTAAGTCAAAAGACATTGCCGCAAAGCTAGGTTCAGTTCTATATATAGTATACTTCAACTATATAATCTTACAACATGTAATTTCCAATTACAATAAGGGGACAAGAATATTTACCTCGATAAGCCCAAAATTATCCAAGTATAAATGTCGGTCCTTAGCAACGTTTAGCTCCTACTCCGGGTGCTCCAACCCGCTCCAAACAACCCTTAGAAGTCCTACGCAACTTCTTCTTAATACTCCACCCAACTATGGAGATTTTCCTTAGGGTTTCGGTTTGAGACAAAAAGGACATACGATAGTATTTCCGGGCTCTATGTACAGAGGTATCTTTGGAATACTACAAGGTATACGGCTAAGGTAATTTGGGTATAGTAACAATACTATGGAGAGTATTTCTACCAAGAGGGGGGTATTTATACGAGACAACACCACAAGGGGGGTGTATACCTCTACCAACCCCACTGGGAGTGGGTACTCTCGGCCAGGGGAGGACTCTCGGCTAAGGCCTCACAAGGGGAGGGGGACGAGAACACTACTAGAGAGGGGAGGGAATTTCAAGACTTGGAGATTTGTAGAATGGATGAAGAAGTCTTCAAAGGGGAGGGGTATTTATAGGTCAAGCCATGGCCAACCAATGGCCAAGATCATGCCAAGTGCAAGGCAAGTGTAGGGTCAAGATTCATCCATGTGCACCTTATCCATCTACCACACAAATATCACAAAATATCCTACCTACTCCCACTCACCCATTTCGTCCCAATTGCCGTCCAAAGCCCACCAATGAGAGGGTGCCAAGTGTCGCCCTCTCGTTGGTCCAAAATGTTTTGTCTCTCAGAAAAATCCGCAAAAATTTAAAATGTCATAGCCGGACTTTACCCTACGAGAGTTGTGTAAAACGTTTCGTCGAAAAACGACTCTAATCGGGTATTGTGAACAAATAATTTTCGGCCCTTGCACTTTAAGGCACAAACTTTTCTACGTACGTCCTTACGTACATACTCTGGAAATACGGGGTATAACACTTGTGTAGTAATCAAGGTTAATGTTCTTAATCCTCTTGTGTGGTAAAACTTATCATAGAAATATAGAAGGTTTCTGCACAAGGTTGAACTCTTGTACGTTCTAACCGGAATATGATGACAGATTAGTTAACCTGCTATCTTAATAAGAAGAAGAATCATTAGCATTGCATTAACATGTGAAAGAGTAGATAGTTGAGGAGATTGGAAGCCATATTTCCTTCATAACTGTTATAAACCCAAAGTATTATAATCTTTAGTTTAAGTCCTGCACTTTACTATAATTTTAGTCTTAGTCATAAATCCAAACTAAAGAATGTCAACCAAATAGATAACATAGAATAGATAAAACCGGTGGACGATAAACTCATCTTACAGATCTTTATTACTTGAAGGATACGTACACTTGCGTAAGCATCTAAAAATATCGCAACAAGTTTTTGGCGCCGTTGCCGGGGACTGTCGTACCGTTAATATCGATTTATCTATTCTTATTTCTAATTTGGTTTTTATTTTTCAGTTATTTTTATTTTTATTTTGCTTTAGTGTTGTTTGCCGTGATCTGTTTGCAGTTTTGATTAGTTTCAGGTTCTTAGTTTATGCGAAGTAGGAGATGAGCTGACATGCCTATCCCTTTGAATCCTGAGATTGCGAGATTGTGCAGACAGAACAAAAAAGAGAAAAGAGCAGTTGATTTGTTAACAATGGGAAATCAGCGAAACAATAATTTGGGGAATGATGAGTTACCGCCTATCTTAAGACAAGTCCCTGCAGAAAGGAGCTTGAGGGACTATGTGATTCCTACAATTACAGGGGTGCAGACTTGCATCAGGCTTCCAGCTGTTGAAGCCAACAATTTTGAAATCAAACCAACCATATTGTACATGGTTCAAAGCTCAGTTCAGTTTGGGGGGTTACCATCTGAAGATCTCCATTTGCATCTAGCCAATTTTCTGGAGTTGTGTGCAACTTTTAAGTACAATGGTGTTACTGATGATGCCATTCGGTTGAGACTCTTCCCATTCTCACTCAGGGATAGAGCAAAGTGCTGGCTGAACTCATTACAGACAAACTCCATCACTACATGGCAAGACTTAGCCCAAAAGTTTCTTGCCAAGTTCTTCTCCCCAGCTAAGACATCAAAACTTAGAGGTGAGTTGAATAACTTTTATCAGCTGGAGGGAGAATCTATGTGATGCATGGGAGCGATTTAAAGATTTGCATAGGAAGTGCCCACATCATGGGACTGAGAAGTGGATACTAGTCCACATATTTTACAATGGGATGTGTGGTACAACTCGTACCATTATTGATGCTGCAGCAGGGGGAACATTCATGAGAAAGAGTGCCAATGAGGCACATGATTTGCTAAAGGATATGGCTACAAACAACCATCCGGGGGCTGATGAGAGAGAAATGAACTACAGGAAAGTGGCTGGGATTCATGAACTAGATGCTATCACTGCACTGATTGCGCAGGTAGCCACTTTGACAAAATAGATGCAGCAGAGCACCATGGAAGTTAAAGCGGTTCAGACACCAGTGATATGTTAAATTTGTGGGGGTCCCCATACTTTTGATAGGTGTACAGCAGTGGACCCGAATACTGTGCCCATGGAGCAGGTTCAGGCAGTGGGGAATTTTCAGAGGCCCTACAACAATCCATTCTCCAACACATATAATCCGGGGTGGAGAAATCACCCAAATTTTTCATGGAAGAATGAACAAGGGCAACAACCACAATTTCAGGCATCATCCTCATAGCAGTTCATTCCACCAGACCCACAAGAGAAGAAGAGTGAGTTGCAAGCAGCTTTGTTGACCCTGACGAATTTCCAAACTCAGTTCATGACAGAAATCAGATCATCCATAAGGAATTTGGAGATGCAGGTGGGACAACTAGCTAACATTCTGAACAACAAAGAGCAAGGGAATCTTCCCAGCAATAATGTGGTTAATCCAAGAGAACAGTTCAAAGCAATTAGTTTGAGGAGTGGGAAGCAGTTAGAGTAGGTTGCACCCCAGCCAGTGGTTGACCAGGAGAATAAGTTGGAAAAAGTAGTTGAGGTAGAAAAGTAGGGGGTTACTGATGACCGCGCTATGTTAGAAAAGGCTCCACCAACAGTTATGAGGGATTACACAGACAAAATTCCTTACCCTCAGAGACTGCAGAAGAAGGTCTTGGATAAGTTGTTTTCGAAATTTTTGGAGAAATTCAAAAAACTGCATATAAATCTTCCATTCATTGAAGCCTTGAAGCAAATGTCAGCCTATGTGAAGTTTATGAAAGACATTCTTTAAAAAAAAAAAAAAAAACTGGCAGATTATGAGATAGTGGTGCTGACAGAGGAGTTCAGTGCTATATTGCAGAAGAAACTTTCCCCTAAGCTGAGAGATCCAGGGAGTTTCACCTTATCTTGCACCATAGGGAGTGTTACATGTAAAAGGGCTATATGTGATTTGGGGGCAAGTGTCAATCTGATGCCCCTCTCTGTGTTTAGAATACTTGGTTTATGGGAGGCAAGACCAACCACATTCACTCTGCAGCTAGTTGATCGATCAATTGTGCATCCCCAAGGAATAATTGAAGATGTATTGGTACAAGTGGGTAAATTCATCTTTCCTGCTGATTTCCTCATTTTTGACACGGATGAAGATGAAAATATGCCCATCATCCTTGGGAGACCATTTCTAGCCACAGGGAGGACACTTATTGATGTTGAGAAGGGAGAGTTGAAGCTCAGAGTTCAAAATGAGGAGATGATCTTCAAGGTTCTCAGACTATCCCCTGAACCACAAGTTTATGATAGATGCTTCACTATTGGTGTAGTTGATAAAAAGGCTCCTCATGAAAGTTCCAAGGGTACTGATGCCCTTGATGGTAAGACTTATGAACTAGCAGTTGATGAAAACAATTGAACCCCTCTGAAATCAGCAATGTGAAAAAGAAGAGGAGGAGGAAAAAGAGAATGATGCTAAAATGGATATGAGAAGGGGACACTCTACCCCATTGATTTAGTAAGTAATCTGCGTCCGGCTAAAAGACATTAAAGACAGCGCTACTTGGGAGGCAACCCAATGTTTTTAATTATGTTATTTCAATTCTTGTTTTAATTATTTTATTTTCTCTTGAGCAGTCTCACGGTCTTGGTTTTTGTCTTATGTTTTGTTGGCAGATGGACTAGGGACTGCCCTAAGTGGAAAAGGATAAAAAACGCTTGAAAAGAGCAAAACTCGAGCACTGTAGTGGCGCCAAAATCTGAGAACCACAGCGCTACTTGAAGCCGTAAACTTGTGCAATTTCCAGAATTTTCCTACCGTCTGTTATGACCTCTGTGTTGTGTCAGTAAGTTTTCCCTTTATTCTTGATTCTTCACACATTGGGGACAATGTGTCGATTACGTTTGGGGGGTGTCTTATTGTTTTTAAGTCTTTTTGATTTGTCTTTGTGTGTTTTTGAGTCACAATTTTTTTGTGTGGATCATGTATGTTGTAGTTGCTAAAGATATTGAGTGGATAATGTAATGGAATTAAAAGCGACAATCTGTGTGCTTAAGTTAGATATGCCAAAAATTCATGACATCTAATTCTTTGGGATATTTGTGCTTAGCCTATGTGTGTCAGTTATGGAAAGAAAGGTTAAAAAATGTCTAGAAAATCTGTTTGCTTGTTATTTGAGGCGAAATAGTTAAGATATACATGTTCAGGGAGATGATTCAGGCATTTCTTTGATAGCCCTTCTGATCAATCATTACCTATCCTGACATAAATTGTATCACTAGTCAGCCCCGTTGAGCCTAAAATAAGATCTTTCTTTGACACCATATGATTCCCGGTTTGTGCCATAAGTTATAATTTAAAACTCTTGGAATGAAAAGTGTTGAAAAAGAAACAAGAAGAGAGTGAAATTTGATGCACCCCAATGAAAAAATCTAAGTTTGGGGGTGCTTGTTATTTATAAGGTATCTCATTCTCTCAAAAGAAAAGAAGGGGAAAATAGGTATAAGATTAAAAAGAAGTCAAAAAGAAGGAAAATGAGTTGAATGAAAAATGCTTATGATACGTAATGTGAGCCTAAATGTCTACTTTTACCTACCCCAACCTAAGCCTACATTACAATCCTTGAAAGTCCTGATGATCTTTAATATGTATATTTATGATTAGTGGAGAATAACAAGTAAACAGATCTATAGCATTTTGGGAAAGATGGAATGAAATTGACATGCATAGGTTAGGTGCTTGTATTTCCAGTGATTGTCATCTAAGTGAATTTGCGAAATATCTAACATGAAATTCTAGACTGCTGAATACTCATGCTATGTATGTTCTAACATATTATCCCAACTTTCATCCATGATTTTGAAGAATCATTGCTATAGCTACTTGATCCATTTCATAAAGTCTTTGTTTTTATTTTTGTTTATTGTTTAGTGCTTTACTCGAGGGTGAGTAAAGTGTAAGTTTGGGAATGTTTGTTAAGTGTATTTTGTATACACTTTTGAGTCCTTTTTAATTAGTATTTTACTCTTTTATTCTGCGTTAGTGTAGTGTTAGGTGTATTTTTCTTTCATTTGTGTCACAACAGTTATAAAGGAGAAAATACTACTTTTGAGGATGAAATAAGCTTAATTGGGATGGAATTGCACACTAAAAGGGCCAAGAAATAAAGCCTAAGAAGTTCTGGGAAGCATAGAAGAAATCTGACGAAGTCCGGACGAGAAAATAACGAAAAATCACGAAAACTCAGAATTCACGTCGCTGGAAGTCCTGGGATCCACAGTAATCTCGGTGCCGCGGCGCCAGCCAGCAGGGCCACGACGCCAAGGCGTGTTTTTCTGAATCTGGGCCGAATTTTGACACGGTTTTCAGGGCCCGCAATGCATTTTTCCCCAGCTATAAATCCCTAAACACTGAACATCTCTTGGGGACTTTGAAATATACTTTGGAGAGGAGAACGACGGCTAGAAGCAAGATTAGAGACATCTTCTTGTTCAAGTTATTTTCTTTCCCTTATTTTATTTCAGTTTATGTTGGATTGTAATTTAATTCTTGACATGATAATGTTTAGGAGCTAATTACTTTAGTAGGATTTCCATCGAATCTTCTTGAAGCTCTTTCATATAGTTAATGCATTAGTTATTGATTTATTCTTCAGCGTATTAAGATCTATTCAATATTGTTATGATTGTTTGATAATTAACTAGCTATTAATTGTCATAACTTGTATGATTTCGAATCGAGATCCGAGAGGGAAGATTTGAATATGCTATAGTTGTTTAGACATAGGTTAAAATCGTGGACGAAAGTACCCCGATACTTGTGTAGTAATCAAGGTTACTGTTCTTAATACTCCTGTGTGGTAAAACTTATCATAGAAATATAGAAGGTTTCGGCATAAGGTTGAGCTCTTGTATGTTCTAACCGGAATATGATGACAGATTAGTTAACCTGCTATCATCACGACCGACCCGGGCATGGCGGTGCCCTACCGGGCACGTGCAGTATACATCAGAGATAATCAACGAAACATACATGAAACTTATAAAATAAATCAACAGAAATAAAATCAACAAGTTAGCCGATAAGGCTACCTACCTGGATATATAAATACATAACCGAAGCAGTTGCCTCATTTCCTTTACAAACTGACCCACAATATGTGACTACAGACCTCTAAGAGTTTTAACATAACAACTGTGGCGGGACAAGGCCCCGCTGTACCCCTGAATATACCTAGTCATAATGACAAGCTCCGGAATATTGGAACCATCTCAAAATGCTGAACCAGGATCCTAAGCTCGCGGATCCACAACTGTGTACCTAAACCTGCGGACATGAACGCAGCCCCCCGAAGGGGGTCAGTACACATGTACCGAATATGGAACGGAAATAAGGTACAGTAAACAGATCATAACTGTACAAAAGAATGACAGGGGCAAGTATAAAAAGTAAATACCAGATCCTACCATGCCATTACACCTCATGAACTTAATCGTACATCATTATCCTTTCCCATTTTTCAATAAGAGTTATAGTCAAATTCTTACGTACATACTTAGGAGAAATCATTAAGTTCATAACCATATAACTTACTTATCATGCATAACATAATCCGACCCTTTCTGGAGGGACGCCTATACTTCCCGGCCCATTCTGAGACGCGATAAAGTCACATAAGTCTGCCCATAAAGGTATACTTCCCGGCCCAATCTGGGACGCGATAAAGTCACATAAATCTGCCCATAAAGGTATACTGCCCGACCCAATATGGGACGCGATAAAGTCACATAAATCTGCCCAAAAAAGGTATATTGCCCGGCCCAATCTGGGACGCGATAAAGTCACATAAGTCTGCCATAAAGGTATACTGCATAAAAATAGGAAGCTTATGACCAACTTAGGGCCACCTGCCCATAGTATCATTTGGCAATCCTACTCCTGGGACTATTTCACCCGCAAGGGTCTTGTGGACCCGCATAGGACAATTTGCCCCGCATAGGACTATTTCACCCGCACAAGACTATTTCACCCGCATAGGCCCTACGGGCCCACAATGAGCATATACGCCATGCTCGCATCATGGGTAGCAAATCCATGGAGATGTATAATGTCTTGGGGGTTTACCCCGCAATTATACTCAGGAGGTGTATAACGTCTTGGGGGTTTACCCCACATTTATACTCAGGAGGTGTATAACGTCTTGGGGGTTTACCCCGCATTTATACTCAGGAGGTGTATAACGTCTTGGGGGTTTACCCCACATTTATACTCATAACACTAGCACCAAAGGCTATCATACATAACATAAGCACCACCGACTTATCATACATAACATAAGCGCTACCGGCTTATCATACATAACATAAGCACTACCGGCTTATCATACATAACATAAGCAAGTTAAGAAATCACCTAACTTCTTATTAACCTTATTTATATACACCCCCATTTTAGTTTACTTAAGGCACTAACATGTAATTATAAAATCCGGGAATTTAACCCAAAGTACTACGTATTTCTTTTCTTTTAAAATAACTCTTTTTCATATAAACTTCCAAGATACTAATAACCGTAGTATCAAGTCATATCTACTTTTCAAGACAAGCCACAATACTTTTTAGAAATACATTTATAGGCTTCTAAATCAAGTGACTTCTTTCTTTAAAACCTTAAGCAATTGGTGCCTTCAAAATCCATTTGCCTTTCTTTATTTTAAGTCATTTATCATTATTTACATTACTAGAGTAAACCACTCTTTCATCTTTCCATAAATCTATTATAACCAACTTCCCATAAATTCGTTATACTAACTTTATACTTTAGGCAAATACATTCTTTTTATAACCAAGAGACTTATACTTTCGAAAACCAAGTATCGTATACTTTCAAAATACTTCAAGTCTCTTATCTTTTAGAAATCAAGTTTCTTACTTTAGAAATCAAGTCTTCTTATCTTTAGAATGTCAAGAAAAATCAATACTTTCCAAATCAAGTATTCTATACTTTTAAATCAAGCCATTTCTTCCTTTAAGAATCAAGTCCTATAACTTGAAAAATAAAGTCTCTTAACCTTTTAAGAATTTAAGGTTCATAGTCTTAAAACATCATAACGTAAACTCTTTAAATTAAGTAACATATACTTTTGTGCGTTGTGAATAGGTTATACTTGTTTATAACGATCTTATTAAAGCAGCCATGATCTAGAAAATGTAATATAATTTTGTCTTATCTTAGCTTCTATGCAGATGGAGGATTCTACTCATTTTAATTTAATTGATTGTCGATACATTTTCTTTTATTAACGCTGCAATAGCTTGTTCGATACTTATTCTCATTCGTGCAGTAAATTAGCAAAGTCATCTCGACTCCAAATACTTTCTAACGACTCTTACCAACATACCCCATAATACTTGGTATGAACTTAGGATAACTTAGACATAACCTTTACAGAGCGTAAATCAACATACATACCTCTTAACTTCTAAGAGTAGAAGGGATCATGAAATAATACCCCATGTATATTTCATACATAGTATTATACCCCGTATTTCCAGAGTATGTACGTGAGGGCGTACGTATAAAAGTTTAAGCCTTAAGTAGGCAAGGGTCGAAATTTTGTTCACAACCCACGAAAAGAATCGTTTTCCGACGAAACGTTTTCCAAAACTTGCGAAGGGAAAATTACGGCTATGTCATTTATTATTTTTGCGGATTTTTCCGAGAGATGAAATATTTTGGACCAACGAGAGGGCGACACTTGTCACCCTCAAGTTGTTATACCCCGTATTTCCCGAGTATGTACGTAAGGACGTACGTATAAAATTTGAACTTGAGAATTAGGCTTGGCCGAAATTTATTTGTTCACAACACCCGGTTAGAGTCGTTTTTCGACGAAACGTTTTCACAGCTTTCGTAGGGAAAATTCCGGCTATGTCATTTTTAATTTTTGCGGATTTTTCCGAGAGTCGAAACCTTTTTGGCCAACGAGAGGGCGACACTTGTCACCCTCTCATTGGAACACGTTGGGCGGTAAAAAGGGGTGGACGAATTGGCCTTGTTTGGTCAAGGGGTTGGTAGGATATTTTTGTGGTAGATGGATAAGGTGCACTTGGCAAGATCTTGGCCATTGGTTGGCCTTTGCTAGACCTATAAATACCCCCCTCTTTGATGACTTCTTCATCCATTCCTAAAATATTTCTAAGTGTTAAATCCTCCTCCTCCCTTTAGTGTAGAGTTCGCCAAGAGCCTCCCCTCCCCTTGGCCGAGAGCCCTTCCCCTCCTGGGTGCTAGCCGTGGTACCCCCCTAGCCTAGTTGTTTTGTATAATACCCCCTTTGGTAGAAATACTCTCAAAAGTATTGTTATAATGCCCAAATTACCTTAGCCATATACCTTGTAGTATTCTAAGGTTATACTTATACAAAAACCTGTAAATACTATTATACTTCCTTCACTACAAAATCAAAACCCAAGGAAAATCTCCATGGTTAGTTGGAGTAATAAGTAGAAGTTGGTTAGAACTTCTAAGGGTTGTTTGGAGCGGGCCTGAGCGCACTGAGTAGGAGCTAAACCTTGCTCGTGATCGACATTATAACTTGGATAATTATGGGCTTATCGAGGTAAATATCTTGTCCTCTATTGTAATTGGAAATTACATGATTGTTAGACTATATAGTTGAAGTATACTATATATAGAATGAACGTTGTTATCGGCAATGTCTTTTGACTTAAGCTGAATAATAAGAAACCTTTTCAAAGAAGAGTCTTGAACTATATTTACATAGATCAGACATTACAAGAGACTTGTGTAGCTTTTCGTGGAGTAGAATTGTACCCGTTCGTTAGGTATAACCCCTGGTTGGCTTGGTAGCCTACCGATAAAGGAGAGATTTACGCTGTCGCGGGGAGGTGCCGCCAATTTTCGGTAGAATGTTCTACGATGAGGTCTAAATGTTAATAAGCGCTGTGGCCTTATAGGTTGAGTACTACGTGTGGCGCGATCTACTTGGCTTAAGGAGTAGCCGACGGTTGGAAGTACTTGAAGCGTTTTGCTATTAGTCGATACTCGTCGCGAGGTATGTGAACCTCTTCCTATCTCTTCTAGCATAATATGTGTGAACTATGTAGTACGGTAGACGTACATGTGCTAAATGTATTTGATTGGTTTAAAACATAAAGTGTTATAACGGCTTTATGGGAAGTTGGTTATAACAGCTTTATGTTGGTAAGAAAATACTTGTGGTTTTTAAAAGGTAATCGATTTGAACTATAATCGGCTTGTTATGTGTTAATAAAGAACTTGAAGTATTTCAAAAGATTTTTGAATCATTTCGAAAGAAGAAGTAATACTTGGTTTTTGAAAACTTAAGAGTTATACTAGCTTTATGGGAAGTTAGGTATAACGGCTTAAGAATGTTTTATCGATTTCGTAAATCGAATGTATCGACAAACCACTGCAAATGCTAATAAAAGGAAATGTTTTGACAGATTAAGTATTATTAAAACCAAGAGAAACTTCCATCCGCATGAAGCTAAGATGAGACAAAATGATATTTCCTAGATCATGGTCATTGTAATAAGATTGTTATAAACAAGAATATCCTACTCACATATAAGGCTTATGTTTCTCAGATAGTTTAAAAGAGAATTATATTCTTAAATGAATAAGACTATGAACTACGAAACCTTTCTAAAGTAAGAAACGTGAACATTTGAAATTAGGCAAACTTGGACGTTTGAGAAATAATGTTGTTACTTGATTTTACAAAGAGAAGTGTTTTGCTTTACTTCAAAAGATAATCACTCTAGTTTTCATATACTACGTATTGTGTGCCTTTGTAAACGTAACGTATCTTTTAAAAGATAATGTATGAAGTACTTTGGGAATAGATACTCGATCTTGTTAATCATATAATAGAATGTACCTTGTGTGTATAACTGGATTGTGTTGGTTTGTGATAGCCTTGTAATACCTTCGTGTTGATTTGATAAGTAATCATATTAGGATGCTACGTGTTAGTATTCTGTGATGTTTGTGTAAAGGGGTTTTCCCTTGATTGTGCTTAGGTTGTTTAAACGATAAACCGTTATGTTGGTATTATACCACTCACCGTGTTTCCGGGTTAAGTCGCCTCCGACGCGGTAGACTCGGCGATGCAGGACCATGATTCGAGAATACCTCATGCGGGTCCTCGGGGCCTATCGCGAGCTACGAGTTCCGTGTTAGTGTGCGGCCTTTATGGTCATGCGGTCTATGTGGCCATGCGGATCGCGAGTCCGCGATTTACGCCGGAGTAGCTACCCTCGATGCGGGTTATACCTCATGCGGCCTATGAGACCGCCTATGCGGAGTCGCGGAGTTCGTGGCTAGACGCGCATTTGATATCATGGGCGAGACCAGGCTTTGATCATGTGACGGCTGCAGACAGATATCATGATACGCTTTATGACCTTGTTAGTACCGTGGTGTTAGTAGACGCCATGCCTTCGCATTTACCCTCGCATCGCTTTATTTGGACACAGTGGGACCTGCTGTTCATGTATTCTCGTGCTTTTCTATCATTGATCGCCGCGGTGAGGAAGGTATTCCACGCATGATTGATGTTGTGGCGTGAGACCCATTGTTATATTGGAGTGATGACTTGGAGGGCGTGAGTCCCTGACTAGACATGACTGCTTATTTATTGTGAACCGTAGTTTGGTTATCATACATGTCTCCTGCTTTCTATAGACTACTATGATTTCATTTACGATCTTCATGTTTCACATACTTGGTACCGCAGATCGACTCCTTCGGGGCTGCGTTCATGCCGCAGTAAAGGTACACCCGCTGATCCTCGCCTCGTGGTCACAGTCATTGTTGGGAAAGCTCCGCTTCTCCGAGGCTTATCTTAGTATAGTCCCCGTCGTTGTAGGTATTTACATTCGTGGTATGGCGGGCCCCGTCCCGCCATTGTTGTCGTATCATTTTCTTAGAGGTCCAGAGTAATCAAGTGTGGTTTGTAAAAGGATTAAACTGCTCATTTGTAAGAGTTGTTATTTATATATTCAAAGGCAAGTTTTCTCAGACATCGTTGTACTTCATTTGTTTCATGTATGTGTATTATGTTCCGCTGACACTGATGTTGTATCACTAGGGTGCCCGGTAAGGCACGACCACGCCCAGTTCGGTCGTGACATAAAGTGGTATCGAGCGCTTAATCCTCTGAAAGTGTCTACGCATCAGATCCAAGAGTCTTGATTATCGCTGTTGTGCACCACACCAATAATCGTGAGGCTATAGGATATTTAGGATTGGTTTCTATTCTTCTCACTCGAGATCGTGCCTTAGAGCGGTGTTGTAAGTTGGACCTCTAACGATTTTTTTCCTTACCGCTATGCCTCGCGTAGGCAACCCGCCCAGAGGGCAAGCGGCGGAGTCGCGAGTAGAGTCTGCAGGTTACGTGGCACAGCCCAATCATCACCGGGTGGTGCTTCATTCGGGAGTTTTGCGACGCCACTAGCCCCAAAGCAGAGTTTAGCACGGCGCGCCTCATCGCGCCATGATATTTGAACCTTCGCCCACGACCGAACAGAGAATATAGATTTCAAGGAGGCGACTGTTACTAACTATGGATTTGACTACCAGAGTATACCGATGTATGCGAGTCTTGATGAATATCAACGAAGGTTGTGCAAGAGTAAGTTCTTCGATTAGGCTTGAGCATGGCACGTATGCGGGCTTATGCGCAGCAGCCGAGAAACGTAGATCGACGGGTTAACGGGCGACAGCAGAAGAGGCGAGTAGCAAGGTCCTTTGGTAACTTGCGGTGAGTCGCCTCACCGCCAGATTAGATTATGCGCATCCATCGGTGCGTAAAGGTCCTCCACAGTACGGGGCGTTCGGTATGCAGGAGTTGGTCGAGCTCCGCAGCTTCCGCTCACAGCTACACGTAGTTCCACCATCCGATTCGCTTTTTCTCGGTTCACACGTGGCGTGCGCCATCCCGGGGAATGTCGTCTTTTAGTTGGTACGTGTTGTACCTATGACCGTCAGGGTCTGATATCGAAAGAGTGTCCTTGCGGGAGGACTTAGCCTTCAGGATCGGTGGGTAGTATGTCATCTTCCTTAGCTATGCGCCCTACGGGGCAGGTTTGATTAGAACGACTCAGGGGAGTGAAGCAATAGATATAGATATATCCTTAACCCTCTGTAGATCCAGATGTGTGATAAGGTGAGTATACCTTGAGTGTTATGTTCGATAGCAGGTGTTAGTTGTGATTAGAAATCATGGTGGTTAACCGAGTAAGATTTTGGGGATGTAAGGTGTGAGCCTTAGAGTTTTATACGTAGAGACCTTAGAGGTAAGGCCATCTCGAGTAAAAGATGTATTGTTTATGTTTGACCCTTATAGGAGTGCATAGTGCACGTGAGTTATGTTTGTGGGATTAGTCCCTGAGTAGTGTGGAATGAAAGAGGGTAGTTGAACTAAGAAGACCGCTAGGTTTTCGTAACGTGATTAGTGAGATTGTTCCGGTTCGGGGAGCTAGTATGGTGCGCGTTGCCGGGTCGGGTTGAGGCCACGTTGCGGGTCAACCCGCGGCAGGTTTGGTGGTGGGGTCAGTTTGTGGTGGTCCCGCTTTGGGTTGGGGTTACGAGGGTGTTAGGCCCAAGTTTAGTTAACCAAATGCATTTAATTGCGTGGATACATTCGACCAAGAGTCGCCGGCGAGGTCACCGCCTTGTTTTCTAGCAAAGACCGCTTACTCAGCGGTTGTTTTATCGTAAAGGTTGTAAGGTCTGCACGGTGCCTACCTTCACCTTATGACGCATGTGGAGCCAGTGGTACTGTTTTTGTTTCTGGAAGTTTTACCAAGCAGGGTTAAGAACTCAGGTGAGTCTCGACCGCATTCGCCTCGCCAAAGTGCGGAATCTGTGGGTAGTTGTGGGGATTATTGTCTCTTGTGGAGGAGTGTTTAAGCTACCATTTCGCTTTTCGAATGTCGCCTTATGAGGCCTTGTAGGGCGGAAGTGTAAGTCACGGTCGATTGGTTCGATGTTGACAAGATTCAGATAGTTGGTTCAGGCTTGTTCCAGCAGACTGTGGATAGGGTAAAGCTTGTCTAGAGGAGGTTCTGCACTCAGAGAAATCGTGCGGATAATCGGCGACGACGCTTAGAGTTCAGGTTGACGGTCGGTCTTCTTGAAGATACCACCCCGATTTGGGTGTGACGAGTTTTGGAAAACAGAGGAACTTAGCCCGAGTTACTTTGGGCCTTACAGATCTGGTGCGAGAGGCCGATTGCCTATATGTTAGCTTTTGCCGTCCGACTTAGAGGCAAGACGTCCGGTCTTCGTATTGTTATGATCGGAAAGTATCGGAGATCCATCCAGTGTTCCCGCTAATGATGACCACGTTAGAGATAGTAACCTGAGTTTTGGAAATCAAGCGATTCGAAATGTGGTAAGAGTTCGAGTGTCACGACCTCGTGGATCGCGTAGTCCGATACCATTTGTTGGTCGCGAGTGACACTAGAACCTCGCGCAAAGTGACAAAAGTGGTATCGGAAGAAGCGAGCATGTATGGCGAGCATAGATGTGATCATTTCTTTTGTAAGGAGAAGGCGCGAAGGAAGTATATTTTAGACCCCGAGAGAGGTGTTTCTCGTGGACTTGGATGTAAGTATTTTTGCGCAGCTTGTTTCGTGGCCATCAGGCGTGATTGTTTCGTAAGTATGGTAGTGAAGACTATATTGGCGCACGCTTGTTTTGAGACTTAGAAGGAACATTCGGACGAATGTTTCTAGGAGGGAGAATGTTATACCTCGTATTTCAGAGTATGTACGTAAGGGCGACGTAGAAAATTTGAACTTGAGAATTAGGCTTGGCGAAATTTATTTGTTCACAACACCCTTGCTAGAGTCGTTTCGACTAAACGCTTTCACTTTTCGTAGGAAAATTCCGGCTATGTCATTTTTAATTTTTATGGATTTTTCCGAGTCGAAACCTTTTGGCCAACGAGAGGCGACACTTGTCACCCTCTCATTGGAACACGTTGGCAAAAAGGGTGGACGAATTGGCCTTGTTTGGTCAAGGGTTGGTAGGATATTTTGTGGTAGATGGATAAGTGCACTTGGCAAGATCTTGGCCCTACACTTGCCTTGCACTTGGCAAGATCTTGGCCTTGGTTGGCCTTTGCTAGACCTATAAATACCCCTCTTTGATGACTTCTTCATCCATTCCTAAAATATTTCTAAGTGTTAAATCCTCCTCCCTCCCTTAGTGTAGAGTTCGCCAAGAGCCTCCCTCCCCTTGGCCGAGAGCTCTTCCCCTCTCGGGGTGCTAGCCGGGTACCCCTAGCCTAGTTGTTTTCGTATAATACCCCCTTTGGTAGAAATACTCTCAAAAGTATTGTTATAATGCCCAAATTACCTTAGCCATATACCTTGTAGTATTCTAAGGTTATACTTATACAAAAACCCGTAAATACTATTATACTTCCCTTCACCACAAAACCGAAACCCTAAGGAAAATCTCCATGGTTAGTTGGAGTAATAAGTAGAAGTTGGTTAGAACTTCTAAGGGTTGTTTGGAGCGGCCTGAGCGCACTGAGTAGAGCTAAACCTTGCTCAGATCGACATTATAACTTGGATAATTATGGGCTTATCGAGGTAAATATCTTGTCCTCTATTGTAATTGGAAATTACATGATTGTTAGACTATATAGTTGAAGTATACTATATATATAGAATCAACGTTGTTATCGCAATGTCTTTTGACTTAAGCCCAATAATAAGAAACCTTTCGAAAGAAGAGTACCGAATCAGATTTACATAGGATCGTATTACATGAGACTTGTGTAGCTTTTACGTGAGTAGAATTGTACCGCTCGTTAGAGGTATAACCCTCGGTTGGCTTGGTAGCGGCCTCGATAAAGCGAGGAGATTCGCTGCCGCGGGGGGGAGTCGCCGAATTTTCGGTAGAATGTCAGACGATGAGGTCTAAATGTTAATAAGCGCCAGTGGCCTTATAGGTCGAGTACTACGTGTGGCGCGATCTACTTGGCTTAAGGAGTAGCCGACGGTTGGAAGTACTTGAGCGTTTGCTATTAGTCGATACTCGTCGCGGTATGTGAACCTCTTCCTATCTCTTCTAGCATGATATGTGTGAACTATGTAGTACGGTAGACGCATACGTGCTAAATGTATTTGATTGGTTTAAAACATAAAGTGTTATAACGGCTTTATGGGAAGTTGGTTATAACGACTTTATGTTGGTAAGAAAATACTTGTGGTTTTTAAAAGGTAATCGATTTGAACTATAATCGCTTGTTATGTGTTAATAAAGAACTTGAAGTATTTCAAAAGATTTTTGAATCATTTCGAAAGAAGAAGTAATACTTGGTTTTTGAAAACTTAAGAGTTATACTAGCTTTATGGGAAGTTAGGTATAACGGCTTAAGAATGTTTTCTTGATTTCGAAATCGAATGTGTATCGACAAACCATCGCAGCGTTAATAAAAGGAAATGTTTTGACAGATTAAGTATTATTAAAACCAGAGAAACTTCCATCCGCATGAAGCTAAGATGAGACAAAATGATATTTCCTAGATCATGGTCATTGTAATAAGATTGTTATAAACAAGAATATCCTACTCACATATAAGGCTTATGTTTCTCGATAGTTTAAAAGAGAATTATATTCTTAAATGAATAAGACTATGAACTACGAAACCTTTCTAAAGTAAGAAACGTGAACATTTGAAATTAGGCAAACTTGGACGTTTGAGAAATAATGTTGTTACTTAATTTTACAAAGAGAAGTGTTTTGCTTTACTTCAAAAGATAATCACTCTAGTTTTCATATACTACGGGTATCAGGTGCCTTTTGTAAACGTAACGTATCTTTTAAAAGATAATGTATGAAGTACTTTGGGAATAGATACTCGATCTTGTTAATCATATAATAGAATGTACCTTGTGTGTATAATCGATTGTGTTGGTTTGTGATAGCCTTGTAATACCTTCGTGTTGATTTGATAAGTAATCATATTAGGATGCTACGTGTGTTAGTATTCTCGTGATGTTTGTGTAAAGGGTTTTCCTTGATTGTGCTTAGGTTGTTTAAACGATAAACCGTTATGTTGGTATTATACCACTCACCGTGTTTCCGGGTTAAGCCGCTCCGACGCGGGGTAGACTCGCGTGTGCAGGACCATGATTCGAGAATACCTCATGCGGGTCCTCGGGGCCTATGCGAGCTACGAGTTCCGTGTTAGTGCGGCCTTTATGGTCATGCGGTCATGTGGCCATGCGGATCGCGAGTCGGGGCGATGCCGGAGTAGCTACCCTCGACGCGGGTTATATCTCATGCGGGCCTATGAGATCGCCTATGCGAGTCGGGGAGTTCGTGGCTAGACGCACATTTGATATTGCGAGCGGCGACCGGCTTTGATCATGTGACGGTGCAGACAGATATCATGATACGCTTTATGACCTTGTTAGTGCGTAGGTGTTAGTAGACGGCTATGCCTTCGCATTTACCCTGCATCTTTTTATTTGGACACGTGGGACTCGCTGTTCATATGTATTCCTTGGTGCTTTTCTATCATTGACTTCCGGCGGTGAGAAGGTATTCCATGGGCATGATTGATGTTGTGGCGTGAGACCCATTGTTATATCGAGTGATGACTTGGAGCGTGAGTCCCCGACTAGACATGATCGCTTATTTATCGCGAATCGTAGTTTGGTTATCATACATGTCTCCCCGCTTATAGACTACTATGATTTCATTTACGATCTTCATGTTTCACATACTTGGTACTGTTATCGACCTCCTCGGGGCCGCGTTCATGCCGCAGTAAAGGTACACCGCCGTTGATCCTCGCCTCGTGGTCACATTCGCGTTTGGGAAAGCTCCGTTTCTCGAGGCTTATCTTCGTATAGTCCGCCGTTGTAGGTATTTACATTCAGGTATGGCGGGGCCCCGTCCCGCCATTGTTGTCGATCATTTTCTTAGGTCTGTAGTATCGCTGTGGCGGGGTTTGTAAAAAGGATTAAACTGTTCATTTATAAGAGTTGTTATTTATATATGCCGAAAGGCAAGTTTTCTCGACATCGCTTTGTACTTCATTTGTTTCATGTATGTGTATTATGTTCCGCTGATTACTGATGTTGTATCACCAGGTGCCCGGTAAGGCACCACCACGCCCAGTTCGGTCGTGACACAAGTGGACGATTTTGTGGGCGTTTTCTTGCGTTTTGGCCTTGTTTTTGGTCATGGTTAGGTAGGATATTTTGTAGATATTTTGTGTAGTTGATGAACAAGTGGGACCCACAAACACTTGTCCAAATCTTGACCCTACACTTGCCCACCACTTGTCTTAATCTTGGCCATTGATTGACCTATAAATAACCCCCTTTGTGAAGACTTCTTCATCCACAAAAATTTCCTAAGTCTTGAAAACCCTTTCTCCCCTTTTTGGAGAGGCTCTCGTCCCAAAGAGCCCCCTCCCCTCGAGAGGCCTTTGGCCGAGAGGTACCCCTTCCTAGTAGTGCTAGCCGAGGGTACCCCTACCTTGAAGCTCTCGTAAAATACCCCTTTGGTAGAAAAGTATTCTCCAAGTATTGTTACTATTCCAAAATACCTTGGCCCAAATACCTTGTAGTATTCCAAGGTCTTTTGTCACGACCCGACCCCGGGGACGCGACTAGTACCCTACCGGGGTACCCTGTCAGGTATACATCAGAGAATAGCAGCGGATCATACATAACACATAACTTATAAAAAGGTAAACATCATCGCCAACCGATAAGTGCCGCTTTCCATAAAACATGCTTAAACAAAGGTATAGTAGTACAACCGGTTCTTATAGCCCAAAATACATAGGTGACCATGCACTTAAAGATAACAATCGTATGGACAGGCCCCGCCATACCCTGGATGTACAAAATACCTATAGCATCGTGGAATATCCATACCAATAAATAAGCTTCCGAGGAATGGAGCTTCGACACCTAATAGTGATCCTAAGAACGAGGATCTCAATCGCACCCTTACCGCTGCAGATTTAACGCAGCCCCGAGAAGGGGTCAAGACACAATATGTACCAAGTATGTAAAGTCGGAAAATACCGTAATAATGATATCAAGTCTAAAAGTAAGCCGAGTCATGGAAGACAATTAAAATACCTTTTATCGTGCCTTACTAACAATGAGAGTGACAAGTATATATACATATATAATACTGCATAAAATAGGAGGCTCATGATCAAAACAGGGTACCTCGCCCGTAGTATCAAAAAGAAACCCTCCTACTCCTGGGACTATTTCACCCGCATGGGTCCTGTGGACCCGCATGAGGTATTCCTCGCATCATGGGTAGCAAATCCACGGAACAGGTGGTATAACGATCTTGGGGACTTTCCCCTCAGATATACTCTTACCCTGAAACAGATGGTATAACGATCTTGGGCTGTACTCCTCAGATATACTCTTACACTGGAGCAGATGGTATAACGATCTTGGGGCTTGCCCCTCAGATATTCTCTTATACTGGTGCAGATGGTATAACGATCTTGGATCTCGCCTCGATATACTCTTACATCGGCGGATGGTATGACGATCTTGGGCTGGCCTCGCATACTCTTACATCGGGCGAGGTGGTATGACGATCTTGGGGCTTGCCTCACATACTCTTACCCTATCTCAAACTGTCATCATATCATAATAATAAATAAGTTAAGAAAACTTATAACTTCTTACTAATCTTGCTCATATACCCTCTCATTTTAGTTTACTTAAGGCACTTAACCATATCTTTAATAAAAAGCAAAACCGGGAATTTAACCCAAGTACTACATGCTTCAACTCTTTTAAAAGTGACTCCTCTTTATACATAAAAGCCTTTGGGCAATTGATGCCTTTAAATCAATTTGCCTCTTCATATACTTATCTTACTTAGAGTAAAATCTCTTCTCATTAACCTTTTATGAAGCTAATAAACCAACTTCCCATAAAGTTGTTATATTAACTCTATACTTTAGTAAAAATCATACTTTTCCCTTAACCAAGGGACTTATACGTTCTTAAAACGAAAAGTCATTTTATACTCAAAACAAGTAAGAACACCAAATCTTGTACGTCTACCGTACTACATAGTTTCATCTATTCATGCTCAAGAGATAGGAAAGCTTCACATACCTCTTTGGTCAATCCACTTGCTAAGCTCAACTACCGCAAGTAATATCTCAACCTATAATAATCATGATACGCTTGTTAACCTCTAATCTCAAAGTAGAACAATCCAAGTTCTAAGTCACTAAATTCTATGGAAAATTGGGCAGCATCTCCTTTGTTTCTACTCACTTTGCCACCTTTCTCAAGGTCGAATTTATCATCCAAACGCCACATTTAAGGCTCAATCAAACCAACAATTCAAAGGGGATTACATACCCAAAATTCTGTCCCATAAGTCTACAACAATTTACTTAACAATTCTAAGGTAGTTTTTAGGCTACAACATGCTCATAATCACTTCTTAGCCATTTCTTTCATACCCAAACCACATTTCTAACATGCAAAGATTCTAGAAGCATTATTTACTACCACAAGTTCTTTCTTCTAAACATGCAACACTTAGAACTAATTCTAAAGGAAGAAATGTTACCTTAAAGTTTTAGCCAAAACTTATTCCAACTATTGCTAGCTTCCTTGCCAAGAACACCACCACAACAATGTCAACAAGCTAACCACAAGCTTCCTTTTCT
Organism: Przewalskia tangutica; assembly: GCA_029844215.1. Lineage (NCBI taxonomy): Eukaryota > Viridiplantae > Streptophyta > Magnoliopsida > Solanales > Solanaceae > Przewalskia > Przewalskia tangutica. The sequence continues at coordinate 45,203,596 of CM056722.1, read as the reverse complement.
TGCTCTTAACTTTCAGATTTTTCTTGGGTTTTCTTAGAGAGAAGGAGGAGCAGATTTTAGAGAGAGGGAGAGAGAGTGTGAAGATGAAAGATGGGAAGAATGACCAAGTCTTGGTCAATATATTGCATGTAGCAGAAAATCAGATGGGGGGGGACACTTGTCACCCTCCCATGGTCTCTTTTAAAACAAAAATCAGATTTTCTAAGTTTTTCCGCCCAAATTCGCGCCGCGTTCGCTACAGCCAAGGCGCAAAACCTCCGCAGTTTCGAACTTTCGCGCCGCGCTCTGTCATGGCCGGCGCTGCAACTTCGCGACCTCTCGCATTTTAGGCGCCATGTTCGCATACGGCGCCGCGCCCTGCCGCTTTGCTCGAACGCATTTCGCCCGATCACGCTGAACTTGTAACTCTCGTAACTTTCTACTCCGACGCCTCTATCGATTTAACGGTTGGTTGCGTTGGAATCACGACTCAACGAACTACGTCCTAGGCCTTTAAAATACTTAGGAACTCTCAACGAATCGAGTCATAACCCGCCTCAAAGTTGACTAAAAACCGTCCGGAACGACCCGTCAACCTGTCCTTCGGAAATTTTTAAGTCTTACATACTTTCGTACGTTTCCATACGTAGGGTCAGAACTACGGGGTATAACATTCTCCCCCCCTTAGAAACATTCGTCCCGAATGTTCCTTCTAGGCTTACTCAAATCACCACATCGACATAGACCCTCTTAACTATTCATTCGTAATAAAGAAGCTCCACGAGCCACAACATACAGAAGCGTAAATGCTAAATCAAAACTAACAAACAGGAAAGTAGGTTACCTGGAGGTATAGGAAATAAGTGAGGATACTTCTTCATCATGTCATCCTCTGCTTCCCACGTCACTTCCTCCTCGTTGCTCCGCCATAGACCTTGACTAAGCCACGTCTTTCGTCCAAGTCGCCTAACTCGACGATCGAGTATCGCTATGGGACTCTCCTCATACGATAACTCCTCTGTTACTTGGACATCCTGAACCGGGTGCACTCTAGATGGATCTCCAATACATTTCCGCAACATGGACACATGAAAAACTGGATGCACCGCCTCCAAATCGGACGGAAGATCTAACTCATAGGCAACCTTGCCTACCCTCCGGACAACTGATACGCCCAATGTACCTTGGGCTAAGCTTCCTTTCTTTCCAAATCTCATCACGCCTTCACGGGCGATACCTTTAGGAAAACCCAATCATCTATCTCAAATTCCAAGTGTCGACGCCGATGATCCGTGATACGACTTTTGCCGACTCGAGCCGCCAACAACCGCTCTGGATAAGCTTCACCTTATCCATCGTCACTGGACTAAGTCCGCCCGACTAATCGAACTTCTCCCACCTCGAACCAGCCTATCGGTGACTGCACTTCTCCCGTATAAGGCCTCATGGCGCCATCCGAATACCGGAATGGTAGCTATTGTTATAAGCAAACTCCACGAGGGTAAATGATCCTCCCAGCTACCCTCGAAATCAATAACACAAGCCCGCAGATATCCTCGAGTGTCCGGATAGTGCGCTCGCCTGGCCCGCTCCGAGGTGAAACGCCGCATCGAGACTCACTGTGTCCCTAATCCTTCCGAAAGGACCTCCAGTTAGCCGAGAACCGGCTCTCTATCTCGATATAATCGACACCGACTCGTGCGCCTCACAATCTCTCTAATATATAATCGCATAGTCCTCACCAAAACGCTGCTCGATCGGAAGAAAATGGGCCGATTTCGCCACCGTCGACAATCGCCCAAATGGAATCATGCTCTCCGAGTGGTAGGTAGCCCCGTAATAAAATCCATATTTATCACCTCCCACTTCCAAGTCGGAATATCAATGGTCGCAACAGCCTCCGGCTTCGTGCTCAATCTTAACTCACGACAATCGCATCGTGCCACGAACTCCGCAACGCCCCTCTTAGGCCATCCCACCAATACACGATTCGAGGTCATGGTACATCTTAGTCGACTCGGATGAATAGAATAACGAGCACCGTGTGCCTCCCTGACCGCCGACGAAGTCCTCGCCACATCGGAACACACAACCGCCCTCGAATCTTAGCACCCCATCAGCGCTACCTCAAATAGACTCTTCTCCTTCCGAGAGCCGCATCTCGCATCGCACCAAAATCGGATCCTCATACCGCCGCCTCCTTACCTCCTCGATGATAGAAGACTCGCAACCTCTCGAACCCGAATTCTCACTATCGAATCAACCAAACGAACCCCAAGGCTCGCTAATCGATGTAACTCTCGGACCATATCCTCTTCTCTGCTGAACATCGCATGCACTACCCATCGACCGCGACTAAGGGCATCCGCCACCACATTGGCCTTCCCCGTGGTATAGAATATCAACATCGTAATCCTTAAGTAGCTCCAACCACCGCCTCGCCGCAAGTTCACTTCCTCTGGTCAAGATATACCGAGACTCTTGCGTCCGTGTAAATGTCCACATGAACTCCATATAAATAATGTCTCCGCATCTTTAAGGCACGAATCATCACGCTTCCAAGTCATGTGTGGGATAGTTCTTCTCATGTTTCCTAAGCCGCCGATGCATAAGCTATAACCTTGCCGTCGCATCAAAGACGCACTCCAAGCCCGACACTGACGCGCCACAATAAACCACATATCCATCTAAGCCCTCCGAAGAGTAAGAATCTGGGCGGTTGTCAACTTCTCCTTTAGCAACCAAAACTTTCTCACAAGTATCCGCCCACGAACATAGCCGCTCGAGTCACTTAGTCAAAGGTGCCGACATAGAAGCAAACTTCTCCACAAACCTCCGATAATAACTCGCAAGGCCCAAAGTCGCGCACTGCTTGTAGCTGGTCTAGGCCAAGTCTTGATCGCTTCAATCTTTGTCAGACAACCCGAATACCATCGCCCCGATAACATGCCCTAAGAAAGCCATCGACGCCACTAACTCGTGACTTCGAGAACTTGGCATACAATCGCCGGCCTCGGAGGACTCAATACCGCCTCAAATGATCTGCATGCTCCGCCTGCGCGCGAATACACCAAGATATCATCAATAAACACTATAACGAACATATCCAAGAATGGCTCAACACCCTATTCATCAAATCCATGAATACCGCTGGGCGCTGTCAACCCGAAAGACAACACTGAACTCATAGTGCCCATACCGGTCCCGAATGCGCCTTTGGGATATCTACCTCTAACTCGCACTGATGATAACTGCACCGTAGGTCTATCTTGAAAACACTTTGCACTCGCAACTGGTCAAACAAATCGTCAATCCCGGGAGGGATATCTATTCTTGATAGTTACCTTGTTCACCGCCGTAATCAATACACATACGCAGCTGGCCCCATCCTTCTTCTTTACAAATAACACCGTGCTCCCAAGGAGAAACACTTGGCCTAATAAAGCCTTTCTCCAAAGAAATCTTTCACCGGTCCTTCAACTCCTTCACTCGGCAAAGTGCCATCCTCGTATGGCGGAATAGATATCGCCGAGTATCCGCGCCAAATCAATGCAAACTCAATCTCCTTTCGAGGGATACCCTAAGCTCATCCGGGAATACGCCCGAAACTCTCTAACGACCGAATCGATCAAGGTCCGTACTCACCTCGATGTCGAATACCCGAACCATATGGTAGATATACCCTTTCCGCACCATCTTCCTAGCCTTGAGGTAAGAAATAAACTTACCTCTCGGCGACGCAGTATTCCCCTTCCACTCGATAACCGGCTCACCGGGAAACTGGAACCGAACTAATCTCTCCTACACCACGTTGGCATAGCAAGATGCTAGCCAATCCATACCCATAATCACATCAAAGTCTGTCATATCCAACTCTATCAAGTCGGCCAGAGTCCGACGGCTATCTATAGTCACAGACAAGCCTTATACACTCGCCGCCTACCATCAATCACCACCATCGCGTAGCCACCTCAAAAGGTCTTATGGACTCGCTCTATCCCTATTCTACCGCAATATGAGGAGATATGTAGGACAAGGTAGAACTCGGATCTATCAAAGCATATACATCACAAAGAAGAAACCAATAATGTACTGGCGACATCCGCGACGCCCGGTCCTCGCTGACCGACATAGCATAGATGCGCTCGAGGACCGCTAGAATCGAACCCCTACCACGACCTCGCCGCGGCCGCCCATAAGTACCTCGCCCGGGCGTCTAACCATCGAAGATGAAGATCCAAAGAATGCACTTCGCCACTGAACTGCACGCTCCCGCCGCCTAAGGACGGACAATCTCTTCGATGGCCCGCCGCCACACGAGTAACATGATTCGAACCCATACGGCACTCGCCGGATGAGACCTACCGCATCGAACGCACCGAGAGGTAGGTGGTCTCGACAGCGCCGGTCTCGCCTCGAAACTCGACGCCCCGAGCCCCGACCGCTTCGAATAACCTCGCCGACGTACTCCCGCCGTAAAATCGAGAAGGAGCACTCAGGCCGGGCCGGAATGTGGACCTATTTCGCTGCCGAGGCCGCCCGCCGAGAACCGCCTGAGAACCCGATGTCTCGCCTCTTGGCCGCCCAAATCTAGCCGATCCCGCCTCTCGCCTCGATCCTCGCAGATGCTCGCATCCTCGGCAATATCCATCCTCGGCTGAAGTGCCACTCCTAAGCAAGAATCATGTGACGGCCTAGCCCCATCACGTATCTATGAACCCCGCTCGCCATATCGCCTACAATGGTGTGTGCATATCCGCCAAGGAGTCAAACTCAGTCAGACTCCGATAGTCCTCCCGCCCCGCCTCAAGGTCAAGAACCTATCTACACGGGCTCTCCTCACCTCCGGGCAAGAAATGGTCTAGAACGCCTCGTGAACTCCTCCCAATCACCGGAAGAGCATCCTCACCCTCGACAATACCCATGACTCAAACCAGCCAACGCAATATCGCAGAACCGTAAGAAGCTAGTATAATGCACTCGACCGATGCCCCGAGAACTCGCATGGTCCGTGAATCGCCGGACAAACTCCTGCGATCCTCATCAAATCTCGAACCATAGAACTCGTGGGTGACAACCCAAGAAATCCCGAATCAGAAATCGCTTACTGTGGTTAGCCGCTCGCTTCGCCGGCCGCCGCCACTATGCCGGCCAAGAATCAACTGTTTCGTAATCTTCGTATCGTTCTCGATCGCGAGCTGGGCTCCGGCATCGCGGCCGTGAGAGCCGCTGGCCGCTCGAACTCTGAGGCCGGGCGAAGACGTGGAACTCGCCGCCTAAACATCATCTCTCGTAAGGATCGGGCTCAGTGCCTCGTGACTCTCCGCCCCACTAGCAAAGACTCTCACCGCTTTGCCCTTCTCGGGCCGCGGTTGCCTGCGTGGAGGCATAATCGATACATAAAGGAAAACATCGTGGAGATTCAACCTATAACTCACTTCTATTGCACGATCTTAGAGTGAAAGAATGGAAACCAATCCTAAATATCTCGCAGCCTCCCGATTATAGATGTGGTGCACAACACACCGATAATCAAGACTCTACTAGACACGTCAGGACACTTTCCGAGGACTAATCGCTCGATACCACTTTTGTCACGACCGACCCGGACGCGACTAGTACTTACCGGTACCGTCGTATACATCGTAGAATAGCAATGATCATACATAACACATAACTTATAAAAGGTAAACATCATCGCCAACCGATAAGTGCCGCCCATAAAACATGCTTAAACAAAGGTATAGTAGTACAACCGGTTCTTATAGCCCAAAATACATAGGTGACCATGCACTTAAAGATAATAAATCGTATGACAGTGGCCCCGCCATACCCTCGGATGTACAAAATACCTATAGCATCGTGGAATATCCATACTAATAAATAAGCTTCCGAGGAATGGAGCTTCGACACCTAATAGTGATCCTAAGAACGAGGATCCTCAATCGCTTACCCTTACCTGGCAGATGAACGCAGCCCCGAGAAGGGGGTCGCATACACATGTACCAAGTATGTAAAGTCGAAAATACCGTAATAATGATATCAAGTCTAAAAGTAAGTCGAGTCATGGAAGACAATTAAAATACCTTTTATCAGGCCTTACTAACAACGAGAGTGACAAGTATATATACATATATAATAATCGCATAAAATAGGAGGCTCATGATCAAAACAGGTACTCGCCCGTAGTATCAAAAAGAAACCTCCTACTCGGGACTATTTCACCCGCACGGGTCCCGTGGACCCGCATGAGGTACTCGTGATCGGCCGCACTCACGCACGGGACTATTTCACCCGCATAAGCCCATAAGGACTCGCATGAGGTATTCCTCGCATCATGGGTAGCAAATCCACTAACAGTGGTATAACGATCTTGGGACTTTCCTCGATATACTCTTACCCCAAAACATGGTATAACGATCTTGGGTCAGACTCGATATACTTACACCGGAGCAGATGGTATAACGATCTTGGGCTTGCCTCGATATACTCTTATATCGTGCGGATGGTATAACGATCTCGATCCGCCTCGATATACTCTTACACCAAGCGGATGGTATGACGATCTGGGCCGGCCTCGCATACTCTTACATCAAGGAGTGGTATGACGATCTTGGGCTTGCCTCATACATACTCTTACCCTATCTCAAATCACATCATATCATAATAATAAATAAGTTAAGAAAACTTATAACTTCTTACTAATCTTGCTCATATACCCTCTCATTTTAGTTTACTTAAGGCACTTAACCATATCTTTAATAAAAAGCCAAAACCGGGAATTTAACCCAAGTACTACATGCTTCAACTCTTTTAAAAGTGACTCCTCTTTATACATAAAAGCCTTTGGGCAATTGATGCCTTTAAATCAATTTGCCTCTTCATATACTTATCTTACTTAGAGTAAAATCTCTTCTCATTAACCTTTTATGAAGCTAATAAACCAACTTCCCATAAAGTTGTTATACTAACTCCATACTTTAGTAAAATCATACTTTTCCCTTAATCAAGGGACTTATACATTCTTAAAACGAAAAGTCATTTTATACTCAAAACAAGTAAGAACACCAAATCTTGTACGTCTACCGTACTACATAGTTTCATCTATTCATGCTCAAGAGATAGGAAAGCTTCACATACCTCTTTGGTCAATCCACTTGCTAAGCTCAACTACCGCAAGTAATATCTCAACCTATAATAATCATGATACGCTTGTTAACCTCTAATCTCAAAGTAGAACAATCCAAGTTCTAAGTCACTAAATTCTATGGAAAATTGGCAAGATCTCCTTTGTTTCTACTCACTTTGCCACCTTTCTCAAGGTCGAATTTATCATCCAAACGCCACATTTAAGGCTCAATCAAACCAACAATTCAAAGGGGATTACATACCCAAAATTCTGTCCCATAAGTCTACAACAATTTACTTAACAATTCTAAGGTAGTTTTTAGGCTACAACATGCTCATAATCACTTCTTAGCCATTTCTTTCATACCCAAACCACATTTCTAACATGCAAAGATTCTAGAAGCATTATTTACTACCACAAGTTCTTTCTTCTAAACATGCAACACTTAGAACTAATTCTAAAGGAAGAAATGTTACCTTAAAGTTTTAGCCAAAACTTATTCCAACTATTGCTAGCTTCCTTGCCAAGAACACCACCACAACAATGTCAACAAGCTAACCACAAGCTTCCTTTTCTTGCTCTTAACTTTCAGATTTTTCTTGGGTTTTCTTAGAGAGAAGATGAGCAGATTTTAGAGAGGAGAGAGTGTGAAGATGAAAGATGGGAAGAATGACCAAGTCTTGGTCAATATATTGCATGTAGCAGAAAATCAGATGGGGGGGGACACTTGTCACCCACCCATGGTCTCTTTTAAAACAAAAATCAGATTTTCTAAGTTTTTCCGCCCGCCTCGCCGCGCCACGCGGCGCCGGGCTGAAACCTCCGCAGTTTCAACTTTCGCGCCGCGCCTCGCTGGCGCGCGGCGCGCTGCAACTTCTGCGACCTTCAAGATTTTTAGGCGCCGCGTTCGCATACGCGCGCCGCGCCCTGCCGCTTTGCTCGAACGCATTTCGCCCGATCACGCTGAACTTGTAACTCTCGTAACTTTCTACTCCGACGCCCTATCGACGAACGGTTGGTTGCGTTGGAATCACGACTCAACGAACTACGTCCTAGGCCTTTAAAATACTTAGGAACTCTCAACGAATCGAGTCATAACCCGCCTCAAAGTTGACTAAAAACCGTCCGGAACGACCCGTCAACCTGTCCTTCGGAAATTTTTAAGTCTTACATACTTTCGTACGTTTCCATACGTAGGGTCAGAACTACGGGGTATAACATTACCCCTATACTAAAAGCCCAGAAATACTATTATACTTCCCTTCAGTCACAAAAACGAAACCCTAAGGAAAATCTTCATAGCCGGTTGAAGTATTAAGAAGAAGTTGCGTAGAACTTCTAAGGGTTGTTTGGAGCGGGTTAGAGCGCCCAGAGTAGGAGCTAAACGTTGCTCAGGATCGACATTAAAACTTGGATAATTTTGGGCTTACCGAGGTAAATACTCTTGTCCTTCTATTGTAATTGGAAATCACATCAGAAGAATATTAAAGAAGAAGATTAAACTGTACTTACATAGGATTGTATTTACAGTAGACTTGTGTAGTTTGAAGGGTAGGAAAGTGCTGCCCAATTTTCCGTAGAATCTTGTATCTAGATTTATTCTACCGAGTAGTCTAGACATTGATAGACTTGTATAACCGTTATAGTCAAGATCACGAGTAGCGTATTCTACTCGAAGGGTGGAAAAGGCTAGCAGGATTACAGTACTTTGGAGCTATTTGCTAATAGTCGATAAATCGTCGCGAGGTATGTGATTCTTCATATCCTCTTGAGCATGATATTTTAAAAGAATGTATATATAGTACGGTAGACGTACGTGTGTTAACTGAACGTGGTTTTACTCCGATGTCTTTAGACTTGAGTTTTAAATAATAAGAATCTTGAAGTATTTCAAAAGAGTTAAGAAACCTTTTTGAAAGAAGAGTAATACTTGGTTTTAAAAGCTTAAGAGTTATACTAGATTTATGGGAAGTTAGGTATAACGACTTAAGAGAAATAAAAAGAATGGTTTATTGATTTTAGAAGTTAAGAGACTTGATCTTAAAAGATAAGAGACTTGACTTAATTAAATTAATATGAATTTTGTTAAAAAGTGTGAAACCTCATTCGTGAGTAATGAGTACTTGGTTTTCAAAAGGGATAATGTTTTACTGATTTCGGAAATCAGAATAAGTATCGAACGAACCACTGCAGCGTTAATAGAGGAAAATGTATTGACTAATTAAGTATTATTAAAACCAGTAGAAACCTCCATCTGCATAGAAGCTAAGATGAGACAAAATGATATTACATTTCCTAGATCATGGCTGCTTTAATAAGATTGTTATAAACAAGAATAACCTACTCACACATAAGGCATATGTTTCTCAAATTGTTTAAAAGAGAATTATCTTATTACGTGATTAAGACTATGAACTACAAAACCTTTCGAAAATGAGAAACTTGAGTATTTGAAACTAGGCAAACTTGAACGTTTGGAAAAGAATGTTGTTACTTGATTTTACAAAGAGAAGTGTTTTGGTTTACTTAAAAAGATAGTCACTCTATTTTTATACTACGGGTATTGTGTGACTTCTGTGAAAGAAACGGATCTTTTAAAGAGTTAATGTATGAAGTACTTTGGGGATAAAAACCCGAACTTGTTAACATAAAGTAGAAAGTACCTTGTGTGAATAACTTGATTGTGTTGGTTTGTGATAGCCTTGTAATACTTTCTTGTTGATTTGATAAGTAAACATGTTAGGATGCTACGTGTGTTAGTATCTTGTGATGTTTGTGTAAAGGGGTTTCCCTTGTTGTGCTTATGTTGTTTAACGATAAGTTGTTGTGTTAGTATTATATCACTCACCTCTTGACATGATACCGGGGGTTAAGCTGCCCTCCGATGCGGGGTAGACTCAGGCGGTCTGGGACCATGATTCGAGAATACCTCATGCGGGTCCAATGGACCTATGCGAGCTACGAGTTCCGTGTTAGTGTGCACTTTGTGGTCACGCGGTCTATGTGGCCATGCGGATCGCGAGTCCGGGGCGACGCCGGAGTAGCTACCTCGACGCGGGTTATACCTCACGCGGCTCGTGAGTGGCCTGCGCGAGTCGCGGAAGTTCCGAGATTAGACGCGCACATTTGATATTGCGGGCGAGTGGCCGCCTTCGATCATGTGGCGGTTCAGACAGACCTCGTGATACGCTTTATGACCGTTGGTACTGCTGGTGTTAGTAGAGGCTATGCCTTCGCATTTACCCCGACGGTTTTATTATGACACGTGGGACACGTGTTCATGTGTATTCCTTGGTGCTTTTATATCATGATCACGACGGTGGAAGGTATTCCACGGGCATGATTGATGTTGTGGGCGTGAGACCCATAGTTATATTTGAGTGATTACTTGGCGGTGCGAGTCCCCGACTTGACATGACCGCTTATTTATCAGGAAATGTAGTTTGGTTATCATACATGTCTCCCGCTTTATATAGCCTACTATGATTTCATTTATAGTATTTTTCGCCACATACTTGGTACATGTTGTATCGACCTCTTCCGGGGCCGTTCATGCCGCAGTAGAGGTACACCGATTGTTGATCCTCGCTCATGTGGTCACGTCATTGCTTGGGAAGCTCCGCTTCTGAGGCTTATCACGTATAGTCCTGTCATTGTAGGTACTTACATTCAGGGGTATGGCGGGGCCCTGTCCCGCCATTGTTGTCATATCATTCTTAGAGGTCTGTAGTACTGTTGTGGGCAGAGTTGTAAAAGGGATGTAACTGTTCGAATTTACGTTTTTATATATATATGCTGAAAGGCAACTTTTCTCAGATAACTGTTTCATATTTCATGACTTGTTTTATATTCACGACACTACGATGTATGTCTACTTGGGTGCCCGGTAGGCACCACCACGCCCGGTTCGGTCGTGACAAAAGTGGTATCGAGCGCTTAATCCCTGAAAGTGTCTACAGACCGTATCTAGTAGAGTCTTGATTATCGGTGTGTTATGCACCACACCAATAATCAGGAGGCTATAGGATATTTAGGATTGGTTTCCATTCTTCTCACTCTGAGATTGTGCCTTAGAGCTGTGTTATAAGTTGAACCCCTCTAACGTATTTCTTTCCCTTACCGTTATGCCTCCGCGTATGGCAACCCGCCCGTATGGCAAGGCAAATGGCGGAGCTGCGAGCAGAGCACGAGGGTTACGAGGCACATGCCCAATCATCACCTGGTGGTGCTTCATTCGAGAGTTCTCGCGACATCGCCATCCCCAAAGAGTTTAGCACGGCGGCAGCAGCTCCATCGCGCCATGACATTTACACCTTCGCCCACGACCAAGAGCGAAAGAATAGATTGCAAAGAGACGACCGCATTAGCTAGGGAGTTAGCAACTGCAGGTATATTATGGATCGATTTATCACGGGTCTTTATGACTATATAAGAGAGGGTTGTGCAAGAGTAGCTCTTCAGTCAGGATTGAGCATGGCCTGGGTACGGTCTTATGCGCAGCAGGCCGAGAAACGTAGAGATCGACAGATTAATCAAGGCGATGAAGAGGCCGATCGGCAGGTCCTTTGGTAACTTTCGAGGCGACCTTCTCAAGCAGATCGTTATGCACCTCTGCCAGTGCAGAGTGGTCCTCCACAGACTTCAGGACGTTCGAGGTATGCCGGAGTTGGTCAGAGCTCTAGGGCTTCCGATTTACAGCTATACGTGAGTTCCACCAATGATTCGCTTTTTCCAGTGTTCACAGCAGTGATGTGTCATCCCGGGAATGTCGTTTTTGTTGGTACTTGTTTTACTCGCGCCGCCGTGGCCATGTGTCGAAAGGATGTCCTAGTAGGAGGGATGCAAGTAGGAGGACTCAGCCTTCAGGATCAGTGACCAGTTCATCATCTTCCCTAGCTATGCGCCCAACAGGGCAGGATTGATTAGAACGACAAAGGGGAGTGAAGCGGTAGATACAGGTATATCCTTAACCCTCTAGAGATTGTATGTGTGATAAGATAAGGGTATCTTAAGTGTTGTGTTCTGATAGCATTGTGTTAATGGTAATTAGAAATCATGGTTAGTTAAAAGGGTAAGATTGGGGATAGGAAAAGTGTGAGCCTTAGAATGTTATACGTAGAGACCTTAGAGGCAAGGCCATCTCGAGTAAAAGATTTATTTTATGTTTGACCCTTATCAGAGTGCATAGTACACGTGAGATATGTCTGTGTGATAAGTCCCGGAGTGGTATGAAATGAAATAGGGTAGTTGATCTAAGAAGACCACTAGGTTTTCGTAACTTGATTAGTGAGATTGTTCTGGATCGGGGAACAAGAGTTTTGCGCGATAGCGGGTCGGGCTGAGGACCGATCGCGGGTCAACCCGCGGCCTGCATTGTGGTGGGGTCAGTTCGAGGTGGTCCCGCCAGGTGGTGGGGTCACAAGGGTGTTAGGCCCAGGTTTAGTTAACCATCGTATGAGTTCGTGGATGCGTTCGACCAGTAGTCGGGCTGATAGGGTCAGCCCATCTTGTCTTTTAGCCAAAACCGTTTACTCGGCAGAGGGTTATGCGAGATGTTATATCAGGAAGGTTGTAAGGCTGCACGAGGTGCCTACTTTCACCTTATGGCGTGCAAATGGAGCCCGCCATACTGCTTTTTCCGAAGTTTTACCAGCAGGTTAGGAACTCAAAGCAGTCTCGTGATCGCATTCGCCCTCGGGCCAGTGTTTGGATTTCAGGGGTAGCTGTGAGGATTGTTGTCTCTTGTTGAGGGAGTGTTTAATAGCTACCATATCAGTATTCGGATATCGCCTTATGATGCCTTGTAGGGGTTGCCGGTCGATTGGTTCGATGTTGGCAAGGTTCAGATAGCTGGTTCATTCTTGTTTCAGCAGGATGTGGATAGGGTGAAGCCTATCCAGGAGAGGTTACCGGCACTCGAGTCACCGTAAGTCGCGGATAATCGCGACGATGCTTGGAGTTCAGTTGACGGTGGGTCTTCAAGGTACCACCCGGCGGTGTGACGAGTTTTGGAAAACAGAGGAAACTTAACCCAAAGTGCTTTTGGGCATTTTCAGATTGTTTGTAGAATAGGCCAGGTTGCCTATAAGTTGGCATTGCCGTCCGACGTAGGAGGCAGTACGTCCGGTCTTTCATGTTGTTATGTTCGGAAAAGTATCGGAGATCCATCCAGAGTGTTCCCAGTTAATGATGACCAAGTCGAGGTGGTAACCCGTAGATTTTGGAACCAAGCGAATGTAAATGTGGTAAGTTATGAGAAAGAGTTCGAGTGTACGAGAAGGGTACGACGAGTAAGGGAAGAAGCGAGCATGTGTTACGAGCATAGATGTGATCATTTCTTTTGTAAAGTGAAGGTGCGAAGGGAGTATATTTTAGACCTCGAGTGGGAGCTTTTGTAGTGATGGAGGTGATTCTCGTGGACTTGGATGTAAGTATTTGCGCATGTTGTATTGTGGCAGTGTGGCATGATTGTTTTCGTAAGTATAGCGGTGAAGACTATATCGCGCATGGTTGTTTTGAGACTTAGAAGGAACATTCGGGACGAATGTTTCTAAGGAGGGGAGAATGTTATACCCCGTATTTCCAGAGTATGTACGTGAGGGCGTACGTATAAAAGTTTAAGCCTTAAGTAGGCAAGGGTCGAAATTTTGTTCACAACCCACGAAAAGAATCGTTTTCCGACGAAACGTTTTCCAAAACTTGCGAAGGGAAAATTACGGCTATGTCATTTATTATTTTTGCGGATTTTTTCGAGAGATGAAATATTTTGGACCAACGAGAGGGTGACACTTGTCACCCTCATGTGGACGATTTTGTGGGCGTTTTCTTGCACGCTTTTGGCCTTGTTTTTGGTCAAGGGTTAGGTAGGATATTTTGTAGATATTTTGTGTAGTTGATGAACAAGTGGGACCTACAAACACTTGTCCAAATCTTGACCCTACACTTGCCCACCACTTGTCTTAATCTTGGCCATTGATTGGCCTATAAATACCCCCCCTTTGTTGAAGACTTCTTCATCCACAAAAATTTCCTAAGTCTTGAAAACCCTTTCTCCCCCCTTTTGGAGAGGCTCTCGTCCAAAGAGCCCCCCTCCCCCTTGAGAGGCCTTTTGGCCGAGAGGTACCCCCCCCTTCCTAGTAGTGCTAGCCGAGGGTACCCCCCCCCCCCCTACCTTGAAGCTCTCGTAAAATACCCCCCCACCCTTTGGTAGAAAAGTATTCTTCAAGTATTGTTACTATTCCAAAATACCTTGGCCCAAATACCTTGTAGTATTCCAAGGTTACCCCTATACTAAAAGCCCAGAAATACTATTATACTTCCCTTTAGTCACAAAAACGAAACCCTAAGGAAAATCTTCATAGTCGGTTGAAGTATTAAGAAGAATTTGCGTAGAACTTCTAAGGGTTGTTTGGAGCGGGTTGGAGCGCCCAGAGTAGGAGCTAAACGTTGCTCAGGATCGACATTAAAACTTGGATAATTTTGGGCTTACCGAGGTAAATACTCTTGTCCTTCTATTGTAATTGGAAATCACATCAGAAGAATATTAAAGAAGATTAAATCAGATTTACATGGATCGTATTTACGAGACTTGTGTAGTTTGACTGGTGGCATCGCCCAATTTTCCGTAGAATCTTGTATCTAGATTTATTCTACCGAGTAGTCTAGACATTGATAGACTTGTATAACCGTTATAGGTCAAGATCGCGAGTAGCGTATTCTACTCGGGCGGTGGAAAAGGCTAGCAGGATTACAAGATTGGAGCTATTTGCTAATAGTCGATAAATCGTCGCGAGGTATGTGATTCTTCCTATCCTCTTGAGCATGATATTTTAAAAGAATGTATATATAGTACGGTAGACGTACGTGTGTTAACTGAACGTGGTTTTACTCCGATGTCTTTAAACTTGAGTTTTAAATAATAAGAATCTTGAAGTATTTCAAAAGAGTTAAGAAACCTTTTTGAAAGAAGAGTAATACTTGGTTTTAAAAGCTTAAGAGTTATACTAGCTTTATGGGAAGGTAGGTATAACGACTTAAGAGAAATAAAAAGAATGGTTTATTGATTTTAGAAGTTAAGAGACTTGATCTTAAAAGATAAGAGACTTGACTTAATTAAATTAATATGAATTTTGTTAAAAAGTGTGAAACCTCATTCGTGAGTAATGAGTACTTGGTTTTCAAAAGGGATAATGTTTTACTGATTTCGGAAATCAGAATAAGTATCGAACGAACCACTGCAGCGTTAATAAAGGAAAATATATTGACTAATTAAGTATTATTAAAACCAGTAGAAACCTCCATCTGCATAGAAGCTAAGATGAGACAAAATGATATTACATTTCCTAGATCATGGCTGCTTTAATAAGATTGTTATAAACAAGAATAACCTACTCACACATAAGGCATATGTTTCTCAAATTGTTTAAAAGAGAATTATCTTATTATGTGATTAAGACTATGAACTACGAAACCTTTCGAAAATGAGAAACTTGAGTATTTGAAACTAGGCAAACTTGAACGTTTGGAAAAGAATGTTGTTACTTGATTTTACAAAGAGAAGTGTTTTGGTTTACTTAAAAAGATAGTCACTCTATTTTTATACTACGGGTATTGTGTGACTTCTGTGAAAGAAACGGATCTTTTAAAGAGTTAATGTATGAAGTACTTTGGGGATAAAAACCCGAACTTGTTAACATAAAGTAGAAAGTACCTTGTGTGAATAACTTGATTGTGTTGGTTTGTGATAGCCTTGTAATACTTTCTTGTTGATTTGATAAGTAAACATGTTAGGATGCTACGTGTGTTAGTATCTTGTGATGTTTGTGTAAAGGGTTTCCTTGTTGTGCTTATGTTGTTTAACGATAAGTCGTTGTGTTAGTATTATATCACTCACCTCTTGACATGATACCGGGGTTAAGCTACCCGACGCGGGTAGACTCAGTGATGCAGGACCATGATTCGAGAATACCTCATGCGGGTCCAGGGACCTATGCGAGCTACGAGTTCCGTGTGCGCGCCTTTGTGTTCACGCGGTCATGTGGCTACGCGGATCGCGAGTCCGGGGCGATGCCGGAGTAGCTACCCTCGATGCGGGGTTATACCTCATGCGGCCTATGTGAGTGGCCTATGCGAGTCGCGGAAGTTCGAGATTAGACGCGACATTTGATATCGCGCGAGTGGCCTTCGATCATGTGGCGGTCAGATGCACCTCGTGATACGCTTTATGACCGTTGGTACCGCTGGTGTTAGTAGTCGGCTATGCCTTCGCATTTACCCCAGACGGTTTTATTATGACACGTGGGACCCGTGTTCATGTGTATTCCTTGGTGCTTTTATATCATAGATCGCCAGCCGGCGAAGGTATTCCACCGCATGATTGATGTTGTGGCGTGAGACCCATAGTTATATTTGAGTGATGACTTTGAGGCGTGAGTCCCCGACTTGACATGATCGCTATTTATCAGGAGTCGTAGTTTGGTTATCATACATGTCTCCCGCTTTATATAGCCTACTATGATTTCATTTACGATTTTCGATTTCACATACTTGGTACTGTTGTAGTGACCTCCTTCGGGCCGCTCATGCCGCAGTAGAGGTACACCGCTTGTTGATCCTCGCCATGTGGTCGACCGTTTGGGAAGCTCCGCTTCTCCGAGGCTTATCGACGTTTAGTCCTGTCGTTGTAGGTACTTACATTCAGGGGTATGGCGGGGCCCTGTCCCGCCATTGTTGTCATATCATTCTTAGAGGTCTGTAGTACTGTTGTGGGCAGAGTTGTAAAAGGGATGTAACTGTTCGGATTTAAGTTTTTATATATATATGCCGAAAGGCAACTTTTCTCAGATAATTGTTTCATATTTCATGTCTTGTTTTATATTCCGCTGATTACTCTGATGTATGTCTACTTGGGTGCCCGGGGTAAGGCACCAGTCACGGGCCCGGGTTCGGGTCGTGACACATAGAATCATGCCAAAAGAAGGAAGAGTTTCACATACCTCGCGACGATTATCGACAAGTAGCAAAATGCTCCAAAGTACTTCAACCTTGATAGCTATTCCATCCCTTAAGTAGAATACTCTATACGTTGTACTTCAACCTATAATGGCCATAATACGTCTATTAACCTCTAGCTTCAAACGTAGAATATTCTAAGTGAAAAGTCACCAAATTCTACGAAAAATCGGACAACACTTCATTTGTTTCTACATACTTTCCACCTTTTTCAAGGTCCGAAAATCAATAACCAAATGCCACATTTAAGGCCCAACAATTCAGCAAATAAAAAGGGGATTACATGCCTTAACAAGATGTGTAAAATTCTGCCCACAATTAATATAAAACTGTCCAACAAGTTAAGCCATTCTCGGCTCCATCCATATCAACAACAATGTCAATTTTTCCGTTCAATTCCTTTAATACAAGTTGTTATTCCAATATGTTATATACATAATAACCATTACAACAACTATAAATCATTTCTTCCTTAACATGCGGCGATTGTAACTACCGTCCAAATTAATTACAACATTAATGGCTAACTTGTCCATTTTTCGGTTTTAACATGTCGACATGATCCAAATCTTTTCAAACTTCAATATATATAACACATGCTCATTTCTTAACTACTATAACATGTAATCTTCAATTACAATAAGAGGATGAAGATTTTACCTCAACAAGCCCTAATAATGTCCAAGCGTAAAAGTCGATCCTTAGCAACTTTTAGCTCATCTTCTTATGTTTAAATCTGCTCCAAGCACTCCTTAGAAGCTAATGAAGAACTCCTCTTCAAGTTCCATCTTCAAAGTTGAAGAACACCTTAGTGTTTCGCCTTGCGACTAACGTAAAAATGTTGTTTTTCCGAGATCTTTCTATTGAGATATCCTTACAATACCCCTAGGGACCTTGGGTTAAAGTCTTGTGGCTAAAGAACCACAAACGAAAATATTTTCTTGTTCTTAGAGGGAAAACCCGAGAGCCTCTAAGCTTGCACAAGGCTTCTCTAATTTTTTCTAAGTGTTGGAAGACTTGTCTTGCTACTAGTGTGCTTATATAACCCATTGGAGGGTCTAGATTATAACACTTGTTAGGTTTGGATGGAAGAGATCAAGCCAAGTGGCTCTTGACTTAGTCAATTATCTCAAGCTCTTAGCTTGCAAGACTTTGTCATCTATACTTTGGTCAAATGACCATTTTACCCTTGGACTAATTCGTGCAAGACCATGTGGGGTGACACGTGTCGCCCTCCCATTCGTCCATAAAATTTTGTAACCCCAGTGGGCCCACAAAACGTAAAATTTCTCGGGTGGGCACTACGTGACCAAATCCGTAACAATAAATTACCATAATGATAATACATTCCATAATCGTCAAATAATGCATTTTGAGAATCTAATTCTCACCAACGAACATTTTTCCTTTTCGACGTTCGGAAGATTTTTCGTCGGAAAAACAATTCTTTCTTTCGTACCAATTTTCAAGTATTGTGTTCTCGCGTCTATTCTCTTATTCATGGCCTGGAATTACGGGGTGTAACACTATCTTAATAAGAAGAAGAATCATTATCAGTGCATTAACATGTGAAAGAGTGGATAGTTGAGGAGATTGGAAGCCCTATTTCCCTCATAACTGCTATAAACCCAAAGTATTATAATCTTTAGTTTAATTCCTGCACTTTACTATTATTTTAGTCTTAGTCATAAATCCAAACTAAAGAACGTCAACCAAATAGATAACATAGAATAGATAACCGGTACTTAATAAACCAGTCTCTGTGGACGATAAACTCGGTTGTACAGATCTTTATTACTTGAACGATACGTACACTTGCATAAGCATCTAGAAATATCGTAACAAGTTTTTGGCGCCGTTGCTGGGGACTGACGTACTGTTAATATCGATTTATCTATTTTTATTTCTAATTTGGTTTTTATTTTTCAGTTATTTTTATTTTTATTTTGCTTTATTGCTGTTTGTCGTGATCTGTTTGCAGTTTTTGATTAGTTTCAGGTTCTTAGTTTATGCGAAGTAGGAGAGGAGCTGACATGCTTATCCCTTTGAATCCTGAGATTGAAAGATTGTGCAGACAGAACAGAAAAGAGAAAAGAGCAGTTGATTTGTTAACAATGGGAGATCAGCGAAATAATAATTTGGGGAATGATGAGTTACCGCCTGTCTTAAGAAAAGTCCCTGCAGAAAGGAGCTTGGGGGACTATGTGATGCCTACAATTACAGGGGTGCAAACTTACATCAGGCTTCCAACTGTTGAAACCAACAATTTTGAAATCAAACCAGCCATATTGCACATGGTTCAAAGCTCAGTTCAGTTTGGGGGGTTACCATCTGAAGATCCCCATTTGCATCTAGCAAATTTTTTGGAGCTGTGTGCAACTTTTAAGTACAATGGTGTTACTGATGATGTCATTCGGTTGAGACTCTTCCCATTCTTACTCAGGGATAGAGCAAAGTGCTGGCTGAACTTATTACAGACGAACTCCATCACTACATGGCAAGACTTAGCCCAAAAGTTTCTTGCCAAGTTCTTCCCCCCAGCTAAGGCAGCAAAGTTTAGAGGTGAGTTGAATAACTTTTATCAGCTGGAGGGAGAATCACTATGTGATGCATGAGAGCGATTTAAAGATTTGCAGGGGAAGTGCCCACATCATGGAATTGAGAAGTGGATGCTAGTCCACATATTTTACAATGGGATGTGTGGTACAACTCGTAAAATTATTGATGCTGCAGCAGGGGGAACATTCATGAGAAAGAGTATCAATGAGACACATGATTTTCTAGAGGATATGGCTACAAATAACCATCAGGGGGCTGATGAGAGAGCAATGAACAACAGGAAATTGGCTGGGATTCATGAACTAGATGCTATCACTGCACTGACTGTGCAGGTAGCCACTTTGACAAAATAGATGCAGCAGAGCACCATGGCAGTTAAAGCGGTTCAGACACCAGTGAGATGTTAAATCTGTGGGGGTCCCCATACTTTTGATAGGTGTACAACATTGGACCCGAATAATGTTCCCATGGAGCAGGTTCAGGCAGTGGAGAATTTTCAGAGGCCCTACAATAATCCATTCCCCAACACATATAATCCGGGGTGGAGAAATCACCCAAATTTTTCATGGAAGAATGAACAAGGGTAACAACTACAATTTCAGGCATCATCCTCACAACAGTTCAGCCCACCAGACCCACCAGACCAACAAGAGAAGCAGAGTGAGTTGCAAGTAGCTTTGTTGACCCTGATAAATTCCCAGACTCGGTTCATGACAGAAACCAGATCAACCATAAGGAATTTGGAGACGCATGTGGGACAACTAGCTAACATGCTGAACAACAAAGAGCAAGGGAATCTTTCCAGTAATACTGTGGTTAATCCAAGAGAATAGTTCAAAACAATTAGCTTGAGGAGTGGGAAGCAGTTAGAGCAGATTGCACCCCAGCCAGTGGTTGACCAGGAGAATGAGTTGGAAAAAAGTAGTTGAGGTAGAAAATGAGGGGGTTACTGATGACCGTGCTATGTTAGAAAAGGCTCCACCAGCAGTTATGAGAGATTACACAGACAAAATTCATTACCCTCAGAGACTACAGAAGAAGGTCTCGGATAAGCAGTTTTCGAAATTTTTGGAGAAATTCAAAAAACTGCATATAAATTGTTACACCCCGTAAGTTTAGGTCATGCGTATGAGAGCGTACAAAAGGGATTAAGACTTAAAATTTTCGAAAGATAGGTTGACGGATTGTTTCGGATGGGTTTTTAAGTCAACTTTGAGGCAATTTATGTCCAGTTGCATTATGAGTTACTAGGTGTTTCAAAGGCCTAGTGCGTAGTTCGTTGAGTCTAGTTCCCAACGCAACCAACCGTTCGTCGATAGGACATCGGAGTAGAAAGTTATGGGAGTTACAA
The DNA here is from genome assembly GCA_029844215.1 of Przewalskia tangutica. Taxonomy (NCBI): domain Eukaryota; kingdom Viridiplantae; phylum Streptophyta; class Magnoliopsida; order Solanales; family Solanaceae; genus Przewalskia; species Przewalskia tangutica. The sequence goes on along the minus strand of CM056722.1, from coordinate 45,182,567 downwards.
GTTCAGTGCGCAGTCGGACAGAAAAGTGTTTCGGTCAGGAGCCACAGGGCCGCGGCGCCGGATGCAGGGCCGCGGCGCCAGATGATCTGAGTGTTCGCTGAAGTTGCAGCGCCGCGGCGCCGGGAAGCAGGGCCGCGGCGCCGGAAAGATCTGAGGGTGGGCAGAGCCAGCGCCGCGGCCGGCCGCAGGCGGCGCCGAGGCGGGTTCTGCGAGGGTGAGTGGAAAAATATGAACTGTTTTGTTTTAAAAAAGGCCATGGGAGGGTGACAGGTGTCCCCCCCATCTGATTTTTGCATGCACTATTTATTGACCAAGTCTTGAAGACTTGGTCATTCTTCAAGCTCTTCTCTCTCTCTAAATTGGAAGCTCTTCCTTCTCTCTAGAAAATCAAAAGGAAATCAAGGATTGAGAAAAATCTGAAAAGTGTGGCAAGAAGGAAACTTATTTGCAAGCTTGTAGGAGTTATTGTGGTGGTGTTTTTGGAAAGGAGGCTAGCAAATTTGTTGGATTAATTTGGCTAAAGCTCTAAGGTAACAATTCTTTCTCTTGTTGCTAGTTTTTGGTGTTGCATGTGAAGAAGAAATAACTTGTAGTGGTAAATATTTCTCTTAGATGCTTTGCTTGCAAGAAAAATGGTTTGGATATGAAAGGATTGGATAAGAATGATATGTAAGCATGTTGTAGCTTAAATACTACCTTAAACTTGTTAAGTTAGTTGTTATACATTGTGGGGCAGAATTTTACACATCCAAGATTAGGTGTGTAATCCCCTTTGAAATGTTTGGATTGTTGGGCCTTAAATGTGGCGTTTGGATGTTGAATTCGGCCTTGAAAAATGTGGCAAAGTATGTAGAAACAAAGGAAATACTGCCCGATTTTCCATAGAATTTAGTGACTTTGCACTTGGATTATTCTACGTTGAAACTAGAGGTTAATAAACGTATTATGGTCATTATAGGTTGACATACTACGTGCGGTATTTTGGACTTAGCAAGTGGATTGACCGAAGAGGTATGTGGAACTTTCCTATATCTTGAGCATGAATAGGTTTACCTATATAGTACGGTAGACGTACAAGACCTTGGTATCCTTTACTCGTTTTTAAAGTGTCCAAGTCGGTGGAGTTAGGGGATTTACTCACTTCTTTAAAAGTAGTAAGGATGTCTTAAGTTTTCAAGGTTAAGGGACTTGGAGTGTTTTTAAGTATATGATACTTGTTCCGTTTTAAATCTACAAGTCCCTTGGATATAGGAAAAATGTGATTTAATTATAGTATGAAGTTGATATGACGACTTTATGGAAAGTTGGTTATATTAGCCTCATGGAAGGTTTAAAGAGAAATTTATTCTAAGTAAAACAAGTAAGGATAAATGACGTGAATTTATGAAAGGCAAATTGATTTTAAGGCATCAATTGCCTAAGGTTTTAAAAGAGTAGAAGTACATAGTACTTGGGTTAAATTCCCGGATTTCATAAAGACAGGTTAGTGCCTTAAGTAAAATGAGAATGTGTATGAACAAGATTAATAAGAAGTTAAGGGGATTCTTAACTTGCTTGTATTATGTGTGATAGCTGGTTTGTGCTAATGGTATATATATTATTATTTATTACGGGGTCATTCCCCGGGTTGTGGCATTTGTATATTCCGTGGATTTGCTACCCACGATGCGAGGAATACCTCATGCGAGTCCGTAGGGCTCATGCGGGTGAAATAGTCCCATGCGGGTGAGTACAGCCTATGCGAGGAATACCTCATGCGGGTCCACATGACCCATGCGGGTGAAATAGTCCCAGGAGTTGTCACGACCCGATCCCGGGCCCGTGACTGGTGCCTTATCCGGACACCCAAGTAGCCAAACATCAGAGTAACCAGCGGAAATATAACCAAGACATGAAACAATAAAAGTAAGAATAGTCTATCCAAGGAAAAGTTGCCTTTCGGCGTATATATAACATTACCAAATAGTGAACAGTTACAATCCCAAAATGCGACAGGACTACAGACCTCTAGGGAAAAGTAAACACTATGACGGGACAGGGCCCCGTCATACCCCTGAATGTACAAACATCTACAACACCAGGGAGGACCATACCAAAAGTCGAGCCTCCGGAGAAATGGAGCTCCTGACACCTGAATAGAGATCCTAAGACTGAGGATCTACCACTGCCTTCCTTTACTCATGCAGATGAGCGCAGCCTCAAGGAGGTCGATAACAGTACAAGTATGTGAAACTGTAAAGTACAGATATATATACATATGTAAAATCCATAACACTTTAAAACCAATTCACAAGTATGTATGAAAATAACTGAGTTAACTGCACAAAGTGACATATCACAAACAAGAGCAATAATAGGTATACTGCAACAGGTCTTTTCTAGGCCGCGAATGATCGAAGCAAGGCCAATCGCCCATAGTATCATTATGCATGCCTAATCCTGGACTCCCGCAGTCCGCATAGGCCACCTAGGCCCGCATGAGGTATTCCCCGCATCGAGGGTAGCTACTCCTCGACATCGTCCTGGACTCTCGCAGTCCGCATGGCCACATAGACCGCATGAGGTATTCCCCGCACACTAACCTGGAACTACCGTAGCTCCGCATAGGTCCCCTGGACCCGCATGAGGCATTCCCCGCATCGGGGGGGCGGCTTAACCCCCGGTATAACATGTCAAGAGGTGAGTGGTACAATACTTAACACAATGGCTTATCGTTAAACAACATAAGCACAATAAGAATAACCTCTTTTCACAAACATCACAAGAATCGAACACAACGACTTATCGTTGATCAATATAAGCATAACAAGAATAACCTCCTTACATGAGCGTCACAAGATACCAACACACGTAGTATCATAACAAGACTATCAAACCAATTTACCATACCTTCAGACAACATTTCAAGCATTGATAAACAAATAATAACAAAACCGTTTTCTTATCTTTCTTAAGTCGTTATACCTAACTTCCCATAAAGCTAGTATAACCCTTAAGCTTTTTGTAAAAATCAAGTGTTACATTCTTTCCAAAAATGATTCACAACTTCTTTTGAAATATTCAAGATCCTTATTATTTAGAACTCAAGTCCAAAGGTATAAAAGTAAAACCAAGTTTAGTTTAACACACGCGACGCTCCGCATATATATATTTGGAAAATATCATGCTTAAAGAGATAGGAAGAATCACATACCTCCTCGGCTAAATCCACTTGCCAAGTCGGATATGTCGCTAGGTGTCAACCTATAATAGTCAAACACGACTATTACTTCTAGCTTTCGATTCTTCTAAGTAAGGTTTCTCTTCTCTACAAAATTGGCGACTTCCGCTTTTACTCAATTCTCCATTTTTAACAAAGCCCGATAACAGTAACCGACGTGCCATAAATAAGACACATTAATTTCGATCAGTAAGGAAGGGGATAACACGCCCAAACGGAACGCGATTAACAATCTCTCCTTCATAAATATAATAAGTAAGAATTAGGATTACACGCCCAAACGGTAACGCCGTTACTATCTCGCCTTCAAAATAACAATAAGTAAAAGAAGGGATTACGCTACAAACGGTAACGGTAACGCGGTTTACTATCTCGCCTTCATAATAACAATAAATAATGAAGTCCAAAGTAAAAAGTCCAAAATAGATACGGTCCTTAAGTTGTGGTCTTTGGCCAACTTTTATATTTTTACTTATCCAATACTTCATTAGTCCTTCAACTTATATTCCAATATTTATATAAGTTATAGTCCATAATATACTTTCAATATATGTATAATATCCTTATATACATAATAATCAAATTCACAAAGAGTTTAAGGCTCATTACCTCAATACTAGCCCAACAATATCCAAGTTTTTTAAAGCCGTTCCAAAGCAAGTCTTAGCTCCAAACCTTTGTGTTTTAGCTCCAATTTCTTGTGTTCCAACTCACCATAGTTTACCCTTAGAAGTTCCAACCAACTTCTATTCAAGAATTTGACTCCAAAAGGTGAAGAACACTTAGTCTTCAAACCGGCTGTCGGTTCGGTTTTGGTGGTGTTTTAGAGGCTATGGGTGTGAAAATCTTATCTAACTCTTGGTAATCTTCCTAACATACTAAGGAGGAACACTTATAAGTTTAAGAGTTTTTGGACAACTTTTGGTAGGGGAGGGGGCTGTTTAGACGAGAGCAACTAGGGATGGAGGGAGAGGAAAATATTTTTCAAGACTTGTAAAATGTTTAAGTGTGGGTGAATTTCATCCATCTTGGGGGTTTGTAAATAACACGACCCATAATTTCTCATAGACATTAAGGTGACATTTAATACCCATCACTTTAAGCCTCATTTTCGTACCGAATTCTAAAATGAAGAACTAAGTTAACGCTGCCTTTACTTTCTACGAATTTGGACTAAAAATTTATCAAGGTATTGTACTCATACGTTTTCAAAATGGACGAGAATGAGGCTGCTTCTTTTGGTCTTTTCTTGTGCCACAGAAAGAATATTTGATATCTCCTTTTTGGTATGGAAATTGGTTTCCACACAATTTCTTAGTCAATGCATTTATCTGCATGCATACCGCCTAAGTGATGAGGATCCCACTTTGCCGCCACCTGCCTTACACATGGCGGTCACTTAATTTAATTAAATGACCTGCCTCCGTATAATTTATCAATTATATACATAATTAATTCTTAACCTTAATTCACTTAAATTCTAATATCTCATTATAAGACTTTCGTATACTCAATGTCATAATTCCTGTAATATGAAACTAGTCCATCACCTCTTGTCTACTTGCCCCACAAATATCTTGCAAGACTTTGACCACTTGCCTTGTCCACTTGCCTTCTAGAAAACGTCCACCTTGCCCTTTCTAGGGGTGACACATGTCGCCCTCCTATTGGTCCAAAAGATTTCATCCTTAACCTAATTAGGGCTTATACATTTATACGTACGTCCTCACATACATATTCTGAAATTACGGGGTATAACATTGCGGTTAATCCTCTGAAGTGTCTGCATCGTGTCTAGTAGAGTCTTGATTATCGGTGTTGTGCACCACATCTATAATCGTGAGGTCGCAGGACATTTAGGATCGTTTCATTCTTCTCACTCGAGATCGTTCTCAGAGCGGTGTTATAGTTAGACTTCCGACGCATTTCTTTCTACCGCTTATGCCCACGTAGCGCCCGGCGTAGGGCAAGGCAGCCGAGGAGTCGCTAGTACACAGAGTCACGAGGCTCGTGCCCAACCTTACCCGAGGTGATACCTCGACGGCGAGTTCCACGGCGACGCCGCCAAAGAAGTTATGGCCGCAGCAGAGTCGCTAAGGCCACGGCACGAGCTCCCAACCACGTACCGGGCGAAGGACATGGTTACAAGAGATGGCCCATTATTGGTCGAGTCGTGGCGAGGCACGAGGATAGGCCGATGCGCAGCTCAGCCCCAGAGTACGCGGTTCACCCGGTCGATGGTTTGAGACTTCGACTTTCCGAGTCGCGCCCGAGCTTTATGGGTCGAGGCTCGAGGATGATCCACGTGAGTTCATCGTAGCATAGCCGATCACGAGTGATCAAGGCGCGAGACCGAAAGTTGGTCTTAGGTTCACATCGCCGCGCGATACCGTAGATCGGTTCGATTTCGAGCCACCCGGGAGCAGCACTCAGCCGGGGACGAAGTTCTCGCAGGCATTTTCGCTTCTTGCCTCCGCAGATGATGAGGCACGAGCCGATAGATTTTTATGCTAAGGCGTAGCGGCGACAGCCGAGTACAACGTGGAGTTCGACTCATTAGCTCGATGTTCGCGTTAGTGGCGTATACGAGACCGGTGCACCGCCACGCCATAGATCGATGACTACTTGGCGAGTCTTGCTCAGTGTAGCTCTTCACCGCATGATATTGCCCGCACGCAGCTCATGCACTTGAGCGTGAGGAGCATGAGGCCGACGGTTGATGATATCGCCAGGCAGCGCCAGACGGCGGTATGGATCGTTAGCTTCGCTACGCCAATGTAGATCGTAGGAGATTGGTGCAGCCTCGGGAGCCGGTTATCGAGCCGTGGGGAACATCGACGCCGGCGGTAGGTTTATTCTTAGCTCAAGACTGGGAAGATGGCGCGGCGGGTATATCTACCATCTCATTCGGGTATTTGATTCGAGGTCGCGATACGCACCTTCACCGCCCAAGAGTCCGAGAGTTCCCGCACGCTTCCCAGACGCATTTCCGGTATCCTCCCAAGAGGAGATAGAATTTTGCATTGATATTCTCTGCGATACTGACCTATATTCATTCCGCCATACGTAGGTCACCGCCGAGTTGAGAGAGTCAAGGACCACCGAGAGATTCGAGAAGCGGCTTCATCGCACCTAGTGTTTCTCGGGAGCGCCGATATTATTCGCGAAGAAGACGGACGCCGCACGCGTGTTGATTACAAGAAGTCAACAAGGTGACTATTAAGAATGCATACCCTCCCGTGATTGATGACTTGTTCAACCAGCTACGTGCGAGGTGTTTCTCCAAGACACTGCGATCCGACACTATCAGTGCGAGTTGTGGAGACGGATGTCCTATGATCGCATTCCGACCAGACGCACTATGAATTGTGGTCATGTCTTTTGGCTTGACCAATGCCCCGGCAGTATTTATGGATTTGATGAACCGAGTGTTCAAGCCATTTTTGGATGCGTTTGTGATAGTATTCATGGATGACATCTTGATTTATTCTCGCTCGGAGCAGGAGCATGTAGAGCATTTGAGAACGGTGCTGAGAGTCCTCCGGGACCAGCAGTTATACGGCAAGTTTTCAAAATGTGAGTTTTGGTTAGCTTCGATAGCGCTTAGGCACATCAGGGACCGATGGTATTCGTAGATACGCAAAGATCGAGGCAAAAAGTTGGCCTGCACCTACTACCCGAGGTGCGCAGCCTTTTAGGCTCATGTTACTACCGGAGGTTGTGGAGAAGTTTGCTTTATTTCAAAGACTTTGACCAAGTCGACTGTAGGCGCTAAGTTTCGCCGACGGATGCATGGCGAGGGCTTCCACATTAAAGGAGAGGTTGACGATCGCCCCGCTTATCGCTGCAGGGCGACATGCGATTTATCAGATGCGTCGGCATCGCTTGACGATGTGTTGATGCAGCAGTCAAGGTTATAACCCACGATCTCGACACCAAGAAGCATGAGAAGAACTACCCCACACATGACTGAGTCCAGAGTGATTCACGCCTTGAAGATCTGGAGACATTATTTGTATGGAGTTCACGTGGACATTTACACCGACCACAAGAGCCTCCAGTATATCTTCAGCCAGAGGGAGCTGAACTTGGGACAGAGACGGTGGTTAGAGCTACTCAAGGATTATGATGTCGATATTTTATACCACCCGGGAAAGGCCAATGTAGTGGCAGATGCCCTTAGTCGTAGGTCGATGGGTAGTCTGTCGGATGTTCAGCCAGATAGGAGGGGCATGGTCCGCGAGTCGGATGTTCAGCCAGATAGGAGGGGCATGGTCCGCGAGTCGGATGTTCAGCCAGATAGGAGGGGCATGGTCCGCGAGTCGGATGTTCAGCCAGATAGGAGGGGCAAGGTAACTCACTTTCATCCGACAGACTACCCATCGACCTACGACTAAGGGCATCTGCCACTACATTGGCCTTTCCCGGGTGGTATAAAATATCGACATCATAATCCTTGAGTAGCTCTAACCACCGCCTCGCCCCAAGTTCGCCTCCTCTCGTCAAGATATACCGAGGCTCTGTGGTCGGTGTAAATGTCCACGTGAACTCCATACAAATAATGTCTCCAGATCTTCAAGGCGTGAATCACTACTGGCAACTCCAAGTCATGCGGGTAGTTCTTCTCATGCTTCGAGCTGCCGAGATGCGAGGTTATAACCTTGACTCGCCGTGATCAACACACATCCAAGCCCGATGCCCGACGCATCACAATAAATCGATAGCCGTCGCCTCCTCGCAGAGTAAGAACCGGGCGGCCGCCAACCTCTCCTTTAGTAATCGAAGCCCTCCTCGCAAGCATCCGCCCATCAAACTTAGCCGCTTTCCGAGTCACTGGTCAAAGGTGCCAAATAGAAGCAAACTTCCACAAACCTCCCAGAGTAACCCGCAAGGCCTAAAAGTCGCGCACTCACTGGGTAGTAGGTCTAGGCCAACTTTTGACTGCCTCGATCTTTGCCGTATCTACCCGAATACCATCGGTCCCTACAATGTGCCCTAAGAACGCTATCGAAGCTAACCAAAACTCACATTTTGAAAACTTGCCGTATAACTGCTGGTCCCGGAGGACTCTCAGCACCGTTCTCAAATGCTCTACATGCTCCTGCTCCGAGCGAGAATAAATCAAGATGTCATCCATGAATACTATCACAAACGCATCCAAAAATGGCTTGAACACTCGGTTCATCAAATCCATAAATACTGCCGGGGCATTGGTCAAGCCAAAAGACATGACCCTGAATTCATAGTGCCCGTACCGGGTCCGGAATGCAGTCATAGGGACATCCGTCTCCCTAACTCGTACCTGATAGTAATCAGATCGCAGGTCTGTCTTGGAGAAACACCTCGCACCCGGCAACTGGTTGAACAAGTCATCAATCCTGGGGAGGGGGTATCTGTTCTTAATAGTCACCTTGTTCAGCTTCTTGTAATCAACACACATGCGCAGCGTCCCGTCCTTCTTCTTCACGAATAATATCGGCGCTCCCCAGGGAGAAACACTAGGTCTGATGAAGCCCTTCTCCAACAAATCTCTCAGCTGGTCCTTCAACTCTCTCAACTCGGCAGGTGACCTTCTGTATGGCGGAATGAATATAGGTCGAGTATCAGACAGAATATCAATGCAAAATTCTATCTCCCTCTTAGGAGGGATACCCGGAGGTCGTCTGGGAACACGTCTGGGAACTCTGACCATCGAATCGATCAAGGTCCGTATCACACCTCGTAATCAAATACCCGAATGAGATGGTAGATATACCCCTTCTGCACCATCTTCCTAGTCTTGAGCTAAGAATAAACCTACCCTCTGATACAAAGTGTTCCCCACTCGATAACCGGCCTCAGAAACTGAATCGCACCAATCTCTCCCTACAGTCTACATTGGCGTAGCAAGAAGCTAACCAATCCATACCCTGCCGTCCTGGCCTTCTTCTGCTGATATCTGTCAACCCGTCGGCCTCTATGCTCCTCACACTCAAGTGCATGAGCCTGCATGCGGGCAATATACATGCCCGGCTGAAGAGCTACACCTGAGCAAGACTCCGCCAAGTAGTCATCCAGTCCTATGACGTAGCGGTGCACCAGGTCCTCCATATCTGCCACTAACGCGGGAACATACCGAGCTAATGAGTCGAACTCCACGTTGTACTCAATCGCGCCTTTCTCGCTTTAGCATAAAAATCTATCACGTGCCTCATCATCATGGAGGCAAGAAGTGAGCGAGAAATGCCTCTGAGAACTCGTCCCAAACGGCTGGAGGTGCCTGCTCCCCCCGGGACAGCTCCCAAGAATCGAACCAGTCTACAGCGGTATCGCGCAGCCGATGTGAACCTAAGACCACTGACTCGGTCTCCGACGCCTTGATCACTCATGATCCAGAATCGTCGATGAACTCCCGTGGATCATCCTCGTGCCTCGACCCATAAAGCTCGCGGCCGCAACTCGCAGAGTCCCAAGTCTCAAACCATCTCGACTCGTGAACCACGGTACTACTGGACCGAATCACGATTCACCTATCCTCGTGCCTCGCCACGACTCACCAATAACTGGGCCATCTCCTTGTAACCCATGTCCTCTCGCCTCTGTGCCGCGGGGGGCTCAGCCGTGGCCTTAGCAGCCTCTCGCGCGCCATAAACTCTTTGCGGCCGCCGTGGAACTCGCCGTCGGAGGTATCACCTCGGGTAAGGGTTGGGCCTGAGCCCTCGTGACTCTCTGTACTACTAGCAGCTCCTCGGCCTTGCCTTCTCGCCCGGGCTGCCTTACGTGGAGGCATAACTGGTAAGAAAGAGAAATTCGTCAGAAGGGTCTAACCTATAACACCGCTCTAAGGAACGATCTCAGAGTGAGAAGAATGGAAACCAATCCTAAATGTCCTGCAGCCTCCTGATTATAGATGTGGTGCACAACACACCGATAATCAAGACTCTACTAGACACGGTCTGTAGACACTTTCCGAGGATTAACCGCAATGTTATACCCCGTAATTTCAGAATATGTATGTGAGGACGTACGTATAAATGTATAAGCCCTAATTAGGTTAAGGATGAAATCTTTTGGACCAATAGGAGGGCGACATGTGTCACCCCTAGAAAGGGCAAGGTGGACGTTTTCTAGAAGGCAAGTGGACAAGGCAAGTGGTCAAAGTCTTGCAAGATATTTGTGGGGCAAGTAGACAAGAGGTGATGGACTAGTTTCATATTACAGGAATTATGACATTGAGTATACGAAAGTCTTATAATGAGATATTAGAATTTAAGTGAATTGAGGTTAAGAATTAATTATGTATATAATTGATAAATTATACGGAGGCAGGTCATTTAATTAAATTAAGTGACCGCCATGTGTAAGGCAGGTGGCGGCAAAGTGGGATCCTCATCACTTAGGCGGTATGCATGCAGATAAATGCATTGACTAAGAAATTGTGTGGAAACCAATTTCCATACCAAAAAGGAGATATCAAATATTCTTTCTGTGGCACAAGAAAAGACCAAAAGAAGCAGCCTCATTCTCGTCCATTTTGAAAACGTATGAGTACAATACCTTGATAAATTTTTAGTCCAAATTCGTAGAAAGTAAAGGCAGCGTTAACTTAGTTCTTCATTTTAGAATTCGGTACGAAAATGAGGCTTAAAGTGATGGGTATTAAATGTCACCTTAATGTCTATGAGAAATTATGGGTCGTGTTATTTACAAACCCCCAAGATGGATGAAATTCACCCACACTTAAACATTTTACAAGTCTTGAAAAATATTTTCCTCTCCCTCCATCCCTAGTTGCTCTCGTCTAAACAGCCCCCTCCCCTACCAAAAGTTGTCCAAAAACTCTTAAACTTATAAGTGTTCTTCCTTAGTATGTTAGGAAGATTACCAACCAAGATTTAGATAAGATTTTCACACCCATAGCCTCTAAAACACCACCAAAACCGAAACTGGACAGTTTTGAAGACTAAGTGTTCTTCACCTTTTGGAGTCAAATTCTTGAATAGAAGTTGGTTGGAACTTCTAAGGCTAAACTATGGTGAGTTGGAACACAAGAAATTGGAGCTAAAACACAAAGGTTTGTAGCTAAGACTTGCTTTGGAACGGCTTTAAAAAACTTGGATATTGTTGGGCTAGTATTGAGGTAATGAGCCTTAAACTCTTTGTGAATTTGATTATTATGTATATAAGGATATTATACATATATTGAAAGTATATTATGGACTATAACTTATATAAAGATTGGAATATAAGTTGAAGGACTAATGAAGTATTGGATAAGTAAAAATGTAAAAGTTGGCCAAAGACCCCAACTTAAGGACCATATCTATTTTGGACTTTTTACTTTGGACTTCATTATTTATTGTTATTATGAAGGCGAGATAGTAAACCGCGTTACCGTTTGGGCGCGTAATCCCCTTCTTTTACTTATTGTTATTTTGAAGGCGAGATAGTAAACCGCGTTACCGTTTGGGCGTGTAATCCCCTTCTTTTACTTATTATATTTATGAAGGAGAGATTATTAATCGCGTTCTGTTTGGGCGTGTTATCCCCTTCCTTACTGATCGAAATTAATGTGTCTTATTTATGGCACGTCGGTTACTGTTATCGGGCTTTGTTAAAAATGGAGAATTGAGTAAAAACGGGGGAAGTGCTGCCCAATTTTCTGTAGACTAAGAGAAACCTTACTTAGAAGAATCCCACGAAAAGCTAGAAGTAATAGTCGTGTTTTGACTATTATAGGTTGACACCCTGCGCGCGACATATCCGACTTGGCAAGTGGATTTAGCCGAGGAGGTATGTGATTCTTCCTATCTCTTTAAGCATGATATTTTCCAAATATATATATAGTACGGTAGACGTACGTGTGTTAAACTAAACTTGGTTTTACTTTGATACCTTTGGACTTGAGTTCTAAATAATAAGGATCTTGAATATTTCAAAGAAGTTGTGAATCATTTTTGGAAAGAATGTAACACTTGATTTTTACAAAAAGCTTAAGGGTTATACTAGCTTTATGGGAAGTTAGGTATAACGACTTAAGAAAGATAAGAAAACGGTTTTGTTATTATTTGTTTATCAATGCTTGAAATGTTGTCTGAAGGTATGGTAAATTGGTTTGATAGTCTTGTTATGATACTACGTGTATTGGTATCTTGTGACGCTCATGTAAGTAGATTATTCTTGTTATGCTTATATTGATCAACGATAAGTCGTTGTGTTCAATTCTTGTGATGTTTGTGAAAAGAGGTTATTCTTATTGTGCTTATGTTGTATAACGATAAGCCATTGTGTTAAGTATTGTATCACTCACCTCTTGACATGTTATACCGGGGGTTAAACTGCCCCCCGATGCGGGAAATGCCTCATGCGGGTCCAGGGGACCTATGCGGAGCTACGGGAGTTCCAGGTTAGTGTGCGGGGAATACCTCATGCGGTCTATGTGGCCATGCGGACTGCGAGAGTCCAGGACAATGCCGAGGAGTAGCTACCCTCGATGCGGGGAATACCTCATGCGGGCCTAGGTGGCCTATGCAGACTGCGGGAGTCCATAATTAGGCATGCATAATGATACTATGGGCGATTGGCCTTGCTTCGATCATTCGCGGCCTAGAAAAGACCTGTTGCAGTATACCTATTATTGCTCTTGTTTGTGATATGACACTTTGTGCAGTTAACTCAGTTATTTTCATACATACTTGTGAATTGGTTTTAAAGTGTTATGGATTTTACATATGTATATATATCTCAGATTTCTGATTTCACATACTGTACTCAGATCGACCTCCTTGAGCGCATACGCCGCAGGTAAAGGGAAGCAGGTGGTAGATCCTCAGTCTTAGGATCTCTATTCAGGTGTCAGGAGCTCCATTTCTCAGGAGGCTCGACTTTTGGTATGGTCCTCCCTGGTGTTGTAGATGTTTGTACATTCAGGGGTATGACGGGGCCCTGTCCCGTCATAGTGGTTACTTTTCCCTAGAGGTCTGTAGTCCTGTCGCATTTTGGGATTGTAACTGTTCACTATTTGGTAATGTTATATATACGCCGAAAGGCAACTTTTCCTTGGATAGACTATTCTTACTTTTATTGTTTCATGTCTTGGTTATATTTCCGCTGGTTACTCTGATGTTTGGCTACTTGGGTGTCAGGATAAGGCACCAGTCACGGGCTCGGGATCGGGTCGTGACAGGAGTAGGAGTGCTTAATGATGCTACGGGGCGGATGACCTTGCTTTGACCATGAGCTTTCTATTTTCATGCAGTATAGTATATGCTTGATATTCTCATTGTTAGTAAGGCACAGTGTTCTGTAAACTGATTTTTATACATGTCTCCAGTTATTTTAGACTTATGAGGTATTTTCGGTATTTTCCAGTTTTGCATACTTAGTGCATATTGTGTACTGACCCCCTTCCTCGGGGGTTGTGTTCATGTCGCATGTAGAGGTAAGCAGGTGGTGGATCCTCACTCTTAGGATCACTGGTCTGGTGTCAGAAGCTCCATTCCTCCGGAGGCTTGTTTTTGTTGGTACGGTTTTTCCCTGATGCTATAGGTATTACGTACATTCAGGGGTATGGCGGGGGCCTGTCCCGCCACAGTTGTTATTCCTAGAGGTATGTTGTCACGTTTGTGGTTTTGGGCTGTAAGAACAAGTTGTACTGTTATACTTTTGATTAAGTATATTTTTATGGAAGGCAGCCTTGTCGGCTTGCCAGTGATGTTTACTTTATACAGGTTATGTGTTATGTACGTTCCGTTGCTATTCTCTGATGTATACCTGGCGGGGTGCCCGGTAGGGCACCAGTCGCGGTCCCGGGGTCGGGTCGTGACAAAAGTGGTATCAAAGCAGTTAGTCCCCGGAAAGTGTCTACAGACCGTGTCTAGTAGTCTTGATTATCGGTGTGTTGTGCACCACATCTATAATCAGGAGGCTGCAGCATATTTAGGATTGGTTTCCATTCTTTCACTCTAAGATCGTGCAATAGAGTTGTGTTATAGGTTGAACTTCCTCTGATATTTTCCTTTATGTATCAGTTATGCCTTCACGCAACGCAATCGCGCCCGATGGCAAGACAAACCGGCGGAGGCGCTAGTAGACGCGAGGGTCACGAGGCACATGCCCGCCTTTACCGAGATGATGTTTGAGCGGCGAGTTCCACGACGCCGCCTCGAGTTCGAGGCGGCGAATGCTATCGAGACCGCGCAGATCGAGCCTCCATCCACAACCAGGGATGAGTATAGAGATTACGGAGAGCGATCCTTATTGACGGCAAAGATAGCGGTGGCAACGACAGAGCGAGCAGCAACAACCCAGAGCCGATGGGCTTACTGATTCGGATTTCTTGGGTTGTCATCCACCCGAAGTTCTATGGTTCGAGATCCGGCGAGGATCCTCAAGAGTTTGTTCGACGCCTGACGGACCATGCAGTGCTTAGGGCCTCGAGATCGAGTGCATTATGCTAGCCTCTTACCGGTTACGCCATATTACGTTGAACTGGTTTGAGTCATGGGAATTGTCTAGAGGTGAGGATGCTCTTCCAGCTGTTTGGGAGGAGTTCACAGAGGCTTTCCTGGATCACTTCTTGCCTCCTGAGATGAGGAGAGCCCGCGTAGATAGATTCTTGACCTTGAGGCAGAACGGGAGGACTATCGTGAGTACACCTGAGTTTGACTCATTGGCTAGGTATGCGCACACCATTGTAATGGCACATGGCCGGGGTTCATCGATATGTGATGGGCTAGACCGTCATATGATTATCGTGCATGCTGGGGTGGCTCTTCACCCGTATGGATATTGCCAGATGCGACGTATGCGCAGGGATTGAGGCGAGAGAGGAGGATCGGCTAGACTTAGGACCCAAGAGGCCGTGACAGCTGCCTCGTAGCGCTGAGGCGACCTCGCAGCAGACTAGGTCCACATTTCACCAAAGACAGAGTGCTCCTTCTCGATTTTCCGCGGAGGTCCGATCACCGGTCATTCGAGCGGTCGTGGCTCCAGGACGTCAGGATTTCAGGGAAGCAGAGATCGCTACCGATCGAGACCACCCCCATCTCGGTGTGCTCGATGCGGTAGGTCTCACCCAGGCGAGTGTCGTGTTCCTTCCGGAGCTTGTTACTCTTGTAGCCAACAGGTCCATTTGAAGAGAGATTGTCCGACCAGAGGGGGCGGGAGTATTATGATTCAGCCGGCGGTCGATTCTTTGGATCTTCATCTTTGACGGCATGCGCCCGAGGCGTGGGTTCACGGCCGCCAGCCGCGGCAGGTCGTGGTGGGGGTCTCAGTTCCAGCGGTCCTCAGAACCGCATTTATGCTATGTCCAGCCGTCAGGACCAGGAGGCGTCGCCAGATGTCGTCACAGGTACATTATTAGTTTCTTGCTGTGATGTATATGCTTTGATAGATCCAGGTTCTACCTTATCCTATATATCTCCTCATATTGCTGGTAGAATAGGGATAGAGCCCGAGTCCATAAAACCTTTTGAGGTGGCTACGCCAGTAGGTAATTCGGTGGTAGCCGAGCGGGTATATAAGGCTTGCCCAGTGACTATATACGGTCGTCAGACTCTCGCTGACTTGATAGAGTTGGATATGACGGACTTTGATGTGATTATGGGTATGGATTGGCTAGCGTCTTGCTATGCCAATGTGGACTGTAGAGAGAGATTGGTACGGTTCCAGTTCCCTGGTGAGCCGGTTATCGAGTGGAAGGAGAATACTGCGTCGCCGAGGGGTAGATTTATTTCTTACCTCAAGGCTAGGAAGATGGTGCGGAAGGGGTATATCTACCATATGGTTCGGGTATTCGATACTGATGTTGAGATACCGGACCTTCATTCAGTTCCGGTCGTTAGAGAGTTTCCAGACGTATTCCCAGATGAGCTTCCGGGTATCCCTCCTGAGAGGGAGATTGAGTTTTGCATTGATATGTCGCCAGATACTCGACCGATATCTATTCCGCCATACAGGATGGCCCCCGCCGAGTTGAGGGAATTGAAAGACCAGCTGAAGGATTTGCTGGAGAAAGGCTTCATCAGGCCAAGTGTTTCTCCCTGGGGAACGCCAGTGTTATTTGTAAAGAAGAAGGATGGGACGCTGCGTATGTGTGTTGATTACAGGCAGCTGAATAAGGTAACTATCAAGAATGATATCCTCCCGTGATTGATGATTTGTTTGACCGGGCGGGTGCGAGGTGTTTTTTCCAAGATAGACTGCGATGCAGTTATCATCAAAGTCGCGAGTTAGAGGCGATATCCCAAAGACTGCATTCAGGACCCGGTATGGGCACTATGAGTTCAGGGTGATGTCTTTCGGGTTGACCAACGCCCCAACATTATTCATGGATTTGATGAACCGGGTGTTCAAGCCATTCTTAGATATGTTCGTTATAGTATTCATTGATGATATCCTGGTTTATTCGCGCACAGAGCAGGAACATGCGGATCATTTGAGGGCGGTATTGGGAGTCCTCCGGGACCGGCAGTTGTATGCCAAGTTCTCGAAGTGCGAGTTTTGGTTGGCTTCAGTGGCTTTATTAGGGCATGTTATCGGGGTCGATGTCATTCGGGTTGATACAACAAAGATTGAGGCAGTCAATACTTGGCCTAGACCCACTACACCGACGGAGGTGCGCAACTTTTTGGGCCTTGCGGGTTATTATCGGAGGTTTGTGGAGAAGTTTGCTTCCATTTCAGCACCTTTGACTAGGCTGACTCAGAAAGCAGCTATGTTCCGGTGGACGGATGCTTGTGAGGAGAGTTTTCAGTTACTGAAGGAGAAATTGACGACCGCCCCAGTCCTTACTCTTCCAGAGGGTTTAGACGGATATGTGGTTTATTGTGATGCGTCGGGTGTCGGGCTTGGGTGCGTACTGATGCAGCACGGCAAAGTTATAGCTTACGCATCTCGACAGCTCAGGAAGCATGAGAAGAACTATCCCACACATGACTTAGAGTTGACAGCAGTGATTCATGCATTGAAGATCTGGAGACATTATTTGTATGGGGTTCATGTGGATATTTACACAGACCACAATAGCCTCCAGTATATCTTTAGCCAGAGGTAGCTAAACTTGCGGCAGAGACGGTGGTTGGAGTTACTTAAGGATTATGATGTCGATATTCTATACCACCCAGGGAAGGCCAATGTAGTTGCAGATGCCCTTAGTCGCAGATCGATGGGTAGTCTGTCTGATGTACAGCCAGAGAGAAGGGATATGGTCCGAGAATTACATCAGCTAGCGAGCCTTGGGGTTCGTTTGGTTCATTCTGATAGTAATGGAGTTCGGGTTCGAGAGGTTGCCGAATCTTCCATCGTCAAGGAGGTGAAGAAGCGACAGTATGAGGATCCGATTATGGTACGGTATCGCGATGCGGCTCTTCAGAAAGAGAAGAGTCTATTTGAGGTAGCACCTGATGGGGTGCTAAGATTCGAGGGCCCATTGTGTGTTCCCTATGTGACAGGTCTTCGTCAGCAGATTCTGGGGGAGGCACACAGTGCTCGTTATTCTATTCATCCGGGGTCGACTAAGATGTACCATGACCTCAGGTGTATCTATTAGTGGGATGGCCTGAAGAGGGGCGTTGCAGAGTTTGTGGCGCAGTGCCCGAATTGTCAGCAGGTCAAGGTTGAGCACCAGAAATCCGGTGGGCTATTGCAGGCTATTGATATTCCGACTTGGAAGTGGGAGGTGGTAAATATGGATTTTATCACAGGGTTACCTCACACTCAGAGGAAGCATGATTCCATCTGGGTTATTGTCGATAGGCTGACGAAATCAGCCCATTTTCTTCCAGTCAGGACGACTTTTTTGGCCGAGGATTATGCTAGATTGTATACCAGAGAGATTGTGAGATTGCACGGAGTGCCTATATCGATCATTTCGCATGCGGAGCCCGGTTCGCTAACTTCGGAGGTCTTTCCGGCGGATTAGGGACACATGTGAGTCTCGATCGCGTTTCATCCTCGCACCGGGCGACATGCCGAGCGTACTATCCGCACTCGAGGATATGCCGGGCTTGTGTTATTGATTTCGAGGGTAGCCGAGGATCATTTACCTCTTGTGGAGTTTGCTTATAACAACAGCTACCATTCTAGTATCCAGATGGAGCCTTATGAGGCCTTATACGGGAGGAAGTGCAGGTCACCGATAGGTTGGTTTGAGGTTGGAGAAGTTCAGTTGGTCGGGCCAGACTTGATTCAGCAGGCAGTGGATAAGGTGAAGCTTATCCAGGAGCGATTATTGTCAGCTCAGAGTCGACATAAGTCGTATGCAGATCATCGGCGTCGGCACTTGGAGTTTGAGGTAGATGATTGGGTTTTCCTGAAGGTATCACCCATGAAGGGCGTGATGAGATTTGGAAATAAAGGGAAACTTAGCCCAAGGTACATTGGGCCTTATCAGATTATCTGTAGAGTAGGCAAGGTTGCCTATGAGCTGGACCTACCGTCCAATCTGGAGGCAGTACATCCAGTTTTCCATGTGTCTATGTTGCGGAAATGTATTGGAGATCCATCTAGAGTGCACCCAATTTGTGATGTCCAGGTGACAGAGGGGTTATCGTATGAGGAGAGTCCCATAGCGATACTCGATCGTCAGGTTAGGCGACTTCGGACAAAGGATGTGGCCTCCGTCAAGGTCTTATGGCGGAACGAGAACAGGGAGGAGATGACGTGGGAAGCAGAGGAGGACATGAGGAAGAAGTATCCTCACTTATTCCCTACACCCCCAGGTAACCCACTTTCCTGATTGTTAGTTTTAATTTAACAATTATGCTTGAGTAATGTTTTGGAAACGTGGAGCGTTTTTATTTGCAAGAGAAATAGTTAAGAGGGTCTATGTCGATATTGGGATTTGAGTAAGCCTAGAAGGAACATTCGGGACGAATGTTTCTAAGGGGGGAGAATGTTACACCCCGTAAGTTCAGGTCATGCGTATGAGAGCGTACGAAAGGGAGTAAGACTTAAAATTTTTGAAAGATAGGTTGACGGATTGTTTCGGACGGGTTTTTAAGTCAACTTTGAGGCGGTTTATGTCCAGTTGCATTATGAGTTACTAGGTGTTTCAAAGGCCTAGTGCGTAGTTCGTTGAGTCTAGTTCCCAACGCAACCAACCGTTCGTCGATAGGACATCGGAGTAGAAAGTTATGGGAGTTACAAGTTCAGTGCGCAGTCGGACATAAAAGTGTTTCGAGAGCCAGAGCGCAGCGCGGATGGCGCATGGCGCCAGATGATCTGAGTGTTCGCTGAAGCCAGTGCGCCGGAAGCGGGCCGCGGCGCCGGAAAGATCTGAGGGTGGGCAGAAGTTTCAGCGCCGCGGCGCAGGCTGCAGGGCCGCGGCGCCGAGGCGGGTTCTGCGAGGGTGAGTGGAAAAATCTGAACTGTTTGTTTTAAAAAAAGCCATGGGAGGGTGACAAGTGTCCCCCCCCCCCCATCTGATTTTTGCATGCACTATTTATTGACCAAGTCTTGAAGACTTGGTCATTCTTCAAGCTCTTCTCTCTCTCTAAATTGGAAGCTCTTCCTTCTCTCTAGAAAATCAAAAGGAAATCAAGGATTGAGAAAAATCTGAAAAGTGTGGCAAGAAGGAAACTTATTTGCAAGCTTGTAGGAGTTATTGTGGTGGTGTTTTTGGAAAGGAGGCTAGCAAATTTGTTGGATTAATTTGGCTAAAGCTCTAAGGTAACAATTCTTTCTCTTGTTGCTAGTTTTTGGTGTTGCATGTGAAGAAAAAAGAACTTGTAGTGGTAAATATTGCTCTTAGATGCTTTGCATGCAAGAAAAATAGTTTGGATATGAAAGGATTGGATAAGAATGATATGTAAGCATGTTGTAGCTTAAATACTACCTTAAACTTGTTAAGTTAGTTGTTATACATTGTGGGGCAGAATTTTACACATCCAAGATTAGGTGTGTAATCCCCTTTGAAATGTTTGGATTGTTGGGCCTTAAATGTGGCGTTTGGATGTTGAATTCGGCCTTGAAAAAGGTGGCAAAGTATGTAGAAATAAAGGAAATGCTGCCCGATTTTCCATAAAATTTAGTGACTTTGCACTTGGATTATTCTACGTTGAAACTAGAGGTTAATAAACGTATTATGGTCATTATAGGTTGACATACTACGTGCGGTATTTTGGACTTAGCAAGTGGATTGACCGAAGAGGTATGTGGAACTTTCCTATCTCTTGAGCATGAATAGTTTTACCTATATAGTACGGTATACGTACAAGACCTTGGTATCCTTTACTCGTTTTTAAAGTGTCCAAGTCGGTGGAGTTAGGGGATTTACTCACTTCTTTAAAAGTAGTAAGGATGTCTTAAGTTTTCAAGGTTAAGGGACTTGGAGTGTTTTTAAGTATATGATACTTGTTCCGTTTTAAATCTACAAGTCCCTTGGATATAGGAAAAATGTGATTTAATTATAGTATGAAGTTGATATAACGACTTTATAGGAAGTTGGTTATATTAGCCTCATGGAAGGTTTAAAGAGAAATTTATTCTAAGTAAAACAAATAAGGATAAATGACGTGAATTTATGAAAGGCAAATTGATTTTAAGGCATCAATTGCCTAAGGTTTTAAAAGAGTAGAAGTACATAGTACTTGGGTTAAATTCCCGGATTTCATAAAGACATGTTAGTGCCTTAAGTAAAATGAGAATGTGTATGAACAAGATTAATAAGAAGTTAAGGGGATTCTTAACTTGCTTGTATTATGTGTGATAGCCGGTTTGTGCTAATGATATATATATTATTATTTATTACGGGGTCATTCCCCAGGTTGTGGTATTTGCATATTCCGTGGATTTGCTACCTACGATGCGAGGAATACCTCATGCGAGTCCGTAGGGCTCATGCGGGTGAAATAGTCCCATGCGGGTGAGTACAGCCTATGCGAGGAATACCTCATGCGGGTCCACATGACCCATGCGGGTGAAATAGTCCCAGGAGTAGGAGTGCTTAATGATACTGCGGGGTGGATGACCTTGCTTTGACCATGAGCTTCCTATTTTCATGCAGTATAGTATATGCTTGATATTCTCATTGTTAGTAAGACACAGTGTTCTGTAAACTGATTTTTATACATGTCTCCAGTTATTTTAGACTGATGAGGTATTTTCGGTATTTTCCAGTTTCACATACTTAGTGCATATTGTGTACTGACCCCCTTCCTCGGGGGCTGCGTTCATGCCGCAGGTAGAGGTAAGCAGGTGGTGGATCCTCACTCTTTGGATCACTGGTCTGGTGTCAGAAGCTCCATTCCTCCGGAGGCTTGTTTTTGTTGGTACGGTTTTTCCCTGATGCTATAGGTATTACGTACATTCAGGGGTATGGCGGGGCCCTGTACCGCCACAGTTGTTATTCCTAGAGGTCTGTAGTCACGTTTATGGTTTTGGGCTGTAAGAACAAGTTGTACTGTTATACTTTTGATTAAGTATATTTTTATGGAAGGCAGCCTTGTCGGCTTGCCAGTGATGTTTACTTTATACAGGTTATGTGTTATGTATGTTCCGCTGCTATTCTCTGATGTATACCTGGCGGGGCGCCCGGTAGGGCACCAGTCGCGGCCCCGGGGTCGGGTCGTGACATAAATCTTCCATTCATTGAAGCCTTGGAGCAAATGCCAGGCTATGTAAAGTTTATGAAAGACATTCTTTTTAAAAAAAGGAAGCTGGCAGATTATGAGATAGTGGTGCTGACAGAGGAGTGCAGTGCTATATTGCAGAAGAAACTTCCCCCTAAGCTGATAGATCCAGAGAGTTTCACCTTATCTTGCACCATAGGGAGTGTTACATGTAAAAGTGCTTTATGTGATTGAGGGCAAGTGTCAATCTGATGCCCTTCTCTGTGTTTAGAAGACTTGGTTTTGAGGAGGCAAGACCAACCACAGTCACTCTGCAGCTAGCTGATCGATCAATTTTGCATCTCTAAGGAATAATTGAAGATGTGTTGGTACAAGTGGGTAAATTAATCTTTCCTGATGATTTCCTCATTTTAGACATGGATGAAGATGAAAATATGTCCATCATCCTTGGGATACCATTCCTAGCCACATGGAGGGCACTTATTGATGTTGAGAAAGGAGAGTTGAAGCTCAGAGTTCAAGATGAGGAGATGATCTTCAAGGTTCTCAAACCATCCCCTGAACCACAAGTAAATGATAGATGTTTCTCTATTGGTGTAGTTGATAAAAAGGTTCCTCATGAAAGTTCCAAGGGTACTGATGCCCTTGATGGTAAGACTTCTGAACTAGCAGTTGATGAAAAAGAATTGAACCCCTCTGAAATCAGCACTGTGAAAAAGAAGAGGAGGAGGAGAAAAAGAATGTTGCTAAAATGGATATGCGAAGGGGACACTATACCCCATTGATTTAGTAAGTAACATGCGTCCGGCTAAAAGACGTTAAAGACAACGCTACTTGGGAGGCAACCCAATGTTTTTAATTATGTAATTTCAATTCTTGTTTTAATTATTTTATTTTGTCTTGAACAGTCTCACGATCTTGGTTTTTGTCTTATGTTTTGATGGCAGGTGGACTAAGGACTGCCCTAAGTGGAAAAGGATAAAAAAACGTTTGAAAAGATCAAAACTCGAGCACAGCGTCGTGGCGCCAAAATGCAGGGCCACGGCGCTGCAACTTCAGAGAGTCCAGAAGCTTGTGCAATTTCTAGAATTTTCCTCCCAGACCTCCGTTATGACCGCTGTGTTGTGTCAGTAAGTTATCCCTTTATTATTAAGTCTTCACATATTGGAGACAATGTTCGACAAGATTTAGGGTGCTTCTGTGGTTTTGAAGATTGACTTGAGGTTCAGGTATCACTAGCTAAAGATTCAAGCCAATGATGTTCCCAAGATGACTTTTCGGATTCATTATAGGCATTATGAGTTCTTGGTGATGTCATTCGGGTTTACCAATGCCCTTGCAATATTCATGGATTTGATGAATGGGATATTCAAGCCATACTTGGATTCTTTTGTTATTGTGTTTATTGATTACATTATGATATATTCGAAGAGTCGGGAGGATCATGAGCAGCACCTAAGAGTGGTTCTTGGGATTTTGAAGTAGAAGAAGTTATATGCTAAGTTCTCAAAGTATGAGTTTTGGTTGAGTTTTGTGGCATTCTTGGGGCACGTGGTGTCCAAGGATGGGATTATGATTGACCTTAAGAATATAGAGGCAATTAGGGACTGGCCTAGACTGAATTCCGTGACAAAAATTTGGAGTTTCGTGGGTGTTTCTAGCTACTATCGTTGGTTTATCAAGGGTTTCTCTTATATTCATATGACGCATTTGACTTAGAAGGAGGTTCCGTTCCTTTGGTCCAATGAGTGTGAGCAGAGCTTCCACTACGTAATGTGATGCTTCTAGGATTAGGTTGGGTTGTTTGTTGATACATGAAGGTAAAGTTATTTCTTATGCATCAAGGCAGTTGAAGGTGCATAAGAAGAATTACATTGTTCATGATTTGGAGTTGGCTATTGTTGTGTTTTCTCTTAAGATTTAGAGGCATTATCAGGTGTATATCGACCACCACAATCTTCAATACATGTTTAAGCAAAGGGATTTGAAGTTTAGGCAGTGTGAGTAAATGAAGCTATTTTAGGATTATGATATAACCATTTTTTTATCATCCAGCTGAAAGGAGGTTATTATTGGGAGTTTAGCTTATCTGGTTATTTCTGAACTTTCGTTGACATTAGAGGTCCAGTCTCTGGCCAACCGTTTTGTGAGGCTTGATCTTTCGAATCCGAGTAGGATACTGGCTTGTATAGAGGCGAGGTCATCACTTTTGGATCAGATTTGAGCACACAAGTATGATAATGTGTGGTTGTGCAAGATTTGAGATAAGGTGATGAGTGGCGAAGCCAAAGAGGTCATGATTGATAGTGAGAGAATTCTGAGGATTAAGGGTAGAGTGTGTGTACCTCGTATGGGAGATTGACTAGATTGATTATGGAGTAGGCCCACAGCTCTAGGTATTTGATTCATCCGAGTGATACTAAGATGTATTATGTTTTGAGGCAGCACTACTATTGGGGTAGGATGAAGAGAGACATTGTTGATTTTGTGTCTCGGTGTCAGAATTGCCAGTAGGTCTGATGCAAGTAAGGAGGGGTGATGCTTGGTAAGTGGTTCAGGTGTTGGTGATACTCGGGTTAACCCAAAATTGTATGCCAAGGATGGGGTTCTTAGGTTGGTCCGATAGGGTGGTGTTTGGTGGTTGTTTCAGGTAGTTGTGCTTGGAAAAGGACTTAGGCATTTTGTGGAGTTGTCACGGGTGGGATGAGGGTCAGGGTGATGTTTGGGACTTGGTGTTTTGATAGTGATAAGGTCAATACCTACATACAAATCCAAATATAAACATGTTTTTCAATCTTTACGTAATAGGTCCAATTCCATTCCATTTTTCATGCCATAATAAGCATATTACCATAGGTTGAACGACCATCTTTAGAATTCTGAGCTTATCACATCGAGGATCAAATTGTAACCTTGGGTCTACGGGGATTTTTACATCACTACCTCTCCTGATTTACTCCAAAAGAACTTGGCAAACAACTTATGTAGTTGATTGATAACTCTTTTAGATGTATCTATAGCTGAAAGCAGATATATTGACATGGTTTGTAGCATATGAGAGATAAGTATGTATCTACCACCAAAAGTGTAATGAATCGATCATCGTTTTCAGAACCGATGCTCTATTTTACGTGTCATCTATTCAGAAGCTCCATAATCATTATTTGACTTGATTGCAAAAATTGAAGTCAAACGAATATCATTTCGTTCATATTAGGAGAAGGTTTTTTTAGAAAACTCGATATTTAATTATTTATATTAGTTACTCATTTAAGAAAACTTGTGCGGATTAGCGGCCTAAAGATTTCATTGGATTTGTTTTATTATTTATGACCTACAAAAATTGATGAAACTAATTTTAGAGTTCGTTTTGTTACTTTTTTTTACAATTAAGTCGGTTTTGATATTTATATACCTATTTATTATAAAAGATGATCACGACAAGAAATAAGACTTGGATTAAAAATTAATTAAGTTTGTTAGCTTCATGTTGATGTTTATCACTTGCGGAGATAGTGGAACAATTTTCTAGGCTTGTGGGTGAGTTTTGAGTAAGAAAAATGATATTTTGGAAATCCTTAAGTTAAGAATGAGAATGATTGACCAAAGTCAACATAGGAGGTAAATGCATTCGTGTTTAAGTTTCATCGATTCCATTAGGTACATAATGTGATTTATCAATTGGTTGAGTTACTGAAACCATTCATGAGGCGATCAGATGCCAATCAGAGAAGAAAATTTTGAACTTCTAAGTTTAAGAAGTTTGACCAAAAGATGACTTTTGGGTAAATGTGCCTGTAATTAAATGTCGATAGTTTCATAAGGTCCAAAACACGTTTTATGACTTAGTTGGGTAGGTAGTTCACGTACCAAGGGGTTCGGAAAGGTTTTGGACATTTTTCCTCAAAGGTTGAATTTTTGAGAAAGTTAGAGTGCTTTTGTAGAAAAGTGCACCTTAATGATGTCAGATCAGTATGAGTGTGCAAGAAAGTTTGTAGAGTCTTTTATACTCAAGTTACATATTTTGTTTGTGTCTGAGAAGTTCTGAATGTGTTTCGACTCGTTTGGAGAATACTTAAAATCATTGAAATGTAATTTTTTCCTACTTTAGCAGTGAATTCATCAAAATCTATAAAGATGTTGATGATCATGTCTTGATAAAAGTTGTATCCCTTTGAGTATAGTTTCACAGGTTCAAACCATTCATGAATTTGACATCTGTGCAAGGAGTTATGGCAGTTTTAGTGTAACGACCCGTTCCGGGGCCCGTTACTGGTGCCTTATCCCGGGCACCCTAGTGACACAACATCAGAGAAAACCAGCGGAAAATAAAACTTTAAACAAGAAACAAGATATATGAACATAAAACAGGCCAACCCAACGGTTACCTTCCAATAACATAAATAAATACAACTCTTTCAAAACGAACAGTTTAATCCTTTTTACAAACCCTGCCCACAACAAAGATTACATGCACTTAAGATTTACAACAACTATGACGGACAGGGCCCGCCATACCCCGAATGTACAAGAACCTACGACTCAGGAACACATACTAAAAGATAAGCCTCCGAGAAACGGAGCTTCCCAAAACGCTGAATCGAGATCCTAAGAGCGAGGATCCACGACCGATGTACTTACTCATGCAGATGAACGCAGCTTCCGGGCGAGGTCAAGACAACAGTACCAAGTATGTGAAATCAGAAATATCAGAATGAAATCATACTAGTCTATATAAAGCAGGAGACATGTATGATAACCAAACTACAGTTCACAACATAAAAGCAGTCATGTCCAGTCAGGGACTCACGCCCTCAAGTCATCACTCAAATATAACTATGGGTCTCACGCCCACAACATCAATCATGTTCGCATCATGGCCGCATGCCCCCGGAATTCTGCATCGGTGTAGACATGTCCATGATGCAACAATAATACCAATGCCCCCGGAATTCTACCTCGGTGTAGACACGTCCATGTGACATCAACAATAATATACTGGGTGATCAACCCTGCCGCATGGCCACATGCCCCCGGAATTCTACCTCGGTGTAGACATGTCCATGTAACCACAATAACAATATATCGGGTAATCAACCCTGCCGCATGGCCACATGCCCCCGGAATTCTACCTCGGTGTAGACATGTCCATGTAACATCAACAACAAGACAGCAATCAAAATGGAAACATACCCGTGGAATTCTCCGTCACTGCCAGCACGTCCAAGTAAGTTCTCAACAAGTCAACCGGCCCTCTATCGAGAGACGCGGTAACACAGAAATACAACATTTGCACAACAAAGGCTATCATCACAAGCATAGGCAGGTTTCACACAACTCAAAGTACTTTCACATAAGTCACATAATACCCGTAGTATAAAAATCGTGACTATCTTTAAGTAAACAAGACACTTCCCTTTTTTTTTTAAAATCAAGTAACAACATTATTTTCCAAACGTTCAAGTTTGCCTAATTTCAAATGCTCAAGTCACTTATTTTAGAAAGGTTTCATAACTCATAGTCTTAATCTCTTTTAAAACAATTGAGTAACATATGTCATATATGTGAGTAGTTTATTCTTGTTTATAACGATCTTATTACAGCAGCCATGATCTAGAAAATGTAATATCATTTTGTCTCATCTTAGCTTCTATGCAGATGGAGGTTTCTACTGGTTTTAATACAACACATCATTATTCAATACATTTTCCTTTATTAACGCTGCAGTGGTCTGTCGATACACATTCTCGATTTCCAAATCAAGAAACATTATCCCTTTAAAAACCAAGTACTCATTACTCACGAATGAGGTTTCACACAACATCCACATTAAAACAATTAAGTTAAGTCTCTTATCTTATAATATCAAGTCTCTTAACTTCTAACATCAGTAAACCATTTTCTTACCTACATAAAGCTGTTATAACCAACTTCCCATAAAGCCGTTATAACACTTTATGTTTAAACCAAACAAATACACTTAGCACTGTGACGCCCACCGCACTACATAGCTACACACATATCATGCTAGAACAGATAGGAAGAGGTTCACATACCTCGCGACGAGTATCGACAATAAGCAAAATGCTCCAAGTACTACAACCTTGCTAGCCCTTTCCACTCCTCAAGTAGAATACGCTACTCTTAGTACTTTCACCTAAAAAGGTCACAAACGTCTATTAACTTCAAAACACAAGGTTCCATTTCTACGTAAAATTCGCAGAAGACCTCTCCCGCAACAACAGAAATCTCCTCCTCTATCGAGGCCGCTACCAAGCCAACCAGTGGGGGTTTACATCGCCTAACCTGGACGTGTACAATTCTACTACACAACAATGCTACACAAGTCTACTGTAATACAGTCCTATGTAATTACAGTTCAGTTCTATATATAGTATACCTCAACTATATATTCCTACTACATGTAATCTCCAATTACAATAAGGGGACAAGAATATTTACCTCGACAAGCCCAAAATTATCCAAGTTATAATGTCGATCCCGAGCAAGGTTTAGCTCCTACTGCGGCGCTCCAATCCGCCTCCAAACAACCCTTAGAAGCTCTAACTAACTTCTACTCAAATACTTCAACCAACTATGAAGATTTCCTTAGGGTTTCGTTTGAGACTAAAAGGACAAAAGGTAGTATTTCCTGCTCTACGATAGAGGTAACTTTGAATACAACAAGGTAAAGGCTAAGGTATTTTGGGCATTATAACAATACTCTGAGAGTATTTCTACCAAGAGTGGGTACCACTGCCACACCACTAGGAGGAGGAACCCTTCTCGCCAAAGGCCACGAGGAGGGAGTGGGAGAGGCTTAGGACGAGAACCACTAGAGGAGGAGGGATTTCAAGACTTAGACAAAGTGAGGAGTGAATGAATAAGTCTTCACAAGGGAGTGGTATTTATAGGAAATCAACGGCCTTGATCAAGCCAAGTGCAAGGCAAGTATAAGGCCTTGACTGCCAAGTGCACCCTAACCCCTACTCCACAAAACAAGGCACAAAACATGGCACCAAAAAGCCACAAAACAAGGCCAAAACAAGGAGCCAATAGGCACAAACGTGAGCCAACAGATCAAGCCAAACGTGAACCACATCGAGCACTTGGACGCCCACTTGCTTCCAATGCGGGTGACACATGTCACCCTCCCGTTGGTCCAAAATGTTTTGTCTCTCGGAAAAATACGAAAAAATTAAAAAGCACTTAGCCGGAATTTTCCCTACGAAAGTCAGGAAACGTTTAGAAAACGACTCTAACCGTGTTGTGACAAAGGTAAATTCGCCAAGCCATTTAAAGGGGTGACACGTGTCACCCTCCTATTGGCCCTCAAAAACGCCTTCCAAAAATATCCACAATGGCCAAAATCTCAAAACAAAGTGGGCCCCACAAAACCGTAATTTTCTCCCGTGGGCCCCACGTGACCATTTCCAAAATAAAATTCCATAATTCTAATATAATCTAAGAAGCCCAAATTCCAAACTGGGAACCCAATTCCTTCAACGAACATTTTTCCTTACAAAACCGGAACTTTTTCCGTGGAAGAATCACTCTTTCTTCCTTTCCAATTTTTCTACTGCACTCGCACGCACGCCCTCGCATACATACCACGAGAATACGGGTATAACATTCTCCTCTCCTTAGAAACATTCGTCCGAATGTTCCTTCTCAAGACGGATATCGATGAAGTTCCTCTAACAAGTTGTCAACGCCACACGCCACGAAATAACACACGCTCTCTTCCTTCCTTACTGTCGTGCCCTTCTCGAACACTTGAACTCTCCCAAAGACGTACCATACTTCACCATTACTTACGCTCCCAAAAATCTCGAGTCACTACCTCCAAACTTGGTCATCTTACTAACCTCAAACTTCCTTAAGGCCATTCCCGGCCTTTACGAACCGCTCGTCGAACGCGCCCACGAACTCATACGATGATCATACAAACTGGGCCTAGCATCCTCGTGACCTACCACCTGGCGGGACCACCCAGAACTGACCCCACCTTAATCCGGCTACGGTTGACCCGCATCACGTCCTCAACCCGACCCACAATCGCGTCACGCCCTTGTTCCCCGACACGGAACAATCCTGCTAAATCACATCATGAAAGCTACCACTTCCATCTCACATTACCCATGGACTGATCACTCACAAAAAACCCACGTATACTACGCACTCTGATAAAGGTCAAACATAAAACGAATCTTTTACTCAAGACGACCTTACCTCTAAGGTCTCAATCGTGACAGTCTAGGGCTCACACTTTCCATGCCCCCATACTTATCCTCCCAACTAAGCATGTTTTCTAACTCACAATTAACACAACGCTATTCGTACATAGCACATAATAATGAGACCATCATAACAAGCATACCAAAACTCTAGAGGGTTAAGGATATACCTGAAGCTACCGCTCCACTCTAATCATAGGCCCACCGCAGGCGCATAATCGTAGGGCGCGATGAACCAGCCATCGATCCGAGGTCGAGTCGTAACATCCGTGCTACCCTTGGTCGGACAGCCTCGCAAAATGGCCCCGCTGGCCGCAAAATAACAAGCTCCCCGCACCACGACACTCCCCGAAATGCGGTCTACCACATCGACCACACCGAGGTAGGGCTGACCGCATCTGGCCAACACCCTTACTTCCTCGAAACTCAACCTCGAGCCCCGACCGCCCCGAATACTCTGGATGCTCACGAAGGTTGTGGAGGACCACTCTGCCGGGCGGAGGTACAAAACTAGTATCCGCCGAGGCGGTCCGCCTCGAAAGTCACCAAAGGACCTCGTTGTTCGCCTCTTCACTGATTCGTCATTCCGCCGACCTCTCCGTGCCTCACATCCCGTCAGATGAGCTCGCATGCGGGCAATGTCCATGCCCTGAAGAGCTACTCCGAACATGCCTCGACATGTAATCATCGAGCCCTCAGAACATATCGTGCACTCGATCCTCCATACTAGCTACCAACGCTGGACGCACGCCAATGAGTCGAACTCACATTGTACTCCCGAACCGCACGCCCGCTCGCTCTAAGCATCAAAATCTGCTTACCGTGCCTCCCTCATCCGCGAGGCAAGAAGTGAGTGAGGACAGCCCCCGAAAACTCATCCAATACTGCTGGAGGTGCATGCTCTCCCCGGGAAAGCTCCCATGAATAAAACCAATCGACTTCGGTATCACGCAGCCGATGCGAACCAAAGGTCACAGACTCGGTCTCAAGCCTTGATCACCCGCATGATCCGTCAGAATCGCTTGATGAACTCCTCGGATCATCCTCGTGCCTCGACCCATAAAACTCGCGGGCTACAACTCGTAAAGTCCCGTAGCCTCAAACTATCTCGCCGGGGTGAACCATCGTGCTATCGAATCGAATCGCCAGATTCCAAATTTATCCTCATATCTGCCACGACTCGCCAAGAATCGCCATCTCCTTGTAACCCATCTCCTCCGCCTGCATCGCGGACCGAGGCCTGTGTATCGCGGTCTCAGCAGCCTATTGCCGCGCTCTAACTCTCTGGGCCGGGCGGCGCTACAAAACCCGCCGCCTCAAGCACAACTCGTGCATCGCTCGCTCGCGCTCGCATCTCCTCAGATCTCACTAGCGGTTCTCGGCCGCCTTGCCCTTCGGCTCGTTGCTGCGCGGAGGCATAATCGTAAAAACGAGATACGCTGGAGGGTCCAACTTACAACACGCCTCTAAGGCACGATCTCGTAATGAGAAGAATGGAAACCAATCCTAAATGTCCTATAGCCTCCTGATTATAGATGTGGTGCACAACACACCGATAATCAAGACTCTACTAGACACGGTCTGTAGACACTTTCCGAGGACTAACTGCTCTGATACCACTTTTGTAACTTTGTCGCGAGCCTAGCTCCGACGACCCAACAAATGGTACCGGGCTGCGATCCTCGAGGCATGCCTCACGGCCATCTTCTCGACGTGCCATACGGAGAGCCACGGTTCGGCCCTGTTTCGTGTAGGCTCGCCTCTTTATACGCCACCAAGGAGGTCAAGACAACAGTACCAAGTATGTGAAATCAGAAATATCAGAAATGAAATCATACTAGTCTATATAAAGCAGAGACATGTATGATAACCAAACTACGCTCACAACATAAAAGCAAATATGTCACTGGGACTCACGCCTCAAGTCATCACTCAAATATAACTATGGGTCTCACGCCCACAACATCAATCATGTTCGCATCACGGCCGCATGCCCCGACTCAGATCGGTAGACATGTCCATGATGCAACAATAATACCAATGCCCCATGGCCACATGCCCCTAATTCTACCTGCAGACACGTCCATGTGACATCAACAATAATATACTGGGTGATCAACCCTGCCGCATGGCCACATGCCCCCGGAATTCTACCTCGGTGTAGACATGTCCATGTAACCACAATAACAATATATCGGGTAATCAACCCTGCCGCATGGCCACATGCCCCCGGAATTCTACCTCGGTGTAGACATGTCCATGTAACATCAACAACAAGACAAAGAATCAAAATGGAAACATACCTGGAATTCTCCACACCGCCAAAGACGCCCAAGTAAGTTCTCAATAAGTCAACCGCCTCTATCGAGAGACGCGGTAACACAGAAATACAACATTTGCACAACAAAGGATATCATCACAAGCATAGGCAGGTTTCACACAACTCAAAGTACTTTCACATAAGTCACATAATACCCGTAGTATAAAAATCGTGACTATCTTTAAGTAAACAAGACACTTCCCCTTTTTTTTAAAATCAAGTAACAACATTATTTTCCAAACGTTCAAGTTTGCCTAATTTCAAATGCTCAAGTCACTTATTTTAGAAAGGTTTCATAACTCATAGTCTTAATCTCTTTTAAAACAATTGAGTAACATATGTCATATATGTGAGTAGTTTATTCTTGTTTATAACGATCTTATTACAAAGAATCATGATCTAGAAAATGTAATATCATTTTGTCTCATCTTAGCTTCTATGCAGATGGAGGTTTCTACCGTTTTAATACAACACATCATTATTCAATACATTTTCCTTTATTAACGCCGCAGCTGGTCCTGTCGATACACATTCGATTTCCAAATCAAGAAACATTATCCCTTTAAAACCAAGTACTCATTACTCACGAATGAGGTTTCACACAACATCCACATTAAAACAATTAAGTTAAGTCTCTTATCTTATAAGATCAAGTCTCTTAACTTCTAACATCAAGAAACCATTTTCTTACCTACATAAAGTCGTTATAACCAACTTCCCATAAAGCCGTTATAACACTTTATGTTTAAACCAAACAAATACACTTAGCACCAGACGCCCACCGTACTACATAGCTACACACATATCATGCTAGAACAGATAGGAAGAGGTTCACATACCTCGCGACGAGTATCGACAATAAGCAAAATGCTCCAAGTACTACAACCTTGCTAGCCCTTTCCACTCTCAAGTAGAATACGCTACTCTTAGTACTTTCACCTAAAAAGGTCACAAACGTCTATTAACTTCAAAACACAAGGTTCCATTTCTACGTAAAATTGAAGACTCCCCGCAACAACAGCGTAAATCTCCTCCTCTATCGAGGCCGCTACCAAGCCAACCAGGGGTTTACACGTCTAACCTGACGTGTACCATTCTACTACACAACAATGCTACACAAGTCTCATCAGAATACGCCCCATGTAATTACGATTCAGTTCTATATATAGTATACCTCAACTATATATTCCTACTACATGTAATCTCCAATTACAATAAGTGGACAAGAATATTTACCTCGACAAGCCCAAAATTATCCAAGTTATAATGTCGATCCCGAGCAAGGTTTAGCTCCTACTCCGTGCGCCCAATCCGCCTCCAAACAACCCTTAGAAGTTCTAACTAACTTCTACTCAAATACTTCAACCAACTATGAAGATTTCCTTAGGGTTTCTGGCTGAGACTAAAAGGACAAAAGGTAGTATTTCCGGCTCTACGATAGAGGTAACTTTTGGAATACAACAAGGTAAAGGATAAGGTATTTTGGGCATTATAACAATACTGAGAGTATTTCTACCAAGAGTGGGTACTCACGACCGAACCTGTTCGTGGATCGTGCCTTACCCCTGCACCCTAGTGATACAACATCGAGAAAATCAGGAAAATAAAACATGAACATGAAATAAGAGATATTATAAGTAAACAGTCAACTAAAATAGCTTGCCTTCTCGTATAAATATATACAAACCCCGAATAGTTTAATCCTTTTTACAACCCCGCCCACAACAAGATTACATGCACTTCTAAGATTTACAACAACTATGACGGACAGGGCTCGCCATACCCCTGAATGTACAAGAACCTACAACTCCTGGAACACATCCCAAACGATAAGCCGCCGAAGGAACGGAGCTTCCCAACACGCTGAAATGAGATCCTAAACGCGGATCGACAAATGATGTACTCTACTCATGCGTGATGAACGCACTTCAAGGAGGTCGATAACAGTACCAAGTATGTGAAATCAGAAAGATCAGAATGAAATCATAATAGTCTATAAAAGCAGGAGATGTATGATAACCAAACTACAAGATACACACATAACAGCTTATATCAATTCGTGGTCTCATGCCCACAACATCAATCCCGCCATGAGTACCTTCTCACTACCAGCAGCATGATATGATAACAACAAGACAAAGAATCCAAATGGGAGCATACCCGCGCGCACGATCGTGTCAAGATGTCCAAAGGGAACAAATAAGACAACATTCCAAATGGAAGCATACCCGCGCGCTACGATCGTGTCGCATGTCCAAAGTGGAAACAATAAGACAAAGATTCCAAATGGAAGCATACCCGCGCGCACGATCGTGTCGGTATGTCCAAAGGAGCAAATAAGACAACATTCCAAATGGAAGCATACCCGCAGCGCTACGATCGCGGTCAAGATGTCCAAAGGGAAACAATAAGACAACAAGGCGGTAATCAAAGTGGAAGCATACCCGCGCGCCACGATCGCGGTCGATGTCCAAAGTGATTTAACAAAAGTAACACTATCAGCGAACGCATCTGCGGAATTTCTCCGCCACCGCCGCACGCCCAAGTAAGTTCTTAACAAGTCAACCGACCTCCATCGAGAGACGCCAGAGTATGAAACACAATCTTTGCACAACAAAGGCTATCACAACAAGCATAGGCAAGTTTCACAACAACAAACATAGGCGAAGTTTCACATCAACAAGCATAGGCAAGTTTCACAACTCAAAGTACTTTCATTTTATGCCAAAGTCCGGTTTTAACTCCTAAAGTACTACGCACGTTAAATTCCTTTTAAAGAGATTTATTCCTTTTATATAAAAGTCACCCGATACCTGTAGTATAAAAATAGAGTGACTTATATCTTTTAAGCAAACCAAAACAACTTCCATACTTTCTTTTTTAAAGTCAAGTTACCACATTAAAACCAATGATAAAACCTTTCTTTTGTTTTCATAAGGTCGTTATAACCAACTTCCCATAAAGCTGTTATAACACCTTATGCTTTAAACCAATTTAAGACAACACAATGCCTTTCTTTTCCCTAAGGTTCCAGTTTGCCTAATTTCAAATACACAAGTCTCTTTTTGAAAAGTTCATAGTTCAATGTCTTAATCTCTTTTAAAACAATTGAGTAACATATGCCTTAGGCGAGTAGGTTATTCTTGTTCATAATCAATCTTATTAGCACCATGATCTAGAAATGTAATATCATTTTGTCTCATCTTAGCTTCCATGCATTGGAGGTTTCTACCGTTTTAATAATACTTAATTATTCAATATATTTTCCTTTATTAACGCTGCAGTTGGTTTGTCGATACACATTCGATTTCCAAATCAAGAAACATTATTCCTTCCAAAACCAAGTACTCATTACTCACGAATGAGGTTTCACACAAACATCCATATTAAGTCAAGTCTCTTATCCTTTAAGAATAAGTCTCTTAACTTTTAACCCATTAAACCATTCTTTTTATCTCTCTTAAGGCGTTACACCTAACTTCTCATAAAGCTGGTATAACTCTTATGTTTTCAAACCAAGTACACACTTCTTTCAAAAAGGTTTCTTAATCTTTTAGAATACTCCAAGGTTCTTTTACATCCAGTTGGTTATAAGTCAAATCGCTTATCTTTTAAAAACCACAAGCATTTCTCATTTACATAGAGTCGTTATAACTAACTTCCCATAAAGCCGTTATAACACTTTATGTTTAAAGACAATCAATTACATTTAACACACGTGACGCTTCACCGTACTACATAGTTATACACATATCATGCTAGAACAGATAGGAAGAAGTTCACATACCTCGCGATTTAGTATCGACTAATAGCAAAACGCCCAAGTACCTCAAACCGTCGCTACACTCTCACCAAGCAGATCACCCATACGTAGTACTACAACCTATAGAGGCCACAAAGCGCCTATTAATATCTTTAGATCTAAATGTAGAATATTCTACGTAAAATTCGCAAAGACTCTCCCCGCAACAGAAATCTCCTCCTCTATCGAGGCCGCTACCAAGCCAACCGGGGTTAACACGCCTAACCGACGTGTACAATTCTACTACACAAGAATGCTACACAAGTCTATCGTAATACACCTATGTAATTATTCAGCTTCTTCTTTAAATTCAGCTTAAGTCGCAAGACATTGCCGTAAGTATTATTCAGCTTAAGTAAAAAGACATTGCCTCACAATTATAATGTTCATTTCTATATATAGTATACTTCAACCATATATTCCTACAACATGTAATTTACAATTACAATAGAAGGTCAAGAGTGTTTACCTCGATAAGCCCAAAATTATCCGAGTTTATATGTCGATCCCGAGCAAGGTTTAGCTCCTACTCAAGGCCCGACCCGCCTCCAACCAACCCTTAGAAGTTCTAACCAACTTCTACTTATAACTTCAACTACGGTGAAGATTTACTTAGTGGTTTCGTTTTGTGATCGAGGAAGTATAATAGTATTTTCTGGGTTTTTGTACAAGTGTAACTTTGTGAATACTACAAGGTATTTGGGGCCAAGGTATTTGGACATTATAACACTACTAGAGAGTATTTCTATACCACAAAAGGGGTATTTATACGAGACAACAAGGCTAGTGGTACCCTCGGCTAGTGGCACCACAAAGGGGAGTGGAGGCCTCGCCAAGACTCTCAAAGGAGGGGAGAGAGAGTCGACGAACTCAACACTAAAGGGGAGGGATTTTTAACACTTAGAAAAGATTTTGACGAAGAAAGTTCATCACTTGTAGGGTATTTATAGGTCAAGTGAAGGCCAACCAATGGCCAAGATGAAGACAAGTGCATAGCAAGTGTAAGGCCAAGATTAAGCCATGTGCAACCTTATCCATCTACCCAAAATATCCTACCAACTCCTTGACCACCAATTCAACACAAAAAACGTGCCACACTCCCCATTCTCGTCCGCCAACCTTCACCAATTGAGGTGACAAGTGTCGCCTCTTGGTCCAAAATGTTTCGCCTCTCGGAAAAATCCGCAAAATTATTAATGACATAGCCGAAATTCCCTACGAAGTCGTGGAAAACGCTTCGCCGAAAACGACTCTAACCGTGTTGTGCACAAAAGAATTCGCCAAGCCTAAAGAAGTTCGAAAATTTCTACGACGCCCCCACGCATACTGGAAATACGAGGTATAACATTCTCCTCCTTAGAAACATTCGCCCGAATGTTCCTTCTCAAACAGATAACGAAGTTCTTCTAACAAGTTGCCAACGCCACACCGCCACGAAATATCACACGCTCTCTTCCTTCCTTACTCGCCGCCCTTCTGACACTTGAACTCCTCTAGCATACGCATTCACACTTCACCATTGCTTTCCCAAAACTTTGGAGTCACCACCTCCAAACTTGGTCATCTTACTAGCTTCAATCTCCTTAAGGCCATTCCCGCCTTCACGATCCGCTCGTCGAACATATCCACGAACTCATACGATGGTTATCTAATCATGGGCCTAGCACCCTCGTGACCTACCACCTGGCGGGACCACCCAGAGCTGACCCCACTTTGAAACCGGCCGCGGGTTGGCCCTCAACATGGCCCCAACCCGACCCACTTACGCATCAAGCTCTTGTTCGATCCTAACAATCTTATTTATACAGTCATGAAAGCTACCACTTCCATTACACACTACCTGTGGACTTTATCACACAAAACGTTCTAGGCATAAAAATGCACTCCGACAAGGATCACTTGCAAAATCCGGTACTCAAGACGGCCTTACATCTAAGGTCTCAACTGTAATATTCTAAGGTTCATCATTTTCTCACCCTCAAGCTTACCCTTCACAACCAGTTCTACATCACGCTTTAGCACAACGCTATCCGAACATAACACTAAACACATCATCACATCATCAATACATACAAAACTCTGAGGGTTAAGGATATACCAAAAATAGGCGATTCTGAGGACCGCTAAAATCGAGAACTTCCACCGCGACTTACCGTGGCCCGCCGTGTATGAACATCCCGCTCGACTATGGGAGGTGAAGAACCCGCAATCGATCCCGTAGTCCTGGCTATCCTACTAGCGCTACCCCGGCCGGACAATTTCTCCCAAAATGGCCTCGCCGCCGCATGTAAAACAAACTCCGACTAGCACGACACTCCCACCGCGAGTCTACCACACGGTCACAACGAGGTAGGGGTGGCTTCACCGCTAACACCTCCGCTTCTCGAAAATCTGAACCTCGAGCCTTGACCGCTCCCGAATACTCGATGCTCAAGATTGTGGAGGACCACTCAGATCGGGCGAGGCGCATAACTAGTTCTGCCGAGGCGGTCCGCCTCGAAAGTCACCAAAGGACCCGCTGCTCGCCTCTTCGCCGACTCGTTATTTCGCCGATTTCTCCGCCTCGCCTCCAAGTGCATAAGCTCGCATGCGGCAATGTCCATGCCCACCAAGAGCTACACCGAACAACTTCGCTAGGTAATCATCGAGCCTCAGAACATATCGGTGCACTCGATCCTCCATACTAGCTACTAATGCGCGGGACGTCACGCCAATGAGTCGAACTCACATTGTACTCCCGAACCGCACGCTCGCCCCGCCGCAACCCCAAAAACTGCTGCCCGAGCCTCTCATCCGCGAGGCAAGAAATGTGCAAGAAAGGCCTCTCGAGAACTCGCCCCATAAAGCCGGAAGTGCATGCTCTCCCGACAGCTCCCACGAATCAAACCGGCCGATCATGTATCACGCACCGATGCGAACCTAGACCACCGACTCGGTCTCCGATGCTTGATCACTTTATGATCCACAGAATCGCCGGATGAACTCCTCGCGATCATCCTCGTGCCTCGACCCATAAAACTCGCGTGTTACACTCGTAAAATCCCGTAATCTCAAATCGTCGCCGGGGTGAACTACGGTGCTATGGATCGAACTATCTGCGTCCGGCTTATCTCAAGTTCGCCACAACCTCGCCATTAATCGCCATCTCCTTGTAACCTATCTCATCTCGCCTCACTGTAGGATCGAGGCTCGTGTATCGTGGTCTCTGTAGAGATCGCCGCTTCTACTCAGATCTTCCTTCGCCGCTTTGCCTTCGCCCGGTTGCCTTGCGCGAGGCATAACTGTAAAGGAAAGGAATACGCCGGAGGTTCAACTCATCACACAACTCTAAGGCACGATCTCGTAATGAGAAGAATGGAAACCAATCCTAAATGTCCTATAGCCTCCTCGATTATAGATGTGGTGCACAACACACCGATAATCAAGACTTACTAGACACGGCTCAGAGACACTTTCCGAGGACTAATCGCTCGATACCACTTTTGTCACGACCAACCCGGCCCGTGGATCGTGCCTTACCTGCACCCTAGTGATACAACATCGAGAAAATCAGAAAATAAAACATGAACATGAAATAAGAGATATTATAAGTAAACAGTCAACCAAAACAGCTTGCTCAGATAAATATATACAAACCCCCAATGTTTAATCCTTTTTACAACCCCGCCACAACAAGATTACAGCACTTAAGATTTACAACAACTATGACGGACAGGCCCCGCCATACCCCGAATGTACAAGAACCTACAACTCAGGAACACATACCAAAAGATAAGCCTCAAGGAACGAGCTTCCCAAAACGCTGAAATGAGATCCTAAACGCGGATCGACAAATGATGTACTCCTACCGCGCAGATGAACGCACTTCTCAAGGAGGTCAAGACAACAGTACCAAGTATGTGAAATCAGAAAGCATCAGAATGAAATCATAATAGTCTATAAAAGCGGGAGACAGTATGATAACCAAACTACGATACACACATAACAGCTTATATCAATTCTGGTCTCATGCCCACAACATCAATCCCGCCCATGAGTACCTTCCTCACTACCGGCATCATGATATGATAACAACAAGACAAAGAATCCAAATGGGAGCATACCCGCGCTTACGATCGTGTCAAGATGTCCAAAGGGAACAAATAAGACAACATTCCAAATGGAAGCATACCCGCAGCGCTACGATCGTGTCGCGATGTCCAAAGGGAAACAATAAGACAAAGATTCCAAATGGAAGCATACCCGCAGCGCTACGATCGTGTCGCATGTCCAAAGGGAGCAAATAAGACAACATTCCAAATGGAAGCATACCCGCAGCGCTTACGATCGCAAGATGTCCAAAGGGAAACAATAAGACAACAAGGCGGTAATCAAAGTGGAAGCATACCCGCGCGCTACGATCGTGTCGAGATGTCCAAAGTGATTTAACAAAAGTAACACTATCAGCGAACGCACTGCGTGGAATTTCTCCACCGCCAGACATCCAAGTAAGTTCTTAACAAGTCAACCGACCTCCATCGAGACGCCAGAGTATAGAAACACAATCTTTGCACAACAAAGGCTATCACAACAAGCATAGGCAAGTTTCACAACAACAAGCATAGGCGAGTTTCACATCAACAAGCATAGGCAAGTTTCACAACTCAAAGTACTGTCATTTTATGCCAAAGTCCGGTTTTAACCTCAAAGTACTACGACGTTAAATTCCTTTTAAAGAGATTTATTCCTTTTATATAAAAGTCACCCGATACCCGTAGTATAAAAATAGAGTGACTTATATCTTTTAAGCAAACCAAAACAACTTCCATACTTTCTTTTTTAAAGTCAAGTTACCACATTAAAACCAATGATAAAACCTTTCTTTTGTTTTCATAAGGTCGTTATAACCAACTTCCCATAAAGCTGTTATAACACCTTATGCTTTAAACCAATTTAAGACAACACAATGCCTTTCTTTTCCCTAAGGTTCCAGTTTGCCTAATTTCAAATACACAAGTCTCTTTTTTTGAAAAGTTCATAGTTCAATGTCTTAATCTCTTTTAAAACAATTGAGTAACATATGCCTTAAAGTAGTAGGTTATTCTTGTTCATAATCAATCTTATTAGCAGCCATGATCTAGAAATGTAATATCATTTTGTCTCATCTTAGCTTCCATGCAGATGGAGGTTTCTACTGGTTTTAATAATACTTAATTATTCAATATATTTTCCTTTATTAACGCTGCAGTGGTTTGTCGATACACATTCTGATTTCCGAAATCAGTAAAACATTATTCCTTCCAAAAACCAAGTACTCATTACTCACGAATGAGGTTTCACACAAACATCCATATTAAGTCAAGTCTCTTATCCTTTAAGAATAAGTCTCTTAACTTTTAACCCATTAAACCATTCTTTTTATCTCTCTTAAGGCGTTACACCTAACTTCTCATAAAGCTGGTATAACTCTTATGTTTTCAAACCAAGTACACACTTCTTTCAAAAAGGTTTCTTAATCTTTTAGAATACTCCAAGGTTCTTTTACATCCAATGCTATAAGTCAAATCGCTTATCTTTTAAAACCACAAGCATTTCTCATTTACATAGAGTCATTATAACCAACTTCCCATAAAGCCGTTATAACACTTTATGTTTAAAGACAATCAATTACATTTAACACACGACGCTCACCGTACTACATAGTTATACACATATCATGCTAGAACAGATAGGAAGAGGTTCACATACCTCGCGACGAGTATCGACTAATAGCAAAACGCCCAAGTACCTCAAACCGCTCACACTCTCGCCAAGCAGATCACCCATACGTAGTACTACAACCTATAGAGGCCACAAAGCGCCTATTAATATCTTTAGATCTCAATGTAGAATATTCTACGTAAAATTCGCAAAGACTCTCCCCAACAACAGAAATCTCCTCTCTATCGAGGCCGCTACCAAACCAACCAGGGGGTTAACACGCCTAACCGGACGTGTACAATTCTACTACACAAGAATGCTACACAAGTCTCATCTGATACACCCTATGTAATTACAGTCAGCTTTCTTTAAATTCAGCTTAAGTCGCAAGACATCACGTAAGTATTATTCAGCTTAAGTCAAAAGACATTGTCGCACAATTATAATGTTCAGTTCTATATATAGTATACTTCAACCATATATTCCTACAACATGTAATTTCCAATTACAATAGAAGGTCAAGAGTGTTTACCTCGATAAGCCCAAAATTATCCGAGTTTATATGTCGATCCCGAGCAAGGTTTAGCTCCTACTCCGCGCGCTCCGACCCGCCTCCAACCAACCCTTAGAAGTTCTAACCAACTTCTACTTATAACTTCAACTACGGGTGAAGATTTACTTAGGGTTTCGCTTGTGGATCGAGGAAGTATAATAGTATTTTCTGGTTTTTGTACAAGTGTAACTTTGTGAATACTACAAGGTATTTGGGCAAGGTATTTGGACATTATAACACTACTAGAGAGTATTTCTATACCACAAAAGGGGTATTTATACGAGACAACAAGGCAGTGGGGTACCTCTGGCTAGTGGCACCACAAAGGGGAGTGGGAGGCCCTCGCCAAGACTCTCAAAGGAGGGGAGAGAGAGTCGACGAACTCAACACTAAAGGGAGGATTTTTAACACTTAGAAAAGATTTTGGATGAAGAAAGTTCATCACTTAGAGGGTATTTATAGGTCAAGTGAAGGCCAACCAATGGCCAAGATGAAGACAAGTGCATAGCAAGTGTAAGGCCAAGATTAAGCCACGTGCAACCTTATCCATCTACCCAAAATATCCTACCAACTCCTTGACCACCAATTCAACACAAAAACGTGCCACACTCCCATTCTCGTCCGCCAACCTTCACCAATTGTAGGTGACAAGTGTCGCCTTGTTGGTCCAAAATGTTTCGTCTCTCTAAAAATCCGCAAAATTATTAATGACATAGCCGAAATTCCCTACGAAAGTCGTGGAAAACGCTTCGCCAAAACGACTCTAACCGGGTGTTGTGCACAAAAAGAATTCGCCAAGCCTAAAGAAGTTCGAAAATTTCTACGCACGCCCCCACGCATATACTGGAAATACGGGTATAACAGCACCACTCGCCACACCACTACGGGGGAGGGAACCCTTCTCGCCAAAGGCCACGAGGAGGAGGAGGAGAGGCTTAGGACGAGAACCACTAGAGGGAGGAGGATTTCAAGACTTAGACAAAGTGAGGTGAATGAATAAGTCTTCACAAGGGAGGGGTATTTATAGGAAATCAACGGCCTTGATCAAGCCAAGTGCAAGGCAAGTGTAAGGCCTTGATCAAGCCAAGTGCACCCTAACCCCTACTCCACAAAACAAGGCACAAAACATGGCACCAAACAAGCCACAAAACAAGGCCAAAACAAGGAGCCAATAGGGCACAAAACGTGAGCCAAAAGATCAAGCCAAACGTGAACTACATCGCGCACTCGACGCCCACTGCTTCCAATGCGAGGTGACACACGTCACCCTCCCGTTGGTCCAAAATGTTTCGCCTCTCTAAAAATCCGCAAAAATTAAAAAGGACATAGCCGAATTTTCCTACGAAAGTCGTGGAAACGCTTTCGCCAAAACGACTCTAACCGGTGTTGCGCAAAGGTAAATTCGGCCAAGCCACCTAGGCGGGGGTGACACGTGTCACCCTCCTATTGGCCCTCAAAAAACGTCTTCCGAAAAAATATCCACAATGGCCAAAATCTCGAAAACAAAGTGGGCCCCACAAAACCGTAATTTTCTCCCGTGGGCCCCACGTGACCATTTCCGAAAATAAAATTCCATAATTCTAATATAATCTAAGAAGCCCAAATTCCAAATCTGGGAACCCGATTCCCTTCAACGAACATTTTTCCTTACAAAAACCGGAAACTTTTTCCGTGGAAGAATCACCTCTTTCTTCCTTTCCAATTTTTCTGCCGTACTCTCGTATGTACGTCCTCGCATACATACCCTGAGAATACGGGGTATAACATTTAGCACAGATTGTTGTGCTGTTTTTTTACAGCAATTGCAACTTTTCTGAAAATGTTGATTTTACACTTATTTCTGTCCATATATTTCAGACATCCTTTAAAACTTTAAAACATCATATATCTCTTATTTTAAGGCCAAATTGAGTGACTCAAAATGCTATCTTGGATGGACTCTCGCAAGGATCATATTAGACTTGTCAAAGGTGAGTTTCATAATTACCTATCATCTGATTCGGGCTGAGGCAACTACTGCATTTTTCACTTTTTTTGGAAATATATATAGTCACTTTTTCGCACAAGTTAGAGAGTTTGGATTGAGGTGATTTCAAAGGTATTGTTCTCGTATTTGTTTGGGGCAATAATATAAACCTTATTTCATGGTACTCCATTAATTTCTTACATTATTTAGAATTGATTTTACAGTTGAGTGTTGGAAAATGGGGGGAGGGGTTACCCTAGGTTGAATTTTCTGAAAAATTAGAAATTGAAGGTCATGTTTGAGACTTTTTGATTGGGTTTTCTAGATTTAAGTTACTTGAGTTGAGGGAAAACTAGTTTGAGTGGAAAATTCTATTTTGGTTGCCATAGTTCAGGGTCATTTTTTGAGATTTTAAAGCCTTAAGTTAAAATTATGAATTCCTTCGGTAGGAACAACCAACGACGGATCTCCCACATGTTTATTCAACATAGATGCATGAAACATTGGGTGCACAACATTTAAGTGATGTAGCAATTCAAGCTCATAAGCCACTTGACCAAGTCTTCTCAACATTATGTATAGTCCGATATATCTGGGACTGAGGTGAGTAAGGAGCAG
This sequence comes from Przewalskia tangutica, assembly GCA_029844215.1. Taxonomy (NCBI): domain Eukaryota; kingdom Viridiplantae; phylum Streptophyta; class Magnoliopsida; order Solanales; family Solanaceae; genus Przewalskia; species Przewalskia tangutica. Next base: position 45,137,618 of record CM056722.1, on the reverse strand, counting down.
TCGTTTGATGAATGATGCTTCACAATCTCTCCTATATTACTACGAATTCCTCAATCCATAGGCTTATTTGATTTTCAACTTCTGCATTATAGCGCTTATCCACTTCAACAACATCATCTTTGCTTTTCAACAAACAAAGTATGTAATACGTTGTACCATCATCAACGAAGGTCACAAAGTACCTGTCTCCCCCCTCTATTTCGTTCAAGCTTTAAATCACCCACGTAGGTGTGACTAAGTTATAGAGATGCGATGCTTCTTTTGATATTCCTTTGACCGAATGAAAAGGTGATTTTGCCTTTCGGCTACCTCATATTCATTTTGAGGGTTTATGTCGACAGACGGCAACAATTTCAACTTAGTTAGCTGTTGAATGATTTTTTATTTAACGTGTCTTAATCTATGATGACATAGATGCACAAATTACACATATTTCATTCATTTAGCTACAGACACACTGTGCCATTCTTATTTATTATAGACCTATTGGACTAGAATCAAACTAGTTTGACCAACATCGTTTCTGAAACCAAGTTTGGGATATGTATCACCTCTTTTTAGAATGATCTCATTCCCTTAAGTCCTTTTGAGGACAACCTCTCCAACCCCTTATACTTTAGAGGTGGCGTTGCTTCACATGAACAACCTCTTGGTTGTGGTTAGGGCGTAACCGGATCATATGTGATCTAAATACTCTGGACCACTCCAGTTGTCTTGGAAGACTGAGTATTCAATTTATTTTCTGCCTTTGTTTTGGCCTTCAGATCATTTAAGATCTGAAACTCTAGCCCACTCCAATCGCCCGTAGGTTTTGTATGACTGAGTGTCCAATACCATCCTGTCAAATGAAGGATCTTCTGTCGGAAACGGTGACAGGTTTGTCTTTAGTCCTCTAGTATTCTTCCCTTGTGATTGGTGCCCAGGGATGTTCCAGACGCTTACTTAGGATTGTCCATAAATCCAAATTTTTTACAACCTAAGACCATATCTTTTAAGTCGTTGTTTACAATAGTTCCAATCCTTAAACGGGAAGGTAGGTGAGATTAAACTTCTGATTTTAAGGCGTAAGAAATATATGGAAACCATTTTCATATTCATATACTTACTTTATTCATTTTAATAAGACATATTTTAATTTCAGTTTTGACAAGTAAGAATAATTAACTTATACCTTTTGGATTCTAGCCCACATCAGTCACTTTGTTGGACTGCATGTCCATATCCTCCTTACCATAATTTGGATCCTTTGTCTGAGATAGGTATAGGCCTTCAGCTGCAAGATAGAACATCATCTTCAGTCTTCTCCTCTTGTCCCAGTTGACATCCTCAACCTCTTGTGGGCGTTTGTTTCCACCACTCTTGGGAGCAGTGACCGCAACTCTTCCTTGATCCTTAGTCGTACCAACATGACTTTCAGCAGTATCATGAAGCTCAGCATCAGAGACAGATATCCCACCTTTGATGGAAATAAATTTGTAACTATCATCAAACAAAGACCGAAAACTAGGACCAGATCTGAAAGCATAATTGTTGACAGAGACAGTGTTTGAACTGTTAACAGAACTGTCAATAGAACTAGTTTCAACAAGAAAACCACAACCAGATTTGGGATCATATCTGCTGAGAAACATTTTTGAGCACTAATACAAATAATGTCTTAAGATTATTGGTTAACAATGGATGTACATGAATAGTAACTAACTATTACAGTGCTTTGAAAGGGTAACAATTGAGAATTACAATAGCAACAAACTTGTAGCCAACAAGAATTATGGCCTCAAGTCGCTTTTGAGTTCTTGACTCCATCTTGAATCTTCCTTCCAATTGCAACAACCACTACTACAGATTTCAGCTTGCATAACGCTACAAAGCGCTATCTAAGTAACAACTTGCATAGCGCTTTTTCAAATTTTCAAATTAAAAAAAAATCTAACAAAAATACATGCAAAGCGCTTTTTGGAAATTTTAACCGAAGCGCTATGCAAGTTACTCCTTGCATAGCGCTTATTTAAAGCGCTATTGTAATTTGCGTTACCTAAGTAATTTATTAATATAATAATATAAATATTCCCACTTAGATAGCGCTTGTGGAAGCGCTATTGAAGTAAATGTTACCATAGCGCTTCATAAGCGCTATTTAAGATAGAAATATCCCCCAAGTCCAATACCAATTCCAAGTTCAAGATAGAAATAATAAAAATGCTCTCTTTTCAGGTGAAATTCGCGCGTGAACAGTGATTTCGGCGGCGGAATCACTGTTCCGGCGACGCCCTTTGCCCATAGAAGAAGAATCATACACCATTTGATTCATCTTCACCTCATATTTCCATCCATACTAACCACATTGTTCGATTCAACCCATAACCCATTCAATTTTAGCCTCGAACTTTCGGATCGAAAACTGTCACTTCGGCGATTATCAAATTTCAGCTAGCTAAGGTTGAATCGACGGGAGTGAGTCATACAATTGTGACCACTATCGTCTCCCCATCATTCTATACTAACCCCATTCATCGATTCGTCCCTTACAGCCGCGACGTTCAGATCGAAAACGCGGAAACCCTAGTAGCCGCCTTTCAATTTTCCGGCCACCTGAGGTTCAATCGATAGTCCTGAGTAGTACCACTAGCTTCGTCGTACCCACGTCGATATTTTGCACCCACTCTCAACCCTCAATTCATCCTCAATCGTCCGGTCAACTAAATTGGCCAACTGCCGACAGTAATGGCTGCGACAGCTACTGGGCGACCTCCAGGAGAGGTTGCTCAGTCCATTTCAGCTGATTTTCCTACCATCATTCATCCTAACTGCAACATTTCACTTGTTCAATTACCAGTAACATCAATAATGCCACATGACTACGCATATGTATTGACATCATCGGGCACAACAATTGGAAGCCAAGGAGGCATTGCCTCTGCTAATATCACACAGGATAATCAATTACCACCACCTCTAGCAACAAAACAGGTAACCTACTTACATGAGGAACCTACTTTCAAATTCGAATAAGCTGAAATTGATGTCTTGGTGTTGAGACAAAATCTGAAATAGATTGAAGCCCCTTGCTATTTTAAAGAGAAAAACCTCTTGTTATTTTCTTCTTCTAATGGTTTATCTTTTGTTGTTCATATCATAAAAAACCTAAACAGAGGGATAAACACCCCTGCACCATCTCACTTGTAGTAGAAAGTTAAAATTTAAGGTAAGGAGTACTTCTCTATTGTAAGATACTACTGCATTAACTTGTTTTTGATAATTTGATCTTTGTTCTCGCGATTATTCTCCATATGTTGTTGGATACTCCAGATTGTCGAAGAGATGCCAGCTCGTCGACAAAGTTTCAACAGATTTCTTTTAACACACCATTATAGAATCATGTATTTTGATCTCCCTCTTTAAGTCATTGTATCTTACTTCTCTGTTTCAGGAACTGTTCCATTGCCTTGTTCAGTTTCATGCATTTATTTCTTAATTTAATCTCTTATTCAATCAGTGTGTCATTTCTTGGATCTTGTTGAATATTATTTTGGCACTGCAACAACTCTTCTATAGCCCTTTTAGCCTGTTTCTCTATATCACTGAATCTGTCCTTGTTAAGCTTATAGAAGACACTCTTAAGCTTGTTCAATTTCCCCACTACTTGAAACATTTTCCTTCCAGGTGCCCTACCTCCCCAGCTTGCCATTACCTTTGCTTTATATTGCGGAACCATGCTCCACATATTGAAATATTTGAATTGTTTTCTTCCCTGTGTTCCCACATCTTACCAGTTAATGATATCATGACAGTGATCAAACACCCCTTCATTTTTATAGTGCACCTCTTATGCTGGCAATTGTGTGACCCATTCATTATTCACTAAGGCTGTTGTTGATCTAAAATGTCAAGAGGGAAAACCTGAGGCTGTTGTTGACCACACTCTCGACTCTAAGGGTTTCAGAGGATGGATAAAGCTATGAGTTGTTGAACTACCTTGATAGATTTCTTACTGCCTATGACTTACCTATAAGTTAATTGATCATCAAATTTTATTAATTATAGTTTCATTTGATCACATTCCTAATAACATTTGTTTGTTTTATAGAAGGGAAAATATGGATGATACAATTATTGGCTGTAACATTTGTTTGGGTTTTTTTCACCTTTAATCTTGTTGCGGCATCGGAATATGGATGGTGGTAGCCTCCTTTGCTTTCTTGTCCTTAAAATCTGAGGCCTAGGATGATTATAATTTGTCTTTAAGTTTACTGTCTCTTAAAGCATTGAGTTGTTCAATGCCTCTGTTATTTGATAATTACATTAAACAATTGACTACTTAGTATTTCTTTAGCTGTTAGTTTGTTAAGAAATATATAGTTCTTGATACACATCCTTTATCATTTTCCTTCCTTGCATGACTTGGGGATTTCTCTCATTCTAAAATGATGGAATGAGCTACTGATGAACTTGGGGACATCTTGCACTTGTGTGGTTCTAAAAAATGTTGTACTTTGAGAAATGATCTGCACCTTGAGGTAAGTTGCTGCTCTTTATTGTTTCATTTGGTGGGCTACCTATAGTTGGGGTACCATACTGTCCTTTGAGATATTGGGCATTGACATCTTTGAATAGTTTCTGTCATGGGTTGTTTCTTGTGCTTGTTGTTGTGTTTGTTTATTATGGCATTTGAAGTGCCATCCTATAACTGTTTGGATTCTATTTGATATTATAATTTGAGGCAAAGACCCTCTACTGGATTTTGGCCAAATTGTTGTTCTCATTGAGATTTTCCAAGCCTGCTACTATTATATTGGTTGCTGTTACATTCTTATGAAAACATGTTGCTACATGTTGCTGTCACTTGCTATTGCTACATTTAAAGAAGGTTTTGCTGCTGATTTTGGCCCATTTCTGCCTGCTGATTTTGGCCATTTCTACTGCTGATTTTGGCCATTTTTGCTGCTGATTTTGGCCATTTTCTGCTACTGATTTTGGCCACGTTGCTAGGCTGATTTTTGGCTATTTGACTACTGATTTTTGGCCATTGTTGCTACTGATTTTGGCTATTTGCGGACTGATTTTCACTGTGTTCCGGGTTGATTCGGGCGATTTTGTCTTTCTATTTTTATTAAACTGACTGGAACAAATTTTTGTTCCGGATGAACAGATAATACACATTTATTTTACTGATTTGAACATAATACTACACTTAGGCCAATGAAATTGAAATTGAGGCCGCGTCCCTTCAGTTTTGGTTATTTACTGATTTGAACATGATACTGTATGACCCTCTCGGAAAGGTTGTCCCTCGGTTTTCTTTCCTTCGGAAAAAGGCGATGATGACACTTATAGATTTTTCACATATATATCGGATACCAACATGCTTGGGAGGCGACTAGATTGACTGACGAGTGACTAGCTCGCAGCCATGACTTGTTCGGGATGTCCCTTTACAAAAAATATTGATCTGAGCCTTCCGTAATTAAAACTCCTATCAATTTTTTTACGGATCCGAAGGTTTTACTCACATTTATTTATTATTTTTACTGAGTGGTTTTGCAAGCACCCGAAGAGGATATTTTGAGTTCGGGTGATACAAGTATTCCTCTTTATTACGTATATCGATCTTCATTTTATACTTGGCAGTATGATAATATTTTGGGTTATCAACGGGTTTACTCCTAGATCAATAAAATCATGCACATATCATATAGTAGGTATTTCTTAAAAAGTAAACGATCTGGGTCATTGTTCATACTCAACCATATTTGTATGAGGTTATTTGTGTAAGTATATTTATTTGTTGGACGTTTCTATTCTAACTATGTTTTTGTAACATCTATGTTTTGCAGTTTGTTCATAGTTCACCACTCAAAGTTTATCCTACAAGGAAAATGAAGAATTTTCAATTAATCGCGTACTACTTGTACAATCGATTCCTCAAAGAAAAAATGAAAGGTTGAAGCTATTAGTTAGTATTTTGATGTAATTGTTGACTATGCCGTATTGTTATTAGTTAATGATTGTAAGCTATTAATGATTGAGATACTATTTTAAATATATTATTATGTTTTATGCGAATGATTATATTATATTATATTTTGAATGAGTATTCTTTTTGTTATCTTTTTGATATTTTATTTATTAGGTGAAAAACGTGGGGATAGGTACCAAAACAATCAATAAAAAGTAAAAAAAAACAGATAAAAACAATTGGATAGCGCTTTTTTAAGCGCTATGCAAGCTAGTAACTTCAAAATATAAGCTATATCAGAATTATACTAGCATAGCGCTTTTTTTGCGCTATGCAAGAAAAGCGCTATGGTAGTAGCCTGCTTGCATAGCGTTATCTAAGCTACCATAGCGGTAGCTTAGATAGCTCTATGCAAGCTTGAAAAAAAGCGTTATGCAAGTTGAAATCTGTAGTAGTGAAACTCCTTTATCTTGATAACCTGAAACCAAGAGACACTAAATCCCTACTTGTTACAACTGTGCTGAGTCGAGTGTTAGCACTCTGCTCTTAAGACATTGCTCCGTATATATCCTTTTACGTTAATGGGCAACTGTCTCCCAAGATAAAACAACAACTAAAAAATTAGCAAAGGAAACTCAAGTGTTTCTCAAGAAGAATCTTGAGTGTTTGAAAGTTAGAGAGGAAGAAGTTCATAAAATCGTAGTTTAATATCAAGTGTGGAGTGATGAAAAATTGAGCCAAAGACCTCAATATATAGTACTGTAAGAGAGTCTCTTTAAGTGCTCATGTAATGACCATTTAAGTGTCATTTAATGGCCACTGCCACTTAATTCACCAAGTAATGAAGCCAAATAATGGTTGATTTATAGTGAAAAAACTGACATTTGAATGCTCTAAAGTCTCCCCATAATCAACCAAACTTTTGAACTTCTGTCGCACATACCCTGCTTGGGTAGCGTCGTGCCTCGGCCTCGGAGGCGCCGCAGCCCCAGTAGCATAATTACCATTTAGCGTCGTGACTCATACCTTGGGGCGCCGCGGCGCCCCAGCTCCGCGGTGGCGTCGGAGCCCCTTTTCCGACCCATTTAAGTCTTACACTTCGCACACTTCTTCCTTCATTTACCAATGTGGAACGCTAATCGTTTAACCAACAACCGTCTATCATTCTATGTCTCAAATATTTTACTTACGTATCAATATCTCTTTCACTAATGAAATTTATGATACTTGGTACTACGAGTGCACGTGTGTGGAAACGATGTTTCCGACGTGCGGGATCCCAATTGTTCGAGTCATAAATAATGGGATAAACTTAATTCCATATTATTAAATTTTCAATAGATATTACCCCTACATTGGGAGGTAGAGAGGTTGTTTCCGATAGACCCCTGGCTCTAGAAAAAGCATATCAAAGCAGATCGGTAAAAGAAATAACGGTAGTGAAACTATCATGACAAATACTATAGAAAACATTCAGAAAAAAGAACAGTAACTACAACAAAATAATACAATTATCATAGTACAAGAAAGAACATATAGTAACTGAAATCAAAGGACAATAAACTACCGGGAAAATACAATTGTATATATGTCGTCGAATCAAGAATGAAAATGATTTCATTGGCCAATTTTGGTATATAATAACAATAAATATGCATGGTAACTAAAACATTCGGAGAAATTATACGCAAACAAAATAGAAGGAAAAGTTTTGGTTAGTGTTAAATGTGATCTTGAATGTTGTACAAGAAGACAGTAGCCAAGGATGATGAAGCAGGGCAAATAGTGCGTACAAGTGTCCTATATATACAATTAGTGCGTAAGCAGTAAGCAAGGAGATGAAATGAAATTATCCTAACAAACTGACTAGTCAATCAGTAAGTCATTAACCAATTAATTAATCATCTAGGTTAGCAACCACATGTTTATGAGCTCTAAATATACTCCCCTCAAGCTGGACGATGCAATATATTTAGCATACGAAGCTTGCCCAATGAATACATATGTTGACCATACCCCAATCCTATGGTCAACAAATCAGCGACCAGATGTGCTGAGTAGGAAATCAATTTATATATGTTTTTTGCATTTATGAAAAATGAAATTAGCTGCTATCTGCATAGCAGATTTGCTATCACTGAATACTATAACATGCATCTTTAAATAGACATCCACTTCATTGAATAAGCCAAGCAGTCGGGTAACTTTTGCCACAATTGAAGCCATACTCATGCACTCACCTTCATTTGAGCTCCTTCAGACAGTGTGTTGCTTCTGTGAGTTTAAAGAAACCAAAGAATGTCCAAGTTTGATCATATAGCCAATGACTGATCTCCTGGCATTTGGACATGTTGCCCAATCTGAATCACACCAGCATGTTAATGTGTTAAGTAGTTGCTTGCTCAATAATTATGGATTATATATTTAAAGTTTTGATGATTTAACAAACTATGTACCCCAAGACAATAAACTAGAGAAATAAGGAGGAAATCATATGAAGAACCAAACATCTAATCAAATCTCCAAAGGACTTAGTGAAGCAATCACAACATTACTGCTCAAAGGGACTGGTCATTACGCAACTGGAGACTTAATTAAGCTATTTCATGATGACTTGGAGAAAACAAAATATTGACTGATTCCTATTCTATGAAGAGTTGGACTTCAACTGTGGTCATATTCTATAATATATGATATATCTTATAACATGAAAATTAGCATTGAGGTAGGACTAAGAATCTGACACGCATATATGGAAAGAAAAGAAAATCCAATATTTTTTACAAGGTTTGGTTTTCGGGTACAATTATTGAAACCAAAACATTCAAGGATTCAAGAACTGAAGGTAGCAACCAACTATTATATATACACAGCACGAAGGAGCATTTGAACTCAACTACAAAGCCATCATACTACAAAATTTCAATGAGAGACAAGTGTGAGCGCCATCAACATCTTGATCTCAAGAGAGCTAACTATTCAATCAACAAAGTACCCGAGCGTATCAAAATTTATCAGTTTAGTTCTTTTGTTTAAATAGTTAGGTTCTGATTGTAGTTTTACTTATGTGTCTCTGAATAATTGATGATAAGTGTCCATTGTGAAAATTAGTTACTCTAGGATAATAGACGGACTGTTCAGGGAACAAGTCATATAGGTTTGACAAGAAGAATGTAAATATGTTATCGTTGATTATAGTGAAATTTGGTTAAGTACTATAAGATATACGACGTGATTTTTTACTTACTTGAGAAAGAAGATTTTCACGTAAAAAAATCTTGTGTGATTTTATACTCCACAACGAAGTCCTTCATACGCAACTTCAAGAATATGATTCTTGAAGTACGTAGGAGTAGCGCGGTCCTAACAAGTGGTATCAGAGCTAGACCTTTCTACAAAGGCTAGTATCTTGAAAGATGGTAACACCTCAACCATAAGACCACCAGACTTCAATGGAAAGCAATATGAATGATGGAAAACTAGAAGTCGACATTATTTGATCTCCGAAGATCCTAAGTTATGGGATATCATTTAAATTGGTCAAAAAGCTCACAATGAGACAACACATCAAAAGGATGTCACAGCAAGATGACTTTTTAACTGTAGTTTATGACCTGATGAATTCAGGCAAGTCTCAACCAAGGTTACCGTTATACAAATCTGGGATGCACTATAAATAAGTTACAATGATCATGACTTAAAAGATCCTGATAGATATTGCAAAATACAGCGTGAATGCCCAATCAGCTCCAGAGGATGAAAACAATCACATGAAGTACATTTAGTGGAAATCAAAGAAAACAAAATCCCAAAATGCTCAAAGAAAGGGCTGACATATATAGCATACATGGTAAATGATGCACTCGAGGCTTAAAGCAGTGCCCGCTCCCTTGTATTTGGGGAAATCAGACGATCGCTTTACTCTTCAGGATTTTCTTTATTCTTTTTAATTAAAACAAATAAAGCAGAAAAAGACTGATAGAAGTTTAGACTGACAATGTACCTAAGAACTCATGCCTGCAGACCCCTCAATTTTCTTTCTATGACTACTTAGAAAAGAAAATCCCACTACTCAATGGCTTTTGATCTTCTTTCCCCATATAGATATTGAATATAACAAGTTTTCTTCATTATTTTCTGACATACCAAATAAGGGATTGTTAGAAGAAAGCTCCTACTGTACAACTATAGCCCTTTGTATAGGTTAGATGCTCGAAACAAAAAGTCGATATAGAGGAAGGACTAGCATTTACCAATAAGGAGTTCTATATCACGAATGAGAGGATTGAAAAAACATCAGTGTCCGTCAAGGACTTAACTCACTCACGAGTTCTCCAGGAAAACTGAAGAACGAGCTAATTAAAGGATACTTGCACTGCTCTACATGAGGAACTTGTTAAAAGAAGATACGTACAAAAGGAATTGGACAATCATAGAGAAAAATAACTCAAACTCTTAAAAGGTTAAAAGACCACAAATATATAGTATATGTACCACAACAAGAGCAAACGGTCAAATCATGGAAATAGTGTAAAAAGTTCTTCCAAAAGCAAAGAAGGCCAAGAAACTAGATATCAAAGTTTCAACTTGAAAGCAGACGTGATCAGAAGATCTAGAAGGGAAAGGAACAATATCAATAGTACTCACTGAAAAGAGAATGAATATGCTCCATCTAACAAAATAAAAGATCTTGGATGGGATAGAAGGAATATCATCAACAAAGATACTGGAAGAAAAGGGAACATACTCAGCCCCACATAATAAAAGAACACATTTGAGGTGAATGCATGCCATCAAGGTTATTTCCATCCACAAAGGTTGAGACTTCGGCCAATTTGAGCTCCCAAAGATTATGTTTCGAGATAAGTAATCAAGGCCACAATGAGAGAGAAACATAACATAAGAAAACAAAGAAGAGTCTCCCACTAAAACGGCTTACTAAACTGGGATACATCAACAATTTGTCCACTAGTACTCTTCAACAATAAGGGAGTTAGAAGAAAGACGTCAAGGAGGAAGGAAATATCAAGTATACATAGTCTACAAACCTGGTTCTTACAAACCACGTGTATACATATTTTAAAAGCATATTATGTTGAAAAAAACACTACTAGATACTGGCACGCGACAAAAACAATTTTTTTTTAAAAATGAAAAAGGAACTCAATTGCCTCCTTTTTCCTAAATGTCATGCCCAAACCTAAGAAGGCGTGGCTGGCACCTGGTGTCATACTTGACCCCAAGCGTACTGATATTTGGCAGAAATATCTAATATTTAGCATCACTTTACCTCTAATTTTAGTGTTTTAATCGCGTACTTTATAGTGAAATCATTATATTTGAGGTTACGTGTATCTTTTGTCTTTAGATATAACGAGAACAAATGAGTTGAAGCCAAGAAATTTTGGTGGATTTCAAATGGAATTGTACATGGAAAAGATGAATGAGAGATTGTGCAACACTTCATAGAATAATTAGTCAGTGAAGGACCTTGTGCGATGCACTTGCCTCGCACGTACATGGAATGTGAACCATCTCTCTGAAGTTGATATCTGATCCATGGCAGGTACCATGTGCGATGGACCTACGTCGCACGTACACAACGAGGATACTGAAAGTATATATGTCCTAAAAACAATCATTTTAGGAGCACATGTACTTGAACACATTCATATTATTAATAAGATTAATATATACTTGGCATTTGCAATTATTGAATTATTATTTGATTGTTTATATTATTCATTAATGTGCATCCCTTGAACTTACATTGTCATCAATAGTGTGAGATATTAATGATAGAGTGTAGTTCTTAAAATAGCCTAGACTAATGATCATTGAGAATGAGATATCAATGATATGTTATAAGTCGACATGTGGTCTGCATCACATTCTTAGAGAATGTAGTATATCTCACTTACTGCTAGCAATAGTTGCTAGTGATGGACACATGGATACTCTTAGAAGAGTATTGGCATACCCTGCTGATAAACTATTTGTTATACATGTCTAGAGTATTATCAGCATGTGGGAGATAGAGGTCCTTAGACTTGAGGTCAATATCGCCTTGTTTACGAGCAATGCACTTTGATCCCGCCCTAAGCTCAAATGCCTTATAGGTTGAGACGCCTTGTATTGGGTGCATTACGAAGTAGATTGAAGGTGGTAGTTGAGCCAAGAATAGGATTCATTCCTCGATCGAGTTTCGAGAACACCGCCTTCTCGTAATGTTAGGTCGACCAAGTCATCGTCAACGCAAGAGACATATCTAGGATATGGTCTAGTTGTCGACTAATATAGATGAGATAAAATGATCAAGCCATTTGGATAGACACTTGGCAAATCTTAAGCTTGATCGAGTATGTCGCGAATGAAAGGAATTTATCATCTCACATAGAGGTTTGTTTACTTGAGTCTTGTAAACGTACTTCATATATCGGGTCCGTCACACGCCGCCTAGAGTTCCGTGAACCTTGATTTGATCAGTTGCCGATGTGTGAAGGCCTAAAGCGGTCACACTAAGTCGATTGTCTTTTCGGTCTAAGGGTATATTGAGAGAGTGTAAAATATCGGATTTTGAATCAAGATATTTTATTTTATAATAAATTATGGGATAATTTTCATTTGATGAAAATTAATTAATTAAGTTAAAATTAAATCTTGGATTTAATTAGAACTAAAATGTGCAGAAAATAAATAAAGGAGTCAAGATAACAAATGGGCCCATGACCGCCCATCTAATTTGGATTTGGGTCGTTCAAGCCTGATCCAAATCTAATTGGGTTTAGGGTTTCCTCCACTATATATTTGGCACTTAACCCATAATTTCAGCAGAACTCATTTTTCCACTTTCTGAACTTAGAGTTCAGGAAATAAATTCTCTCAAACCTCTGCCAAGATTTCCTAGCTTTTTTGGGCAAAGGAATATACCGAAGCAAGACTTGCACCCGGATTGACAATCGCGTGCGCACCTTTTAGTAAAGACTGCATTAAAAGCATAAACTGTAAGTTTTTCTTTTATGTCTTTGCAGATTTAAATTATCGCATAATCATACCAGGAACGTTTGTTGGAGCAAGTAAGTTTACTCAAAATTTTAAACTTCCGTTGTGCCTTACTTGTATGTTTTACACCCAACAAATTCCTACAGTGGTATCAGAGCCCAGGCTGGTTTAATGATTATACGATAATCTTTAATAACGATATGTGAGATAATTAATTGTTTTGATTTAAAACTGATTTTCGGAATTTAAAAAAAAAAAAAAAAATTTGGAACAAAGGAACAGAATCGACATCGCTCCGCGTGAATAAGAATGCCACATCGCTCGGCGTGAATAAAGGCGTTTCCGATGAAAATTTCGGCGATTTGACGTGTACTAACACCGTCTCCACTATTATCGAGAAATCCACTTCTTAAGATGGTCGATAAAGGTGTTGAGAGGTGGCGAAATGCGTTGAAGACGCCGGAAAAAGTCACCGGAAACCGCCGACGGCGGATCGCTTCCGCCACCACAAAGCATTTAAATCGTAAAGTAATAATACCATCGTGTTCGCTCGACGAGAGGAATCTAATGGTGGTAGTGTTACGGCAACGATGACCGAAAAGGAGCACCACCGACGGTTTAGAACGCCACGGGCGTCTCGGATTCCGCCACCGCGTCACCAAATCGGTGGTGAAAACCACCGGTGAGTTCGTCCCGATGTGTGTCATCGCTTGGTGTGTTTTAATTCCGTCAATTTCGCCCCGAAATCCGAATCCCAAATTTGATTTGGAGTTGGAATTGGTTTTGAAAATTTGAAATAGTGTAAGGACCTTTTGCAATTAAAATTAGGGTTTTTAAATTGTAGATTGGTCCTTTAACAAATCTGAAAATATTTTAAGTTCAAAATTACAAATTAGTCCTCGAGATATTTTCTCAAATTTTAAAAGTTTTTAAAATCACAGATTCACCCACGGGTCAATCAGAATTTTAAAAGCGATTTGGTCCTCGTAAATCTGTAAATATTTTAAGGTTATGAAAATTGTGAAATACCTCAAAATTAAATTTTAATTTCTCAATTGCTAAGGGATCGTTTGGATGAGCGTAAAATTCAAAATTGAAAATTGAGTATAAATTTTGAATTTAAATATTTCCTAAATTGAAACAAAATTAATTAACCCACAATTATTGTTATTTAGCATATTATTTGATAATGTGTGCACAAATTAATTGTTTCTCCTAATTGTTTAATTGATTGTCATTTAAATAATTAGAATAGAGTCCGCAATTATTGTCAGGCAGCGCACAGTAATTGTTTACTTTCAATGACCGCTATAATTGTCCGGCAGATACGCTATATATGATTAAAACCATCTTATATCATGCCTATTGGGTTTGATGGTTTCCCATCTAAATGTGTTTAGAAATTGCATGATAGGATGTCATATGATGTATGATATAATAGTTGATCTTGGTCATAACCCTGAATTAAAATGTTCCCCAAATTTAATACAAGTCTCATTTAAAATGAACGCGTCGTCCGTTATAATTGATCAGGTGCAAAATCCTTTTCGAGATGAGTATTTATGCCCCAAAGATTTGCTCTAAGTCTACGAGGACTCAGACCCTTTCATAGATGCATATAAATGTTGTAGTAGGTGATAAACCTTCGTGAGTATTTACACCCCAGTGTTTGCTTGATGAAGGCTAAGCCCACTTAGATACATAATCGCAGCATAACTGGTTGACTTCTAGCCGTCTTGGCGCCCCAGTGTCGGACAGCCGAGGGACGCATATCGAATTGTTTAGAACATTCGGTTAACCAAGAGTTGCAAATTGTTTGCAATTGGTTTAGAGACCTACCAGATCGTGTTGTTGAAGTTATCAGCCTTAGCAAACGCGGAGACAACATGAGTTTGGATCTTGGCCCATTATGACCGTATTTGATATGAGTCCAGATTCTTATGGGGTAAAAGAGTATGTTAAAATAGTGGAGCTAATTAAACTAAAGACCATGTTAGTTAGTTAGTTAATGAATGTGTTAAATAGAAATTATATTAAAGTATTAATTTCAAATCTATCTTTCTTCTTCTGATAACGTCGAATCATCACTTAAAATATTGGTTGAAATGCAAGTTGATGGAGCAAACTTTCCGATCGTTAAAGATGTTACACCCGTAGTTCCGAGTATGTATATGAGGACGTGCGTGCGAGAATACGGCGTAAAAATTGGAAAAGAAGAAAGATGTGATTTTTCACTTAAAAGTTTCCTGATTTTGTGAAGGAAAAGGTTCATTAATGGGAATTGGATTCCCGATTTGGTATTCGGACTTTTAGAATATTTAAGAATTATGGAATTTTATTTCCGAAATTGGTCACGTGGGCCCACGGAGGAATTTACTGCCATGGGGCCCACTTTATTTTCGGATTTTTGGCATTGCGGATATATTTTCTAAGATGAAATATTTTGGACGAGTAGGGGCGACACGTGTCACCCCATGTGGCCACGTGGCCGAACGGTGGGACACATGGCTCGATTTTGGCCAGCGGCGGGACAAGTGGCATGGTAGCCAAATGTTTGGCCAACTACCCACACACATGTACCCCATCCTCACCTTCCACTTGCATTAATCCTAGCCCTTGGTTTCTCTATAAATACCCACCCTTTTAGCTTGCAAGACTTCATCCCACACTTGAGTTTTTCAAGGCAATTCTCCATCCCCTCTCCTTGTTGTTGTTCTCGTTTTTTAGCCTTCCCCTTGGCCAAAAATTGTCCAAAAATTCTTAAAGTTTTAAGTGTTCTTCCTTAGAGTGTTAGGAAGATTAGTAACCAAGTGTTGGAAAAGATTTCACACACCTAGCCTAAATACACCCCCTTGGCCGAAAGTTGGTAGTGTTGGAACCTAAGTGTTCTTCACTTTTTGGAGTTGGATCTTGAAGAAGAGTTGGTTAGAAACTTCTAAGGGTCGCTTGGAGCGGGTTGGAGCGTAAGGATTTGGAGCTAAACGTTGCTCAGGATCGACTTATATCTTGGATAATTTTGGGCTTATCGAGGTAATGATCTTTGTCCCTATTGTAATGGATATTACATGTCAGAGTAATGTATAGTTGAGTATACTATATGTAGAATGAATATGGATAAGAATTGAATCAGATTTACATAGGACCGTATTTACGTAGACTTGTAGTATTATTGTGAGTAGAATTGTACACGTCCGGTTAGACGTGTAAACCCCCGGGATTGTTGGTTTCGTAGCAGCCTCGTTAGAGGAGATTTATGTGGGTCATGTGCGGGGAGGTGCTTGAATTTTCCGTAGAATAAGGAATCTTGTATCTAGAATTATTCTACGAAGAGATCTAGAGGTTGATAGGCGCTTGTGGCCTTTATAGGTCAAGTACTACGAGCGTATTCTACTGGGCGGTGGAAAAGGCGAGCAAGGTTAGAGTACTTTGGAGCGTTTTGCTTATTGTCGATAATCGTCGCGAGGTATGTGAACCTCTTCCTATCCTTTCTAGCATGATATTTGTGAAATATATTTAGTGCGGTAGACGCACGTGTGTTTAAAGGAAGTTGATTTTCCTTTTGTGTCCTTGACTTGATTCCAAAGTTAAGTGACTTGTTATGAAATATTCAGGACTTGAATTATGTTAAAAAGTTGTAAAAACCTCACTCATGAGTAATGGGTGTGTGGTCTTTTAAAGAATAAAGTTACATTGATTTCGAAAATAAGAATGGTTTTATCATTGGATTTAAAATGATAACTTGACTTATAAACAACTTGATTTTGGGAAAGGAGAAGTAACTTGATTTAAAGGTATAGGTTACTTGTTTTTAAAAGAGTAAGACCCTTGGTTTAAAAAAGTATATTGCTACCTGACTTTAAAAAGGAAAAAAGTGTCTTTGTTTTAAAGGAAGGCATGGTTTTGTCTTAAAAATGGTTTAAAAGGGAAGGCATGCTTTTGTCTTAAGATTGGTTTAAAAAGAAGGTATGAAAATTGTTTTGGTTTTACTTTGATGCCTTTTGACTTGAGTTTTAAATAATAAGAATCTTGAAGTCTTTCAAAAGAGTTATGAATCATTTTTGAAAGAAAAGAAATACTTGGTTTTAAAAGCTTAAGTGTTATACTAGCTTTATGGGAAGTTAGGTAAGAAAGATAAAAGGAACGGTTTACTTATTTATTTATAAAAGTCTTGTATGGATTTCTGGAAAGTGTAGTAAGATGGTTTGATAAGTAAACATGTTATGATGCTACGTGTGTTAGTGTCTTGTGATGTTGTGTAAGGGGGTTATTCTTGTTGTGCTTACGTTGTTAAACGTTAAGCTCGTTGTACTGTTATTATATCACATACCCCCCCTGACTTGTTATGATGCCGAGGACTTGCCACCCTCGATGCGAGGAATACCTCATGCGGTCTGTGTGACTATGATTCGAGGAATACCTCATGCGTCCGTGACCACGCAGAGTGCGGAGTTCCAGATGATCACCCGTGTGTTACCCGACGCGAGGTATACCTCATGCGGTCCGTGACTATGATTCGAGGAATACCTCACGCGATTCACAGTGACTACGCGGATCGCGAGTCCGGAGAGATGCCGCGTTAGCTACCCCCGATGCGAGAATACCTCACGCGGTCCGCGTGACCTATGCGATCGCGGAGTTCCAGGATTAGGCACGCATAATGATACTATGGGCGATCGCCTTGCTTCGATCATTAGCGCCTAGAAAAGACCGATACATTATATTTATTTTTGCTCTTGTTTATGCCGCACTATGCGCGTTGAATGGTTGTATTTGTAATTGGTTTTAAAATATTATGATTTGATTTCGATTTACGCTTCACATACTTGGTACTGTATCGACCTCTTCGGGCCGTTCATGCCGCATGTAGAGGTACACCGCTTGATCCTCGCCACGGGATCACAGCCAGCGTTGGGAAGCTCCGCTTCTCCGAGGCTTATCTTTCGTATAGTCCTGTTGTAGGTACTTACATTCGTGGTATGGCGGCCCCGTCCCGTTGTTGTTATAACATTCGTAGAGGTCTCAGTAATCTTGCTGTGCAGAATTTGTAAAAGGGATGTAATCGTCGGTTCAAGTTTTATTTATATATTCGTAAAGGTAACCGTTTTGGTTAGCCTGTTTTTCTTATTTCATTATTGTATATCTTGTTTCATGTGTATGTTTTTATTTCCGCTGATTTTCTATGATGTTGTATCACTAGGGTGCCCGGGGTAAGGCACCAGTCGCGGGCCCGGGGTCGGGTCGTGACAAAAGAAATCTGCGATTAGTGTTAAAACTAGAAAGAATTGAGTATGTGTTAGACACAACATTCCCAACAGTCCCTGATGATGATCCTGCTGAGTGCCTTATTTGACAAGATGGCTTATCAGAAGCATCTAGACAATGCTCCCCTGGCACAATGTATAATGTTGTCATGACTGTAGAGTTAAAGAGGCAACATGAAAACATGGATCCCAACGAGATGCTAGAACATTTGAAGAGTCTCTATGAATCACGCCTCGCATAACGGTGTATGAACTGTTAAGAGACCTCTTTAAGTGTAAGCTGAACGAAGGGGGTCCAGTGTCAGCGAATGTTCTGAAGATGATTGGGTTAATAGAGAGGTTGGCTTCGATTGGAACGGTCGCCTATAAATCTCTCACAACCTAATCCTAAATTCATTTCATGGTCCATTTGAGAATTTCATTGTGAACTTCAACATGAATAGAACCAAGGTGAATCTTCCAGAACTTCACAATATGCTGAAGGTTTATGAAGGGGATTGCAATGATCCAATAGGACACAAGGCACTAGGTGCTTCAACTCGCCGACAAGGTATGTTTGTCATTGAAATAAATATGTTCAGAATTAACTCTCACCGCCGGGTATTAGATACCGCCAGTGGCTCTCATTTGTAATAATGAGGCGGTCTAACCGACAATGTAAAGGTTGGACCGTGGGAGGTTGATCTGCGCATTGGAAATGGAGCACGAGTGGATGCTAAATGCGTGGGAATTTATAGACTGGATTTACCCTTTGGCTTTTGTTTAGAACTTAATAATTGTTATTTTGTTACCTCGTTAACGAGAAATATTATTTCTATCCCTATGTTAGACATTGAGGGGTTTTTCTCACATATTACCAATGGAAACTATGTTTTATCTTATAAAGGTTTTATTTGTGGAAATGCTCCGCTTGTGGATGGATTGTATGTTCTAAACTGTAGCCATGGAATTTTCAATATACAAAATAAAAGAGCTAAAATAAGTAATCAAAGAAATCCCACCTACTTATGGCATTGCAGACTTGGTCACATCAATGAATCAAGGATAGCAAGATTGAGGAAATTAGATTACTTAGAACCATTTGACTTAGAGTCATATGGTGATTGTGAATCTTGCTTAAGAGGAAAGATGACAACCAAATCACTTTCTGGGAAAGGAGTATCGCAAAGAGGTGCTTGAGTTAGTCCATACCGATGTATGTGGGCCTTTTCCAACTCAAGCTAAGGAGGCTTTCTTTATTTCATCACTTTTACGCACGATTTCTCAAGGTTTGGGCATGTGTATCTTATGAAACATAAGTCCAAGCTTTTGAGAAATTCATGGAGTACAAGTCGTAGAGAAGCAACTTGAAACAAGTATTAAAACTCTTCGATCAGATCGAGGAGGTAAGTACTTAAGTAAAGAATTTTTAAATTACTTGAAGCTTCATGGAGTCCATTCAGAATGGACACCTCCCGGAACGCCACAAATGAATGGTGTTGCTGAGAAGAGAAATCGTACCTTATTAGATATGGTTAGATCCATGATGAGCTTCTCACTCTACCAACATACCATGGGGATATGCATTGCAAAGCTCAATCTACATTTTGAATAGAGTTCCATCAAAGTCACTGAGAAAACTCCATATGAGATATGGAATGACAAGTTAACACTTAAACATATGCGACCCTGGGGGTGCCCTGCATATGTAAAGAAGTTGCTCACTGACAAATTGGAATCTAAAAGTGAGAAGTATTATTTTGTAGGGTATCCTAAGGAAACAAGAGGGTACTACTTCTATCTTCCTGAGGAACATAAAGTAATTGTTTCCAGAAATGCAACTTTCCTTGAAGAAGACTATGTCTACAAGGAACAGAGTTGCAACAAGATAGAACTTGAAGAAATTCAAGAAGTACAAAATAATGTAGAGAATGATCCCTTGTCAAATAACCTAGACAAGGATTCAGTGAGAGTATTTGATGATGATTTGGTACTTAGAGTACGCCCTTCAGCCAGTGGGAGTGTTGTGAGGGATACTGCAGAAATGCAAGACCCTCATGCACAACCAATGATAGATGACACAATAGTTGTGCATCATCCTATTCAAAATGATATTCCTGAAAGTTCTCAAGGTGGTGGATTGTCCAACACACAAACATCTTCTCAAAATCAAAATACAGCAAACACTGAAACGCAGAATGTTCAACTCCGTAGGATCACTAGGACTCATCGTGCACCTGAAAGACTTAATCTCCTTGTTGAAACACATAATGAGATAGATATTCCTGATGATGATGAGCCTACTACCTACAACGAAGCAATGTTAGACATTGATTCACAGAGATGGCAAGAAGCCATGAAATCCGAAATGGAGTCTATGTACATAAACCAAGTATGGAACTTGGTTGACTTGCCAACAGGGGTTAGACCCATAGGATGCAAATGGGTCTTCAAGAAGAAGATTGATGCATATGGCAAAATACAGACTTATAAAGCAAGATTGGTGGCTAAAGGTTATAATCAACGGCCTGGGGTCGATTATGATGAAACCTTTTCGCCTGTTGCAAATATTAAGTCCATTCGGATTTTGCTTGCTATAGCTGCATACTATGATTATCATATTTGGCAAATGGATGTTAAAACTGTCTTCCTCAATGATAATCTAATTGAGGAGGTGTATATGATACAGCCAGAGGGTTTCACATCCAAGACTCAACCCAAAGCAGTATGCAAACTACAAAAGTCCATTTATGGGCTTAAGCAAGCCTCAAAGAGTTGAAATATTTGCTTTGACAAAGTAGTCAAATCGTTTGACATTGTTAGAAGCGAAGATGATCCATGTGTTTATAGTAAACGCACAAATGAGAGTATTGTCTTCATTGTCATATATGTAGATGACATATTGATAATGAGATATAATAATACTCTCATGCAATCTGTCAAGAAATTGTTATCCAGTACCTTCATGATGAAGGACTTAAGTGAAGCCTGCTAAATTCTTGGAATTAGGATCTACAAGAGATAGACTTAGTAGATTGTTGGGGCTGTCACAATCTGTATACATAGACAAAGTGCTAAGACATCTCTCTATGGAGAAATCCAAGAAGGGAGATCTTCATATAGATCAAGGCATCAAGTTATCAAAGAAAGATAGTCTTTCTGCAGTTGCAGAACTTGAACGCATGAAAAGAATCTTATATGCCTCAGCTATAGGATAAATCATGTATGTCATGGCCTGTATAAGGCAAGATGAGGTATGTGCACTTAGTGTGACAACACTGTTAATTCGACAACTTAAACCGAGTACATTGCTTAATCGAAAGCTTATAAAGAAGTTGTTACGATATCTGAGTTCTTAAAGGAACTAAGGGTTGTTCCAAGTGCCAGATGTGTGCAATAACGATTTATTGAGACAACACTGGTGCGATTGCGCAAGCTAAGGAACCAAGATCAACAAACAGAAACAAGCATGTACAAAAGAAATACCACATACTTAGAAGGGTGGTAGAGACTGAAGAAATAAAGATAGACTACATCCCCACCGAAAATAATCTAGCAGACCCATTTACTAAACCATTAAGCTTGGTCAAGCATAATGGTCATTTCGAAAACATGGGCATTAGATACATTGGTGATTAGCTCTAGGACAAGTGGGAGATTGAAAGTATATATGTCCTAGAAACAATCATTTTAGGAGCACATGTACTTGAACACATTCATATTATTAATAAGATTAATATATACTTGGCATTTGCAATTATTGAATTATTATTTGATTGTTTATATTATTCATTAATGTGCATCCCTTGAACTTACATTGTCATTAATAGTGTGAGATATTAATGATAGAGTGTAGTTCTTAAAATAGCCTAGACTAATGATCATTGAGAATGAGATATCAATGATATGTTATAAGTCGATACGCTGTGCCGCATCACATTCTTAGAGAATGTAGTATATCTCACTTACTGCTAGCAATAGTTGCTAGTGATGGACACATGGATACTCTTAGAGGAGTATTGGCATACCCTGCTGATAAACTATTTGTTATACATGTCTAGAGTATTATCAGCATGTGGGAGATAGAAGTCCTTAGACTTGAGGTCAATATCACATTGTTTATGGAGCAATGCACTTTGATCCTGTCCTAAGCTCAAATGCCTTATAGGTTGAGACGCGACTTGTATTGGGTGCATTACGAAGTAGATTGAAGGTGGTAGTTGAGCCAAGAATAGGATTCATTCCTCGATTGGAGTTTCGAGAGAACACTCAGCTTCTCAGAAATGTTAGGTCGACCAAGTCATTGGCCAATGCAAGAGACATATCTAGGATATGGTCTAGTTGTCGA
Organism: Przewalskia tangutica; assembly: GCA_029844215.1. NCBI lineage: Eukaryota > Viridiplantae > Streptophyta > Magnoliopsida > Solanales > Solanaceae > Przewalskia > Przewalskia tangutica. The sequence goes on along the minus strand of CM056722.1, from coordinate 45,115,072 downwards.
CTAATATAGATGAGATAAAATGATCAAGCCATTTGGATAGACACTTGGCAAATCTTAAGCTTGATCGAGTGTGTCGCGAATGAAAGGAATTTATCATCTCACATAGAGGTTTGTTTACTTGAGTCTTGTAAACGTACTTCACATATTGGGTCCGTCACCGACGCCGTCTAGGAGTTCCGTGTGAACCTTGATTTGATCAAGTGCCGATGTGTGAAGGCCTAAAGGGTCACACTAAGTCGATTGTCTTTTCGGTCTAAGGGTATATTGAGAGAGTGTAAAATATCGGATTTTGAATCAAGATATTTTATTTTATAATAAATTATGGGATAATTTTCATTTGATGAAAATTAATTAATTAAGTTAAAATTAAATCTTGGATTTAATTAGAACTAAAATGTGCAGAAAATAAATAAAGGAACCGCATAACAAATGGCCCAGCCAACTGCCCATCAGCAATTTGGATTTGGGTCAGGTCTTGAAGCCTGATCCAAATCTGATTGGGTTTAGGGTTTCCTCCACTATATATTTGACACTTAACCCATAATTTCAGCAGAACTCATTTTTCCACTTTCTGAACTTAGAGTTCAGGAAATAAATTCTCTCAAACCTCTGCCAAGATTTCCTAGCTTTCTTGGGCAAAGGAATATACCGAAGCAAGGCTTGCATCCGGATTGACAATCGCGTGCGCACCTTTTAGTAAAGACTGCATCAAAAGCATAAACTGTAAGTTTTTCTTTTATGTCTTTGCAGATTTAAATTATCGCATAATCATACCAGGAACGTTTGTTGGAGCAAGTAAGTTTACTCAAAATTTTAAACTTCCGCTGTGCCTTACTTGTATGTTTTACACCCAACAAATCCCTACAGATACTACCTCTCTGAAGATAAGTAAAATGAAATTTACAGACACACCCATGATGCATGTGCGTCGCGGGTTCATTTGCACGCATCGTCAGATTTTTTTCTAATTTAGTTGGGATTTGGTTTACATGTTTTAGCTTTTAACCTAGACTATAAATACACCCTTTTAGGCATTTTTAGAGACACTGGATTATTTGTAACATTTGTAAGCCTTCACTCTTTTCATATTTAATTCTTATCTTCTTTTCTTCATTAAACTCTAGTTTAACCATGAATTCTTGTGTTGTTGAAACAATTATGATTGACTAAATTTTGGGGTTGTGGTGTAGCGATGATTTTTCAGATTTTATATGTAATTTAATCTTAGTATTTTATTCACGATTGTTTCTTTACTTCTATTCATAATTGCTTGATTTCCCGCGCAACAATCGAGTTCTATTTACTATTTAACATACATGCATGGGAAATAGGTTATTAGATTAGAGAAGAAGTAAAAAGAGTGTGATGTGATTATCCCTAAAGTAGGGGTAGGATTAATGTCTATGATAGAAATATACCTAGACACCGCAATTAATTAAAAACTGAGGAAGAAATGCATTCTTAACATGTCAATTCTATAAGAATATAGGCGCCATACTATTCTGAATCGGCGGGAAGTAGTTCGGGAGAATGCTACACGATTAACAATTCCGTTAATTATAAAACCACTAAGGTTAGTTACTTGATCGATGCAACATAATTAGTGAACTAACCATGACCCTGGAATACTCATCTCTCTATGATCAATTCAAGTCTTAAACAAATATTCCTAGCAACAATCAGAATAAAATAATTAGTTATTTACTTTTCTGCAGTAGTTATAAAACAACATAAACGTTCTCTTTCATACTTGCGTAATTAGTACTGATAGTGAATACTTTTATAATCATTGATCATAATTATCTATGGGTACGATATCTGACTTTTACAAGTCAATATAATATTTGGCAACCACTTGCGTCTGCATTTGGGAGCAACAAGTTTTTAGTGCCATTCTCCAGGACTAAACAATTAGCTATTTAATTAGAATAATTTATTACAACTTTGGTTATCCAAGTATTAATGTATTGATCTTAGCTATTATTGACGCAGGTTTTACAATCAAATACTAAGATCTACGAGTCAAAACAATCTTGAAGACTTCGACCCTAAGCCTGAACGATTTTTCTAACAGCGTAGAAGGGAAGTTAATTTTCGTGCAAATATAGAAGCTATTGTTGTGGTACTTGAAGTTATGGCAACTAACGCACTACCAACTATAGTTTGAGAGGTGGTAGTACCTCTCATGGGTAGTGTCACTTCGAGCATTTTCAAACCAACAATTGAGGGGCAGTTTGAGCCGAAACATCCTATGATTCAGCTGTTTCATTCCAGGCAGTTCACTGGTTCGCCTTACGAGGACCTTCAGGAAACACAACCAAACCCTCTCGGAGATTGTAGATACTTATGTGATCACCAGGGTCACTGCTGATTATGTGAGGTTGACAATGTTTCCATTCTCTCTACTTGGGGATGCCACCAAGTGGTTGCAGGCAGAACATGCAAGTTCTATCACCTCTTGGGACGATCTAGCAAGAATTTTTTTGATGAAGTTATTTCCATCTTGCAAGATAGCGAGGCTCAGATGGAAATCATGTCCTTCATGCAGAAACTTTGAGAATAGTTATATCAGTTATGAGAGAGGTTCAAAGGATTACTTAGCGATTGTCCTCACCATCATTGGTTGCATGATGATCTGGCACACATATTTATTGAGAGTATGGATCACCATGAAAATGTGTTTCTAGATACTGCAGCTGGGGGGAAAGCTCTTGACTTCAGCTATAATGAATTGTTCATCTTATTGAATAGATTCTCTCAAAGCAGCTCTGAATTTCAAGGTGATCACCAGGATAATTTTACTTAGAACATTGCTAGAGCACTGAAAGTAGATATTTACATAGGTATGATAGCAGAGATTGAGTCCATGCACAAAGAATTCAAGGATTTTGTTATGGGGAAGACCGAATCATAGGTACAGGCAGTGCATCAAGCTCATGTGTTTTGTGATGTGTGTAGTGAAGGGCACACCAGTGATATATGTCTAGAAAATCTAGAGTCTTTCTTGTTCATGGACAATGCAACCAGAGGACAAGGTAATCAAAATGCATATCGTAACCCATACAATCTGTCTTGGATGAACAACCCAAATTCTCTTGGGGTGGTAACTAGTAGAGGGCACAATGACAACATCAACAATACCAGTAAAATCAGGAAAATCACCCCAAGTCTCATTCTCCCCTGAGTTTTATAGAAGATATGATGAAATATATTATGGTGATATGCAGAAAATGATGGCAAGTATACAAGCATTTGAGCAAAAGATAATGGCTGAAAATCAGAATTGTGATCTTGCAGTGAGGAACATAGAAAGAATGATGGGTTAGATAGAATGTGCTCAGAATACGAGTCCATGGGGGGACTTTCAAGTAATACAAATCTTAATCTAATACCTTGTTATGGCGTGTCTCTCATAAATGGGAGGCAACTAAAATAACTAGCACCAAAGAAAGTAGCTCAGGCATTAAGAGATAAAGAGGCAACCAAATAATATGAGGCTAATAAGATAGAAAGGGTAGCAAATATGGTTGTGGTAAAGCAGCCACCGCCAGTGGTTGCAAAACCACCATCTCCGTTTCCTCAGAGGTTGCCTAAGCAGAAAGAAGAGGCCACATATACAAAATTTTCTTGAGTTACTTAAGTAGGTTCATGTGAATGTTACATTAGTAGATATTCTTCAAGTGATTCAAATATTGTTGCTCCCAAATGCACACGCAATTATACATGGTCGTCAAGAAATTTAATGACTTGTAAAAGTCGGATATCGTACACATAGTGACTTATGATCAACCCTTATAAAAGAATTCAGAAACACTCCTAATTATGCAAGTATGAAAGAGAGTGTTTGTGTTGTTTTATAACTACTACAGAAAATTAAATAACTAATTATTTTATTATAATTGTTGCTAGGAATATTTGTTTAAGACTTGAATTGATTACACAGAGATGAGTATTTTAGGGTCGTGGTTGATTCACCAATTATGTTGTGTCATTCAAGTAACTAAGCTTAGCAGATTTATTCACGATTGCTAGTTAACCAGATTATTAATCGTGTAGCATTCTCCCGAAATACTACTCGCTGATTCAGAACAGTTTGCCACCTATATTTCTATGGAATTGACCTATTAAGAATGCAGTTCATCCACGGTATTTAATTGAATGTGGTGTCTAGGTATATTTATATCCTAGCTCTACTTTATGGATAATCATATCACACTCTATTTACTTCTTCTCTAATCTAATAACGTCTTTTAAAAGCACGTATATTAAATAGTAAATAAAATTTGACTGTTGTGCAGACAATCAAGCAATTAAGAACAGAAGTAAAGAAACAACCGTATATAACTAAACTACTAAAATTAAATTACTTATAAAATATCAACAATCATGGCTACACCACAAGCCCAATAATTAGAGAATTTAGCCAATCATAATTTTATCAAGAATTCATGGTTAATCTAATGTTTAATGAAGAAAAAAAAATAAGAATTAAAGATGAACAGAGTGATGACTTACAAGTCTCACAAAATAATTCAGCGTGTCTCTAAAAAATGTCTATGAGGTCTTTTTATAGTCTAGGTTAAAATCTAACACAAGTAAACCAAATTCCAACTAAATTAGAAAAATAGCTGACGATGTGTGAGATGCACCCGCGACGCAAATGCATCGCGGGTGTGTCTACATATTTGATTTTTCTTATCTTTAAAGAGGCATTATCCTCGCCCAGTGAGTGCGAAGCAGGTCCATCACACATGGTACCTGGAAGGCATCATACGTCAACATCATAGAGATGGTTATCACACATGGTATTTTAGTGATCAATTTTTTATGAAGTGTGACGCGATATCTTCGTCGTCTTGACCACTTACAATTGCATCCAAAATCTGTCAAAATTGTTAGGGTTCAACTCATTGTTCTCATTATACCTAAATTCACAAAATACACCAACATAAGCTCAAATACAAGAATTTCACTATAAAGTATGTGATTAAAGAACTAAGACTAGAGGTAAAGTGATGCTAAATATTAGTTATTTGTGCCAAATATCACTACCCCATACTTAGACTTTGCTCACCCTCAAGAAACCCATTGACAACTACTATACTTTACCAGACATAAAAACCACGAATTAGAATAGGTATACTCGAGCGCTGGCTAACACGACACTTTTAAAACTATTTTTTCAAACCACAAATCGAGTAAATTCTCACTATACTCATTCCGACATATTTACACATGAAATCACAAACAAGCTTCTCAAAATAAATCAACATCAATAACTGACTCATTGACACCATTTCAAGCGGAATCATCATGATACCCATAGAGAAACTAACACTCCACCTATCTTAAGTTAATTACGCGCCCTCATCGAAAGAGAGTTGTCCATATCTCACATGATTTTGACTTTGAACTAATTTAAATAGATATAACCAATCAAAAATTTATGCTCACTCTCACAAATAACATCACATGAAATATATGACGAACCATAGGCTTGCCCTTAGTGTAACTACTTCATTAATATAATTATGTTAAATTAAGGATCAATGACTTAACGGGTTGTAATGTAGGCTAAGGATGGGTAGGATATATTTTGGTTGAAATACTGACTATCCTCCCTAAGCACTTTATTCACACTCCTATGTCCTAAACATATTTTTATTGCTTACATATGAGTAACATTGTAACGACTCATTTGTTTTTTTTTAGCTAAAGACCCTTATTCGTTTATTTGACCCTTCTCGTAGGCTCTTTTTAAGGCAAAATGGGCATGTTAAGATGACAAGTACCAGAGGTATGATTTCAAACCAAAACAATAGAAGGAGTTAGAGAGAAGTTTCTCTCACTAAGGAAAACACTCTCAACGTTTTCCCTTAGTTGCTCTTTCGACTTATTCACCCCCCTAAGATTAACCATTGTTCCCTCACGGATTGAAGCTTAATGTTCACAACATGAAAAAGACTAAACGTTACACTCGCTCCAGCAATGATTCAGGAGGTTCAGGAGGATCGACGAAGGCTAGAACCACGAAAAAGAAAAAGAATGGCGGAAGCCCAACCATAGTTGAAGAAAATTTAATTCCGGCAATTTCAGATCCTACGGTGTTAGTACATGTTCCGCCTGATTTGTGTATTCCATTTGAGAATGTGGTAGATGATTCTACGCTGCAAAGGATACATGAATGGGGAAAAAGTATAGAAATCGAGAGCTTGGATATAAGTGAGTTCGAAGGTGGAAAGCTTCATGTTCCGTCAGCCATCAATCCGGAAGTGATCTCTCCTACTACTTCTCCAGAAGTAACCACAATAGAAGACCATAACACTGTCCACAAGCCTTCTAGGAAAAACTCTTCCGAAACTCCCGGCAAGCATAGGGAAATTCGGATAGCCATAGACACCCCTTATGCTACTAGGGAGGTCGATTCTATCACGGGTCAATTGGAGAGCTCCGGGAACATTACGGAAGAGCATGGCAACCACGGCACCACAAATATCTCCACACTACCTGGGAACTTACTCAGGCAAGCCGAAAAAGTTAGAAAATCAGGACCAGGAATTGCAATCGATGAAACTAGGAACGATGGTATACTCGGGTCAAAACTGGGACAGGGCACGGGTCAGAGGTGTTATACCCCGTATTTTCCAGAGTATGTACGTAAGGGAATACGTACAAAAAGTCTAGCCTTAAAGTTTAGGCAAAACGTTTTTTTTAGGCACAACTCACAAAACGAATAGTTTTCCGACGAAACGTTTCCACAGCTTTCGTAGGGTAAATTCCGGCTATGCCATTTCTAATTTTTGCGGATTTTTCCGAGAGACGAAACATTTTGGACCAACGGGAGGGCGACACTTGTCACCCTCCAATTGATGGACTTGAAATCGTCCATTTGGACGATTTGGGCTAGGAGGAACACGTTTTTTGTGCCTTGTGCACAAGTCAAGGAGTTGGTAGGATATTTGTGTATAGTTAATCCTCACCCTACACTTGCCTTGCACTTGTCTAAATCTTGGCCATTGGTTGGCCACTTCTTGACCTATAAATACCCCCCTTAAGATGAAGAGTTCTTCATCCACAAATTACTTTCCAAGTCTTGAAAATCCTCCCTTCTCCCTTGTTAGCCATTTCGTCCAAGCCCTCTTCCCCCTCTAGCCTAAGTGGCCCTTGGCCGAATACCCCCCCTAGCCTAGCCAAAAATCTACCCCCCCTCCCTTGGTAGAAAAGTTACCTTCTTGTATCGTTATAATGCCCAAAATACCCTAGCCCAAATACCTTAGTACTTAGTAGAAGTTGTGAAGAACTTCTAAGGTTCTGAGCATACAACTTAGAGCAAAACCTTGCTCAGCGCGACTTTTCTAGGATATTATTGGGCTTACCGAGGTAATAATCCTAACCTCTTTTGTATTAGAGAATGCATCTGTAGAAGTATAAGAATAAGTATTAATCACTTAGAAGGGTTTAAAAGAAGAATAATCAAATCAGATTTACATAGACTGTTTTCACGAGACTTATATAGCTCACCGGTAGGGAAGTGCTGCCCGACTTACCGTAGAATTATGAACCCCGCTTAGAATGACCTTGAGTAGTCTTTGATAGATATCTGTGACTATTATAGGTGACTCTCTGCGCACATATTCAACTTGGCGGGGTGGTTTTCATTTGAAGGTATGTGAATCTTCCTAAAGCATGATATTTTACAATATATAGTACGGTGAGACGTCATGTGTTAACTAAAATATAACTACGGCAATGTCTTTGACTTAAGCTGAATAATACTTACGGCAATGCCTCACGGCTTAAGCCTGAATAACACCTACTGAAGGCCTCACGCTTAAGCCCGAATAATAAAGATCCAAAGCATTTTTAAAGAATCTGAATCTTTTCGTAAGAAGACTAATTGGTTTTTAAGCGAAGCTTAAGAGTTATACTAACCTTATGGGAGGTTAAGTATAACCACTTAAGATTGATAAAAGGAAATGTTTGCCTATGTGTTTATAAATGCACTTATATTGAATTGTGAAAGAATAATAAGATGGTTTGATAAGTAGACATGATATGATGCTATGTGTGTTAGTGTCTTGTAACGTTTGTGAAAAAGAGTATTCTTGTTGTGATTATGTTGTTTAAAGATAAGCTGATATGTTAGTATACTATCACTCACCTCTTGAGATGATACCGGGGGTTAAGCTGCCCTCCGATGCGGGGTAGACTCAGCGATGCAGGACCATGATTCGAGAATACCTATGCGGTCCGGGGGCCTATGCGAGCTACGAGTTCGAGTTAGTATGCGGGTTATACCTCATGCGGTCTATGTGGCCATGCGGACAACGAGTCCAGGACGATGCCGAGGAGTAGCTACCTCGATGCGGGGTTATACCTCACGCGCCCACGTGTAGTGGCCTATGCGGACTCGAGTCAGATTAGGCTTGCGAATGATGATATGGGCGAGTGGCCTGCTTTCGATCATTCGCAGCCTAGACAAGACCTATTACGATTACCTATTGTTGCTCTTGTTTATGATGTAGCACTACGCGGTTTCCTTGGTTGTTTCATACATACTTGTAAACTAGTTTTTAAAAATGATATGTTTTCATTTAAGTACTTTACAGTTTCGCATACTTAGTACCTGTTGTACTGACCTCCTTCGGGGGGCTGCGTTCATGCCGCAGGTAAGGGCAAGCAGGTGCTAGATCCGCATCCTTAGGATCTCTACGTTGGTGTCGGGAGCTCCATCTCTTCCGGAGGCTCTACTTTTGGTATGATCTCCCTGTTGTAGATAGTTTTGTACAGTCAGGGTATGGCGGGGCCCTGTCCCGCCATAGTTGTATATTTCCTTAGAGGTCTGTAGTCATGTTGTACAGTGTCGGATGTAACTGCAAAAACCATGATTATATATATACGCCGAAAGGCGATGTTTTCTCACATAAACTGTGTCTTATTTTATAAACTGTTTCATGTCTTGCTTTATATTTCCGCTGATTACTCTGATGTATGACTACTTGGGTGCCCCGGTAAGGCACCAGTCACGGGCCCCGGAACGGGTCGTGACAAAAGTGGTATCAGAGCAGTTAATCCTCGGAAAGTGTCTGCATCGTATCTAGTAGTTCTTGATTATCGGTGTGTTGTGCACCACACCAATAATCGTGAGGCTATAGGATATTTAGGATTGGTTTCCATTCTTCTCATTCCGAGATCGTGCTTTAGAGTCGTGTTATAGGTTGGACCTCTAACGTATTCCTTTCCGTAATGATTATGCCTCCACGAAAGGCAACCCGCCCGAAGCGGCAAGGCGGAGTCGCTAGCGAGACACCCAGAGTCACGAGGCTCGTGCCCGTCTATACCGTAGACGGCGAGTTCTATGACGCCGCCAGCCCAAAGAGACCACGGTACCCACACCTCCCGCCCCACACGGCTGGGCGAGGAGTTAGGGTACAAGGAGATGGCCCACTTTGGCTAAAGTTGTGGCCCGATACGAGAGAGGCTGACGCGGTTCAGCCCAGCCCACCCACTGCACCGTTGTTCACCCGAGGCGAGAGTTTGAGGCTACGAGACTTCCCGAGTCAGAGCCACGGAGTTTTATGGGTCGAGGCCGAGGATGATCCGCAGGAGTTCATCCGTCGGCTTCAGGATTTTGAGAGTGATCGGCGTCGGAGACCGAGTCCGTGATCTTTGGTTCACATAGGTCGCGTGATACCGCGATCGATTGGTTTGATTCACGGAGTTATCCCGGGAGAGCACGCGTCCCGCCTACTGGGATGAGTTCTCGAGGCTTTCTCACTCACTTCTTGCCTCCACAGATGAGGAGGGCGCGGGCCGATAGATTTTTACCGCCGAGGCGAGAGGACGACCGTCGTGAGTACAATGTCGAGTTTGATTCATTGGCTCGATATGTCCCAAAGATTGGTAGCAGATATGGAGGATAGGGTGCACCGCTATGTCACCGCTAGACGACTATATGGCCGAGTCATGTGCGGGGTTTCTCCACCGGGTATGGACATTACCGCGTGCGCAGCTCACGCCCGGATGCGGCGAGCGCAGAGGTCGGCGAGTGGACGGCAGCGAGAAAAGGCCGGGGCGGAGGGTTTTCCGGTGGTTATCGTGGTGGCGGCCTCAGCGGCCTAGATTCGCACCACGCCAGCTGAGCACTCGCACCGCCCTCGGCCGCCCGAGTTTTCGAGGCGCATCGGGCCCTGTGGCTTGAGCGCCCGAGTAGCAGAGTCGCGGCGATCGGGACCACCCCCACAGTGTGGCCGATGCGGTTGATCCCATTACGGGAAGTGTGTTACTACTTTTGGAGCTTTTTGCCAGGCAGCAGGTCACTTTGGGCGGACTGTCCGGCCGGGCGTGGTGGTAGGCTCACCTTCAGTTCTTGCCGCTTCATCATCTCCTACGATTACTCGCCCGAGGCGTGGTGCTCATGGGTCAGCGGTCGCGCAGGTCGTGGCTCGGGTCGATTCTAGCGGTCCTCGAACCGCATTTATGCTTTGTCCACCGACAGATCGGAGGCCTCACCGATGTTATCACGGTACCTTATCGGGCCTGGGTTTGATGTGTATGCTTTGATAGATCCGGTTCTACTCGCCCTATATATCTCCCTTGTTGCTAGTAGGATAGGATAGAGCACGAGTCCATAGACCCTTTCGAGGTAGCTACGCCAATGGTGATTCGGTGGTAGCACGGCGGGTATATAGAGCGTGTCCTGTGACCATTTACGTCCGACCTAGCCAACTTGATAGAGTTGGAGATGATTGACCGACGTGATTATGGGGATGGATTGGCTAGCTTCTGCTACGCCAATGTAGATCGCAGAGAGAGAGTAGTACGGTTCCGTTTCTCGAGCGAGCGGTTGTTGAGTGGGAGGAGCACGGTATCGCCGGAGGTAGGTTTATTTCCTACCTCAAGGCTAGGAAGATGGTGCGCAGGCGGGTATATCTACCATCTCGTTCGGGTGTTTGATATCAAGGCTGCGGTACCAGATTTTCGGGCCCGAGTCACGAGTTCCCAGGCGTGTTTCGGATGACCTCCGGGTATCCCACCCGAGAGGAGATCGAGTTTTGTATTGACATATTGCGGATACTCGCCTATTTCCATTCCGCCATACGAATGGCACCGCCGAGTTGAGAGTCAAGGACCACCGAGGATTTCTTTGGAGAAGGGCTTCATTAGGCCCGATGTTTCCCTCAGGGGCGCCGTATTGTTCGTGAAGAAGAAGGGCGGACGCGCAGCTGTGTGTTGATTACGGTGAACAAGGTGACCATTAAGAACGAATACCCTTCCCGTGATTGATGATTTGTTCGACCCGATTGCGGCGCGAGATGTTTCTCCAAGATTGATCTGCGTCGCTATCATCGAGTTCGTCGAGAGGTGGATGTCCCTAGGATCGCATTCGGACCAGACGAGCATTATGAGTTCAGTGGTCATGTCTTTGGTTGACCAATGCTCGTGGTATTCATGGATTTGATGAACCGAGTGTTCAAACCATTTTTGGACACGCTTGTGATAGTGTTCATTGATGATATCTTGGTTTATTCTCGCCAGAGCAGTGAGCACGCGAGCATTTGGCGATCTGGCCGGCGCTTCTCGAGATCGCAGCTTGTACGCCAAGTTTTCCAAATGTGAGTTTTGGTTGACTTGATGGCGTTTCTTGGGCATATTGTCGGCTGATGGCATTCGAGTGGATACGCCAAGATCGGCAATCGGACTTGGCCTAGACCTACTACTCCGGCAGAGGTTCGCAGCTTACGGGCCTTGCAGTTATTATCGGCGTTCGTGGAGAAGTTTGCTTATCTCTCGCACCATTGACTAGGCCGACTCGTGGCGCAACAAGTTCCGATGGATCGATGTCAGGAGCGGGGTTTCCGATTCTTGAAGAGAGATTGACGCATCGCCCGTTCTTACTCTTCCGGAGGTCCAGATGGTTATGTCGTGTATTGTGATCGCCGCATCGGGTTGGGATGTGTGTTGATGCAGCATGGCGGGGTTATAGCATATGCATCCCGACACCGAGGAAACACGAGAGAACTACCCCACCCATGATTGGAGTTAGCGTACCGTGATTCACGCTTTGAAGATCCGAGGCACTATTTGTATGGGGTTCACGTGGATATTTATACAGACCACAAGAGCCTCCGATATCTTCACCGAGGAGTCGAACTTACGGCGAGACGGTGGTTAGAGTTGCTTAAGGATTACGATGTTGATATCCTGTACCACCCGAAGGCCAATGTTGTGGCGATGCCTTAGTCGTAGGTCGATGGGAGCCTATCGGATGTGCAGCTAGAGAGGAGGGACATGGTTCGTGATTTGCATCGATTAGCGAGCCTTGGTGTCCGCTTGATTGATTCCGATAGCAGCGGGTTAGAGTTCGTGAGGTTGCCGAGTCTTCCATCGCCGGCGAGGTGAAGAGGCAACAGCTCGAGGATCCACTTTGATTCGATATCGTGATACGACTCTTCGTGAGGCGCGGTCCTTTGAGGTAGCACCATGGGGTGCTAAGGTTTGAGGGCGATCAGGTGTTCCGGATGTTTCGGACTTGCAAAGAGTTCTTGGGGAAGCACACGCGCGTTACTCTATCCATCCAGGGTCGACCAAGATGTACCACGACCTTAGATCTGTGTATTGGTGGGATGGCTTGAAGAGAGACGTTGCAGAGTTCGTAGCTCAGTGCCCGTGTTGTCGCAGTGAAGGTAGAGCACCGGAGGCACGGTGGTTTATTCTGACGATTGAGATCCCGACCTGGAAGTGGGAGGTAATCAACATGGACTTCATCACAGGATTACCTCGCACTCAGAGGAGACATGATTCTATATGGGTTATCGTCGACAGGCTGACGAAATCAGCCCACTTTCTTCCCGTCAGGACGACTTTTTCGGCTGAGGATTATGCCAGACTTTACCTCCGCGACAGAGTCTGACTGCATGGAGTCCCTACTTCGATCATATCCGACAGAGGAGCCCAGTTTACGGCTAACTTCTGGAGGACCTTCCACAGGGGTTTAGGGACGCAGTGAGCACGAGTCTCGCATTTCATCCACGCATGACGGACAGCAGAGCGCACTATCCGCACTCTCGAGGATATGTCACGAGCCCGTGTTATTGACTTCAGTGGTAGTTGGGAGGATCATTTGCCTCTAGTTGAGTTCGCGTATAATAATAGCTACCACCCAGATTCGATGGCGCCTTATGAGGCCTTGTATGGGAGGAAGTGCGATCGCCTATAGGTTGGTTCGATGTGGGCGAGGTGCGCTAGTGGGACCAGATTTGCAGTGGCGGTGGATAAGGTGAAGCTTATCCGAGAGCGGCTATTGACAGCCCAGAGTCGACAGAAGTCGTCTGCAGATCATCGTCGTCGACATCTGGAGTTCGCAGTTGATGATTGGGTTTTCCTGAAGGTGTCACCCATGGCGGTGTGATGAGATTCGGGAAGAAGGGGAAACTCACCAGGTACATTGGGCCGCTTTGATCGTCGCAGGTAGGCAAGGTTGCCTATGAGTTGGATCTGCCGTCCGACCGGAGGCGATGCATCCGGTTTTTCACGTATCTATCTTTGAGAGATGTATCGGGGATCCATCTAGTGGTACACCCGATTGACGCGTCCAGTGACCGAGGGTTATCGTATGAGGAGATTCCCATAGCGATAGTCGATCGTCAGGTTAGGCGTCTGCGGACGAAGGACGTGGCTTCCGTCAAAGTCTTGTGGCGGAACGAGCTCAGGGAGGAGATGACGTGGGAAGCCGAGGAGGACATGAGGCGAAGTATCTCACCTATTCCCACACCTCCGTAATTCACTTTCCTACTTGTAAATTTTCGTTATCGTTTACGCCAAGTGTTGTTTACGTGGCCGTGTGTGGCATTTGCAATCGCCTAAGTTATGAAGAATCTTATCATTAATCGTTTGGAAGGAACATTCGGACGAATGTTTCTAAGGGAGAATGTTATACCCGTATTTTCCAGTATGTACGTAAGGGAATACGCATGAAAAGTCTAGCCTTAAAGTTTAGGCAAAACGCGTTTTTAGGCACAACTCACAAAACGAATAGTTTTCCGACAAACGTTTCCACGCCTTCGTAGGTAAATTCCGCTATGCCATTTCTAATTTTTGCGGATTTTTCCGAGAGACTAAACATTTTGGACCAACGGAGGCGACACTTGTCACCCTCCAATTGATGGACTTGAAATCGTCCATTTGGACGATTTGGGCTATGAGGAACACGTTTTTTGTGCCTTGTGCACAAGTCAAGGAGTTGGTAGGATATTTGTGTATAGTTAATCCTCACCCTACACTTGCCTTGCACTTGTCTAAATCTTGGCCATTGGTTGGCCACTTCTTGACCTATAAATACCCCCCTTAAGATGAAGAGTTCTTCATCCACAAATTACTTTCCAAGTCTTGAAAATCCTCCTTCTCCCTTGTTAGCCATTTCGTCCAAGCCCTCTTCCCCCTCTAGCCTAAGTGGCCCTTGGCCGAATACCCCCCCTAGCCTAGCCAAAAATCTACCCCCCCTCCCTTGGTAGAAAAGTTACCTTCTTGTATCGTTATAATGCCCAAAATACCCTAGCCCAAATACCTTAGTACTTAGTAGAAGTTGTGAAGAACTTCTAAGGTTCTGAGCATACAACTTAGGAGCAAAACCTTGCTCAGGCGCGACTTTTTCTAGGATATTATTGGGCTTACCGAGGTAATAATCCTAACCCTCTTTTGTATTAGAGAATGCATACTGTAGAAGTATAAGAATAAGTATTAATCACTTAGAAGGGTTTAAAAGAAGAATAATCAAATCAGATTACATAGAATTTGTTTTCACGATGAACTTATATAGCTCACCGGGTAGTGAAGTGCTGACCGACTTACAGTAGAATTATGAACCCTATGGTTAGAATGACCTTCAGAGTATTCTTTGATAGATATCTGTTACTATTATAGGCTGACTCTCTGCGCGCGACATATTCAACTTGGCAGGTGGTTTTCGCTGAGAAGGTATGTGAATCTTCCTAAAGCATGATATTTTACAATATATATAGTACGGTAGACGTACATGTGTTAACTAAAATATAACTACGGCAATGTCTTTGACTTAAGCCTGAATAATACTTACGGCAATGCCTCACGGCTTAAGCTGAATAACACCTACTGCAAGGCCTCACGGCAAGTCCGAATAATAAAGATCTGAAAGCATTTTTAAAGAATACTGAATCTTTTTTTAACAGAAGAAGACTAATTGGTTTTTAAACAGAAGCTTAAGAGTTATACTAACCTTATGGGAGGTTAAGTATAACCACTTAAGATTGATAAAAGAAACAGTTTGCCTATGTGTTTATATGGACTTATATTGAATTGTGAAAAGAATAATAAGATGGTTTGATAAGTAGACATGATATGATGCTATGTGTGTTAGTGTCTTGTAACGTTTGTGAAAAAGAGTATTCTTGTTGTGATTATGTTGTTTAAAGATAAGCTGATATGTTAGTATACTATCACTCACCTCTTGAGATGATACCGGGGGTTAAGCTGCCCTCCGATGCGGGGTAGACTCAGGCGGTCTGGGACCATGATTCGAGAATACCTCATGCGGGTCCAGGGGGCCTATGCGGAGCTACGAGAGTTCCAGGTTAGTATGCGGGGTTATACCTCATGCGGTCTATGTGGCCATGCGGACAACGAGTCGGGGCGATGCCGAGGAGTAGCTACCTCGATGCGGGTTTATACCTCATGCGGGCCCATGTGAGTGGCCTATGCGGACTCCGGGAGTCCAGGATTAGGCTTGCAGAATGATGATATGGGCGAGTGGCCCTGTTTCGATCATTCGCAGCCTAGACAAGACCTATTACAGTTACCTATTGTTGCTCTTGTTTGTGATGTGGCACTACGTGCGGTTTCCTTGGTTGTTTTACACATATTTGTAAACTGGTTTTTAAAAATGATATGTTTTCATTTAAGTACTTTACAGTTTCGCATACTTAGTACCTGTTATCGACCTCTCCTTCGGGCTGCGTCATGCCGCAGTAAGGGCAAGCAGTGCTAGATCCGCATCCTTAGGATCTCTACGTTGGTGTCGGAGCTCCATCTCTTCCGAGGCTCTACTTTTGGTATGATCTCCCTGTTGTAGATAGTTTTGTATGATCGAGGTATGGCGGCCCTGTCCCGCCATAGTTGTATATTTCCTTAAAGGTCTGTAGTCATGTTGTACAGTGTCGGATGTAACTGCTAAACCATGATTATATATATATGCCGAAAGGCGATGTTTTGTCACATAAACTGTGTCTTATTTTATAAACTGTTTCATGTCTTGCTTTATATTTCCGCTGATTACTCTGATGTATGACTACTTGGGTGCCCCGGTAAGGCACCAGTCACGGGCCCCGGAACGGGTCGTGACAAGAGGGCTAAGGCGGGTCAGGCGGGAGTCCATGGGTCTAAGAATATTCCCGTTATGCATAGATCAATGACAGTTGGGAGAACCGAAGAGACTTCTATCCCCAAGGAGCCTAGTTACTCTACAAACATTAATATCGCGGGAGCCAAGGAGTCACACTTTAATATCGCGGGAACCAAAGAGCCATCTCACTTAATGGGGAAACACCCTCTGAATTCTTTAAGTGTCACTAATGAGTCCTTTCCTACTTTAGCAAGTTTGCTTAGCGGAATCCAACACAAGAATCTCGATAACCCTTTTGCCTTTACTTCTTCCTTGGGCACGGGAAACGTCAATAACAACCCTCCTCTCTCATCCAATACCTCTTCAATGCTCCCTGAAATCCAAGATGACACACCCCTACTATCCTCCCTGTTACACCTCGTAAGTCCAGGACATGTATAAGAGAATGTACGTAAGGAAACAAGACTTGGACATTAGTACGAAAGGAAGAATTGTTCTTCCGACGGAAAATCTTCCGGACGTCGGAAAGGAAAAATGTTCGTTATTGAGAATTGGATTCTCAAAATGTATTATTTGAAGAGTATGGAACTTATTAATATTATGGAAATTTTTTTGTACGGATTTGGTCACGTGGGGCCCATCCGAGGAATTTTACGTTTTGT
This sequence comes from Przewalskia tangutica, assembly GCA_029844215.1. NCBI lineage: Eukaryota > Viridiplantae > Streptophyta > Magnoliopsida > Solanales > Solanaceae > Przewalskia > Przewalskia tangutica. The sequence goes on along the minus strand of CM056722.1, from coordinate 45,098,035 downwards.
GGGGCCCACGAGGGTTACAGAATTTTATGGACGAATGAGAGGGCGACACGTGGCACCCCCATAAGTGGTCTTGGTCGAATTAGAGGAGGGGTAATTTGGTCATTGAACCTCTTGGAAGATAAGTCTTCAAAGCTTGACATAATTGACTAGTCAACTTGCCACTTAGGCTTGATCCATGTGATTTTAATCCTAGCCTCACATTTGTTTAAGTCTAAGCCCTCCATTGTGTTTTATAAGGTTACTACTAGTGCAAGACTAGCTCATTTACACTTAGAAAAATTAGAGAACTCTTGCCCTCTTTAAGAAGCTCTCGGCTTTCATGTAATTCCCACACAAAATTTTTATAGTTTTGATCCATTAGCCACAAGACTTTAAACCAAGGTTCCTAAGAGTATTGTAAGGTTATCTCAATAGAAAGATTTTGGAAAACGATTTTTACGTTAGTCGCAAGCGAAACTAAGGGAGTTCTTCAACTTTGAAGTTGGAACTTGAAGATGGGTTCTTCATAGGCCTCTAAGGAGTGCTTGGAGCGGATTGGAACTTAAGGAAAGGAGCTAAGAATTTCTAAGGCGCGACTTTGGAATCTTGGAAATTTTAAGGGCTTCTAAAGGTATAAATTTTGTCGTTTTAGTAGTTAAGACTTACTTATTGTTATAACTATGGATTTTAGCAAGCATGTGTTATATAGTATGAAGTTTGATATGTTTATTGGCAATTGGAACCCTAATCCGAAAACTAGCATGTTTAGCCTTAAGATTACAATTCAAGTCGACTATTGGTCTAAGCGTCGCATGTGGTATAAAGAAGGAAATTGTAGTTGTTGAAGTAGTTTATAACTATATAACATGTTAGACCTTGGAACTTGGAATTTGAAAAGGGTTGGAAAAGACTTAGTGTTGCTATGTAAGTTGGCCGAGAATTGGCTAGTGTGCATTAAACTACTTCGTATGAATTGTGGGGCGGAATTTTACACGTATTGTAAGGCGTGTAATCCCCTTTGTTTGGTTGTTGTTTGGAGCCTTAAATGTGGCTTGTTGGTTATTGTATTCGGCCTTGAAAAAGGTGGCAAAGTGAGTAGAAACAAAGGAAGTCTTGCCGATTTTCCGTAGAATTAGAGGTATACTTAGTATTATTCTACGTTGAGACTAGAAGTTGATAGTCTTGTTGTGACCATTATAGGTTGACACTTCTACGTACGGCGTATTCGGCTTAGCTTGTGGATTTTAGCCGAAAAGGTATGTGAACTATCTCCTCTTTTAGCATGATCCCTTAAGATTAAGAAAGTATGTTTTACTCCTTAAATTATCCATTCCTTGATTGTACTTTGATGTTTAGATTGTAAGTTGTATAATCCATTTTCTTGATGAAGTTTGGATTCTTAAAAGTTAAGGTATTTTACTTAAAGTACATGGAGTCTTAAAAAGGAAGTGGTTTCCAAATCTTTTGGCTAGTGCCTTAATTCTAAAACCTAAAGGTCATTATAATGACTTTAGAAGTCAGTGATTTACTTATTTGATTTAAAAGAGGAGAAATGACATGTTTTAAGAGAAGTAACTTGTTTCAAAGGAGTGAGTTACTTGAGGTTTAAAAGTAGAAGAAACTTGTTTTCTATATATTAAGAGACTTGAAGTGTTTTGAAAGTTAAGAACTTGATTTGTAAGTATGTGATACTTGGTTTTTAATAGCATAAGTCTCTTGGTTATTAAAGGAATGGATATGTCTAAAACCATAAAGGGTTATAACGGCTTTATGGGAAGTTGGTTATAACGGCTTTATGGAAGGTTTAGAAAGTTGTCTATTTTGATTAAAGGGCATAAGTTGCCTAGATTGTGAAAATTTGAAGTTACTTGATTTCAAGCCTTGAAATGAGTTTTCTAAACGTGTAGTAACTTACTTTGAAAAATAGACATGCCTTGATACTACGGGTGTTAGTATCTTGGGATTTTACATAAAAAGGAGTCTTTTGAAAAGAATGTACGTACGTAGTACTTTGGCCTACTTAATTGAGAATAATTCTATGTGATGCCTTGATTAGTACTTTGGCTTGATAAATTGGGGATTTGTCTAAGTGTGCCTTGATAAGTACTTTGGCTTGTTAAAAGAGAATTATTCTATGTGATGCCTTGATTAGTACTTTGGCTTGATAAATTGAGGATTTGTCTAAGTGTGCCTTGATAAGTACTTTGACTTGTTAAAAGAGAATTATTCTATGTATGCCTTGATTAGTACTTTGGCTTGATAAATTGAGGATTTGTCTAAGTGTGCCTTGATAAGTACTTTGACTTGTTAAAAGAGAATTATTCTATGTATGCCTTGATTAGTACTTTGGCTTGATAAATTGAGGATTTGTCTAAGTGTGCCTTGATAAGTACTTTGGCTTGTTAAAAGAGAATTATTCTATGTATGCCTTGATTAGTACTTTGGCTCGATAAATTGAGGATTTGTCTAAGTGTGCCTTGATAAGTACTTTGGCTTGTTAAAAGAGAATTATTCTATGTATGCCTTGATTAGTACTTTGGCTTGATAAATTGAGGATTTGTCTAAGTGTGCCTTGATAAGTACTTTGGCTTGTTAATTGAGAATTGCCTATGTGTGCTGGAAATAGCCGTTGTGCTATTGGTATATCGCTTTGTGGTCATTCCGGGTTTGTGGCATTTGCATAATTCGTGGATTTGCTACCCACGATGCGAGAATACCTCATGCGAGTCCGTAGGCTTATGCGGTGAAATAGTCCCGTGCGGCGGGTCCACCTATGCGAAAAAACCTCACGCGAGTCCGTAAGGGCTTATGCGCGGTGAAATAGTCCTATGCGAGGAATACCTTATGCGGTCCGAAAGGGCTTACGCGGTGAAATAGTCCCACGCGCGCGGTCCAACCTATCACGAGGAATACCTCACGCGTCCACGCGACCTATGCGGGTGAAATAGTCCCAGGAATAGGATTGCTGAATAATACTGCGGGCGGATGGTCCTGCTTTGATCATGAGCTTCCTATTTTATATTGTAAGGATACTACTGTTTACTCTCATTGTAGTAAGGCACAAGGTGTTGTATTTTGAGTATCATATATGTCCCCGGAATTGTTTGTGTTACCCTATGTTCATGCTTTCACGAGGTATTTCGGACACAGGTGGGACTTGGTGTTCATGTATCCTTATGGGTGTTGTTACATCATGGACTGCCGGCAGTGAGGAAGGATTCCACGGGCATGATTGATATTATGGGCGTGAGACCCATGGTTATATTTGAGTAATGACTTTGAGGGCCTGCGTCCCTGACTTGATATGACTGCTTATGTATTATGTACTGTAGGTAGGCTATCATACATGTCTCCTGCTTTGTTTAGACTGTTATGATTTCATTACGCATTTCATCGCTCACATACTTGGTACATTCTTCAGATCGACTCCTTCGGGGCCGTGTTCATGCCGCAGTTTAGGTACTTGATTTGGTGATCGGCAGTGTAGGACCGCTCGTAGTTTTGGATAGCTCCTTTGTTCGTGAGTTTATCATTTTGGTATAGTTCCTTGATGAGCTTTTGTACATTTATGGGTACGGGCGGCCTTGTCCGTCATAGTTCGATTTAACTCCTAGAGGTGCAGTATTCATATGTGGATTGGACTGCGTGCGCAGTGTAGTGTCTTTTGTTTATGTATATTATATGGCGCCTAGTCGGCTTTGCCTTGTACGTCTGTTGCTTTAAAAAGAAAAAATGAGTATTATTAATTTCCGCAATGTACTTAGTTGTTAAGGTAGAAGCGGTGCCTGGTAGGGCACCATCACGCCCAGGTTCCAGGCGTGACAGAGTGGTATCGAGCGATCGACCTCGGAATGTTTACGCACCGTGTCTAGTAAGTCTTGATTATCGGTGTGTTGCGCGCCACACCCATAAACAGAGGCTACGGGACATCTAGAGTCGGTTTCTATTCTTCTCACTCTAAGATCGTACATGTAGTTGTGTTAGTAAGAAAATTCCTCTCCGACGTATTGTTGTGTTACGATTATGCCTCGAGGGCAACAAATGCCAGAGGGGCAAAGGAGTAGCGAGAGCTACTAGTCGACTCAGAGAGTTGATTGGGCTTATGCCGTGGTATATCGGATGTTGTTCGCATGGCCGAGTTCTTCTGCGCCAGTTTTGAGGCCCCAGACGAGCCTCCAGTTTCTGTTAGGAGAAGACTATAGGTCATGAGAAGCAGTTATGTTATTGACCAAGATAGCGGTGCTAGCAGTTGTAAGTGATAGTACCCCAGAGGTAGGGATACTTTGATTAGTAAAGTGAGAAGTAGGAATGTTGACAAGAATGATATGTGAACTGAGACTATAGTTGTATAAAGTTCACAAGTTGTAATTACCCCGTATAAGTGTAAGACCGATAGGGAAGAGTGTACAGTAGAAATACTTTGACTTATGTGACGAACCTCTAGTGAATAGGGGATAGGGTAAGAAGTACCTTGAGATAAGAGAGATGTATTTCAGACTAAGAATGAGGAGTTAAGTGTGAAGATGAGTCGGGTTGTGGACTCATTTCGGGTCAGCCGATAGTATGGAATGGGGTGATGTCAGTTAGAAATGGTCCCGTTATGTGATAGGGTCCCGAGGATGCAAGGCCCAAGTTTAGTAAATTGTTGTACGAGTTTGTGGATGCGTTCCACCGGAACTAGGTCGTAAGGACCGAGGAGAGCCTTAGCAGGAAATTCAAGTAGCATAATGGCCAGGTTCGATTAATAACTCCAAGGATTGGAGAACAGAAACAATATTTGAGAATTTGTACGTGTACTAGATAAGTTTGAAAGTACGAGAAAGTATGACAAGTAAGGAAAGAAAGGAACCTCTAAGGATCCCGTGTTTGGGAAGACTGTAACCTTCGAGTTTTGTGAGAAGGGGGTCGCGAACGGAAGGTCCATTGATATGTTTACGTATGTTATGTGGTGGCCATGTGTGGCATCGTTGGTCTTGTGCATTTGATTGATAGGCATAGTATAGAGATTGTGCCGGAGTGTGTATAGCTTGGCAACCGACTAAGAACATTCGGGGACGAATGTTTCTAAGGGGGGAAGAATGTTACACCCCGTAAGTCCAGGACATGTATAAGAGAATGTACGTAAGGAAACAAGACTTGGACATTAGTACGAAAGGAAGAATTGTTCTTCCGACGGAAAATCTTCCGGACGTCGGAAAGGAAAAATGTTCGTTATTGAGAATTGGATTCTCAAAATGCATTATTTGAAGAGTATGGAACTTATTAATATTATGGAAATTTATTTTTACGGATTTGGTCACGTGGGGCCCACCCGAGGAATGTTACGTTTTGTGGGGCCCACGAGGGTTACGGAATTTTATGGACGAATGAGAGGGTGACACGTGGCACCCCCATAAGTGGTCTTGGACGAATTAGAGGAGGGGTAATTTGGTCATTGAACCTCTTGGAAGATAAGTCTTCAAAGCTTGACATAATTGACTAGTCAACTTGCCACTTAGGCTTGATCCATGTGATTTTAATCCTAGCCTCACATTTGTTTAAGTCTAAGCCCTCCATTGTGTTTTATAAGGTTACTACTAGTGCAAGACTAGCTCATTTACACTTAGAAAAATTAGAGAACTCTTGCCCTCTTTAAGAAGCTCTCGGCTTTCATGTAATTCCCACACAAAATTTTTATAGTTTTGATCCATTAGCCACAAGACTTTAAACCAAGGTTCCTAAGAGTATTGTAAGGTTATCTCAATAGAAAGATTTCGGAAAAAACGTATTTTTACGTTAGTCGCAAGGCGGAAACTAAGGGAGTTCTTCAACTTTGAAGTTGGAACTTGAAGATGGGTTCTTCATAGGCCTCTAAGGAGTGCTTGGAGCGGATTGGAACTTAAGGAAAGGAGCTAAGAATTTCTAAGGCGCGACTTTGGAATCTTGGAAATTTTAAGGGCTTCTAAAGGTATAAATTTTGTCATTTTAGTAGTTAAGACTTACTTATTGTTATAACTATGGATTTTAGCAAGCATGTGTTATATAGTATGAAGTTTGATATGTTTATTGGCAATTGGAACCCTAATCCGAAAACTAGCATGTTTAGCCTTAAGATTACAATTCAAGTCGACTATTGGTCTAAGCGTCGCATGTGGTATAAAGAAGGAAATTGTAGTTGTTGAAGTAGTTTATAACTATATAACATGTTAGACCTTGGAACTTGGAATTTGAAAAGGGTTGGAAAAGACTTAGTGTTGCTATGTAAGTTGGCCGAGAATTGGCTAGTGTGCATTAAACTACTTCGTATGAATTGTGGGGCGGAATTTTACACGTATTGTAAGGCGTGTAATCCCCTTTGTTTGGTTGTTGTTTGGAGCCTTAAATGTGGCTTGTTGGTTATTGTATTCGGCCTTGAAAAAGGTGGCAAAGTGAGTAGAAACAAAGGAAGTGCTGCCCGATTTTCCGTAGAATTAGAGTAGTATACTTAGTATTATTCTACGTTGAGACTAGAAGTTGATAGTCTTGTTGTGACCATTATAGGTTGACACTTCTACGTACGGCGTATTCGGCTTAGCTTGTGGATTTTAGCCGAAAAGGTATGTGAACTATCTCCTCTTTTAGCATGATCCCTTAAGATTAAGAAAGTATGTTTTACTCCTTAAATTATCCATTCCTTGATTGTACTTTGATGTTTAGATTGTAAGTTGTATAATCCATTTTCTTGATGAAGTTTGGATTCTTAAAAGTTAAGGTATTTTACTTAAAGTACATGGAGTCTTAAAAAGGAAGTGGTTTCCAAATCTTTTGGCTAGTGCCTTAATTCTAAAACCTAAAGGTCATTATAATGACTTTAGGGGAGTCAAGGAGTGATTTACTTATTTGATTTAAAAGAGGAGAAATGACATGTTTTAAGAGAAGTAACTTGTTTCAAAGGAGTGAGTTACTTGAGGTTTAAAAGTAGAAGAAACTTGTTTTCTATATATTAAGAGACTTGAAGTGTTTTGAAAGTTAAGAACTTGATTTGTAAGTATGTGATACTTGGTTTTTAATAGCATAAGTCTCTTGGTTATTAAAGGAATGGATATGTCTAAAACCATAAAGGGTTATAACGGCTTTATGGGAAGTTGGTTATAACGGCTTTATGGAAGGTTTAGAAAGTTGTCTATTTTGATTAAAGGGCATAAGTTGCCTAGATTGTGAAAATTTGAAGTTACTTGATTTCAAGCCTTGAAATGAGTTTTCTAAACGTGTAGTAACTTACTTTGAAAAATAGACATGCCTTGATACTACGGGTGTTAGTATCTTGGGATTTTACATAAAAATGAGTCTTTTGAAAAGAATGTACGTACGTAGTACTTTGGCCTACTTAATTGAGAATAATTCTATGTGATGCCTTGATTAGTACTTTGGCTTGATAAATTGAGGATTTGTCTAAGTGTGCCTTGATAAGTACTTTGGCTTGTTAAAAGAGAATTATTCTATGTGATGCCTTGATTAGTACTTTGGCTTGATAAATTGAGGATTTGTCTAAGTGTGCCTTGATAAGTACTTTGGCTTGTTAAAAGAGAATTATTCTATGTATGCCTTGATTAGTACTTTGGCTTGATAAATTGAGGATTTGTCTAAGTGTGCCTTGATAAGTACTTTGACTTGTTAAAAGAGAATTATTCTATGTATGCCTTGATTAGTAATTTGGCTTGATAAATTGAGGATTTGTCTAAGTGTGCCTTGATAAGTACTTTGGCTTGTTAAAAGAGAATTATTCTATGTATGCCTTGATTAGTACTTTGGCTCGATAAATTGAGGATTTGTCTAAGTGTGCCTTGATAAGTACTTTGGCTTGTTAAAAGAGAATTATTCTATGTATGCCTTGATTAGTACTTTGGCTCGATAAATTGAGGATTTGTCTAAGTGTGCCTTGATAAGTACTTTGGCTTGTTAATTGAGAATTGCCTATGTGTGCTGGAAATAGCCGGTTGTGTGCTATTGGTATATCAGTCGTTTCGGGGTCATTCCCCGGGTTTGTGGCATTTGCATAATTCCGTGGATTTGCTACCCACGATGCGAGGAATACCTCATGCGAGTCCGTAGGGCTTATGCGGGTGAAATAGTCCCACGCGCGGCGGTCCACCTATGCGAGGAAAACCTCATGCGAGTCCGTAAGGGCTTATGCGGGTGAAATAGTCTATCACGAGGAATACCTTATGCGGTCCGAAAGGGCTTATGCGGGTGAAATAGTCCCACGCGGCGGGTCCACCTATGCGAGGAATACCTCACGCGGGTCCACGCGACCTATGCGGGTGAAATAGTCCCAGGAATAGGATTGCTGAATAATACTGCGGGCGGATGGTCCTGATTTGATCATGAGCTTCCTATTTTATATTGTAAGGATACTACTGTTTACTCTCATTGTAGTAAGGCACAAGGTGTTGTATTTTGAGTATCATATATGTCCCCGGAATTGTTTGTGTTACCCTATGTTCATGCTTTCACGAGGTATTTCGGACACAGGTGGGACTTGGTGTTCATGTATCCTTATGGGTGTTGTTACATCATGGACTGTGAGGAAGGATTCCACGGGCATGATTGATATTATGGGCGTGAGACCCATGGTTATATTTGAGTAATGACTTTGAGGGCCTGCGTCCCTGACTTGATATGATCGCTATGTATTGTGTAATCGTAGGTAGGCTATCATACATGTCTCCCGCTTTGTTTAGATCGTTATGATTTCATTACGCATTTCATCGCTCACATACTTGGTACATTCTTCGCATCGACTCCTTCGGGCTGCGTTACATGCCGCAGTTTAGGTACGCATTTGGTGATCGGCAGTGTAGGACCTGCCGAGTTTTGGATAGCTCCTTTGTTCGTGAGTTTATCATTTTGGTATAGTTCCTTGATGTGCTTTTGTACATTTATGGGTACGGGCGGGCCTTGTCCCGTCATAGTTCGATTTAACTCCTGAAGTCCAGTATTCATATGTGGATTGGACTGCGTATGCAGTAGTGTCTTTTGTTTATGTATATTATATGGCAGCCTAGTCGGCTTTGCCTTCAGACGCATTTGCTTTAAAAAGAAAAAATGAGTCATATTAATTTCCGCAATGTACTTAGTTGTTAAGGTAGAAGGGTGCCCAGGTAGGGCACCAGTCACGGGCCCGGGGTTCGGGGCGTGACACTCCCTACCATCAATACCTCCCGGAATTCACAATAACTTCCCTACCCTTCCAAATGACACACACATCCTCTCTCCTAATGCGGACCCAAGTTCTTTTCCATCTAACCATTTCCCTCTGTCTATACCTCATGTGACACCTTCTAATGACTTGCCCACAAATGAATCTAGAGAACAACATGAAACTCCACCCGTTGATACAACAAATAATACTTTACCCCCGAATCAAAGCAAATGTTCCATTCCTCTTAAGAAGACTTATGCGGGAGTCTTTGCGGGTACCAAACTTGAAGCAAAGGGTATGAAGTTACAATTCATTGAACAACAAGGAGAAGATGTAGAAATAGAAGCTACGGATGAAGTTCCCTTCATTGAAACATGGGGATATTGCCTAATAGGGTGCTTCACGGGTCCCTTTGCGGGAAGAGAGGCATTGAATTCTATTGTAAAGGGATGGGGAGTAAAGTGCCGTATTATCTCGTATGGCAAATGATGGACAGTTTTCAAATTCATGACGGAAGAGGAACGCACAAATGTACTCCATGGTGGCCCATATATGGTCTTCGGGAAAACTATGATGCTAAAGCCTATTAATAAGGGAGTTCTATTAACAGATGATTTATTCATGGACATTCCAATCTGGGTCACTTTCCATGACATTCCCCTTTCGATTTGGAGTGCAACAGGCCTTAGCAAGATTGCTTCACGTGTAGGAAAGCCTCTATACACGGATCAATATACCAAGGAAAGGTCAAAAATGAATTACGCAAGAGTCTTAGTGGAAGTAGATGTTAACAAAGAACCGGTAATGGAATTTGGTGTAAAACTCCCTGACAATAGAAGGTATACTCAAAAGGTGAACTATGAGAACTATCCGGATTTTTGCTATCATTGTGCGGCTTTTGGACACAATCACTTGAAGTGTAGAAAACTGAGGCAAGATACCAACGCTCAAGAAGCTCCAAAAAATCACAATCCATTGGTACCTCCTAGCAATGGGGGAGTTTCTACATATTTGGATGCCGACAGAGATACGGGTAAAACCGGTCCTCCTTCCCCTTATCCACCACCTTGTCAACATCCCGTAGATGCTGGAAATCTGATGGACACAGAGAATAGTGAGCAAACACTACCTCATATTCCCGGAAGTGTGGGAGATGCTACGCAGGTTGCAATTCCTTCGGTTATGGGTCAACATAGCTCATCAAGTTTACGAGATACACAAGAGGGGTCCTCAAGGCTTCACCCCCATCCTGGTATTGCGCAACATGATAGGAGGAGAAATGAGACAAGGCAGACTGATTCTGGAGCACCAATGAACCCGCATTCTTCACTAGATGGGGGAACCTACAAGAGTTCTACGGAAGATTCTAATAATGCAGTACGGTGCATAAATTTTGAACGCGGGGAACATAGCCTGGCTGAGACACATGTATTGTCATCCAACAACAAGGAAGAGGGATGGAAAGAAGTAATTTCAAGGAAAAATACGCCGAAAGGTAGTAGTATGGCAAAGACAGCGAAGCACGGAGGTGCTAACAAAACCTCCTTTGTTTCCTAATGAAAGTACTTTGTCGGAATGTCTGGGGTCTTTGCGGACAAAGGGACAGGGCAGCCACGCAAACTCTTGCGTGTAGGCTCACAAAACAACATGATGTGGCAATGGTTTGTCTAATGGAAACTAAATTCTCTCGAGCACGGATAGACTCTTTTACTTCTCAAAGATTCAAAGCTTGGAATATTTGCTCCAACTTAGATTTCATTGATGGCGGAAGAATGTTATTACTTTGGGATCCCTCCAGAGTTTGTTGTGAAGTGCTTGGAATGGACTCTCAACATATTCATGTCCAAGAAAGATGTAATATAACACAAGTGTCCTTCCTTGCCACATTTGTGTACCCGGTTTATAGCATCCCGGAAAGAAGAAAACTTTGGCATCACCTTACTCACTTGGGCATCGGCATTGTCAAGCCTTGGATGATTATTGGAGATTTCAACACTTATTGCTACCCACATGATAAGGCGGGTGGTCCTCCTCTCACGCCTTACACACTTAAGGATCTTGGAGAATTCAGAAATGCTCATGGACTAGAAGACACTCCTTCTTTCGGTTCATTCTACACTTGGACGAATGGTTCGATATGGTCTAAGCTTGATAGAGTGATGATGAATCAACATTGGAGTTATTTGACCCTAGAATTCACGGCCAATTACTTTCCTATGGAACCAGTCTCGGACCAATGTCTCGTGATAGCTTCGGTTATTGCATCCTATAATGTTGGGAAATGACCTTTCAAGTTCATAAATATGTGGCTCTCACACCCCGCATTCGAGAACATATTGACTTCATGCTGGAGACAGGACATATTGGGAACTTCCCAATTCATACTAGCCTCAAAATTGAAGGCCTTGAAAAAACCATTGCGAGAATTGAACATAAGTGATTTTGGAAGCATAGAACAAAGAGCAAATGCGGCAAACATGGAGTTTAAGGAGGCTATCAATGCGCATATGGAAGATCCCTTTGATGATGAACTAAAAGCCAATGTTAAGTCCTTAAGAGCTAAAGCAAACATCTTACTTGAAGCCGAAAGACACTTCATAAGACAAAAGTCGAGGCAAAAACACTTGATTGAGAGTGATAGATGCTCCAAATACTTTTACAGCTTGATCAAGAGGAGTAATGTCAGGAACTCAATCAACTACCTTGTTAAGGACAATGATACTATCACAACATCTCCCGGGGAAGTTAGAGAGATGCTTGTAGAGTTTTACAAAGATCTTTTAGGCTCATCCCGGCCCTCAACCAACATTGATCTCGCGGTATTGGATTCTGGCCCGAAGCTAAGAGAAGATGATGGATTACATCTTTTGCATATTATTTCCCCAAAGGAGATTTGGGAGGCTCTTTCCGATATAGGCAATGACAAGGCACCTGGACCGGATGGTTTTTCGGCTGCCTTCTTCAAGAAAAGATGGAGGGATGTGGGGCAAGATGTAGTAAGAAGTGTACAAGAATTCTTCTCATCCGGAGTCCTTTTGAAGCAAGTGAATCATACCATCATTACCCTCCTGCCCAAGACTGATCGGGATCCCAAGGTAAATGACTTTAGGCCTATTGGATTGACTAATGTGGTCTACAAGATCATAACAAAGATTTTAGCTAACCGGATGGCAAAGGTTCTTCCTACTCTTGTTGATAAATCTCAAGGGGCTTTTGTGAAAGGAAGAAACATGGTGGACAATGTCTTTGTTGCACAAGAACTTGTGAGAGGTTTTAATAGAACTAGAGTCTCACCAAGGTGTATGTTATACCCCGTATTTCCTGAGTATATACGTAAGGACGTACGTACGACAATTTGAGACTTAAAGTTTGGCTAGTTTCGAAATTTTGTGCACAACCCCCGTATAGAATCGTTTTTCGGCGAAACGTTTTACAGAACTTGCGAAGGGAAAATTCCGGCTATGTCGTTTTGTATTTTTGCGGATTTTTCCGAGCGACGGAACATTTTTGGGCCAACGAGAGGGTGACACTTGTCACCCTCAAGTGGGCGATGTGGATGGCCGGTTGGGTCACGTTGGGCCAATTGGCTCCTTGTTTTGGCCTTGTTTTGTGGCTTGTTTGGTGCCTTGTTTTGTGCCATGTTTGGTGGAGTAGGGATAGGGTGCACTTGGCTTGATCAAGGCCTTACACTTGCCTTGCACATGGCTTGATCTTGGCCATTGGTTGGCTTTTGGTTTTCCTATAAATACCCCCCTAAGCTTGAAGACTTCATCATCCAAAATCTTCCAAGTCTTGAGTCCCTCTCCCTCCCCTCTTGAGTTGTTCTCGTCCTAAGCCTTCCCCCCCTCCCCCTTTGAGTGGCCTTGTGGCCGAGAGGTTCCCCTCCCCCTCCTAGTGGTGTGGCCGAGAGGTACCCCTCCCCCCCCTTGGTAGAAAATTGTCTTCCAAGTATTGTTATAATGCCCAAAATACCTTAGCCTTTACCTTGTTGTATTTCAAAAGTTACCTCTATACGTAGAGCCCGGAAATACTACCTTTTGTCCTTTTAGTCTCAAACCGAAACCCTAAGGAAATCTTCATAGTTGGTTGAAGTATTTAAGTAGAAGTTGGTTAGAACTTCTAAGGGTTGTTTGGAGCGGATTGGAGCGCACGGAGTTGGAGCTAAACCTTGCTCAGGATCGACTTTTATCTCGGATAATTTTGGGCTTATCGAGGTAAATAATCTTGTCCCCTTATTGTAATTGGAAATTACATGTTGTAGGATTATATAGTTGAAGTATACTATATATAGATCTGAACATAGCTTTGCGGCAATGTCTTTTGACTTAAGCCTGAATATTAAGAAGAGAATCAATCAGTAATTACATAGGGTGTATTCTGATGAGACTTGTGGTATTACTGTATAGTAGAATTGTATACGTCCGGTTAGACGTATAACCCCCCCCCCCCCCGGTTGGCTTGGTAGCCGACCTCGTTAGAAGAGGAGATTTACGCCATGTGCGGGGAATCTTCCAATTTTCTGTAGAATATGGAACCGTGCGGTTAGAAGTTAATAGACGTTTGTGGCCTTATAGGTGGAAGTACTGCGAGTAGCGTATTCTACTTGAAGAGTGGAACGGCTAGCCAGGTTACAGTACTGTGGAGCGTTTTGCTTATTGTCGATAATCGTCGCGAGGTATGTGAACCTCTTCCTATCCTTCTAGCATGATGCTTTGTAAACTATGTAGTACGGTAGACGTACATGCGCTAAATGAGTTGGTTGGTTTAAAACATAGGGTGTTATAATAGCTTTATGGGAAGTTAGTTATAACGACTCTATGTAGGTAAAAGATTGGTTTATTGATTGTAGAAGTTAAGAGACTTGATCTTGAAAGATAAGAGACTTAACTTGTTTTACTTGGTTATTAACATTTTGTTAAATGTGTTGTGAAACCTCATTCGCGAGTAATGAGTACTTGGTTTTAAAAAGAATAATGTTTTACTGATTTCGGAAATGAGAATAAGTGTCGAACAAACCACAGCAGCGCTAATAAAGGAAAGTGTATTGACAAATAACTAATTGTTATTAAAACCGAGAAACCTCCATCCGCATGAAGCTAAGATAAGACAAAATTGTATTACATTTCCTAGATCATGGTCTTTGTAATAAGATTGTAGTAAACAAGAATAAACGGCACGTACAAGACATATGTTACTCAATTGTTTTAAAAGAGATTAAGACTATGAGTTATGAAACCTTTCTAAAATGAGAAACTTGAGCATTTGAAATTAGGCAAACTTGAACGTTTGGAAAATAATGTTGTTACTTGATTTTACAAAGGGGAGTATTTTGGTTTACTTAAAAAGATAGTCACTCTATTTTATACTACGGGTATTATGTGACTTTTGTGAAAGAAATGGATCCTTTAAAAGGAATTTAATGTACGTAGTACTTTAGGGTTAAAACCCGGACTTTGATATAAAATGGAAGTACCTTGAGCTGTGTGTAACTTGCCTATGCTTGTTGTTGTGTAACTCGCCTATGCTTGTTGTGATAGCCTTTGTTGTGCAAGTGTTGATATCAGTGACTTCGGGAAGGAGTGGATCTTTTTATAAAAGTCTAGAAGTATGGTAATTTGCTTGAGCTTGTTTGTGATAGCCTGGTTGTGCGGTATATTGTTGTTGATGCCACATGAACATGTCTACACCGATGCAGAATTCCGGGGGCATGTGGCCATGCGGCAGGGTTGATTACCCGATATATTGTTATTGTGGTTACATGGACATGTCTACACCGATGCAGAATTCCGGGGGCGTGTGGCGTGCGCGGGGTTAATCACCCGATATTGTGTTGATAATGTCACTTGGGCGTGTCTACACCGGCGCACTCCGGGGCATGTGGGCATTGTTATTATTGTTGCATCATGGACATGTCTACACCGATCAGAAATTCGGGGCATGTGGCCGGGCATTGTTATTATTGTTGCATCACGGGCATGTCTACACCGACGCAGACCGGGCATGCGCGCCATGATGCGAACACGATTGATGTTGTGGGCGTGAGACCCATAGTTATATTTGAGTGATGACTTGAGGGCGTGAGTCCCTGACTTGACATGACTGCTTTTATGTTGTGAACTGTAGTTTTGTTATCATACATGTCTCCTGCTTTTATATAGATCGTTATGATTTCATTTACTGATATTTTTTACGCTTCACATACTTGGTACTGTTATCGACCTTCGAGGCTGCGTTCATGCCGCAGTAGAGTACATCGGTAGTGGATCCCCGCCATGTGGATCACAGTCAGCAGATTGGGAAGCTCCGCTTCTCCGAGGCTTATCTTTTGTATGTTACCACGAGTTGTAGGTTCTTGTACATTCGTGGTATGACGGGCCTGTCCGCCATGTTGTATAAAAACTCTTAGAGGTCCAGTAATCTTGCAAGGGCAGGGTTTGTAAAAAGGATTAAACTGTTCGTTTTGAAAGAGTTGTTTTATATATTTTTATTGGAAGGTAACCGTTTGGTTGGCCTGTTTTATGATCATATATCTTGTTTCTTGTTTAAGTTTTATATTCTGCTGGTTTTCTCTGATGTTGTATCACTAGGGTGCCCGGGGTAAGGCACCATTCACGGGTCCGGGATCGGGTCGTGACAAAAGTGGTATCAGAGCCAGGTTCTCCTCGGAAAGTGTCTACAGACCGTGTCTAGTAGAGTCTTGATTATCGATGTGTTGTGCACCACATCTATAATCAGGAGGATGCAGGACATTTAGGATTGGTTTCCATTCTTCTCATTCTGAGATCGTGCCTTAGAGCTGTGTTGTAAGTTGGACCCCTCTGACGTATCTCGTTTTTACCAGTTATGCCTCCGCGCAAGGCAACCAGAGCCCAGAAGGGCAAGACAGCCGAGGGTGCTGCTAGTGAGATACAAAGGAGTACGAGGGCGCAGGCCCGGTCAGTGCCTGAGATTATGCTTCAGACGGCGGGTTTTGCGACGCCGCCACCAAAGAAGTTTAGAGTCGCAGCAGCTGCCGAGACCACCGCAGACTGAGCCTCCAGTCCCACACCGAGCAGATGAGTACAAGGAGATGGCCCGATTGTTGGCGTGGTCGTGGGCGATATGAGAGGATAGGCCGATGCAGCAGCCTGGGCCCAAAGAGCACCATGGTTCACCCCGAGCGTATAGTTTGAGGCTACGGACTTTACGAGTCAGAGCCCGCCGAGTTTTATGGGTCGAGGCCTGAGGATGATCCGCAGGAGTTCATCCGGCAGTTACAGCGGGTCATTAGAGTGATCAAGGCTTCGGAGACCGAGTCGGTGGTCTTAGGTTCGCATCGGCTGCGTGATATCGCAGTCTACTGGTTTGATTCGTGGGAGTTGTCCCGGGGAGAGCATGCGCTTCCAGCAGTATGGGACGAGTTCTCAGAGGCATTCCTCACTCACTTCTTGCCTCCGCAGATGAGGAGGGCACGGCCGATTTATGACGGCGATGCCGAGACAGAGCGTACGGTTCGGGAGTACAACGTGGAGTTTGACTCGTTGGCTCGGTATGTCCCCGCTTTAGTGGCAACCATGGAGGATAGAGTGCACCGCTACGTCACCGGGCTAGATGATTACTTGACAGAGGCTTGTTCGAGTGTAGCTCTTCAGCCGGGCATGGACATTGCCCGCATGCAGGCTCATGCACTTGGATGTGAAGCACGGAGAGGTCGACGGAATGACCAAGATCAGCAGAAGAGGGCCAGAACAACAGGGTCCTTTGGTGACTTTCGAGGCGGACCGCCTCAGCAGCATGCTAGTTTTGTACCTCCGCCAGTGCAGAGTGGTCCTCCACAACCTTCAGAGCATCCAGAGTATTCGGGAGCAGGTCAGGGCTCCAAGGGTTCAGGTGTTACACCCCGGAAATTCCAGGATATGTTTGTAAGGACGTACGTAAGAACTCAAAAATGTTAAGATTTGAGACGAGTAAATTTATCGGAATTATGGAATTGTCGGAAAACGAAATATTGCGACGAACGGGAGGGCGACATGTGTCACCCCCCCCCCCCTTAGTGGTCTTGGACGAAATTGTCTTGGATGGAATGGTCATTTGACCAATTTTAGGATGGCCAAGTCTTGCAAAAACTAATAGCTTGATATTGTTGACTTAGTCAAGTCCACTTGGCTAGGATCCATGTGAAACTTATCTAGGCCAACCATTTGTGTAGATCTTGACCCTCCATAGTATTATATATGTGTACAAGTAGCAAGACAAGGCTTTTAACACTTAGCTAAATTTTCAAACAAATCTTGAAGAGCATTAAGAGAGCTCTCGGCTTTTAGGAGGGTTTCAAGAGAAAAATTTTCAATTGTTGTCCAATAATCTCCCCACTTTAAACCAAGGTACCTAAGGGTATAGTAAGCATATCTCAATAGAAAAATCTCGGAAAAAGATAGTTTTCGGGTTAGTCGCAAGGCGAGAACCTAAGGGGTTATTCAACTTTGAAGTTGGAATTTGAAGATGAGTTATTCTTAAGCTTCTAAGGGTTGCTTGGAGTGGATTGGAACGTCGAAAGGAGGAGCTAAAGTTGCTAAGGATCGACTTGTAGTCTTGGATCATATTTGGGCTAATATGAGGTATAATCTTCGTCTTACTTTTGTAATTGAAGATTCAATGTTATTATAAGTTAGAAATGATCATGTGATATGTGTTATGAAGTTTGATAAGTGTTATGGAATTTTAAGAGCTCAAAATCGAAATGGCATGTTTAGCCCTTTGAAATTGAAATACAATTTTAGTTGTTATTAGAAATCGTCGCATGTTACCTACTTAGAGATTATGGATTGTTATAATCAAATACGACTTGATATCATGTTATGCTACCAATTTGGATTGAAATGGAAATTTGATAAGAATTGGTAAGGTTGAACTCAAGGTGGCCGAATTTGGACTTTTCGTTTGTTTTTCATTTGTATTGGACTACTTTCTAAATTGTGAGCCAATTGGGGTCATTTAGTTAGTCATTTGTATCGAGTACCTTATAGAAGTTGTGAGCCAATTGGGGCTGTTTGGTTATTGTATTCGGCCTTGAAAAAGGTGGCAAAGTAAGTAGAAACAAAGGAGGTCTTTGTCAGATTTTCCGTAGAATTTAGCGACTTAGCACCTAAAATATTCTACGATGAAGTAAGAAGTTAATGGACGATGGTGACCATTATAGGTTGACGATACTAGGTATAGCGTATCCTACTTGAAGAATGGAATAGCTCAGGTGGAAGTACTTTGAGCTTTTGCTACTTGTCGATAATCGTCGCGAGGTATGTGAACCTCTTCCTTCTTTAGACATGGTTCTATGTATGGAATATACATGTGGTATTATTTTATGATTCCTTCTATTCTTAGAAGTTAAGAAGTATGTATGTGGATTTACTCTACGACGGGTTATGTCTAAGTTATCCTAAGTTATAAGTATCTTAAATTGTACTAAGTCCTTACCAAGTCTTATGGGAGATGTTGGTAAGACTTGTTAGTTAAATATGAGATTTTATTTAAAACTCTGTGTCTTGATTTAATTACAGTAAGTAAGTGGATTTTACGTTCAAAATGACTTGAATTTATATGTGAAAAGGGGATTGATTTTAAAAGTGAAAGTTATATGGTTTTAAGAGAATAAGTTACTTGGTTTTGGAAGTGTATGGAACTTTATATTTGTTTTGTATAAGTATAAGTAAGTGGATTTTAAAGAATGTATGATATAAGGTTTTAAGACTATGAACTTTGGTTGTTTTCTAAGGATTATGAAACTTTATTTTTCAAGTTGTGGACTTGATTTCTAAAAGTATTGATGACATGATTTTAAGAGTATGTGACTTGAGTTTTAAAAAGAAAGAAGTTTATGATTCTGTTAAGTACGTATGTACGTGGTATTTTTGGGTCTAGTTTCCCTAATGTTGTAAGAATAAAAGTGCCTTGAGTTCTCTAAAATGAAAGGTTGTTATAATAGCTTTATGGGAAGTTGTTATAACGACTTAAGAAGGGGTAACAATACGTTTTAAAATGTTACATAAGGAAAATCGCACCGAGCCTACACGTAGGCCGGATTACGTTATGAAATACACCGAGCCTACACGTAGGCCGGATTACGTTATGAAATACACCGAGCCTACAAATAGGCCTGACACGTTATGAAATACACCGAGCCCACACCTAGGCCGGCTAACGTTCAGAACTACACCGAGCCTACACATAGGCCGGATTACGTTATGAGATACACCGAGCCTACACATAGGCCGGATTATGCCATATTACCCCGAGCCTACACATAGGCCGGGTTACGTCATCTTACACCGAGCCCCACAGGTGGGCCGGATTATGCTACATGATTCCACAGTACACCGAGCCCCACAGGTGGGCCGGATTATGCTACATGATTCCACAGTACACCGAGCCCCACAGGCGGGCCGGATTATGCTACATGATTCCACAGTACACCGAGCCCCACAGGCGGGCCGGATTATGCTACATGATTCCACAGTACACCGAGCCCCACAGGCGGGCCGGATTATGTTATATGATTCCACAGTACACCGAGCCCCACAGGCGGGCCGGATTATGTCACATGATTCATCAGTACACCGTGTCCCGCAAATGGGCCGGATTATGTTATGTAAGATATGTAAGTTATGTGAAAAAGGCTGGATTAAGATCTTAAGTAAGTATGTAAGAATATGTTGTTAAATCTTATCGAAAAAGAAAGGAACTTAATATATGATTGATTTCAGGAGTTAAAAGGACGTTCTTTCTACAGTTATGATTTGATTCTTGCACGTTATTTCTGTTCCATATTCTACTGTTATGATCGACTTCTTCGGGGCCGTTCATGTCCGCAGTTTAGGTATTACGCTATGGATCCTCGTGCTTAGGATCATGGTTCAGCATTTTGAGATGGCTCCATTGTTCCGAGTTGTCATGGCTATGTATATTCAGGTACGCGGGCCTCATTCCCGCCACATTGTTCGATTGTTATTCCTGCAGGTCTCAGATTCGCATGTCAGGTCGATTTGTCAAAGAAATGAGGCAACCGCTTCGTTGTATTTATATATGTTCGTGAAGGTAGCCATATCGGCTAACCGTTGCTTTACATCTATTGTTTTATTTTATAAGTTTCATGTATGTTCACTGATTTTCTCGATGTATACTGTAAGCGGTGCCTGTGTAGGGCACCCATGCCCGGGCCGGGTCGTGACAAAAGTGGTATCGTGAGCGATTAGTCCTCTGAAAGTGTCTACGCACCGTGTCTAGTAGAGTAGTCTTGATTATCGGTGTGTTGTGCACCACATCTATAATCGTGAGGTCGCAGGACATTTAGGATTGGTTTCCATTCTTCTCACTCTGAGATCGTGCGATAGAGCTGTGTTGTTAGGGTCGTCCCTCCCTAACGAGTTATGTTGATTGCAGCTACGAGAAAGGCAGCAGTGACCCAAGAAGGACTATGTGGATTGCGTATCCAGGTTGGTAATGATTATAGTATAGTTGGTATTGTGACATACATCTATACAGAGTTATGTATGAGGGTCAGACGTGTGTTGCCTAGACTGATTTTAGATTACCAAGAATTGGTAAAGACTAACTAGACACCGGTGAGGTATGAAATAGTTAATGAATTTTCGCCAAGGTCTTCTGCAGAAAGAGTTATTATAGATCAAGAATAAGAGTTAAGTGCGACGGGTCGGTGGCGTGAGGACTGCACGGGTCTCCCATGGCCCGGAATGGAGTAGGATCAGTTGGTAGTAGTTCCGCCACGTGACGGGTCACGAGGTGCAAGGCCCAAGTCTAGTTAATTGTTTTACTGTTCGTGGACGCGTTCCACCTGAACAGTCATGAAAGCCGAAATGGCCTTATGTTGTTTTATAGAGTGACTCCAAAGATTTGAGGCCGAGTCGGTGTGGAAGTTATGTATGTATGTTAGAAGGAGTTGGAAGTGCGAAAGATAATCTCTTTGGGCTTATGATGGATGATACGCGTGCGAGGTATTAGGGCCATGTGTGGCATTGTTGGTATGTCGGGGTTGTGAAAGGAAACTATGTCGCTAATTATAAGTTTGACTCCGAAAGAACATTCGAGGACGAATGTTTCTAAGCGGGGAAGAATGTTACACCCCGGAAATTCCAGGATATGTTTGTAAGGACGTACGTAAGAACTCAAAAATGTTAAGATTTGAGACGAGTAAATTTATCGGAATTATGGAATTGTCGGAAACGAAATATCATGACGAACGGAGGGCGATACGTGTCACCCCCTTAGTGGTCTTGGACGAAATTGTCTTGGATGGAATGGTCATTTGACCAATTTTAGGATGGCCAAGTCTTGCAAAGACTAATAGCTTGATATTGTTGACTTAGTAAAGTCCACTTGGCTAGGATCCATGTGAAACTTATCTAGGCCAACCATTTGTGTAGATCTTGACCCTCCATAGTATTATATATGTGTACAAGTAGCAAGACAAGGCTTTTAACACTTAGCTAAATTTTCAAACAAATCTTGAAGAGCATTAAGAGAGCTCTCGGCTTTTAGGAGGGTTTCAAGAGAAAAATTTTCAATTGTTGTCCAATAATCTCCCCACTTTAAACCAAGGTACCTAAGGGTATAGTAAACATATCTCAATAGAAAAATCTCGGAAAAAGATAGTTTTCGGGTTAGTCGCAAGGCGAGAACCTAAGGGGTTATTCAACTTTAAAGTTGGAATTTGAAGATGAGTTATTCTTAAGCTTCTAAGGGTTGCTTGGAGTGGATTGGAACGTCGAAAGGAGGAGCTAAAGTTGCTAAGGATCGACTTGTAGTCTTGGATCATATTTGGGCTAATATGAGGTATAATCTTCGTCTTACTTTTGTAATTGAAGATTCAATGTTATTATAAGTTAGAAATGATCATGTGATATGTGTTATGAAGTTTGATAAGTGTTATGGAATTTTAAGAGCTCAAAACCGAAATGACATGTTTAGCCCTTTGAAATTGAAATACAATTTTAGTTGTTATTAGAAATCGTCGCATGTTACCTACTTAGAGATTATGGATTGTTATAATCAAATACGACTTGATATCATGTTATGCTACCAATTTGGATTGAAATGGAAATTTGATAAGAATTGGTAAGGTTGAACTCAAGGTGGCCGAATTTGGACTTTAGTTTGTTTTTCATTTGTATTGGACTACTTTCTAAATTGTGAGCCAATTGGGGCTGTTTAGTTAGTCATTTGTATTGGAGTACCTTATAGAAGTTGTGAGCCAATTGGGGCTGTTTGGTTATTGTATTCGGCCTTGAAAAAGGTGGCAAAGTAAGTAGAAACAAAGGAGGTGTCATTCCGATTTTCCGTAGAATTTAGCGACTTAGCACCTAAAATATTCTACGATGAAGTAAGAAGTTAATGGACGATGGTGACCATTATAGGTTGACGACTAGGTATAGCGTATCCTACTTGAAGAATGGAATAGCTCGAGGTGGAAGTACTTTGAAGCTTTTTGCTACTTGTCGATAATCGTCGCGGCGATGTGAACCTCTTCCTTCTTTAGACATGGTTCTATGTATGGAATATACATGTGGTATTATTTCATGATTCCTTCTATTCTTAGAAGTTAAGAAGTATGTATGTTGATTTACTCTACGTAAGGGTTATGTCTAAGTTATCCTAAGTTATAAGTATGTTAAATTGTCCTAAGTCCTTACCAAGTCTTATGGGAGATGTTGGTAAGAATGGTTAGGAAAATATGAGATTTGATTTAAAACTATGTGTCTTGATTTATTTAAAGTAAGTAAGTGGATTTTACGTTCAAATATGACTTGAATTTATATGTGAAAAGGGGATTGATTTTAAAAGTGAAAGTTATATGGTTTTAAGAGAATAAGTTACTTGGTTTTGGAAGTGTATGGAACTTTATATTTGTTTTGTATAAGTATAAGTAAGTGGATTTTAAAGAATGTATGATATAAGGTTTTAAGACTATGAACTTTGGTTGTCTTCTAAGGATTATGAAACTTTATTTTTCAAGTTGTGGACTTGATTTCTAAAAGTATTGATGACATGATTTTAAGAGTATGTGACTTGAGTTTTAAAAAAGAAAGAAGTTTATGATTCTCAAATGCGTATGTACGTGGTATTTTGGGTCTAGTTTCCCTAATGTTGTAAGAATAAAAGTGCCTTGAGTTCTCTAAAATGAAAGGTTGTTATAATAGCTTTATGGGAAGTTGTTATAACGACTTAAGAAGGGGTAACAATACGTTTTAAAATGTTACGTAAGGAAAATCGCACCGAGCCTACACGTAGGCCGGATTACGTTATGAAATACACCGAGCCTACAAATAGGCCGGATTACGTTATGAAATACACCGAGCCTACAAATAGGCCGGATTACGTTATGAAATACACCGAGCCTACAAATAGGCCGGATTACGTTATGAGATACACCGAGCCTACACATAGGCCGGATTATGCCATATTACCCCGAGCCTACACATAGGCCGGGTTACGTCATCTTACACCGAGCCCCACAGGTGGGCCGGATTATGCTACATGATTCCACAGTACACCGAGCCCCACAGGCGGGCCGGATTATGTTATATGATTCCACAGTACACCGAGCCCCACAGGCGGGCCGGATTATGTCACATGATTCATCAGTACACCGTGTCCCGCAAATGGGCCGGATTATGTTATGTAAGATATGTAAGTTATGTGAAAAAGGCTGGATTAAGATCTTAAGTAAGTATGTAAGAATATGTTGTTAAATCTTATCGAAAAAAAGAAAGGAACGGTTAATATATGATTGATTTCAGGAGTTAAAAGGACGTTCTTTCTACAGTTATGATTTGATTCTTGCACGTTATTTCGCTCCATATTCGTACTGTTAGATCGACTTCTTCGGGCCGCGTCATGTCCGCAGTTTTAGGTACACAGTATGGGATCGCGAGCTTAGGATCCTGTTTCATCATTTTGAGATGTATCCAATGTTCCTGAGTTGTAATTGCTATGTATATTAAGGGGTACGGCGGCCTTGTCCCGCCACGCTTGTTCGATTGTTATTCCTAGAGGTCCGTATTCGCATGTGTGGGTCGCTTTGTCAAAGAAATGAGGCAATTGCTTTGTTGTATTTATATATGTTCGGGAAGGTAGCCATATCGGCTAACCCGCTGCTTTACATCTATTGTTTTATTTTATAAGTTTCATGTATGTTCCGCTGATTTTCTCGATGTATACTGTATGGTGCCTGTAGGGCACGATCGCGCCCGGCCGGTCGTGACATCGTTTCAGGAAGTAAGTGTTGGCGACGCGGTCACCCCTACCTCGGTGTGGTCGATGTGGTAGACCGCATTTCGGGGAATGTCGTGGTGCCAAGGGAGCTTGTTACTTTTGCGGCCAGCAGGGCTATTTTGCGAGAAACTGTCCGACCAAGGGTAGCACGAATGTTACGACTCACCTTCGTGATCGTGGTGGTTCATCACCTTCACTACCGCATACTGCAGGCGTGCGACCGTGATTAAGCGGTAGAGACAGTATATCCTTAACCTCTAGAGTTTTGTATGCTGATGTGTTTAGTGTTATGTTCGGATAGCTTTGTGCTAAAATGTGATTTAGAAAATCGTTAGTGTAGGCGGTAAGCCAGGGGCATGGTAAGTGTGAACCTTAGACTATTTCACGATTGAGACCTTAGAGGTAAGGTCGTCTTGTGTAAAAGATTTATTTCATGTTTGATCTTTATCAGAGTCCGTAGTATACGTGGGAATTATTTGTGTGATAAGTCCATGGGTAGTGTGAGATGGAAGTGGTAGCTTTCATGACTTGATTAGGTAAGATTGTTCCGCTTCGGCGAGCAAGTATCGCGCGATTGCTGGTCGGGTTGATTGCCGCCATGTCGACCCGCAGCCCGCCAGCGGGCCGGTTCGGGTGGTCCCGCCAGTGGTAGGGTCACGAGGGTGCTAGCCCCGCTTAGGTGACCATCGTATGAGTTCGTGGATATGTTCGACCGTAAGCGGTTCGTGAAGGCCGGAATGGCCTTAAAGAAGATCGAGGTTAGTAAGATGACCATGTTGGAGGTAGTGACTCACGCTTTGAGAAATGAAGCAATGACTGAAGTATGGCACGTCCTGAGAGACACTAGAACCTCAGGGACCGCATGCAGTTCGGTACCATTTTGTTGGGTCGCCGGAGTGACACTAGAACCTCGCGGCAAAGTGACAAAAGTGGTATCGCACGACGAGCAAGGAAGGATGAACGCAGTGTTATTTCGCGGGCTGCCGTGGCGTTGGCAACTTGTTAGAGGAACTTTATCGATACCCGTCTTGAGAAGGAACATTCGGGACGAATGTTTCAAAGGAGGGGAGAATGTTATACCCCGTATTTCCTGAGTATATACGTAAGGACGTACGTACGACAATTTGAGACTTAAAGTTTGGCTAATTTCGAAATTTTGTGCACAACCCCCGTATAGAATCGTTTTTCGGCGAAACGTTTTACAGAACTTGTGAAGGGAAAATTCTGGCTATGTCGTTTTGTATTTTTGCAGATTTTTCCGAGCGACGGAACATTTTTGGGCCAACGAGAGGGTGACACTTGTCACCCTCAAGTGGGCGATGTGGATGGCCGATTGGGTCACGGGTTTGGGGCCAATTGGCTCCTTGTTTTGGCCTTGTTTTGTGGCTTGTTTGGTGCCTTGTTTTGTGCCATGTTTGGTGGAGTAGGGATAGGGTGCACTTGGCTTGATCAAGGCCTTACACTTGCCTTGCACATGGCTTGATCTTGGCCATTGGTTGGCTTTTGGTTTTCCTATAAATACCCCCCTAAGCTTGAAGACTTCATCATCCAAAATCTTCCAAGTCTTGAGTCCCTCTCCCTCCCCTCTTGAGTTGTTCTCGTCCTAAGCCTTCCCCTCCCCTTCGAGTGGCCTCAGGCCGAGAGGTTCCTCCTCCTAGTGGTGTGGGCCGAGAGGTACCCTCCCCTTGGTAGAAAATTGTCTTCCAAGTATTGCTATAATGCCCAAAATACCTTAGCCTTTACCTTGTTGTATTTCAAAAGTTACCTCTATACGTAGAGTCTTAAATACTACCTTTGTCCTTTTAGTCTCAAACCAAACCCTAAGGAAATCTTCATAGTTGGTTGAAGTATTTAAGTAGAAGTTGGTTAGAACTTAAGGGTTGTTTGGAGCGGATTGGAGCGCACGGAGTCGAGCTAAACCTTGCTCAGATCGACTTTTATCTCGGATAATTTTGGGCTTATCGAGGTAAATAATCTTGTCCCTTATTGTAATTGGAAATTACATGTTGTAGGATTATATAGTTGAAGTATACTATATATAGATCTCAACATAGCTTTGCAATGTCTTTTGACTTAAGCTCAATATAATAAAAAGAGAATCGAATCAGTAATTACATAGGATCAGACATAATAGACTTGTGGTATTATCAGATAGTAGAATTGTATACGTCCGGTTAGACGTATAACCCCCCCCCCCCCGGTTGGGGTGGTAGCCGACCTCGTTAGAAGAGGAGATTTACGCCGTCATGCGTGGATGCCGAATTTTCTCAGAATATGGAACCGCAAGGTTAGAAGTTAATAGACGTGTGGCCTTATAGGTGGAAGTATCGCGAGTAGCGTATTCTACTTGAAGAGTGGAACGGCCAGCCGTTACTGATCGTGGAGCGCTTTGCTTATTGTCGATAATCGTCGCGAGGTATGTGAACCTCTTCCTATCCTTCTAGCATGATGCTTTGTAAACTATGTAGTACGGTGACGCATACGCGCTAAATGAGTTGGTTGGTTTAAAACATAGGGTGTTATAATAGCTTTATGGGAAGTTAGTTATAACGACTCATGTAGGTAAAAGATTGGTTTATTGATTGTAGAAGTTAAGAGACTTGATCTTGAAAGATAAGAGACTTAACTTGTTTTACTTGGTTATTAACATTTTGTTAAATGTGTTGTGAAACCTCATTCGCGAGTAATGAGTACTTGGTTTTAAAAAGAATAATGTTTTATTGATTTCGAAAATGAGAATAAGTGTCGAACAAACCACAGTAGCTAATAAAGGAAAGTGTATTGACAAATAACTAATTGTTATTAAAACCAAGAGAAACCTCCATCCGCATAAGCTAAGATAAGACAAAATTGTATTACATTTCCTAGATCATGACTCAGTAATAAGATTATAGTAAACAAGAATAAACTACTCACGCATAAGACATATGTTACTCAATTGTTTTAAAAGAGATTAAGACTATGAGTTATGAAACCTTTCTAAAATGAGAAACTTGAGCATTTGAAATTAGGCAAACTTGAACGCTTGGAAAATAATGTTGTTACTTGATTTTACAAAGGAGTATTTTGGTTTACTTAAAAAGATAGTCACTCTATTTTATACTACTGTATTATGTGACTTTTGTGAAAGAAATGGATCCTTTAAAAGGAATTTAATGTACGTAGTACTTTAGGGTTAAAACCCGGACTTTGATATAAAATGGAAGTACCTTGAGCTGTGTGTAACTTGCCTATGCTTGTTGTTGTGTAACTCGCCTATGCTTGTTGTGATAGCCTTTGTGCAAGTGTTGATATCGGTGACTTCGGGAAGGAGTGGATCTTTTATAAAAGTCTAGAAGTAGTAATTTGCTTGAGCTTGTATGTGATAGCTTTGGTTGTGCGGTATATTGTTGTTGATGCCACATGGACATGTCTACACCGATGCAGTCGGGGCATGTACGTGCCGCAGGTTGATTACCCGATATATTGTTATCAGGTTACATGGACACGTCTACACCGGCGCAATTCCGGGGCGTGTGGCTACGCGGGTTAATCACCCAAGATATTGATAATGTCACTTGGACGTGTCTACACCGGCGCAATTCCGGCACGTGGCCACGGGCATTGTTATTGTTGCATCATGGACATGTCTACACCGATGCAGAAATTCCGGCATGTGGCCACGGGCATTGTTATTATTGTTGCATCACGGGCATGCTCACACCGGCGCAGATTCCGAGGTACGCGCCATGATGCGAACACGATTGATGTTGTGGGCGTGAGACCCATAGTTATATTTGAGTGATGACTTGAGGCGTGAGTCCTCGACTTGACATGATCGCTTTTATGTTGTGAATCGTAGTTTTGTTATCATACATGTCTCTGCTTTATATAGATCGTTATGATTTCATTTACGTATTTTTTTACGCCACATACTTGGTACTGTTAGATCGACTCTTCGGGCCGTTCATGCCGCAGTAGGAGTACATCTAGTGGATCCCCGCCATAGGATCACGCCAACAGATTGGGAAGCTCCGTTCTCCGAGGCTTATCTTTTGCATGTTACCACGAGTTGTAGGTTCTTGTACATTCGTGGGTATGACGGGCCCTGTCCCGTCATGTTGTATAAAAACTCTTAGAGGTCCTGTAGTGGCAAGTGTGGTTTGTAAAAGGATTAAACTGTTCGTTTTGAAAGAGTTGTTTTATATATTTTTATTGGAAGGTAACCGTTTGGTTGGCCTGTTTTATGATCATATATCTTGTTTCTTGTTTAAGTTTTATATTCCGCTGGTTTTCTCTGATGTTGTATCACTAGGGTGCCCGGGGTAAGGCACCAGTCACGGGCCCGGGATCGGGTCGTGACAGTGTATGCTTATGGTGGATCTACGAAAAGCTTTTGATACGGTCTCTTGGAACTTCCTTGAGTCGGTACTAAGAGGACTCAAATTTCTGGACAGATTTGTAAGATGGATCATGGAATGTGTTAGCTCAACCTCTTTCTCTCTTTCAATCAATGGGGAGCTACATGGTTATTTCAAGGGTAAGCGCGGCCTAAGGAAAGGTGATCCTATGTCTCCTATGCTCTTTATCTTGTGCATAGAATACCTTTCAAGGTTGCTAAAACTAAAGACTTCGGCAAGAGCTTTCTCCTATCATCCTAAGTGTAAGAGATTGGGCATCACTCACCTTGCATTCGCGGATGACCTCATGCTTTTTGCCAAAGGGGATGTATCTTCAGTTGGGGTTCTTATGGAGTGTCTTGAAGAGTTGGAGGCTGCCTCAGGGTTAACTCTTAACCCGTCTAAATCCTCCATCTACTTAGCGGGAGTGCATGGTACAATTCGTGACTTGATATTGTCTAGAGTGGGTTTCGGCATTCGTGTCTTTCCAAGACGGTGCAGGGATCCCTTTGTCCCCACTCAGTCTCGGTTGATCAGTTTGCTCCATTCACTAGTGCAATCTCGGAATACATTTAGAAATGGGGGCATCACTCACTCTCTTATGCGGTAAAGCTGGAACTAATCAGATCGGTTATTCAAGGTGTCGAGAGCTTTTGGTTTCGGGCACTTCCTATTCCCTCCCCAGTTCTCAACAAGGTACGGTCAGCATGCATTCAGTTCTTATGGGGTGGTAAGCCACCAAGAGTCGCTTAGGATGTCATTTGTATGCCTCAATCCGAAGGAGGCTTGGGTCTTATGAACATCAAAGAATGGAACCATGCCTTACTCTCCCGGACCATTTGGCAAACTCACACCAAGGCGGATACCTTATGGGTCCAATGGATTAATAGCTACTATTTGAGAGGCCAATCCTTTTGGGATTATGAGGTACGTGCTAGGGACTCCCCCCTATTCAAAAAAATTTATGGCATTCGCGACAAATTCGTTTCCATCTTTGGTAGCCAAGGTAACGCAATTGCCGGCTTGGAAAAGTGTTGTACCAATGGAAGATTTGATTCTAGTCTCGTGTATGAGGTCTTGCACATACCGCGGGAAAAAAAGCTTTGGATGTCTCAAATTTGGAAAGGCTTCATTCCTCCTAAATTCTCTTGCACAGTTTGGCTCACTTGTAGGAAGCGGTTAGCTACAAAAGACACTCTCTCCTACATAAACTTGGAAGATAGGTCTTGCGGGTTCTGCAAGCAGGCTAATGAGACAAGAGCTCACCTCTTCTTTACTTGCCCCTTCACCCGCATGATTTGGAAGCGCATAAGGGAATGGTTGGGTATTAGAAGAGAAATGACAACTATTGAAAGCACACTTAAGTGGATCAAAAAAGACCACCGCGGGACAGACATCCGAGCCAAATCTATCTTACTTGCCTTTTGCATAGTGGTATATGAGATTGGAGGACAAGAAATACATTGCTCTTTGAAGGCACTAGCTTAATGGCAGAGGAGGTCATTGTGAAAGTTAAAACAACAACTTATAGAGTTCTCTATGATTTAATCCCCTCTTGTAACGACACCTCTGAGTGACCGCCCCACCCCTCCTTAATTTCTTGTTTGTATTACGTTGAGGATTGAGAACCCTCAATGGCTGATTGTAGCCATCTGTTCTTTCCTTTCTTAGTAATAATATTTGCATTTACCTGGAAAACAAAAAGTACCAGAGGTACAAAAGTTGAAGGATGAGCAAGTTTTGTAAGGATACTCGTGTTTGGCTATGACCATTACTCAAAGTGTGAAGAAGGAGAGGGTTTGCATAGTGTACTTTTTTATGATGGGGCTACCAGTTAACACTGGGTACTAGATGATAAAAGAGATGATGCGGGTGAGGAATTGCAAGGAAAAATGCTTGAGCTATGACAACACACTCACCACTTATCTGATGAGGGTAAAAAATGACTTAGCTCACCCACTTGACAAGTTTCTTAACCTACTTGACAACATGATTGATATCTCCAAAGTCTTAGCACCGGGGCAGTCGGTGAAGAACAACCTCACTCCCACTAAGGAATGCTCTGGAAAATCAGCCTTGATTACCTTAAACCATAAAATGATGGTGCTTCATTGGACTATTTGAGTGTTTATGATGAGGCCCCGCATAATGTATACTCCAGGGCACTACTTGGTGAGGATGTCCATATGATTGAGGATGAGGATGTTTGCTCGGTGGATCTGATGACGGCCAACTTAGAAGCCATTGAAGAAATGTAGTCATAGCTACAAGGTGACCTCGATGATGAGAAAGAAGAAGAGAGGTCCAAGTTGGAAGTTGGCAAGGACGATTAGGAAGAGGACTTGGCCGTATAGGGCCTCAGGGAGTATTTCTTATCTTATTTTTATTTGGCTTGTAGCTGCATTGAGGGCAATGCATATTTTAAGTGTATGGTGGGAAATACTTCCCTATGTAATGTAAACATTTTTGAGGTTAGTGGTGACGAAAAATATGATGTAAGATTCTTTTAGTAGTTTTTGAGTCTTAGAAAAAAATGGAAAATTTCCAAAAACATTTTATTTTTTTATTTTCTGTAGTAGCCTCTTAAGTCCCTCATTAGTAGCATACATCACCCTCCTCGTTTGATTTTCTTATGGCCTCGGTTCTTTCCCGGGGGGGGGGGGGGGGGCCCGTTGGTTCGGGTATTAGTTTTTGTTAGGAAACCATTGGACCAAAATCTTAAAGCTAGTCGAATGCTAGGTACTCGAATTAGGTGAAATATGATAATGATTAATTCTCTGTGTTTAATATCAAAATTATGTTCAGTAAAAAGAGAGAAAATAACCTTCCTTGAGATACTAAGGCTCGCATTCAAGACACTTAGATGACCCATTTGAGCTTAATTTGAGTTATCTTATGTTTTCTTCATTTGAGGACTGCTATGGATCCACCTTGAGTTAATTGTGTGCCATGTGTGTAAGGTGTTTTTGTGTACTATGTGCTCTATATCGATGTCTAGAACTTTCCTGATGTATTCGCGGAACAAAATGAAGTTGTTGATCTAGGAAGTGATAGAGGTTTTCCTTGTTAGCCAAAATCATCCTTAGTTTGTCTGCCTGTAAATAATTTTTCTAGTCATCCCATTGAGCCTTTGTGAGAGTGAGAGTAAATTATTGATTGATTTTGTTCATTTAAATTAGTTAAAAGTCAAAATCATGTGAGATATGGACAACTCTATTTCGGTGAGGGTGCATAATTGACTTAGGATAGGAGAAGTGTTGGTTTATCTGTGGGCATCATGATGATTCTGCTTAAAGTGGTGTTGTTGAGTTAGTTTTTGAGGTTGGATTTTTTGAAGAGGTTGTTTGTGATTTTATGTGTAATATGTTGGCATGAGTATAGTGAGAATTTGCTCAATTTGTGGTTTAAAAAATGGTTGTGAAAGTGTCATGTTAGCCGCAGCCCGAGTAGACCAGTTCTAATTGGTGGTTGTTATGTCTGGTAAAGTCTAGTTGTTTCCGGTGGGTTTCTCGAGGGCGAGTAAGGTCTAAGTGTTTGGTGGTGATATTTGACACAAATATCTAATATTTTGTTTCACTTTACCTGTAGTCTTAGGTCTTGAATTGTGTACTTTAGAGGGAAATCATTTTATTTGAACTTATGTTGGTATATCGTATGTATTTAGGTACAAAGAGAACAAGTGAGTTAACCCAAGTAATTTTAGTAGATTTTAGATGAAATTATAGATGGGCAAAATGACTGAGAGATTGCACAACACTTCGTAGAAAAATTGGTCACTGAATGACCGTGTGCGATGCACTTGGGTCGCATGCACAGTGCATAAGAACATCTCTCTGAAGTTAATATCTGATGCCTAACAAACACCATGTGTGATGGACATGTGTCGGGTAAGTATATTGTCTCTCTGAAGATCAGCAAAATGAAATCTACAGGCACACTCGTGATACATGTGCATCGCGGGTGCATCGCACGCATCCGTTATTTTTCTAATTTAGTTGGATTGGGTTTGTTATACCCCTTAGTTCCAGGGTATGTATGTGGGGACGTACGTACGAGAATACGGCAGAAAAATTGGAAAGGAAGAAAGATGTGATTTTTCGACGGAAAAGTTTCCGGTTTTTGTGAAGGAAAAAGGTTCGTTAATGGGAATTGGATTCCCAGATTTGGTATTTGGACTTCTTGGATTATATTAGAATTTTGGGATTTTATTTTCAGAAATGGTCACGTGGGGCCCATGGGAGAAATTTACGGTTTTGTGGGGCCCGCTTTGTTTTTGAGATTTTCGGTATTTTGGATATTTTCGGAAGACGAAATATTTTGGGCGAGTAAGGGGGCGACACGTGTCACCCCCTTGAGTGGCCATGTGGGCCGAAATTGGTGGGACAAGTGGCTAGCCACTTGTCCCCTTGACCGAAATGGCCATGACACTTGGAGTTGATTTTCGTTGGCCATGTGGTGTGGTGGGACCCACACACACATGGCCCAATATTGACCACCCACTTGACTTGATCATGACCCTTGATTGTTTTTATAAATACCCCTTGATAGCAAGACATAATTTCATCCCACACTTGAAAGCTTCCAAAGCAAATACTCCATCCCTTTAGCCTTGTTTTTCGTCCCTCCCCCCTCTTGTGTAGAAATTGTCACGACCCGAACCCGGGCCCGTGACTGGTGCCTTACCCCGGGCACCCTAGTGATACAACATCAGAGTAATCAGCGGAACATAAGACGATAACATGAAATAACAAGAAGTATGAAACAATAGTCTGAGAAAACTTGCCTTACGGCATATATATATAAATCAATTTAAAACCGAACAGTTACATCCCATTACAACTCGCCCACAACGATTTACATGCACTCTAAGAATGATACGACAACAATGGCGGGACAGGGCCCGCCATACCCCTGAATGTAAATACCTACAACGACAGGGGACTATACCACTGATAAGCCTCCGGAGAAACGGAGCTTCCCATACGCTGAACTGTGACCCTAAGAGCGAGGATCAACACTGGTGTACCTTTACCTGCGGCATGAACGCAGCCCCCCGAAGGAGGTCAGTACAACAGGTACCAAGTATGTGAAACTGAAAATACTGTAAATGAAATCATAATAGTCTATAAAGCAGGAGACATGTATGATAACCAAACTACAGTTCACAATAAATAGGCAGTCATGTCAAGTCAGGGACTCACGCCCTCAAAGTCATCACTCAAATGTAACTATGGGTCTCACGCCCATAACATCAATCATGCCCGTGGAATACCTTCCTCACTGCCGGCAGTTTATGATATAAAAGCACCAAGAAATACACATGAACACCAGGTCCCACCTGTGTCCTAATAAAACAGTACAGGGTAAGTACGAAGGCATAACCGACTACTAACACCCATAGTACTAACAGGGTCATAAACTGTATCATGATATCTGTCTGCATCACACATGATCAAAGCCGTCACTGCTCGCAGATCAAATGTGTCGTCTAGCCTCGAACTCTCCGTAGCTCGCATAGGCCAACCTCATAGGCCCGCATGAGGTATTCCTCGCATCGAGGGTAGCTACTCCCGGCATCGCCCCGACTCGCACCGCGTTGCCACAAAGACCGCATGACCACGCGGCCGCAAACTAACCTCGAACTCCGTAGTTCCGCATGGATCCCCGACCCGCATGAGGTATTCTCGAATCATGGTCCTGCATCACCGAGTCTACCCCAGACGGAGGGCGCTTAACCTCCGAGACAAGTCAAGGTGAGTGGTACAATACCAACATAACTACCGAGAGTCAAACAACTTTAAGCGCAATGAGGAAAACCCCTTTACACAAAACATCACAAGATACTAACACACGTAGCATCCTAGCATGTTTACTTATCAAATCAACAAGAAAGTATTACAAGGCTATCACAAACCAACACAATCATGTTATACACACAAGGTACATTCTAATATATGATTAACAAGATCGGGTATCTATTCCCAAAGTACTTCATACATTATCTTTTAAAAGATACGTTACGTTTACAAAAGTCACACAATACCCGTAGTATATGAAAATAGAGTGATTATCTTTTGAAGTAAATCAAAACACTTACCTTTGTAAAATCAAGTAACAACATTATTTTCCAAACGCCCAAGTTTGCCTAATTTCAAATGTTCACTTCTTATTTTAGAAAGGTTTCGTAGTTCATAGTCTTATTCATTTAAGAATATAATTCTCTTTAAACCATCCGAGAAAACATAAGCCTTATATGTGAGTAGGATATTCTTGTTTATAACAATCTTATTACAAAGACCATGATCTAGGAAATATCATTTTGTCTCATCTTAGCTTATGCAGATGGAAGTTTCTACCGTTTTACTAATACATTATTAGTCAAAACATTTCCTTTATTAGCGCCACGTGGTTTGTTCGATACACATTCTCGATTTCAAATCAAGAAACATTCTTAAGCCGTTATACCTAACTTCCCATAAAGCTAGTATAACTCTTAAGTTTTCAAAAACCCAAGATACTTCTTCTTTCAAAATGATTCAAAAATCTTTTGAAATACTTCAAGTTCTTTATTATTACATAACCAGCTTATAGTTCAAATCGCCACTCTTTTAAAACCACAAGTATTTTCTTACCTACATAAAGTCGTTATAACCAACTTCCCATAAAGCCGTTATAACACTTTATGTTTTAGACCAATCAAATACATTTAACACATGACGTCTATCGCACTACATAGTTACACACATATCATGCTAGAAGAGATAGGAAGAGGTTCACATACCTCGCGATTTAGTATCGACTAATAGCAAAACGCTCCAAGTACTTCCAACCGTCGGCTACTCCTTAAGCCAAGTAGATCGCGCCACACGCAGTACTTCAACCTATAAGGCCACAAGGCGCTTATTAATATTTAGATCTCTTCGTAGAACATTCTACAGAAAATTCGGCAGCACCTCCCCCCCCCGCAACAGCGTAAATCTCCTCCTCTATCGGGGCCGGCTACCAAGCCAACCAGGGGGGGGTTATACGTCTAATCCGGACGTGCACAATTCTACCTCACAGAAAAGCTACACAAGTCTACTGTAATACAGTCCTATGTAATTACAGTTCAACACTCTTCTTTCGAAAAGGTTTCTTATTATTCAGGCTTAAGTCCAAAGACATTGCCGATAACAACGTTCAGTTCTATATATAGTATACTTCAACTATATAGTCTAACAATCATGTAATTTCCAATTACTATAGAGGGACAAGATATTTACCTCGATAAGCCCATAATTATCCAAGTATAAAGTCGATCCTGGGCAACGTTTAGCTCCAACTCCGTGCGCTCCAACCCGCTCCCAACTACCCGTAGAAGTTCTAACCAACTTCTACATACTACTCCAACTAACCATGGAGATTTTCCTTAGGGTTTCGGTTTGGTGACTGACGGGAAGTATAATAGTATTACGGGGCTTTTCGTATAGGTATAACCTTAGAATACTACAAGGTATACGGCTAAGGTAATTTGGGTATAGTAACAATACTTTTGAGAGTATTTCTTCCAAGAGGGGGTATTTATACGCATAACACCACAAGTGTATACCCTCTACTACCCACTGTGGGTACTCGCCAAGTGGGAGAGCTCTCGGCCAAGGGCCTCAAAGGGGAGGACGAACAACAAGAAGGGAGGGGGAGGATTTCTAAGACTTAGAACATTTTTTTGGATGAAGAAGTTCATCAAAGGGGAGGGGTATTTATAGGTCTAGCAACGGCCAACCAATGGCCAAGATCATGCCAAGTGCAAGGCAAGTGTAGGGCCATGATCATGCCAAGTGCACCTTATCCAACTACCACCAAAATATCCTACCAACCCCTTGACCAAAACAATGGCCAAATCGTCCCATGTGCCGCCCCACTATTCCGCCAATGAGAGGGTGCCAAGTGGCGCCCTCTTGTTGGTCCAACACGTTTCGTCTCTCGGAAAAATCCGCAAAAATTAAAAATGACATAGCCGGAATTTACCCTACGCGAGTTGTGTAAAACGTTTCGTCGAAAAACGACTCTAACCGGGTGTTGTGCACAAAGTGAAATCGGCCAAGCCACTTTAAAAGCCCAAACTTTTCTACGTACGTCCTTACGTACATACTCCGAAAATACGGGGTATAACATTCTCCCCTCCTTAGAAACATTCGTCCCGAATGTTCCTTCTAAGTCTCAAAACAAACGCGCGCCAGTATAGTCTTCACTACTATACTTACGAGAACAATCCTGCCACACATGGCCACGAAACACCCGCAAATACCTCCATCCAAGTCCACGAGAAACACCTCTAATATTACCACAAACACCTCTCTCCGGGTCTAAAATATACTTCCTTCGTGACCTTCTCCATACAAAAGAAATGGTCACATCTCGCCGCAATACATGCTCGCTTCTCCCTTTACTCGTCGTGATACCACTTTTGTCACTTTGCCGCGAGGTTCTAGTGTCACCCGCGACCTAACAAATGGTACCGGCTGCATGCTATCCCCGAGGTCGTCAGACACTGACTCTTACCACATTTCGATCATCGCTCGCTTCCAAAACTCGGTTACTATCTCTAACGTGGTCATCATTAACTGGGAACACTCCGGATGGATCTCCGATACTTTCCCGATCATAACAATACGAAAGACCGGACATACTGCCTCCTAAGTCGGACGGCAAATGCTAACATATAGGCAACCTGGCCTATTCTTCACATGAACTCAAAAGGGCCCAAAGTAACTCGGGCTAAGTTCCCTCTGTTTTCCAAAACTCGTCACAACCAACCCGGGGTGGTACTTTCAAGAAGACCGACCGTCAACCTGAACTCTAAGCGTCGTCGCTGATTATCCGCACGATTTCTATGAGCTGCCAGAACCTCTTCTAGACAAGCTTCACCCTATCCACAGTCTGTTGGAACAAGCCTGAACCAACTATCTGAACCTTGCCAACATCAAACCAATCGACCGGCAACTTACACTTCCGCCTTGCAAGGCGTCATAAAGCGACATCCGAATACTAAAATGGTAGCTACTAAAACACTCCCTCACAGGAGACAACAATCCTCACAACTACCCCTGAAATCCACACACTGGCCCGAGGGCGAATGCGATTCTGAGACTCACCTGAGTTCCTAATCCTGCCTGGTAAAACTTCCAGAAAAGGAAACAGCCGTAACCTGGGCTCCACTGTCTGTCATAAGGTGAAGGTAGGCACCCCGTGCAGCCTTACAACCTTTCTGATAAATCAACACTGCCGAGTAAACGGTCTTTGCTAGAAGACAAGACGGCTGACCTCCTCGGCCCGACTACTGGTCGAATGCATCCACGAACTCGTACGTTGGTTAACTAAACTTGGGCCTAACACCCTCATAACCCTAACCCAAAGCGGGACCACCACAAACTGACCCCACCACCATACAGGCCGCGGGTTGACCCGCAACGTGGCCTCAACCCGACCCGGCAACGCGCAAGACACTAGCTCCCCGAACCGGAAAACTCTCACTAATCACGTTACGAAAACCTAGCGGTCTTCTTAGCTCAACTACCCTCTTTCATTCCACACTACTCAGGGACTTATCCCACAAACATAGCTTACGTGCACTATGCACTCCGACAAGGGTCAAACATAAAATACTTCTTTACTCGAGATGGCCTTTCCTCTAAGGTCTCTACGTATAAAGCTCTAAGGCTCACACCTTCTCTATCCCCCAAATCTTACTTGGTTAACTAACCAAGATTTCTAATTACAATTTACACAATGCTATCAGAATATAACACTTAAGGTATACTCACCCTATCACACATACTAATCCCTAGAGGGTTAAAGATCAATCTGTATTTACTGCTTCACTCCCCTTAGTCATTCTAATCAAACCTGCTCCGTAGGGCGCATAGCTAAGGGAGGTGACGAACTACCCACCGATCCTAAAGGCTGAGTCCTCCTACTAGGACACCCATTCGACACATGGCCCTGACGGCCGCCGGTAATACGAGCACCAACAAAAAGACGACGTTCCCCGGGATGACGTCTGTCACATCGCGGAACACCGGGAAAAACTGAATCCGGGCCGGCCGAACCTACGTGTAGTCGTGGAACCGGAAGCTCGAGCTCTAACCAACTCCCGCATACCCCGAACGCCCCAAACTCGCGAGGACCTTTCGCATCGTGGATGTGCATAATCTAATCTGCTGGTGAGGTGACTCGACTCGAAAGTTGCCAAAGGACCTTTCTGTCCTGGCCCTCTTCTGTTGCCCTTCGTTAACCCGTCGATCTCTATGTTTCTTGGCCTGCCGCGCACAAGCCCGTACACAGGCCATGCTCAAGCCTAACTGAAGAATAACTCTCGCACAACCCTTTCTAAGATATTCATCAAGACTCGCGGTACATCGGTATACTCTCTGGTAGCCAAATCCATAGATAGTAACAGGGTTGTCTCTTCGCAATCTATATTCTCTATTTCCGGTCGTGGAACTGAAGGTTCAAATGTCATGGCCGTAGTAGGAACTGCCGCCGCCGTGCTAAACTCTGCTGGGGCTAGTGACGTCGCAGAACTCCCCGAATGAAGCACTACCCTAGGTAATGATTGGGCCTGTGCCCTCGTAACCCTCTGTACTCTACTCGCAGCTCCCTCGGCTGCCTTGCCCTCCTGGGCCCGGGTTGCCCTACGCGGAGGCATAACGGTAAGGGAAAGAAATACGTTAGAGGGTCCAACTCACAACACAGCTCTAAGGCACGATCTCAGAGTGAGAAGAATAGAAACCAATCCTAAATATCCTATAGCCTCCTGATTATTGGTGTGGTGCACAACACACCGATAATCAAGACTTCATCGATACGGTTCAGACACTTTCCGAGGATTAATCGCTCGATACCACTTTTGTCACGACCAACCCGGCCCGTGATCGTGCCTACCGGGCACCTAGTGATACAACATCGAGTAATCACGAACATAAGACGATAACATGAAATAACAAGAAGTATGAAACAATAGTTCGAGAAACTTGCCTTACGGCATATATATATAAATCAATTTAAAACCGAACAGCTACATCCCATTACAACTCGCCACAACAAGCATTACATGCACTTAAGAATGATACGACAACAATGGCGGGACGGGCCCCGCCATACCCCGAATGTAAATACCTACAACGATGTGACTATACCACCGATAAGCCTCCGAGAAATGGAGTTTCCCATACGCTGAATCATGACCCTAAGAGCGAGGATCAACATCGTGTACCTTTACTCGGCAGATTTAACGCACTTCAAGGAGGTCAAGATAACAGTACCAAGTATGTGAAACTGAAAATATCAGAATGAAATCATAATAGTCTATAAAGCAGAGACATGTATGATAACCAAACTACGCTCACAATAAATAGGCAAATGTCAAGTCGTGACTCACGCCTCAAAGTCATCACTCAAATGTAACTATGGGTCTCACGCCCATAACATCAATCATGCCCGTGGAATACCTTCCTCACCGCCGGCGCTTTATGATATAAAAGCACCAAGAAATACACATGAACACCGTGTCCCACCTGTCCTAATAAAACAAGACAGGTAAGTGCGAAGGCATAACCGACTACTAACACCCATAGTACTAACAGTGGTCATAAATCAGATCATGATATCTGTCTGCACCGCCACATGATCAAAGCCGTCACTCGCCCACGATCAAATGTGTGCGCCTAGCCCCGAACTCTCCGTAGCTCGCGATAGGCCAACCTCATAGCCCGCATGAGGTATTCCTCGCATCGAGGGTAGCTACTCCCAAGATCGCCCCGACTCGCACCGCATGGCCACAAAGACCGCATGACCACAAGGGCCGCAAACTAACTCGAACTCCCGTAGTTCCGCATGGATCCCCGGACCCGCATGAGGTATTCTCGAATCACGGTCCTGCATCACCGAGTCTACCCCAGACGGAGGCAGCTTAACCTCCGAGACAAGTCAAGGTGAGTGGTACAATACCAACATAACTACGAGAGTCAAACAACTTTAAGCGCAATGAGGAAACCCCCTTTACACAAAACATCACAAGATACTAACACACGTAGTATCCTAGCATGTTTACTTATCAAATCAACAAGAAAGTATTACAAGGCTATCACAAACCAAC
Organism: Przewalskia tangutica; assembly: GCA_029844215.1. Taxonomy (NCBI): domain Eukaryota; kingdom Viridiplantae; phylum Streptophyta; class Magnoliopsida; order Solanales; family Solanaceae; genus Przewalskia; species Przewalskia tangutica. The sequence goes on along the minus strand of CM056722.1, from coordinate 45,057,117 downwards.
ACAATCATGTTATACACACAAGGTACATTCTAATATATGATTAACAAGATCGGGTATCTATTCCCAAAGTACTTCATACATTATCTTTTAAAAGATACGTTACGTTTACAAAAGTCACACAATACCCGTAGTATATGAAAATAGAGTGATTATCTTTTGAAGTAAATCAAAACACTTACCTTTGTAAAATCAAGTAACAACATTATTTTCCAAACGTCCAAGTTTGCCTAATTTCAAATGTTCACGGTTCTTATTTTAGAAAGGTTTCGTAGTTCATAGTCTTATTCATTTAAGAATATAATTCTCTTTTAAACCATCTGAGAAAACATAAGCCTTATATGTGAGTAGGATATTCTTGTTTATAACAATCTTATTACAGCAGCCATGATCTAGGAAATATCATTTTGTCTCATCTTAGCTTCTATGCAGATGGAAGTTTCTACTGGTTTTACTAATACATTATTAGTCAAAACATTTCCCTTTATTAGCGCTGCTGTGGTTTGTTCGATACACATTCTGATTTCCGAAATCAGTAAAACATTCTTAAGCCGTTATACCTAACTTCCCATAAAGCTAGTATAACTCTTAAGTTTTCAAAAACCCAGTATTACTTCTTCTTTCAAAATGATTCAAAAATCTTTTGAAATACTTCAAGTTCTTTATTATTACATAACCAGCCAGTTATAGTTCAAATCAGTTACCCTTTTTAAAAACCACAAGTATTTTCTTACCTACATAAAGCTGTTATAACCAACTTCCCATAAAGCCGTTATAACACTTTATGTTTTAGACCAATCAAATACATTTAACACATGTACGTCTATCGTACTACATAGTTACACACATATCATGCTAGAAGAGATAGGAAGAGGTTCACATACCTCGCGACGAGTATCGACTAATAGCAAAACGCTCCAAGTACTTCCAACCGTCGGCTACTCCTTAAGCCAAGTAGATCGCGCCACACGCAGTACTTCAACCTATAAGGCCACAAGGCGCTTATTAATATTTAGATCTCTTCGTAGAACATTCTACAGAAAATTCGGCAGCACCTCCCCCCCCGCAACAGCGTAAATCTCCTCCTCTATCGGGGCCGGCTACCAAGCCAACCAGGGGGGGCTTATACGACTAATCCGGACGTGCACAATTCTACCTCACGTAAAAGCTACACAAGTCTCATCAATACACCCCATGTAATTACGCTCAACACTCTTCTGTTATACCCGTAGTTGCAGTGGTATGTATGTGAGGACGCACGTCGAGAGTACGCGAAATTTTGAAAAGAAAGAAAGATGTGAGTTTTCACTAAAAGTTTCCTGTTATTTGTGAAGAAAAAGGTTCGTTAATGGGAATTGGATTCCCGATTTGGTATTTGGACTTCATAGATTATATTAGAATTTTGAGATTTTATTTTGGAAATGGTCACGTGGGGCCCACGGAGAAATTTACGGTTTTGGGGCCCGCTTTGTTTTTGAGATTTGGTATTTTGGATATTTTCTAAGACGGAATATTCTGGCGAATCGGGCGACACATGTCACCCCCATGTGGCACCTTGGCCGAATTTACCTTTGTGCACAACACCCGATTAGAGTCGTTTTCGACGAAACGCTTTGCATAACTTCATAGGGGAAAATTCCGACTATGTCGCTTTGTATTTTGCGGATTTTTCCGAGCGACGGAACATCTTTGGGCCAACGAGAGGTGACACTTGTCACCTCAGTGACGGTTTGGGTAAGCGGGGACGCTCTTCCTCCCTTGTTTTGTGCCTTGTTTTGGCCTTGTTTGGTGCATTGTTTTGTGGAGTGTTTTGTGGAGTAGGGTTTAGTGCACTTGGCTTGATCTGGCCTTACACTTGCCTTGCACATGGCTTGATCTTGGCCATTGGTTGGCCTTTGGTTTTGCTATAAATACCCTTATGTTGATGAACTCTTCATCCACAAATAAAACCTTCCAAGCCTAAAATCCTCCCTCCTCTAGTGTTGAGTTCGCCCAACTCATCCCCTCTTTGAGAGTCTTGGCCGAGGCCTCCTCCTCCCCTGTGGTGTCTTGGCCGTGGGGTACCCCTAGCCTAGTTGTTTCAGATAATACCCCTTGTTGTGGTATAGAAATACTCCCTAGTATTGTTATAATGCCCAAAATACCTTAGCATTGTACCTTGTAGTATTCCAAAGATACCTCTTTACGTAGAGTCCTAAATACTACCTTTTGTCCTTTTAGTCTCAAACCGAAACCCTAAGGAAATCTTCATTGGTTGAAGTATTTGAGTAGAAGTTGGTTAGAACTTCTGGGTTGTTTGGAGTGGTTTGGAGCGCACGAGGAGCTAAACCTTGCTCGTGATCGACATTATAACTTGGATAATTTTGGGCTTATCGAGGTAATTATCTTGTCCTCTATTGTAATTGGAAATTACATGTTTGTTAGATATATAGTTGAAGTATACTATATATGGAACTATACTTAGTATTCGCAATGTCTTTTGACTTAAGCTGAAGAATAAAGAATCGAATCGAATCAGATTTACATAGGATCGTATTGCAAGAGACTTATGTAGAATTGTACACGTCCGGTTAGATGTGTAAACCCCCTGGTTGGCTGGGTAGCCGGCCTCGAGAGAGGAGGAGATTTACGCTGTTGCGGGGGGGGAGGTGCTGCCGAATTTTCTATAGAAAGATAGAAACTTGTGTTTTGGGGTTAATAGACGTTTGTGACCTTTATAGGTGAAAGTACTAAGAGTAGCGTATTCTACTCGAGGAGTGGAAAGGTCTGCAAGGTTGTAGTACTTGAGCATTTTGCTTATTGTCGATAAATCGTCGCAGGTATGTGAACCTCTTCCTATCTTTTCTAGCATGATTGTTGTGAACTATGTAGTACGGTAGACGCATACGTGCTAAGTGATTTGGTTGGTTTAAAACATAGGGTGTTATAATAGCTTTATGGGAAGTTAGTTATAACGACCTTATGTAAGTGAAAATGGTTTACTGATGTTAGAAGTTAAGAGACTTGATCTTATAAGATAAGAGACTTAACTTATTTGTTTTAATGTGGATGTTTGTGTGAAACCTCATTCGTGAGTAATGAGTACTTGGTTTTAAAGGGATAATGTTTTACTGATTTCGGAATCGAATGTGTATCGGCAGCACTCACCGCAGCGTTAATAAAAGGAAAATGTATTGAATAATGATGTGTTGTATTAAAACCAGAAACCTCCATCCGCATGAAGCTAAGATGAGACAAAATGATATTACATTTTCTAGATCATGGTCACGTAATAAGATCGTTATAAACAAGAATAAACTACTCACATATATGACATATGTTACTCAATTGTTCTAAAAAGGAATCAAGTGATTAAGTTTGGGAACTATGAAACCTTTTGAAAATGAGAAGTTGGAGTAATTGAAACTAGGCAAACCGAACTTAGGAAAAGAATGTTGGTACTTGATTTTAAAAGGAAAGTGCTCGTTTACTTAAAATGTGGGTTGGTCATTCTAATACTACGTATCGGGTGACTTTGATAAAAGTAATGGATCTCTTTACAAAATTTAACGACGTAGTACTTTAGGGCTAAAACCCGACTTTGGTATAAAATGAAAGTACTTTGTGTTGTTGTGAAACTTGCCTATGCTTGTTGTTGTGAAGCTTGGCTATGCTTATGTGATAACCTTTGTTATGCAAAGCGTTGTATTTACGTGTTACCGTCTCTCGATGGAGGTCGGTTGATGGTTGAGAACTTACTTGACGCGTCTGGCAGCGACGAGAAATTCCACGCACGCCTCGCTGATAGTATTATTGTTGTGCATCGCTATGGACATATCGACACGACGCGTAGCGCGGGTATGCTTCCATTTAGATTGCCGCCTTGTTGTTTCCTTTGGACATACTGACACGATGCGTAGCGCACGGGTATGCTACCATTTGGAATGATGTCTTATATTTCCCTTTGGACATACCGACACGACGCGTAGCGCACGTATGCGCCCATTTGGAATGTTGTCTTATTTTTCCTTTGGACATACCGACACGATGCGTAGCGCACGTATGCTTCCATTTGGATTGTTGTCTTGTTGTTGAGGTCACATGGACATGTCTACACCGGCGCACTCCGGCATGTGGCTGGGACTGGTATTATTGTTGCATCATGGACATGTCTACACCGGCGCAGATTCCGGCACGCGCCATAATGCGAACTCGATTGATGTGGTGGGCGTGAGACCCATAGTTATATCGAGTGATGATCGCTTTATGTTGTGAATCGTAGTTTGCTATCATACATGTCTCGCTTTATATAGACTAGTATGATTTCATTTACGTGATTGCATTTCACATACTTGGTACCTGTCTTCGACTCCTTCGGCCGAAGTGGCGTATAAAGAGGCCAGGAGCCTCCCACCGGGAACCGTGGCTCTCCGTATGGCATATCACGAGAAGGGCCGTAGGGCATGCCTCGTGGATCGCAAGCCCGTACCATTTGTTGGGTCGTACATTCGTGGTATGGCGGGCCCCGTCCCGTCATAGTCATCAGATATCTTAGAGGTCCGTAGTAATCGCTGTGGCGTGGTTGTAAAAGGATTAAACTGCTCGTTTTATGTATACCAAGGCAACTGTTTTGGTTGGCCTGCTTATTTATTATATCTCTTGTTAAATGACTCATGTTTTATGTTCCGCTGATTTTCTCGATGTATGTATCACTAGGGTGCCTGGTAAGGCACGAACGCCCCGAACGGGTCGTTACAAAAGTGGTATCGTGAGCGATTAATCCTCTGAAAGTGTCTACGCATCGTGTCTAGTAGAGTCTTGATTATCGTGTTGTGCACCACATTTATAATCGTGAGGTCGCAGGACATTTAGGATTGGTTTCCATTTTTCTCATTCCGAGATCGTGCCTTAGAGTTGTGTTGTAAGTTGGACCCTCCGACGATCTCGCTTGTACCGATTATGCCCGCCGCAAGGCAACCCGAGCCAGAAGGGCAAGGCAGCCGAGGGTGCTGCTAGTGAGATACAGAGGAGTACGAGGGCGCAGCCCGCATAGACTGAGGTCAGGCTTGACGGGCGGGTTTTGGACGCCGCCACCCAGAGAGGTTAGAACCGCAAAGAATGGCCGCCGAGACCGCAGCACTGAGCCTCCATCCCCATGCACCGGGCAGGAGATGGGTTACAAGGAGATGGCCCAGTTGCTGGCCAGGGTCGTGGCCAGATATGAGGATAGGCCGATGCAGCAGCCCAGCCCAGAGCACCGTGGTTCACCCCGAGCAGATAGTTTGAGGCTACGGGACTTTCTGAGTTGTAGCCCGCCAGAGTTTTATGGGTCGAGGCCTGAGGATGATCCGCAGGAGTTCATCCGGCAGTTACAGCGGATCATGCGGGTGATCAAGGCTTCAGAGACCGAGTCGGTGACCTTTGGTTCGCATCGGCTGCGTGATACCGCAGTCGATTGGTTTGATTCATGGGAGCTTTCCCGGGGAGAGCATGCACCTCCAGCAGTATGGGATGAGTTTTCGGGGGCTTTCCTCACGCACTTCTTGCCTCCGCATGGCGAGGGCACGGGCCGGCAGATTTTTGTTATCGAGACAGAGGCGACCGTCGTGGAGTACAATGTCGAGTTCGATTCTTTGGCTCGATATGTCCCTCGCGCTTAGTTGCAGATATGGAGGATAGGTGCATCGCCACGCCACCGGCTAGATGATTATATGGTCGAGTCTTGTGCGGTGTTTCACTTCACCGTACATGGACATTGCCCGCACGCAGCTCATGCACTAGGATGTGAGGCACGGAGGGTCGACGGAATGACTGGATCGCCAGGCGAGGCCGGACGGCAGGTCCTTTGGTGGCTTTCGAGGCGGACCGCCTCGCCAGAAGAAGTTATATACCCCCACCGCATGCAGTGGTCCTCCACCGCCTTCGTGAGCGTCGTGGCTCCAAGGGTTCAGATTTTCGGCAGAGCGGGTGTTAACCACCAAGCCACCCTACCTCGCTGACCATTGTGGTAGACTCCATTTTGGAGAGTGTCGTGCTAGATTGGGAGTTTGTTTTGCATGCGACAGGCCATTTTGCGAGGAACTGTCCACCAAGGGAAGCGCGGATGTTACGACTCACCTTCAGATCTGTGGCTGGTTCATCACCTTCTATACGCCTGCAGGCGTGCCTATGATTAGAGCGGTAGCTTCCGTATATCCTTAACCTCTAGAGTTTTGGTATGCTTGTTATGATGGTCTCATTATTATGTGCTATGTACGAATAGCGTTGTGTTAATTATGAGTTAGAAAACATGCTTAGTTGGGAGGATACGATGGGGCATGGTAAGTGTGAACCTTAGACTATTTCACGATCGAGACCTTAGAGGTAAGGTCGTCTTGAGTAAAAGATTCGTTTTATGTTTGACCTTTATAAGGGTGAGTAGTATACGTGGGATTTATTTGTGTGATAAGTCCATGGGTAGTGTGAGATGGAAGTGGTAGCTTTCGTGATGTGAATTAGTAAGATTGTTCCGGATCGGGGAACAAGAGTTTGGCACGGTTGGGGTCGGGTTTAGGACCATTTGCGGGTCAACCCAGAACCCGGTTTGGGGTGGGGTCAGTTCTGGTGGTCCCGCCAGTGGTAGGGTCACGAGGATGCTAGGCCCAAGTTTGTGTGATCATCATATGAGTTCGTGGACGCGCTCGACCGAGCGGTTCGTAAAAGTGGGAATGGCCTTAAGGAAGTTTGAGGTTAGTAAGATGACCAAGTTGGAGGTAGTGACTCGGAGATTTTCGAACGGAAGTAATGACCAGTATGGTACGTCTTCGAGAGTTCAAGCGTTCGAGAAGCGGCACGACGAGTAAGGAAAGAAGAGGACGATGTTATTTCGCGCTGTCGCGGCATCGCAACTTGTTAGAGGAACTTTATCGTTATTCGATTGAGAAGGAACATTCGGACGAATGTTTCTAAGAGGGAGAATGTTATACCCCGTAGTTGCGGTGGTATGTATGTGAGGACGCACGTCTGAGTACGCAGTAAATTTTGAAAAGAAAGAAAGATGTGAGTTTTCACGAAAAGTTTCCGTTATTTGTGAAGAAAAAGGTTCGTTAATGGAATTGGATTCCCAGATTTGGTATTTGGACTTCATAGATTATATTAGAATTTTGAGATTTTATTTTCTGAATGGTCACGTGGGCCCACGGAGAAATTTACTTTTGTGGGCCCGCTTTGTTTTGAGATTTCGTATTTTGGATATTTTCTAAGACGGAATATTCTGGAAATCGGGGCGACACGTGTCACCCCCCTGTGGCACCCTTGGCCGAATTTACCTTTGTGCACAACACCCGACAGAGTCGTTTTCGACTAAACGCTTGCATAACTTGCGAGGAAAATTCGACTATGTCGTTTTGTATTTTTGAGGATGTTTCCGAGCGACGGTACATCTTTGGGCCAACGAGAGGGTGACACTTGTCACCCTCAAGTGACGGTTTGGGTAGGCAAGGGGGGGACGTCTTCCTCCCTTGTTTTGGGCCTTGTTTTGGCCTTGTTTGGTGCATTGTTTTGTGGAGTGTTTTGTGGAGTAGGGTTTAGGGTGCACTTGGCTTGATCTTGGCCTTACACTTGCCTTGCACATGGCTTGATCTTGGCCATTGGTTGGCCTTTGGTTTTGCTATAAATACCCCCCTTATGTTGATGAACTCTTCATCCACAAATAAAACCTTCCAAGCCTAAAATCCCTCCTCCTCTAGTGTTGAGTTCGTCCAACTCATCCCCCCCCGCGTTTGAGAGTCTTGGCCGAGGGCCTCCTCCCTCCCCTTTGTGGTGTCTCGCCGTGGGTACCCCTAGCCTAGTTGTTTCGTATAATACCCTTGTTGTGGTATAGAAATACTCCCTAGTATTGTTATAATGCCCAAAATACCTTAGCCTTGTACCTTGTAGTATTCCAAAGATACCTCTTTACGTAGAGTCCGAAAATACTACCTTTTGTCCTTTTTAGTCTCAAACCGAAACCCTAAGGAAATCTTCATAGTTGGTCAAGTATTTGAGTAGAAGTTGGTGAGAACTTCTAAGGGTTGTTGGGAGTGGTTTGGAGCGCTCGGAGTGTTGTTAAACATTGCTCTTGATCGACATTATAACTTGGATCATTATTGGCTTATCGAGGTTATTATCTTTGCCCTCTATTGTAATTGGAAATTACCGGTTTGTTAGGATAGATAGTTGAAGTATACTATAGAGGGAGCTATACTTAGTATTCGGATATGGCTTTTGACGTAAGCCTGAAGAATAAAGAATCGAATCGAATCAGATTTACATAGACCGTATTGCAGAGACTTGTGTAGAATTGTACACGTCAGGTTAGGCGTGTAAACCCCCCGTTGGCTGGGTAGCCTGCCTCGAGAGGGGAGGAGATTTGCATTCGCGGGAGAGGTCTGCCAATTTTCTATAGAAAGATAGAAACTTGTGTTTTGGGGTTAATAGACGTTTGTGACCTTTATAGGTGAAAGTACTAAGAGTAGCGTATTCTACTCGAGGAGTGGAAAGGGCTAGCAAGGTTGTAGTACTTGGAGCATTTTGCTTATTGTCGATAAATCGTCGCGAGGTATGTGAACCTCTTCCTATCTTTTCTAGCATGATTGTCATGGAACTATGTAGTACGGTAGACGTACATGTGCTAAGTGATTTGGTTGGTTTAAAACATAGGGTGTTATAATAGCTTTATGGGAAGTTAGTTATAACGACCTTATGTAAGTGAAAATGGTTTACTGATGTTAGAAGTTAAGAGACTTGATCTTATAAGATAAGAGACTTAACTTATTTGTTTTAATGTGGATGTTTGTGTGAAACCTCATTCGTGAGTAATGAGTACTTGGTTTTAAAGGGATAATGTTTTACTGATTTCGAATCGTAATGTATCGGCAGCACCACCGCAGCGTTAATAAAAGGAAAATGTATTGAATAATGATGTGTTGTATTAAAACCAGAGAAACCTCCATCCGCATGAAGCTAAGATGAGACAAAATGATATTACATTTTCTAGATCATGGCTGATGTAATAAGATCGTTATAAACAAGAATAAACTACTCACATATATGACATATGTTACTCAATTGTTCTAAAAAGGAATCAAGTGATTAAGTTTGGGAACTATGAAACCTTTTGAAAATGAGAAGTTGGAGTAATTGAAACTAGGCAAACCGAACTTAGGAAAAGAATGTTGGTACTTGATTTTAAAAGGAAAGTGCTCGTTTACTTAAAAATGTGGTTGGTCATTCTAATACTACGTATCGGGTGACTTTGATAAAAGTAATGGATCTCTTTACAAAATTTAACGACGTAGTACTTTAGGCTAAAACCCGACTTTGGTATAAAATGAAAGTACTTTGTGTTGTTGTGAAACTTGCCTATGCTTGTTGTTGTGAAGCTTGGCTATGCTTATTGTGATAACCTTTGTTGTGCAAAGCGTTGTATTTCGTGTTACCGCGTCTCGATGGAGGGTCGGTTGATAGTTGAGAACTTACTTGGACGCGTCGGCAGCGACGAGAAATTCCACGCACGCCTCGCTGATAGTATTATTGTTGTGCATCGCTATGGACATATCGACACGACGCGTAGCGCATCGTATGCTTCCATTTAGATTACCGCTTGTTGTTTCCCTTGGACATACCGACACGACGCGTAGCGCACGTATCGCCCATTTGGAATGTTGTCTTATATTTCCTTCGACATACCGACACGACGCGTAGCGCACGTATGCGTCCATTTGGAATGTTGTCTTATTTTTCCCTTCGACATACCGACACGACGTAGCGCACGTATGCTTCCATTTGGATTGTTGTCTTGTTGTTGAGGTCACATGGACATGTCTACACCGGCGCATTCCGGGCATGTGCTGGGACCTGGTATTATTGTTGCATCATGGACATGTCTACACCGATGCAGTATTCCGGGGGCATGCGGCCATAATGCGAACCTGATTGATGTGGCGGGCGTGAGACCCATAGTTATATCGAGTGATGACGATCGCTTTATGTTGTGAATCGTAGTTTGGTTATCATACATGTCTCCCGCTTTATATAGACTAGTATGATTTCATTTACTGATTGTACGCTTCACATACTTGGTACTGTTATCGACTCTCCTTCGGCCGAAGGAGATAAAGAGGCCAGCAGCTCTACCACGGAATGCACCAACCGTGGCTCCGTATGGCACATCTTGAGAAGCGGCCGTAGGCATGCCTCGTGGATCGCAAGCAGCCTACCATTTGTTGGGTCGTGTACATTCGTGGTATGGCGGGCCCTGTCCGTCATAGTCAGATATCTTGCAGGTCTGTAATCGCTGCGTGTGGTTGTAAAAGGATTAAACTGCTCGTGTTTTATGTATATACCAAGGCAATCGCTTTGGTTGGCCTGTTTATTTATTATATCTCTTGTTAAATGACTCATGTTTTATGTTCCGCTGATTTTCTCTGATGTATGTATCACTAGGGTGCCCAGGGTAAGGCACCAGTAACGGGCCCCGGAACGGGTCGTTACATCTTCTTTCGAAAAGGTTTCTTATTATTCAGGCTTAAGTCCAAAGACATTGCCGATAACAACGTTCAGTTCTATATATAGTATACTTCAACTATATAGTCTAACAATCATGTAATTTCCAATTACTATAGAGGGACAAGATATTTACCTCGATAAGCCCATAATTATCCAAGTATAAAGTCGATCCTGGGCAACGTTTAGCTCCAACTCCGTGCGCTCCAACCCGCTCCCAACTACCCGTAGAAGTTCTAACCAACTTCTACATACTACTCCAACTAACCATGGAGATTTTCCTTAGGGTTTCGGTTTGCCAGGACTGACGGAAGTATAATAGTATTACTGGCTTTTCAGATAGGTATAACCTTAGAATACTACAAGGTATACGGCTAAGGTAATTGGGTATAGTAACACTTTTGAGAGTATTTCTTCCAAGAGTGGGTATTTATACGAGACAACACCACAAGTGGTGTATACCTCGGCCTACCCCACTGGGGGTACTCTCGCCATGGGGGGAGAGCTCTCGGCCAAGGGGGCCTCTCAAAGGGGGAGGACGAGAACAACAAGAAGGGAGGGGGAGGATTTCTAAGACTTAGAACATTTTTTTGGATGAAGAAGTTCATCAAAGGGGAGGGGTATTTATAGGTCTAGCAAAGGCCAACCAATGGCCAAGATCATGCCAAGTGCAAGGCAAGTGTAGGGCCATGATCATGCCAAGTGCACCTTATCCAACTACCACCAAAATATCCTACCAACCCCTTGACCAAAACAATGGCCAAATCGTCCCATGTGCCGCCCCACTATTCCGCCAATGAGAGGGTGCCAAGTGGCGCCCTCTTGTTGGTCCAACACGTTTCGTCTCTCGGAAAAATCCGCAAAAATTAAAAATGACATAGCCGGAATTTACCCTACGCGAGTTGTGTAAAACGTTTCGTCGAAAAACGACTCTAACCGGGTGTTGTGCACAAAGTGAAATCGGCCAAGCCACTTTAAAAGCCCAAACTTTTCTACGTACGTCCTTACATACATACTCTGGAAATACGGGGTATAACAGAAATACTTTGTGTATTGTAGTATAATCCCAAATACCTTAGCCTAGTATCCCTAGTAGTATTCCAAAGTTATTTCAATACTAGGAGCCCGGAAATACTACTTTATTCCAATAGTCGCAAAACGAAACCCTAGAAAAATCTTCATAACTTGGTTGAAGTGTTTAGAGAAGTTGTTTAGAAACTTCTAAGGGTCTCTTGGAGCGGGTTGGAGCGTAAGGAATTGGAGCAAAACGTTGTCCAGGATCGACTTATAATCTTGGATAATTTTGGGCTTATCGAGGTAATGATCTATGTCCCCCTATTGTAATTGGATATTACATGTTGTAGTAGTTATACTTGAGTATATTATATTGGAAGGATGATTATAAATGATTGAACTGCATTTACATTGGACTGTACTTACAGTAGACTCGTGTAGTTTTATTGTGAAGCAGAATTGAACAGGTCCGATTAGACGTGCAATCCCCTGAGAGTTGTTGGCCTGGTAGCGGGCCTTGATAGGGGAGGAGTTTATATGATAGAGGGGGGGGGGGGGAGGTGCTGCCGAATTTTCTGTAGAATAAAGGAATCTGGTATTTAAAATATTCTACGAAGAGATCTAGAAGTTGATAGACGTTTTTATGGCCAGTATAGGTGGAAGTACTACGAGTAGCGTATTCTACTTGAAGGGTGGAAAAGGCTAGCAAGGTTGTAGTACTTGGAGCATTTTGCTAATTGTCGGTAATCGTCGCGAGGTATGTGAACATCTTCCTATCTTTTCTAGCATGATTGTTGTGAACTATGTAGTACGGTAGACGTACATGTCCTAAGTGAGTAAATTGGTTTAAAACATAAGGTGTTATAATAGCTTTATGGGAAATTAGTTATAACGACTTTATGTAGGTAAAAGAATGATTTATTGATTTTAGAAGTTAAGAGACTTGATCTTGAAAGATAAGAGACTTGACTTATAAATGAATTGATAGGAAATATTAAGGACTTGGTTTGTGTTAAACAGTTGTGAAACCGCTTTTATGAGAAATGGGTAATTGGTTTTGTTAAAGGAATTGAAGAGTTTTGATTTAAAAGAAGGACATGGTTTTGTCTTAAATTGGTTTAAAACATAAAGTGTTATAACAACTTTATGGGAAGTTAGTTATAACGACTTTATGAAAGCAAAATAATGGTTTTATCATTGGTTTTAAAATGGTAACTTGATTTAAGTATAGGTTACTTGTTTTGAAAAGAGTAAGTATTTGAGTTTTAAAGAGTATACTTGATGTTGTTTTAAAAGAAAGGCACTTGGTTTAAGAAGTATAGAGTATTTGATTTTAAAAGTCTTGTAAAGGTTTTTACGAAAGTAAAGTAATTTGGTTTGAAAAGGAAATGTGTTTTTGATACTACGAGTATTAGTATCTTTTACGTAAAAAGAGGTCTTTTTGAAAGAATGAAAGTAGGTAATATTTTTGGGGTTTGAAACCCGTATTGTTGACATAAAATGAAAGTACCTTGAGTTGTGTAACTTGCCTATATTTGCGTGATAGCCTTGTGCAAGATTGTATTTTTATACCACCGCGTCTCGGTGGAGGGCCTTAATTTGTTATGATCTTACTGACGCGTCTGCAGCGACGGAGGATTCCACTGCGCGCCTCGTTGATAGAATTATTCCATGGACTAGCTCTCCATGAGGTTTTACCGATTCGCCTTGGTATCCGTGGTTGGCTTTCACTTGCCCCGCCTCGTGGCTGATTCGCCTGGTACTGGTAGTTAGCCTTCGCACTTTCCCCGCTCGCTTTAGTGACGGTCTCGTGACACGGCCGTACCTAGTAGTTAGCCTTCAGATTGCCCCTGGCCACCACGTGACACGCTTGGTACCTGGTAGTCGGCTTTCGTACTTGCCCCGTGTCAGCTTCGTGGTTTGGTTGTATAGTATTGTTAGTACGGCCTTGGTATCTAGTAGTTGGCTTTCGACTTGCCCGCCGATTGATGACGCGCTTTGGTATCCGTAGTTAGCCTTCAGACTTGCCCCAGACGGTCATATGACACGTGGGACCTAGTGTTCATATGTACTTCTTGGTGTGATTATATCATAGATCGCCAGCGGCGAGAAGGTATTCCACGCATGATTGATGTTGTGGCGTGAGACCCATAGTTATATTTGAGTAATGACTTTGAGGCGTGAGTCCACGACTTACGTGGATCGCCATATTATGTAATCAGAGTTTGCTATCATATATGTCTCCTGCTTTATATAGACTACTATGATTTCATTTACGTGATTTTCGCCACATACTTGGTACCGCTGATCGACCTTCTGGGCCGCTCATGCCGCAGTAGGTACATCGGTTGAGGAACCTCGCTCATAGGATCACGCTCAACGTTGGGAAGCTCCGTTTCTCCGGAGGCTCATCTTGGTATAGTCCCCTGTTAGTGTAGTTACTTGTACATTCAGGGGTATGGCGGGGCCCTGTCCCGTCATAGTTATGGTTACATTCTTAGAGGTCTGTAGTACTGTTGTGGGCAGGGTTTGTAAAAGGATTTAACTGTTCAGGTTGATATATATATATATTCAGGAAGGTGACCGTTTTGGTTAGCCTGTTTCTTATTTTGTCTTGATTCATGCTTAAGTTTTTATTTCCGCTGATTTTCTCTGATGTTGTATCACTAGGGTGCCCGGGGTAAGGCACCAGTCACGGGCTCGGGGTCGGGTCGTGACAAAAGTGGTATCGAAGCGATTAATCTCTGAAAGTGTCTACGCACCGTGTTCAGTAGTCTTGATTATCGGTGTGTTGTGCACCACATCTATAATCAGGAGGCTGCAGGACATTTAGGATTGGTTTCCATTCTTCTCACTCTGAGATCGTGCCTTAGAGCTGTGTTATAAGTTGGACTCCCTCTGACGTATTCTTTTCACCCGTTATGCTTCTACGCAAGGCAACCAGAGCCCAGAAGGGCAAGGCAAAGAGAGGAGTCGCGAGTAGAACACGAGGGTTACGAGGCATAGCCCGGCCATTACACCGAGATAGTACTTCAGACGACGAGTTTTATGACGCCGCTAGCCCCAGCAGAGTTTAGAGCGGCAGCAGTTTCTACGGAGGCCACGATACCTGAGCCTCCAGTACCACGACCAGGAGCCGAAGATATGGGTTCAAGGAGATGGCCCAGTTACTAGCTAGGCTGGTGGCTGGGAATGAGGACGGACGGGAGCCGGTGGTTCCGGCAGTACCAGTGGTTCACCCTAGATCCGATAGTCTGAGACTTCGGGATTTCTTGAGTTGCAGTTCGCCAGAGTTCTATGGATAGAGAGCTGAGGATGATCCTCAGGGTGTCGTGCTAGTTTGGGAGTGTTATACCCCGTATTTCCAGAGTATGTACGTGAGGGCGTACGTACAAAAATTTAAGCCTTAAATTAGACTAAGGGACGAAATTTTGTGCACAACTAGCGAAAAGAATCGTTTTCCGACGAAACGTTTTCCGAATTTTGCGAAGGGAAAAATACGGCTATGTCATTAATAATTTTTGCGGATTTTTCCGAGAGATGAAATATTTTGGACCAACGAGAGGGCGACAAGTGTCACCCTCAAGTGGCGGATTGCTTGGACGAATTGACAACGTTTTTGACCTTGTTTTTGGTCAAGGATTAGGTAGGATATTTTGTAGATATTTTTGTGTAGTAGATGAGCAAGTGGGACCCACAAACACTTGTCCAAATCTTGACCCTCCACTTGCCCCCCCACTTGGCTTGATCTTGACCATTGAGGGTCCTATAAATACCCCCCTAACTTGAAGGTTTTCTTCATCCCTCAAATGACTTTCTAAGTCTTGAAATCCTCCTCCTTCTAAGTGTTCTCGCCCAAAACACTTCCCCTCCCCTTTGTGAGCCTTGGCCGAAAGTAACCTCCCCTTGCCTAGTTGTTTTCATGAAATACCCTCCCTTGGTAGAAAAATACTTCCAAGTATTGTTGTATAAATCCCAAATACTTTAGCCCAAGTACCTTGTAGTACTTTCCAAAGTTACCTCTATACATAGAGCCTGAAATACTACTATACTTCCTTCATCACAAAACGAAACCCTAAGGAAATTCTTAATACCCGGTTGTAGTATTAAGCATAAGTTGCGTAGAACTTCTAAGGGTTGTTTGGAGCGGGTTGGAGCGCACGGAGTAGGAGCTAAACCTTGCTCAGGATCGACATTTAATCTTGGATAATTTTGGGCTTATCGAGGTAAATAATCCTATCCTTCTAGTGTAATTGGAGATTACATACTGTTGTAGTATAGAAATAAATATAAGATGCATAGAAGGATATTTCAGAAGAAAATTGAACTGTAATAGAAGGGTATTACGTAAGAGAATTGTATTGAAATCACACGTAAGAATATTAAGAATAAGATCGAATCAGATTTACATAGATCAGTATTTATGAGACTTGTGTAGTTTGACGGGTAGGGAAGTGCTGCCCAATTTTCCGTAGAATTATTCTATAGAGTAGTCTAGACGTTGATAGACTTATATGACCGATATAGGTTGAAGTACTGCGAGTAGCGTATTCTACTCGGGCGGAGGAAAAGACTAGCAGGATTTCAGTACTTGGGAGCTATTTGCTAATTGTCGATAATCGTCGCGAGGTATGTGATTCTTCCTATCCTCTTGAGCATGATATTTTAAAAGAATATATATATAGTACGGTAGACGTACGTGTTAATCGAATGTAGTTTTACGCAATGTCTTTTGACTTAAGCCCAATAATAAGAATCTTGAAGTGTTTCAAAAGAATTAAGAATCCTTTTTGAAAGAAGAGTAATACTTGGTTTTAAAAGCTTAAGAGTTATACTAGCTTTATGGGAAGTTAGGTATAACGACTTAAGAGAGATAAAAAGAATGGTTTATTGATCTTAAAAGATAAGAGACTTGGCTTAATTAAATTAATATGAATTTTGTTAAAAAGTGTGAAACCTCATTCGTGAGTAATGAGTACTTGGTTTTTTTTAAAAGGAATAATGTTTTTCTGATTTCGGAAATCAGAATAAGTATCGAACGAACCACTGCAGCGTTAATAAAGGATAACTGTTCGGGTTTTATGTATATATACAGAAGGCAACTGTTTTGGTTGGCCTGTTTATTTATCATATCTCTTGTTTCATGTTTATGTTTTATTTCCGATGATTTTCTCTGATGTTGTTTCACTAAGGTGCCCGGGGTAAGGCACCAGTCACTGGCCCGGGTTCGGGTCGTGACAAAAGTGGTATCAGAGCAGTTAATCCTCGGAAAGTGTCTACAAACCGTATCTAGTAGAGTCTTGATTATCGGTGTGTTGTGCACCACACCAATAATCAGGAGGCTATAAGATATTTAGGATTGGTTTCCATTCTTCTCATTCTGAGATCGCCTTAGCCGCGTGTGATAAGTTGGACCCTCCGACGTATTCCTTTCCTTTACGATTATGCCTCGTAAGGCAACCCGCGAAGGCAAGGCAGCGAGGGAGCTGCGAGTAGAGCACGGCGGTTACTGTGGCAGAGGCCCGGGCCAGCACCTGAGATAGTGCTTCAGACGACGAGTTTTGCAACGCCTCCAGCACCAGCAGAGTTTAGAGCCGCAGCAGTGGCTGCTGAGACTACAGTACCTGAGCCTCCAGTCCCACAACCTGGAGCAGATGAGATGAGGTACAAGGAGATGGTTCGCCATCGCCGTGGTCGTGGCCGATATGAGGATAGGTTGACGCAGCAGCCTAGCCCAGTAGCACCCGTAGTTCACCCCGAGCGCATACTGAGACTACGGACTTTCTCGAGTTGTAGCCCGCCAGTTGTTCTATGGATCAAGAGCTGAGGATGACCCTCAGGAGTTTATCCGACAGCTACAGCGGATCATGAGAGTGATCAGAGCCTCAGAGGCAGAGTCGGTGGTATTGGGTTCGCATCACCGCGTGATATCTTTGCCGATCGTTTGATTCGTGAGAGCTATCCCGGGAGAGCATGCACTTCCACCGTATGGGACGAAGTTCTCAATGGCATTTCTTGCACATTTCTTGCCCCCGGATGAGGAGGCTCGGCCGATGATTTTTGACGTTGAGGCAGATCGCGACGGTTAGAGAGTACAATGTGGAGTTCGACTCATTAGCTCGGTATGTCCCATTGTAGTAGCCGATATGGAGGACAGAGTACACCGCCACGTCACCGGGCTAGATGATTACTGGCGAGGCTTGTTCGGTGTAGCTCTTCACCGGCATGGACATTGCCCGCATGCAGGCTCATGCACTAGGATGTGAGGCATGGAGAGGTCGACGGAATGACCGGGATCAGCAGAAGAGGGCCAGAACAGCAGGGTCCTTTGGTAACTTTCGAGGCGGGCGCCTCGCCAAAGCAGACTAGTTATGTACCTCCGCCAGCAGTGGTCCTCCACGCCTTCGTGACGTTCGTATTCGAGCCGGTCGTGGCTCGTGGCTTCCGTTCACGGTATACATGGGTTCTAGCCAGCCGGATTCATGTTTCCTCAGTGTGCACGATGGCGACGCCATCCCGGAATGTCGTCTTTTTACTGGTGCTTGTTTTTCCTGCGGCCGTTAGGGCCATGTGACGAGAAACTGTCCTAATAGGAAGGATGCAGGCAGAATGACTCACCTAAGTCGATGGCGTGTTCATCGCCTTATAGCTATCTCGCAGGCGTGATTATGGTTAGAGCGACGGGCGGAAAATGAAGCGGTTGATACAGTATATTCTTACCCTCTGAGACTAGTATGCGTTGATGATATGATGATGTGCTAAGTATTATGTTCAGATAGCATTATGTTAAATTATGATTTAAAGGCCCGGTTAGTAAAGGGTAAGGTGGGTACCTAGAAATTGTGGGCCTTAGAATATTATACGGAGACCTTAGATGCAAGTGCCGTCCCGAGTAAAAGATTTTGTTTACAATTGACCTTTGTCGGAGTGCATAGTATACGTGGGGTATACTTGTGTGATAAGTCCTCGAGCTGTGAAATGAAAGAGGGTAGTTGAGCTAAGAAGACCACCAGGTTTTCATAACTTGATTAGTAAGATTGTTCGGATTGGGAACAAAAGTTTGGCGACAGGTCGGGTTGAGGACTATTTCGCGTCAACCCGCGGCCTGTAGTATGGTGGGGTCAGTTCGAGGTGGTCCCGCCAGGTGGTAGGGTCATGAGGGTGTTAGGCCCAAGTTTAGTTAACCATCGTATGAGTTCGCAGATCGTGAAGGCCGGGAATGACCTTAAAGAAGATCGAGGCTAGTAAGATGACCAAGTTTGGAGGAAGTGACTCGTAAATTTTGGGGAATGTATAATGACTGAAGTATGATACGTATACTAGAAGAGTTCAAGTGTTCGAGAAGATTACGACGAGTAAGGAAAGAAGTGAACATGTGCTGAGAAAATAGAAACGATCATTACCTTGTGAAGTAAAGGTGCGAAGGGAATATCTTTTAGACCATGTGTGGGAGCTTTTTGTGATGTAGGAGTGATTCCTCGTGGACATGGGTTAAGTATTTGCGCGTGTGTTATTTTGTGGCCAGGTGTGGCATTGGCGACTCGTTAAGAGGAACTTTGTCGTTATCCGTCTTGAGAAGGAACATTCGGGACGAATGTTTCTAAGGAGGGGAGAATGTTATACCCCGTATTTCCAGAGTATGTACGTGAGGGCGTACGTACAAAAGTTTAAGCCTTAAATTAGACTAAGGGATGAAATTTTGTGCACAACTAGCGAAAAGAATCGTTTTCCGACGAAACGTTTTCCGAACTTTGCGAAGGGAAAAATACGGCTATGTCATTAATAATTTTTGCGGATTTTTCCGAGAGATGAAATATTTTGGACCAACGAGAGGGCGACAAGTGTCACCCTCAAGTGGCGGATTGCTTGGACGAATTGGAAACATTTTTGGCCTTGTTTTTGGTCAAGGATTAGGTAGGATATTTTGTAGATATTTTTGTGTAGTAGATGAGCAAGTGGGACCCACAAACACTTGTCCAAATCTTGACCCTCCACTTGCCCCCCCACTTGGCTTGATCTTGACCATTGAGGGTCCTATAAATACCCCCTAACTTGAAGGTTTTCTTCATCCCTCAAATGACTTTCTAAGTCTTGAAATCCCTCCCTCCCTTCTAAGTGTTCTCGTCCAAAACACTTCCCCCTCCCCCTTTGTGAGCCTTGGCCGAAAGTAACCCCTCCCCTTGCCTAGTTGTTTTCATGAAATACCCCCTCCCTTGGTAGAAAAATACTTCGACAAGTATTGTTGTATAAATCCCAAATACTTTAGCCCAAGTACCTTGTAGTACTTTCCAAAGTTACCTCTATACATAGAGCCCGGAAATACTACTATACTTCCCTTCAGTCACAAAAACGAAACCCTAAGGAAAATCTTCATAGCCGGTTGAAGTATTAAGAAGAAGTTGCGTAGAACTTTTAAGGGTTGTTTGGAGCGGGTTGGAGCGCACGGATTATGAGCTAAATCTTGCTTAGGATCGACATTTAATCTTGGATAATTTTGGGCTTATCGAGGTAAATAATCCTATCCTTCTAGTGTAATTGGAGATTACATACTGTTGTAGTATAGAAATAAATATAAGATGCATAGAAGGATATTTCAGAAGAAAATTGAACTGTAATAGAAGGATATTACAGAAGAGAATTGTATTGAAATCACACCAGAAGAATATTAAGAATAAGACTGAACTGTACTTACATAGGACTGTATTTACAGTAGACTTGTGTAGTTTGACGGGTAGGGAAGTGCTGCCCAATTTTCCGTAGAATTATTCTACAGAGTAGTCTAGACGTTGATAGACTTATATGACCGTTATAGGTTGAAGTACTGCGAGTAGCGTATTCTACTCGGCGGTGGAAAAGACTAGCAGATTTCAAGATTGGGAGCTATTTGCTAATTGTCGGTAATCGTCGCAAGGTATGTGATTCTTCCTATCCTCTTGAGCATGATATTTTAAAAGAATATATATATAGTACGGTAGCGACGTGTGTTAATCGAATGTAGTTTTACGGCAATGTCTTTTGACTTAAGCCTGAATAATAAGAATCTTGAAGTGTTTCAAAAGAATTAAGAATCCTTTTTGAAAGAAGAGTAATACTTGGTTTTAAAAGCTTAAGAGTTATACTAGCTTTATGGGAAGTTAGGTATAACGACTTAAGAGAGATAAAAAGAATGGTTTATTGATCTTAAAAGATAAGAGACTTGGCTTAATTAAATTAATATGAATTTTGTTAAAAAGTGTGAAACCTCATTCGTGAGTAATGAGTACTTGGTTTTTTTAAAAGGAATAATGTTTTACTGATTTCAGAAATCAGAATAAGTATCGAACGAACCACTGCAGCGTTAATAAAGGATAACTGTTCGGGTTTTTATGTATATATACAGAAGGCAACTGTTTTGGTTGGCCTGTTTATTTATCATATCTCTTGTTTCATGTTTATGTTTTATTTCCGCTGATTTTCTCTGATGTTGTTTCACTAAGGTGCCCGGGGTAAGGCACCACTCACTGGCCCGGGTTCGGGTCGTGACAGGGATATTATTATACCTGTGGCCGTTAGGGCCATGTGATGGGAGGATGTCCTGATGCGCGTTAAGATGCACACACTTTTTAAACGCAAGTGCACGTTATCGTATCAAGTAGTATAGTCTTAGATAAGACCGAATATCGTCCTCTAGGATTAGGGTTCAAGTATCAGTTATCTATTTTCTAGTATCTATTTGGTGAATTAATGATTGATTGTTTGGTTTGTAATTAAGAGTTATGAAATCTAATTAAATATAAAGATTTAATTCAGATGTGATGAGAATAGGGCTTCTATGTATCCTTACTATCCGCTTATGTTACTTACTAATGCATTACTTATGGTATTCTTCTTTTGGAGAAAGCAGTTTACGTAAATCGCTTTATACTCCGTTAGGTTATATAAACACTCAACCCCAAAGATTGTTCCTTACCTAACTTTCGCTGATAAGGGTAACGCTATAGGAGGATTAAGCACAAAAACCTAGTTGACCGTCACGCACAATGCGCAAAATTAGGGTTGTTAAGCCTCTCATCAACGCTACAAATCTAATTGAGGTATTTTCATCCCCAATTCAAGACTGTCTATCCAACTTACAGCATATTCACAATCCCCCCTTTTCAGAATCTGATTAGAAATCATATAGTGATAACTAGTTGTCAATTAGCTACCAAGAATTCAACTCAATTATTGGATAGATCTCTCAATAAGAATAATTACCACAAGCATGCATTAATTTATAACATAAGGTTCAAGAAATTCAACATAGAAAGCCCTATAAGAGAATTAGTTCCTAGCCATGAATATGACAAGAACTAATTCAAAGTTCATCATGCAAAAACTGAATTAAAGAAAAGAAAAAGGAAAGAAATTACTAATGTTTAGGTCTCCAATCTCCTAGCAAGAAAATCTTGAGTTGTGCAAGAAAGGGAACCCTCAAAAACTGCCTAGGGTTCTCCTTTTATAGGTTTAAAACGCCTCCCTTCTTTTCCTCGCAGTTGGCCCAAAAATCCAAAAGACCTAATTTTTACGCTGGCGCCGCGTTCGCAGATGCCGCGCGCCGAAGTTCGCGATCCGTCGTGTTTTGGCGCCGCCGATATCTGCTGTTTGAGCCGCGGCGCTGATATCGCTGTTCGGAGCCATGGCCAGATCTTCGTAGCTCCTCGGATGTTTAGGCGCCGCCTCAGATCCGGGTGTCGCGCGCGAGTCTTCTCGCTTCTAAATAATGGGCGCCGTGGCCCTCGCTGTCGCAGTGAGGCCGCGCTGGTCCGATTTTAGCCTCGTTCGCCACTTTCTGCTTTCACTCTGCATCTTCTCTTTGCCCTCTTTTGCTCCTTTTCCGCCATTTGGCCATTTCAACCACTTTGACTCAATAGAAAGAAAACTATCCTAATACGACACTTATATGTGCAAAATGGGACAAAAGACTAACTAAACAGACTCAAAAGGTGTATATAAAATACACCGATCAAATACCCCAAACTTAACCTTTGCTCGCTCGAGCAAAGATAGAAAGAAATACAATAAAAGACTCAAAATAATGAAAATAAAGGACTCCTGTCATTAATCACTTTTGTCGCATAGATGTTAACTAGAAAACATGAAGGTTAGCGTAATAATACGCAGAACATATAGCATGGAATTTCAACACATCGAGCTAGATATTTCGCAAACTCATACTTATCATGCTTAAATGGAAGTCCATATACTAAATCATGCATATAAATTCAAGAATTCCTATGGCATGCTTACTTGCTATTCTCCACTAATTCGGATATGCATAAAAGAGATCTTCGTGACTTTGAGGTTGTAATGTTGGCTTAGGTAGGGGTTGGTAAAGATAGACATTTAGGCTCATTTTTCCTGTACTATAAGCTCTTTGGCTTTTCAATTTTTCCCTTTTCTTTTGATTCTTTCCTTCACTTCAATTCTATCTTTCCCTCTTTGTTTTGGGAGAGTGAAGTGTATTATACTAATAGGCACCCCTAAACTTAGGCTTTGCCTCTTTCTTATTACTTTTTATCAAAGTGCAACAAACTCATTTACTCTTTTTGTCTCTTTTTTTAACACAATTGATTCCACTATTTCATATTTGCACTTATGGTACAATTTGTGGGAACATAGGGTGTCAAAGAAGAAGTTTCAAATTTAGGCTCAATGGGGCTGACTAGGGATATTTTTAAAGTACGGGATAGAAAAGAATGGTAAGAATTGGCTATCAAAGAAATGCCTGAGTCATCTCCCTAACATGCATATCCTAACTATTTCGCCTCAAATAACAAGCACTCATAACACATAAGTATTTATCATTTAGCATGCATAACTCAAGCAAAAAACTCCAAATAGACAGATTCTGTGAGTTTTTGGCATATCTAACTTAGGTGTTTAGATAGTTGCTTCAATTCCGTTACATTATTCCACCTTGCTTCACTAGGTGTTTCTAGCAACTACAGCAATTATGATCTTTGACAGGCAATTATGACTCAAAAAGGAAAAAAAAAAAAAAAAGTTGGTGACTCAAAATAAACATAAAACAATCAACAAGACTTAAATAAAACATAACAAGACACAAATAAAACACCCCCAAACTTAAATCACACATTGTCCCCAATGTGTGCAAGACTCAAAGAAAATAAAAGAAAAAGGACAACTTACTGACACAACACAGCGGTCATAACGGAGGTCTAGGAGGAAAAATTCTGAAATTTGCACGGAAATATGGCTCTGAAGTTCGGCGCCATGCCCCGAGATTCGCGTCGCGCGCCGCTAAGATCGTGACTCTTCTGAAGTTACGGCGCCGCGACTGACTCCGGGAGCCGCGGCGCCGACGATCGCTTTTTTTTTTCCAAATGCTTTTGCTCTTTTTCCTGCTTTAGTCATTCCACCTCCATCCAACAACACAAAACAAGAACCCAAGACCGTGAGACTGTTCAAGACAAAATAAAATAAAATAAAATAAAGACAGAAATTAAAATAACATAATAATAAAAAAAATATTGGGTTGCCTCCCAACAAGCGCTGTCTTTAACGTCTTTTAGCCGGACGCAATTAACCTTTCCGAGTGCCCATTGGATCCTTCTGCGAACTGCTTGCAATCCGCAGAGTTATTGTTGCAGGTCTCACTTCAACTACAACAATTGCTTCAAACAAGGGCCTCAAATATACGATTATCCCCCAAGTATACAAGACATGCTTGTCTTTTAGGTTCTCTCTAATGTAGGGATCAGTGAGATTCCCTACATCTTTCAACTCTAGGGGGTGCCCTTGATGGTATTGACTTCCTGTTTGAGAGTCAACTTTGACAGTTGGTGGTGTTTCTTCTGCAATAGGTACAAGAAAAAGATTTTCCAAGGAATCCAAGAAGGTGAATAATTGGATCTCTTCTCCTTCTCTACACCAACTGTCTTGCCAGATTCCTCAATAGTTGGATTTGGTTCGGGCTCCTCAATTTGTTGTTCGTTGTTGAATATGATTGTGAGTTCTGCTATTTGCGTTTCCAACTTCTTTATGCCCGACCTTATTTCGTCCATGAACTGAGCTTGGAACCTCGTGAGACTGAGTATAGTTTCTCGTAATTCCTCCCTCTGTTCCTCTATGGTTGGCTCTCTATCATATGGACAGTAAAAATCCATATCTAAAGTGTTCCTGAACGAATCAAAGCCAACAAAAGATCACGGCACCTCGAATTTTCGTAAAAACTAAAAATAAAAATAAAAAATTTAAAACCAAATTAGAAAAAAAAAATATATAATTTGATATTGAACTATTGCCTAATCCCCGACAACGGCGCCAAAAACTTTATGCGCGTTAAGATGCACACACTTTTTAAACGCAAGTGCACGTTATTGTATCAAGTAGTATAGTCTTAGATAAGACCGAATATCGTCCTCTAGGATTAGGGTTCAAGTACCAGTTATCTATTTTCTAGTATCTATTTGGTGAATTAATGATTGATTGTTTGGTTTGTAATTAAGAGTTATGAAAGCTAATTAAATATAAAGATTTAATTCAGATGTGATGAGAATAGGGCTTCTATGTATCCTTACTATCCGCTTATGTTACTTACTAATGCATTACTTATGGTATTCTTCTTTTGGAGAAAGCAGTTTATTTAAATCGTTTTATACTCCCGTTAGGGTTATATAAACACTCAACCCCAGTATTGTTCCTTACCTAACTTTCGCTGATAAGGGTAACGCTATAGGAGGATTAAGCACAAAAACCTAGTTGACCGTCACGCACAATGCGCAAAATTAGGGTTGTTAAGCCTCTCATCAACACTACAAATCTAATTGAGGTATTTTCATCCCCAATTCAAGACTGTCTATCCAACTTACAGCATATTCACAATCCCCCCTTTTCAGAATCTGATTAGAAATCATATAGTGATAACTAGTTGTCAATTAGCTACCAAGAATTCAACTCAATTATTGGATAGATCTCTCAATAAGAATAATTACCACAAGCATGCATTAATTTATAACATAAGGTTCAAGAAATTCAACATAGAAAGCCCTATAAGAGAATTAGTTCCTAGCCATGAATATGACAAGAACTAATTCAAAGTTCATCATGCAAAAACTGAATTAAAGAAAAGAAAAAGGAAAGAAATTACTAATGTTTAGGTCTCCAATCTCCTAGCAAGAAAATCTTGAGTTGTGCAAGAAAGGGAACCCTCAAAAACTGCCTAGGGTTCTCCTTTTATAGGTTTAAAACGCCTCCCTTCTTTTCCCTGCAGGCCTGGCCCAAAAATCCGTCAAAAGACCTAATTTTTACGCTGCCGGGCGCCGCTGCTCGCAGACAGCCGCGCGCCGGAAGTTCGCGATCCGTCAGTGTTTTGGCGCCGCCCGATATCTCGCTGTTTGAGGCGCCGCGCGCTGATATTCGCTGCTCGAGGCGCCGCGACAGTATCTTCTGTAGCTCCTCGGATGTTTAGGCGCCGCGCCCCGCATCTGGTGCCGCGCGCAGTCTTCGCTTCAATAATGGCGCCGTGGCCTCGCTTTTAGTGCAGGAGCCGCGCCGGGTCCGGATTTTAGCCTCGTTCGCCACTTTCTCTGTTTTCAGCTCTGGCATCTTCTCTTTTGCCCTCTTTTTCCTCCTTTTCCGCCATTTGGCCATTTCAACCACTTTGACTCAATAGAAAGAAAAACTATCCTAATACGACACTTATATGTGCAAAATGGGACAAAAGACTAACTAAAACAGACTCAAAAGGTGTATATAAAATACACCGATCAGTCCTAGTAGGAGGGATACAGGTAGGAGGACTCAGCCTACCGAGTTAGTTGCGGATTCAGTGGTTCGGAGAGGAAGGGGTGTTAGCCAGGAGAGGCCACCCCCACCTCGGTGTGGCCGTTGTGATAGACGTCATGGTGGGGAGTGTCGTACTGCTTCGACAACTTGTATACTTGCATCCAACAGGGCCATTTGGTGAGACTTTGTCCGACCAGAGGTAGCACATATGTAGAGACTCAGCCTTCGGGATCGGTGGCTGGTTCATCGCCCTATATAGCTAGGCACCCTGCAGGGCAGGATTATGATTAGAGCGACAAAGGGAAAGTGAGGTAGTAGTTACAGAGATATCATCAGCCCTTAAGAGACTGGTTTATGTTGTTATGGTGGATACATGTTAAGTGCTATGTACGGATAGCATTGTGTTAAGTGTGAATTAAAAAACATGGGTAGTTGAAAAGGGTAAGTCTGAGGACGAGACCATTGTGAGTCTTAGAATTTATAACAGTTAGGACCTCGGATGCAAGGCCGTCTTGAGTGGATGATTTTACGGTTGGTCTTTGCCGAAGTACTTGGTATGCGTGAAATATATTGTGGGATAATTCCATGGGTAGTGTGAGATAGAAGTGGTAGCTTCCATGACGTGAATTAGTAAGATTGTTCCGGATCGGGGAACGAGAGAGTTGGCGCGATAATGGGTCGGGTTGAGGCCAGGTCGCGGGTCAACCCGCAGCCCGGAATGAGGTGGGGTCAGTTTGGGGTGGTCCCGCCAGGTGGCAGGATCACGAGGGTGCTAGGCCCAGGTTTAGGTAACCATCATATGAGTTCGTGGATGTGTTCGACCAAAATCGGATCGTGAAGGCCGGGAAAGGCCTTAAAGGAATTTGAGGCTAGTAAGATGACCAAGTTTGGAGGTAGTGACTCCAAGGTTTTGGAAACCGAAGTGATGAAGGGAGTGTGGTACGTGTAATAGAAAGAGTTCAGGTGTACGAGAAGGGTACGACGAGTAAGAAAAGAAGCGGACGCGTGATATGAAAACGGAAGTGATCATTCTTTTGTGAAGTGAAGATATGAAGGGAGTATCCTTTAGACCTTGGGTGTGAGCTTTTTGTGATATTAGAGGTGATTCCTCATTGGCTCGGATTTGTATGTTATACTATGGCCATTGGTGGCAGGTTTGGTTTGGTAAGTATAGTAGTGAAGACTATACCGGCGCAGTTGTGTCTTGGAGACTTAGAAGGAACATTCGGGACGAATGTTTCTAAAGGGGGAAGAATGTTATACCCCGTAGTTCCAGGGTATGTATGTGGGGACGTACGTACGAGAATACGACAGAAAAATTGGAAAGGAAGAAAGATGTGATTTTTCGACGGAAAAGTTTCCGGTTTTTGTGAAGGAAAAAGGTTCGTTAATGGGAATTGGATTCCCAGATTTGGTATTTGGACTTCTTGGATTATATTAGAATTTTGGGATTTTATTTTCAGAAATGGTCACGTGGGGCCCACGGGAGAAATTTACGGTTTTGTGGGGCCCGCTTTGTTTTTGAGATTTTCGGTATTTTGGATATTTTCGGAAGACGAAATATTTTGGACGAGTAAGGGGGCGACACGTGTCACCCCTTGAGTGGCCATGTGGGCCGAAGTTGGTGGGACAAGTGGCTAGCCACTTGTCCCCTTGGCCGAAATGGCCATGACACTTGGAGTTGATTTTCGTTGGCCATGTGGTGTGGTGGGACCCACACACACATGGCCCAATATTGACCACCCACTTGACTTGATCATGACCCTTGATTGTTCTATAAATACCCCTTGATAGCAAGACATAATTTCATCCCACACTTGAAAGCTTCCAAAGCAAATACTCCCTCCCTTTAGCCTTGTTTTTCGTCCCCCCCCCCCCTCTTGTGTAGAAATACTTTGTGTATTGTAGTATAATCCCAAATACCTTAGCCTAGTATCCCTAGTAGTATTCCAAAGTTATTTCAATACTAGGAGCCCGAAAATACTACTTTATTCCAATAGTCGCAAAACGAAACCCTAGAAAAATCTTCATAACTTGGTTGAAGTGTTTAGAGAAGTTGTTTAGAAACTTCTAAGGGTCTCTTGGAGCGGGTTGGAGCGTAAGGAATTGGAGCAAAACGTTGCCCAGGATCGACTTATAATCTTGGATAATTTTGGGCTTATCGAGGTAATGATCTATGTCCCCCTATTGTAATTGGATATTACATGTTGTAGTAGTTATACTTGAGTATATTATATTGGAAGGATGATTATAAAGGATTGAATCAGATTTACATCGATCAGATTTTTACAGACACTCGTAGTTTTATGTGGCAGAATTGAACACGCCCGTTAGACGTGTAATCCTCGAGTTGTTGCCAGTAGCGGGCCTTGATAGGGGAGGAGATTTATGTGATAGCAGGGGGGAGGTGCTGCCGAATTTTCTGTAGAATAAAGGAATCTGGTATTTAAAATATTCTACGAAGAGATCTAGAAGTTGATAGACGCTTATGGCCGATAAAAGGTGGAAGATTTATGAGTAGCGTATTCTACTTGAAGGGTGGAAAAGGCTAGCAAGGTTGTAGTACTTGGAGCATTTTGCTAATTGTCGGTAATCGTCGAGGTATGTGAACCTCTTCCTATCTTTTCTAGCATGATTGTTGTGAACTATGTAGTACGGTAGACGCGTCGTGTGCTAAGTGAATAAATTGGTTTAAAACATAAGGTGTTATAATAGCTTTATGGGAAGTTAGTTATAACGACTTTATGTAGGTAAAAGAATGATTTATTGATTTTAGAAGTTAAGAGACTTGATCTTGAAAGATAAGAGACTTGACTTATAAATGACTTGATAGGAAATATTAAGGACTTGGTTTTGTTAAACAACAGAAACCGCTTTTATGAGAAATGGGTAATTGGTTTTGTTAAAGGAATCAAGAGTTTTGATTTAAAAAGAAGGACATGGTTTTGTCTTAAATTGTTTAAAACATAAAGTGTTATAACAGCTTTATGGGAAGTTAGTTATAACGACTTTATGAAAGCAAAAGAATGGTTTTATCATTGGTTTTAAAATGGTAACTTGATTTAAGTATAGGTTACTTGTTTTGAAAAGAGTAAGTATTTGAGTTTTAAAGAGTATACTTGATGTTGTTTTAAAAGAAAGGCACTTGGTTTAAGAAGTATAGAGTATTTGATTTTAAAAGTCTTGTAAAGGTTTTTACGAAAGTAAAGTAATTTGGTTTGAAAAGGAAATGTGTTTTTGATACTACGAGTATTAGTATCTTTTACGTAAAAAGAGGTCTTTTTGAAAGAATGAAAGTAGGTAATATTTTTGGGGTTTGAAACCCGTATTGTTGACATAAAATGAAAGTACCTTGAGTTGTGTGTAACTTGCCTATGTTTGTGTGTGATAGCCTTGTTGTGCCAGTATTGTATTTTTATACCACCGCGTCTCTCAGTGGAGGGCCGGTTGATTTCTTATGATCTTACTTGGACGTACCGGCAGTGACGGAGGATTCCACGGGTGCGCTCCTGTTGATAGCATTATTCCATGGACTAGCTCTCCATGAGGTTTTACTGATTCGGCCTTGGTATCTGGTGGTTGGCTTTCGTACTTGCCCCGTCTCGTGGCTGATTCGCCTGTACTGGTAGTTAGCCTTCGACTTGCCCTGCTCGCTTAGTGACGGTCTCGTGACAAGACCTTGGTACCTAGTAGTTAGCCTTCAGATTGCTCTGGCCACGTGACACGCGACACTACTGCACCGTAGTCGGCCAGACTTTCCCCGTGTCGCCTTCGTGGTTTGGTTGTATAGTATGTTAGTACGACCTGGTATCTAGTAGTTGGCTTTCGTGACTTGCCCCAACGTTGATGACGCGCTTTGGTATCCGTAGTTAGCCTTCAGACTTGCCCCACGGTTGTTATGACACAGTGGGACCTAGTGTTCTTGTACTTCGTGTGATTATATCATAGATCCGGCAGTGAGGAAGGTATTCCACGCATGATTGATGTTGTGGGCGAGACCCATAGTTATATTTGAGTAATGACTTGAGGCGCGAGTCCTCGACTTGACGTGGATCGCTACATATTATGTAATCGTAGTTTGGTTATCATATATGTCTCCTGCTTTATATAAACTACTATGATTTCATTTACGATTTTCGCCACATACTTGGTACTTGCAGATCGACCTCCTTCGGGTTGCGTTCATGCCGCAGTAGGGTACATCGTTGAGGATCCTCGCCATAGGATCACACAAATGCTTTGGGAAGCTCCGTTTCTTCGGAGGCTCATCTTGGTATAGTCCCCTGTCAGTGTAGTTACTTGTACATTCAGGGGTATGGCGGGGCCCTGTCCCGTCATAGTTTTGGTTAGCCTGTTTCTTATTTTGTCTTGATTCATGCTTAAGTTTTTATTTCCGCTGATTTTCTCTGATGTTGTATCACTAGGGTGCCCGGGGTAAGGCACCAGTCACGGGCCCGGGGTCGGGTCGTGACAGGGTTAACTTGTTTTAGCTTTTAACCTAGACTATAAAATAGACCATATTCGACATTTGTTAGAGACGTGATGGATTTTGTGAGACTTATAAGCCATTACACTGTTCATCTTTAATTCTTATTTTCTTTTCATCATTATCTCTAATTAACCATGAATTCATGTTTTCATGATACAATTATGATTGGCTAAATTCTCTATATTCTGGGGTTGTGGTGTAGCCTTGATTGTTGATATTTTATAAGTATTTTTTATATAAGTAAGGAGGGGTGATGTTTGGTAAGTGGGTCGGGTGTTAGTGATATTCGGGTCAACCCGAAATCAGATGCGAAGATGGGGTTCTCTGATTCTCGGTTTGGCCGACTATGGTGGTATTTGTTGGCAGTTTCGGGTAGTTGTATTTGTAAATGGGTCTAGAAGTTTTATGGAGTTGTTATGGGTGGGATGAGATTCAGGACGATGTTCGGAACTTGGTGTTGTGATAGTGGTAAGGCTTCAAAATTGAACCAAAATAGTGAGGTTCTGGCAAAGGTTGGTTTAGTGGAATGTTTTGTGTTGTTGGACTTGGACGGTTGTATACGGGTGGTTTTGGTTAATGTCACGACCCGAACTCGGGCCCGTGACTGGTGCCTTACCCGGGCACCTAAGTAGACATACATCAGAGTAACCAACTGAATATAAAAACAAGACATGAAACAATTATGAAATGAGAAACAATTTATCCAAGAAAAGATTGCCTTTCGGCATGTATATATACATCAAGAGTGAACAGTTACATCCCAACTTTACAACAGGACTACAGACCTCTAGGAATGTAAACAACTATGGCGGGACAGGTCCCCGCCATACCCTGAATGTACATAAAGCTACAATGGCAGGGAGATCATACCCAAAAGACAAGCCTCCGGAGAAACGGGGCTTTCCCAAAAGCGTAAACGTGATCCTGGAGCGGGGATCAACAACAGAGTACCTCTACCGCGGCATGAACGCACCTCAAGGAGGTCAAGATAACAGTACCAAGTATGTGAAATCAGAAAGTACTTAAATGAAATCATATCATTTTAAAACCAATTTTACAAATATGTACGAAACAACCAATGTAATCGCACATAGTGCCACAAAGATAACCAAGAGCAAAATAGATATAACATAATCGGTCTTTTCTAGGCCGCTAATGATCGCAAGGCCATTCGCCCATAGTATCATTATGCGTGCCTAATCCTGGAACTCCCGCAGTCCGCATAGGCCACATAGGCTCGCATGAGGTATTCCTCGCATCGGGGGTAGCTAACCCGCGACATCATCCTGGACCCGGTTCCGTGATAGTCCCATGGACCGCATGAGGTATTCCTCAGACGGCGAATACACCCGAGTGATCAATCTCGAACTCCCGCAGCTCGCATAGGTCACATGGACCCGCATGAGGTATTCCTCGCATCGAGGTGGCAAGTCCTCGCATCATAACAAGTCGTGGTATGTGATATAATAAGAAGATAACGAGCTTATCGTTTAACAACGTAAGCACAACAAGAATAACCCCCTTACTCAAACATCACAAGACACTAACACACGTAGCATCATAACATGTTTACTTATCAAACCATCTTACTACACTTTCCAGAAATCAATACAAGACTTTCATAAACAAATAAGTAAACTGCCTTTTATCTTTCTTAAGTCGTTATACCTAACTTCCCATAAAGCTAGTATAACTCTTAAGCTTTTAAAACCAAGTATTACTTTTCTTTCAAAAATGATTCATAACTCTTTTGAAATATTTCCAAGATTCTTATCATTTAAAACTCAAGTCAAAATACATCAAAGTAAACCAAGTTTAGTTAACACATGTACGTCTACCGTACTATATATATTTCAAAAGTATCATGCTCAAGAGGATAGGAAGAATCACATACCTCCTCGGCTCAATCCACCTGCCAAGTCGAATATGTCGCGCGCAGAGTATCAACATATAATAGTCAAATACGTCTATCAACGTCTAGACTACTCTGTAGAATATTCTAAGCGTAGGTTCTCTATTCTACGGAAAATCAGCAAGATTTCCCTACCCACAAACTACACAAGTCTCATCAGAATACAGCCTAATGTAAGTACAGTTCAATTCTCTTCTTTTATACCATCCTTCTATAAATCTTATACTTAATTCTAAACTACTACAATATGTAATCTCCAATTACAATAGAAGGACAAAGATTATTACCTCGATAAGCCCAAAATTATCCAAGATTAAATGTCGATCCTGAACAACGTTTAGCTCCTAATTTGCACGCTCCGATAGCTCCAAGAAACCCTTAGAAGTTTCTAAACAACTTCTACTTAATACTTCAACCAACTATGAAGATTTTCCTAGAGTTTCGTTTTGTGACTAAAGGATATAAAGTAGTATTTCCGGCTTTTAGTATAGAGGTAACTTTGGAATACAAAGTGGATTTAGGCTAAGGTATTTTGGGATAGCAACAATACTAAGACAATGTTTCTACCAAGGGGGTGTTGTTTCTGACGAGACTTCCAAAAAAGGGGGAAGGGAGTTTGGACGAGAGCTTCTCGGGGGAGGAGTTTTGAGACTTGGAAATTGTTAAGTGGATGAAGAGTCTTGCAACTTAAGGGGTATTTATAGGACCTTCAATGGCCAAGATTAAAACACGTGTAAGGTGTAGATTTGGTTGCTTGAGCAAGTGAAGTCTTCCACCAAGTGTCCACTACAACATTGGGACATATGTCCACCACAACTTTGGGACATATGTCCACCACAAAATGAGCCATGTGGCTAGCCACTTGCACCTAAAAACCGTCCAAGGCATCCCCCACTTGCCCACAAAAATATCTTCCAAGACTTTGACTAATTGACTTGGCCACTTGCCCACAATTTTCGTCCAACATGTGCCACCTAAGGGTGACACATGTCGCCCTCCTATTGGTCCAAAATATTTCATCTCTCGGAAAAATCCGTAATTGGTTAAAATATTAAAAACGTAAAATTTCCTTCACAAGGTTCGGAATCTTTTCCGTTGAAAGTTCACAATTTCGTCCTTAACCTAATTAGGGCTTACACAATTGTACGTACGTCCTCACATACATACTCTGGAAATACGGGGTATAACATTCTCCCCCCCTTAGAAACATTCGTCCCGAATGTTCCTTCTCACAAAGATAACGATATAGTTCCTCAAAATTTAAACAATTTGCAAATGCCAAACATGGCCACAATACAACACTTAAGTACATATGCCAAAGAAAATTTATAAGTAGGAAAGTGAGTTACCTGGAGGTGTGGGGAATAGGTGAGGATACCTCTGCCTCATGTCCTCCTCTGCTTCCCACGTCATCTCCTCTCTGTGCTCGTTCCGCCATAAGACCTTGACGGAAGCCACATCCTTTGTCCGTAGTCGCCTAACCTGACGATCGAGTATCGCTATGAGAATCTCCTCATATGATAACCCCTCGGTCACCTTGACATCGTCAATCGGGTGCACTCTAGATGGATCTCCGATACATCTCCTCAGCATAGAAACATGGAAAACCGGATGCACTGCCTCCAGATCGGACAACAGATCCAACTCATAGGCAACCTTGCCTACCCTGCGGACAATCTGATAAGGCCCAATGTACCTTGGGCTGAGTTTCCCTTTCTTCCCGAATCTCATCACACCCTTCATGGGTGACACATTCAGGAAAACCCAATCAGCAACCTCAAACTCCAAATATCGACGCCGATGATCTGCATACGACTTCTGTCGACTCTGCGCTGTCAGTAACCGCTCCTGGATAAGCTTCACCTTATCCATCGCCGTCAGACAAGTCCGCCCAACCAATCAACTCGCCCACATCAAACCAACCTATCGGCGACCGCACTTCCTCCCATATAAGGCCTCATAAGGTGCCATCCGATATCGGAATGGTAGCCATATTATACGCAAACTCTACTAGCGCAAATGATCCTCCCAATACCTCAAATCAATAACACAGCTCGCAACATATCTTCAAAAGTTCGATAGTACGCCTCGCTTGTCCGTCTGCCTAAGGATGGAATGCGATCGAGGCTCACCGCGCCCCTAATCCCTTCCGAAAGACCTCCGGTTAGCCGTAAACCGGGCCTCTTCGATATGATAGAAATAGGGACCCCATGCGATCTCACGATCTCTGATGTAAAGTGGGCATAATCTCGGCCGAAAAAGTCGCCCCGATCGAAGAAAGTGGGCTGATTTCGTCAGCCTGTCGACGATAACCCAGATAGAATCATGCTTCCTCTGAGTGCGAGGTAACCCTGTGATAAAGTCCATGTTGATCACCTCCCACTTCCAGGTCGGAATATCTATCGTCTGCAACAAACCACCAGGCCTCTGATGCTCTACCTTTACCTGATGACAACACGGGCACTGAGCAACAAACTCTGCAACGTCCCTCTTTAGGCCATCCCACCAATACACAGATCTGAGGTCGTGGTACATCTTTGTCGACCCCGGATGGATAGAGTAACGCGCGCTGTGTGCTTCCCCTAGAACCTTGTCACGACCCGTTCCGGGGTCCGTGACTGGTGCCTTACCCGGGCACCCAAGTAGTCATACATCAGAGTAATCAGCGGAATATAAAACAAGACATGAAACAGTTGTAAAATGAGACACCGTTTATCTGATGAAAAGCTTGCCTTTCGGCATATATATATATAAATAACCCAAGTTTTGCAGTTACATCCCAAATGTACAATAGACTACAGCACTTAGAATGTAAACAACTATGGCATGACAGGCCCCGCCATACCCGATCTGACAAAACTAATTACAACAGGAGAGCATACCCAAGAGAGCCTCCGGAGAAGATGGAGCTCCTGACACCAATGCAAAGAGATCCTAAGGATGTGGATCTAGCACCTGCTTGCCCTTACCTGCGGCATGAACGCAGCCCCCCGAAGGAGGTCAGTACAATAGGTACTAAGTATGCGAAACTGTAAAGTACTTACATGAAAACATATCATTTTTTAAAAACAGTTTACATATATGTATGAAACAACCAAGGTAACCGCACATAGTGCCACATCATAAACAAGAGCAACAATAGGTAAACTGTAACAGGTCTTTTCTAGGCTGCGAATGATCGAAGCAGGGCCAATTGCCCGTAGTATCACCATGCAAGCCTAATCCTGGACTCCCGTAGTCCGCATAGG
Source organism: Przewalskia tangutica (assembly GCA_029844215.1). Classification (NCBI taxonomy): domain Eukaryota; kingdom Viridiplantae; phylum Streptophyta; class Magnoliopsida; order Solanales; family Solanaceae; genus Przewalskia; species Przewalskia tangutica. Next base: position 45,021,185 of record CM056722.1, on the reverse strand, counting down.
CCACTCACATAGGCCCGCATAGGGTATATAACCCCGCATCGAGGGTAGCTACTCTTCGGCATCGTCCTGGACTCGTAGTCCGCATGGCCACATAGACCGCATGAGGTATAACCCCGCACACTAACCTGAAACTCTCGTAGCTCCGCATAGGTCCCCTGGACCCGCATGAGGTATTCTCGAATCATGGTCCTGCATCACCGAGTCTACCCCAGACGGAGGCGCCTTAACCCCCGGTAATATGTCAAGAGGTGAGTGATATTACACTAACCTAACAGCTTATCGTTAAACAACATAAGCACAACAAGAATACTCTCTTACACAAACGTTACAAGACACTAACACACCTAGCATCATATCATGTCTACTTATCAAACCATCTTATTTATTCTTTTCACAAATCAATATAAGTCTGTTATAAACACATAGGCAAACCGTTTCTTTTATCATTCTTAAGTGGTTATACCTAACTTCCCATAAAGCTAGTATAACTCTTAAGCTTCTGTTTTAAAAACCAATTAGTTCTCTTCTGTCAAAAATGATTCAGTAATCTTTTGAAATGCTTTCAGATCCTTATTATTCAGGCTTAAGTCGCGAGACATTGCCGTAAGTATTATTCAGGCTTAAGTCGAAAGACATTGCCGTAGTTATTATTCGCCAACACACGTACGCTCACCATACTATATATTTTAAAAATATCATGCTTTAGGAAGAATCACATACCTTCTCGGCGAAATCCACCTGCCAAGTTGAATATGTCGCGCGCAGAGAATCAGCCTATAATAGTCAGACACGTCTATCAACGTTCAGACTATTCTGTAAACAGTTCTAAGCAGAGGGTTTTATATCTTACGGAAAATTGGGCAGCAGACTTCCTACCCGTGAGCTACTCAAGTTCATCGTGAAAACAAATTCTAAGTAAGTACAGTTTGATTATTCTTCTTTTAAACCCTTCTACTGTGATAACAGTTCAATTCTATTCTGCAATATTCTTCTAAGTATTTAATACTTATTCTTAAACTACTATAGTATGTATTCTCTAATACAAAAGAGGGTTAGGATTATTTACCTCGGTAAGCCCAATAATATCCTAGATAAAAGTCGATCCGGAGCAAGGCTTAGCTCCTAAGTTGTACGCTCCGATAGCTCCAAGGAAACCTTAGAAGTTCTTCACAACTTCTACTAAGTACTAAGGGATTTGGGCTAGGGTATTTTGGGCATTATAACAATACTAGAAGGCAACTTTTCTACCAAGGGAGGGGGGGTAGATTTCGGCTAGGGGGGGTAGCCTCGGCTAAGCTTCTCCAAAAGGGGGGGGGAGGTGTTTGGACGAAAAGAGGCTCAAGGGAGAGGGAAGGATTTTAGACTTGGAAGGCTTTTGTGGATGAAGAACTCTTCATCACAAGAGGGGTATTTATAGGTCAAGGGATGGCCAACCAATGGCCAAGATTATGCCAAGTGCAAGGCAAGTGTAAGGTCAAGATTAGGCAAGTGTCCTGGCCAACTTGCACACAAAATATCCTACCAACTCCAAGACAAAATTGACACTCCAATCGGCCTCAATTCCGCCTCACATCCATCAATGAGAGGTGACAAGTGTCGCCTCTCGCTGGTCCAAAGTGTTTCGCCTCTCGGAAAAATCCGCAAAATTAGAAATGGCATAGCCGAATTTATCCTACGCGAGTCTTGTAAAACGCTTCGCCGGAAAACGACTCGAGTGAGTTGTGCCCAAAAACGTGCCATGCCTAAACTTTTAGGCCAAACTTTCAGACGCACGCCTCACGGACATACTCCGGAAATACGGGGTATAACATTCTCCCCTCCTTAGAAACATTCGTCCCGAATGTTCCTTCCCAAGACAGTTAACGATAAGGTTCTTCATAACTTAAACAGTTGTAAATGCCACACACGGCCACAGAACAACACTTAGGCAAAAACGATAACGAAAATTTACAAGTAGGAAAGTGAATTACCTGGAGGTGTGGGGAATAGGTGAGGATACTTCTGCCTCATGTCCTCCTCAGCTTCCCACGTCATCTCCTCCCTGAGCTCGTTCCGCCACAAGACTTTGACGGAAGCCACGTCCTTGGTCCGCAGACGCCTAACCTGACGATCGACTATCGCTATGGGAATCTCCTCATACGATAACCCCTCGGTCACCTGGACATCGTCAATCGGGTGTACCCTAGATGGATCCCCGATACATCTCCTCAGCATAGAAACATGAAACACCGGATGCACTGCCTCCAGATCGGACGGCAGATCCAACTCGTAGGCAACCTTGCCTACCCTGCGGACAATCTGAAACGGCCCAATATACTGGCCGAAGTTTCTTCTTCCCGAATCTCATCACACCCTTCATGGGTGACACCTTTAGGAAAACCCAATCATGAACCTCGAACTCCGATGCCGACGACGATGATCCGTGATATGACTTCGCCGACTCGAGCCGCCAAGAACCTCTCTCGGATAAGCTTCACCTTATCCACCGCTCGCCGCACCAACCGTCCCTCTAGCTGCACCTCGCCCACATCGAACCAACCTATAGGCGATCTGCACTTCCTCCCATACAAGGCCTCATAAGGCGCTATCTGAATACTGGAGTGGTAGCTATTATTTTACGCAAACTAAACTAGAGGCAAATGATCTTCCCAACCCTCGGTCGATAACACAGCTCGCAGATATCCTCAAGAGTCCGGATAGTGCGCTCGCCCGCCCGTCTGCTCGTGGATGGAATGCGATTGTGCTCACCGCCCCTAAACCTCTCGAAAGACCTCGTAAGTTAGCCAGAACCGGGCTCTCGTCTCGATATGATCGAAATAGGGACTCCATGCACCGACGATCTCTGATGTAAAGTCCGCATAATCCTCACCAAAAGTCGCCCCGACGGGAAGAAAGTGGGCCGATTTCGACACCGTCGACGATAACCCATATAGAATCATGTATCCTCCGAAAGCGAGGTAATCCCGTGATGAAGTCCATGTTGATCACCTCCCACTTCCGTGTCGGGATCTCTATCGTCAGAATAAAACCACCGTGCCTCCGTGCTCTACCTTACTCGCCGACAACACGCACCGAGCTACGAACTCAAACGCCCTCTTCGTGCCATCCCACCAATACACGATCTAAGGTCGTGGTACATCTTGGTCGACTTCGACGGATAGAGTAACGCGACCGCAGTGCTTCCCCAAGAACTCGCCAAGTCCTCAAACAACCGAACACACAACTCGCTCAAACCTTAGCACCCCATCAGTGCTACCAAAAGGACCCTTGCCCTCACGAAGAGTCAGATCACGATAACGTGTCAAAACCGATCCTCGAACTGCCGCTTCTTCACCTCCTCGACGGAAGACTCGGCAACCTCACGAACTCAACCCCATCGCTATCGTAATCAATCAAACGGACACCAAGGCTCGCTAATCGATGCAAATCACGAACCATGTCCTCATCTCTAGCCGCACATCCGATAGGCTCCCATCGACCTACGACTAAGAGCATCCGCCACAACATTGGCTTTCCCCGTGGTACAGATATCAACATCGTAATCCTTACAACTCTAACCACCGTCTCGCCGTAAGTTCACTCCTCTGTCAAGATATACCGAGGCTCTTGTGGTCTGTATAAATATCCACATGAACACCATACAAATAGTGCCTCCAGATCTTCAAGGCGTGAATCACCGCTGCCAACTCCAAATCGTGGGTGGGGTAGTTCCTCTCGTGTTTCTTCAGCTGTCGGGATGCATACGCCATAACCTTGCCATGCTACATCAACACACATCCCAACCCGATGCCTGACGCATCGCAATACAAAACATATCCGTCTGGACCCTCTGGAAGAGTAAGAACGGGCGGCTGCCGCCTCTTTTCAAGAATCGAAACCCCGCCACAAGCATCACCATCAAACTGGCCGCTCGAGTCACCTAGTCAATGGTGCGTAGATAGAAGCAAACTTCTCCACGAACCGATAATATCCTCGCAAGGCCCGTAAAATCGCGAACCTCGTTTGAGTAGCAGTTCAGGCCAAGTCCTCGATCGCTTCGATCTTGGCCGTATCCACTGCATGCCATCACCCCGACAATATGCCCAAGAAAAGCCACCAAGTCAACCAAAACTCACATTTGGAAAACTTGGCGCATAATCACTGGTCTCGAGAATCACAAGACAGCCTCAAATGCTCCGCATGCTCCTCGCTCGAGCGAGAATAAACCAAGATATCATCAATGAACACTATCACAAACGTGTCCAAAAATGGTTTGAACACTCGGTTCATCAAATCCATGAATATCACGAGCATTGGTCAACCCAAAAGACATGACCGAACTCATAATGCCCGCATCGTCCGAATGCAGTCCTGTGGACATCCACCTCTCGACTCGCACTGATGATAGCCCGATCGCAGATCAATCTTGAGAAACATCTCGCACTCGCAATGGTCGAACAAATCATCAATCCTGGGAAGGGTATTCGTTTTAATGGTCACCTTGTTCACCGTCAATCAACACACGCGCAGCGCCCCGCCCTTCTTCTTCTTCACGAACAATACCGCGGCCCTCGGGAGAAACACTAGGCCGGATGAAGCCCTTCTCCAAAGAAATCCCTAAGCCGATCTTTCAACTCTCTCAACTCGGCGTGCCATTCTCAGATGGCGGAATGGAAATAGGCCGAGTGTCCGCAATATGTCTATACAAAACTCAATCTCCTCTCGTGAGGATACCCGGAGGTCGCCTGAAACACGCCTGGGAACTCTCTCGACTATCGAATCGATCAAAATCTGCACTGCAGCCTCGTGATCAAACACCCGAACGAGATGGTAGATATACCCTTCGCACTATCTTCCTAGCCTTGAGGTAGGAAATAAACCTACCCTCTACGATACTGCGTGCTCCCACTCAACAACCGACTCTCAGAAATCGGAACCGCATTTACTTTCTCTGCAGTCTACATTGGCGTAGCAAGAAGCTAGCCAATCCATCCCCATGATCACGCCGATGTCAATCATCTCCAACTCTATCAAGTCGGCAGGTCCGACGATCGTAAATGGTCACAGACAAGCTCTATATACCCGCCGAGCTACCACCGAATCACCCATCGCGTAGCTACTCGAAAGTGGTCTATGGACTCGTGCTCTATCCCTATCCTACTAGCAACAAGGGAGATATATAGACAGAGTAGAACCCGATCTATCAAAGCATACACATCAAACCTAAACCGATAAGGTACCGTGACGACATCGTGAGGCCTCCCGATCCCGCTGTTGGACAAAGCATAAACGCGTTCGAGGACCGCTAGAATCGGGACCCGCGCCACGACCTGCCGCGACTGGCTGGTCGATGAGTACCTTATTCTCCGGGCGAGTAGTCGCTTGGGATGAAGAAGACCGGCGAAAAGAACTCGTAGCCGACTCTACCATCAAGATCGCCTTGGCCTGACAAGCCGTGATAGTGACTCGCCGCTACAATCAAACAAGCTCCGTGAGCAGACCACAACTCCCGGCGGATCTACCGACGCCACACCGGCGGGTGGTCCCGATCGCCGCACTTCGCCGCTCGACGCTCAAGTCCCGGGCCCCGTTCGCCTCGAATATCTCCGCCGTGGCCGAGGACGGTGCAGAGTGCTCGAGCCGGCCGTGGTGCACCTAGATCGGCCGAGGCCGCCACCACGATAGCCACCAAAAGACCTCGCCGCCCCGTCTTCTCGCTCACAACCCGCTTGCCTCTACGCCTCGCATCCAAGAGCATGAGCTCGCACGCGGTAATGTCCATACCCGGTGAAGAGAAACACCCGCATATGACTCGCCATATAATCATCTAGCGGTGACGTAGCGGTGCACCCTATCCTCCATATCGCTACCAACGCTGGGACATATCGAGCCAATGAATCAAACTCGACATTGTACTCCCGACAAGGCCCTCTGCCTCGCCTCGAAGAAAAATCTATCACCCGCGCTCCTCATCCGCGAGGCAAGAAGTGAGTGAGGAAAGCCTCGAGAACTCATCCAAGTAGCCGGGACGCGTGCTCTCCCGTGATAACTCCCACGAATCAAACCAATCGATCGCGTATCACGCATCCTATGTGAACCAAAGATCTCGGACTCGGTCTCCGACGCCCGATCACTCAAAATCCTCAGAGTCGACGGATGAACTCGCGGATCATCCTCCGCCTCCCAGTAAAACTCGCGGGCTACAACTCGAAGTCTCGTAGCCTCAAACTCTCTCGCCTCGTGAACCACGGTACGATCGGGCTGGACTGAACCGCCAGATCCAAAGATGTCTCATGTTCGCCACGATCCTGCCGAATCGGGCCATCTCTCTCAGAACCCATCTCATCTCGCTTCCAGCCGCGGACCGAGGTGTAGGTACTGTGGTCTCATCAGCCGCCGCGCCCTAAACCTCTCGGGGTCGGGCGGCGTCAGAGAACTCGCCGCCTCGTATAGATCGGGCCCGAGCCTCGCGACTCTAGGTGTCCCACTAGCGCCTTCTACGCCTTGACCTTCTGGGCCCGGTTGCCTTACGCAGGCATAATCATGCGTAAAAGGGATACGTTAGAAGGGTCCGACTTATAACACGTCTAAGGCACGATCTCGGAATGAGAAGAATGGAAACCAATCCTAAATATCCTATAGCCTCGACATTGGTGTGGTGCACAACACACCGATAATCAAGACTTACTAGATACTCTGTAGACACTTTCCGAGGATTAATCGCTCGATACCACTTTTGTCACGACTGCCCGGTCCGTGATCGTGCCTTACCCGGGCACCCAAGTAGTCATACATCAGAGTAATCAGCGGAATATAAAACAAGACATGAAACACTTGTAAAATGAGACACAGCTTATCTGATGAAAAGCTTGCCTTTCGGCAAATATATATATAAATAACCCAAGTTTTGCAGTTACATCCCAAAAGTACAATAGACTACGCACTTAGGAATGTAAACAACTATGGCGATGTGGCCCCGCCATACCTCGATCAGACAAAACTAATTCCAACCGCGAGAGCATACCCAACAGTAGAGCATACGGAGAAGATGGAGCTCCTGACACCAATGCAAAGAGATCCTAAGGATGTGGATCTAGCACTGCTGCCCTTACCGCGCAGATGAACGCAGCCCCAAAGGAGGTCAAGATAACAGTACTAAGTATGCGAAATCAGAAAGTACTTAAATGAAAACATATCATTTTTTAAAAATACATATATATGTATGAAACAACTAAGGTAACCGCACATAGTGCCACATCATAAACAAGAGCAACAATAGGTAAATCAGAATGTGTCTTTTCTAGGCCGCGAATGATCGGGCAGGCCAATTGCCCGTAGTATCACCATGCAAGCCTAATCTCGACTCCGTAGTCCGCATAGGCCACTCACATAGGCCCGCATAGGTATATAACCCCGCGTCGAGGGTAGCTACCTCGCATCGCCCCGACTCGTAGTCCGCATGGCCACATGTAATCGCGTGAGGTATAACCCCGCACACTAACCTCGAACTCCCGTAGCTCCGCATAGGTCCTGGACCCGCATGAGGTATTCTCGAATCATGGTCCTGCATCACCGAGTCTACCCCGCGACGGAGGCGCTTAACCCCTGAATATGTCAAGAGGTGAGTGATATTACACTAACCTAACAGCTTATCGTTAAACAACATAAGCACAACAAGAATACTCTCTTACACAAACGTTACAAGACACTAACACACCTAGCATCATATCATGTCTACTTATCAAACCATCTTATTTATTCTTTTCACAAATCAATATAAGTCTGTTATAAACACATAGGCAAATTGTTTCTTTTATCATTCTTAAGTGGTTATACCTAACTTCCCATAAAGCTAGTATAACTCTTAAGCTTCTGTTTTAAAAACCAATTAGTTCTCTTCTATCAAAAATGATTCAGTAATCTTTTGAAATGCTTTCAGATCCTTATTATTCAGGCTTAAGTCGCGAGACATTACCGTAAGTATTATTCAGGCTTAAGTCGAAAGACATTGCCGTAGTTATTATTCAGTTAACACATGTACGCTCACCGCACTATATATTTTAAAAATATCATGCTTTAGGAAGAATCACATACCTTCTCGAAATCCACCGCCAAGTTGAATATGTCGCAGAGAATCAAATTTATAATAGTCGACACGCCTATCAACGCTCGCACTATTCGTAAAACGATTCTAAGCAGAGGGTTTTATATCCTACGGAAAATTGGGCAGCACTTCCTACCCGTGAGCTACTCAAGTTCATCAGAAAACAAATCCTAAGTAAGTACAGTTTGATTATTCTTCTTTTAAACCCTTCTACTGTGATAACAGTTCAATTCTATTCTGCAATATTCTTCTAAGTATTTAATACTTATTCTTAAACTACTACAATATGTATTCTCTAATACAAAAGAGGGTTAGGATTATTTACCTCGGTAAGCCCAATAATATCCTAGATAAAAGTCGATCCGGAGCAAGGCTTAGCTCCTAAGTTGTACGCTCCGATAGCTCCAAGGAAACCTTAGAAGTTCTTCACAACTTCTACTAAGTACTAAGGGATTTGGGCTAGGGTATTTTGGGCATTATAACAATACTAGAAGGCAACTTTTCTACCAAGGGAGGGGGGTAGATTTCGGCTAGGCTAGGGGGGGGGGTAGCCTCGGCTAAGCTTCTCCAAAAGGGGGGGAGGTGTTTGGACGAAAAGAGGCTCAAGGGAGAGGGAAGGATTTTAGACTTGGAAGGCTTTTGTGGATGAAGAACTCTTCATCACAAGAGGGGTATTTATAGGTCAAGGGATGGCCAACCAATGGCCAAGATTATGCCAAGTGCAAGGCAAGTGTAAGGTCAAGATTAGGGCAAGTGTCCTTGGCCAACTTGCACACAAAATATCCTACCAACTCCAAGACAAAATTGACACCCAATCGGCCTCAATTCCGCCTCACATCCATCAATGAGAGGTGACAAGTGTCGCCTCTCGTTGGTCCAAAGTGTTTCATCTCTCGGAAAAATCCGCAAAAATTAGAAATGGCATAGCCGAATTTATCCTACGCGAGTCTTGTAAAACGCTTCGCCTGAAAACGACTCGAGTGAGTTGTGCCCAAAAATGTGCCATGCCTAAACTTTTAAGGCCAAACTTTCGACGCACGCCTCACGCATACTCCGGAAATACAGGTATAACAAACCCGCCGGTCAAGTCCTGCAATATCCGAACACACAACCTCGCCCTCAACTTAGCACCCCATCAGTGCTACTCGAATGGACCCTTCCTCACGAAGAGTCAGATCACGATGCCGTCATACTCGGATCCTCAACTGTCGCCTCTTCACCTCCTCGACGATGGAAGACTCGGCAACCTCTCGAACTCGAACCCCACTACTATCAGAATCAATCAATTGGACTCCAAGGCTCGCTAGCTGATGTAACTCGCGGACCATGCCCCTCCTCTCTGGCTGCACCTCTGATAGACTACCCATCGACCTATGACTAAGGGCATCTGCCACAACATTGGCCTTCCCTGGGTGGTATAGGATATCGACATCGTAATCCTTGAGTAGCTCTAACCACCGTCTCTGTCGTAAGTTCAGCTCCCTCTGGCTGAAGATATACTGGAGGCTCTTGTGGTCTGTGTAAATATCCACAAGAACTCCATACAAATAGTGCCTCCAGATCTTCAAGGCGTAAATCACCACTGCCAACTCCAAATCATGGGTGGGGTAATTCTTCTCATGCTTCGAGCCGAGATGCGTATGCTATAACCTTGCCCTGCTGCATCAACACACATCCAAGCCCGATGCCTGACGCATCACAATACACGACATAGCCGTCTAGACCCTCAGGAAGAGTAAGAACTGGGGTGGTCGTCAATCTCTCTTTCAGTAACCGGAAGCCCTCCTCACAAGCATCCGTCCACTGAAACTTAGCCGCTTCTCGAGTCGGCTTAGTCAAAGGTGCCAAATAGAAGCAAACTTCTCCACGAACCTCCGATAGTAACTGCAAGGCCCGTAAAGTCGCGCACCTCCGGAGTAAGAGGTCTAGGCCAACTCGATCGCTCGATCTTGGCCGTATCCACCCGAATACCATCGCCCCAACAATGTTCCCTAAGAACGCCACCGGCCAACCAAAACTCACACTTCAAAACTTGGCGCATAAATCACTGGTCCTAGAGAACTCTCAAGACTGGCCCTCAAATGCTCCGCATGCTCCCTGCTCGAGCGAGAATAAACCAAGATGTCATCAATGAATACTATCACAAACATATCCAAAATGGCTTGAACACTCGGTTCATCAAATCCATAAATACCACGAGCATTGGTCAAACCGAAAGACATAACCTCAAATCATAGTGCGCATCGGGTTCGAATGCATTCTGGGACATCCGCCTTTCTAACTCGCACTGATGATATCCCGATCGCAGTCAATCTTGAGAAACATCTCGCACTCGCAATCGGTCGAACAAATCATCAATCCCGGGAAGGGGGTATTCGTTTAATAGTCACCTTGTTCACCGCTCAGATCAACACACATGCGCGGCCCCGCCCTTCTTCTTCTTCACGAACAATACCGCGCGCTTCCCGAGGAGAAACACTAGGCTCGATGAAGCCCTTCTCCAAAGAAATCTCTCACCGGTCCTTCAACTCTCTCAACTCGGCAGTGTCATTCTCAGATGGCGGAATGGATATAGCCGAGTGGTCGCAAAGACATCGATACAAAACTCTATCTCCTCTCGGGAGGATACCCGAGGTCGCCCGAAACACATCCGGGAACTCTCTCGACCATCGAATCGATCAAAATCTGTATCGCAACCTCGATTATCAAATACCCGAATGAGATGGTAGATATACCCTTCGCACCATCTTCCTAGCCTTGAGGTAAGAAATAAACCTACCTCTACGACACGGTGTTCCTCCCACTCAAGAACCGGCCCCAGAAATCGAACCGTACCACTCTCTCCCTGCAGTCTACATTGGCGTAGCAAGAAGCTAACCAATCCATACCCATGATCACATCAAAATCGGTCATATCCAACTCTATCAAGTCGGCTAGGGTCTGACGACTGCATAAAGTCATTGGGCAAGCCCTATATACCCGCCGAGCTACCACCGAATCACCCACTGGCGTAGCTACCTCGAAAGGGTCTATGGACTCAGGCTCTATCCCTATCCTACTAGCAATAAGGGGAGATATATAAGACAGAGTAGAACCCGGATCTATCAAGGCATACATGTCACAACAAGAAACTGATAAAGTACCTGTGACGACATCCGGCGACGCCTCCTGGTCCTGGCGGCTGGATAAGGCATAAATGCGGTTCTGAGGATCGCTGTAACTGGGACCCCTGCCACGACCTCTTCCGCGACCTGCTAGTCCATGAGCACTCGCCTCCGGGCGAGTAAATCAGAGGTAAAAAGACCCGCGAAAGACCAGAGTCGACCCTACCATCTCGCGCCTGGTCCTGACGCTCGTGATAGTGACTCGCTGCCGCAAGTGTAGCAAACTCCCAAGTAGTACCACAAATCCCGTGATGGAATCTACCACACCGACACACCGAGACCTCGACGGTTAGCACCCTCGCTACCCTGGAAGTCCAAGCCCCGGGCCCCGACCGCCTCAATACCCTACCGCCCCAAGACGGCAGGAGTGCTCGAGCCGGCTGTGGTGCAAATCTAGTCTGGCCGAGATCGCCCACCCCGAGAGCTACCAAAAGATCCGCCGTCTTGGCCTTCTTCTCGCCGATATCGGCCAACCCCGCCGCCTCTACGCCTCGCACCCAAGTGCATGAGCTCACGCGGCAATGTCCATGCCCGGCTGAAGAGCCACACCTGAGCAAGACTCTGCCAAGTAGTCATCCAGTCCCGTGACATAGCGGTGCACTCTATCCTCCATATCTGCCACTAACGCAGGGACATATCGAGCCAACGAGTCGAACTCCACGTTGTACTCCCGAACCGTACGTCCTCCCTGTCTCAGCATCAGAAACCTGTCGGCCTGTGCTCTCCTCATCTGCGGAGGCAAGAAGTGGCTGAGAAAAGCCTCCGAGAACTCGTCCCATACCGCTGGAAGTGCATGCTCTCCCCGGGACTGCTCCCACGAATCAAACCAATCGACTGCAGTATCACGCAGCCGATGTGAACCTAAGACCACTGATTCAGTCTCCGAAGCCCTGATCACTCTCATGATCTGCTGTAGCTGTCGGATGAACTCCTGCGGATCATCCTCAGGCCTCGACCCGTAGAACTCTGGCAAGCTACAACTCAGAAAATCCCGTAGTCTCAAGCTGTCCGATGTCACGACCCGATCCCGGGCCCGTGACTGGTGCCTTACCCCGGGCACCCTAGTGATACAACATCAGAGAAAAATCAGCGGAAAATAAAACTTAAACATGAAACAAGATATATGATAAGAACAGGCTAACCCAAGCGGTCGCCTTTTGTATATATACATAAAAACCCGAACAGTTATCCTTTTTACAAACTCAGCCCACAACAGTGTTACAGACCTCTAAGAGTTTTATAACAACAACTATGACGGGACAGGGCCCCGCCATACCCCTGAATGTACAAGAACCTACATACTCAGGGTAACATACCAAAAGATAAGCCTCCGGAGAAACGGGGCTTCCCAATACGCTGAACTGTGATCCTATGAGCGAGGATCCACAATCGATGTACCTCTACCTGCGGCATGGACGCAGCCCCCCGAAGGGGGTCAGTACAACATGTACCAAGTATGTGAAACTGAAAATACTATAATGAAATCATAATAGTCTATATAAAGCAGGAGACATGTATGATAACCAAACTACAGTACACAACATATAAGCAGTCATGTCAAGTCACGGACTCACGCCCTCCAAGTCATCACTCAAAATATATCCATGGGTCTCACGCCCAGAATATCAATCGTGCCCGTGGAATTCCTTCCTCACTGTCGGCAGTCTATGATAGAACCACACCAAAGAGTACACATGAACACCAGGTCCCACCTGTGTCATAAAGCCGTACGGGGCAAGTACGAAAGCTAACTACCAGATACCAAAGCCGCATCATCGACTGACCGGGGCAAGTACGAAATCCAACTACTAGATACCAAGGCCGTACTAACAATACTATGCAACCAAACCACGAAGCTGACACGGGGCAAGTACGAAAGCCGACTACCAGGTACCAAGGCCGTGTCACGTAGCTGACCGGGGCAAGTACGAAGGCTAACTACCAGGTACCAAGGCCGTGTCACGAGACTTCGCCACTAAACTTGTTACACCCCGTATTTTGCAGGACATGTTTTAAGAAGGTACGTAAGAACTCGCAAGCGTTAAAATTTGAGACTTGAAAAAAATTTATCGGAATTATGGAATTGTCGGAAAACGTAATATTGTGACGAATGGGAGGGCGACACGTGTCACCCCCCTTATGATGCCTTGGACGAAATAAGGCATGGCCAAAATGGTCATTGACCATAGTCTTGTATGACTAAGTCTTGCAACTTGTGAGCATGAGATTATTGACTAAGTCAAAGGAGTCAATTAGTCTTGATATTTAGCTAGAGCTCATCCTAGCCACCCAAATGGTTGCATCTTGACCCTCCATGTTCCTTTATAATACTAGTAGTAGCAAGACTTTGTCTAACACTTAGAAAATTTTCAAGAAAATTGAGAGATGAGCAAGAATGCTCTCGGGTTCCATACCATTCAAAAGGAAATTTGTTTTGTTTCTTGTCCAATAATCTTCCCACTTTAAACCAAGGTTCCTAAGAGTATTGTAAGCGTATCTCAATAGAAAAATCCCGGAAATAGATGGTTTTCGTGTTAGTCGCAAGAAGAAAACCTAGTTGTCTTTCTAGGTTTTGTTGAGAAGTTTGAGGGAAAAGTGTTGGAGTTGCTCTAAGGGTCTCAAGGAGCGGATTGAAGTGTCTTGAAGAGGCTCTAGATTGCTAAGGAGCGACTTCGGATTTGATGTTTTGGATTAAGATTCGTTGAGGTATAATCTTGTTCTTTGAAAGTGTTACAAGATTATTTATATTGTTGTTAGCTATACTTGTTGCTAGCATGAAGTATATGTGTTGAAGTTTGTAAGGATTATGGATTGATTGTGTCCTTGGAAATCCGAAATGTAATGTGAGCCATGTAAGTTAGATTACAATTTGGTCGTTATTAGAATCGTCGCATGTTATTGACTTGAAGATTATAGTAGTTATAATTGGTTGCGACTTGATATCATGTTATGCTAACAACTTGGTTTGAATTGGAAATTGGATAAGAATTAATGTTGTAGTACCTCAATGTAGCCGAATTGGCCAAGTATGTTGTATTAAATTAATATCGTTTGTGGGGCGGAATTTTACACGTCTAGTAGGCGTGTAATCCCCTATTGTTGATTGCATTGGTGTGCCCTTAAATGTGGCGTGTTTGGTTATTGTATTCGGCCTTGAAAAAGGTGGCAAAGTAAGTAAAAACAAAGGAGGTGCTGTCCGATTTTCCGTAGAATTTAGTGACTTAGCACTTAGAATATTCTACGTTTGAAGTAAGAGGTTAATGGACGTATGGTGACCATTATAGGTTGAAGTACTAGGTATAGCGTATCCTACTTGGAGGGTGGAATAGCTATCAAGGTTGAAGTACTTGGAGCATTTTGCTACTTGTCGATAATCGTCGCGAGGTATGTGAACCTCTTCCTTCCTTTGGCATGATTCCATGTATGGAATATACTTGTGGTATCATTTCATGTTTCCTTCTACTCTTAGAAGTTAAGAGGTAGTTGTGTGATTTACTCTATGAAGAACTCTTCCTATCTTTGAGTATGACTAGTTGCACGTATGTAGTACGGTAGACGTACAAAACCTTGATATCCTTTACTAGTTTTATGAATAGCCAAGTCGGGTGAGTTAGGAGATTAACTCACCTCTTTGAAAGTATAAAGGATGTCTAATGTGTTATTAAATTTAAGGTACTTGTAGAGTTTTGAAGTATGTGATACTTGTTCCGTTTTAAACGTATAAGTCCCTTGGATAGGAAATTGTTTTTGGCTAAGGTATAAAGTGAATATAACGACTTTATGGGGAGTTGGTTATATTTGCTTTATGGAAAGATAAATGACTTGATTTTAGTGAAAAGGCAACTTGATTTTAAGGCATCAATTGCCTATGGTTTTATAATAAAAGGAGTCACTTGTTTTCTAAAGGTTAAGAGACTAATTGTATTTTTTTTGAAAGTTAAGAGAATTGATTTGAAAGTATATAATACTTGGTTTTAAAAAAAAATAAGTCTTTTGGTTACAAAAGGAATGAGTTTGTCTAAAACCATAAAGGGTTATAACGACTTTATGGGAAGTTGGTTATAACGGCTTTATGGAAGGATTAGTGTTATACCCCGTATTTCCAGAGTATGTACGTAAGGACGTACGTACGGAAGTTTTAGCCTTAAAGTAGGCAAGGGTCGAAATTTTGTTCATAACTACCGAAAAGAATCGTTTTTCGACGAAACGTTTTACAAAGCTTGCGAGGGGAAAAATGCGGCTATGTCATTTATAATTTTTGCGGATTTTTCCGAGAGACGAAATATTTTGGACCAACGGGAGGGTGACACTTGTCACCTCAGTGGCGTGCTAGTTGGCCGATGGGTCACGTTTTTTTGGCCTTGTTTTGTGCCTTATTTTGTGCCATGTTTGGTGCCTTGTTTTGTGCCTTGTTTTGTGGAGTAGGGTTAGGGTGCACTTGGCTTGATCTTGGCCCTCAACTTGCCCCCCACATGGCTTGATCTTGTCCATTGGTTTCCCTATAAATACCCCCCCTTTGTGAAGACTTCTTCATCCAAAATTCTAAGTCTTGAAAGCTCTCTTCCTCCCCCTGAGTGTAGTGTCTCGTCCATGAGTCCCCTCCTTTGAGAAGGCCTTGGCGAAACCCTTCCCCTTCCTAGTGGCCTTTGGTAGAAGTACCACTCCTCTTGAGTGTTGTTCTCGTGAAACACCCCTCCCCCCTGGTAGAAATACTCTCCAAGTATTGTTACTATACCCAAAATACCTTAGCCTTATACCTTGTAGTATTCCAAAAGTTACCTCTATACGTAGAGCCCGGAAATACTACCTTATGTCCTTTTTGTCTCAAACCGAAACCCTAAGGAAAATCTTCATAGTTGGTTGAAGTGCTAAGTAGAAGTTGTTTAGAAACTTCTAAGGGTTGTTTGGAGCGGGTTGGAGCGCCCAGAGTAGGAGCTAAACGTTGCTCAGGATCGACATTTAAACTTGGATAATTATGGGCTTATCGAGGTAAATATCTTGTCCCCCTATTGTAATTGGAAATTACATACTGTAGTAATATGGAAATGAATATAAGATTCAAAAAGAATTGAAGCGTAATGAAGGATATTACAGAAAAGACTTGAACTGAAATCACATCAGAAGAATGATCTACAGAGTAGTCTAGACTTTGATAGACTTGTATAACCTTTATAGGTTGAATGTTCTGCAAGTAGCATGTTCTACTTGAAAGGTGGACAAGGCTAGCCGGGTTATAGCCGTGGAGCGTTTTGCTAATAGTCGATAATCGTCGCAAGGTATGTGATTCTTCCTATACTCTTGAGCATGATATTTTAAAATATATATAGTACGGTAGACGTACGTGTGTTAACTGAATAATAATTACGGCAATGTCTTTTGACTTAAGCTTGAATAATCTTGAACTATTTCAAAGGAATACTGAATCATTTTTAACAGAAGAGTAATACTTGGTTTTAAAAGCTTAAGAGTTATACTAGCTTTATGGGAAGTTAGGTATAACGACTTAAGAGAGATAAAAAGAATGATTTATTGATTTAAGAAGATAAGAGACTTGATCTTAAAAGATAAGAGACTTGAATTAATCTGAATTTTGTTAAAAAGTGTGAAACCTCATTCGTGAGTAATGAGTACTTGGTTTTTAAAGGGAATAATGTTTTACTGATTTCGGAAATCAGAATAAGTCGAACAGACCACAGCAGCGCTAATAAAGGGAAATGTATTGACTATTTAAGTATTATTAAAATCAGTAGAAACCCCCATCTGCATAGAAGCTAAGATGAGACAAAATGATATTACATTTCCTAGATCATGGCTGCTATTATAAGATTGTTATAAACAAGAATAACCTACTCATATATAAGGCACATGTTTCTCAAATGGTTTTAAAAGAGAATTATATCATTAAGTGATTAAAACTATGAACTACGAAACCTTTCGAAAATGAGAAACTTGAGTATTTAAAATTAGGCAAACTTGAACGTTTGGAAAAGAATGTTGTTACTTGATTTTACAAAGAGAAGTGATTTGGTTTACTTAAAAAGATAGTCACTCTATTTTTATACTACGGGTATGGTGTGACTTTTGTGAAAGAAACAGATCTTTAAAGAGTTAATGTATGAAGTACTTTGGGGATAAAAACCCGAACTTGTTTAACATAAAGTAGAAAGTACCTTGTGTGAATAACTTGATTGCGTTGGTTTGTGATAGCCTTGTAATACTTTCTTGTTGGTTTGATAAGTAAACATGTTAGGATGCTACGTGTGTTAGTATCTTGTGATGTTTGTGTAAAGGGGTTTCCCTCGATCGCGCTTATGTTGTTTAACGATCAGCTGTTATGTTGGTATTGTACCACTCACCTTGACATGATCCCGGGGGTTAAGGCGCCTCCGACGCGGGGTATATCTCGGGTGATGCAGGACCATGATTCGAGAATACCTCATGCGGGTCCAGGGGACCTATGCGGAACTACGAGAGTTCCAGGTTAGTGTGCGGCCTTTATGGTCATGCGGTCTATGTGGCCATGCGGACTGCGAGTCCAGGACGATGCTGGGGAGTAGCTACCCTCGATGCGGGGAATAGCTCATGCAGGCCTATGAGGTTGGCCTATGCGGAGCTGCGGGAAGTTCTACGGCTAGACGCGCACATTTGATACTGCGAGCGTGTGGCCAGCTTCGATCATGTGGCGGTCTAGACAGATCTTATGATACAGTTTATGACCTTGTTAGTACTGTGGGTGTTAGTAGTCGGCTATGCCTTCGTACTTACCCCGTACGGTTTTATTATGACACAGGTGGGACCTGGTGTTCATGTGTGTTCCTTGGTACTTTTATATCATAGACTGTCGGCAGTGAGGAAGGTATTCCACGGGCATGATTGATGTTGTGGGCGTGAGACCCATAGTTATATTTGAGTGATGACTTTGAGGGCGTGAGTCCCTGACTTGACATATCGCTTATTTATTGTGAGCGTAGTTTGGTTATCATACATGTCTCTATTTTATATAGTCGCTATGATTTCATTTCTGATATTTTGATTTCACATACTTGGTATCTGTATCGACCTCGCCCGGGGCTGCGTTCATGCCGCAGTAGAGGTACATCGGTGTTGATCCTCGCCATGGGTCAGTTCAGCGTTTGGGAAGCTCCGTTTCTCCGGAGGCTTATCTTGGTATAGTCCCCTGTTGTTGTAGGTGCTTACATTCAGGGGTATGGCGGGGCCCTGTCCCGCCATTGTTGTCATATCATTCTTAGAGGTCTGTAGTACTGTTGTGGGCAGAGTTGTAATGGGATGTAACTGTTCAGATTTAAGTTTTATATATATGCCGCAAGACAACTTTCTCAGATTATTGTTTCACACTTCTTGTTATTTCATGTCTTGTTTTATGTTCCGCTGATTACTCTGATGTATGTCTACTTGGGTGCCCGGGGTAAGGCACCAGTCACGGGCCCGGGTTCGGGTCGTGACAATTAGAGAATGGTTTTCTCTAATAAGTAATCAAAGGAATAACTTGTATTAAGGAAGGGCAATTCGATTTAAAGGTATCACTTGCTTAAAGCTTTAAAGTAAGGGTCACTTGATTTAGAAGCCGAGAAATGTATTTCTAAAAGTATCGTGACTTATGTGAAATGTACACAAGCCTGGATACTACGGGTGTTAGTATCTTGGGGTTAAATTCCCGGATTTTAATGTGTAAAACGAAAGTGCCGTGAGTTTATAAGAATGGAAGTCTAAGGGTTTAATGAACTTGCCTAGGTTTGCTTGTGATAGCTTTGAGTGCAAGTATTATATGTTACGTTGTCGCGACTCTCAGTTGGAGGGCCGGCTGTCTTGTTATAAGTTTACTTGGACGTCGCAAGCGGTGATGTGGGATTCCACGGGTATGCTTCCATCATGATTGATCCTTGGACATGCTTATACGATGTGGGATTCCGAGGCATGTGACCAGGATGCGGGTTAGATGCCCGAACATTTTATTGGACGTACCGGCAGTGACGGGGGATTCCACGGGTATGCTTCCATTGTGATTTATCTTGGTCATGCTTATACGATGAGGGATGACGGGGCATGCAGCCAGGATGCGGGTTAGATGCCCGCGTGTTTTATTACGTTATGGCCATGCTTATACGATGTGGGATTCCGGGGCATGCGACCATGTTATATTTTACTCCATGGGCTAGCTCCCCATGAAGACATGTACCCACGATGAGGGATTCCGGGGGCATGTTATATTATTACTCGTGGGCTAGCTCCCATGAAGACTGCACTACGATGAGGATCCGAGGCACGTTATGGCCATGCTTATACGATGTGGGATTCCGGGGCATGCGGCCGCGTTATATATATAGATATATATGTGTGTTGTGTATGTGTACGCCGACAGTGAGGTGGGATGCCACGGGCGCGTCATATGGTTATTTTTCACACTTATAGCTGTCGGCAGTGATGTGGGATTCCACGGGCAGGGGATATATATATGTGTAGTGTATGTGTACGCCGACAGTGAGGTGGGATGCCACGGGCGCGTCCCAGATTGGGCCGGGTAGTATAGGCGCCCTCCTTAAAGGGCCGGATTACATTTATGAAAGATAAGTAAGTTATGCGGTAATGAACTTAATGGTTTTTCCTAATCATGTGCGTAAGAATGTGGCTAATTTTATTGAAAATGGGAAAAGATAATGATGTGAAATTAAGTTCATAAGTGGTAATGACACGGCAGGATCTGGTATGTATTTTTATACTTGTCCCTGTCATTCTTTTATGCGATTATGATCATTTCTTGTCACGTTTTTTCTTCCATATTAAATTTTTGTTATGCTTGACCCCCGGGCTGCGTTAAATGCCGCAGTTTTAGGTACCTGTGTTGGTGATCCTTGCTCTTAGGATCTCGGTTGATTTTGGGAGAAAGCTCCATTTGATCCGAGGCTTATCCTTGTACGGTTTTCCACGAGGTTGTAGTTCATGTATATTCAGGGTATGGCGGGGCCCCGCCACGCTTGTTATGTTAAAAATTCTTAAGTGCATGAGTCACATATTGTGGTCGGTTTGTAAAGGAAAGGAGGCAAGCTTCGTTGTTTTATTTACATTATTTATTTTATAAGTTTCATGTATGTTCATTGATTATCTCGATGTATACAGTAAGTGCCGTGTAGGGCACGATCGCGAGCTTGGTCGGGTCGTGACAAAAGTGGTATCGAGCGATTAGTCCTCGGAAAGTGTCTACAGACCATGTCGATGAAGTCTTGATTATCGGTGTGTTGTGCACCACATCTATAATCGGGAGGTCGCAGGACATTTAGGATTGGTTTCCATTCTTCTCTCTTTGAGATCGTGCGATGAGAGCGCCCTAGTAGGTTGAATCCTCTCGACCCGCTTCTTATGTATGATTTATGCCTCCACGGAGCGGCGGGGCCAGAAGGGCAAGCGGCAGGAGGCGCTAGTGGTACGCAGAGGGTTACGAGACTCGAGCACGAGCTATGCACGAGTAGTAAGCGGATTGGCGAACTTCGGCCACACCGATATTAGAGGCCGAGGCGGCGGTAGCTCCAGAGGTTCGTGCGAGCCTCGATTCCATGATCGAGGCAGAATTTAGAGATTATGGAGAGCGGTCGGGCTATTGACTAGCATAGTGGTAGGCGGCCGGCGGGGCGAGTAGCTAACCCTAGAGCAGTTTGAGGATTCGGGATTTTTACGGGTTGTAGTCCACCCGAGTTTTATGGTTCGAGACACGAGGATGATCCTCAAGAGTTTGTTCGGCTACTGACGAACTATGCGAGTTCTTAGGGCCTCGGAGACAGTCGATTGTGTTAGCCTCTTCCGATTCTGTGATGTTGCGTTGAACCTGTTTGAGTCTTGAGTCTTTGTCGAAAGGTGTGGGTGCTCGTCCGTGATTTGGGATGAGTTCACGGAGGCCTTTCTTGATCACTTTTTGCCTCCACGAAATGAGAGAGCCCGTGTTGATAGATTCTTGCCATTGAGGCGTAATGGGAGGACCATCGTGAATACAACACGGAGTTTGACTCGTTGGCTAGGTATCGCACACTATTGTGGGTGATATGGCGGGACGAGTTCAGATTATGTGATGGGGCTAGACCATTAGATGATTCTTGCATGCACAGGGAGTGGCTCTTGGCCGGTATGGACATTGCCGGAGATCAAGCTTATGCGAGGAATAGAGGATAGAGAGAGAGTCGGCTAAACTCAGGCCGGCCAAGAGGGCGGCAGCGAGTTCGGGGTAACTTTCGGCGGGCGACCTCAGCAATGAACTAGGTCTACATCTCGGTAGACGAGTGCTCCTTCCCGATCTTCTGGCGGAGGTTTGGTCACCGGGATATTCGGGAGCGGTCGGGGCTCGGGCTCTGAGTTCACGAGATGTCCGGAAGTAATAGCGGGAAGCCACCTTTGCCCGGTGTAGTCGCGTAGTAGATTCCATTTTGGGAGTGTCGTACTCTTGACGGCTTGTTATGCTTGCGGCCAGGCCATTTCATGAGAATGTCCACCGAGGTGGCTGGTGGGATAGCGCAGTCTACTGGATTAGTTGCGGGTTCTTCGCCTTCTATAGCTAGGCAGGATGTTTATGCACCGGCAGGCCGTGACAGAGGTCGTGGTGGAAGTTCCCAGTATTAGCGGCCCTTTGAACCGCCTATATGATTTCAGGTATGTCTTTGGCCCTTTAGAAACTTGTATGCATGATAAAGTTGTGGTATGTTTAAGTGTCATGAACAGATTATATTGAGACTGTGTATAAGTTAGAAGGAATGGGAAGTATGAAAAGATAATCCCTTTTTGGGCTTATGATGGACAGTTATGCGTGTGCGAGGTATTAAGGCCATGTGTGGCATTGTTGGTATGTCGGGGTTGTGAAAGGAAACTATGTCGCTAATTATATGTTTGACTCCGAAAGAACATTCGAGGACGAATGTTTCTAAGGGGGGAAGAATGTTACACCCCGTATTTTGCAGGACATGTTTTAAGAACGTAGGTAAGAACTCGCAAGCGTTAAAATTTGAGACTTGAAAAAAATTTATCGGAATTATGGAATTGTCGGAAAACGTAATATTGTGACGAATGGGAGGGCGACACGTGTCACCCCCTTATGATGCCTTGGACAAAATAAGGCATGGCCAAAATGCTCATTGACCATAGTCTTGTATGACTAAGTCTTGCAACTTGTGAGCATGAGATTATTGACTAAGTCAAAGGAGTCAATTAGTCTTGATATTTAGCTAGAGCTCATCCTAGCCACCCAAATGGTTGCATCTTGACCCTCCATGTCCCTTTATAATACTAGTAGTAGCAAGACTTTGTCTAACACTTAGAAAATTTTCAAGAAAATTGAGAGATGAGCAAGAATGCTCTCGGGTTCCATACCATTCAAAAGGAATTTTTTTTTGTTTCTTGTCCAATAATCTTCCCACTTTAAACCAAGGTTCCTAAGCGTATTGTAAGCGTATCTCAATAGAAAAATCCCGGATATAGATGGTTTTCGTGTTAGTCGCAAGAAGAAAACCTAGTTGTCTTTCTAGGTTTTGTTGAGAAGTTTGAGGGAAAAGTGTTGGAGTTGCTCTAAGGGCCTCAAGGAGCGGATTGAAGTGTCTTGAAGAGGCTCTAGATTGCTAAGGAGCGACTTCGGATTTGAAGTTTTGGATTAAGATTCGTTGAGGTATAATCTTGTTCTTTGAAAGTGTTACAAGATTATTTATATTGTTGTTAGTTATACTTGTTGCTAGCATGAAGTATATGTGTTGAAGTTTGTGAGGATTATGGATTGATTGTGGCCTTGGAAATCCAAAATGTAATGTGAGCCATGTAAGTTAGATTACAATTTGGTCGTTATTAGAATCGTCGCATGTTATTGAATTGAAGATTATAGTAGTTATAATTGGTTGCGACTTGATATCATGTTATGCTAACAACTTGGTTTGAATTGGAAATTGGATAAGAATTAATGTTGTAGTACCTCAATGTAGCCGAATTGGCGAAGTATGTTGTATTAAATTAATATCGTTTGTGGGCGGAATTTTACACGTCTAGTAGGCGTGTAATCCCCTATTGTTGATTGCATTGGTGTGCCCTTAAATGTGGCGTGTTTGGTTATTGTATTCGGCCTTGAAAAAGGTGGCAAAGTAAGTAAAAACAAAGGAGGTGCTGTCCGATTTTCCGTAGAATTTAGTGACTTAGCACTTAGAATATTCTACGTTTCAAGTAAGAGGTTAATGGACGTATGGTGACCATTATAGGTTGAAGTACTAGGTATAGCGTATCCTACTTGGAGGGTGGAATAGCTATCAAGGTTGAAGTACTTGGAGCATTTTGCTACTTGTCGATAATCGTCGCGAGGTATGTGAACCTCTTCCTTCCTTTGGCATGATTCTATGTATGGAATATACTTGTGGTATCATTTCATGTTTCCTTCTACTCTTAGAAGTTAAGAGGTAGTTGTGTGATTTACTCTATGAAGAACTCTTCCTATCTTTGAGTATGACTAGTTGCACGTATGTAGTACGGTAGACGTACGACACCTTGATATCCTTTACTAGTTTTATGAATAGCCAAGTCGGGTGAGTTAGGAGATTAACTCACCTCTTTGAAAGTATAAAGGATGTCTAATGTGTTATTAAATTTAAGGGACTTGTAGAGTTTTGAAGTATGTGATACTTGTTCCGTTTTAAACGTATAAGTCCCTTGGATAGGAAATTGTTTTTGGCTAAGGTATAAAGTGAATATAACAACTTTATGGGGAGTTGGTTATATTTTCTTTATGGAAAGATAAATGACTTGATTTTAGTGAAAAGGCAACTTGATTTTAAGGCATCAATTGCCTATGGTTTTATAATAAAAGGAGTCACTTGTTTTCTAAAGGTTAAGAGACTAATTGTATTTTTTTTGAAAGTTAAGAGAATTGATTTGAAAGTATATAATACTTGGTTTTAAAAAAAAATAAGTCTCTTGGTTACAAAAGGAATGAGTTTGTCTAAAACCATAAAGGGTTATAACGGCTTTATGGGAAGTTGGTTATAACGGCTTTATGGAAGGATTAGTGTTATACCCCGTATTTCCAGAGTATGTACGTAAGGACGTACGTACGGAAGTTTTACCCTTAAAGTAGGCAAGGGTCGAAATTTTGTTCACAACTACCGAAATGAATCGTTTTTCGACGAAACGTTTTACAAAGCTTGCGAGGGGAAAAATGCGGCTATGTCATTTATAATTTTTGCGGATTTTTCCGAGAGACGAAATATTTTGGACCAACGGGAGGGTGACACTTGTCACCCTCAAGTGGGCGTGCTAGTTGGCCGATGGGTCACGTTTTTTTGGCCTTGTTTTGTGCCTTATTTTGTGCCATGTTTGGTGCCTTGTTTTGTGCCTTGTTTTGTGGAGTAGGGTTAGGGTGCACTTGGCTTGATCTTGGCCCTCCACTTGCCCCCCACATGGCTTGATCTTGTCCATTGGTTTCCCTATAAATACCCCCCCTTTGTGAAGACTTCTTCATCCAAACTTCTAAGTCTTGAAAGCTCTCTTCCTCCCCCTTAGTGTAGTGTCTCGTCCAAGAGTCCTCCCCTTTGAGAAGGCCCTGGCGAAACCCTTCCCCTTCCTAGTGGCCTTTGGTAGAAGTACCATCTTGAGTGTTGTTCTCGTGAAACACCCCTTGGTAGAAATACTCTCCAGTATTGTTACTATACCCAAAATACCTTAGCCTTATACATTGTAGTATTCCAAAAGTTACCTCTATACGTAGAGCAGGAAATACTACCTTATGTCCTTTTGTCTCAAACCGAAACCAAGGAAAATCTTCATAGTTGGTTGAAGTGCTAAGTAGAAGTTGTTTAGAAACTTCTAAGGGTTGTTTGGAGCGGGTTGGAGCGCCCAGAGTAGGAGCTAAACGTTGCTCAAGATCGACATTTAAACTTGGATAATTATGGGCTTATCGAGGTAAATATCTTGTCCCCCTATTGTAATTGGAAATTACATACTGTAGTAATATGGAAATGAATATAAGATTCAAAGAAGAGAATTGAACTGTAATAGAAGGATATTACAGAAAAGACTTGAACTGAAATCACATCAGAAGAATGATCTACAGAGTAGTCTAGACTTTGATAGACTTGTATAACCTTTATAGGTTGAATGTTCTGCAAGTAGCATGTTCTACTTGAAAGGTGGACAAGGCTAGCCGGGTTATAGCCATGGAGCGTTTTGCTAATAGTCGATAATCGTCGCAAGGTATGTGATTTTTCCTATACTCTTGAGCATGATATTTTAAAATATATATAGTACGGTAGACGTACGTGTGTTAACTGAATAATAATTACGGCAATGTCTTTTGACTTAAGCCTGAATAATAATTACGGCAATGTCTTTTGACTTAAGCCTGAATAATCTTGAAGTATTTCAAAGGAATACTGAATCATTTTTAAAAGAAGAGTAATACTTGGTTTTAAAAGCTTAAGAGTTATACTAGCTTTATGGGAAGTAAGGTATAACGGCTTAAGAGAGATAAAAAGAATGATTTATTGATTTAAGAAGATAAGAGACTTGATCTTAAAAGATAAGAGACTTGAATTAATCTGAATTTTGTTAAAAAGTGTGAAACCTCATTCGTGAGTAATGAGTACTTGGTTTTTAAAGGGAATAATGTTTTACTGATTTCGGAAATCAGAATAAGTCGAACAGACCACAGCAGCGCTAATAAAGGGAAATGTATTGACTATTTAAGTATTATTAAAACCAGTAGAAACCCCCATCTGCATAGAAGCTAAGATGAGACAAAATGATATTACATTTCCTAGATCATGGCTGCTATTATAAGATTGTTATAAACAAGAATAACCTACTCATATATAAGGCACATGTTTCTCAAATGGTTTTAAAAGAGAATTATATCATTAAGTGATTAAAACTATGAACTACGAAACCTTTCGAAAATGAGAAACTTGAGTATTTAAAATTAGGCAAACTTGAACGTTTGGAAAAGAATGTTGTTACTTGATTTTACAAAGAGAAGTGATTTGGTTTACTTAAAAAGATAGTCACTCTATTTTTATACTACTGTATGGTGTGACTTTTGTGAAAAGCGGATCTTTAAAGAGTTAATGTATGAAGTACTTTGGGGATAAAAACCGAACTTGTTTAACATAAAGTAGAAAGTACCTTGTGTGAATAACTTGATTGTGTTGGTTTGTGATAGCCTTGTAATACTTTCTTGTTGGTTTGATAAGTAAACATGTTAGGATGCTACGTGTGTTAGTATCTTGTGATGTTTGTGTAAAGGGGTTTCCCTCGATCGCGCTTATGTTGTTTAACGATCAGCCGTTATGTTGGTATTGTACCACTCACCTTGACATGATCCGGGGTTAAGGCCCTCCGTCACGGGGTATATCTCGGTGATGCAGGACCATGATTCGAGAATACCTCATGCGGGTCGGGGACCTATGCGGAACTCTACGAGTTCGGGTTAGTGTGCGGCCTTTATGGTCATGCGGTCTATGTGGCCATGCGGATCGCGAGTCGGGGCGATCTTGGGAGTAGCTACCCTCGATGCGGGGAATACCTCATGCGGGGAATACCTCATGCGGGCCTATGAGGTTGGCCTATGCGGAGCTGCGGGAAGTTCCACGGCTAGACGCGCACATTTGATACTGCGGGCGTGTGGCCAGCTTCGATCATGTGGCGATGCAGCAGATCTTATGATCTGATTTATGACCTTATTAGTACTGTGGGTGTTAGTAGTCGGCTATGCCTTCGTACTTACCCCGTACGGTTTTATTATGACACAGGTGGGACCTGGTGTTCATGTGTGTTCCTTGGTACTTTTATATCATAGACTGCCGGCAGTGAGGAAGGTATTCCACGGGCATGATTGATGTTGTGGGCGTGAGACCCATAGTTATATTTGAGTGATGACTTTGAGGGCGTGAGTCACGACTTGACATATTGCTTATTTATTGTGATCGTAGTTTGGTTATCATACATGTCTCTGTTTTATATAGATGCTATGATTTCATTTCTGATATTTTGATTTCACATACTTGGTCTCGGTTATCTTGACCTCGCCCGGGCTGCGTTCATCTGCAGTAGAGGTACACCAGTGTTGATCCTCGCTCATAGGGTCACAGTTCAGCGTTTGGGAAGCTCCGTTTCTCCGGAGGCTTATCTTGGTATAGTCCCCTGTTGTTGTAGGTGCTTACATTCAGGGGTATGGCGGGGCCCTGTCCCGCCATTGTTGTCATATCATTCTTAAGTGCATGTAATGCTGTTGTGGCGAGTTGTAATGGGATATGTATTCGGTTTTAAGTTGTTTTATATATATGCCGAAGGGCAAGTTTCCTCAGATTACTATTTACACTTCTTGTTATTTCATGTCTTGTTTTATGTTCCGCTGATTACTCTGATGTATGTCTACTTGGGTGCCCGGGGTAAGGCACCAGTCACGGGCCCGGGTTCGGGTCGTGACAAAAGTGGTATCAGAGCAGTTAATCCTCGGAAAGTGTCTACAGACCGTATCTAGTAGTGTCTTGATTATCGGTGTGTTGTGCACCACACCAATAATCAGGAGGCTATGGGATATTTAGGATTGGTTTCCATTCTTCTCACTCTGAGATCGTGCTTAGAGCTGTGTTATAAGTTGGACCCCTCTAACGTATTTCTTTCCACCGCTATGCCTCCTCGCGTAAGGCAACCCGGGCGAAGAAGCGGCGTGAGGCTGCGAGTAAATCTGAGAGGTTACGAGGCACAGCCCAATCATCACGGGTGGTGCTTCCTTCGGGGAGTTCTGCGATGTCGCCCGGCCCAGTGAGTTTAACCGCAGCGGCGGTGCCTCTGCGACCATGATATATGAACCTTGATTCGCGGCCAGAGCGGAGAATATAGATTACAAAGGCGACCACTGTTACTAGCTATGGATTTGGCTACCAGAGTATACCGATGTACGCGAGTCTTGATGAATATCTAAGAGAAATTCGTGCGGGAGTAATTCTTGATTAGGCTTGAGCATGGCACGTATGCGGGCTTATGCACAGTAGAAAGCGTAGAGATCGGCGGGTTAACAAGGATAGCGAAGAGGCGAGCAGCGAGGTCCTTTGGTAACTTTCGGCGAACCGCCTCGTGCCATTGGTTATACGCCTCGCCAGAGCGAGTGGTTCTCCGCGGGGTTCGGGGCGTTTGGGGCAAGTCGGAGTTGGTCGAGCTCGAGCTTCGGTTCCGGCTACACATAGGTTCCAGCCGGCGGATTGATTTTCCCGTGTTCACGGTGTGTACGTCATCGGGAATGTCGTCTTTTGTTGGTACTTGTTTTGCTTGCGGCCAGCAGGCCATTTCGAGAAATTGTCAGGCCAGGTGGCGCGGATGTAGAGACTTAGCCGGGACCACGCTGGTTCGTCACCTTCTTAGCTATGCGCCCAATAGGCGGGGCTGATTAGAACAGCGAGAGGGTGACGATGAATCTGGTATATCCTTAACCCTCTAAAGATTTGTATGTATGATAGGATGAGTATCCCTTAAGTGTTATGTCCAGATAGCATTGTGTTAGTTGTGATTAGAAATCATGGTTATTTAAAAGGGTAAGATTGGGGATAAGGTAAGTGTAAGCCTTAGAGTTTTATACGTAGAGACCTTAGAGGCAAGGCCATCTTGGGTAAAAGAGTTATTTTATGTTTGACCCTTATCGGAGTGCATAGTAAATGGGATATATTTGTGGGATAAGTCCCTGAGTAGTGTGGAATGAAAGAGGGTAGTTGAGCTAAGAAGACCGCTAGGTTTTCGTAACGTGATTAGTGAGATTGTTCCGGATCGGGGAGCTAGTGTTTCTTGAAAGTGGGTGGGTTGAGGCCCGTGTTGCGGGTCAACCCATGCTTTGTGATGGGGTCAGTTCGGGGTGGTCCCGCCAGGTGGTAGGGTCACGAGGGTGTTAGGCCCAAGTTTAGTTAACCATCGTGCGAGTTCGTGGATGCGTTCGACCAGTAGTTGGGCCGATGAGGACAATCCCTCTTGTCTTTTAGTCGGGACCGTTTACTCGGCAGAGGGTTATGCGAGATGTTTATATCAAGAAGGTTGTAAGGCTGCACGAGGTGCCTGCTTTTACCTTATGACAGTGAATCGAGTTTTGGCTCTACTTTTTTCGAAGTTTTACCAGCACGGTAGGAACTCGGTGAGTCTCGATGTCGCGTTCGCCCTCGGGCGGTGTTTGGATTTGCGGTAGCCGCGAGGTTGTTGCCTCCTATTGAGGGAGTGTTTTAGCTACCATTTCAGTGTTCGGATATTGCCTTATGAAGCCTTGTAGGGGCGGAAGTGTAAATTGCCGGTCGATTGATTCGATGTAGCAAGGTTCAGATAGTTGGTTCATACTTGTTCAGCAGAATGTGGATAGGGTGAAGCTTATCCAGAAGAGGTTATTGGCAGCTCAGAGTCAACAACAGTCGTGCGGATAATCGGCGTCGACACTTGGAGTTCAGGTTGACGGTAGGATTTCTCGAAGGTACCACCCCGGAAGGGTGTGACGAGTTTTGGAAAATAGAGGAAACTTAGCCCGAGTTACTTTGGGCCTTTTCAGATTATGTGAAGAGTAGGCCAGGTTGCCTATATGTTAGTATTGCCGTCCGACGTAGGAGGCAGTACGTCCGATCTTTCATGTTGCTATGTTCGGAAGAGTATCAGAGATCCGTCCAGAGTGTTCCCAGTTAATGATGACCAAGTTAGAGGTAGTAACCCAGAGTTTTGGAACCAAGCGATGCAGGAATGTGGTAAGTTATGAGAAAGAGTTCAAGTGTTCGAGAAGGGTACGACGAGTAAGGGAAGAAACGAGCATGTGTTGAGAACATAGAGGTGATTCCTAGTAGACTTGGATTAAGTATTGGAGCGTGTGTTATTTTGTGGCCATGTGTGGCATTGGCAACTTGTTTAAGTTAAGGGGAACTTCATCGTTATCTGTCTTGAGACTTAGAATGAACATTCGGGACGAATGTTTCTAAGGAGGGGAGAATGTTATACCCCGTATTTCCAGAGTATGTACGTAAGGACGTACGTACGGAAGTTTTAGCCTTAAAGTAAGCAAGGGTCGAAATTTTGTTCACAACTACCGAAAAGAATCATTTTTCGACGAAACGTTTTACAAAGCTTGCGAGGGGAAAAATGCGGCTATGTCATTTATAATTTTTGCATATTTTTCCGAGAGACGAAATATTTTGGACCAACGGGAGGGTGACACTTGTCAGCCTCAAGTGGGCGTGCTAGTTGGCCGATGGGTCACGTTTGTTGGCCTTGTTTTGTGCCTTATTTTGTGCCATGTTTGGTGCCTTATTTTGTGCCTTGTTTTGTGGAGTAGGGTTAGGGTGCACTTGGCTTGATCTTGGCCCTCCACTTGCCCCCACATGGCTTGATCTTGTCCATTGGTTTCCCTATAAATACCCCCCCTTTGTGAAGACTTCTTCATCCAAACTTCTAAGTCTTGAAAGCTCTCTTCCTCCCCCTTAGTGTAGTGTCTCGTCCAAGAGTCCCCCTCCCCCTTTGAGAAGGCCCTTGGCCGAAACCCTTCCCCCCCTTCCTAGTGGCCTTTGGCCGAGAAGTACCCCCCCCCCCTCTTGAGTGTTGTTCTCGTGAAACACCCCCCCCCCTTGGTAGAAATACTCTCCAATTATTGTTACTATACCCAAAATACCTTAGCCTTATACCTTGTAGTATTCCAAAAGTTACCTCTATACGTAGAGCCCGGAAATACTACCTTATGTCCTTTTTGTCTCAAACCGAAACCACAGGAAAATCTTCATAGTTGGTTGAAGTGCTAGTAGAAGTTGTTTAGAAACTTCTAAGGGTTGTTTGGAGCGGGTTGGAGCGCCCAGAGTAGGAGCTAAACGTTGCTCAGGATCGACATTTAAACTTGGATAATTATGGGCTTATCGAGGTAAATATCTTGTCCCTCTATTGTAATTGGAAATTACATCGTAGTAATATGGAAATGAATATAAGATTCAAAGAAGAGAATTGAATCGTAATAGAAGGATATTACAGAAAAGACTTGAACTGAAATCATATCAGAAGAATAATCTACAGAGTAGTCTAGACATTGATAGACTTGTATAACCTTTATAGGTTGAATGTTCTGCAAGTAGCATGTTCTACTTGAAAGGTGGACAAGGCTAGCCGGGTTATAGTCGTGGAGCGTTTTGCTAATAGTCGATAATCGTCGCAAGGTATGTGATTCTTCCTATACTCTTGAGCATGATATTTTAAAATATATATAGTACGGTAGACGTACGTGTGTTAACTGAATAATAATTACGGCAATGTCTTTTGACTTAAGCCTGAATAATAATTACGGCAATGTCTTTTGACTTAAGCCTGAATAATCTTGAAGTATTTCAAAGGAATACTGAATCATTTTTAACAGAAGAGTAATACTTGGTTTTAAAAGCTTAAGAGTTATACTAGCTTTATGGGAAGTTAGGTATAACGGCTTAAGAGAGATAAAAAGAATGATTTATTGATTTAAGAAGATAAGAGACTTGATCTTAAAAGATAAGAGACTTGAATTAATCTGAATTTTGTTAAAAAGTGTGAAACCTCATTCGTGAGTAATGAGTACTTGGTTTTTAAAGGGAATAATGTTTTACTGATTTCGGAAATCAGAATAAGTCGAACAGACCACATCAGCGCTAATAAAGGGAAATGTATTGACTATTTAAGTATTATTAAAACCAGTAGAAACCCCCATCTGCATAGAAGCTAAGATGAGACAAAATGATATTACATTTCCTAGATCATGTCTGTTATTATAAGATTGTTATAAACAAGAATAACCTACTCATATATAAGGCACATGTTTCTCAAATGGTTTTAAAAGAGAATTATATCATTAAGTGATTAAAACTATGAACTACGAAACCTTTCGAAAATGAGAAACTTGAGTATTTAAAATTAGGCAAACTTGAACGTTTGGAAAAGAATGTTGTTACTTGATTTTACAAAGAGAAGTGATTTGGTTTACTTAAAAAGATAGTCACTCTATTTTTATACTACGGGTATGGTGTGACTTTTGTGAAAGAAACGGATCTTTAAAGAGTTAATGTATGAAGTACTTTGGGGATAAAAACCCGAACTTGTTTAACATAAAGTAGAAAGTACCTTGTGTGAATAACTTGATTGCGTTGGTTTGTGATAGCCTTGTAATACTTTCTTGTTGGTTTGATAAGTAAACATGTTAGGATGCTACGTGTGTTAGTATCTTGTGATGTTTGTGTAAAGGGGTTTCCCTCGATCGCGCTTATGTTGTTTAACGATCAGCCGTTATGTTGGTATTGTACCACTCACCTTGACATGATCCCGGGGGTTAAGCTGCCCTCCGATGCGGGGTATATCTCAGGCGGTCTGGGACCATGATTCGAGAATACCTCATGCGGGTCCAGGGGACCTATGCGGAACTACGAGTTCGGGTTAGTGTGCGGCCTTTATGGTCATGCGGTCTATGTGGCCATGCGGACTGCGAGTCCAGGACGATGCCGGGGAGTAGCTACCCTCGATGCGGGGAATACCTCAT
The DNA here is from genome assembly GCA_029844215.1 of Przewalskia tangutica. NCBI lineage: Eukaryota > Viridiplantae > Streptophyta > Magnoliopsida > Solanales > Solanaceae > Przewalskia > Przewalskia tangutica. Next base: position 44,988,415 of record CM056722.1, on the reverse strand, counting down.
GCGGGCCTATGAGGTTGGCCTATGCGGAGCTGCGGGAAGTTCCAGGGCTAGACGCGCACATTTGATACTGCGGGCGTGTGGCCAGCTTCGATCATGTGGCGGTCTAGACAGATCTTATGACCTTGTTAGTACTGTGGGTGTTAGTAGTCGGCTATGCCTTCGTACTTACCCCGTACGGTTTTATTATGACACAGGTGGGACCTGGTGTTCATGTGTGTTCCTTGGTACTTTTATATCATAGACTGCCGGCAGTGAGGAAGGTATTCCACGGGCATGATTGATGTTGTGGGCGTGAGACCCATAGTTATATTTGAGTGATGACTTTGAGGGCGTGAGTCCCTGACTTGACATATTTGCTATTTATTGTGATCGTAGTTTGGTTATCATACATGTCTCTGCTTTATATAGATCGCTATGATTTCATTCTGATATTTTTAGTTTCACATACTTGGTACCGGTTATCGACCTCGCCGGGCTGCGTTCATGCCGCAGTAGAGTACACGATGTTGATCCTCGCTCATAGGTCACGATTCAGCGTTTGGGAAGCTCCGTTTCTCCGAGGCTTATCTTCGTATAGTCCTGTTGTTGTAGGTGCTTACATTCGGGGTATGGCGGGCCCGTCCGCCATTGTTGTCATATCATTCTTAAGTGCATGAATCTTGTTGTGGCGAGTTGTAATGAGATGTAACTGTTCGGTTTTAAGTTGTTTTATATATATGCCGAAGGGCAAGTTTCCTCAGATTACTGTTTTACACTTCTTGTTATTTCATGTCTTGTTTTATGTTCCGCTGATTACTCTGATGTATGTCTACTTGGGTGCCCGGTAAGGCACGATCCGCGAGGTTCGGTCGTGACAAAAGTGGTATCGAGCGATTAATCCTCGAAAAGTGTCTACAGACCGTATCTAGTAGAGTCTTGATTATCGGTGTGTTGTGCACCACACCAATAATCAGGAGGCTATGGGATATTTAGGATTGGTTTCCATTCTTCTCACTCTGAGATCGTGCTTAGAGTTGTGTTATAAGTTGGACCCCTCTAACGTATGTCACCCCCGACTCGTCCAAAATATTTCGTCTTCCGAAAATATCCAAAATACCGAAAATCTCAAAAACAAAGTGGGCCCCACAAAACCGTAAATTTCTCCCGTGGGCCCCACGTGACCATTTTCGAAAATAAAATCTCATAATTCTAATATAATCCAAGAAGCCCAAATACCAAAACTGGGAATCCAATTCCCATTAACGAACCTTTTTCCTTCACAAAAACCGGAAACTTTTCCGTCGAAAAATCACATCTTTCTTTCTTTCCAATTTTTTCTGTCGTATTCTCGTACGTACGTCCTCACATACATACCCTGGAACTACGGGGTATAACATTCTTCCCCCCTTAGAAACATTCGTCCCGAATGTTCCTTCTAAGTCTCCAATCGTACACGCGCCGGTATAGTCTTCACTACTATACTTACCAAACCAAACCTGCCACCAATGGCCATAGTATAACATACGCGCAAAACTCAATCCAAGCCAACGAGGAATCACCTCTAACGTGCATAACAACACAAAACTTCCACCCATGGTCCAAAGTATACTTTCTTCCCCTCTTCACATATAAAAAGGACACTTCCATCATCTTAACACATCTTAGCCTCTTTTCTTACTCGTCGTATCTTCCTCTTACACTCGAAATCTTCCTACTATACGTACCACATTTCTGTCATTGTTTCAGTTTCCAAAATCTCGGGGTCACTATCTCTAACTTGGTCATCATACTAGCCTCAAATTCCTTTAAGGCCATTCCCGGTCTTCACGATCCAATTCTGGTCGAACATATCCACGAACTCGTACGATGGTTACCTAAACCTGGGCTTAGCACCCTCGTGACCCTACCACCTGGCGGGACCACCTCGAACTGACCCCACCCCAAACCGGGCTGCGGGTTGACCCGCGAATGGTCCTCAACCCGACCCATTTTGTGCCAACTCTCTCATTCCCCAATCCGGAACAAACTTACTAACTCATATCATGAAAGCTACCACTTCTATCTCACACTACTCATGGAATTATCACGCTAATACTCCACGTACTACACATTCTGACAAGGATTAACCGTAAATCTTTCACTTAAGATGGCCTCGCATCTAAGATCTCAACTGTTATCAAACTTCTAAGGCTCACCATTCTTCCCTAGCCCCCAAACTTACCTCTTTCAACTAACCATGTTCTCTATATCATAATTAACACAATGCTATCCGTATAGCACTCCACACGTATCTACCATGACAACCTAAACAAGTCTCTTAAAGGCTAAAGGTATCTCTGTAACTACTGCCTTACTTCCTCTTTGTCGCTCTAACCATAATCCTGCCCTGCAGGGCGCCTAGCTATATAAGGCGATGAACCAGCCACCGATCCCGAAGGCTGAGTCTCTACATCTGTGCTACCTCTGGTCGGACAAACTCTCACCAAATGGCCCTGCTGGCCGCAAGCATAACAATCTCCCAAACTAGTATGACACCCTGAGGATCATCCTCAGCTCTCTATCCATAGAACTCTGGCGAACTGCAACTCAAGAAATCCCGAAGTCTCAGACTATCGGATCTAGGGGGAATCACTGGTACTGCCGGAACCACCGGCTCCCGTACGTCCTCATTCCCACCACCAATAGCTAGTAATCGCCATCTCCTTGAACTCATATCCTCGGCTCACGGCGCTGAATCGAGGCTCAGTATCGTGGTCTCGGTGGCTCACGCTCATCGCTCTAAACTCTCCTGGGCTAGCGACGTCGCAGAACTCCCCGAATGAAGCGCTGTCTCAAATAATGACTGGGCCCGTGCCCTGGTAACCCTCTGTGCTCTACTACGGCTCCTTCTGCCTTGCCTTGCCTCGGGCTCTGGTTGCCTTGCGTAGAGGCATAACTGGTACATACGAGTACGTCCGAGGGAATCCAACTTATAACACAGCTCTAAGGCACGATCTCAGAGTGAGAAGATGTCACGACCCGATCCCGGGCTCGTGACTGGTGCCTTACCCGGGCACCCAAGTAGTCATACATCAGAGAAATCAGCGGAAAATAAAACAAGACATGAAATGAGAAACAGTTGCCTTTCGGCATAAATATATAAAAACTTGAATCCGAACAGTTACATCCCTTTTACAACCTCTGCCCACAACAAGATTACTACGCACTCTAAGAATGTTATACAACAATGGCGGGACGGGGCCCGCCATACCACGAATGTAAGTACCTACAACGACGGGGACTATACAAGATAAGCCTCCGGAATCTGGAGCTTCCCAAACGCTGAATCGTGACCTATGGTGAGGATCAACAATCTGTGTACCTCTACTGCGGCATGAACGCAGCCCGAAGAGGTCGATAACAGTACCAAGTATGTGAAATCAAAAATCGTAAATGAAATCATAATAGTCTATATAAAGCGAAGACATACATGATAACAAATTTACGATACCAATATGTAATCGTATCAAGTTAGGGACTCACGCCAAAGTCATCACTCAAATATAATCATGGGTCTCATGCCCACAATATCAATCATGCGTGGAATTCTTCTTCACCGCCGATCCGGGATATAAAAGCACCAAGGAATACACATGAACACGTGTCCCACTGTGTCATAATAAAACCGTGCGGGTAAGTACGAAGGCATAGCCGACTACTAAAACCACAGTACCAACAATGCCATACATCGTATCACGAGGTCATTCTAGACCGCACTACATGATCGGCCGCCACTCGTCCTCGATGTCGATGTGCGCGTCTAATCCTCGAACTTACCGCACTCGCATAGGCACACATAGGCCCGCATGAGGTATTCTCGCGTCGGGGTAGCTAACCCGCGGTACCTCCTGGACTCCGCGATCGCATAGTCACATAGACCGCGTAGTCACATGCATCGCGTAAGGCACTCATCGCGACGGATAATACACGAATGATCAATCACGAACTCCGCACTCGCGTAGTCACACAGACCACATAGGCCGTATAGACCCGCATCAAGGATGGCAAGTCCTCGGTATAACATGTCAGGGGTGTATGTGATATAATAATAGTACAACGGGCTTAACGTTTAACAACGTAAGCACAACAAGAATAACCTCCTTACACAACATCACAAGACACTAACACACGTAGCATCATAACATGTTTTACTTATCAAACCAACAAGAAGTATTACAAGGCTATCACAAGCAAATCATAGTCAAGTTACTCACACAAGGTCACACGGTATTCGTAGTATCAAATAAGGTAACTATCTTTCAAGTAAACCAAAACCATTTCCATATCTTCTTTTAGAACATACTTAAGACAAAAGCATGCCTCCTTTTTAACGAAAACACTTCAATTTTTTCAAGTCTTTGTCTTTATAAATCAAGTCCTTACTTTGAAATTTTAAGAAAATCAAAACTTGTTTATTAATGATCTTATTAAAGCAACCATGATCTAGGAAATGTAATACAATTTTGTCTTATCTTAGCTTCATGCGGATGGAGGTTTCTACTAGTTTTAATAATACTTAATTAGTCAATACATTTTCCTTTATTAGCCATAGATGGTTTGTTCGATACTTATTCTCATTTCCGAAATCAATACAAGGTTTTCATAAACAAATAAGTAAAACCGTTCCTTTTATCTTTCTTAAGTCGTTATACCTAACTTCCCATAAAGCTAGTATAACTCTTAAGCTTTCTACATTTAAAAATCAAGTATTACTCTTCTTTCAAAATGGTTCATAATTCTTTTGAAATACTTGAGTTCTTATTATTAAGACTCAAGTCGACAGACATCAGAGTAAAACCATGTTCAGTTAACACACGTACGTCTACCGTACTATATATATATCTTAAAATATCATGCTCAAGAGGATAGGAAGAATCACATACCTCCTCGAAATCCACCGCCAAGTCGAATATGTCGCGCGAGTATCAACCTATAATAGGCAAATACATCTATCAACGTCTAGACTACTCAGAGAATATTCTAGCGAAGGTTTTTATTGCTATGGAAAATCGGGCGCACTTCCCTACCCGTCAAAATACACAAGTCTACTGTAATACAGTCCTATGTAATTACAGTTCAATTCTCTTCTCTTATACCATCCTTCTATACATCTTATACCCAATTCTAAACTTCTACAATATATAATCTCAATTACAATAGAAGGATAATATTATTTACCTCGTTAAGCCCAAAATTATCCAAGTTTAAATGTCGATCCCGAACAACGTTTAGCTCTGTCCGTGAGCTCCATTCGCTCCAAGAAACCCTTAGAAGTTCTACACAACTTCTACTTAATACTTCAACCATTATGAAGATTTTTCCCTAGGGTTTCGTTTTGTGACTAAAGAAAGTATAGTAGTATTTCCGGGCTCTTAGTATTGAAATAACTTTGGAATACTACAAGGTATTTGGGCTAAGGTATTTTGGAATTGTAACAATACTTGGAGAATACTTTTCTACCAAGGGGGGGGGGGGGCTTTCGGCCGAACACTAGGAAGGAGGGGAAGAGGGTGTTTCGACGGAACAACTAGGCAATGGGAGGGGGGAGAGGCCTTGGACGAGAACACTACAAGGGAGAGGGAGTTTTTGAGACTTGGAGAAATGTTTAAGGGATGAAGAATAAGTCTTGCACTTGAGGGGTATTTATAGGCCAACCAATGGCCAAGATTAAAACAAATGGATGGTATAGATTTGGATCCATGTGAAGAGTTAGGTCTTCCAACCAAGTGTCCACCATAACCTTGGGACATATGTCCACCACAACATTGGGACATATGTCCCCCACAACAAAGAGCCAAGTGGCCTCCACTAACTCAAAAAAACGTCCAACCTTACCTATCCCCACTACCCAAAAATATCTTTGCAAGACTTGACCATTTGACCTTGTCCACTTGGCCACATTTTCGTCCAACCCATGCCAACTAAGGGTGACACATGTCGCCCTACTATTGGTCCAAAATATTTCGTCTCCCGGAAAAATCCGTAATCGGTTAAAATATTAAAAACGTAGAATTTCCTTCACAAGGTTCGGAATCTTTTCCGTCGAAAATTCACAATTTCATCCTTAACCTAATTAGGGTTTGTACAAATGTACGTACGTCCTCACATACATACTCTGGAAATACGGGGTATAACATTCTCCTCGCCGAAACATTCGTCGAATGTTCTGCCAAGACAGATAACGATAAAGTTCCTCATAACTTAAACAGTTGGCAAATGCCACACATGGCCATAATACAACACGCGCAAATACTTAAATCCCAGTCCACAAGGAATCACCACAAAAGCTCTCACCCAAGGTCTAAAAGATATTCCCTTCGCACCCTTACTTCACAAAAGTAATGATCACTCCTATGTTCTTAGCACATGCTCGCTTCTTCCCTTACTCGTCGTACCCTTCTCGTACACTCGAACTCTTTCTCATAACTTACCACATTTCTGTTACTGCTTCAATTTCCAAAATCTCTGGGTTACTATCTCCAACTTGGTCATCATTAACTGGGAACACTCTGGACGGATCTCCGATACTTTTCCGAACATAGCAACATGAAAGACCGGACGTACTGCCTCCTACGTCGGACGGCAATGCTAACCTATAGGGAACTTGGCCTATTTTCCAAATGATCTGGAAACGCTCAAAGTACCTTGGGCTAAGTTTTTTCTGTTTTCCAAAACTCGTCACACCCTTTCCGGGGTGGTACCTTCAAGAAGACCCACCGTCAACCTGAACTCCAAGCGTCGTCGCCGTTTATCCGCACGACTTCTGTTGACTCTGAGCTGCCAATAACATCTCCTGGATAAGCTTCACCCTATCCACCTTCTGCTGAAACAAGTATGAACCAACTATCTGAATCTTGCCAACATCGAACCAATCGACCGGCAACCTACACTTCCGCCCATACGAGGCTTCATAAGGCGACATCCGAATCCTGAAATGGTAGCTATAAAACACTCCCTCTACAGGAGGCAACAATCCTCACAATACCCACGAAATCCAAACACCGGCGAGGTGAATGCGACATCGAGACTCACCTGAGTTCTAACCCGCTGATAAAACTTCGAGAAAAAGAAATAAGCGTAACACAGGCTCCACGCTGTCATAGTAAAAGTAGGAACCCCGTGCAGTCTTACAACCTTCCTGATATATTACATCTCGCATAACCTCTCACGAGTAAACGGTCCGAGAGCGACAAGATGGTGACCTCATCACCGACCATCGGTCAAACGCATCCACGAACTCGTACGCTGGTTAACTAAACTTGGGCCTATCACCCTCATGACCCCACCCCCTGGCGGGACCACCTCGAATTGACCCCACCCCAAACCGGGCTGCGGGTTGACCCGCGACATGGCCTCAACCCGACCCACTTCGCGCCAAGCTCTTGTTCCCCGATCCGCTTCAATCTCATCACCGAGTCACGAAAACCTAGCGGTCTTCTTAGCTCAACTACCCTCTTTCATTTCACACTACTCAGGGATTTATCACACAAATATATCTCACGTATACTATGCACTCCGATAAGGGTCAAACATAAATATAAATCCTCAACTCAAGATGACCTTGCATCTAAGGTCTCTACGTATAATATTCTAAGGCTCACACTTTCCCTATCCCCAATCTTACCCTTTTAACTAACCATGATTTCTAATCACAATTAACACAATGTTATCTGAACATAACACTTAAAATATACTCATCTTATCACACATACTAATCTCTAGAGGGTTTAAGGATATACCTGTATCTACTGCTTCCTCCTTTTCGTTCTAATCAATCCGCCTGTTGGCGATAGCTAGGAAGGTGATGGACTAGCCACCGATCCGAAGGCGTGAGTCTCTACATCCGCGCCACTGCAGTCGGACAATTTCTCGCAAATGGCCACTGGCCGCAAGCATAACAAGTTGTCGAAGAAGTCGACACTCCACAATGACATCTACCACAACGCCACACGAGGTGGGGTGGCCTCCTGCAGCTAACACCCCTCTCCGAACCACCAATCCACAACTAATCTGTAGGTGAGTCCCTACTTGCATTCCTCCTACTTGAACATTCTTTCGTCACATGGCCTCGACGGCGCAGTAAAACAAGCACCAACAAAAAGACGGCATTCCCCGGGATGACGCTGCCTGTTGTGAACACCGAGGAAAATCGAATCCGTGGTGGAACCTACGTGTAGTTGTGAACGAAGCCCGGAGCTCGACCAACTCCTGCATACCGAACGTCCCGAACCACTGGAGGACCACTGCTGCTGGCGGAGGTGCGTATCGATCTGCTATCGAGGCGACCGCCTCGAAAGTTACCAAAGTACCACCGCGACCGCCTCTTCTGCTGCTCTTGGTTAATCCGTCGATCCCTACGTTTCTCGGCCTGCTGCGCATAAGCCCGTACGCAGGCCATGCTCATGCCTGACTGAAGAGCTACTCTTACACAACCCTCCTTTAGATATTCATCAAGACCTGCGATAAATCGGTACATAAAATACTCTCTGGTTGCTAAATCCACTGATAGTAGTGGTCGTCTCTTTGCAATACATACCGCCTGCATTCTTGTCGTGGGCGAAGGTTCAAATATCATGGCCGCAGTAGGAATCGCCGTTCTTGTGCTAGACTCTGGGCCGGCGACGTCGCAGAACTCCCGAATGAAGCACCACCCGGTGATGATTGGGCTGTGCCTAGTAACCCTCTGCTCTACTCGCAGCTCCGCCATTGTCTTGCCCTTCTGGGCCCGGGTTGCCTTGCGCGGAGGCATAACTCGTAAGGGAAAGAAATACGTTAGAGGGGTCCAACTTATAACACAGCTCTAAGGCACGATCTCAGAGTGAGAAGAATGGAAACCAATCCTAAATATCCTATAGCCTCCTGATTATTGGTGTGGTGCGCAACACACCGATAATCAAGACTACTAGATACGATGCAGTAGACACTTTCCGAGGATTAACTGCTCTGATACCACTTTTTGTCACGACCCGATCCCGGGCCCGTGACTGGTGCCTTACCCGGGCACCCAAGTAGTCATACATCAGAGAAATCAGCGGAAAATAAAACAAGGCATGAAATGAAAGCGATTGCCTTTCGGCATAAATATATAAAAACTTGAATCCAGACGATTACATCCCTTTACAACCTCTGCCACACAATACTACAGCACTTAAGAATGTTATACAACAATGGCGGGACGGGGCCCGCCATACCACGAATGTAAGTACCTACAACGACGGGGACTATACAAGATAAGCCTCGGAGAGACGGAGCTTCCCAATCTTTGAATCGTGACCCTATGAGCGAGGATCAACAATCGGTGTACCTCTACTGCGGCATGAGCGGCCCGGAAGGTCAAGATAACATGTACCAAGTATGTGCCCGAAAATATAAATGAAATCATAATAGTCTATATAAAACAGAAGACATATATGATAACCAATTTACGATACACAATATGTAAGCAGTCATGTCAAGTCAGGGACTCACGCCCTTAAAGTCATCACTCAAATATAATCATGGGTCTCATGCCCACAATATCAATCATGCCCGTGGAATTCCTTCCTCACTGCCGGCAGTCCATGATATAAAAGCACCAAGGAATACATGAACACGTGTCCCACTGTGTCATAATAAAACCGTACGGGGTAAGTACGAAGGCATAGCCGACTACTAAAACCCACAGTACCAACAATGCCATACACTGTATAACGAGGTCATTCTAGACCGCACCACATGATCGAAGCTGGCCATTCGCCCTCAGTATTAATGTGCGCGTCTAATCCTGGAACTTATTGTAGCTCCGCATAGGCCACACATAGGCCCGCATGAGGTATTCCTCGCATCGGGGGTAGCTAACCAGCGGTACCCTCCTGGACTCCCGCAGTCCGCATAGTCACATAGACCGCATAGTCACACAGACCGCATAAGGCACTCCTCGCATCGGGATAATACACCCGGAATGATCAATCCTGGAACTCCCGCAGCTCCGCATAGTCACACAGACCGCATAGGCCGTATAGACCCGCATCAAGGGTGGCAAGTCCTCGGTATAACATGTCAGGGGTGTATGTGATATAATAACAGTACAACGGGCTTAACGTTTAACAACGTAAGCACAACAAGAATAACCTCCTTACACAACATCACAAGACACTAACACACGTAGCATCATAACATGTTTTACTTATCAAACCAACAAGAAGTATTACAAGGCTATCACAAGAAAATCATAGTCAAGTTACTCACACAAGTTCAAACGTTATTCGTAGTATCAAATAAGGTAACTATCTTTCAAGTAAACCAAAACCATTTCCATATCTTCTTTTAGAACATACTTAAGACAAAAGCATGCCTCCTTTTTAAACGAAAACACTTCAATTTTTTTCAAGTCTTTGTCTTTTATAAATCAAGTCCTTACTTTGAAATTTTAAGAAAATCAAAACTTGTTTATTAATGATCTTATTAAAGCAGCCATGATCTAGGAAATGTAATACAATTTTGTCTTATCTTAGCTTCTATGCAGATGGAGGTTTCTAGTTTTAATAATACTTAATTAGTCAATACATTTTCCTTTATTAGCGCTGCAGTGGTTTGTTCGATACTTATTCTCATTTCCGAAATCAATACAAGGTTTTCATAAACAAATAAGTAAAACCGTTCCTTTTATCTTTCTTAAGTCGTTATACCTAACTTCCCATAAAGCTAGTATAACTCTTAAGCTTTCTGTTTAAAAATCAAGTATTACTCTTCTTTCAAAAATGGTTCATAATTCTTTTGAAATACTTGAGGTTCTTATTATTTAGACTCAAGTCGTGCACATCGAGTAAAACCATGTTCAGTTAACACACGTACGTCTACCGTACTATATATATATCTTAAAATATCATGCTCAAGATGATAGAAAGAATCACATACCTCCTCGGCGAAATCCACCTGCCAAGTCGAATATGTCGCGCGCAGAGTATCAACCTATAATAGGCAAATACGTCTATCAACGTCTAGACTACTCTGTAGAATATTCTAAGCAGAAGGTTTTTATTGCTATGGAAAATCGGGCAGCACTTCCACCCACAAAATACACAAGTCTCATGTGTCTGATCCTATGTAATTACAGTTCAATTCTCTTCTCTTATACCATCCTTCTATACATCTTATACCCAATTCTAAACTTCTACAATATGTAATCTCCAATTACAATAGAAGGATAAGATTATTTACCTCGTTAAGCCCAAAATTATCCAAGTTTAAATGTCGATCCTGAACAACGTTTAGCTCTTAATCCGTGCGCTCCAATTTGCTCCAAGAAACCCTTAGAAGTTCTACACAATTCTACTTAATACTTCAACCATTATGAAGATTTTTCCCTAGGGTTTCGTTTTGTGACTAAAGAAAGTATAGTAGTATTTCCGGGCTCTTAGTATTGAAATAACTTTGGAATACTACAAGGTATTTGGGCTAAGGTATTTTGGAATTGTAACAATACTTGGAGAATACTTTTCTACCAAGGGGGGGCTTTCGGCCGAACACTAGGAAGGGGGGGAAGGGGGTGTTTCGACGGAACAACTAGGCAAGGGGGGGGGGGGGAGAGGGCTTGGACGAGAACACTACAAGGGAGAGGGAGTTTTTGAGACTTGGAGAAATGTTTAAGGGATGAAGAATAAGTCTTGCACTTGAGGGGTATTTATAGGCCAACCAATGGCCAAGATTAAAACAAATGGATGGTGTAGATTTGGATCCATGTGAAGAGTTAGGTCTTCCAACCAAGTGTCCACCATAACCTTGGGACATATGTCCACCACAACATTGGGACATATGTCCCCCACAACAAAGAGCCAAGTGGCCTCCACTAACTCAAAAAAACGTCCAACCTTACCTACCCCCACTACCCAAAAATATCTTTGCAAGACTTGACCATTTGACCTTGTCCACTTGGCCACATTTTCGTCCAACCCATGCCAACTAAGGGTGACACATGTCGCCCTCCTATTGGTCCAAAATATTTCGTCTCCCGGAAAAATCCGTAATCGGTTAAAATATTAAAAACGTAGAATTTCCTTCATAAGGTTCGGAATCTTTTCCGTCAAAAATTCACAATTTCATCCTTAACCTAATTAGGGTTTGTACAAATGTACGTACATCCTCACATACATACTCTGGAAATACGGGGTATAACAGAAGAATGGAAACCAATCCTAAATATCCTGTAGCCTCCTGATTATAGATGTGGTGCACAACACACCCATAATCAAGACTCTACTAGACACGGTCTGTAGACACTTTCCGAGGATTAACTGCTCTGATACCACTTTTATGCAGACCGATCCGGGCAGTGATCGTGCCTTACCCTGCACCTAGTGATACAACATCAGAGAAAAATCAGCGGAAAATAAAACTTAAACATGAAACAAGACATATGATAAGAACATGCTAACCCAAGCGGTCGCCTTTTGTATATATACATAAAAACCCGAACAGTTATCCTTTTTACAAACTCGCCACACAGCGGTGTTCTGCACCTCTAAGAGTTTTATAACAACAACTATGACGGACAGGGCCCACCATACCCGAATGTACAAGAACCTGCTGCACTCAGAGTAACATACCAAAAGATAAGCCTCCGAGAAACGGGGCTTCCTAATCTGAATCGTGATCCTATGGCGAGGATCCACAACCGATGTACCTCTACTGCGGCATGAACGCAGCCCCGAAGAAGTCGATAACAGTACCAAGTATGTGGCGAAAATCAAAATGTAATGAAATCATAATAGTCTATAAAGCAGAGACATGTATGATAACCAAACTACAAGACACAACATATAAGCAATCGTGTCAAGTCGTGACTAACGCCTCCAAGTCATCACTCAAAATATATCCATGGGTCTCACGCCACAATATCAATCGTGCGGTGGAATTCCTTCCTCACCGTCGGCGATCTATGATAGAACAACACCAAGGAGTACACATGAACACGTGTCCCACTGTGTCATAAAACCGTCTGAGGCAAGTACGAGGCTAACTACGGATACCAAAGCGCGTCATCGATTGACCGGCAAGTCTGAAAGCCAACTACTAGATACCAAGGTCGTACTAACAATACTATGCAACCAAACCACGAAGGCGACACGGGGCAAGTCTGGCCGACTACGGTACCAGTAGTGTCGCGTGGTGGCCAGGGGCAATCTGAAGGCTAACTACGGTACCAGTCGTGTCACGAGACTTCGCCACTAAACCGAGCAGGGCAAGTCACGAAGGCTAACTACCAGTACCAGCGAATCAGCCACGAGGCGGCAAGTACAAAATCCAACCACGGATACCAAGGCGAATCGGTAAAACCTCGGAGAGCTAGTCCGTGGAATAACGCTTATCAGCGAGGCGCGCGTGGAATCCTCCGTCGCTGTAGTGCGTCCAAGTAAGATCATAACAAATCAACCGACCTCCATCGAGAGCGGTGGTATAGAAATACAATACTGGCACAACAAGGCTATCACACGCAAACATAGGTAAGTTACACCTAACTCGAGGTACTTTCATTTTATGCCAAAGTCCAGGTTTTAATCCCCAAAGTACTACGTACGTTAAATTCTTTTAAAAGACTTATTTCTTTTACAAAGGTCACCCGATGCCCGTAGTATTAAAATAGAGTGACTAACACTTTTAAGTAAACCAAAACAACTTCCATACTTTTCTTTTCAAACCAAATTAAGACAATACCATGCCTTCTTTTTAGACCAAAATACTTCTCTTTTTAAAGTCAAGTTACCATTTTAAAACCAATGATAAAACCATTTTTTTGCTTTCATAAAGTCGTTATAACTAACTTCCCATAAAGCTGTTATAACACTTTATGTTTTAAACCAATTTAAGACAAAACCATGTCTTTCTTTTAAACCAAAAACTCTTCAATTCCTCAAGTCTCTTTTTCCCGCAAATCAATATAACATTATTCTTTAAAAGCCAAGTACCCATTACTCACGAATGAGGTTTCACAACTCTTTAACAAAATTCAAGTCCTTAACATTTCATAAAACGTCCCTTATAAGTTAAGTCTCTTATCTTTTAAGATCAAGTCTCTTAACTTCTAAAATCAATAAACCATTCTTTTACCTACATAAAGTCGTTATAACTAACCTCCCATAAAGCTATTATAACACCTTATGTTTTAAACCAACCAAAACTCGTTTAGCACACGTACGTCTACCGTACTACATAGTTCACAACAATCATGCTAGAAAAGATAGGAAGAGGTTCACATACCTCGCGACGATTATCGACAATTAGCAAATAGCTCCAAAGATCAGTAACCTCGCTAGCCTTTTCCACCCTTCCAGGTAGAATACGCTACTCGTAGTATTTCAACCTATAAAGGCCACAAAACGTCTATCAACCTCTCGATCTCTTCGTAGAATATTTCTAAGTACAAGGTTCCTTATTCTACGGAAAATTCGCGACACCTCCCCGCATGACTACACAAATCTCCTCCCCTATCAAGGCCCGCTACCAAGCCAACAACTCCAAGGGGGTTACACGTTTAACCGGACGTGTACAACACTGCCCCACAAATATACTACAAGTCTACTGTAAATACAGTTTAATTCTATCAATCTTCTATCCTCATTTAATATACTCAAGTATAATTACTACAACATGTAATATCCAATTACAATAGGGGGACATAGATCATTACCTCGATAAGCCCAAAATTATCAAAGATTATATGTCGATCCTGAGCAACGTTTAGCTCCAACTCCTTACGCTCCAACCCGCTCCAAGCGACCCTTAGAAGTTTCTAAACAACTTCTCTTAACACTTCAACCAAGCTAGGAAGATTTTTCTAGGGTTTCACTTTGCGACTATTGGAATAAAGTAGTATTTCCGGGCTCCTAGTATTGAAATAACTTTGAAATACAACTAGGGATACTAGGCTAAGGTATTTGGGATTATACAACAATACACAAAGTATTTTCTACACAAGAGGGGGGAGGGACGAAAACACAAGCCTAAAGGGAGGGAGTATTTTGCCTTGGAAGACTTAAGTGTGGATGAAATTGGTCTTCAACTTAAGGGGGTATTTATAGAGGAATTAAGGGTCAAGATCTTATGCAAGTGTGTGGTCAAGATTGGGCCATGTGTGTGTGGGTCCCACCACACCACATGGCCAACGATTTCAAGCTCCAAGTGTAGTGGCCATTTCGGCGAGGGAATGATGGCTAGCCACTTGTCCTCCACCGGCCAAGGTGACACATGGGGTGACATGTCGCCCCGACTAAATCAAAATATTTCGTCTTTCGAAAATATCCAAAATACCGAAAATCTCAAAAACAAAGTGGGCCCCACAAAACCGTAAATTTCTCCCGTGGGCCCCACGTGACCATTTCCGAAAATAAAATCTCATAATTCTAATATAATCCAATAAGCCCAAATACCAAAACTGGGAATCCAATTCCCATTAACGAACCTTTTTCCTTCACAAAAACCGGAAACTTTTCCGTCGAAAAATCACATCTTTCTTCCTTTCTAATTTTTTCTGTCGTATTCTCGTACGTACGTCCTCACATACATACCCTGGAACTACGGGGTATAACATCCGATCTTGGGTGAACCACGGGTGCTCTTTGGAACTTCGTCCGGCTATCCTCATGCGGCCTGATCATGGCTAATGGCGGGCGTCTCCTCAGAACCCATCTCTCTGCTCCAGTGTGGGGACGGGGCGCAGGTATTGTGGTCTCAGTGGCCACTGCTGCGGCTCTAAACTCTGCTGGGGCCGGCGGCGTCGTAGAACTCGCCGTCTGAGGTATGGCCTCGGGTAAAGTCTGGGCCTGGGCCCTTGTGACCCTCGGTGCCCTACTAGCAGTCCACATAGTGCCACAGCATAACCAATGTAACCCCACATAGTGCCACAGCATAACCAAGAGCAAAATAGATATAACATAACTGGTCTTTTCTAGGCCGCTAATGATCGAAGCAAGACCATTCTCCCATAGTATCATTATGCGTGCCTAATACTGGAACTCCGCGATCGCATAGGCACATAGGCGCGTGAGGTATTCGCCGCATCGGGGATAGCTAACGCGGCATCATCCTCGATCCCGAAGTCCGCATAGTCCTATGGACGCGTGAGGTATTCTCGCATCGTAACACCCGGAGTGATCAATCATGGAACTCCGCGACTCGCGTAGGTCACATGGACGCGTTGTCACGCCCGAACCGGGCCCATGGCGGTGCCTTACCGGGCACCCTAGTGATACAACATCGGAGAAAATCGTGAAATAAAAACACTCATGAAAGAAACAATGAAATAAGCGAGCTAACCCAACGGTTACGCTTTTTGTACATAAATTAAAACTTGAGCGATTCATCCCTTACAAACTCGCCACAATACATACGGATGTCACGACCCGTTCGGGGCGTGGATCGTGCCTTCAGGGCACCCAAGTAGTCATACATCAGTAATCGTGAAATATAAAGCAAGACATGAAACGATTTATAAAATAAGACCACGGTTTATGCGAGAAAACATCGCCTTCGGCATATATATATAAACATGGTTTAGCGATTACATCCGACACTGCATACATGACTACAGACCTCTGAAATATACAACTATGGCGGGACGGGGCCGCCATACCGATCAGACAAAACTATCTACAACGGGAGATCATACCCCAAAGTAGAGCCTCGGAAAAGATGGAGCTCCGACACCAACGTAGAGATCTAAGAATGTGGATCTAGCACTGCTTGCCCTTACTGCGGCATGAGCAGCCCCAGGAGGTCGATAACAGTACTAAGTATATGAAAGCGTAAAATACTTAAATGAAACATATCATTTCAAAAAGCAGTTTTGCAAGTATGTATGAAACAACGAGGAAACCGCATAGTGCACATCACAAACAAGAGCGTGATAGGTAAAGCGTAAGGTCTTTTCTAGGCTGCGAATGATCGAGCAGGCCAATTGCGTAGTATCACCATGCAAGCCTAATCCTCGACTCCGTAGTCCGCATAGGCCAATTACATAGCCGCATAGGGTATATAACCCGCGTCGAGGTAGCTACTCCTCGGCATCGCCCCGACTCGTCCGCACGCCACATAGACCGCGTGAGGTATAACCCGCACTAACCGGAACTCCGTAGCTCCGCATAGGTCCCTTGGACCGCGTAGGTATTCTCGAATCATGGTCCTGCATCGCGAGTCTACCCGCGTGGAGGCGCCAACCCCGGTAATATGTCAAGAGGTGAGTGATGTTACACTAACCTAACGACTTATCGTTAAACAACATAAGCACAACAAGAATACTCTTTTTCACAAGCGTTACAAGACACTAACACACATAGCATCATATCATGTCTACTTATCAAACCATCTTATTATTCTTTTCCACAATTCAATATAAGTCTGTTATAAACATAGGCAAACTGTTTCTTTTATCAATCTTAAGTGGTTATACTTAACTTCCCATAAGGCTAGTATAACTCTTAAGCTTCGCTTAAAAACCAATTAGTTCTCTTACATTAAAAATGATTGAGATTCTTTTGAAATGCTTTGGATCTTTATTATTCGTGCTTAAGCGTGAGGCATTCTTAGTAAGTGTTATTCGGGCTTAAGCCGTGAGGCATTCTTAGTAAGTATTATTCGGGCTTAAGTCAAAGACATTGCCGTAGTTATATTTTAGTTAACACGTATGCGTCTACCGTACTATATATATTGTAAAATATCATGCTTTAGGAAGAATCACATACCTTACCGTGAAAACCACGCCAGTTGAATATGTGTGCGCGAGAGTCACCTATAATAGTCACATATATCTATCAAAGACTACTCAAGGTCATTCTAAGCAGAGGGTTCACAATTCTATGGAAAGTTGGGCAGCACATCCCTACGGTGAGCTATATAAGTCTCATCAGAAAGCATTCTATGTAAATGCAGTTTGATTATTCTTCTTTAAACCCTTCTTTGTGGTAATTCAATTCTATTCTGTGATAATCTTAAGTATTTAATACTTATTCTAATACTACTACATGAAGTATTCTCTAATTCAAAGAGGGTTAGGATTAGTTACCTCGGTAAGCCCAATAATATCCTAGAAAAGTCGCTGAGCAAGGTTTTGCTCTAAGTTGTATGCTCCAAGAAACCTTAGAAGTTCTTCACAACTTCTAAGTACTAAGGTATTTGGGCTAGGGTATTTTGGGCATTATAACAATACAAGAAGGCAACTTTTCTACCAAGGGAGGGTAGGTTTTGGCTAGGCTAGGGGCCTCGGCCAAACTTCTTAGGCTAGAGCGGGGTATTCGGCGAGGGCCTTGAGGAGGGGAGGTGTTGGACGAAAAGGCTACAAAGGGAGAGGAGAGGATTTTCAAGACTTGGAAAGCTTTGTGGATGAAGAACTCTTCATCTTAAGGGGGGTATTTATAGCTCAAGCCTTGGCCAACCAATGGCCAAGATTAAGACAAGTGCAAGGCAAGTGTAGGGTGAGGATTAACTATACACAAATATCCTACTCTCTTGACTTGTGCACAAGGCACAAAAACGTGCCATTGCTAGTCCATTTCGTCCAAATGGGCGATTTGAAGTCCACCAATTGGAGGTGCCAAGTGTCGCCCTCGTTGGTCCAAAATGTTCGTCTCTCGGAAAAATCCGCAAAATAGAAATGGCATAGCGGAATTTATCCTACAAAGGCGTGGAAGCGTTTAGTCGGAAAACTATTCGTTTTGTGAGTTGTGCCCAAAAAATCGTCCAAGCCTAAACTTTAAGGCTAAACTTTTTGTACGTATTCCCTTACGTACATACTCTGGAAATACGGGGTATAACATTTTCCCCTCCTTAGAAACATTCGTCCCGAATGTTCCTTCCCAAGACAGTTAACGATAAGATTCTTCATAACTTAAACAGTTGTAAATGCCACACACGACCACAAAGCAACACTTAGGCAGAAACGATAACGAAAATTTACAAGTAGGAAAGTGAATTTACCTGGATGTATGGGGAATAGGTGAGGATACTTCCGCCTCATGTCCTCCTCGGCTTCCCACGTCATCTCCTCCCTGAGCTCGTTCCGCCACAAGACTTTGACGGAAGCCACGTCCTTGGTCGCGACGCCTAACGACGATCGACTATCGCTATGGGAATCTCCTCATACGATAACCCCTGATCACACCGACATCGTCGATCGGGTGTACACAGATGGATCCCGATACATCTCCTCAAAGATAGATACGTGAAAAACCGGATGCCGCCTCGGTCGGACAGATCCAACTCGTAAGCAACCTTGCCTACCTGCGGACAATGCGAAACGGCCCGATGTACCTAGAAGTGAGTTTCCTTCTTCCGAATCTCATCACACCGCCGTGGGTGGCACTAGAAAACCCAATCATGAACCTCGAACTCAAGATCCGACGACGATGATCTGCATCGACTTACATGCGACTCGAGCTATCAATAGCGCTCTCGGATAAGCTTCACCTTATCCATCACTGCTTGTACCAAATCTGGTCCCGCTTGCACTCGCCACATCGAACCAACCTATAGGCGTCTGCACTTCCTCATACAAGGCCTCATAAGGCGCCCATCGAATCTGGAGTGGTAGCTATTATTATACGCGAACTCAACTAGAGGCAAATGATCCTCCCAACTACCATGAAGTCAATAACACGGGCTCGCGAGATATCCTCGAAGTGCGGATAGTGCGCTCTGCTGTCCGTCTGCGTGGATGAAATGCGATTACTCGGGCTCACTGCGTCCCTAAACCCCTCGAAGGACCTCCAGTTAGCGTGGCGGGCTCCTGCATGCGATATGATCGAAGTAGGGACTCAATGCAGTCTGACGATCTCTCGGATGTAAAGTCTGGCATAATCCTCAGCAGAAAAAGTCGTCCTGACGGGAAGAAAGTGGGCTGATTTCGTCAGCCTGTCGACGATAACCCATATAGAATCATGTCTCCTCTGAGTGCGAGGTAATCCTGTGATGAAGTCCATGTTGATTACCTCACACTTCCGGTCGGGATCTCAATCGTCAGAACAAACCACGTGCCTCGGTGCTCTACCTTCACTGCGACAACCACGGGCTGAGCTACGAACTCGCAACGTCCTCTTCAAGCCATCCACCAATACACGGATCTAAGGTCGTGGTACATCGTGGTCGACCCGGATGGATAGAGTAACGCTGCAGTGTGCTTCCCAAGAACCTGCCGAAGTCTCAAACATCTGGAACACATGCGCCCTCAAACCTTAGCACCCGTCGTGCTACCTCAAAAGGACCCTTGCCCTCCCGAACAGCTGTATCACGATATCGAATCAAAGCTGGATCCTCGAACTGTTGCCTCTTCACCTCCTCAACGATGGAAGGCTCGGCAACCTCACAAACTCTAACCCCACTGCTATCAGAATCAATCAAACGGACACCAAGGCTCGCTAATCGGTGCAAATCACGAACCATGTCCCTCTCTCTGCCGCATCGATAGGCTCCCATCGACCTACGACTAAGAGCATCCGCCACAACATTGGCATTCCCGGGTGGTGCGGGATATCAACATCGTAATCCTTAAGCAACTCTAACCACCGTCTCGCCGTAAGTTCACTCCTCCGGTGAAGATATCTTTGGAGGCTCTTGTGGTGCAGTAAAAATATCCACGTGAACCCCATACAAATAGTGCCTCCAGATCTTCAAAGCGTGAATCACGGCCAACTCCAAATCATGGGTGGGGTAGTTCCTCTCGTGTTTCTTGGTGTCGGGATGCATATGCTATAACCCCGCCATGCTGCGTCAACACACATCCCAACCCGATGCTCGACGCGTCACAATACGACATAACCATCCGACCTGCGGAAGATTAAGAAGCGGGCGGTCGTCGGTCTCTCTTTCAAAGAATCGAAACCACGCTCCAAGCATCGATCCATCAAACTTGGCTGCCTTCGAGTCGGCTAGTCAATGGTGCGAAGATAAGCAAACTTCTCCACGAACCGCCGATAATATCCTGCAAGGCCCGAAGCTGCGAACCTCTGCCGGAGTAGTAGGTCTAGGCCAAGTCTGGCGCCTCGATCTTGGCCGTATCCACTCGAATGCCATCGGCCAGACAATATGCCCAAGAAACGCCATCAAGTCAACCAAAACTCACATTTGGAAAACTTGGCATACAATCGCTGGTCTGGAGAATCGGCCAAGATCGCCAAATGCTCGCGTACTCTGCTCTGGCGAGAATAAACCAAGATATCATCAATGAACACTATCACAAGCGTGT
Organism: Przewalskia tangutica; assembly: GCA_029844215.1. Taxonomy (NCBI): domain Eukaryota; kingdom Viridiplantae; phylum Streptophyta; class Magnoliopsida; order Solanales; family Solanaceae; genus Przewalskia; species Przewalskia tangutica. The sequence continues at coordinate 44,967,189 of CM056722.1, read as the reverse complement.
CCAAAATGGTTTGAACACTCGGTTCATCAAATCCATGAATACCGCCGAGCATTGGTCAACCAAAGACATGACCACGAACTCATAATGCCCGTCGGGTCTGAATGCGATCTAGGGACATCTACCTCTCGACTCGAACGATGATAGCCGATCGCGATCAATCTTGGAGAAACATCTCGCACCACCTGGCTGGTCGAACAAATCATCAATCACAGGAAGGGGTATCTGTTCTTAATGGTCACCTTGTTCACCTGTAATCAACACACGTGCGCGGCGTCGCCCTTCTTCTTCACGAACAATCTGGCGCTCCCGGGGAGAAACACTAGGCCCGATGAAGCCCTTCTCCGGCCAAATCTCTAAGCGATCCTTGACTCTCTCAACTCGGCGGTGCCATTACGTATGGCGGAATGGAAATAGGCGAGTGTCCGCAATATGTCAATACAAAACTCAATCTCCTCTCGGGAGGATACGGAGGTCATGCGAAACACGTGCGGGAACTCGTCGACTCAGGCGGTGAAAATCTGGTACGCGGCCCGATTATCAAACACCCGACGAGATGGTAGATATACCCGCCGCACCATCTTCCTAGCCTTGAGGTAGGAAATAAACCTACCCGCCGGCGATACCGTGCTCCTCACTCAACAACCGGCTCGCCGGAAACTGGAATCGTACTACTCTCTGCAATCTACATTGGCGTAGCAGAAGCTAGCCAATCCATCCCCATGATCACGTCGAAGTCAATCATCTCTAACTCTATCAAGTCGGCTGTGGTCCGACGTAAATGGTCACGGGACAAGCTCTAAATACGCCGAGCTACCATCGAATCACCCATGGCGTAGCTACCTCGAAAGGATCTATGGACTCGGGCTCTATCCCTATCCTACTAGCAACAAGGGAGATATATGGGGCAGAGTAGAACCGGATCTATCAAGGCATAAACATCAAACCCGAAGCGATAAGGTACCGTGGCGACATCGGTGAGGCCTCTCACGATCTGTCGGTGGACAAAGCATAAATGCGGTTACGAGGACCGCTAGAAGCTGAGACGCGCCACGACCTCTGCCGCGACCTGCGGTCCACGAGTACCTTGCCCTCCGGGCGAGTAAGCTGTCGGGGATGAAAAGACCGCGAAAGAACTCGTAGGTGACCCTACCATCGGCGCTTCCGCCCAGTCGGACGGTTCCTCGCATAGTGACCTGCGCCTGGCGAAACAAACTCCGTACCTGACTCGAAGTGGGATCTACGCGTCGGCCACCGAGGTGGTCCGTCGGCGATGCTCTGCGCTCTGGGCGTCTCAAGTCCAGGGCCCACAGTGCGCCCTCGAATATCTGGTGTCTTTGAGGGCGGCGAGTGCTTTGGGCTGGCGTGGTGCAAATCTAGGCTAGCTGCGAGGCCGCCCACGATAGCCACCAAAAGACCTGCGTCTGGTCTTCTGCTGCTGCTGTTAACCCGACGGTCTCTACGCTCCTCACATCCAAGAGCATGAGCTGCGTGCGGGTAATGTCCATACGGTGGAGAAAACCGCACATGACTCGGCCATATAGTCGTCTAGCGGTGACATAGCGGTGCACCTATCCTCCATATCTGCTACAATCTTTGGGACATATCGAGCCAATGAATCAAACTCGACATTGTACTCCACAGCGGTCGTCCTCTGCCTCGATGGTAAAAATCTACCAGCCAGCGCCCTCATCTGTGGAGGCAAGAAGTGAGTGAGGAAAGCCTCGAGAACTCATCCCAGTAGGCTGGGGGCGCGTACTCTCCCGGGATAACTCATGAATCAAACCAATCATTTGCGGTATCACGCGGCCGATGCGACCGAAGGTCACGGACTCTGTCTCTGAGGCCTTGATCACCCTCATGATCCTCTGAAGGCGACGGATGAACTCCTGCGGATCATCCTCGGCCTCGACGAAAAACTCGCGGGCTCTGACTCAAGAAATCTCGTAGCCTCAAACTATACGCCTCGGGTGTACCACGGTGCGGCCGTGGCTGGGCTAGGCCCAGGCTGCGCATCCGGCCTCTCTCGCCGTGTCGGGCCACAACTTTAGCCAATAGGTGGGCCGTCTCCTTGTACCCTAACTCCTCCGCCCGGTGTGGGGCGGGAGGTGTGGGTGCTGTGGTCTGTGTTGAAATGCGGCGTCATAGAACTCGTCGTCTCTGGTATAGACGGGCACGAGACCTCGTGACTCTGGGTGTCTGCTAGCTCCTCGGCTGCCTTGCCGCCACGGGCGGGTTGCCTTACGTGGAGGCATAATCATTACGAGAAAGGAATACGTTAGAGGGTCCAACCTATAACACAACTCTAAAGCACGATCTCGGAATGAGAAGAATGGAAACCAATCCTAAATATCCTATAGCCTCACGATTATTGGTGTGGTGCACAACACAGATAATCAAGACTCTACTAGATACGGTGCGTAGACACTTTCCGAGGATTAATCGCTCGATACCACTTTTGTCACGACCGTTCGGGGCGTGGTAGTGCCTCACGGGCACCCAGTAGTCATACATCGAGTAATCGGCGGAAATATAAAGCAAGACATGAAACAATTTATAAAATAAGACCACGATTTATGCGAGAAAACATCGCCTTTCGGCATATATATATAAACATGGTTTTAGCGATTACATCGACACTTTGTACAACATGACTACAGACCTCTAAGGAAATATACAACTATGGCGGGACGGGGCCCGCCATACCACCTGGCACAAAACTATCTACAACGGGAGATCATACCCAAAGTAGAGCCTCGGAAAGATGGAGCTCAGACACCAACGTAGAGATCCTAAGAATGTGGATCTAGCACTGCCTTGCCTTACTGCGGCATGAACGCAGCCCCGAAGGAGGTCGATAATGTACTAAGTATATGAAAGCGTAAAATACTTAAATGAAACATATCATTTCAAAAGCAGTTTTGCAAGTATGTATGAAACAACGAGGAAACCGCATAGTGCCGCATCACAAACAAGAGCGCAATAGGTAATCGTAATGTGTCTTTTCTAGGCTGCGAATGATCGGCAGGGCCAATTGCGTGTAGTATCACCATGCAAGCCTAATCACGGACTCCGTAGTCGCGTAGGCCAATCACATAGGCGCGTAGGGTATATAACCCGCATCGAGGTAGCTACTCCTCGGCATCGTCCCGACTCGTCGTCCGCATGGCCACATAGACGCGTGAGGTATAACCCGCACACTAACACGGAACTCCGTAGCTCGCGTAGGTCCCTTGGACCCGCGTAGGGTATTCTCGAATCATGGTCCCGCATCGCTGAGTCTACCGCGTCGGAGGCGCCAACCCCGTAATATGTCAAGAGGTGAGTGATGTTACACTAACCTAACAACTTATCGTTAAACAACATAAGCACAACAAGAATACTCTTTTTCACAAGCGTTACAAGACACTAACACACATAGCATCATATCATGTCTACTTATCAAACCATCTTATTATTCTTTTCACAATTCAATATAAGTCCGTTATAAACACATAGGCAAATTGTTTCTTTTATCAATCTTAAGTGGTTATACTTAACTTCCCATAAGGCTAGTATAACTCTTAAGCCGCTTAAAAACCAATTAGTTCTCTTACATTAAAAATGATTGAGATTCTTTTGAAATGCTTTCGATCTTTATTATTCAGGCTTAAGCGTGAGGCATTCTGTAAGTGTTATTCGAGCTTAAGCGTGAGGCATTCTGTAAGTATTATTCGAGCTTAAGTCAAAGACATTGCGTAGTTATATTTTAGTTAACACGTATGCGTCTGTACTATATATATTGTAAAATATCATGCTTTAGGAAGAATCACATACCTTACCGCGAAAACCACACTTGAGTTGAATATGTGCGCGAGAGACCTATAATAGTCAGATATCTATCAAAGACTACTCGAAGGTCATTCTAAGCAGAGGGTTCACAATTACATGGAAAGTTGGGCAGCACATCCACTGCGGTGAGCTATATAAGTCTCATGTGAAAACAGCCCTATGTAAATCTGATTTGATTATTCTTCTTTTAAACCGCCTCTTTGTAGTATGATTCAATTCTATTCTGTGATAATCTTCTAAGTATTTAATACTTATTCTAATACTACTACATGAAGTATTCTCTAATTCAAAAGAGGTTAGGATTAGTTACCTCGGTAAGCCAATAATATCCTAGAAAAGTCGCTGAGCAAGGTTTTGCTCTAAGTTGTATGCTCCAAGGAAACCTTAGAAGTTCTTCACAACTTCTACTAAGTACTAAGGTATTTGGGCTAGGGTATTTTGGGCATTATAACAATACAAAAAAGCAACTATTCTACCAAGGGAGGGGGGGTAGGTTTTGGCTAGGCTAGGGGGGGCCTCGGCCAAACTTCTTAGGCTAGAGGGGTATTCGGCCAAGGGCCTTCACAGGAGGGGAGGTGTTGGGCGAAAAGGCTACAAAGGGAGAGGAGAGGATTTTCAAGACTTGGAAAGCTTTGTGGATGAAGAACTCTTAAATCTTAAGGGGTATTTATAGGTCAGAAGTGGCCAACCAATGGCCAAGATTAAGACAAGTGCAAGGCAAGTGTAGGGTGAGGATTAACTATACACAAATATCTGCAACTCCTTGACTTGTGCCTGAAGGCACAAAAAGCGTGCCATTCTAGTCCATTTCGTCCAAATGGGCGATTTGAAGTCCACGATTGGAGGTGCCAAGTGTAAGCCCTCGTTGGTCCAAAATGTTTCGTCTCTCGGAAAAATCCATAAAAAATAGAAATGGCATAGCGGAATTTATCTGCCGTGGAAAGCGTTTCGTCGGAAAACTATTCGTTTTGTGAGTTGTGCCCAAAAAATCGTCCAAGCCTAAACTTTAAGGCTAAACTTTTTGTACGTATTCCCTTACGTACATACTCTGGAAATACGGGGTATAACAACAGACCTCTAAGAATTTGAAACCATAATGACGGGACAGGGCCCCGCCATGCCCCTGAATATACAAAAGTCTACTACTTCAGGGAACCGTACCACAGGACAAGCTTCCGGAGATATGGAGCTGTTATACCCCGTATTTCCAGAGTATGTACGTAAGGGAATACGTACGTACAAAAGTTTAGCCTTAAAGATAGGCCAAGTTCGAAATTTGTACACAACTCGCTAAAAGAATCGTTTTCCGACGAAACGTTTCCACAGCTTTCGTAGAGTAAATTCCGGCTATGCCATTTCTTATTTTTGCGGATTTTTCCGAGAGACGAAACATTTTGGACCAACGGGAGGGCAACACTTGGCACCCTCCCATTGATGGACTTGAATCGTCCATTGGACGAAAATGGAGAACATTGGCACGTTTTTGTGCCGTGGCACAAGTCAAGGAGGTGGTAGGATATTTGTGTTTAGTTAATCCTCACCCTACACGTGCCTTGCACTTGTCTTCATCTTGGCCATTGGTTGGCCAAGGCTTGAGCTATCAATACCCCCTTTGATGACGAGTTCTTCATCCACAAAGTTATCTGCCATGTCTAAAATTCCTCTCCTCTCCCAGTAGCCATTTCGTCCAAACACCTCCCCTCCTCGTGAAGGTGGCCTTGGCGAATACCCCTAGCCTCGCCGACATCTACCCCCCCTCCCTTGGTAGAAAAGTTGTCTTCTAGTATCGTTATAATGCCCAAAGTACCTAGCCCAAATCCCTTAGTCTTTGGTAGAAGTTGTGAAGAACTTCTAAGGTTTCTTAGCTAAGCGTCTGACTTAGGAGCTAAACCTTGCTCGGTAGCGACTTTATCTAGGATATTATTGGGCTTACAGGGTAATAATCCTAACCTCTTTTGAATTAGAGAATACTTCTTTGTTGTAGTATAAGGATAAGTATAAATACTTAGAAGAATATCACGAGAAAAGAATTGAACTATTACCACATTGAAGGTTTTAAAGAAGAATAATCACACTGTACTCATGAACTGTTTTCAGAAGACTTAAATAGCTCACGGGTAGGGTTGTGCTGCCCGACTTTCCGTAGAATTATGAACCCCACTGTTTAGAATGACCTCGAGTAGTCTTTGATAGATATCTGTGACTATTATAGGTGACTCTGCGCGACATATTGACTTGGCGGTGGTTTTATTTGAGAAGGTATGTGATTCTTCCTAAAGCATGATATTTTACAATATATAGTACGGTGAGCGTACATGTGTTAATCGAATAGTACTTATGGCAATGCCTCACGGCTTAAGCTCGAATAATACTTATGGCAATGCCTGCGCTTAAGCTTTGAATAATACTTATGCAATGCGATGCTTTGAATAACAAAGACGAAAACATTTCAAAAGAATATCGAATCATTTTTAACAGAAGATAAATATTTGGTTTTAAAACAAAGCTTAAGAGTTATACTAGCTTTATGGGAAGTTAGGTATAACAACTTAAGAAAGATGAAAAGGCATTTACTTGTTTGTTTATAAAAGCCTTGTATTGATTTACATTAAGTGTAGTAGGATTGTTTGATAAGTAGACATGTTATGATGCTACTGTGTTAGTGTCTTGTAATGCTTTGTGTAAAGGGGTCATTCTTGTTGTGCTTACGTTGCTAACCTGTAAGTCCGTTTATCGTTATTGTATCACCTACCCCGGACTTATTTATACCAGGGCTTGCCCTTGATGCGGGTCTATACGGCTATGCGGTGCGTGAGACTATGCGAGCAGCGGTATGCTCGAGATTGATCATTCCGGCGTTTAGCCTGATCGGGGATTCCTATGCGTCCGCTGAGACTATGCGGTCTTTTGAGGCTATGCGCGTGCGGGAGCCTAGGCGGATCTGGGGTTAGCTGCCCCGATCGAGGTATACCTCATGCGGTGCAATGTGTGACTATGCGGTGCGGAAGTCGGGACTAGGCACGCAGAATGATACTATGGGCGATTGGCCTTGCTTCGATCATTCGCGGCCTAGACTAGACCTGTTACAGTTTTCCTAGTACTGTTATTGTTTGTGATATGGTACTATGTGCAATTGAACTGATTGTATTTGTGAAAAGGTTTTAAATACTTTGATTTCATTTTAAAGTACTTTATAGTTTCACATACTTGGTACCTGTTATCTTGACCTCCGGGCCGCGTTACATCTGCGGTAAGAGCGGCAGTGCTAGATCCGCATCCTTAGGATCTCTTTGCATTGGTGTCGGGAGCTCCATCTTCTCCGAGGCTCTACTTTTGGTATGATCTCCTGTATTGTAGATAGTTTATACGATCGGGGTATGGCGGGCCTGTCCCGCCATAGTTGTATATTTCCTTAAGTGCAGAGTCATGTTATGCGATGTCGGATGTAGCTGCTAAACCTTGTTCATATATATGCCAAAGCGACGTTTGTTCACATAAGCGTGTCTTATTTTATAAAGCTGTTTCATGTCTTGTTTTATATTTCGCTGATTTCTCGATGTATGACTACTTGGGTGCCGATGAGCACGATCCGAACCCGGGCGAGTCGTGACAAAAGTGGTATCGAGCGATTAATCCTCGGAAAGTGTCTCTGACCGTATCTAGTAAGTCTTGATTATCGGTGTGTTGTGCACACAATCGTCGAGGCTATAGGATATTTAGATTGGTTTCCATTCTTCTCGTTACGAGATCGTGCTTTAGAGGCGTGTTATAGGTTGGACCCCTCTAACGTATTCCTTTCTGTAACGATTATGCCTCCACGTAAAGCAACCGGGCTGAAGAGCAAGGCGGCCGAGAGGCTGCTAGCGAGACACCCGAGTTACGAGGGCTCGGGCCCGATCTATACGAGGCGGCGAGTTCTATGGCGCCGGCCCAGCGAGACCACGATACCACACCTCGCCCCACGGCACAGGCGGAGAGTTAGGAGTACAGAGAGATGGCCCGGCTTTTGGCTAAAGTTGTGGCCCGTCTGAGAAGGCAGATCACGCGATTCCAGCTCAGCTCGATCGCGCCCGTAGTGCACGAGGCGAGATAGTTTGAGTGCGAGATTTCTTGAGTCAGCCCTTGAGTTTCTGGGTCGAGGCGGAGGATGATCCGCAGGAGTTCATCCGTCACCGCAGAGGATTATCACGGGTGATCGTGGCTTGGAGGCGAGGTGTGACATTCGGTTCGCGTCGGCCGCGTGACACCGCGATCGATTGGTTTGATTCATGGGAGCTTTCGGGAGAGCATGCACCTCAGCAGTATGGGATGAGTTTTGAGGCTTTTCTCACACTTCTTGCCTCCGCGGATGAGAGGGCACGAGTGATAGATTCTGGCTGCGAGACGGGGGACGCCGTCGAGAATACAATGTCGAGTTTGATTCTTTGGCTAGATATGTCCCAGCATTGGTAGCGATATGGAGGGCGGTACACCGCTACGCCACGGGCTAGATGATTATATGGCGAGTCATGTGCGGGTGTTTCTCTTCAGGGTATGGACATTACCGCATGCGAGCCCATGCACTAGGATGCGAGGAGCGCAGACGCCGGGTAAGCGATATCGCAGCGAGAAGAAGGCGAGCGGCGGTTCTTTTGGTGGTCCTCGGGGTGGCGGCATCGGTGAAGTCGGCATTGCACCACGGCCAGCGCGAGCGCTCCTACCTCATTTTCATCGGCCAGGCGGTCGGGGCGGTCGGGGCCCGGGACTTGATTTCGAGTAGCGAGGGTGCTAACCGTTGAGTGCGCTCGGTGTGCCCGTTGTGGCGAATACCATTCGGAGGCGTACTCGGGAGCTTGCTATACTTGTGGCGGCGGTCACTTTGCGAGTTTGTCCGGCCGGCGGCGGTAGGGCTCGGCCTACGAGTGCATTGCGCTTCTTCATCCCGAGCGATTACTCGCCCGGAGCAAGGTACACATGGATCAGCGGGTCGCGGCGGAGTCGTGCGCGAGTCGATTCTAGCGGTCCTCGAGAACCGCATATATGCTTTGTCGGTAAGCGGGATCGGAGGCCTCACGATGTCGTCCGCATTACCTTATCGGTTCTGGGTTTGATGTGTATGCTTTGATAGATCCGGTTCTACTCTGTCTATATATCTCCCTTGTTGCTAGTAGGATAGGGATAGAGCACGAGTCCATGGACCACTTTCGAGGTAGCTACGCGATGGGTGATTCGGTGGTAGCTCGACGGGTATATAGAGCTTGTCTGTGACCATTTACGATCGTCGAACCCTGGGACTTGATAGAGTTGGAGATGATTGACTTGACGTGATCATGGGGATGGATTGGCTAGCCTCTTGCTACGCCAATGTGGACTGCAGAGAGAGTAATGCGGTTCGATTTCACGAGGCCGGTTGTTGAGTGGGAGAGCACGGTATCGCCAGAGGTAGGTTTATTTCCTACCTCGAGGCTAGGAAGATGGTGCGAGAAGGGTATATCTACCATCGTTCGAGTGTTTGATCGAGGCTGCGGTACCAGATTTTGATCGGTTCCGTAGTCGTGAGTTCCCGCACGTGTTCCCGGATGACCTCCGGGTATCCTCCCGAGAGGGAGATTGAGTTTTGTATTGACATATTGCGGATACTCGGCCTATTTCCATTCCGCCATCTGAGAATGGCACTGCCAGTTGAGAGAAGTGAAGGATCGGCTTAGGGATTTGCTAGAAGAGCTTCATTAGGCCCAGTGTTTCTCCACGAAGCGCGGTATTGTTCGTGAAGAAGAAGGGCGGGGCAGCTGCGCATGTGTTGATTCTGACGGTGAACAAGGTGACCATTAAACGAATACCCCTTCCGAGATTGATGATTTGTTCGACCGATTGCGAGCGCGAGATGTTTCTCAAGATTGATCTGCGTTGGGCTATCATCGAGGTTCGTGTCGAGAGGTGGATGTCCTGATCGCATTCGGACGATGCGGGCATTATGAGTTCGAGTCATGTCTTTTGGGTTGACCAATGCTCGTGGTATTCATGGATTTGATGAACCGAGTGTTCAAACCATTTTGACACGTTTGTGATAGTGTTCATTGATGATATCTTGGTTTATTCGCTCGGGCGAGAGCGTGCGCGAGCATTTGAGGCTATCTTGCGATTCTCGAGACCAGATTATGCGCCAAGTTTTCCAAATGTGAGTTTTGGTTGACTTGATGGCGTTTCTTGGGCATATTATGGCTGATGGCATTCGAGTTGATCGGCGAATCGGCGATCGAGGACTTGCGAGACCTACTACTCAAACGAGGTTCGCGATTTTACGGGCCTTGCGAGTTATTATCGGTTCGTGGAGAAGTTTGCTTATCTGCACCATTGACTAGGTGACTCGGCGCCAAGTTTGATGGTGATGCTTGTGGCGGGGTTTCGATTCTTTGAAGGAGGAGACGGCCGCCCCGTTCTTACTCTTCGGAGGTCGGATGGTTATGTCGTGTATTGTGATGCGTCGGGCATCGGGTTGGGATGTGTATTGATGCAGCATGGCGGGGTTATAGCATATGCATCCGACGGTGAAGAAACACGGAGGAACTACCCGCATGATTTGGAGTTGGCGGTAGTGATTCACGCTTTGAAGATCTGGAGGCACTATTTGTATGGGGTTCACGTGGATATTTATACGGACCACAAGAGCCTCGGTATATCTTCACCGGAGGAGCTGAACTTACGGCGAGAGGCGGTGGTTAGAGTTGCTTAAGGATTACGATGTTGATATCCTATACCACGGGAAGGCGATGTTGTGGCGGATGCTCTTAGTCGTAGGTCGATGGGAGCCTATCGGATGTGCGACTAGAGAGGAGGGACATGGTTCGTGATTTGCATCGGTTAGCGAGCCTTGGTGTCCGTTTGATTGATTACGATAGCGGTGGGGTTAGAGTTCGTGAGGTTGCCGAGTCTTCCATCGTCGAGGAGGTGAAGAGCAGCGATTCGAGGATCCGGCTTTGATTCGATATCGTGATCTGACTCTTCGTGAGGGCAAGGGTCCTTGAGGTAGCACGATGGGGTGCTAAGGTTTGAGAAGCGGTATGTGTTCGGATGTTTGAGGACTTGGCGGAGTTCTTGGGAAGCACCACGGCGCGCGTTACTCTATCCGTCGGTCGACCAAGATGTACCACGACCTTAGATCGTGTATTGGTGGGATGGCTTGAAGAGGGGCGTTGCGAGTTCGTAGCTCGGTGCGTGTTGTCGGCAGTGAAGGTAGAGCACCGGAGGCACGGTGGTTTGTTCTGCGATAGAGATCGACACGGAAGTGGGAGGTAATCAACATGGACTTCATCACGGGATTACCTCGCACTCGGAGGAGACATGATTCTATATGGGTTATCGTCGGCGGTGAAATCAGCCCACTTTCTTCCGTCGGGACGACTTTTCGGTGAGGATTATGCGGACTTTACATCAGAGATCGTCGGACTACATGGAGTCCTACTTGATCATATCGCAGAGGAGCCCGGTTCACGGCTAACTTACGGAGGTCCTTCCGCAGGGTTTAGGACGCAGTGAGCACAGTCGCATTTCATCCACAGACAGACGGACGGCAGAGCGCACTATCCGACTGCGAGGATATCTTTGCGAGCTGTGTTATTGACTTCAGTGGTAGTTGGGAGGATCATTTGCCTCTAGTTGAGTTCGCGTATAATAATAGCTACCACTCCAGTATTCAGATGGCGCCTTACGAGGCCTTGTATGGGAGGAAGTGCGGTCGCCTATAGGTTGGTTCGATGTGGGCGAGGGCGGCTAGTGGGACCAGGTTGTACGAGCGATGGATAAGGTGAAGCTTATCCGAGGCGGCTATTCGACTCGAGTCGGCAAGTCGTATGCGGATCATCGTCGTCGGCATCTTGAGTTCGAGGTTCATGATTGGGTTTTCCTAAAGGTGTCACCCATGAAGGGTGTGATGAGATTCGGTAAGAAGGGAAGCTCGGCCCAGTACATCGGGCCGTTCAGTTGTCCGCGAGGTAGGCAAGGTTACTACGAGTTGGATCTGCCGTCCGTCTGGAAGCGGTGCATCCGGTGTTTCACGTATCTATCTTGAGGAGATGTATCGGGGATCCATCTAGGGTGCACCGATTGACGATGTCGGTGACCAGGGGCTATCGTATGAGAGATTCCCATGCGATAGTCGATCGTCGGAGTTAGGCGTCTGCGGACGAAGGGCGTGGCTTCGTCAAAGTCTTGTGGCGGAACGAGCTCGAGGAAGAGATGGCGTGGGAAGCCGAGGAGGACATGAGACAGAAGTATCCTCACCTATTCCCACACCTCGGGTAATTCACTTTCCTACTTGTAAATTTCCATTATCATTTATGCCTAAGTGTTGTTTTGTGGCGTGTGTGGCATTTGCTAGCTGTTTAAGCTTCGATAAGCGTATTGAGAAGGAACATTCGGGACGAATGTTTCTAAGGAGGAGAATGTTATACCGTATTTCCAGTATATGCGTGAGGAATACGTGCGTACAAAAGTTTAGCCTTAAAGATAGGCGAGTTCGAAATTTGTACACAACTCGCTAAAAGAATCGTTTTCGGCGAAGCGTTTCCACGACTTCGTAGAGTAAATTCGGCTATGCCATTTCTTATTTTGCGGATTTTTCCGAGAGGCGAAACATTTTGGACCAACGGGAGCAACACTTGGCACCCTCCCATTGATGGACTTGAATCGTCCATTGGGCGAAAATGGAGAAGCATTGGCACGTTTTTGTGCCATGGCACAAGTCAAGGAGTTGGTAGGATATTTGTGTTTAGTTAATCCTCACCTACACTTGCCTTGCACTTGTCTTCATCTTGGCCATTGGTTGGCAAGGCTTGAGCTATAAATACCCCCTTTGATGAAGAGTTCTTCATCCACAAAGTTATCTTCCAAGTCTAAAATCCTCTCCTCTCCCTTAGTAGCCATTTCGTCCAAACACCTCCCCTCCGCTTGTGAAGGTGGCCTTGGCGAATACCCCCTAGCCTGGCCGAAATCTACCCCACTCCTTGGTAGAAAAGTTGTCTTCTAGTATCGTTATAATGCCCAAAGTACCTAGCCCAAATCCCTTAGTCTTTGGTAGAAGTTGTGAAGAACTTCTAAGGTTTCTTGGAGCTCTGGGCGTACAACTTAGGAGCTAAACCTTGCTCGGTAGCGACTTTATCTAGGATATTATTGGGCTTACCAGGTAATAATCCTAACCCTCTTTTGAATTAGAGAATACTTCATGTTGTAGTATAAGGATAAGTATAAATACTTAGAAGAATATCACGAGAAAAGAATTGAACTATTACCACAGTTGAAGGTTTTAAAGAAGAATAATCACACTGTACTCACATAGAATTTGTTTTCATGAAGACTTAAATAGCTCATGGGTAGGGTTGTCTGCCCGACTTTCGTAGAATTATGAACCCACTGTTTAGAATGACCCTCGAGTAGTCTTTGATAGATATCTGTGACTATTATAGGTGACTCTGTGCGACATATTGACTTGGCGGTGGTTTTTATTTGAGAAGGTATGTGATTCTTCCTAAAGCATGATATTTTACAATATATAGTACGGTAGACGTACATGTGTTAACTGAATAGTACTTATGGCAATGCCTCACGGCTTAAGCCTGAATAATACTTATGGCAATGCCTCACGGCTTAAGCCTGAATAACAAAGAACTGAAAACATTTCAAAAGAATACTGAATCATTTTTAACAGAAGATAAATATTTGGTTTTGAAATCAAAGCTTAAGAGTTATCCTAGCTTTATGGGAAGTTAGGTATAACTTAAGAAAGATGAAAAGGCTGTTTACTTGTTTGTTTATAAAAGCCTTGTATTGATTTACGGTAAGTGTAGTAGGATTGTTTGATAAGTAGACATGTTATGATGCTACCTGTGTTAGTGTCTTGTAATGCTGTGTAAAGGGGTCATTCTTGCTGTGCTTACGTTGCTAACCGGTAAGTCCGTTGTACTGTTATTGTATCACCTACCCCCTTGACTTATTTATACCAAGGGCTTGCCCCCCTTGATGCGGGTCTATACGGCCTATGCGGTCTGTGAGACTATGCGGAGCAGCGGTATGCTCGAGATTGATCATTCGGGCGTTTAGCCTGATCGAGGATTCCTATGCGGTGCAGTGAGACTATGCGGTCTTTTGAGGCTATGCGGGCTGCGGGAGCCTAGGCGGATCTGGGGTTGCTGCCCCGATGCGAGTATACCTCATGCGGAGTGCATGTGTGACCTATGCGGTGCGGAAGTCGAGGACTAGGCACGCAGAATGATACTATGGGCGATTGGCCTTGCGATCATTCGCGGCCTAGACTAGACATTCTGATTTTCTAATCTTGTTATTGTTTGTGATATGGTACTATGTGCAATTGAACTGATTGTATTTGTGAAAAGGTTTTAAATACTTTGATTTCATTTTAAAGTACTTTATAGTTTCACATACTTGGTACCTGTTGTACTGACCTCCTTCGGGGGGCTGCGTTCATGCCGCAGGTAAGGGCAAGCAGGTGCTAGATCCGCATCCTTAGGATCTCTTTGCATTGGTGTCGGGAGCTCCGTCTTAGGAGGCTCTACTTTTGGTATGATCTCCTGTATTGTAGATAGTTTTATGCTGATCGAGGTATGGCGGGAACCACTGTCCGCCATAGTTGTATATTTCCTTAGAGGTGCTGTAGTCATGTTATGCGATTGTCGGATGTAGCTTGCTAAACCTTGTTCATATATATATGCGAAAGCGACGTTTATTCACATAAAGCGTATGTCTTATTTTATAAAGCTGTTTCATGTCTTGTTTTATATTTCAGTGATTTCTCGATGTATGACTACTTGGGTGCCGGTAAGGCACGATCCACGAACCGGGCGGGTCGTGGCGAGAGCTTTCCGAAGCAGAACAACGATCCTAAGAGAGTGGATCGACCAAGCTATGTACCTCGACTGCGGCGTGAGCGGCCCGAAAGAGGTCGATTACGGTACCAAGTATGTAAAGCGTAAATCGTAAATGAAATCATAATAGTCTATATAAAGCGAGGAGACATGTATGATAACCAAACTACGATTACAACACATATGATCCACGTCAAGTCGAGGACTCGCGCGTAAAGTCATCACTCAAATACAACCCGGGAATTTAACGCACAATGGCCACGTGCCCGACATCTCACCTCGGTATAAGCATGGCCATGGAACCATCCTAGTGGGCCCATACCGTGGACCATCAGCGTGTCGGTATGCCCAAAGGAGTCAACAAGATAACAATCCCACGGAAGCGTACGTGGGCCACCCAAACGTCGGTATGTCCAAACAACTAACGGATAATACTCGCTGTGGGCATGCGTACGTGGGCTACCCAACGTGTCATTATGTCCATCAATCACCCACAAGATAATACTCACCGTGGAAGCATACGGTGGGCTACCCAACGTGTCGGTATGTCCGCAATCAACGGATAATGGCCCTCCAACGAGACGCGGTAGCACAAAGAATACAACACTTGCACAACAAAAACTATCACTACAAGCATATGCGGTTCAACGTACTTTCATTCCTTCAAAACAAAGACCTCTTTCTCATAAGCGCCACCCGATACTAACACGTAGTATCGAACACATTCAGGTTTAAATCAAGCACTTTAAACACTTTTTAGCACAACATCAAGTATCGATCTAAATCAATTATAAAAACCATTCCTTTGTTTCGTAAAGTCGTTATAATTAACTTCCCATAAAGCTATTATAACACTTTATGTTTTAAAACAATACAAGACAAAACCATGCCTTTCTTTTAAAACAAAACACTTCCAATTCTTAAGTCTCTTTTCTTTTAGAAAATCGAATTCCTTACTTTGGAATTTTTAAGAAGATCAAAACGATTACAATAATTCTTATTAGGCGACCGTGATCTAGGAAATGTAATACAATTTTGTCTTATCTTAGCTTCTATGCGGATGGAGGTTTCTCTTGGTTTTAATATGATTAATTGTCATTACTTCTTTCCTCTATCGGCCTGCATTGGCTTGTTCGATCCTTATTCCCATTTCGAAATTTGTAACATTATTCTTTTAAAAACCAAGTATTCATTTCTCACGAATTAGGTTTCACACTTTTGACACCATTTAAGTCAAATCACTTGTCCTTTGAAATCAACAAAACATTCTTTTACTTACATAAAGTGGTTATAACCAACTTCCCATAAAGCCGTTATAACACTTTATGTTTTAACCAACCAATTACAACTATAAGCCCATGAGATCAATAGGGCTTATTCTTTAACAACAAGTACTTATTACTAACGAATAAGATTTTCCTATTCTTTCAACAATCAAGACCCTTACAATTCATATCAAGTCAAGGCACAAAGAGAATTTTAATTCCTTTAACACACGTCATCTCTTGCTATATATTTCACAAATAGTCATGTGAAGAGGATAGGAAGAATCACATACCTCGCGACGATTGTTGTGATAAGCAAAATGCTCCACAAAGACTATCGCCTTAAGTAGAATATGCTACCGTAGTACTTCAATCCTATAAGGGTCATAAAGCGTCTATCAAACTCTAGCTTGAGCGTAGAATAACTAAGTGCAAAGTCCCCAAATCCTACGACAATTTGGACGGCACTTCCTTTGTTTCTACTAACTTGCCACCTTTGCTAAGGTCGAATTCAATAACCCAACGCCCCACAATAAACCAACCTTAAACCCCTTTCAAATCTTTCCAATCCAAGTTCTTAGGTCCAACATGATATCTAGCCCTAGACATCTTCAACAATTACAATCTCCCTTTACAACATGCGACGTCCCAATTAGAAAACCAATTGAAGTTACAATCTTAAGGCTAACATGCCCATTTCAGTTTTTAACAAGACAACAAGATCCAAATCTATACAATATAAAACAGCCTCAGGCTCAACTCTATACTACTACAATATAACAGCCTTAGGCTCAACTCTAAACTACTAAAATAAAACAACCTCAGGCTCACATCTATACTACTAAAATAAAACAGCCTTAGGCTCATAACTAAGAGAAAGGGGAAACTTTTACCTTAAGGAATAGTCCACAAAAGCCCCTTTTTCTTCCACCTCTTTCCGTCAAAAATCGCCCACCAGCGTTACCCACAAGTTTACCCACGCTTTTTCTTCTTGCCGCCGCTCCAACAATCTATTCTAAAGCTAGGTTTCCTTCCAAAAACTAGAGAGAAGGGAGAGGGTTTTTCTTAGGAGGGTTTTGAAATGAAATGAAATGGAATGGCCAAGTCTTCCAAGACTTGGCCCTAAAATAGGACCACTTACTGATAAAAGGATGGGAGGACACTTGTCACCCTCCCATAGGTTATAAACGAAATACCCCTGTTTTTCGTCACTGCTGAAAATCCGCCTCGGCGCGCGCCGCCCGGCGCCGCGCTCCACTTCCAAAATAAATCTTCCGCATGTCGGTAGCGCGACCACGCGTCGGCGCGGCGCGCAACCTGCGACCCCGGAACAACCGGCGCGCGACCACTGCATTCGCGCGCTGCACTTCACGAAGCAGCTGCTGCGGCTTGCGCGCAAACTTGAAACTTCCATAACTTTTGACTCCGATGTCAAATCGACGAACGGTTTGTTGCGTTGGGATCTAGATTTAACGGACTACACATTAGGCTTTTTTAAACACCTCGAAATTCTTAACAACTGGGGTACAACACTCCAAGGTAAACTAAAAATCCGTCCAACACATGTTTGCCAACTTATCTTAACTCCTTGAATTTACAGGTGTAACATTCTCCCCGCCAGAAACATTCGTCCGAATGTTCCTTCTAAGTCTCCAAAACGCAGACGTCGGTATAGTCTTCACTACTCCACTCACACAAGAATCAGTTATGCCACTCATGGACTTACCACTAGAAAAATACTCCCCACATACTATGTACTTCCGACAAGGATTACTGTAAAATCTTTTACTCTAGCCGGTCTTACCTCTAAAGTCTCGATTGTTATAAATTCTAAGGTTCAAAGTTTTTCTCATCCCCAGACTTACCCTCTTCACTAATCAGGCTTCTAAATCACACATTTTTAACACAAAGTTATCCGAACATAACACTTAACACATCACTATAATATCAATGCATACTAGTCTCTAGTGGGTTAAGAATATACCTGTAACTACTGCTTCACTTTCTCTTTCTGCCGTTCTACTCATGTTCCTTCCCTGCACGGCGCACAAAAGGAGGAGATGAATCGGCCATCGATCCAAGGTGAGTCTCTACATCCGCTATCTCTGGTTGGACAATTCCTGCCAAAATGGCCTGTCGCTTACAAAACAAACCCCATTCGGCCGACACTCCGCATGGAGCCTACCACAACGGCCACAACGAGGTAGGGGTGGTCCCATCTGACTAACGTCCCTGCTCCCCAAAACGAACACAGGAGCCACGGCTCGCTCACGAATTTCTGAGCGTCCAGGCGTGATGGAGCACTCTGTACTGGCTGAGGTAAATAACTAGCTCTTCTTGAAATTTGCTGCCTCGAAGGTCACGGAGGACTCTCATCACGGCCTCTTCTGGCGATCTTGGTTATTCCGCCGACCTCTACGTTCCTCACTGCCGCGATAGGCTGGATGCGGGCAATGTCCATGCCGGTGAAGAGCTCTGGATGTGCATCCTCCGCTAAATAATCATCGAGTCGGTGACATAACGGTGCACTCTATCCTCCATATTGGCCACCAGCGGGGACATACCGCCAATGAGTCAAACTCTACATTGTACTCCCGGTATGCGCCTCTTTGTCTTAGCATCAAAAATCATCGCCCGTCTTTGTTATACCCGTATTTCAGTATATGCGTGAGTGTGTACGTATTATAATTTGAGCCTTAAAGTAGGCTAGTTTCGAAATTTGTACACAAGTGCGAAAGGAGTCGTTTTTCGAAAACGTTTCCACGGCTTTCGTAGGGAATTTCGGCTATGTCATTTTTAATTTTTGCGGATTTTTCCGAGAGACGAAACATTTTGGACCAACAAGAGAGGCGACACTTGGCACCTCTCATTGGTGAAGTGTTGGGCGGTTTGGACGATTTGGGTGAGTGGGAGTAGGTAGGATATTTTGTGTTGTTTGGTGTGGTAGATGGATAAGGTGTACTTGGGTGAATCTTGGCCTTACACTTGTGTAGCACTTGGCTTAATCTTGGCCATTGGTTGGCCATTGGTTGGCCTATAAATACCACCCTAAGTTGAAGACTTCTTCATCCAAAATATTTCCTAAGTGTTTAAGCCTTCCTCTCTCTTGTGGTGTTCTCGTCTAGTCTCCTCCCCCCTTTGCAGAGCCCTCCCTTGTGAAGGCCTTGTTGGCGAGTAACCCCTAGCCTAGTTGTCTCGTATAAATACCCCTTGTTGTGGTATAGAAATACTCTCCTAGTATTGTTATAATGTCCAAATACCTTGCCCAAATACCTTGTAGTATTCCCAAGGTTACACTTATACAAGCCCGTAAAATACCGTTATATTTTCCTCGATCACTAAAACGAAACCCTAAGGAAATCTTCACCCGTTGTTGAAGTTGTAAGTAGAAGTTGGTTAGAACTTCTAAGGGTAGTTTGGAGCGGGTTGGAGCGCCACGGAGTTGGAGCTAAACCTTGCTCGAGGCGACTTTAAACTAGGATAATTTTGGGCTTATCGAGGTAAATATCTTGTCCCCTATTGTAATTGGAAATTACATAAGTGTTGAATATATAGTTGTTGTATACTATATATAGAATGAACTTAGTATTGTGGCAATGTCTTTTGACTTAAGCTGAAGAATGAAGAATTGAGCAGAGAATCACATAGAAGGATAATAAAGAGAAGAAGCGAATCAGAATTACCTAGGGCTGTATTACGATGAGACTTATGTAGCATTCTTGTGTAGTAGAATGTACGCGTCCGGTTAGGCGTGTTAACCACCGGTTGGCTTGGTAGCCACCGATAAAGGAGGAGATTTCTGTTTGCGGGAGGTCTTTGCCGAATTTTACGCTGATTATGGAGCGTTGAGATCTAGATGTTAATAAGCGCTGTGGCCTTATAGGTTGAAGTACTACGTGTGGAGTGATCCACAGCTTAGGAGTAGCCGGCGGTTTGAGGTACTTGGAGCGTTTTGCTATTAGTCGACAATCGTCGCGAGGTATGTGAACCTCTTCCTATCTCTTCTAGCATGATATGTGTGTAACTATGTAGTACGGTAGACGTACATGTGTTTAATGTATTTGATTGGTTTGAAACATAAAGTGTTATAACGGCTTTATGGGAAGTTGGTTATAACAGCTTTATGTAGGTAAGAAAATACTTTGTGGTTTTAAAAGGTAACTGGTGTGAATTATTAGTGGCTTGTTATAATAAAGAAACTTGATGTATTTCAAAAGATTTATAAATCGTTTTGAAGGGAGAGTAACACTTGGTTTTAAAGGTTTTAAAAAGAGTTATACTAGCTTTATGGGGAGTTAGGTATAATGTCTTAAGAGAGGTAAAGAAAATGGTTTACTGATGTTAGAAGTTAAGAGACTTGATCTTATAAGATAAGAGACTTAACTTATTTGTTTTAATGTGGATGTTTGTGTGAAACCTCATTCGTGAGTAATGAGTACTTGGTTTTATTTAAAGGGATAATGTTTCTTGATTTGGAAATCGAATGTGTATCGACGCACCAACTGCGGCGTTAATAAAGGAAAATGTATTGAATAATGATGTATCGTATTAAAACGGTAGAAACCTCCATCTGCATAGAAACTAAGATGAGACAAAATGATATTACATTTTCTAGATCATGGTCAGTAATAAGAATGTTGTAAACAAGAATAACCTACTCTCACGTAAGACATATATTACTCAATTGTTCTAAAAGGAATTAAGTGATTAAGTTTATGAACTATGAAACCATTTGAAAATGAGAAGCTTGGTAATTGAAACTAGGCAAACTGGAACTTAGGAAAAGAATGTTGTTACTTGATTTTGAAAAGGAATGTGGGTTGGTCATTCTAATACTACGGGTATCGGGTGACTTTTATAAAAGTAATGGATCTCTTTTAAAAGAATTTAACGTACGTAGTACTTTAGGGTTAAAACCCGGATTTTGTCATAAAATGAAAGTACTTTGAGTTGTGTATAACTTGCCTATGCTTGTTGTTGTGAAACTTGCCTATGCTTGTTGTTGTGAAACTTGCCTATGCTTGTTGTGATAGCCTTTGTTGTGCAAAGCGTTGTATTTCTGTGTTCTGGCGTCTCGATGGAGGTCGGTTGGTAGTTGAGAACTTACTTGGACGTGCCGGCAGTGACGGAGAAATTCCACGGGTACGTTCCTGTTGATAGTATTATTGTTGTTAATCGCTTTGGACATACTGACACGATGCGTAGCGCACGGGTATGCTTCCATTTTGGTTGAGGTCTTGTGGTTAATCGCTTTGGATATACTGACACGATGCGTAGCGCACGGGTATGTTTCCATTTGATTATCGCGCCTTGTGATTTCCTTTTTACATCCGACATGATCGTAGCGCACGGGTATCGTCCATTTGGAATGCTGTCCTATTGTTTCCACTGGACATCGACACGATCGTAGCGCCCGGGTATGCGTCCATTTGGAATGTTGTCTTATTGTTTCCCTTTGGACATTCTGACACGATGCGTAGCGCTGCGGGTATGCTTCCATTTGGATTCTTTGTCTTGTTGTTATCATATCATAGACTGCCGGCAGTGAGGAAGGTATTCCACGGGCATGATTGATGTTGTGGGCGTGAGACCCTGACTTGATATAACTGTTATATGTTGTGTACTGTAGTTTGGCTATCATACATGTCTCCTGCTTTGTATAGACTGTTATGATTTCATTCTGATATTATGCGATTTCACATACTTGGTACTGTTATCTTGACCTCCTTGAGGCTGCGTTCATCTGCAGTAGAGGTACATCGGTCGTGGATCCGCTCTTAGGATCTCATTTGAGGCGTTGGAAAGCTCCGTCCGCCTGAGGCTTATCTTTAGTATGTTTCCACGAGTTGTAGGTTCTTGTACATTCGGGGTATGGCGAGAGCCACTGTCCGTCATAGTTCTTGTAAATCTTAAGTGCATGCCTTTGTTGTGGCGGGGTTTGTAAAAGGATAAGCTGTTGGGTTTTTATGTATATATCTGAAAGCAATTGTTTGGTTGCTTTGTTTATTTATTATGTCTCTCATTTCATGTTTAAAGTTTTTATTTCATTGGTTTTCTCGATGTTGTATCACTAGGGTGCAGGGTAAGGCACGATCACGGGCCGGGTCGGGGTGTGACATAGTGGTATCGAGCGATTAATCCTCGGAAAGTATCTACTGAACCGTGTCTAGTAGAGTCTTGATTATCGGTGTGTTGTGCACTACATCTATAATCGAGGAGGCTATAGGACATTTAGGATTGGTTTCCATTCTTCTCATTCGAGATCGTGCCTTGAAAGTGTTGTAAGTTGGACCCTCAGCGTATCTCGTTTTTACGATTATGCCTCGCGCAAAACAACGAGCCCGAAGGGCAAGGCAGCGAGGAGGCGTTAGTGAGATCTGAGAGAGTGCAGCGCGAGCCGATGCATACGAGATAGTACTTGAGACGGCGAGTTTGGCGACACCGCCAAAGACCAGTGAGTTTAGAGCGCGGCAGAGTGCTGAGACTCTGATACACGAGCCTCGGTCCACGGCTGGAAGCGAGATGAGAGTACAAGCGAGATGGCGATTCTTGGCGAGTCGTGGCGAATATGAGATAGGCTGGATCACGGCGATTCAGATCCAGTAGCACCGTAGTTCACCCCGCGAGCGATTTGAGACTACGGGATTTTCGAGTGTAACCCTCCGAGTTTTATGGGTCGAGGCACGAGGATGATCGCGAGGAGTTCATCAAGCGATTCTGACGGATCGTGAGTGATCAAGCCGGAGACCGAGTCGGTGGTCTAGGTTCGCGTCGGTGCGTGATACGCGATCGGTGGTTTGATTCGTGGGAGCTCTCGGGAGAGAATGCACTTCCGGCCGTTGGGGCGAGTTTTCGGGGCCTTCTGGCACATTTCTTGCCTCGCGGATGAGGAGGGCTCGGTAAGCAGTTTTTGATGTTGAGGCGAGCGGGCGTCTGATTCGGGAGTACAACGTGGAGTTCGACTCGTTGGCGGTATGTTCCGCATTAGTAGCTAGTATGGAGGATAGGGTGCATCGCTACGTCAGGGCTAGATGATTATATGGTGAGTCTTGTGCGGGTGTTTCTCTTGGTAGGGCATGGACATTGCCGCGTGCGAGCTCGTGCACTAGGATGTGAGGCACGGAGAGGTCGACGGAATGACCAGGATCGGCAGAAGAGGGCCAGGACGGCAGGGTCCTTTGGTGACTTTCGAGGCGGACCGCCTCAGCAGCAGGCTAGTTATGTACCCCGCGATCTGAGTGGTCCTCCACCGTCTTGAGGAAGCGGTCGAGGGCTCGAGGTTGATTTAGGGAGAGCGGGGTGTTAACGGTGAAGCCACCTACCTCGTTGTGACCATTGTGGTAGACTCGTTTTGGAGAGTGTCGTGCTAAATGGGAGTTTGTTTTGCATGCGGCCAGCGAGGCCATTTGCGAGGCGTCAGGCCAAGGGAAGCACGGATGTTCTGACTCGACGCCCGGGATCGGTGGGTGGTTCGCCGCCCTACAGTTATGCGCCCTGCAGGGCGGGCCTATGATTAGAGAGGAGCGGTAGATTCAGGTATATCCCTAACCCTCTAGAGTTTTGTATGTATTGATGTTGTTGATGTGTTTAGTGTTATGTTTGGATAGCTGTGTGCTAAGATGTGATTTAGAAACACAGTTAGGGAAAAGGGTAAGTCACAGGTAGTGTGAAATGGAAGTGGTAGCTTTCGCGGCTGTATAAATAAGATTGTTCGGATCGGGGAACAAGAGCTTGATGCGTTAGTAGGTCGGGTTGGGGCCATGTTGCGGGCCAACCGCGACTGTTCGTGGTAGGGTCAGCTCTGGGTGGTCAGCGGTGGTAGGGTCACGCAGCGGTGCTAGGCCAGTTTTGGTAACCATCGTATGAGTTCGTGGATATGTTCGACCGAGCGGTCGTGAAGGCGGGAAGGGCCTTAAGGAAGATTGAGGCTAGTAGATGACCAAGTTTGGAGGTGGTGACTCCAAAGTTTTGGAAAGCGAAGCGATGGGGAGTATGGTGCATATACTAGAAGAGTTCAAGTGTTCGAGAAGGGCACGGCGAGTAAGGAAGGAAGAGAGCGTGTGTTATGTTTATGGCCGTGTGTGGCGGTGGAAACTTGTTAGAAGAACTTCATCTTTATCCGCCTTGAGAAGGAACATTCGGAACGAATGTTTCTAAGGAGGAGAATGTTATACCAGTATTTCAGTATATGCGTGAGTGTGTCGTATTATAATTTGAGCCTTAAAGTAGGCTAGTTTCGAAATTTGTACACAAGTGCAGAAAGGAGTCGTTTTTTAAAACGTTTCCACGCTTTCGTAGGGAATTTCCGGCTATGTCATTTTTAATTTTCGGATTTTCCAGAGGCGAAACATTTTGGACCAACAAGAGGCGACACTTGGCACCCTCTCATTGGTGAAGTGTTGGGCGGTTTGGGACGATTTGGGTGAGTGGGAGTAGGTAGGATATTTTGTGTTGTTTGGTGTGGTAGATGGATAAGGTGTACTTGGGTGAATCTTGGCCTTACACTTGTGTAGCACTTGGCTTAATCTTGGCCATTGGTTGGCCATTGGTTGGCTATAAATACCACCTAAGTTGAAGACTTCTTCATCAAAATATTTCCTAAGTGTTTAAGCCTTCCTCCCTCTCTTGTGGTGTTCTCGTCCTAGTCTCCTCCCCCGCTGTAGAGCCCTCCCCCTTGTGAAGGCCTTGTTGGCAGAGTAACCCCACTAGCCTAGTTGTCTCGTATAAATACCCTTGTTGTGGTATAGAAATACTCTCTAGTATTGTTATAATGTCAAATACCTTGGCCCAAATACCTTGTAGTATTCCCAAGGTTACACTTATACAAGCCAGAAAATACCGTTATATTTTCCCTCGATCACTAAAGCGAAACCCTAAGGAAATCTTCACCCGTTGTTGAAGTTGTAAGTAGAAGTTGGTTAGAACTTCTAAGGGTAGTTTGGAGGCGGGTTGGAGCGCGGAGTTGGAGCTAAACCTTGCTCGGGAGCGACTTTAAACTAGGATAATTTTGGGCTTATCGAGGTAAATATCTTGTCCCTATTGTAATTGGAAATTACATAAGTGTTGAATATATAGTTGTTGTATACTATATATAGAACCGAACTTAGTATTGTGGCAATGTTTTTGACTTAAGCTGAAGAATGAAGAATTGAGCAGTAATCACATAGAAGGATAATAAAGAGAAGAAGCGCTGTAATTACCTAGGGCTGTATTCTGATGAACTTATGTAGCATTCTTGTGTAGTAGAATTATGCTGCGTCGGTTAGGCGTGTTAACCCACTGGTTGGCTTGGTAGCCGACCTCGATAAAGGAGGAGATTTCTGTTTGTTGCGGGAGGTCTTTGCGAATTTTACGTAGATTATGGAGCGTTGAGATCTAGATGTTAATAAGCGCCTTGTGGCCTTATAGGTTGAAGTACTACGTGTGGAGTGATCCAGCTTAAGGAGTAGCCGACGGTTTGAGGCACTTGGAGCGTTTTGCTATTAGTCGACAATCGTCGCGAGGTATGTGAACCTCTTCCTATCTCTTCTAGCATGATATGTGTGTAACTATGTAGTACGGTAGGCGTACATGTGTTTAATGTATTTGATTGGTTTGAAACATAAAGTGTTATAACGGCTTTATGGGAAGTTGGTTATAACGACTTTATGTAGGTAAGAAAATACTTTGTGGTTTTAAAAGGTAAGCGGTGTGAATTATAAGCGGCTTGTTATAATAAAGAAACTTGATGTATTTCAAAAGATTTATAAATCGTTTTGAAGAGAGTAACACTTGGTTTTAAAGGTTTTAAAAAGAGTTATACTAGCTTTATGGGAGTTAGGTATAATGTCTTAAGAGAGGTAAAGAAAATGGTTTCTTGATGTTAGAAGTTAAGAGACTTGATCTTATAAGATAAGAGACTTAACTTATTTGTTTTAATGTGGATGTTTGTGTGAAACCTCATTCGTGAGTAATGAGTACTTGGTTTTATTTAAAGGGATAATGTTTCTTGATTTGGAAATCGAATGTGTATCGACAGGACCAACTGCGGCGTTAATAAAGGAAAATGTATTGAATAATGATGTATCGTATTAAAACCAGTAGAAACCTCCATCTGCATAGAAACTAAGATGAGACAAAATGATATTACATTTTCTAGATCATGGTCTTGTAATAAGAATGTTGTAAACAAGAATAACCTACTCTCACGTAAGACATATATTACTCAATTGTTCTAAAAGGAATTAAGTGATTAAGTTTATGAACTATGAAACCATTTGAAAATGAGAAGCTTGAGTAATTGAAACTAGGCAAAGCGGAACTTAGGAAAGAATGTTGTTACTTGATTTTGAAAAGGAATGTGGGTTGGTCATTCTAATACTACGAATTGTCGGGTGACTTTTATAAAAGTAATGGATCTCTTTTAAAAGAATTTAACGTCGTAGTACTTTAGGAGTTAAAACCGGATTTTGTCATAAAATGAAAGTACTTTGAGTTGTGTATAACTTGCCTATGCTTGTTGTTGTGAAACTTGCCTATGCTTGTTGTTGTGAAACTTGCCTATGCTTGTTGTGATAGCCTTTGTTGTGCAAAGCGTTGTATTTACGTGTTCTGGCGTCTCTCGATGGAGGGTCGGTTGCACAGTTGAGAACTTACTTGGGCGTCGGCGGTGGCGGAGAAATTCCGCAGATGCGTTCTGTTGATAGTATTATTGTTGTTAATCGCTTTGGACATCACGACACGATCGTGGCGCGGGTATGCTTCCATTTTGGTTGAGGTCTTGTAGTTAATCGCTTTGGATATCTTGACACGATCGTAGCGCGCGGGTATGTTTCCATTTGATTATCGCCTTGTGATTTCCTTTTGGACATATCGACACGATCGTAGCGCTGCGGGTATCGTCCATTTGGAATCTGTCTATTGTTTCCCTTTGGACATCACGACACGATCGTAGCGCGCGGGTATCGTCCATTTGGAATGTTGTCTTATTGTTTCCGCTTTGGACATCTGACACGATCGTAGCGCTGCGGGTATCTTCCATTTGGATTCTTTGTCTTGTTGTTATCATATCATAGGCTGGCGGTGAGGAAAGGTATTCCACGCATGATTGATGTTGTGGGCGTGAGACCACGACTTGATATAAGCGTTATATGTTGTATCTTGTAGTTTGGCTATCATACATGTCTCTGCTTTGTATATTTGTATGATTTCATTCTGATATTATGCTGATTTCACATACTTGGTACTGTTATCGACCTCGCCCTTGGGCTGCGTTCATCTGCGAGTAAGTACATCGATCGTGGATCCGCTCTTAGGATCTCATTTGTAGCGTTGGAAAGCTCAGTCCGCCGGAGGCTTATCTTTGGTATGTTTCCACGAGTTGTAGGTTCTTGTACATTCGGGGTATGGCGGGAGCCTGTCCGTCATAGTTCTTGTAAATCTTAAGTGCAGACCTTTGTTGTGGGCGGGGTTTGTAAAAGGATAAGCTGTTGGGTTTTATGTATATATCTGAAGGCAACTGTTTGGTTGCTGTTTATTTATTATGTCTCTCATTTCATGTTTAAAGTTTTTATTTCCGCTGGTTTTCTCTGATGTTGTATCACTAGGGTGCCCGGGGTAAGGCACCAGTCACGGGCCCGGAATTCGGGGTGTGACACGTGCCCTCCTCATCTGTGGAGGCAAGAAATGGCCAAGGAAAGCCTCTGAGAACTCACCCCAACCAGCTGGAGGTGCATGTTCCCCCCGGGACAACTCCCACGAATCAAACCGATCATTGCGGTATCACGCGGCCGATGTGAACAAAACCAGCGGCTCGGTCTCGAAGCCTTGATCACTCTCGCGATCGCGTGGCGTCGGATGAACTCCTGCGGATCATCCTCAGGCCTCGACCCGTAGAACTCAGGTGGGCAACAACTCAGAAAATCCCGTAGCCTCAAACTATCTGACCTCGGGTGAACTATGGGTACTACAGGAACTGGAATTGCTGCATCCAGTCTATCCTCGTGCCTGGCCACGATCCTGGCCAATAACTGGGCCATCTCGCGTAACCCATCTCCTGCCCGGTGCGGGCGGAGGCTCAGGTGTCGTAGTCTCAGGAGAGACCGATGCTGCTCTACTCGCAGCTCCCTCTGCTGCCTTGCCCTTCTGGGCTCTGGTTGCCTTGCGTGGAGGCATCACTGGTATACAAAGAACACGTCAGAGGGAGTACAACTTATAACACCGCTCTAAGGCACGATCTCAGAGTGAGAAGAATGGAAACCAATCCTAAATATCCTATAGCCTCCTTATTATAGATGTGGTGCACAACACACCGATAATCAAGACTCTACTGGATACGGTCTGTAGACACTCTCCGAGGATTAACTGCTTTGATACCACTTTTGTCACGACCCGAACCCGGGCCCGTGACTGGTGCCTTACCCCGGGCACCCTAGTGATACAACATCAGAGAAAATCAGCGGAAATAAAAACACTCATGAGAAAGCGATGAAATAAGAAAGCGAAGCTAACCCAATGGTTACCTTTTTGTACATAAATTAAAACTTGAGCAGTTACATCCACTTACAAACACCTTGGCAATTACTCTGCACCTCTAAATTTGAAACTATAATGTGGGACGGGGCCCGCCATGCCCCTGAATATACAAAAGTCTACTACTTGAGGAACCGTACCACGGGACAAGCTTAGGAGATATGGAGCTTTCAGAGAACCGAACAGCGATCTAAGAGAGTGGATCGGCAAGCTATGTACCTCAACTGCGACATGAACGCAGCCCGAAGAAGTCGATGCAACAAGTACCAAGTATGTGAAGCGTAAAATCACGTAAATGAAATCATAATAGTCTATATAAAGCGGGAGACATGTATGATAACCAAACTACATTACACCACATACTTGATCACGTCAAGTAAGGGACTCGAGCAGTAAAGTCATCACTCAAATACAACCGGGAATTTAACGCCTGATGGACACATGCCCGGCATCTCACCTCGGTATAAGCATGGCCATGGAACCATCTAGTGGGCCCATACGTGGACCATCCAGCGTGTCGGTATGCCCAAAGGAGTCAACAAGATAACAATCCTGTGGAAGCATACGTGGGCCACCCAACGCGTCGGTATGTCCAAACAACTAACGGATAATACTCACTGTGGGCGATACCGTGGGCTACCCAGCGTGTCGATATTTCCATCAATCAACCACAAGATAATACTCACGTGGAAGCATACGTGGGCTACCCAACGTGTCGGTATGTCCACCAATCAACGGATAAGCGGCCCTCAACGAGAGCGGTAGCACAAACAACAACACTTGCACAACAAAAGCTATCACAACAAGCATAGGCGGTTCAGCGTGCTTTCATTCCTTCAAAACAAAGACCTCTTTCTACATAAGCGCCACCCGATACTAACACCCGTAGTATCGAACACATTCAGGTTTAAATCAAGCACTTTAAACACTTTTGAGCACAACGTCAAGTATCCCAATCTAAATCCAATTATAAAAACCATTCCTTTGTTTTCGTAAAGTCGTTATAATTAACTTTCCATAAAGCTATTATAACACTTTATGTTTTAAAACAATACAAGACAAAACCATGCCTTTCTTTTAAAACAAAACACTTCCAATTCTTAAGTCTCTTTTCTTTTAGAAAATCGAATTCCTTACTTTGGAATTTTTAAGAAGATCAAAACCTGATTACAATAATTCTTATTAGAGCAGCCATGATCTAGGAAATGTAATACAATTTTGTCTTATCTTAGCTTCTATGCAGATGGAGGTTTCTACTGGTTTTAATATGATTAATTGTCATTACTTCTTTCCTTTATCGACGTTGCATTGGCTTGTTCGATCCTTATTCCCATTTCCGAAATTTGTAACATTATTCTTTTAAAAACCAAGTATTTATTTCTCACGAATTAGGTTTCACACTTTTTGACACCATTTAAGTCAAATCACTTGTCCTTTGAAATCAACAAAACATTCTTTTACTTACATAAAGTGGTTATAACCAACTTTCCATAAAGCCGTTATAACACTTTATGTTTTAACCCAACCAATTAAAACTATAAGCCCTTATGAGATCAAGAGGGCTTATTCTTTAACAACCAAGTACTTATTACTAACGAATAAGATTTTCCTATTCTTTCAACAATCAAGACCCTTACAATTCATATCAAGTCAAGGCACAAAAGGGAATTTTAATTCCTTTAACACACGTGCATCTACTGCACTATATATTTCACAAATAGTCATGCTGAAGAGGATAGGAAGAATCACATACCTCGCGACGATTGTTGACAATAAGCAAAATGCTCCACAGTACTATCGCCCTTAAGTAGAATATGCTACCGTAGTACTTCAATCCTATAAGGGTCATAAAACGTCTATCAAACTCTAGCTTCGAACGTAGAATAACTATGTGCAAAGTCCCCAAATCCTACGACAATTTGGACGACACTTCCTTTGTTTCTACTAACTTGCCACCTTTGCTAAGGTCGAATTCAATAACCCAACGCCCCACAATAAACCAACCTTAAACCCCTTTCAAATCTTTCCAATCCAAGTTCTTAGGTCCAACATGATATCTAGCCCTAGACATCTTCAACAATTACAATCTCCCTTTACAACATGCGACGTCCCAATTAGAAAACCAATTGAAGTTACAATCTTAAGGCTAACATGCCCATTTCAGTTTTTAACAAGACAACAAGATCCAAATCTATACAATATAAAAGCGACCTCGGGCTCAACTCTATACTACTACAATATAACGACCTTAGGCTCAACTCTAAACTACTAAAATAAAAGCGACCTCAGCTCACATCTATACTACTAAAATAAAAGCGACCTTAGGCTCATAACCAAGAGAAAGGGAAACTTTTACCTTAAGGAATAGCCCACAAAGACCACTTTTCTTCCACTCTTTCGTCAAAATCGCCCACCGTTACCACAAGTTTACCACACTTTTCTTCTTGCGCTGTCACGACCCGACCGGGCGCATGGTGCCCTACCTGGGCACCCTGTTCAGGTATACGTCAGAGAATAGCAGCGGAACATACATGAAACTTTTAAAATAAAATAACGAGAAAATAAACCACAGGCTAGCCGATAAGGCTACCTTCCTGGACACATATACATATACATAACAACAGCAGTTACATCCCTTTCTTTTTACAAACCAACCCACAACATGTGACTACAGACCTCTAGGAATTACAACTGCGGCGGGACAGGGCCCCGCCATACCCTGAATGTACATAAGTCTACCACATCGTGAAACCGTACCAAAAGATAAGCCTCGGAGTGAAAGGAGCTTCTTTCCAAAAACTGAACAGAGATCCTAAAAGAAAGGATCACCAACCTGTGTACCTATCACCTGCGGGCATGAGCGCGGCCCGAAGAAATCGATTCAGTACCGAATATGGAACAGAAATAAAATGCAATAACCAAATCATATCTGTATAAAAGAATGTCCTTTTAACTCCTGAAACCAATCATATATTAACCGTTCCTTTCCTTCTTTCGATAAGATTTAACAACATATTCTTACATACTTAAGAGTTTAATCCAGTCTTTTTCACATAACTTACATATCTTACATAACATAATCCGGCCCATTTGCGGGACACGGTGTACTGATGAATCATGTGACATAATCCGGCCCGCCTGTGGGGCTCGGTGTACTGTGGAATCATATAACATAATCCGGCCCGCCTGTGGGGCTCGGTGTACTGTGGAATCATATAACATAATCCGGCCCGCCTGTGGGGCTCGGTGTACTGTGGAATCATATAACATAATCCGGCCCGCCTGTGGGGCTCGGTGTACTGTGGAATCATATAACATAATCCGGCCCGCCTGTGGGGCTCGGTGTACTGTGGAATCATGTAGCATAATCCGGCCCGCCTGTGGAGCTCGGTGTAAGATGACATAACCCGGCCTATGTGTAGGCTCGGGGTAATATGGCGTAATCCGGCCTATGTGTAGGCTCGGTGTATCTCATAACGTGTCCGCCTATTTGTAGGCTCGGTGTATTTCATAACGTGTCCGGCCTATTCGTAGGCTCGGTGTATTTCATAACGTGTCCGGCCTATTTGTAGGCTCGGTGTATTCATAACGTGTCCGCCTATTTGTAGGCTCGGTGTGATTTTCCTTACATAACATTTTCAAACCATCTTTTCACTTCTTCTTAAGTCGTCATAACAACTTCCCATAAAGCTATTATAACAACCTTTCATTTTAGAGAACTTAAGACACTTTTATTCTTACAACATTAGGAAAACTAGATCCAAAATACTACGTACATACATACTTAAAAAGAATCATAGAACTCCTTTCTTTTTAAAGCTCAAGTCACATACTCTTTTGGAAGCCATCTTCTTATCTTTTGAAATAAATTAAGCCATACTTTGTAAAATTAAGTCATTTCCACTTATAAAATCAAGGCTTATAGCCTTAACACCTCGTAGCATACACTCTTTCAAATCATGTCGCTTATACTTTAGAAATCAAGTCTCATAGCTTGAAAAATAAAGTTTCATAATCCTTTAAAGAAAATCAAAGTTCATAGTCTTAAAACTTCATAACATACATTCTTTAAAGTCCGCTACTTATACTTGTAAAATCATGTCATCTACACTTTTAAAACCAATCCCTTTTCACATATAAATTCAAGTCATTTTCAAACATAAAAATCAACTTACATACTTACTTTAAATAAATCAAGATACATAGCCCTTAAATCAAATCTCATAATTTCCTAACCATCCTTACCAACGTCTCCCATAAGACCTAGTAAGGACTTAGGACAATTTAAACATACTCTTAACTTAGATTCAACAATGTAAATACTTCTTAACTTCTAAGAGTAGAAGGAATCTTGAAATACTATCACATGGATATTTCATACGTAGGATTATGCCAAAGAAAGTAGAGGTTCACATACCTCGCGACGATTGTCGACAAGTAGCAAAATGCTCCAAAGTACTTCAACCTTGAGCTATTCCATTCTTCAAGTAGGATACGCTAGACTTAGTACTTCAACCTATCATGGTCACAATACGTCCATTAACCTCTTACTTTAAACGTAGAATATCCTAAGTGCCAAGTCACTAAATTCTACGGAAAATCGGACAGCACCTCCTTTGTTTTTACTAACTTTGCCACCTTTTTCAAGGCCGAATACAATAACCAAACAGCCCCAATTGGCTCACACAATCTATAAGGTAGTACAATACAAATAAATAACCATACAGCCCCAATTGGCTCACCTGATATAGACGGTAGTCCAATACAAATGACTAACAAACTACTAGTCCAATTTTCGGCCATAATGAATACAACAATACCAATTCTTATCCAATTTCCATTTCAATCCAAATTGGTAGCCTCACATGATATCAAGTCGCATTTGATTAAAACAACCATAATCTATAAGTCAATTACATGCGACGATTCTAACAACGATTAAATTGTAATCCAACTTAATCATGGCTTACATGTCATTTCGGATTTAGGCTACTACAATCCATAATACTTATAAAACTTCAACACATATACTTCATGCTAGTAAAATGTAAGGCTAACAACAAATACATAATCTTGTAACACTTAAAGAGAACAAGATTATACCTCCACGAATCTCAATCTAACTTCCAAATCCGAAGTCGCTCCTTAGTAGTTTAGAACCTCTTGAGACACTTCAATCCGCTTTTGAGACCCTTAGAACAACACCAACAACTTTCCTTCAACTTCCAATCCAAAACCTAGAAAGACCATTAGGTTTTTACTTTGCGACTAACAGAAAACTATCTTTTTCTGGAATTTTTCTATTGAGATACAGTTACATAACACTCATGAACCTTGGGTTAAAGTTTGGAGCTTAAAGAACAATCAACGAAAATTTTCCTCCTTGAGCTCACTAAAGCCGAGAGCTTCCCCCCCTTCTCTAAGTGTTGTAATATTTTTCTAAGTGTTTTGACAAAGTCTTGCTACTACTACTAGTATTATAAAGGGACATGGAGGGTCAAGATTCATACAAATGTGAGGCTTGGATGAGGTCTTAACAAATATCAAGACTAAAGTGGACCCATTGACTTGGTCAATATTGTCAAGCTCACTACATGGCAAGACTTGTTCATCCAAGACTTATGGTAAATGACCATTAGGGACATGCCCAATTCGACCAAGGCATACTAAGGGGGGGTGACACGTGTCGCCCTCCCATTCGTCATAATAATTCATTTTTCCGACAATTCCCAAAATTTCCGATAAATTTTTTACAAGTCTCAATTCTTAACACTTGCGAGTTCTTACGTACGTTCTTAAAACACGTCCTGTACACACGGGGTGTAACACCGCCGCTCCAACAATCTCCTCTAAAGCTAGGTTTCCTTCCAAAAACTAGAGAGAAGGGAGAGGGTTTTTCTTAGGAGGGTTTTGAAATGAAATGAAATGGAATGGCCAAGTCTTCCAAGACTTGGCCCTAAAATAGGACCACTTCACGATAAAAGGATGGGAGGACACTTGTCACCCTCCCATAGGTTATAAACGAAATACCCTGTTTTTCGTCACTTACTGCATAAAATCCGCCTCGGCGCGCGCCACTTCCAAAATAAATCTTCCGTGCCGTGCCAGCGGCCTGCATTCGGCGCGGCTGCAACCTGCGACCCCAGAACAACGGCGCGCGCGCATTCGCGTCCGGCGCCGCGGCTGTACCCTGATCAGCTGCTGCATTGCGCGCAAACTTGAAACTTCCATAACTTTTGACTCCGATGTCCAATCGACGAACGGTTTGTTGCGTTGGGATCTAGATTTAACGGACTACACATTAGGCTTTTTTTTTAAACACCTCGAAATTCTTAACAACTGGGGTACAACACTCCAAGGTAAACTAAAAAATCCGTCCAACACATGTTTGCCAACTTATCTTAACTCCTTGAATTTACGGGGTGTAACACGCATGAGGTATTCCTCGCATCGAGGGTGGCAAGTCCTCGACATCATAACAAGTCAGGGGGGTATGTGATATAATAGCAGTACAACGGGCTTATCGTTTAACAACGTAAGCTCAACAAGAATAACCCCCTTACTCAAACATCACAAGACACTAACACACGTAGCATCATAACATGTTTACTTATCAAACCATCTTACTACACTTTCCAGAAATCAATACAAGACTTTCATAAACAAATAAGTAAACCGTTCCTTTTATCTTTCTTAAGTCGTTATACCTAACTTCCCATAAAGCTAGTATAACTCTTAAGCTTTTAAAAGCAAGTATTACTTTTCTTTCAAAAATGATTCATAACTCTTTTGAAATATTTCCAAGATTCTTATCATTTAAAACTCAAGTCAAAAGACATCAAAGTAAACCAAGTTTAGTTAACACATGTACGTCTACCGTACTATATATATTTCAAAAGTATCATGCTCAAGAGGATAGGAAGAATCACATACTTCCTCGGCTCAATCCACCTGCCAAGTCGAATATGTCGCACGCAGAGTATCAACCTATAATAGTCAAATACGTCTATCAAAGTCTAGACTACTCTGTAGAATATTCTAAGCAGAAGGTTCTCTATTCTACGGAAAATTGGGCAGCATTTCCCTACCCGTCAAACTACACAAGTCTACTGTAAATACAACCCAATGTAAGTACAGTTCTGTTACACCCCGTAAGTCCAGGACAGGTATAAGAGAATGTATATAAGGAATCAAGACTTGGAAGTTAGTACGAAAGGAAAAATTGTTTTTCCGACGGAAAATCTTCCGGACGTCGGAAAGGAAAAATGTTCGTTGTTGAGAATTGGATTCTCAAAATACATTATTTGAAAAGTATGGAACTCTTAACCTTATGGAAATTAATTTTTACGGATTTGGTCACGTGGGGCCCACCCGAGGAATTTTATGTTTTGTGGGGCCCACGAGGGTTACGACATTTTATGGACGAATGAGAGGGAGACACGTGGCACCCCCACACTTGGTCTTGGTCGAAATGTGTAAGGGTAAAATGGTCATTTACCATGGTGGAAGATAAGTCTTGCTAGCTTGAGATTGTTGACCAAAGTCAACTTGCCACTTGTGCTTAATCCTTGTGATCTTCATCTTAGCCACCCATTTGTTTAAGTCTAAGCCATCCAATGTGTTATATAAGCATGCTACTAGTGCAAGACTAGTTTTCAACACTTAGAAAATATCACAACATGTCTTGTGCTTCATTGAGCTCTCGGGTTTGACATGGTATCCACACAAAATTTTTGTAGTTTTGATCCTTTGTTCACAAGACTTTAACCCAATGTCCCTAAGGGTATTGTAAGGATATCTCAATATAAAGATTTCGGAAAAACGACGTTTTCGTATTAGTCGCAAGGCGGAAACTTAAGGAGTTCTTCAACTTTGAAGTTGGAACTTGAAGATGAGTTCTTCATAGGCTTCTAAGGAGTGCTTGGAGCGGATTGGAACCTAAGGAAAGGAGCTAAGAATTGCTAAGGCGCGACTTTGAATCTTGGAAATTTTAAGGGCTTATAAAGGTATAAATTTTGTCGTTTTAGTAGTTAAGATTTACTTGTTGTAGTAGCTATGGATATTAGCAAGCATGAGGTGTTTATTATGAAGTTTGATAAGTATATTGGCTATTGGAACCCTAATCCGAAAACTAGCATGTTAGCTTTAAGATTACAATTCAAGTCGAGTATTAGTTTAAGTCGTCGCATGTTGTATAAAGAGGGAAATTGTAGTTGTTGAAGTTGTTTATGTCTATATAACATGTTAGACCTTAGAATTTGGAATTGAAAAAGAATTGGAAAAGAATTAGTGTTGTTGGTTATAAGATTGGCCGAGAATGGCTTGGATTTTTGTACTACTTGATATGAATTGTGGGGCGGAATTTTACACGTATTGTAAGGCGTGTAATCCCCTTTGATTGGTTGTTGTTTTGAGCCTTAAATGTGGCGTGTTGGTTACTGTATTCGGCCTTGAAAAAGGTGGCAAAGTGAGTAGAAACAAAGGAAGTGCTACCCGATTTTCCGTAGAATTAGAGACCGTATACTTAGTATTATTCTACGTTAGAGACTAGAAGTTGATAGTCTTGTTGTGACCATTATAGGTTGACACTTCTACGTACGGCGTATTCGGCTTAGCTTGTGGATTTAGCCGAAAAGGTATGTGAACTATCTCCTCTTCTAGCATGATTCCTTAAGATAAAGAAAGTATGTCCTACTCCTTAAATGATCAATTCCTTGGTTGTATTTGGATTGCCTAAAATAGAATTTGTTCTATGTACTTTCTTGATTGTACTTTGATGTTTAAATTGTAACTTGTATAATCCATTTCCTTAGTGAAGTTTGGATTCTTAAAAGTGAAAGTATTTTTCTTGAAGTACATAGAGTCTTGAAAAGGAAGGGGTTTCCAAATCTTTTGGCTAGTGCCTTGGTTCCAAAACCTAAGGGTTGTTATAATGACTTTAGGGGAGTCAAATGAGTGATTTACTTAATTGTTTTAAAAGAGGAGAAATGACATGATTTAAGTAGAAGAAACTTGTTTTCTAAATATTAAGAGACTTGAAGTATTTTGAAAGTTAAGAAACTTGATTTGTAAGTATGTGATACTTGGTATTAAGTATAAGTCTCTTGGTTATAAAAAGGAATGAATATGTCTAAAACCATAAAGGGTTATAACGGCTTTATGGGAAGTTGGTTATAACGGCTTTATGGAAGGTTAAGAAAGTTGTCTATTTTGATTATTAGGCATAAGTTGCCTAGATTGTGAAAATTTGAAGTTACTTGATTTCAAGCTTTGAAATGAGTTCTCTAAAAGTGTAGTAACTTACTTTGAAAAATAGACACACCTTGATACTACGGGTGTTAGTATCTTGGGATTTTACATATAAAGGAGTATTTTGAAAAGAATGTACGTACGTAGTACTTTGGCTTGTTTAATTGAGAATTATTCTATGTGTGCCTTGATAAGTACTTTGGCTTGTTTAATTGAGAATTATTCTATGTGTGCCTTGATAAGTACTTTGGCTTGTTTAATTGAGAATTATTCTATGTGTGCCTTGATAAGTACTTTGGCTTGTTTAATTGAGAATTGCCAACGTGTCTTTGGTGATAGCATTTGAGTACAAGTATTATGTTTTATTACGTTGCGACTCTCGGTTGGAGGGTGGTTTGCCTTGTTGTAAGTTTACTTGGAGCGTCTGCAAGCGGTGAGGTGGGATTCCACGGGTATGCTTCCATTATTTGTGTTACCCACGGTCACGCTTATACGATGTGGGATTCCGGCATGCGACGCGAGGATAATCCTGGACATGCTTATACGATGTGGGATTAGGGGCATGTGACCGATGGTCGGGTTAGATTCCGAATTTGTTTGTGTTACCCTGTCATTCTTATACGATGTGGGATGCCGGCATGCGACGCGAGGATACCTATGGTCATGCTTATACGATGTGGGATCGCCGGTATGCGACCACGAGGATACTCGCGACATCTTATACGATGTGGGATTAGGGCATGTGACCGAGGCGGGTTTGATTCGGTTGTTTGTATACCCACGGTCATGCTTATACGATGTGGGATTCCGGCATGCGACCACGAGGATACTCTGGATATGCTTATTGGTGTTATATTGTTATATCATGGACTGCCGACAGTGAGAAAGGATTCCACGGGCATGGTTGATATTATAGGCGTGATACCCATAGTTATATATGAGTAGTGACTTTGAGGCGCATCGTCCACGACTTGATATGTCGCTTATGTATTGTATCGTAGGTTGGCTATCATATATGTCTCTGCTTTGTTTAGGTTATGATTTCATTCACGATTTCTATTTCACATATTTGGTACATTCTTGTCTTGACCTCCTTGAGGCTGCGTTCATTCCATTGGTTTAGGTACGCGGTTTGGTGATCTGCAGTGTAGGACCGCCGAGTTTTGGATAGCTCCTTACATTGGGAGTTTATCTTTTTGGTATAAGTTCTTTCGATGCAGTGCTTTTTATGCGATTATGGAGTGCTGGGGCCTTGTCCCGTCATATTTCGGTAAAACTCTTAGAGGTCTGTATTCATATGTGGGATTGGACTCATGTACAGTGTAGTGTATTTTGAGTATGTATATTATGGCAGCCTTGTCGGCTTTGCCCTTGCACGTATGTTGATTTAAAAAAAAAAAAGGTGTTATTTAATTTCCGCAGTTTACCTAGTTGTTAAGGTAGAAGGGTGCCCAGGTAGGGGACCAGTCACGGGCCCGGGGTTCGGGGTGTGACAGAGTGGTATCAGAGCAGTCAGTCCTTGGAATGTCTACAGACCGTGTCTAGTAGAGTCTTGATTATCGGTGTGTTGCGCGCCACACTCATAAACATGAGGCTACATGACTATTAGGAGTTGGTTTCTATTCTTCTCACTCTAAGATCGTGCTATAGAGCTGTGTTAGTAAGATAATTCCTCTCTGACGTAATTTTGTGTTACAGCTATGCCTCGAGGAGAACACGGCCTGAAGGGCAAAGGAGTAGCAGGAGCTACTAGTCGACTCGAGAGTTGATAGGTCTTATGCCCGGGGTATCTGGATGTTGTTCATGATCGGCGAGTTAACCTGCGCCGAGTTTTGAGGCCCCAACACCAGAGCCTCCAGTTTCTCAGTTAGGAGAAGACTATAGGGTCATGAGGGAAGCAGTTAAACATTGGTGGATTGGGTTTGTAAGAACAAAGATGTACTGTTTTAATTTTGTATTATGTATATGTTACGAAAGGCGGCCTTATAGGCTAGCCGGTTAATGTCTATTGTCTAAATATGATTTTTATTTTAAGAGTTGTGTATGTTCCGCTGCTATTCTCTGATGTATACCTGTAAGGGGTGCCCAAGTAGGGCACCAGTCGCGGGCCCGGGGTCGGGTCGTGACACTAATATAGAAGTTGTTCTATATACTTCCTTGATTGTACTTGGATTGCCTAATATAGAAGTTGTTCTATATACTTCCTTGATTGTACTTGGATTGCCTAATATAGAAGTTGTTCTATATACTTCCTTGATTGTATTTTGGATGTTTAAATTGGAAGTTTTTATAATCCATTACCTTGACGAAATTTGGATTTTCAAAAGTGAAAGTGTTTTACTTAAGTACATAGAGTCTTAAAAAGGAAGTGGTTTCCAAATCTTTTGGATAGTGCCTTAGTTCCAAAACCTAAAGGTTGTTATAACGACTTTAGGGGAGTCAAAGGAGTGATTTACTTAATTGATTTAAAAGAGGAGAAATGACATGATTTAAAGAGAAGTAACTTGTTTTAAAGGTGTGAGTTACTTGAGATTTAAAAGTAGAAGCAACTTGATTTCTAAAGTTAAGAAACTTGGTTTCTAAAGTTAAGAGACTTGAAGTATTTTGAAAGTATATGATACTTGATTTTAAAAGTATAAGTCTTTTGGTTATAAAAAGAATGAATTTGTCTAAAACCATAAAGGGTTATAACGGCTTTATGGAAGGTTAAGAGAGTTGTCTATTTTGATTGATAGGCAGGAATTGCCTAGGTTGTGAAATTAGAAGTTACTTGGTTTCAAAGTATTGAAATGAACTTCTAAAGATGTAGTAACTTAATTTGAAAAATAGACATGCCTTGATACTACGGGTGTTAGTATCTTGGGGTTTTATATAAAAATGAGTCTTTTGAAAAGAATGGAAGTATGTAGTACTTAGGGTTAAAATCCCGGATTTTTATATAAAACGAAAGTGCCTTGAGTTTATAAAATGAAATTCATTTTTGTATGATAATGAAAGTCTGAAGATTTTATGAACTTGCATATGCTTGCTTGTGATAGCCTTTGAGTGCAAGTATTATATTTTTCTGTTACGCGACTCTCGATTGGAGGGTGTTTGTCTTGTTAATGAGTTTACTTGGGCGTGCAAGCGGTGATGGGGGATTCCACGGGTATGCTTCCATTATGATTGATCCTTGGACATGCTTATACGATGTGGGATTCCGGGGCATGCGACCAGGATGCGGGTTAGATTCCCGGATTGTTTTTATTACTCCTTGGACATGCTTATACGATGTGGGATTCCGGGGCATGCGACCAGGAGTCGGGTTAGATTCCCGGATTTTTTTGTATTACCCCATGAACATGCTTATACGATGTGGGATTCCGGGGCATGCGACCATGTTGGATATTGTTATTCCATGGACTAGCCCTTCATGAGGTTTAGTGACGCTGGATGGTCTGGTAGTTGTCTTTCGTACTTGCTCCCGTCGGTGGCTGACGCAGGATGGTCTGGTAGTTGGCTTTCGTACTTTCCCCCGTTAGTTCTATTGCACAGTTTGGTACGGTAGACTCCGGTAGATAGCTTTCTCACTTGCCCCGGTCATATCTCGTGACGACAGGCTGGATCTGGTAGTTACCTTTCGTACTTGCCCCGGTCAGTTGTTGACGCATGATGGATCTGGTAGTTGGCTTTCATACTTGCCCCGGTCAGTTTTATGATGCAGGCTGGATCTGGTGGTTCGCTTTCCTACTTGGCCCGTACAGTTTTTAGAACACAGGTGGGACTTGGTGTCCATGTATGCTTATTGGTGTTATATTATATCATGGACTGTCGGCAGTGAGGAAGGATTCCACGGGCATGATTGATGTTATGGGCGTGAGACCCATGGTTATATTTGAGTAATGACTTTGAGGGCATGCGTCCCTGATTTGACATGACTGCTTATGTATTGTGTACTGTAGTTTGGCTATCATACATGTCTCCTGTTTTGTATAGACTGTTATGATTTCATTACAGTATTTTCAGTTTCACATACTTGGTACATTCCCGTCTTCGACCTCCTTGAAGTGCGTTCAATCTGCGCGAGTTTAGGTACGCAGTTTGGTGATCTGCAGGTGTAGGACCCTTGCTCAGAGTTTTTGGATAGCTCCATCTGTTCAGGAGTTTATCATTTTGGTATAGATCCTTCATATAGACTTTGTACAGTTATGGGTACGGCG
Source organism: Przewalskia tangutica (assembly GCA_029844215.1). NCBI lineage: Eukaryota > Viridiplantae > Streptophyta > Magnoliopsida > Solanales > Solanaceae > Przewalskia > Przewalskia tangutica. Next base: position 44,925,282 of record CM056722.1, on the reverse strand, counting down.
GGGCCTTGTCTCGTCATATTTCAGTAAAACTCTTAGAGGTCTGTATTCATATGTGGGATTGGACTCATGTATAGTGTAGTGCCTTTTGATTATGTATATTATATGGCAGCCTTGTCGGCTTTGCCCTTGCATGTTCGTTGGTTTTAAAAAAAAACGAGGTGTTATTTAGTTCCGCGGTTTACTAGTGTCAGTTAGGTAGAAGGGTGCCCAGGTAGGGCACGATCCGAGCTTGGGTTTGGGGTGTGTCGAGTGGTATCGAGCGATCGATCCTCGGAATATCTACAGACCGTGTCTAGTAGAGTCTTGATTATCGGTGTGTTGCGCGCCACACCCATAAGCAGGAGGCTACAGGACATTTAGGAGTTGGTTTCTATTCTTCTCACTCTGAGATCGTGCCATAGAGCTGTGTTATTAAGATAATTCCTCTATGACGTATTATTGTGTTATAGTTATGCCTCGAGGAGAACAATCGCTCAGAAGGCAAAAGCGATGGCAGAGCTACGATCGGACTCGGAGAATTGATAGGGCTTATGCCTGTGGTATACCGGATATTGTCCGCGATCGGCGAGTTCTTCTGCGCCAGTTTTGAGGCCCCAAGACACGAGCCTCGGTTTCTCGATTAGGGAAGACTATAGGGTCATAAGGGAAGCAGTTATGTTATTGACCAAGATAGCGGTGCTACAGTTTCATCAGCAGGAGGTTATTCGGCCAGTACAGACAGGTGTATAGAGGATAGAGGGCCAACGCGGAAATCAGCGTAAGAGGGCTAGACCTGTTGGTTATCCCGGTGAGTTTTTGGACGAGCAGCCTCAGCAGCGAGTGAGATATTCGTCCCAACCTACCCAGGACATATCCCCACAGCTCACAGGTAGGAGATTTGTCCCCACAAGGTATTTAGGAGCCGGTCCGAGCTCCAGGGTTCGAAGTTCTCAGAGGAGCAGAGGATTTTCTCAGTCGAGGCCACCTATTCCTTAGTATTTCCGATGTAGTAATCGTCATTTGGGGAAATGCCATTATGGCACAGGTGTTTGTTTTTACTGTGTCCGTCCGAGCCATATAATGAGGGTATGTCCTTTTAGAAAGAGCACCGGTGATGTGGCTCATCCTATGAGGCCGGTGGTTGGTTCCTTTTCATCCACAAATGCGCCCGAGCGGTGTTGAGATGTCGATCGATCGTGGTAGAGGTCAGGGTGGAGTTTATAGTTCTGGCGATCCTTCGAACCGCATACATGACGTGGCTACTAGGCAGGATCAAGAGGCAACATCACATGGGGTTACATGTATATTTAGATTCTTTTGAATCATACATGCACTGATAGATTCAGATTCCACCCTAGCGTATATGTTTTCCCTTGTTCCTAGTAGTTGTAATTGATAGCACCACCAGAGGTAGGGATACTTTGATTAGTAAAGTGAAAAGTGAAGAATGTTGACAAAAATGATAATGTGAACTGAGACTATAGTTGTGTAGGGTTCACAGGTTGTAATTACCCCGTAACAGTGTAAAGATCGATAGTGGAGGATGTACAGTAGATATACTTCGGCCTATGTGACGAACCTCTAGTGAATAGGGGGATAGGGTGAGAAGTACCTTGAGATAAGAGAGAGATTTATTTCAGACTAAGAATGAGAAGTTAAGTGTGACGATGGGTCGGGTTATGGACTCATTTCGGGTCAGACGGTAGTATGAAATGGGGTGATGTCAGTTGGATATGGTCCCTCTATGTGATAGGGTCACGAGGATGCAAGGCTCAAGTCTAGTTAATCGTTGTAGAAGTTCGTGGATGCGTTCCACCGGAACCAGGTCGTGAGGGCCGAGAAGGGCCTTAACGGGAATGCAAGTAGCATAATGGCCAAGTTGGATAGTAACTCCAAGGATTGGAGAATAGAAACAATATTTGAAATTTTGAACATGTACTAAAATAAGTTTGGAAGTACGAGAAAGTATGACAAGTAAGAAAAGAAAGGAACAAGGGTTAAAAGAACTATAGTGGTTATAGTTATGAGTAATGAAGGTGCGTAGAGAAAATTCCTTTTAGGCCATGAGTGGAGGTTAATTGTGATGATACACACGCCTGAGGTTTAGTAACACTGTCCATAGGTGTTCGTGATTGAGATGCTACTGGTATTAGAGTTTACACCAGTGGGTAAACTAAGCTAGGCAGATTATGGGTTCATGTCCCAACTAGTTTGGTGACTAAGTGAGACAGAGAAGGGAAGTAACACGAGGGAACACATCAGTTAGATGAGGGGGAGTCCGACTGAAGGATTCAGATAATGTTAGTCCCATGACTTAGAATACGACAGGGCCATCCCTTTATACGGGAAAAAGAAAGGAACCTCTAAAAATCCCATTTTTGATAAGACTGTAACCTTCGAGTTTTGTGAGAAGGGACCGCGGATGGAAGGTCCATTGATATGTTTACGTATGTTATATGGTGGCCATGTGTGGCATCGTTGGTCTCGTGGAGAATTGATTGATAGGCATAGTAAAGAGACTATGCCGGAGTTTGTATAACTTGACAACCGACTTAGAACATTCGGGGACGAATGTTTCTAAGGGGGAAAGAATGTTACACCCCGTAATTCCAGGACATGTATAAAAGAATAGACACGAGAACACAAGACTTGAAAAATTGGTACAAAAGAAAGAATTGTTTTTCCGAAGGAAAATCTTCCGAACGTCGGAAAGGAAAAATGTTCGTTGATGAGAATTGGATTCTTAAAATGCATTATTTGAGGAGTATGGAATTTATTAACATTGTGGAATTTATTTTTACGGATTTGGTCACGTAGGGCCCACCCGAGAAATTTTACGTTTTGTGGGGCCCACAAGGGTTACAAAATTTTATGGACGAATGGGAGGGCGACACGTGTCACCCCCCCACATAGGCTTGCACGAATTGGACAAGGGTACTATTGTTACACCCCGTAAGTCCGGAACATGTATAAGAGAATGTACGAAAGGAAACAAGACTTGGAAATTAGTACGAAAGGAAGAATTGTTTTTCCGACGGAAAATCTTCCGAACGTCGGAAAGGAAACATGTTCGTTGTTGAGAATTGGATTCTCAAAAGGTATTATTTGAAGAGTATGGAACTCTTAACATTTTGGAAATTTATTTTTACGGATTTGGTCACGTGGGGCCCACCCGAGGAATTTTACATTTTTGTGGGGCCCACGAGGGTTACGGAATTTTATGGACGAATAAGAGGGCGACACGTGGCACACCCACATGGCTTGGTCGAAATTTATGCAAGGGTATAATGGTCATTGACCATGGTTGAAGATAAGTCTTCCAAAGCTTGACATTGTTGACAAGTCAACTTGTCCACCTAGGCTTGATCCAAGTGAAACTCATCCTAGCCTCACATTTGTTTAAGTCTAAGCCCTCCATTGTGTGTTATAAGGTTACTACTAGTGCAAGACTTGCCATTTAACACTTAGAGAAAAATCACACTAGTTGTTCTTCATGAACATGCTCTCGGCTTAGGTGCCATTCCCACACAAAAATTTTTAGTTTGTGATCCATTAGCCACAAGACTTTAAACCAAGGTTCCTAAGAGTATTGTAAGGTTATCTCAATAGAAAGATTTCGGAAAAAACGTATTTTTACGTTAGTCGCAAGGCGGAAACTAAGGGAGTTCTTCAACTTTGAAGTTGGAACTTGAAGATGTGTTCTTCATAGGCCTCTAAGGAGTGCTTGGAGCGGATTGGAACCTAAGGAAAGGAGCTAAGAATTTGCTAAGGAGCGACTTTGAGTCTTGGAATTTTTAAGGGCTTATAAAGGTATAATCTTGTCGTTTTAGTAGTTAAGATTGCTTATTGATTGTAGCTATGGATATTAGCAAGCATGAGTTATATATTATGTTGTTGGATTAGTGTATTGGCTATTGGAACCCTAATCCGAAAACTAGCATGTTTAGCTTTAAGATTGGAATTCAAGTTGATTATTAGTTTAAGTCGTCGCATGTTGAATAAAGAAGGAAATTGTAGTTGTTGAAGTTGTTTATGACTAAATAACATGTTGACCTAAGAACTTGAAATTGGAAAAGGATTGGAAAATACGTAGTGTTATTGGTTATATGTTGGCCGAGAATGGCTAGTGAAGTATTATACTATTTGGTATGAATTGTGGGGCGGAATTTTACACGTATTGTAAGGCGTGTAATCCCCTTTGTTTGGTTGTTGTTTGGAGCCTTAAATGTGGCGTGTTGGTTATTGTATTCGACCTTGAAAAAGGTGGCAAAGTGAGTAGAAACAAAGGAAGTGCTGCCCGATTTTCCGTAGAATTAGAGACCAAATACTTAGTATTATTCTACGTTAGAGACTAGAAGATTGATAGTCTTGTTGTGACCATTATAGGTTGAAACTTCTACGTACTGCGTATTCGGCTTAGCTTGAGGAATTAGCCGAAAAGGTATGTGAACTATTTCCTCTTCTAGCATGACTCCTTAAGAGAAAGAAAGTACGTCCTACTCCTTAAATGATCCATTCCTTGGTTGTATTTGGATTGCCTTAAGTAGAATTTGTTCTATGTACTTCATTTGATTGTACTTTGATGTTTAAATTGTAAGTTGTATAATCCATTGCCTTAGTGAAGTTGGATTCTTAAAAGTGAAAGTATTTTACTTAAAGTACATAGAGTCTTGAAAAGGAAGTGGTTTCCAAATCTTTTGGGCTAGTGCCTTAGTCCCAAAATCCTAAAGGTCATTATAATGACTTTAGGGGAGTCAAAGGAGTGATTTACTTAATTGTTTTAAAAGAGGAGAAATGACATGATTTAAGTGAAGTAACTTGTTTTAAAGGAGTGAGTTACTTGAGGTTTAAAAAGTAGAAGAAACTTGTTTTCTATATATTAAGAGACTTGAAGTGTTTTGAAAGTTAAGAACTTGATTTGTAAGTATGTGATACTTGGTTTTAATAGTATAAGTCTCTTGGTTATAAAAGGAATGGATATGTCTAAAACCATAAAGGATTATAACGACTTTATGGGAAGTTGGTTATAACGGCTTTATGGAAGGTTTAGAAAGTTGTCTATTTTGATTAATCGGCATAAGTTGCCTAGTTTGTGAAAATTTGAAGTTACTTGATTTCCAGCTTTGAAATGAGTTTCCAAAAGTATGGTAAATTACTTTGAAAAATAGACACGCCTTGATACTACGGGTGTTAGTATCTTGGGAATTTACATAAAAAAGAGTCTTTTGAAAAGAATGTACGTACGTAGTACTTTGGCTTGATAAATTGAGAATTTGTCTAAGTGTGCCCTGATAAGTACTTTGGCTTGTTAAATGAGAATTATTCTATTTGTGCCCTGATAAGTACTTTGGCTTGTTAAATGAGAATTATTCTATTTGTGCCCTGATAAGTACTTTGGCTTGTTAAATGAGAATTATTCTATTTGTGCCCTGATAAGTACTTTGGCTTGTCAAATGAGAATTATTCTATGTGTGCCTTGATAAGTACTTTGGCTTGGTTAATTGAGAATTATTTCCATGTGTGCCTTGATAAGTACTTGGCCTGATTAGTTGAGAATTGCCTATGCGTGCTGGAAATAGCCGGTTGTGTGCTATTGGTATATCAGTCATTTCGGGGTCATTCCCCGGGTTGTGGCATTTGCAGATTTCGTGGAATTGCTACCCACGATGCGAGGAATACCTCATGCGAGTCCGTAAGGGCTTATGCGGGTGAAATAGTCCCATGCGGGCGGGTCCAGCCTATGCGAGGAATACCTCATGAGAGTCCGTAAGGGCTTATGCGGGTGAAATAGTCCCATGCGAGGATACCTCACGCGTCCACGCGCCTATCGGGTGAAATAGTCCCGCGAGTAGGATGGCTAAATGATACTGCGCGCGGATGGTCTGTTTGATCATGAGCTTCCTATTTTATATTGTAAGGATACTCTGCTTACTCTCATTGTTAGTATGGCACAATGTGTTGTAATTTGATTATCATATATGTCCCGGTTGTTTGTGTTACCCATGGTTATGCTTTTACGATGTGGGATTCCGGCATGAGACCACGTGGTATTTAGGACACGTGGGACTTGGTGTTCATGTATCCTTATTGGTGTTATTACATCATGGATCGCCTAGGTGAGGAAGGATTCCACGCACGATTGATATTATGGGCGTGAGACCCATAGTTATATTTGAGTAGTGACTTTGAGGGCTGCGTCCCCGACTTGATATGACCGCTTATGTGTTATATCGTAGGTTGGCTATCATACATGTCTCCTGTTTTTTTAGATGTTATGATTTTATTACAAGATTTACTGCTCACATACTTGGTACATTCTTCGTACTGACCTCCTTCGGTGCGTTACATCTGCTTGAGTTTAGGTCTGTTGTTTGGTGATCGGCAGTGTAGGATCCTGCCGAGTTTTGGATAGCTTCTTACATTCGAGTTTATCTTTTTGGTATAAGTTCTTTCAAGATGTGCTTTTATGCAGATTATGGGTACGGCGAGGCCTTGTCCCGTCATAATTCAGTTTAACTCTTAGAGGTCTGTATTCATATGTGGGATTGGACTCATGTACGGTGTAGTGTCTTTTGTTTGTGTATATATGGTAGCCTTGTCGGCTTTGCCCTTGCACGTACATTGGTAAAAAAAAGAGGTATTATTTAAATTCCGCAGTTTTACTTAGTTGTTAAGGTAGAAGGGTGCCCAGGTAGGGTACCAGTCACGGGCCCGGGGTTCGGGGTGTGACAACTATGGTCAATGACCAATGTAGATGATCAACTCTTGACAAAGCTTGAGATAATTGACCAAGTCAACTTGCCACTTGACTAGATATTATGTATTCTTCATCCTAGCCACACAAATGTTGTAATATTTACCCTCCATTATTTTATATATACGTCACTAGTAGCAAGACTTAACTCACAACACTTAGAAAAATTTCACACATTCTTGTTCCTAAAGATGGCTCTCGGGTTTGAGTATTTCCACACAATTGTTTTTGCAATTGTGGTTAATTATTCACAAGACTTTAACCCAGGGTCCCTAAAGGTATTGTAAGGATATCTCTATAGAAAGATCTCGGAAAACGACGTTTCACGTTAGTCGCAAGGCGAAAACCTAAGTCATTTTCATAAGTTTTGATTGGAAATGGAAGAGAAGTTGTTTGTGAACTTCTGAAGGCTTCAAATAGCGGATTGGAGCGTGAAGGAAAGGAGCTAAGAATTGCTAAGGAGCGACTTTGAATCTTGGAATTTTATAAGGGCTTATCAAGGTAACAATCTTGTCGTTTTAGTAATTAAAGATTACTTATTGTTGTAGTTATGGATATTAGCAAGCATGAGATGTATATATTGAAGTTTGATAAGTGTTATGACTATTGGAACCACTAATCCGAAACTATCATGATTAGCCTTTGAGATTACAATTCAATTTGGTTATTAGTTTAGTCGCCGCATGTTATATAAAGAAGGAATTATAGTTGTTTAAGTTGTTTACGACTATATACCATGTTAGACTTAACAACTTGGATTGAAGAAGAATTAGAAAAGACTTTGTGTTGTTGTACATGTTAGCCGAGAATGGCTTTGGATATTGAACTACTTGGTATTAATTGTGGGGCAGAATTTTACACGTATTGTAAGGCGTGTAATGCCTTTTGATTGGTTGATGTGTTGAGCCTTAAATGTGGTGTCACGACCCGAATCCGGGCCCGCGACTGGTGCCTTACCCCGGGCACCCTAGTGACACAACATCAGAGTAATCAGCGGAACATAAAGACAATACATGAAACCAATGTAATATGACAGTGAAATAAGAAGACATGCTAACCAAAAAACGGTTACCTTCAGTATATATATAAATAGCAATTTGAACAGTTACAACCCTCTTACAAATTCTGCCCACAACAATTACTCTGCACTCTACGAATAATATGACAACAACGGGCGGGGGCCGTCATACCCTGAATAAGCACCTACAATCAACGGGGACTATACAAGATAAGCCTCCGGAGAAACGGAGCTTTCCCAATCTTTGACGTGACCCTAAGAGCGAGGATCACGGTGATGTAACTTTACTGCGGCATGAACGCGGCCGAAGGAGGTCAGATAACAGTGCAAGTATGTGAAACTGAAATAAATACTGTAAATGAAATCATAGTAGTCTATATAAAGCAGGAGACATGTATGATAACCAAACTACAGTTCACAATAAATAAACAGTCATGTCAAGTCAGGGACTCACGCCCTCAAAGTCATCCCTCATGCCCGTGGAGCTCCTTCCTCACTGCCGGCAGTCTAGGTACAAATCATGTGATACGTATAACAGGTCTCGGCCCATCTTATGGACCCAATATAGAAACGTGTGGAATACATTCCCGGATGAACCGGTAGTCAGTGAAATACATTCCGGATGAACGGTAGTCAAGTGAAATACATTCCGGATGAACCGTGAGTCGAGTGAAATATATTCCGGATGAACCGGTAATCAAGTGAAATACATTCGGATGAACCGTAATCAAGTGAAATACATTCGGATGAGCCGTAATCAAGTGAAATACATTCCGGATGAACCGTAATCAAGTGAAATACATTCCGGATGAACCGTAGTCGAGTGAAATACATTCCGGATGAACCGGTAGTCGAGTAGAACACAATATTTGCACAACAAGGCTATCACACGTAACATGGTCAAGTTTCATAACGACAAGCATAGGCAAGTTATACACAACTCAAGGCACTTTCATTTTATGTCAAAGTCTGGATTTTAACCCTAAAGTACTACGTCGTTAAATTCCTTTTAAGATCCATTTCTTTTACAAAGGTCACCGATACGTAGTATAAAATTAGAGAGACTAACATTGTTAAGTAAACCAAAATGCTTTCCTTTGTAAAATCAAGTAACAACCTTATTTTCCAAACGCGTTGAGTTTGCCTAATTTCAAATGCTCAAGTTTCTCATTTTAGAAAGGGTTTCGTAGTTCATAGTTTTAAATCCTTTAAAACATAATTCTCCTTTAAACGCTTTGAGAAACCTATGTCTTATAAGTGAGTAGGTTATTCTTGTTTATAATCAATCTTATTAAGCATCCATGATCTAGAAATGTCATTTTGTCTCATCTTAGCTTATGCGGATGGAAGTTTCTCGGTTTTAATAATACTTAATCATCAAAAAATTTCCTTTTAACGCTGCGGTGGTTTGTCGATACACATTACGATTTCAAATCAAGAAACATTCTTAAGACGTTATTACCCAACTTCCCATAAAGCTAGTATAACTCTTAAGTTTTCAAAACCAAGTATTACTTCTTCTTTCAAATGATTCAAAAATCTTTTGAAATACTTCAAGTTCTTTATTAACACATAACAAGCCGCTTATAGTTCAAATCGATTACCTTTTCAAAACCACAAGTATTTTCTTACCAACATAAAGTCATTATAACCAACTTCCCATAAAGCCGTTATAACACTTTATGTTTTAAACCAATCAAATACATTTAGCACTTGTACGTCTCGTACTACATATTTCACACATATCATGCTAGAAGAGATAGGAAGAGGTTCACATACCTCGCGGCAGTATCGACTAATAGCAAAACGCTCCAAGTACCTCCAACCGTCGGCTACTCCTTAAGTCAAGTAGATCGCGCCACACGTAGTACTTCAACCTATAAGGCCACAAGTGACATTAACATTTAGACCTCATCGTAGAACATTCTACCGAAAATTCGAAGACCTTCCCCGCATGGCAGCGTAAATCTCCTCCTCTATCGGTGCGCTATCAAGCCAACCGAGGTTCATACATCTAACCGGCGTGCACAATTCTACCTCACGAAAAGCTACACAAGTCTCATGTCTGATCCCATGTAATTACGATTCGGTACTCTTCTTTCGAAAAGGTTTCTTATATTCAGGCTTAAGTCAAAAGACATTGCCGATAACAACGTTCAGTTCTATATATAGTATACTTCAACTATATAGTCTAACAATCATGTAATTTCCAATTACAATAGAGGACAAGATATTTACCTCGATAAGCCCATAATTATCCGAGTTTAAATGTCGATCTGAGCAAGGTTTAGCTCCTACTCAGTGCGCTCAGGCCGCTCAAACAACCCTTAGAAGTTCTAACCAACTTCTACTTATTACTCCAACTAACCATGGAGATTTTCCTTTGGGGTTCGGTGTTGTGACGGAAGCGAAGTATAATATTATTTATGGGTTTTTCGGATAGGTATAACCTTAGAATACTACAAGGTATATGGCTAAGGTAATTTGGGCATTATAACAATACTTTTGAGAGTATTTCTACCAAGAAGTGGGGGTGGATTAGACGAGACAACTAGGCTAGGGGGTGGTACCCCACGGCCACTACTAGGAGAGGGGGTGAGGGCTCTCGGCCAAGGGGAGGAAGGCTCTTGGGCGAGAACCATGAAGGAAGAGGAGGATTTTAACACTTAGAAGATTTTAGGATGAAGAAAGTCTTCAACATAGGGTGGTATTTATAGGCCAACCAATGGCCAACCAATGGCCAAGATCTTGCCAAGTGCAAGGCAAGTGTAGGGCCAAGATCTTGCCAAGTGCACCCTAGCCAACTAACACACAAAAATATCCTACCAACTCCCCTTGACCAACAAGGCCAATCGTCCAACCCTCCCTTTACCGCCCACTCACGTCCGCCAATGAGAGGGTGCCAAGTGGCGCCCTCTTGTTGGCCCAACACGTTTCGTCTCTCGGAAAAATCCGTAAAAATTAAAAATGACATAGCCGGAAATTCCCCTACGAAAGTTGTGGAAACGTTTCGTCGAAAAACGACTCTAATCGGGTGTTGTGCACAAAAATAATTCGGCCAAGCCTAATTAAAAGTTTCAAATTTTCTACGTACGTCCTTACGTACATACTCTGGAAATACGGGGCATAACATTCTCCCCTCCTTAGAAACATTCGTCCCGAATGTTCCTTCTAGGTCTCGAAACAAACGTGCGCCAGTATAGTCTTCACCACTATACTTACGAGAACAAACCTGCCACACATGGCCACGGAACCAACCTGCGCAAAATGCTTACATCCAAGTCCACGAGGAAACACCTCTAACATCACCAAAATGATACCACTTTTGTCACTTTGCCTGAGGCATTAACCTTCTCAGGCGACCCAACAAATGGTATCGGGCTGCATGCGATCACTGAAGCTGTCGTACATTCGAACTCTTACCACATTTCTGATACTGCTTCAGTATCCAAAACTCGGGGTTACTATCCCTAACGTGGTCATCATTAACTGGGAACACTCTGGATGGATCTTCGATACTTCGAACATAACAATCTGAAAGACCGGATGTCGCCTCCTAAGTCGACGCAATCGCTAACATATAGGCAACCTGGCCTATTCTTCATGAACTCAAAGGGCCCAAAGTAACTCGGGCTAAGTTCCTCTGTTTTCCAAAACTCGTCACACCCAAACCGGTGGTACCTTCAAGAAGACCGACCGTCAACTCGAACTCTAAGCGTCGCCGATTATCCGCACGATTTCTCCGAGTGCGGAACCTCTTCTAGACAAGCTTTACCCTATCCACAGTCTGCTGGAACAAGCCTGAACCAACTATCTGAATCTTGCCAACATCGAACCAATCGACCGGCAACTTACACTTCCGCCCCTACAAGGCCTCATAAGGCGACATTCGAAAACTGAAATGGTAGCTTAAACACTCCCTCCACAGGAGACAACAATCCCCACAACTACCTCTGAAATACACACACTGGCCCGAGGGCGAATGCGATTTTGAGACTCACCTGAGTTCTTAACCCTGCTTGGTAAAACTTCCAGAAACCAAAAACAGCCGTACCCTGGGCTCCACTGTCTGCCATAAGGTGAAGGTAGGCACCTCGTGCAGCCTTACAACCTTTCTGATAGATCAATACTGCCGAGTAAACGGTCTTTGCTAGAAAACAAGACGGCTGACCTCCTCGGCCCGACTACTGGTCGAATGCATCCACGAACTCGTACGCTGGTTAACTAAACTTGGGCCTAACACCCTCGTGACCCTACCACAAGGCGGGACCACCATGCATCGACCCACCACCAAACATGTCGCGGGTTGACCCGCAACGCGGCCTCAACCCGACCCGGCAACGCGCTAAACGCTAGCTCTCCGAAGGAAAACTCTCACTAATCACGTTACGAAAACCTAGCGGTCTTCTTAGCTCAACTACCCTCTTTCATTCCACACTACTCAGGGACTTATCCCGTAAACATAGTTCACGTGCACTATGCACTCCTATAAGGGTCAAACATGAACACTACACCTTTACTCGAGATGGCCTTACCTCTAAGGTCTCTACGTATAAAACTCTAAGGCTCACACCTTCTCTATCCCCCAAAATCTTACTCGGTTAACCCATGATTTCTAATCCCTACTAACACCTTGTTATCGAACATAGCACTTAAGGTATACTCACCTTATCACATACCGATCTCTAGAGGTTAAGGATATATCTATATCTCGCTTCACTCCCTTAGTCGTTCAAATCAAACTCGCCGTAGGCGCAGCTAAGGAAGATGACAAACTACCCACCGATCCGAAGGCTAAGTCCTCCGCAAGGACACTCTTTCGACATCGGACCACGACGGTCATGGTACAACAAGTACCAACTAAAGCGACATTCCCAGGATGGCGCTGCCTGTGTGAACAGAAAAAGCGAATCGGATGGTTGGAACTTCGTGTGATGGTGAGCGGAAGCTCTGGAGCTCGACTAACTTCTGCATACCGAACGTCCCGAACCACGGAGGACCTTTACGCAGTGGATGTGCATAATCTAATCTATTTGGTGAGGTGACTCGACTCAAAAGTTACCAAGGACCTTGCCGCTCTGGCCTCTTGGTGTCGCCGTTAACCGTCGATCTCTACGTTTCTCGGCTGCGCATAAGCCCATACATGCCATGCAAGCCTAATCAAGAACTTACTCTTGCACAACCTTCATTGATATTCATCAAGACTCGCGATACATCGGTATACTCTCTGGTAGCCAAATCCATAGCTAGTAATAGGTCGCCTTTTGCAATCTATATTCTCTGTTCCCGTCGTGGGCGAAGGTTCAAACATCATGGCGCGATGGAACCGCCCGCCAGTGCTAAACTTCTGCGGGGCTAGTGACGTCGCAAAACTCCCGAATGAAGCACCACCCGGTGATGATTGGGCTGTGCCACGTAACCCTCTGTACTCTGCTCGCGGCTCCGCCGGCGCCTTGCCCTCTGGCGGGTTGCCTACGCGGAGGCATAGCGGTAAGGAAAGAAATACGTTAGAGGTCCAACTTACAACACGGCTCTAAGGCACGATCTCGAGTGAGAAGAATAGAAACCAATCCTAAATATCCTATAGCCTCACGATTATTGGTGTGGTGCACAACACCGATAATCAAGACTCTCTTGGATACGATGCAGTAGACACTTTCCGAGGATTAATCGCTCTGATACCACTTTTGTCACGACCGAATCAAGGCGCGGTGCCTTACCGGGCACCCTAGTGACACAACATCGAGTAATCAGTGGAACATAAAGACAATACATGAAACCAATGTAATATGACGGTGAAATAAGAAAAGGCAGGCTAACCAAAAGCGGTTACCTTGGTATATATATAAATAGCAATTTGAGCGATTTACAACCCTCTTACAAATTCTGCCTGGCGATACTCTGCACCTCTACGAATAATATGACAACAACGACGGGGCGGGGCCCGTCATACCCGTAATGTAAACACCTACAATCAGCGAGGACTATACAAGATAAGCCTCCGAGAAGCGGAGCTTTCCCAATCTTTGTGACCCTAGAGCGAGGATCACGGCGATGTAACTTTACTGCGGCATGACGCGGCCCCGAAGGAGGTCGATAACAAAAGTGCGAGTATGTGGCTCAAATAAATCAGTAAATGAAATCATAGTAGTCTATATAAAGCGGGAGACATATATGATAACAAACTACGATTCAATAAATAAATATGTCAAGTCAGGGACTCACGCCCTCAAAGTCATCCCTCATGCCCGTGGAGCTCCTTCCTCACTGCCGGCAGTCTAGGTACAAATCATGTGATACGTATAACAGGTCTCGGCCCATCTTATGGACCCAATATAGAAACGTGTGGAATACATTCCCGGATGAACCGGTAGTCAGTGAAATAGAGAATTTTTCTAAGTGTGCCTTGATAAGTACTTTGACTTGTTAAAAGAGAATTATTCTATGTATGCCTTGATTAGTACTTTGGCTTGATAAATTGAGAATTTGTCTAAGTGTGCCTTGATAAGTACTTTGACTTGTTAAAAGAGAATTATTCTATGTATGCCTTGATTAGTACTTTGGCTTGATAAATTGAGAATTTGTCTAAGTGTGCCTTGATAAGTACTTTGGCTTGTTAAAGAGAATTATTCTAAGTGTGCCTTGGTAAGGACTTTGGCTTGTAATTAAGGATTTGCCTATGTGTGCTGGAAATAGCCGGTTGTGTGCTATTGTTATATCAGTCGCTTCGGGGTCATTCCCCGGGTTTGTGGCATTTGCATCATTCCGTGGATTTGCTACCCACGATGCGAGGAATACCTCATGCGAGTCCGTAGGGCTTATGCGGGTGAAATAGTCCCATGCGGGCGGGTCCAGCCTATGCGAGGAATACCTCATGCGAGTCCGAAAGGGCTTATGCGGGTGAAATAGTCCTATGCGAGGAATACCTCATGCGGGTCCGAAAGGGCTTATGCGGGTGAAATAGTCCCATGCGGGCGGGTTCAGCCTATGCGAGGAATACCTCACGCGTCCACAAGACCTATCGGGTGAAATAGTCCCGAGAATAGGATTGCTAAATGATCTGCGCGCGGATGGTCCCGCTTGATCATGAGCTTCTAGTTTATATTGTAAGGATACTCTCGCTTACTCTCATTGTTAGTAAGGCACAATGTGTTGTATTTTGATTATCATATATGTCCCGGATTTGTTTGTGTTACCCTATGGTTATGCTTTTACGAGGTGGGATTAGGGCATGGGACCACGAGGTATCGAGGACACAGGTGGGACTTGGTGTTCATGTATCCTTATTGGTGTTATTACATCATGGATCGCCGGTGAAGAAGGATTCCACGCATGATTGATATTACGGGCGTGAGACCCATGGTTATATTGAGTAATGACTTTGAGGGCTGCGTCCACGACTTGATATGGCTACATGTGTGTATCAGTAGGTTGGCTATCATACATATCTCTGCTTTGTTTAGACTGTTATGATTTCATTCTGAGATTTATTGTTCACATACTTGGTACATTCTTCGTCTTGACCTCCTTGGGCTGCGTTCATCTGAAGGTTTAGGTATTGATTCGGTGGTGGCAGTGTAGGATCTGCTCGGGGTTTTGGATAAGCTCCTTACTCCGAGTTTATCTTTGGTATATGTCCTTCAAGCAGGCTTTGTATAGTTTTGGGTACGGCGGGGCCTTGTCGTCATAGTTGATTTAACTCCTGAGGTGCAGTATTCATATGTGGGATTGGACTCGTATGCGGTGTAGTGTCTTTTGTTTATGTATATATGGCAGCCTTGTCGGCTTTGCCGCTTGCGTGCGCTTGTTTTAAAAAAAAAAATGAGGTGTTATTTCGATTCATGACTTACTTGTATTGGTAAGGTAGAAGGTGCGAGATAGGGCACCATCACGCCCGGGTTGGTCGTGACAGTGGTATCGAGCGATCGATCCTCGGAATGTTCTGAGGCCGTGTCTAGTAGAGTCTTGATTATCGGTGTGTTGCGCCACACCCATAAACAGGAGCCTACAGGACATTTAGGAGTTGGTTTCTATTCTTCTCACTCCGAGATCGTGCCACTAGAAGTGTTAGTAAGATAATTCCTCTCTCGACGTGCATTTCTGATTATGCCTCGAGGAGGCAACACCGCCCGTAAGGGCAAAGGAGTAGCAGGAGCTACTAGTCAGACTCAGAGAGTTGATAGGGCTTATGCCCAGGGTATATCGGATGTTGTTCCACAGTCGGCGAGTTCTTCTGCGCCAGGATTGAGGCCCCAGCACCAGAGCCTCCAGTTTCTCGGTTAGGAGAAGACTATAGGGTCATGAGGGAAGCAGTTATGTTTTTGGCCAAGATAGCGGAGCTAGCAGTTGTAAGTGATAGTACCCCAGAGGTAGGGATACTTTGATTAGTAAGTGAGAAGTAAGAATGTTGACAAGAATGATAGGTGAACTGAGACTATAGTTGTATAAAGTTCACAAGTTGTAATTACCCCGTATAAGTGTAAAACCGATAGGGAAGATTGTCTGATAGAAATACTTTGGCTTATGTGACGAACCTCTAGTGAATAGGGGATAGGGTAAGTACCTTGAGATAAGAGATGTATTTGGACTAAGAATGAGAAGTTAAGTGTGACGATGAGTCGGGTTCTGGACTCATTTCGGGTCAGCCAATAGTATGGAATGGGGTGATGTCAGTTAGAAATGGTCCCGTTATGTGATAGGGTTCCGAGGATGCAAGGCCCAAGTTTAGTAAATTGTTGTACGAGTTTGTGGACGCGTTCCACCGAACTAGGTCGTAAGGACCGGTAAGAGCCTTATCGGGAATGTAAGTAACTATATGGCCAAGTTTGGATAGTAACTCCAAGTTGGGAGCAAACAGAATTTGAGATTTTGTGCGTATGCTAGATGAGTTTGATAGTGAGAAAGTATGACAAGTAAGGAAAGAAAGGAACCTCTAAGGATCCGTGTTTGGGAAAGGCGTAACCTTCGAGTTTTGGGAGAAGGGGTCGCGGACGGAAGGTCCAGTGATATGTTTACGTATGTTAGGCGATGGCCAGGTGTGGCCTCGTTAGTCTTGTGGAGTATTGATTGATAGGCCTAGTCTAGAGTTTATGCCGAGTTTGTATAACGGCAATCGACTAAGAACATTCGGGGCGAATGTTTCTAAGTGGGAAGAATGTTACACCCGTAAGTTCAGGACATGTAAAAGAGATATGCGAAGGAAACAAGACTTGGAAATTAGTACGAACAGAAGAATTGTTTTTCCGACGGAAAATCTTCCGGACGACGGAAAGGAAAAATGTTCGTTGTTGAGAATTGGATTCTCAAAAGGCATTATTTGAAGATTATGGAACTTATTAAAATTATGGAAATTTATTTTTACGGATTTGGTCACGTGGGGCCCACCCGAGGAATTTTACGTTTTGTGGGGCCCACGAGGGTTACAGAATTTTATGGACGAATGAGAGGGCGACACGTGGCACCCTTATGTGGTCTTGGACGAAAATGCAAGGGGTAGAATGGTCATTTGACCTATGTTGATGATAAGTCTTCAAGCTTGACATAATTGACTAGTCAACTTGTCCACATAGGCTTAATCCTTGTAATATTCATCCTAGCCTCAGATTTGTTGATATCTAGACCCTCCAATGTGTTATATGTATCATACTAGTGCAAGACTAGCTCACTTTACACTTAGAAAATATCACAACACAATTGTTCTTGGAGACTTGCTCGGGTTTGATGATTCTCACACAAAAATTTAGTTTGTGATCCTTTGTTCACAAGACTTTAACCCAAGGTTCCTAAGAGTGTTGTAAGGTTATCTCAATAGAAAGATTTGGAAAACGCATTTTTACATTAGTCATGGCGGAAACTAAGGAGTTCTTCAACTTTGAAGTTAGAACTTGAAGATGGGTTCTTGTAGGCCTCTAGGAGTGCTTGGGCGGATTGGAACCTAAGGAAAGGAGCTAAGAATTACTAAAGGCGCGACTTTGGATCTTGGAAATTTTAAGGGCTTGGAAAGGTATAAATTTTGTCGTTTTAGTAGTTAAGACTTACTTATTGTTGTAGCTATGGATTTTAGCAAGCATGTGTTATATAGTATGAAGTTTGATAAGTATTTTGACTATTGGAACCCTAATCCAAATCTAGCATGTTTAGCTTTAAGATTTCAATTCTAGTCGATTATTAGTCTAAGCGTCGCATGTTGTATAAAGAAGGAAATTGTAGTTGTTGAAGTTGTTTAGACTACATAACATGTTAGACATTAGAACTTTTAAATTGTAAGAAGGAATGAAAAAGACTTAGTGTTTTTCTAGAGGTTCGCCGAGAATGGCTTATGGCATATTCACTATTTCTTATGAATTGTGGGGCGGAAATTTACACGTATTGTAAGGCGTGTAATCCCCCTTTGTTTGGTTGTTGTTTGGAGCCTTAAATGTCGCTTGTTGGTTATTGTATTCGGCATTGAATAAGGTGGCAAAGTGAGTAGAAACAAAGGAAGTGCTGCCCGATTTTCCGTAGAATTAGAGACTAAATACTTAGTATTATTTCTACATAGAGACTAGAAGTTGATAGCCTTGTTGTGACCATTATAGGTTGACACTTCTACGTACGGTGTATTCGGCTTAGCTTGTGGATTTAGCGAAAGGTATGTGAACTATCTCCTCTTACAGCATGATTCCTTAGAATAAAGAAAGTAAGTTCTACTCATTGAATGATCCATTCCTTGCTTGTATTTGGATTGCCTAAAATAGAATTTGTTCTATGTACTTCGAGTGTACTTTGATGTTTAAATTGTAAGTAGTATAATCCATTTCCTTAGGGAAGTTTGGATTCTTAAAAGTGAAGGTATTTTTCTTAAAGTACATAGAGACTTGAAAAGGAAGTGGTTTCCAAATCTTTTGGCTAGTGCCTTAGTTCTAAAACCTAAAGGTCATTATAATGACTTTAGGGGAGTCAAAGGAGTGATTTACTTATTTGATTTAAAGAGGAGAAATGACATGATTTAAGAGAAGTAACTTGCGTTAAGGGTGAAGTTACTTGAGGTTTAAAAGTGGAAGAAAACTTGTTTTCTAACTATTAGAGACTTGAAGTATTTTGAAAGTTAAGAACTTGTTTTGTAAGTATGTGATACTTGGTTTTAATAGTATAAGTCTCTTGGTTATTGAAGGAATGGATACGTCTAAAACCATAAGGGTTATAACGGCTTTATGGGAAGTTGGTTATAACGGCTTTAGGGAAGGTTTTGAAAGTTGTCTATTTTGATTAATCGGCATAAGTTGCCTAGATTGTGAAAATTTAGAGTTACTTGATTTCAAGCTTTGAAATGAGTTTTCTAAAAGTGTAGTAACTTACTTTGAAAAATAGACACGCCTTGATACTACGGGTGTTAGTACTTGGGGCTTTACATAGAAAGGAGTCTTTTATAAAAGAATGTACGTATGTAGTACTTTGGCTTGATAAATTGAGAATTTGTCTAAGTGTGCCTTGATAAGTACTTTGACTTGTTAAAAGAGAATTATTCTAAGTGTGCCTTGATTAGTACTTTGGCTTGATAAATTGAGAATTTGTCTAAGTGTGCCTTGATAAGTACTTTGACTTGTTAAAAGAGAATTATTCTATGTATGCCTTGATTAGTACTTTGACTTAATAAATTGAGAATTTGTCTAAGTGTGCCTTGATAAGTACTTTGACTTGTTAAAAGAGAATTATTCTATGTATGCCTTGATTAGTACTTTGGCTTGATAAATTGAGAATTTTTCTAAGTGTGCCTTGATAAGTACTTTGACTTGTTAAAAGAGAATTATTCTATGTATGCCTTGATTAGTACTTTGGCTTGATAAATTGAGAATTTGTCTAAGTGTGCCTTGATAAGTACTTTGACTTGTTAAAAGAGAATTATTCTATGTATGCCTTGATTAGTACTTTGGCTTGATAAATTGAGAATTTGTCTAAGTGTGCCTTGATAAGTACTTTGGCTTGTTAAAGAGAATTATTCTAAGTGTGCCTTGGTAAGGACTTTGGCTTGTAATTAAGGATTTGCCTATGTGTGCTGGAAATAGCCGGTTGTGTGCTATTGTTATATCAGTCGCTTCGGGGTCATTCCCCGGGTTTGTGGCATTTGCATCATTCCGTGGATTTGCTACCCACGATGCGAGGAATACCTCATGCGAGTCCGTAGGGCTTATGCGGGTGAAATAGTCCCATGCGGGCGGGTCCAGCCTATGCGAGGAATACCTCATGCGAGTCCGAAAGGGCTTATGCGGGTGAAATAGTCCTATGCGAGGAATACCTCATATGGGTCCGAAAGGGCTTATGCGGGTGAAATAGTCCCATGCGGGCGGGTTCAGCCTATGCGAGGAATACCTCACGCGGGTCCACAAGACCTATGCGGGTGAAATAGTCCCAGGAATAGGATTGCTAAATGATACTGCGGGCGGATGGTCCTGCTTGATCATGAGCTTCCTAGTTTATATTGTAAGGATACTCTTCTTACTCTCATTGTTAGTAAGGCACAATGTGTTGTATTTTGATTATCATATATGTCCCGGTTGTTTGTGTTACCTTATGGTCATGCTTTTACGAGGTGGGATTAGGGCATGGGACCACGGTATTGAGGACACAGGTGGGACTTGGTGTTCATGTATCCTTATTGGTGTTATTACATCATGGATCGCGGTGAAGAAGGATTCCACGCATGATTGATATTATGGGCGTGAGACCCATGGTTATATTGAGTAATGACTTTGAGGGCTCGCGTCCACGACTTGATATGACTTCTTATGTGTCATGCGTAGGTTGGCTATCATACATATCTCTGCTTTGTTTAGATCATATGATTTCATTCAGTACTTATTGTTCACATACTTGGTACATTCTTCGTCTTGACCTCGCCCGAAGTGCGTTCATGCGCAGTTTAGGTACGATTCGGTGGCGGCAGTGTAGGATCTGCTCGGGGGTTTTGGATAAGCTCCTTCTACTCGGAGTTTATCTTTGGTATATGTCCTTCAAGATGAGGCTTTGTATAGTTTTGGATGCAGCGGGGCCTTGTCTGTCATAGTTCGATTTAACTCCTAGAGTGCAGTATTCATATGTAGGATTGGACTCGTATGCGGTGTAGTGTCTTTTGTTTATGTATATATGGCAGCCTTGTCGGCTTTGCCCTTGCACGTACGTTTGTTTTAAAAAAAAAAATGAGGTGTTATTTCAGTTCCGCAGCTTACTTGTATTGGTAAGGTAGAAGGGTGCCCAGATAGGGCACCAGTCACGGGCCCGGGGTTCGGGTCGTGACAGGTACGTCCAAGTAAGTTCACAACAAGACAGTCGGCCCTCCAACCGAGAGTCACGACAGCGTAAAAATATAATACTTGCACTCAAAGGCTATCACAAGAAAGCATAGGCAAGTTCATAAAATCTTTAGACTTTCATTAACATACAAAAATGAATTTCATTTTATAAACTCAAGGCACTTTCGTGTCACATAAAAATCCGGGAATTTAACCCAAAGTACTTCGTACTTCCATTCTTTTTAAAAGACTCATTTTTATATAAAACCCCAAGATACTAACACCCGTAGTATCAAGGCTTGTCTACATTTCAAACAAGTCACTACACTTTTAGAAATACATTTTTAAGCTTCTAAATCAAGTGACCCTTACTTTAAAACTTTAAGCAATTGATACCTTTAAATCAAATTGCCCTTCTTTATTTCAAGTCATTTTTCTTTGTTTACATTACTAGAGAAAATCATTCCTTTAACTTCCCATAAAGTTATTATAACCAACTTCCCATAAAGCCGTTATACTAACTTTATGCTTTAGAGACTAAGAAATCTTTAACCTTTCATAAAGCCGTTACAACTAACTTCCCATAAAGCCGTTATAACTCTTTATGTTTTAGACAAATTCATTCCCTTTTTATAACCAAGAGACTTATACTTATAAAACCAAGTATCATATACTTTCAAATCAAGTTACATAACTTTCAGAATACTTCAAGTTTCTTAACTTTAGAAATCAAGTTTCTTAACTTTAACATAGTTCAAGTAATCAATACTTTACACGTCAAGATGTCTTTATACATAAGATCAAGTAACCTATGCCTTTTAAAAGTCAAGTTACTACACTTTCAAGAATCAAGGCAAGGATACTAAAATGGAACTGAGTTCTCTTAATTTACGTACGTCTACCGTACTATACATTTTACAAGATTCATGCTCAAGAGATAAGAAAAGTTTCCACATACCTCTTTGGTTCAATCCACTTGCTAAGTCCAATATGTCGTACGTAGTATGTCAACCTATAATGACCATAATACATCTATCAACTTCTAGTTTCAAACGTAGAATATTCTAAGTGTAAAGTCACTTATTCTACGGAAAATTGGACAGCACTTCCTTTGTTTCTACGTACTTTTCCACCTTTTTAAAGGCCCAAATTCAATAACCAAACATGCCACATTTAAGGCTAAACAATGTAGCTAACAAAAGGGGATTACACGTCTAACAGGACGTGTAAAATTCTGCCCCACAATTGATATCAAAATAGTCCAATATTCCAATGTCATTCTCGGCTAATCAATGTACAACAACACAAAGTCTTCTCCAATTCTTTTTCTATCCCATTTGTTTAGTCTAACATGTTATATAGCCACAATCGATATCAACAACTACAATCCCTTCTTTATATAACATGCGACGACTAAAACTAATAACTAAATCGAATTGCAATCTTAAGATTAAACATGCAACTTCGGATTTCATCCAAATATTCCATAACATTTCAATCTCTATTATATATATCTCATGCTTGCATATATATATGACTACAACAATAAGTAATCTTTAATCACTTAAGAGAACAAGATTGTTACCTTGACAAGCCCTAATGTAACTTCAAAATCCAAAGTCGCTCCTTAGCAACTTAGCTCCTTTCCTTCACGCTCCAATCCACCATTTGAAGCCCTTAGAAGTTCATAAACAACTTTCCTTCAATTTTCAACCAAAACTATGAAAACGACTTAGGTTTTCACCTTGCGACTAACGTGAAAATGTAGTTTTTCCGGGATCCTTCTATTGAGATAACCTTACAATACCTCAAGGAACCTTGGGTTAAAGTATGGTGAATTATGAACCACAAACGAAAAAATTTCTTGTTCAAGAGAGAGCAAACCCTAGAGCTTCTCATTGTCTAGCTCAAGTTTTCTAATTTTTTCTAAGTGTTAGAGAATTGTCTTGCTACATGGATGAATATATAATTAAATGGAGGGTCAAGATTAGAACACTTGTGGGTTAGGATGAATGAGATTTAAATATCTCAAGTCAAGTGGCTCATTGACTTAGTCAATTATATCAAGTTTGGGCTTTCAAGACTTGATCATCTAAGATTTGGTCATTTGACCTTTTCGCCCTTGGTCTAATTCGACCAAGACCATCCAAGGGGGTGGTGACACGTGTCACTCTCCCATTCGTCGTAATATTTCGTTTCCCGACATTTCCATAATTCCGATAAATTCTACAAGTCTCAAATCTTAACGTCCTGATTTATTACATACGTTTTTATAGACATGTCCTGACATTACGGGGTGTAACATTCTTCCCCCCTTAGAAACATTCATCCCCGAATGTTCTTTCGGAGTCAACTAATTAGATAGCGACATAGTCTCCTTTTACTACACCCTTCATACAAAATATGCCACCCATGGCCATATAACAATACTTATACTAAAACGTCAACCTGAACTCCAAGTGTCGACGTCGGTTATCTGCATAAAGCTTCTGCTGACTCTGAGTTTACTAATAAACTTTCCTGGATAAGCTTCGCCTTATCCACCGCCCGCTGAATCAAGTCTGGGCCAATTATCTGAACCTCACCTAAGTTGAACCAACCAATCGTCGATTCTGCACTCTCTTTCATACAAGGCCTCATACAGGGTCACCTGAATACTTGAATGGTAACGGGTATTATATGCAACTCAACGAGAGGCAAAAGATTCTCCCAGCTACCCCTGAAATCAATAACACAGGCCCGCAACCTATCCTCAAGTGTCTGGATAACATGCCCTGCCTGTCCGTCGGTCTGAGGGTGAAATGTAACACCGGGACTCACATGTGTCCCCAATCCCTTCTGGGAAAAACTCCAGAAGCTAGTCGTAAACTGGGCTCATCTGTTTGTCATAAATAAATGTAGGAACCCCATGTAGTCTCATAATCTTCCTGATATATAACCTCGCAAAATCTTCAATTGCCTCAACACAATACTTTTCCTATGGTTATCTAAAACTGTAACCTATGACATGACGACACTGAAGACCTTACCTGTCTCACCTCCATCGCCTAATAACCTGGGTACACATAACCCCATAGTACGTAAAAATATCCTGTTACGTGGGGGAGAGAGCTTATCTCCCTTTCATAATATTGACTATCAATCGCCACCTTATAGTCATATAGATTTTCAAAACCTACCAACGATGTCTTCTGTTCTTCGCCGACATCACTCATACTTATCTTATTCTTGCTTTGCGCATTCTATAGAGATTATTCGGAAAGTCGTGGCCCTGACCTCCACACTAAACCAACTCCAAGTACCTCCAAGGGAATTTAACATAAAATCCTTCAATAATCGTACGTTCTTATCTCCGTCTCTTAACATTCAAACTCAAATCAATCATTTCAATAAAACAAGTCACATAGACTCCACAACGTATCATGTCAAAGAAGGAAGGAATAACTTACATATTACTAATACTTCTATTCCTTCCCCATCGATAACCGGCTCACCGGAAAACTGGAATCGAACTAACCTCTCTCTACAGTCAACCTTGGCACACACGAAGACAACTAGTCCATACCCATAATGACCTCAAAGTCCATCGTATTCAGCTCTACTAGGTCTGCTAGGGTTTGACGACTGCATCATCACCGGGAAAATCTTATATACCCGCTCAGCTACTACCCAAACACCCACTGGTGTAGCTACCTCTAAAGGTTCTTATGGATTCAGGCTCTATTCCTCTACACTTGGTTGCTCTCTTTCTTACTGGTCATACTCTTTCCGTACTTCCAAACTTATTCTAGCATACGTACATAACCTCCATACTGATTCTGGCCTCCAATCTTTGGAGTTACTAAATCGAACAATATAAGGCCATTTCCGGCTTTCACGACCTGGTTCCGGTGGAACGCGTCCACGAACCCGTAAAACAATTAACTAGACTTGGGCCTTACACCCTCGTGACCCTGTCACGTAGCGGGACTACTACCAACTGATCCCACTCCATTTTAGCCTATGGGGCGAACCGTAATAGGTCCTCAATCCGACCCACCATCGCACTTAACTCTTACCCTTAGTCTGAATTAAATCTTATTGCCCGAGAAGTCCTTATATACCTAAGGTCTTGGCGGTTATCAATATTCTTAGTGTTACACCCCGTAACTCCAGGACATGTTTAAGAGAATGTATGTAAGGAACACAAGACTTGAAAGGGTACGAAAGTAAGAATTATTTTTCCGACGGAAAATCTTCCGAACGTCGGAAAGGAAAAATGTTCGTTGAGGAGAATTGGATTCTCAAAATGCATTAATTGAGGATTATGGAATGTATTTTCATTATGGAAATTTATTTTACGGATTTGGTAGTGTGGGGCCCACCCGAGGAAGTTTACGTTTTGTGGGGCCCACGAGGGTTACAGAATTTTATGGACGAATGGGAGGGTGACACGTGGCACCCCTCCCACATGGCTTGGTCGAATTAATGCAAGGGTATTATGGTCATTGACCATGGTAGAAGACTAAGTCTTGCTAATTAAAGAGCTTGACATTGTTGACTAAGTCCAAGGGCCACTTGGCTTGATCTCTTCCCTCCAAACTTAACAAGTGTTATAATATAGACCCTCCAATGTTTTATATAAGCACACTAGTATCAAGACTTGTCTTCCAACACTTAGAAAAAATTGAGAGAACTTGTGTGTGCCATTGTTAGCTCTCGGGTTTGCTAAGAAAGAAAGAAGAAAATTTTTCGTTTGTGGTTCATTAGCCACAAGACTTTAACCCAAGGTTCATGAGTGTATTGTAAGTGTATCTCAATAGAAAAATCCCGGAAAAAAATGTTTTCGTGTTAGTCGCAAGAAGAAAACCTAGTTGCTTTTCTAGGTTTTGTTTGGAAGATTGAAGGAAATTTGTTGGTGTTGTTCTAAGGGTATCAAGTAGCGGATTGAAGTGTCTAAAAGAGGCTCTAAGTTGCTAAGGAGCGACTTCGGATTTGAAGTTGGACTAAGACTCGTTAAGGTAATAATCTTGTCTCTTAAGTGTTACAAGATTATATATTGTTGTTAGTCTTACATGTTTGCTAGCATGAAGTATATGTGTTGAAGTTTTATAAGTATTATGGATTGATAGTAGCCTTAAATCCGAAATGTCATTTAAGCCATGTGAAGTTGGATTACAATTTGGTCGTTTATTAGAATCGTCGCATGTTACTTACTTGAAGGTTATAGTAGTTATAATCGATTGCGACTTGATATCATGTTATGCTAACAACTTGGATTGAAATGGAAATTGGATAAGAATTGGAAAAGGACTTTGTGTTGTTGTATATGCTTATCCAAGAATGGCTTTAAATATGGAACTAGTTTCGTATTAATTTGTGGGGCGGAATTTTACACGTCCTGTTAAGGCGTGTAATCCCCTTTAGTTAGCTGAATTGTTGGGCCTAAAATGTGGCGTGTTTGGTTATTGTATTCGGCCTTGAAAAACGTGGCAAAGTATGTAGAAACAAAGGAAGTGCTGTCCGATTTTCCGTAGAATTTAGTGACTTTGCACTTAGCATATTCTACGTTTGAAGCTAGAGGTTAATGGACGTATTATGACCATTATAGGTTGAAGTACTAGGTATAGCGTATTCTACTTGAAGGATGGAATAACTATCAAGGTTGAAGTACTTCGGAGCATTTTGCTAATTGTCGATAATCGTCGCGAGGTATGTGAACCTCTTCCTTCTTTAGACATGATTCTATGTATGGAATATACATGTGGTATTATTTCATGATTCCTTCTACTCTTAGAAGTCAAGAAGTACGTATGTTGATTTACTATATGTAAAGGTTATGTCTGAGTTATCCTAAGTTCTTACCAAGTCTTATGGGGGATGTTGGTAAGAGTCGTTAGGAGGTATTAGGAGCCAAGTTGACTTGGCTAATTTACGGCACGAATGAGAAAAAGTATCGAACAAGCCATTGCAGCGTTAATAAAGGAAAATGTAATGACGATAAATTATATTAAAACAAGTAGAATTCTCCATCTGCATAGAAGCTAAGATAAGACAAAATTGTATTACATTTTCTAGATCATGGTTGCTTTAATGAGATCAGTATAAACAAGTATAACCTATTCACACATATAAGGCATATGTTGCTTAAATTAAAGAGTTTACGTTATGAAGTGTTAAGACTATGAACTACGAAACTTGATTTTAAAAGATAAGAGACTTGAAGTATTTTGAAAGTATAAGTCTCTTGGTTATAAAAAGAATGTATTTGCCTAAAGTATAAAGTTAGTATAACGACTTTATGGGAAGTGGGTTATAATAGCTTTATGGAAAGTTAAGAGTGGTTTACTCTAAGTAATGATAAAGGTTTTGAAATAAAGGAAGGCAAATGGATTTAAAAGCATCAATTGCTTAAGTTTTAAGGAAAGAAGTCACTTGATTTAGAAGCCGAATAATGTATTTCTAAAAGTGTAGTGATTTATGTAAAATGTAAACAAGCCTTGATACTACGGGTGTTAGTATCTTGGGGTTTTATATGAAAATGAGTCTTTTGAAAGGAATGTAAGCACGTAGTACCTTGGGTTAAATTCCCGGATTTTTATGTGTGAAACGAAAGTGCCATGAGTTCATAAAAATGGAAGTCTAAAGGTTTAATGAACTTGCCTATGTTTGCTTGTGATAGCTTTGAGTGCAAGTATTATATGTTTACGTTGTCGTGACTCTCAGTTGAAGGGCCGGTTGTCTTGTTGTAAGTTTA
Source organism: Przewalskia tangutica (assembly GCA_029844215.1). Taxonomy (NCBI): domain Eukaryota; kingdom Viridiplantae; phylum Streptophyta; class Magnoliopsida; order Solanales; family Solanaceae; genus Przewalskia; species Przewalskia tangutica. The sequence continues at coordinate 44,897,527 of CM056722.1, read as the reverse complement.
CTTGGACATACCGACAGTGATGTGGGATTCCACGGGTATTCTTCCATTATGATTGATCTTTGGACATGCTTATACGATGTGGGATTCCGGGGCATGTGACCAGGAGGCGGGTTAGATTCCCGGATTTGTTTTATTACCCATGGCCATGCTTATACGATGAGGGATTCCGGGGCATGCGACCATGCTATGTACGACTATTACTCCATGGGCTAGCTCCCCCATGAAGACATGTACCCACGATGAGGGATTCCGGGGGCATGTTATATTATTACTCCATGGGCTAGCTCCCCATGAAGACCTGCACCTACGATGAGGGATGCCGAGGGCATGTTATATTATTACCCGTAGTATCAAGGTGTGTCTATTTTTCAAAGTAAGTTACTACACCTTTAGAAAACTCATTTCAAAGCTTGGAATCAAGTAACTTCAAATTTTCACAATCTAGGCAACTTATGCCTAATAATCAAAATAGACAACTTTCTTAACCTTCCATAAAGCCGTTATAACCAACTTCCCATAAAGCCGTTATAACCCTTTATGGTTTTAGACATATTCATTCCTTTTTATAACCAAGAGACTTATACTTAAAACCAAGTATCACATACTTATAAATCAAGTTCTTAACTTTCCAAAATACTTCAAGTCTCTTAATATTTAGAAAACAAGTTTCTTCTACTTTTAAACCTCAAGTAACTCATACCTTTAAAACAAGTTACTTCTCTTAAATCATGTCATTTCTCCTCTTTTAAAACAATTAAGTAAATCACTCCTTTGACTCCCCTAAAGTCATTAAAACGACCATTAGGTTTTGGAACTAAGGCACTAGCCAAAAGGTTTGGAAACCACTTCCTTTTCAAGACTCTATGTACTTTAAGTAAAATACTTTCACTTTTAAGAATCCAACTTCACTAAGGCAATGGATTATACAACTTACAATTTAAACATCAAAGTACAATCAAGGAAGTACATAGAACAAATTCTATTTTAGGCAATCCAAATACAACCAAGGAATGGATCATTTAAGGAGTAGGACATACTTTCTTTACCATACGGAATCTTGCTAGAAGAGGAGATAGTTCACATACCTTTTCGGCTAAATCCACAAGCTAAGCCGAATACGCCGTACGTAGAAGTTTCAACCTATAATGGTCACAACAAGACTATCAACTTCTAGTCTCTAACGTAGAATAATACTAAGTATACGGTCTCTAATTCTACGGAAAATCGGGCAGCACTTCCTTTGTTTCTACTCACTTTGCCACCTTTTTCAAGGCCGAATACAATAACCAACACGCCATATTTAAGGCTCAAAACAACAACCAAACAAAGGGTATTACACGCCTTACAATACGTGTAAAATTCTGCCCCATAAGTAATACAAAGTAGTTCCATACTCAAGCCATTCTCGGCCAACAACATTACCAACAATTCAAAGTCTTTTCCAATCCTTTTCAAATTCCAAGTTCTAAGGTCTAACATGTTATAAAGTCATAAACAACTTCAACAACTACAATTTCCTTCTTTCTACAACATGCGGCGACTTAAACTAATAACCGACTTGAATTGTAATCTTAAGGCTAACATGCTAGTTTTTCGGATTAGGGTTCCAATAGCCAAAACACTTATCCAACTTCATAATAAATAACTCATGCTTGCTATTATCCATAGCTACAACAATAAGTAAACTTAATTACTAAAACGACAAAATTATACCTTTATAAGCCCTTAAAAATTCCAAGATTCAAAGTCGCGCCTTAGCAATTCTTAGCTCCTTTCCTTATGTTTCAATCCGCTCCAAGCACTCCTTAGAAGCCTATGAAGAACCCATCTTCAAGTTCCAACTTCAAAGTTGAAGAACTCCTTAAGTTTCCGCCTTGCGACTAATACGAAAACGCCGTTTTTTCGAAATCTTTCTATTGAGATATCCTTATAATACCCTTAGGGACATTGGGTTAAAGTCTTGTGAACAAAGGATCAAAACTACAAATTTTTCTAGTGGGCAAATGGCCGAACCCGAGAGGTCTCTAGTGTGCACAAGATGAACTCTAAATTTTTCTAAGTGTTGAGACAAGTCTTGCACTAGTAGTATGCTTATATAACACAATGGAAGGCTTAGACTTAAACAAATGGGTGGCTAAGATGAAGATCACATGGATCAAGCACAAGTGGCAAGTTGACTTGGTCAACAATATCAAGCTTAGCAAGACTTATCTTCCACCATGGTAAATGACCATTCTACCCTTACTAATTTCGACCAAGACCAAGTGTGGGGGTGCCACGTGTTGCCCTCTCATTCGTCCCTAAAATTCCGTAACCCTCGTGGGCCCCACAAAAATGTAAAATTCCTCGGGTGGGCCCCACGTGACCAAATCCGTAAAAAATAAATTCCATAATGTTAATAAGTTCCATACTCTTCAAATAATGCATTTTGAGAATCTAATTCTCAACAACGAACATTTTTCCTTTCCGACGTACGGAAGATTTTCTGTCGGAAAAACAATTCTTCCTTTCGTACCAATTTCCAAGTCTTGATTCCTTACATACACTCTCTTACACATGTCCTGGACTTACGGGGTGTAACATTCTTCCCCCCTTAGAAACATTCGTCCCCGAATGTTCTTAGTCGGTTTTCAATCTATACAAACTCCGGCATAAACTCTATACTATGCCTATCAATCAAAACTGCACAAGACCAACGATGCCACACATGGCCACCACATAACATATGTACAAAATCTCAATATTGTTTCTTGTTCCCCAATCCTTGGATTTACTATCCAAACTTGGCCATATTGCTACTTACATTCCCGTTAAGGCTCTTCTCGGTCCTTACGACCTGATTCCGGTGGAACGCGTCCACAAACTCGTACAACGATTAACTAAACTTGGGCCTGGCATCCTCGTGACCCTATCACATAGCGGGACCATTATCAACTGACATCACCCGATTCCATACTATCGGCTGACCCGAAATGAGTCCATAACCCAACTCAGCGTCACCCTTAACTTCTCATATTCACTAGAGGTTCGTCACATAAGCCTAAGTATTTCTACTGTACATCCTTCCCTATCGGTCTTACCCTGTTACGGGGTAATTACAACTTGTGAACTCTACACAACTATAGTCTCAGTTCACTTATCATTCTTGTCAACATTCTTAACTTTTCACTTTACTAATCAAAGTATTCCTACCTCTGGGGTACTATCACTTACAACTACTAGCAACAAAGGGAAAACATATACGCTAGGGCGAAATCTGAATCTAACAATGCTCGTATGATTCAAAGAATCGACATATACATGTAACCCCGTGCGATGTCGCCTCCTGATCCTGTCCAGTAGTCACGTCATCTCTGCGGTTCGAAGGACCGCCAGAACTATAAACTCTACCCTGACCTCTACCACGGCTGGCTAACATCTGAACACCCTTCCCTGGGGGACGCACAACTGCGGAGGAAAGAGAATCAACCATCGGCCTCATAGGCTGAGCCACCTTACCGGTGCTCTTTCTAACAGGACATTCCCACTTCTTGTGGCCCGGACGGTCACAATAATAACAAACACTGCGTATGACGGCATTTTCCCAAATGACTCTTACTACAATGGAAACACTGAGGAATATGTGGCCTCGACTGAGAAAATCCTCTGCTCCTCTGAGAACTTCGACCCCTGGAGCTTGGACCGGCTCCTAAATACCTTGTGGGGTCATATCTCCCACCTGTGAGATGCGGGGGTATGTACTGGGTAGGCTGCGACGAATATCTCACTTGCTGTTGAGGCTGCTCGTCCAAGAACTCACCGGGATAACCAACCGGTCTAGCCCTCTTATGCTGATCTCCACGTTGGCCCTCTACCCTCAGACACCGCTTGCATCGCCGAAAAACCTCCCTGCCGATGAAACCGTAGCACCGCTATCTTGGTCAATAACATAATCGCTTCCTCATGACCCTATAGTCTTCCTAATCGAGAAACTAGAGGCTCGTGCCGAGTCTCAAAACTCGCGCAGAAGAACTCGCCGATCGCGAACAACATCCCAGATACCCGGGCATAAGCCCTATCAACTCTCTCGAGTCCGACTAGTAGCTCTCGCTACTCTTTTGCCCTTCAGGCGGTGTTGCTCCTCGAGGCATAACTGTAACACAAAATACGTCAGAGAGGAATTATCTTACTAACACAACTCTATGGCACGATCTCAGAGTGAGAAGAATAGAAACCAACTCCTAAATGTCCTGTAGCCTCCTGTTTATAGGTGTGGCGCGCAATACAACGATAATCAGGACTCTACTAGACACTGCAGAGACATTCAGGATCGATCGCTCGATACCACTCTGTCACGACCCGAACCCCGCCCGTGATCGTGCCCTACCCAGGCACCTTTACCTTAACAACTAAGTAAATCATGGAAATTAAATAACACCTCATTTTTTTAAACTAACGACGTGTGCAAGGGCAAACCGACAAGGCCGCCATAAAATATACATAAACAAAAGACACTACACCGCATACGAGTCCAATCCACATATGAATAGAGACTCTAAGAGTTATATCAACTATGACGGACAAGGCCCCGCCGCATACCATAATCTGCATAAAAGCACATCTTGAAAGAACTTATACCAAAAAGATAAACTCCCGAATGTAAGGAGCTATCCAAAACTCGAGCGGTCCTACACTGCAGCTTCACCAAACAACAGACCTAAACTCGCAGATGAACGCAGCTTCAAGGCGAGGTCAATGCGAAGAATGTACCAAGTATGTGAAGCGATGAAAGCACAGTAATAAAATCATAACAGTCTAAACAAAACCGGAGACATGTATGATAGCCAACCTACAGTACACAATACATAAGCAGTTATATCAAGTCAGGGACGCATGCCCTCAAAGTCACTATTCAAATATAACTATGGGTCTCACGCCCATAATATCAATCATGCCCGTGGAATCCTTCCTCACTGCCGGCAGTCCATGATATAATGTAACACCAATAAGCATATTCAAGGAGTATCCCTCGTGGTCGTATGCCCCGGAATCCCACATCGTATAAGCATGACCATGGGGTATACAAACAAATCCGGGAATCAAACCCGCTCCTGGTCACATGCCCTGGAATCCCACATAGTATAAGCATGTCCAAAGAGTATCCCTCGTGGTCGCATGCCCCGGCATCCCACATCGTATAAGCATGACCATAGGGTATTCCTCGCGGTCGCATGCCCCGGCATCCCACATCGTATAAGAATGACCGTAGGGTAACACAAACAAATCCGGGAATCTAACCCGACTCCTGGTCACATGCCCCGGAATCCCACATCGTATAAGCATGTCCAAGGAGTATGCCTCGTGGTCGCATGCCCCGGCATCCCACATCGTATAAGCATGACCATAGGGTATCCCTCACGGTCGCATGCCCCGACATCCCACATCGTATAAGCATGATCGTAGGGTAACACAAATAATGGAAGCATACCCGTGGAATCCCACCTCACTGTCGGTACGTCCAAGTAAACTTACAACAAGGCAGCCGACCCTCCAATCGAGAGTCGCGACAACGTAATAAAACATAATACTTGCACTCAAAGGCTATCACCAGCACATATAGGCAATTCTCAATTAATCGAGCCAAAGTACTTATCAAGGCACACATAGAATAATTCTCAATTAATCAAGCCAAAGTACTTATCAAGGCACACATAGCATAATTCTCAATTAATCAAGCCAAAGTACTTATCAAGGCACACATAGAATAATTCTCAATGAATCAAGCCAAAGTACTTATCAAGCCACACATATAATAATTCTCAATTAAACAGGCCAAAGTACTTATCAAGGCACACATAGAATAATTCTAAATTAAACAGGCCAAAGTACTTCGTACGTGCATTCTTCTCAAAAGACTCCTTTTTATGTAAAACCCCAAGATACTAACACTCGTAGTATCAAGGTGTGTCTATTTTTCAAAGTAAGTTACTACACCTTTAGAAAACTCATTTCAAAGCTTGGAATCAAGTAACTTCAAATTTTCACAATCTAGGCAACTTATGCCTAATAATCAAAATAGACAACTTTCTTAACCCTCCATAAAGCCGTTATAACCAACTTCCCATAAAGCCGTTATAACCCTTTATGGTTTTAGACATATTCATTCCTTTTTATAACCAAGAGACTTATACTTAAAACCAAGTATCACATACTTATAAATCAAGTTCTTAACTTTCCAAAATACTTCAAGTCTCTTAATATTTAGAAAACAAGTTTCTTCTACTTTTAAACCTCAAGTAACTCATACCTTTAAAACAAGTTACTTCTCTTAAATCATGTCATTTCTCCTCTTTTAAAACAATTAAGTAAATCACTCCTTTGACTCCCCTAAAGTCATTAAAACGACCATTAGGTTTTGGAACTAAGGCACTAGCCAAAAGGTTTGGAAACCACTTCCTTTTCAAGACTCTATGTACTTTAAGTAAAATACTTTCACTTTTAAGAATCCAACTTCACTAAGGCAATGGATTATACAACTTACAATTTAAACATCAAAGTACAATCAAGGAAGTACATAGACCAAATTCTATTTTAGGCAATCCAAATACAACCAAGGAATGGATCATTTAAGGAGTAGGACATACTTTCTTTACCATACGGAATCATGCTAGAAGAGGAGATAGTTCACATACCTTTTCGGCTAAATCCACAAGCTAATCCGAATACGCCGTACGTAGAAGTGTCAACCTATAATGGTCACAACAAGACTATCAACTTCTAGTCTCTAACGTAGAATAATACTAAGTATACGGTCTCTAATTCTACGGAAAATCGGGCAGCACTTCCTTTGTTTCTACTCACTTTGCCACATTTTTCAAGGCCGAATACAATAACCAACACGCCACATTTAAGGCTCAAAACAACAACCAAACAAAGGGGATTACACGCCTTACAATACGTGTAAAATTCTGCCCCATAATTAATACAAAGTAGTTCCATACTCAAGCCATTCTCGGCCAACAACATTACCAACAATTCAAAGTCTTTTCCAATCCTTTTCAAATTCCAAGTTCTAAGGTCTAACATGTTATAAAGTCATAAACAACTTCAACAACTACAATTTCCTTCTTTCTACAACATGCGACGACTTAAACTAATAACCGACTTGAATTGTAATCTTAAGCCTAACATGCTAGTTTTTCGGATTAGGGTTCTAATAGCCAAAACACTTATCCAACTTCATAATAAATAACTCATGCTTGCTATTATCCATAGCTACAACAATAAGTAAACTTAATTACTAAAACGACAAAATTATACCTTTATAAGCCCTTAAAAATTCCAAGATTCAAAGTCGCGCCTTAGCAATTCTTAGATCCTTTCCTTATGTTCCAATCCGCTCCAAGCACTCCTTAGAAGCCTATGAAGAACCCATCTTCAAGTTCCAACTTCAAAGTTAAAGAACTCCTTAAGTTTCCGCCTTGCGACTAATACGAAAACGCCGTTTTTCCGAAATCTTTCTATTGAGATATCCTTATAATACCCTTAGGGACATTGGGTTAAAGTCTTGTGAACAAAGGATCAAAACTACAAATTTTTCTAGTGGGCAAATGGCCGAACCCGAGAGGTCTCTAGTGTGCACAAGATGAACTCTAAATTTTTCTAAGTGTTGAGACAAGTCTTGCACTAGTAGTATGCTTATATAACACAATGGAAGGCTTAGACTTAAACAAATGGGTGGCTAAGATGAAGATCACATGGATCAAGCACAAGTGGCAAGTTGACTTGGTCAACAATATTAAGCTTAGCAAGACTTATCTTCCACCATGGTAAATGACCATTCTACCCTTACTAATTTCGACCAAGACCAAGTGTGGGGGGTGCCACGTGTTGCCCTCTCATTCGTCCCTAAAATTCTGTAACCCTCGTGGGCCCCACAAAAATGTAAAGTTCCTCGGGTGGGCCCCACGTGACCAAATCCGTAAAAAATAAATTCCATAATGTTAATAAGTTCCATACTCTTCAAATAATGCATTTTGAGAATCTAATTCTCAACAACGAACAGTTTTCCTTTCCGACGTCCGGAAGATTTTCTGTCGGAAAAACAATTCTTCCTTTCATACCAATTTCCAAGTCTTGATTCCTTACATACACTCTCTTACACATGTCCTGGACTTACGGGGTGTAACAGTTTACTTGGACGTACCGACAGTGATGTGGGATTCCACGGGTATGCTTGCATTATGATTGATCATTGGACATGCTTATACGATGTGAGATTCCGGGGCATGTGACCAGGAGACGGGTTAGATTCCCGGATTTGTTTTATTACCCATGGCCATGCTTATACGATGAGGGATTCCGGGGCATGCGACCATGCTATGTACGACTATTACTCCATGGGCTAGCTCCCCATGAAGACATGTACCCACGATGAGGGATTCCGGGGGCATGTTATATTATTACTCCATGGGCTAGCTCCCCATGAAGACCTGCACCTACGATGAGGGATGCCGAGGGCACATTATGGCCATGCTTATACGATGAGGGATTCCGGGGCATGCGGCCGCGTTATATATATATATATATATATATATGTTGTGTATGTGTACGCCGACAGTGAGGTGGGATGCCACGGGCGCGTCACATGGTTATATTTTACACTTATAGCTGTCAGCAGTGATGGGGGATTCCACGGGCACGCTTTGATATTTGTGTGACTTGATCGCGTCCCATATTGGGCCGGGTAGTATATGCGTCACTCCATAAAGGGCCGAATTATTGTTATGAAAGATAAGTAAGTTAGATGGTAATGAACTTAATGACTTCTCCTAAGTATGTACGTAAGATATGGCTATAACTCTTAATAGAATGGAAAAGATAATGATGTGCAATTAAGTTCATAAGGGGTAATGACACGGCAGATCCGTATGTACTTTTATACTTGCCCTCGCATTCTTTTGTACGCTTATGATCTGCATCAGATTTATTTCTGTTCCATATTCGTACATGTTGCATCGACTTCTTCGTGGCCGTTCATGTCCGCAGTTTAGGTATTACGCTGTGGATCCGCGAGCTTAGGATCCTGGTTCAGCATTTTGAGATGACTCCAATGTTCCGGAGTTGTCATGGCTATGTATATTCAGGGGTACAGCGGGGCCTTGTCCCGTCATAGTATTTGTTCAAATCTTAGAGGTCTGTATTCATCCGTAATTTGGATCTAGAGTTATTTTTACATTGTTAAACAGTGTAGACCCTTTCGGGTAATTTTTATGTTATGGCAGCCTTATCGGCTTGGCCTTGGTTTAAAAAAAAAAGAGTGTGTTATTTATCTTCCGCAGTTTATTATGTTGTATGATTAGAAGGGTGCCCAGGTAGGGCACCAGTCGCGGCCCGTGTTCGGGTCGTGACACTTAGGCTCGCAATTTCCATGCTTCAAGCCTACCTTCTCAGTCCCCCCGTAAACGGGTAAAATAACTTCTCATAATACCATAATCGTGATGTCTTGATCACAACAACCATTACTTGCTCCATACGGATCTCATCCGTACAATCCTCTTAAGCATACCACGTAGCTTACTTTACTAACATAGTCTTCCATTAAGTCCTTTAACATGACTTCTTAAGGGTTCATTACCTTCTCAGACAACTCATCATCTCCTAATTTCTCAAATTAGCACGTAAAACTTTGATGAGAATTCTTTAAACTGTTTCATACCTTCCCGGTATCTAGTTAGTCCTTACCAACTCTTGGTAATCTAAAATCATTCTAGGCAACACGCGTCTGACCCTCATACACAAATCCGTATAGTTGTATGTCATAATACTAACAATACAATAATTACTACCAACCTGGATACGCAATCCACATAATCCTTCCTGGGTCACTGCTGCCTTTCTCGTAGCTGCAATCAACATAACTCGTTAGGGAGAGACGACCCTGACAACACAGCTTGTTACACCCCGTAATCCCAGAACATGTATATAAAAACATACGTATGAAATTAGGACGTTAAGATTTGAGACTTGTAGAATTTATCGGAATTATGGAAATGTCGGAAAACGAATATTACGAAGAATGGGAGGGTGACATGTGTCACCCCCCCTTGGATGGTCTTGGACGAATTAGACCAAGGACAAGAAGGTCATTTGACCAAAGCTTGGATGATCAAGTCTTTCAAGCCCAAAGCTTGATATAATTGACTAAGTCAAAGAGCCCACTTGGCTTGATATTTAAATTCCTTCATATAAGACCACACAAGTGTTTTGATCTAGACCCTCCATTTAATTATATAAGCACACTAGTAGCAAGACAAGTCTTCCACACTTAGAAAAAATTTCAAGAAAATATTGTTCTTGTTCTTGAGCTCTCGGGTTAGGCTCCATTTGAAGGAAAAAAAATTTCGTTTGTGGTTCAATAATCCTAATACTTTAAACCAAGGTTCCTAAGGGTATTGTAAGGATATTTAAATAGAAAGATCCCAGAAAAGTTTCATTTTTACATTAGTCGCAAGGTGAAAACCTAAGTAGTTTTCATAGTTTTGTGTGGAAATTGAAGGAAAGTTGTTTGTGAACTTCTAAAGTCTTCAAATAGCGGATTGGAGCGTGAAGGAAAGGAGCTAAGTTGCTAAGGAGTGACTTTGAATCTTGGAGTTGGATTAAGGCTTGTCAAGGTAACAATCTTGTTCTCTTAAGTGTTATAAGATTACATATTGTTGTAGTTATGGATATAAACAAACATGGGATATATATATTGAAGATTGAAATGTTATGGAATATTTGGATGGAATCCGAAAGTGGCATGTTTAACCTTAAGATTGTAATTCGATTTAGTTATTAGTTTTAGTCGTCGCATGTCATATAAGGAAAGGATTGTAGTTGTTATTATCGATTGCAGCTATATAACATGTTAGACTAAACAACTTGGATTGAAAAAGAATTGGAAAAGACTTTGTGTTGTTGTACATTGAATTACCGAGAATGACATTGAATTATTGGACTAGTTTGATATCAATTGTGGGACAGAATTTTACACGTCCTGTTAGGCGTGTAATCCCATTTTTTTTAGCTACATTGTTGAGCCTTAAATGTGGCATGTTTGGCTATTGAATTCGGGCCTTGAAAAAGGTGGAAAAGTACGTAGAAACAAAGGAAGTGTTGTCCGATTTTCCGTAGAATAAGTGACTTTACACTTAGAATATTCTACGTTTGGAGCTAGAAGTTAATAGACGTATTATGGTCATTATAGGTTGACATACTATGTACGACATATTGGACTTAGCAAGTGGATTGAACCGAAGAGGTATGTGGAGCTTTCCTTATCTCTTGAGCACGAGTAGTTGTAAATGTATAGTACGGTAGACGTATGAGATTTAAATGAATTTAGTTTCATTTGGTATCCTTGACTTGTTTTAAGAATGTCCAAGTTGGTTGAGTTAGAGAATTAACTCACTTGTTTTAAATGTTAAAGATGTCTTAGTTTCTAAAGCATAAAGTTAGTATAACGGCTTTATGAGAAGTTGGTTATAACAACTTTATGGAAAGTTAAAAGAATGGTTTATTTTTAGTAAAGTAAGCAAGGATAAATGACTTGAAATAAAGAATGGCAATTCGATTTAAAGGTATCCATTGCTTAAAGTTTTAAAGTAAGGGTCACTTGGTTTAAAAGCCTAAAAATGTATTTCTAAAGGTATAGTGACTTGTTTTGAAAAGTAGACAAGCCTTGATACTACGGGTGTTAGTATCTTGGGGATTTTATACGAGAAAGAGTCATGTTTTAAAAAGGATAAAGGTACATAGTACTTTGGGTTAAATTTCCGGATTTTCAATGACATGTTAGTGCCTTAAGTTAAATAAAATGAGAGTGCATGATAATTAAGACTAATAAGAAGTTAGGGGAATTCTTAACTTGCTTATGGTATGTATGATAAGCCGGTGGTTCTTATGTTATGTATGATAGCCGGTTGTGCTAGTGTTATGTTATTCTTGCGGGGTAAACCCCCGGGTTACTATTTATTCCATGGATTTGCTACCCATGATGCGAGTGCGGCGTTTCTACTCATTGCGGGCCCACCGGGCCTAAGAGGGTGAAATAGTCCTGTGCGGGTGAAATAGTCCCATGCGGAGCAAATCGCTCCATTGCGGGTCCACAGGACCTATGCGGGTGAAATAGTCCCAGGAGTAGGATTGCTTAATGATACTACGGGCGGGTGGCCCTACTTTGATCATGAGCCTCCTATTTTTATGCAGTAAAGTATACTCTTGTTTACTCTCATTGTTAGTAAGGCACAGTGTACTGTTATTTGAGTTATCACACATGTCTCCAGCTTTATTTTAGACTATATGATTTCATTTCAGTACTTTCAGTTTTACATACTTGGTACATCTGTTGTATTGACCCCCTTTTCTCGGGGGCAGCGTTCATGCCGCAGGTAGGGGTAAGCAGGTGGTGGATCCTCACTCTTAGGATCACTGATCAGTTGTCAGAAGCTTCATTTCTCCGGAGGCTTATCTTTTGGTACGGTTTCCCTGATGTTGTAGATTTATGTACATTCAGGGGTATGGCGGGGCCCTGTCCCATCACAGTTGTTATTCTTAGAGGTCTGTAGTCATATCTTGTGGATTGGGTTGTAAGAACAAAGATGTAACTGTTTTTATTTTGGGTTATGTATATTTCACGGAAGGTGGTCTTATCGGCTAGCCTGTTGATATTTACTGTCTAAGTATTTTATGAGTTTATGTCTGTTCCGCTACTATTCTCTGATGTATACCTGTAAGGGGTGCCCAGGTAGGGCACCAGTCGTGGGCCCCGGGTCGGGTCATGACAAAAGTGGTATCGGAGCAGTTAGTCATCGGAAAGTGTCTACAGACCGTGTCTAGTAGAGTCTTGATTATCGGTGTGTTGTGCACCACATCTATAATCAGGAGGCTGCAGGACATTAAGGGTTGGTTTCCATTCTTCTCTCTCTGAGATCGTGCAGTAGAGTTGTCTTATTAGGTTGAATCCTATCTGACATATTCTTATGTATCAGTTATGCCTCCACGGAAGGCGACCAGGGCCCAAAAGGGCAAGGCAGTAGCAGGAACTGCTAGTGGTTCGCAGAGGGTTACTAGGACTTGGGCCCAGACTATGCCTGAGGATGTGGGCCGGTCGGCGAGTTCAGTCACGCCGGCAGTATTAGAGGAGATGAGAGCGGCCGTAGCTCTAGAGGTTCCGATACCTGAGCCTCCAGTTCCGCAGCCAGGGGTAGAGTATAGGGATTATGGAGAGCATATCAGGTTATTGACTAGCATAGTGGCAGGGCAGCGCCGATAGGAGCAGGTAGCTAACCCTAGAGCCAACAGTTTGAGGATTCGGGATTTTCTGGGTTGTAATCCACCCGAGTTCTATGGTTCGATATCTGAGGAGGATCCTCAGGAGTTCATTCGGCAGGTACAGCGGACTATGCAGGTGCTTAGGGCCTCGGAGATAGAGTCAGTTGTGTTAGTTTCTTACCGGTTACGCGATATTGCGTTGAACTGGTTTGAGTCATGGGAGCTGTGTAGAGGTGTGGGTGCTCTTCCAGTTGTTTGGGATGAGTTCACAGAGGCCTTCCTTGATCACTTTTTGCCTCCTGATATGAGGAGAGCCCGCGTGGATAGGTTCTTGACATTGAGACAGAATGGGAGGACTATCGGAGAGTACAACCTGGAGTTTGACTCGTTGGCAAGGTATACGATCACTATTGTGGCTGACATGGCGGACAGAGTTCACCGCTATGTGATGGAGCTAGACCGTTATATGATAACAGCATGCCTGGGAGTGGCCCTTCAGCCAGGTATGGATATTGCCAGGATGCAGGCATATGCTCAGAGGATTAAGGACCGAGAGAGAGAGGGCCAACTAGATCGAGGCCAGCCCAAGAGGGCCAGGACGACAGAGTTGCAGGGTAATTTCGAGGTGGACAGCCTCAGCAGCAGGCCAGGTCTACACTTCAGCCGACACAAAATGCTCCTTCCCGGTTTTCTGGCAGGAGGTTTGATCGGCCGGGTTATTCAGGAGCAGGTCAGGGCTCCAGGGCTTCGGGTTCCCAGGGGAACCGGGGTTCTAGTCAGATGAGGCCACCTTTACCTCGGTGTGGTCGATGTGGTAGGTCCCATTATGGAGAGTGTCGTAATTCTCCAGGAGCTTGTTACTCTTGCGGCCAGCAGGGCCATTTGAAGAGAGATTGTCCGACCAGAGGCAGCATGGGTGGTATGATTCAGCCTACAGGGTCAGTTGTCGGGTCTTCATCTTTTGTGAGTATGCGCCCCGGAGGGCAGAGTGTTAACGGGCCGGCAGACCGCGGCAGAGGTCGTGGTGGAGGTCCTAGTTCTAGCGGTCCACAGAACCACATATATTCCTTAGCCAGCTGGCAAGATCAGGAGGCTTCCCCGGATGTCGTCACAGGTACATTATTGATTTCATGTTGTGACGTTTATGCTTTGATAGATCCAGGTTCTACCTTGTCCTATGTGTACCCTCTTATTGCTAGTAGAATAGGGATAAAGCCGGTGTCGATAGAGCCTTTTGAGGTAGCTACGCCAGTGGGTGATTCGGTGTTAGCTGAGCGGGTGTACAAAGATTGCCATGTGTTTATATAGAGTCATCAGACCCTAGCGGACTTGATAGAGTTGGAGATGACAGATTTTTACGTCATTATGGGTATGGACTGGTTGGCTTCTTGTTATGCCAACGTTGACTGTAGAGACAAGTTGGTCCGATTCCAGTTTCCCGGTGAGCCGATTATCGAGTGGAAGGGCAATACAACGTCGCCGAGGGGTAGGTTTATTTCTTACCTCAAGGCTAGGAAGATGGTTCAGAAGGGGTACATCTATCATCTATGTTATACCCCGTATTTCCAGAGTATGTACGTAGGGACGTACGTAGAAAATTCGAACTTCAAATAGGCTTGGCCGAATTATTTTTGTTCACAACACCCGGTTAGGGTCGTTTTTCGACGAAACGTTTTCACAGCTTTCGTAGGGAAAATTCCGGCTATGTCATTTCCAATTTTTGCGGATTTTTCCGAGAGACGAAACATTTTGGACCAACAAGAGGGCGACACTTGGCACCCTCTCATTGGTGGGTGTGTTGGGCGGAATTGACGATTTGGGCATGTGGGAGTAGGTAGGATATTTTTGTGTTGGTTGGTGTGGTAGATGGATAAGGTGTACTTGGATGAATCTTGGCCCTACACTTGCATAGCACTTGGCTAGATCTTGGCCCTTGGTTGGCCTTGGCTTGTACTATAAATACCCCCCCTTTGGAAGACTTCTTCATCCATTCCTAAATTTCCTAAGTGTTAAAATCCTCCCTCCCCTTGAGTAGTGTTCTCGTCCTCCCCCTTTGTGAGGCCTTTGGCCGGGCGTTCCCTTCCCCACGTGGCGAGAGTCCCCCCCCTAGTGGGGTAGGCCGAGGGGTATACACCCCCCTCCTTTGTGGTGTTGTCTCGTATAAATTTCCCCCTCTTGGTAGAAATACTCTCAAAAGTATTGTTGTAATGCCCAAATTACCTTAGTCGTATACCTTGTAGTGTTCTAAGGTTATACCTATACTAAAAGCCCAGTTATACTATTATACTTCCGTCACCACAAAACCGAAACCCTAAGAAAAATCTCCATAGTTAGTTGGAGTAGTATGTAGAAGTTGGTTAGAACTTCTAGGGTGGTTAGAGCGGGTTGAGCGCTGAGTCGAGCTAAACGTTGCCCAGGATCGACTTTATACTTGAATAATTATGGGCTTATCGAGGTAAATATCTTGTCCCTCTATTGTAATTGGAAATTACATGATTGTTAGACTATATAGTTGAAGTATACTATATATAGAACTGAACGTTGTTATCGGCAATGTCTTTGGACTTAAGCTTTGAATAATAAGAAACCTTTCGAAAGAAGAGTCTGAATCAGAATTACATAGGACCGTATTTCAAGAGACTTGTGTTGTATTATCAGAGTAGATTTGTACACGCCCGGTTAGGCGTGTAGAACCCCCCCCCCTGGTTGGCTTGGTAGCCGACCTCGATAGAGGAGGAGATTTACGCTGTGGCGGGGGGGGAGGTGCTGCCGAATTTTCTGTAGAATGTTCTACGATTAGACCTAGATGTTAATAAGCGCCTTGTGGACTTATAGGTTGAAGTACCATGCGTGGCGCGATCTACTTGGCTTAAGGAGTAGCCGATGGTTTGAGGTACTTGGAGCGTTTTGCTATTAGTCGATAATCGTCGCGAGGTATGTGAACCTCTTCCTATCTCTTCTAGCATGATATGTGTGTAACTATGTAGTACGTAGACGCATACGTGTTAAATGTATTTGATTGGTCTAAAACATAAAGTGTTATAACGGCTTTATGGGAAGTTGGTTATAACAACTTTATGTATGTAAGAAAATACTTGTGGTTTTTAAAAGGTAACTGATTTGAACTATAACTGGTTGGTTATGTGATAATAAAGAACTTGAAGTATTTTAAAAGATTTTTGAATCATTTTGAAAGAAGAGTAATACTTGGTTTTTGAAAACTTAAGAGTTATACTAGCTTTATGGGAAGTTAGGTATAACGGCTTAAGAATGTTTTACTGATTTCGAAAATCAGAATGTGTATCGACAAACCACTGCAGCGTTAATAAAAGGAAATGTTTTGTGATTAAAACCAAGAGAAACTTCCATCTGCATAGAAGCTAAGATGAGACAAAATGATATTTCCTAGATCATGGCTGCTGTAATAAGATTGTTATAAACAAGAATATCCTACTCACATATAAGGCTCATGTTCTCTCAGATGGTTTAAAAGAGAATTATATTCTTAAATGAATAAGGCTATGAACTACGAAACCTTTCTAAAATAAGAACCGTGAACATTTGAAATTAGGCAAACTTGGACGTTTGGAAAATAATGTTGTTACTTGATTTTACAAAGGTAAGTGTTTTGATTTACTTCAAAAGATAATCACTCTATTTTCATATACTACGGGTATTGTGTGACTTTTGTAAACGTAACGTATCTTTTAAAAGATAATGTATGAAGTATTTTGGGAATAGATACCCGATCTTGTTAATCATATATTAGAATGTACCTTGTGTGTATAACATGATTGTGTTGGTTTGTGATAGCCTTGAAATACTTTCTTGTTGATTTGATAAGTAAACATGCTAGGATGCTACGTGTGTTAGTATCTTGTGATGTTTTGTGTAAAGGGGGTTTTCCCTCGACTGCGCTTAAAGTTGTTTGACTCTCAGCCGTTATGTTGGTATTGTACCACTCACCTTGACTTGTCTCCGGAGGTTGTCGCCTCCGACGCGGGTAGACTCAGCGATGCAGGACCATGATTCGAGAATACCTACGCGGGTCCAAGGATCCATGCGAACTACGGAGTTCCGTGTTAGTTTGCGCCCTTGTGGTCATGCGGTCTTTGTGGCCACGCGGATCGCGAGTCCAGATGCCGGAGTAGCTACCGACGCGGCGAATACCTCACGCGCCTATGCGAGCTCTTGAGAGTTCGAGGCTAGACGCGCATTTGATATCGCGCGGCGAGTGACCGCCTTTGATCATGTGACGGTCAGACAGATATCATGATACGCTTTATGACCGTTGGCATCGTAGGTGTTAGTAGTCGGTTATGCCTTCGCATTTACCCTGCATCGCTTTATTAGGACACATGGGACCCGTGTTCATGTGTATTTCTTGGTGCTTTTATATCATAAACTACCGGCAGTGAGGAAGGTATTCCACGGGCACGATTGATGCTACGGGCGTGAGACCCATAGTTACATTTGAGTGATGACTTTGAGGGCGTGAGTCCCTGACTTGACATGACTGCCTATTTATTGTGAACTGTAGTTTGGTTATCATACATGTCTCCTGCTTTATAGACTATTATGATTTCATTTACGATTTTCGGCCACATACTTGGTACTGTTATCGACCTCCTTCGGGGCCGCGTTCACGCCGCAGTTGAGGTACACCGCCGTTGATCCTCGCTCTTAGGGTCAGCCATTGCGTTGGGAAAGCTCCGCTTTCTCGAGGCTTATTCGTATAGTCCTCGTTGTAGGTGCTACATTCGTGGTATGACGGCCCCGCCCCGTCGTGGTCATATCATTCGTAGAGGTCTGTAGTACTGTTGTGGGCAGGGTTTGTAAAAAGGATTAAACTGTTCATTTTGAAAGAGTTGTTATTTATATATATGCCGAGAGGCCACTTTTCTTCAGATAAACATGTGTCTTCTTTACATTGTATCATGTATTGTGTTTTATGTTCCGCTGATTACTCTGATGTTGTATCACTAGGGTGCCCGGGGTAAGGCACCAGTCACGGGCCCGGGTTCGGGTCGTGACAAAAGTGGTATCAGAGCAGTTAATCCTCGGAAAGTGTCTACAGACCGTATCCAGTAGAGTCTTGATTATCGGTGTGTTGTGCACCACACCAATAATCAGGAGGCTATAGGATATTTAGGATTGGTTTCTATTTCTTCTCACTCTGAGATCGTGCCTTAGAGCTGTGTTGTAAGTTGGACCCTCTAACGTAATTCTTTCCCTTATCGTTATGCCTCCGCGTAGGGCAAACCCGGGCCCAGGAGGGCAAGGCGAGGAGCCGCGAGTAGAATCTGAGGGTTACGGGCACAGCCCGATCATCACCTAGGGTGGTGTTTTATTCGGGAGTTATGCTACTCGTCACCCCAGTGAGTTTAGCACAGCGGCAGCAGTGCCTACTACGACCATGATATATGAACCTTCAGTTCCACGACCGGGAACAGAGAATATAGATTGCAAAGAGGCGACCCTGTTACTAGCTATGGATTTGGCTACCAGAGAGTATACCGATGTACCGCGAGTCTTGATGACTATCTAAGAGAGGGTTGTACAAGAGTAATTCTTCAGTTAGGCTTGAGCATGGCCTGTGTACGGGCTTATGCGCAGCAGGCCGAGAAGCGTAGAGATCGACGGGTTAACCAAGGACAGCAGAAGAGGGCCAGAACAGCAAGGTCCTTTGGTAACTTTCGAGGCGAGTCACCTCACCAGCGGATTAGATTTGCACATCCACCAGTGCAGAGTGGTCTTCCACGGATTTCAGGACGTTCGGGGTATGCAGGAGTTGGTCAGAACTCCAGGGCTTCCGGTTCACAGTGTGACAGACGTCATCCCGGGGAATGTCGTCTTTTAGTTGGTACTTGTTGTACCTACGACCGTCAGGGTCTGATGTCGAGAGAGTGTCCTTGTAGGAGGACTTAGCCTTCAGGATCGGTGGGTAGTTCGTCATCTTCCCTAGCTATGCGCCCTACGGGGCAGGTTTGATTAGAACGACTTAAGGGAGTGAAGCAGTAGATACAGGTTTATCCTTAACCCTCTAGAGATCAGTATGTATGATAAGATGGGTATATCATAAGTGCTATGTCCTGATAGCAGTGTGTAAGTTGTGATTAGAAATCATGGTTAGTAACCGGGAAAGATTTGGGGGATAGAGAAAGTGTTAGCCTTAGAGCTTTTTACGTGGAGACCTTAGAGGCAAGACAATCTTGAGAGAAAGATTACATTTGTGTTTGATCCTTATCGGAGTGCATAGTGCACGTGAGCTATGTTTGGGATAAGTCCCTGAGTAGTGTGGAATGAAGGAGGGTAGTTGAGCTAAGAAGACCGCTAGGTTTTCGTAACGTGATTAGTGAGATTGTTCCGGATCGGGGAGCTAGTATTTTTGCGCGTTGCCGGGTCGGGTTGAGGCCACGTTGCGGGTCAACCCGCGGCCTGTATGGTGGTGGGGTCAGTTGTGGTGGTCCCGCCTTGTGGTAGGGTCACGAGGGTGTTAGGCCCAAGTTTAGTTAACCAGCGTACGAGTTCGTGGATGCGTTCGACCAGTAGTCGGGCCGAGGAGGTCGGTCCCTCTTGTCTTTTAGTCGGGACCGTTTACTCGGCAGAGGGTTATGCGAGATGGTATATCTGAAAGGTGGTAAGGCTGCACGGGGTGCCTGCTTTCACCTTATGAACAGACAGTGGATCCCGTGTTCTGCTTTGTTTCTTTGGAAGTTTTACGAGCGAGGTTAGGAACTCAGTGAGTCTCGTGACGCGTTCGCCCCGGGCGGTGTTTGGATTTCAGGGGTAGTTGTGAGGATTGTTATCTCCTGTTGGGGAAGTGTTTTATAGCTACCATTTCAGTGTTCGGATATCGCCTTGTGACGCCTTGTAGGGGCGGAAGTGTAAGTTGCCGGTCGATTGGTTCGACGTTGGCAAGGTTCAGATAGTTGGTTCATACGTGTTGGCGGGATGTGGATAGGGTGAAGCTTGTCTAGAAGAGGTTCGCGGCTCGAGAAATCGTGCGGATAATCGGCGGCGACGCTTAGAGTTCGAGTTGACGGTCGGTCTTCTTGAAAGTACCACCGGGTTGGGTGTGACGAGTTTTGGAAAAGCAGAGGAACTTAGCGAAGTTACTTTGGGCCCTTTTAAGTTCATGTGAAGAATAGGCCAGGTTGCCTATATGTTAGCATTTGCCGTCCGACTTAGGAGGCAGTACGTCCGGTCTTTCGTATTGTTATGATCGGGAAAGTATCGGAGATCCATCCAGAGTGTTCCCAGTTAATGATGACCACGTTAGAGATAGTAACCGAGTTTTGGAAAGCGATGTAAATGTGGTAAGAGTTCGAGTGTCACGACCTCGGGGATCGCGTACGGCCGGTACCATTTGTTGGGTCGCCGGAGTGACACTAGAACCTCGCGGAAAAGTGACAAAAGTGGTATCACGACGAGTAAAGGGAGAAGCGAGCATGTATGGCGAGCATAGATGTGATCATTTCTTTTGGAAGGAGAAGGTGCAAAGGAAGTATATTTTAGACCCCGGAGAGAGGTGTTTGTGGTGATGTTAGAGGTGTTTCCTCGTGGACTTGGATGTAAGTATTTTGCGCAAGTTGTTTTACGTGGCCATGTGTGGCGTGTTTGTTTCGTAAGTATAGTAGTGAAGACTATCTTGGCGCCGCGTTTGTTTTGAGACTTAGAAGGAACATTCGGGACGAATGTTTCTAAGGAGGGGAGAATATTATACCCCGTATTTCCAGAGTATGTACGTAGGGACGTACGTAGAAAATTCGAACTTCAAATAGGCTTGGCTGAATTATTTTTGTTCACAACACCCGGTTAGAGTCGTTTTTCGACCAAACGTTTTAACAGCTTTCGGAGGGAAAATTACCGCTATGTCATTTCCAATTTTTTCGGATTTTTCCGAGAGACGAAACATTTTGGACCAACAAGAGGGCGACACTTGGCACCCTCTAATTGGTGGGTGTGTTGGGCGGAATTGACGATTTGGGCATGTGGGAGTAGGTAGGATATTTTTGTGTTGGTTGGTGTGGTAGATGGATAAGGTGTACTTGGATGAATCTTGGCCCTACACTTGCATAGCACTTGGCTAGATCTTGGCCCTTGGTTGGCCTTGTCTTGTACTATAAATACCCCCCCCCCCCCCCTTTGGAAGACTTCTTCATCCATTCCTAAATTTCCTAAGTGTTAAAATCCTCCCTCCCAGGTAGTGTTCTCGTCCTCCCCTTTGTGTGGCCTTTGGCGAGTTCCCTTCCCCACGTGGCGAGAGTCCCACAGTGGGGTAGGCGAGAGGTATACCCCCTCCTTTGTGGTGTTGTCTCGTATAAATATCCCCTCTTGGTAGAAATACTCTCAAAGTATTGTTGTAATGCCCAAATTACCTTAGCCGTATACCTTGTAGTGTTCTAAGGTTATACCTATACTAAAAGCCCGTTATACTATTATACTTCCCGTCACCACAAAACCGAAACCAAGAAAAATCTCCATAGTTAGTTGGAGTAGTATGTAGAAGTTGGTTAGAACTTCTAAGGGTGGTTTAGCCGGGTTGGGCGGAGTTGGAGCTAAACGTTGCCGTGATCGACTTTATACTTGGATAATTATGGGCTTATCGAGGTAAATATCTTGTCCTCTATTGTAATTGGAAATTACATGATTGTTAGACTATATAGTTGAAGTATACTATATATAGAATCGAGCGTTGTTATCGCAATGTCTTTGGACTTAAGCCCGAATAATAAGAAACCTTTTCAAAGAAGAGTCTTTGATCAGTAATTACATAGATTGTATTTGGAGACTTGTGTTGTATTATTGTAGAGTAGATTTGTACACGTCAGGTTAGGCGTGTAAGCCCCACTGGTTGGCTTGGTAGCCGGCCTCGATAGAGGAGGAGATTTCTGTTTGTGGCGGGGAGAGTCTTTGCGAATTTTCTGTAGAATGTTCTACGATTAGAACTAGATGTTAATAAGCGCCTTGTGGACTTATAGGTTGAAGTACCATGCGTGGCGCGATCTACTTGGCTTAAGGAGTAGCCGACGGTTTGAGGTACTTGGAGCGTTTTGCTATTAGTCGATAATCGTCGCGAGGTATGTGAACCTCTTCCTATCTCTTCTAGCATGATATGTGTGTAACTATGTAGTACGGTGACGTCATACGTGTTAAATGTATTTGATTGGTCTAAAACATAAAGTGTTATAACGGCTTTATGGGAAGTTGGTTATAACAGCTTTATGTATGTAAGAAAATACTTGTGGTTTTTAAAAGGTAACTGATTTGAACTATAACTGGTTGGTTATGTGATAATAAAGAACTTGAAGTATTTTAAAAGATTTTTGAATCATTTTGAAAGAAGAGTAATACTTGGTTTTGAAAACTTAAGAGTTATACTAGCTTTATGGGAAGTTAGGTATAACGGCTTAAGAATGTTTCTTGATTTCGAAAATCGAATGTGTATCGACAAACCATCTGCAGGCGTTAATAAAGGAAATGTTTTGTGATTAAAACCGGTAGAAACTTCCATCTGCATAGAAGCTAAGATGAGACAAAATGATATTTCCTAGATCATGGTCACGTAATAAGATTGTTATAAACAAGAATATCCTACTCACATATAAGGCTCATGTTCTCTCGGATGGTTTAAAAGAGAATTATATTCTTAAATGAATAAGGCTATGAACTACTAAACCTTTCTAAAATAAGAACCGTGAACATTTGAAATTAGGCAAACTTGGACGTTTGGAAAATAATGTTGTTACTTGATTTTACAAAGGTAAGTGTTTTGATTTACTTCAAAAGATAATCACTCTATTTTCATATACTACGTATTGTGTGACTTTTGTAAACGTAACGTATCTTTTAAAAGATAATGTATGAAGTATTTTGGGAATAGATACCCGATCTTGTTAATCATATATTAGAATGTACCTTGTGTGTATAACATGATTGTGCTGGTTTGTGATAGCCTTGAAATACTTTCTTGTTGATTTGATAAGTAAACATGCTAGGATGCTACGTGTGTTAGTATCTTGTGATGTTTTGTGGAAAGGGGTTTTCCTCGATCGCGCTTAAAGTTGTTTGACTCTCACCGTTATGTTGGTATTGTACCACTCACCTTGACTTGTCTCGGAGGTTGCCGCCTCCGACGCGGGGTAGACTCGGGCGATGCAGGACCATGATTCGAGAATACCTCATGCGGGTCGAGGATCCATGCGGAACTACGGAGTTCGTGTTAGTTTGCGGCCGCGTGGTCATGCGGTCTTTGTGGCCATGCGGTGCGAGTCGGGGCGATTTACGGGAGTAGCTACCCTCGATGCGATGAATACCTCATGCGGGCCTACGCGAGCTACGGAGAGTTCGTGGCTAGACGCGCATTTGATCTGCGGGCGAGTGACCGGCTTTGATCATGTGACGGTGCAGACAGATATCATGATACGATTTATGACCACGTTAAATCGTAGGTGTTAGTAGTCGGTTATGCCTTCGTGCTTACCTGTCTTGCTTTATTAGGACACAGTGGGACACCGTGTTCATGTATTTCTTGGTGCTTTTATATCATAAACTACCAGCGGTGAGGAAGGTATTCCACGCACGATTGATCTACGCGTGAGACCCATAGTTACATTTGAGTGATGACTTTGAGGCGTGAGTCACGACTTGACATATTCGCCATTTATTGTGAACTGTAGTTTGGTTATCATACATGTCTCCGCTTTATAGACTATTATGATTTCATTTACGATATTTCGATTTCACATACTTGGTACTGTTATCGACCTCGCCCGGCTGCGTTCATGCCGCAGTTGAGGTACACGATCGTTGATCCTCGCTCTTAGGGTCACGATTCGGCGTTTGGGAAAGCTCCGTTTCTCCGAGGCTTATCTTCGTATAGTCCTGTTGTTGTAGGTGCTTACATTCGTGGTATGACGGCCCCGTCCGTCGTTGTGTCATATCATTCGTAAGTGCAGTAATCTTGTTGTGGCGGGGTTTGTAAAAAAAGGATTAAACTGCTCATTTTGAAAGAGTTGTTATTTATATATATGCCGAGAGGCCACTTTTCTTGAGATAAACATGTGTCTTCTTTACATTGTATCATGTATTGTGTTTTATGTTCACGATTACTCGATGTTGTATCACTAGGGTGCCCGGTAGGCACGATCACGGGCCCGGTTGGTCGTGACAATCTAGTTCGGTATTCGATCTGGTGAGGTGCGCTTCTTGATCGATTCGGTGGTTAGAGAGTTTCCGGATGTATTCCTAGATGATCTCCCAAGTATTTCTCCTGAGAGGGAGATAGAGTTTTGTATTGATACGTTGCCAGACACTCCGCCTATATCTATTCCGCCGTACAGGATGACACCTGCTGAGTTGAGGGAGTTGAAGGATCAGCTGAAAGATTTGCTGGAAAAAAAGGCTTTATTAGGCCTAGTATTTCTCCCTGGGGAGCACCGGTCTTGTTTGTTAAAATGAAGGATGGGACGCTGCGTATGTGTGTTGACTACAGGCAGCTGAATAAGGTAACCATCAAGAATAGATTCGTCCTTCCCAGGATTGATGATTTGTTTGACCAGTTGCAGGGTGTGAGGTGGTTCTCCAAGATAGACCTGCGGTCCGGTTATCATCAGGTGCGAGTTAGGGAGGCAGATATCCCGAAGACTGCATTCAGGACCCGGTATGGGCACTATGAGTTCAAGGTGATGTCTTTCGGTTTGACTAACACTCCAGCGGTATTTATGGATTTGATGAACCGGGTGTTCAAACCATTTTTGGATACGTTTGTTAAGTACGTAAAAACAAAGGAAGTGCTGCCCGATTTTCCGAAGAATAAGAGACCTTACACTTAGTATGATTCTACATTAAAAAGTGAGGAGTTGATAGACATGTTATGATTAATATAGGTTGAAGTACTACGAGTAGTGTATTCTACTTAAATGATGGAATAGCTATCAAGGTTGAAGTACTTTGGAACATTTTGCTACTTGTCGATAATCGTCGCGAGATATGTGAACCTCTTCCTCCTTTTGGCATGATTCTATGTATGAAATATACATGTGGTGTTATTTCATGATTTCTTCCACTCTTAGAAGTTAAGAGGTATGTATGTTGATTTACTCTATGTAAAAGTTATGTCTAAGTTATCCTAAGTTCTTACCAATCTTATGGGGGATGTTGGTAAGAGTCGTTAGGAAGTATTTGGAGTCGAGTTGACTTTGCTAATTTACTGCACGAATGAGAATAAGTATCGAACAAGCCATTGCAGCGTTAATAAAAGAAAATGTATCGACAATCAATTATATTAAAATGAGTAGAATTCTCCATCTGCATAGAAACTAAGATAAGACAAAATTGTATTACATTTTCTAGATCATGACTGCTTTAATAAGATCGTTATAAACGAGTATAACCTATTCACAACGCATGAAAGTATATGTTACTTAATTTAAAGAGTTTACGTTATGAAGTTTTAAGACCATGAACCTTGAATTATTAAAAGGTAACTTGATATTCTAAGTTAAGAAACTTGATTTCTTAAAGTTACGAGACTTGAAGTATTTTGAAAGCTATGTAACTTGATTTGAAAGTATAAGTCACTTGATTATAAAAAGAATGAATTTGTCTAAGACATAAAGAGTTATAACGGCTTTATGGGAAGTTAGTTATGACGGCTTTATGAAAGGTTAAAGATATCTTAGTTTCTAAAGCATAAAGTTAGTATAACAGATTTATGGGGAGTTGGTTATAACAACTTTATGGAAGGTTAAAAGAATGGTTTTCTCTAGTAATGTAAACAAAGAAATGACTTGAAATAAAGAAGGGCAATCTGATTTAAAGGTATCAATTGCTTAAAGTTTTAAAGTAAGAGTCACTTGATTTAGAAGCCTAGAAATGTATTTCTAAAAAACATGTACTGACTTGGTTGAAATGTAGACATGTCTTGATACTACGGGTGTTAGTATCATGGGGTTTTATATGAAAATAAGTCTTTTGAAAATAATGGAAGTACGTAGCACTTTGGGTTAAATTCCCGGATTTTTATGTGAAACGAAAAGTGCCTTGAGTTGATAAAATGAAATTCATTTTTTGTATGATAATGAAAGTCTAAAGATTTTATGAACTTGTCTATGCTTGCTTGTAATAGCCTTGAGTGCAAGTATTATATGTTTATGCTGACGTGACTCTCAGTTGGAGGGTCGGCTGTCTTGTTGTGAATTTACTTGGACGTACCGACAGTGACGGATGCTTCCACGGGTATGCTTTCATTGTGATTGATCCTTGGACATGCTTATACGATGTGGGATTCCGGGGCATGCGACCAAGATGCGGGTTAGATTCCCGGATTGTTTTTATTACTCCTTGGACATGCTTATACGATGTGGGATTCCGGGGCATGCGACCAGGAGACAGGTTAGTTTCCCGGATTTATTTTATTACCCCATGGCCATGCTTATACGATGAGGGATTCCGGGGCATGCGACCATATTATATACAATTATTACCCCATGGATTAGCTCCTCATCACGCCCGAACCGGTTCGTGGCGGTGCCCTACAGGCACCTTCTACCTTAACAACACAAGTAAATCATGCGGAAATTAAATAACACCCTTTTTTTAAACCAACATACGTGCGAGGGCAAAAGCAAAGTGCCATAATATACATAATCAAAAGACACTACTGCTGTACATGAGTACAATCCCACATATGAATATAGACCTCAAGAGTTATCTTGAACTATGACGGACAAGGCCCCGCTGTACCCAATCGTACAAAAGCTCAGATTGAAGAAACTATACCAAAAGATAAACTCACGAGCAGAGGAGCTATCCAAAAACTACGGTGGTCCTACACTGCAGATCACCAAGCGTGTACCTAAACTGCGGCGTGAACGCAGCCCCAGGAGGTCGATGCGAAGAATGTACCAAGTATGTGAAGCGATGAAATCGTAATGAAATCATAACGATCTAAACAAAGCAGAGACATGTATGATAGCCAACCTACAAGATACAATACATAAGCGATCATATCAAGTCGTGGACGCGTGCCTCAAAGTCATTACTAAAATATAACCATGGGTCTCACGCCCATAATATCAATCATGCGTGGAATCCTTCCTCACCGGCGATCCATGATATAATATAACACCAATAGGCATCTGTCACGACCGAACCGGGCGTGGTCGTGCCTTACCGGCACCCTAGTGATACAACATCGAGTAATCCGGAATATAAAACAATAACATGAAATAACATGAAGTATGAAATAATAATCGAGAAAAATTGCCTTTCGGCATGTATATATGAAAACTTAAATCCGACGATTTACATCCCACTTACAACGCCAACGGTACTACATGCACCTCTAAGAGTGACATGACAACAATGGCGGGCGGGGCCGCCATACCACGAATGTGGCACCTACTACGACAGGACTATACCACCGATAAGCCTCCGAGAAACGGAGCTTCCCAACGACGTGACCACGAGCTAGGATCAACGGCGGTGTACCTCAACTGCGGCATGAACGCGGCCCGAAGGAGTCGATAACAGTACCAAGTATGTGAAAGCGAAAATCGTAAATGAAATCATAGTAGTCTATATAAAGCAGAGACATGTATGATAACCAAACTCCATGTCACTATAAATAAGAAGTGATGTCAATTCAGTGACTCACGCCCTCAAAGTCTTCTCTCAATTATAACTATGGGTCTTACGCCCACAACATAAACAAGAGTGAAATAGATATCTCAGAATCGGTCTTTTCTAGGCGCTAATGATCGGCAAGGCCGATCGCCCATAGTATCATTATGCGTGCCTAATCCTTGACTTCCGCAGCCGCATAGTCACGCATAGACCCGCGTAGGTCGTATAGACCGCGTCGGGGTAGCTAACCCGGTACCCTCCGGACTCCGCAATCCGCATAGTCTCAATAGACCGCATAGTCACACGAGACCGCGTAGGGCATCCCCGCGTCGGGATAAAACACCGGAATGATCAATCTCGGAGCATACCGTTGCTCGCATAGTCACACAGACCGCATAGGCCGTATAGACCGCGTCAGGGTGGCAAGCCACCGGTATAATAAGTCGAGGGTAGGTGATATAATAATGATAACGGGCTTAAAGTTTAGCAACGTAAGCACAACAAGAATATCACAAGATACTAACACACGTAGCATCCTAACATGTTTACTTATCCAATCAACAAGAAAATATTACAAGGCTATCACAAACCAATACAATCAAGTTCTCCACACAAGGTACTTTCTACTTTATGTTAATAAGTTCGGGAGTTTATCCCCACAGTACTTCATACAATAACTCTTTAAAAGATCCGTTTCTTTCACGAAAGTCACACAATACCCGTAGTATAAAAATAGTGTGACTATATTTTTAAGTAAATCAAAACACTTCTCTTTGTAAAATCAAGTAACAACCTTATGTTCCAAACGTTCAAGTTTGCCTAATTTCAAATGCTCAAGTTTCTCATTTTCGAAAGGTTTCGTAGTTCATAGTTTTAATCCTTTAAAACATAATTCTCTTTTAAACAATTTGAGAAACATATGCCTTATAGGTGAGTAGGTTATTCTTGTTTATAATCAATCTTATTAAGCAGCCATGATCTAGGAAATGTAATATCATTTTGTCTCATCTTAGTTTCTATGCAGATGGAGGTTTCTATTGGTTTTAATAATGCTTCATTATTCAATACATTTTCCTTTAACGTATTTGCAGTTGGTTTGTCGATACTCATTCGATTTCAAATCAGTAAAACATTATTCCTTTTAAAAACCAAGTACTCATTACTCACGAATGAGGTTTCACACAAAATTCATATTAATTCATTTAAGTCAAGTCTCTTATCTTTTAAGATCAAGTCTCTTAACTTCTAAAATTAATAAACCATTCTTTTTATCACTCTTAAGCCGTTATACCTAACTTCCCATAAAGCTAGTATAACTCTTAAGCTTTTAAAACCAAGCATTACTCTTCCTTCAAACAGGTTTCTTAACTTTTTTGAATTACTTCAAGATTCTTATTATTCAGGCTTAAGTCAAAAGACATTGTCGTAATTATTATTCAGGCTTAAGTCAAAAGACATTGCCGTAATTATAATTCCATTAACACACGTACATCTACCGTACTATATATATTTTAAAATATCATGCTCAAGAGTATAGGAAGAATCACATACCTCGCGACGATTATCGACTATTAGCAAAACGCTCCACGGCTAAAACCCGGCTAGCCTTGTCCACCTTTCAAGTAGTACATGCTACTCGCAGAACATTCAACATATAAAGGTTATACAAGTCTATCAAAGCCTAGACTACTCTTGTAGAACATTCTTCTGATGTGATTCGATTCAAGTCTATTACGTAATATCCTTCATTACGATTCAATTCTCTTATGAATCTTATATTCATTTCCATACAACTACGATATGTAATTTCGATTCTGATATAAGGACAAGAGTATTTACCTCGATAAGCTCAAAATTATCCAAGTTTAATGTCGATCCGAGCAACGTTTAGCTCTACTCCGGTGCTCCACGCTCCAAACAACCCTTAGAAGTTCTACGCAACTTCTTCTTAATACTCCAACTAACTATGGAGATTTTCCTTAGGGTTTCGTTTGTGGTGAAGGGAAGTATAATAGTATTTACGGGCTTTTAGATAAGTGTAACCTTGGAATACTACAAGGTATTTAGGCAAGGTATTTTGGAATAGTAATAATACTTGAGAGTATTCCTACCAAGAGGAGGGTGTATTTTACGAAAACAACTCAAGGTAGGGGTACCCCACGGCTAGCACCACTAGGAGGGTACTTTCGGCGAGGGCCTCACCAGGGGAGGGAGGCTAGGGCGAGAACTTCAACACAAAAGTGGGAAGAGCTTTCAAGACTTAGCACAATTTTTGGATGAAGAAGTTCATCAACTAAGGGGGGTATTTATAGGTCAAGCAATGGTCAACCAATGGCCAAGATCATGCCAAGTGCAAGGCAAGTGTAGGGTCAAGATTCATCCATGTGTACCTTATCCATCTACCACACAAATATCACAAAATATCCTACCAACTCTCACTCTCCAAATCGTCCAATGCCGCCCCACACGTCCACCAATGAGAGGGTGCCACGTGTTGCCCTCTCGTTGGTCCAAAACATTTCGTCTCTCGGAAAAATCCGCAAAAAATATAAATGACATAGCCGGAATTTTCCCTTCGCAAGTCTTGTAAAACGTTTCGTCGAAAAACGATTCTAATCGGGTGTTGTGCACAAAATTTCGAACCTTGCCTACTTTAAGCTTCAAACTTTTCTACGTACGTCCTTACGTACATACTCTGGAAATACGGGGTATAACACATACATGAACACCAAGTCCCACCTGTGTCCTAAAAGCATGCGGGCCAGTAGGAAAAGCGAACCACGGATCCGGCTGCATCATAAAATTGGCGGGGCAAGACGAAAGCCAACTACGTGATCCGGCTGCGTCGACAATCGACGGGGCAAGTACGAAGCTAACTACGGATCGGCTGCGTCACAAAATATGGTAGGGCAAGTGCGAAAGCTATCTCGGAGCCTCTGTACCAAAGCGTGATAGAACTAACGGGGCAAATGAAAGCCAACTACTATATCCGGCTGCGTCAATCGACGGGCAAGTACGAAAGCTATCTACGGATCGACTGCGTCGCTCAATCTCATGGAGGCGAATCCATGGAATAACAATATCCTCGCGTCGCATGCCCCGGAATCCCACATCGTATAAGCATGACCATGGGGTAATACAAACAAATCCGGGAATCTAACCCGCCTCCTGGTCACATGCCCCGGAATCCCACATCGTATAAGCATGTCCAAGGAGTAATACAAATAATGGAAGCATACCCGTGGAATCCCACATCACCGTCGGTACGTCCAAGTAAACTTACAACAAGATAGCCGGCCCTCCAACCGAGAGTCGCGGCAGCGTAAAAATATAATACTTGCACTCAAAGGCTATCACCAGCACATATAGGCAAGTTCATAAAATCTTTAGACTAATTCTCATTTAACAAGTCAAAGTACTTATTAAGGCACACATAGAATAATCCTCATTTAACAAGCCAAAGAACTTATCAAGGCACAAATAGCAAAATTCTCATTTAACAAGCCAAAGTACTTATCAAGGCACAAATAGAATAATTCTCAATTAAAAAAGCCAAAGTACTACGTACGTACATTCTTTTCAAAAGACTCCTTTTTATGTAAAACCCCAAGATACTAACACCCGTAGTATCAAGGTGTGTCTATTTTTCAAAGTAAGTTACTACACTTTTAGAAAACTTATTTCAAAGCTTGAAATCAAGTAATTTCAAATTTTCACAATCTAGGCAACTTATGCCAATTAATCAAAAATAGACAACTTTCTTAACCTTCCATAAAGCCGTTATAACCAACTTCCCA
Organism: Przewalskia tangutica; assembly: GCA_029844215.1. Classification (NCBI taxonomy): domain Eukaryota; kingdom Viridiplantae; phylum Streptophyta; class Magnoliopsida; order Solanales; family Solanaceae; genus Przewalskia; species Przewalskia tangutica. The sequence goes on along the minus strand of CM056722.1, from coordinate 44,865,806 downwards.
TAAAGCCGTTATAACCCTTTATGGTTTTAGACCAATTCATTCCTTTTTATAACCAAGAGACTTATACTTTTAAAACCAAGTTACTTCTCTTAAATCATGTCATTTCTCCTCTTTTAAAACAATTAAGTAAATCACTCCTTTAACTCCTCTAAAGTCATTATAACAACCCTTAGGTTTTGGAACTAAGGCACTAGCCAAAAGATTTGGAAACCACTTCCTTTTCAAAACTCTATGTACTTTAAGTAAAATACTTTCACTCTTAAGAATCCAAACTTCACTAAGGCAATGGATTATACAACTTACAATTTAAACATCAAAGTACAATCAAGGAAGTATATAGAACAACTTCTATATTAGGCAATCCAAGTACAAACAAGGAGTGGATCATTTAAGGAGTAGGACATACTTTCTTTATCTTAAGGAATCATGCTAGAAGAGGAGATAGTTCACATACCTTTTCGGCTAAATCCACAAGCTAAGCCGAATACGCCGCACGTAGAAGTGTCAACCTATAATGGTCATAATATGACTATCAACTTCTAGTCTCTAACGTAGAATAATACTAAGTATACGGTCTCTAATTCTATGGAAAATCGGGCAGCACTTCCTTTGTTTCTACATACTTTGCCACCTTTTTCAAGGCCGAATTCAATAACCAAACATGCCACATTTAAGGCTCAACATACCAACCAATCAAAGGGGATTACACGCCTTACGATACGTGTAAAATTCCGCCCCACAATTCATACCAAGTAGTTTAACAACCAAGCCATTCTCGGCTATATAAAGAACAATTCAAAGTCTTTTCCGATCCTTTTTGTTATACCCCGTATTTCCAGAGTATGTACGTAAGGACGTACGTAGAAAAGTTTGGACTTTAAAGTGGCTTGGCCGAAATATTTTGTGCACAACACCCGGTTAGAGTCGTTTTTCGACGAAACGTTTTACACAACTTGCGAAGGGAAAATTCCGGCTATGTCATTTTTAATTTTTGCGGATTTTTCCGAGAGACGAAACGTGTTGGACCAACAAGAGGGCGCCACTTGGCACCCTCTCATTTGCGGACGTGAGGGGCGGACTTGGGACGATTTGGAGAGTGGGGTTGGTAGGATATTTTGTGTGTTGATTGATAAAGTGGGACCCACACACACTTGTCCAAATCTTGACCCTACACTTGCCTTGCACTTGGCATGATCTTGGCCATTGATTGGCCTTTGCTTGACCTATAAATACCCCTCCCCTTTGAAGACTTATTCATCCTAAAATGTTCTAAGTCTTAGAAATCCTCCCCTCCTGTGGTTTTCTGCCCCTCCCCTTGTGAGGCTTTAGCCGGAGTCCCTCCCCTTGGTGAGAGTACCCCTAGTGGGGTAGGCCGAGGGGTATACACCCCCCCTTGTGGTGTTGTCTCGTATAAATACACCCCCACCTTGGTAGAAATACTCTCAAAAGTATTGTTACTATACCCAAAATACCTTGGCCCTTATACCTTATAGTATTCCAAGGTTATACTTATACGAAAAGACAAGAAATACTATTATACTTCCCGTCAGTCACAAAAACCGAAACCCTAAGGAAAATCTCCATAGTTGGTTGGAGTATTAAGTAGAAGTTGGTTAGAACTTCTAAGGGTGGTTTGGAGCGGGTTGGAGCGCACGGAGTTGGAGCTAAACGTTGCTCAGGAGCGACATTAAACTAGGATAATTTTGGGCTTATCGAGGTAATATCTTGTCCCCTTATTGTAATTGGAAATTATATGTTGTAAGATTATATAGTTGAAGTATACTATATATAGAACTGAACCTAGCTTTGCGGCAATGTCTTTTGACTTAAGCCTGAATATAAAGAAAGAGAACTGAATCAGAATTACATGGGATCAGACATGAGACTTGTAGCATTCTTGTGAAGTAGAATTGTACACGCCCGGTTAGATGTATAACCCCGGTTGGCTTGATAGCCTCGATAGATGAGGAGATTTACGCGGTTGCGGGGAGAATCTTCTGAATTTTACGTAGAATGTTCTACGATTAGACCTAGATGTTAATAAAGCGCCTTGTGGCCTTATAGGTTGAAGTACCATGCGTGGCGCGATCTACTTGGCTTAAGGAGTAGCCGACGGTTTGAGGTACTTGGGCGTTTTGCTATCGATCGATAATCGTCGCGAGGTATGTGAACCTCTTCCTACCTTTTCTAGCATGATATGTGTATAACTATGTAGTACGGTAGACGTACATGTGTAAAATTCTTTGTGGTTTTAAAAGGTAACTGACTTGATGTGTGATAATAAAGAAGAGTTATACTAGCTTTATGGGAAGTTAGGTATAACGTTTTAAGAGAGGTAAAGAGAATGGTTTACTGATTTTAAAAGTTAAGAGGCTTAATCTTAAAGATAAAAGACTTAACTTGTTTTACTTGGTAATTAACATTTTGTTAAAAATGTTGTAAAACCTCATTCGCGAGTAATGAGTACTTGATTTTAAAAGCAATAATGTTTCTTGATTTGGAAATCGAATAAGTATCGAACAAACCACAGCAGCGCTAATAAAGGGAAATGTTTTGACTAATAATGTATTAGTAAAACCAGTAGAAACTTCCATCTGCATAGAAACTAAGATGAGACAAAATGATGTTACATTTCCTAGATCATGGCTGCTTAAATAAGATTGTTATAAACAAGAATAACCTACTCACGTATCAGACATATGTTTCTCAAATTTCTTTTAAAGGAGAATTATATCATTAAGTGATTAAAATTATGAACTCTGAAACCTTTGAAAAATGAGAAACTTGAGTAATTGAAATTAGGCAAACTTGAAACATTTGGAAAAGAATGTTGTTACTTGATTTCTGAAGAGAAGTGTTTTGATTTACTTCAAAAGATAATCACTCTATTTTCATAAACGATGGGTATTGTGGGACTTATGTAAACGTAACGTATCTTTTAAAAGATAATGTATGAAGTACTTTGGGAATAGATACCGATCTTGTTAATCATATATTAGAATGTACCTTGTGTGTATAACTTGATTGTGTTGGTTTGTGATAGCCTTGTAATACTTTCTTGTTGATTTGATAAGTAAACATGCTAGGATCTACGCGTGTTAGTATCTTGTGATGTTTTGTGTAAAGGGGTTTTCCTCATTGCGCTTAAAGTTGTTTGACTCTCGGTAGTTATGTTGGTATTGTACCACTCACCTTGACTTGTCTCGGAGGTTGCGCCCTCCGATCGGGGTAGACTCGGCGATGCAGGACCATGATTCGAGAATACCTCATGCGGGTCGGGGATCCATGCGGAACTACGGAGTTCGTGTTAGTTTCGCGGCCTTTGTGGTCATGCGGTCTTTGTGGCCATGCGTCTGCGAGTCGGGGCGATGCCGGGAGTAGCTACCCTCGATCGCGAGAATACCTCATGCGGGCCTATGAGGTTGGCCTATGCGCGAGCTACGGAGAGTTCGGGGCTAGACGCGCATTTGATCTGAGCGAGTGACGGCTTTGATCATGTGACGATGCAGACGAGATATCATGATACGATTTATGACCACTGTTAGTCGTAGGTGTTAGTAGTCGGTTATGCCTTCGTACTTACCTGTCTTGTTTTATTAGGACACAGTGGGATCCGTGTTCATGTGTATTGCTTGGTGCTTTTATATCGAAGCTATGGCGGTGAGGAAGGTATTCCACAGGCATGATTGATGTTATGGGCGTGAGACCCATAGTTACATTTGAGTGATGACTTTGAGGCGTGAGTCCACGACTTGACATATTTGCCTATTTATTGTGAATCGTAGTTTGGTTATCATACATGTCTCTGCTTTATAGACTATTATGATTTCATTCTGATATTTTGATTTCACATGCCAGTACTGTTAACCGACCTCGCCGGCTGCGTTCATGCCGCAGTAAAGGTACACCGGTGTTGATCCTCGCTCTTAGGGTCACGATTCAACGTATGGGAAGCTCCGTTTCTCGGAGGCTTATCGATGGTATAGTCCTGTCATTGTAGGTATTTACATTCGGGGTATGGCGGCCCTGTCCGCCATTGTTGTCGTATCATTCTTAGATATGCATGTAATCTTGTTGTGGGCGAGTTGTAATGGGATGTAATCGTTCGGTTTAAATTGATTTATATATATATGCCGTAAGGCAAGTTTCTCGAGCTATTGTTTCATACTTCTTGTTATTTCATGTTATCGTCTTATGTTCGTGATTACTCGATGTTGTATCACTAGGGTGCGGGGTAAGGCACGATCACGGGCCCGGTTGGTCGTGACAAATGTGGTATCGAGCGATTAATCCTCGGAAAGTGTCTCTGACCGTATCGATGAAGTCTTGATTATCGGTGTGTTGTGCACCACCAATAATCGTGAGGCTATAGGATATTTAGGATTGGTTTCTATTCTTCTCACTCGAGATCGTGCCTTAGAGTTGTGTTGTAAGTTGGACCCTCTCACATATTTCTTTCCACTACCGCTATGCCTCCGCGTAGAACCCGGCCCGGGAGGGCAAGCGGCGAGGAGGCTGCGAGTAGAGTGCAGAGGGTTACGAGGGCACAGGCCCAACCATCACCTGAGTTAGGTGCTTCGTTCGGGGAGTTATGCTACGTCACCAGCCCCAGTAGAGTTAAGCACGGCGGCAGCAGTTCCTACTGCGGCCATGACATTTGATGTTATACCCCGTATTCTCAGGGTATGTATGCGAGGACGTACGTACGAGAGCACGACAGAAAAAAATTTGGAAAGAAAGAAAGATGTGAGTTTTCGACGGAAAAGTTTCCGGTTATTTGTGAAGAAAAAGGTTCGTTAATGGGAATTGGATTCCCAGATTTGGTATTTGGACTTCATAGATTATATTAGAATTTTGAGATTTTATTTTCGGAAATGGTCACGTGGGGCCACGGAGAAATTTACTGTTTTGTAGGCCCACTTTGTCTTCGAGATTTTGGCCATTGTGGATATTTTTCGGAAGACGTTTTATGAGGGCCATTAGGAGGGTGACACGTGTCACCCCCGCCTAGGTGGCTTGGCCGAATGACATTTGTGCACAACACCCGGTTAGAGTCGTTTTTAGACGAAACGTTTTGCGTAACTTTCGAGGGGAAAATTACGGCTATGTCGTTTTGTATTTTTGCGGATTTTTCCGAGAGACGAAACATTTTGGACCAACGGGAGGGTGACATGTGTCACCCTCACATTGGAAGCAAGTGGGGTGCTTTGGACGATTTGGGCGTCCAAGAGGGACGTTTGGCCTTGCACAATTGGTTCCTTGTTTTGGCCTTGTTTTGTGCCTTGTTTTGTGGCTTGTTTGGTGCAATGTTTTGTGGAGTAGGGTTAGGGTGTACTTGGCTTGATCAAGGCCATACACTTGCCTTGAACATGGCTTGATCTTGGCCATTGGTTGGCCTTTGGCTTTCCTATAAATACCCCCCTCTCTTGAAGACTTCATTCATCCAAAAATCTTCCACGTCTTGGAACCCCTCCCTCCTCTTGTTGACTCTCGTCAAGCCCTCTCCCTTAAAATTGGCCTTGGCGAAACCCTCCCTCTTCCCCTTTGAGGTGTGGCCGAGAGGTACTACCCTCCCCTTTTGTGGTCTTGTGTGGGGTACCCCACTGCCTAGTTGTTTTCGTATAATACCCCCCTTTTGTGGTATAGAAATACTCTCCTAGTATTGTTATAATGCCCAAAATACCTTAGCCTTTACCTAGTAGTATTTCAAAAGTTACCTCTTTACGTAGAGCCCGGAAATACTACCTTTTGTCCTTTTAGTCTCAAAACCGAAACCCTAAGGAAATCTTCATAGTTGGTTGAAGTATTTGAGTAGAAGTTGATTAGAACTTCTAAGGGTTGTTTGGAGCGGATTGGAGCGCACGGAGTAGGAGCTAAACCTTGCTCAGGATCGACATTATAACTTGGATAATTTTGGGCTTGTCGAGGTAAATAATCTTGTCCCTTTTGTAATTGGAAATTACATGTTAGAATATATAGTTGAAGTATACTATATATAGAAGAACATTATTGTGCGGCAATGTCTTTTGACTTAAGCTGAATGTAAAGAAAGAATGACTGTATTTACATGGGGTGTATTGCGATGAACTTGTGTAGTATTACTGAGTAGAATTGTACACGTCCGGTTAGACGTTTAAACCCCACCCCTGGTTGGCTTGGTAGCCGGCCTCGATAGAGAGGAGATTTACGATGTTGCGGGAAGTCTTCTTGAATTTTACGTAGAAAGATAGAAACTTGTGTTTTGGGGTTAATAGGCGTTTGTGACCTTTATAGGTGGAAGTACTAAGAGTAGCGTATTCTACTCGAGAGTGGAAAGGGCTAGCAAGGTTGTAGTACTTGGAGCATTTTGCTTATTGTCGATAAATCGTCGCGAGGTATGTGAACCTCTTCCTATCTCTTCTAGCATGATATGTGTGAACTATGTAGTACGGTGAGCGTCATGTGTTAAGCGTGTTTGATTGTTCTTAAAACATAAAGTGTTATAACGGCTTTATGGGAAGTTGGTTATAACGACTTTATGTAGGTAAGAAAATACTTTGTGGTTTTAAAAGAGTTATACTAGCTTTATGGGAGTTAGGTATAATGTCTTAAGAGGTAAAGAAAATGGTTTCTTGATGTTAGAAGTTAAGGGACTTGATCTTATAAGATAAGAGACTTAACTTATTTGTTTTAATGTGAATGTTTGTGTGAAACCTCATTCGTGAGTAATGAGTACTTGGTTTTATTTAAAGGATAATGTTTCTTGATTTGAAATCGAATGTGTATCGACAGGACCACTGCGGCGTTAATAAAGGAAAATGTATTGAATAATGATGTATCGTATTAAAACCGTAGAAACCTCCATCTGCATAGAAACTAAGATGAGACAAAATGATATTACATTTTCTAGATCATGGTCTGTAATAAGAATGTTGTAAACAAGAATAACCTACTCTCGCGTGAGACATATATTACTCGATTGTTCTAAAAAGGAATCAAGTGATTAAGTTTGGGAACTATGAAACCATTTGAAAATGAGAAGCTTGAGTAATTGAAACTAGGCAAAGCGGAACTTAGGAAAGAATGTTGTTACTTGATTTTGAAAAGGAATGTGGGTTGGTCATTCTAATACTACGGGTATCGAGTGACTTTTATAAGTAATGGATCTCTTTTAAAAGAACTTAACGTATGTAGTACTTTGGGGTTAAAAACCCGGACTTTGGCATAAAATGAAAGTACTTTGAGTTGTGTGAAACTTGTCTATGCTTGTTGTTGTGAAACTTGCCTATGCTTGTTGTTGTGAAACTTGCCTATGCTTGTTGTTGTGAAACTTGCCTATGCTTGTTGTTGTGAAACTTGCCTACGCTTGTGATGATAGCCTTTGTTGTGCAAGTGTGGTATTTACGTATTCTGGCGTCTCGATAGAGGCGGTTGACTTGTTGAGAACTTACTTGGACGTCTTTGGCGGTGATGGAGAATTCCACGGGTATGTTTCCATTTTGATTCTTGTCTTGTTGTTGATGTCACATGGACGTCTACCTGCCGTCTGATATTAGGGGCATGCGGCCGTGCGGCGGGTTGATTACCCGATATATGGTTATGCGCAACATGGGCGTGTCTGCCGTCTGATTCCGGCATGTGGCCATGCGGCGGGGTTGACCACCCAGATATTGTTATTGAGGTTACATGGGCATGTCTACACCGTCACGATTCCGGGGCATGTGGCCATGCGGCCTTGTTATTATTGTTGCATCATGGGCATGTCTACACCGTCGCGATTCGGGCATGTGGCCATGATGCGAACATGATGGATGTGGTGGGCGTGAGACCCATAGTTATATTTAGTGGTGACTTTGAGGCGTGAGTCACGACTTGGCTAACTTTTATGTTGCGTCTTTGTATTTTGGTTATCATACATGTCTCACCTTTATATAGATATTATGATTTAAGCTGCGATATTCTGATTTCACATACTTAGTACTGTTATCGACCTCCTTGAGGCCGCGTTAAATCCGCGAGTAAGTACATCGATCGTGGATCCTCGCTCTTAGGATCTCGATTCAGCGTTTTGGGAAGCTCCGTTTCTCGGAGGCTTATCTTTTGGTATGTGTTCCACTGAGTTGTAGGTTCTTGTACATTCGAGGTATGGCGGGGCCCTGTCCGTCATAGTCGTTGTAAATCTTAAGTGCATGTAATCTTGTTGTGGCGGGGTTGTAAAAGGATTAAAGCTGTTCGAGTTTTATGTATATCTTGAAGGCAACTGTTTTTGTTGGCTTTTATTATTATATCTATTGTTGCATGTCTAAGTTTTTATTTCACGGTTTTCTCGATGTTGTATCACTAGGGTGCGGGGTAAGGCACGATCCACGGGCCAATTTGGGGTGTGACAAAGTGGTATCGAGCGATTAGTCCTCGGAAAGTGTCTCTGCACCGTGTCTAGTAAGTCTTGATTATCGGTGTGTTGTGCACCACATCTATAATCGTCGAGGCTATAGGACATGTAGGATTGGTTTCTATTCTTCTCATTACGAGATCGTGCCTTAGAAGTGAGTTGTAAGTTGGACCCTACGATGTGTTTCATTTTACGATTATGCCTCGCGCGGCGACCGGTGCCGAAGAAGGGCAAGGCGAGAGGCGCTAGTGGGATACTGAGAGAATGCAGCGCGAGCGTCGATCACTGAGCAGTGCTTGACGGCGAGTTTCGCGACGCCGCCCGGCACCAGCGGGTTTAGAGCGCGGCCGTGGCGTGAGACTCTGATACACGAGCCTCGGTCCACGATGCAAGCGGGAGATGGGTCGCGAGATGGCGATTATTGGCGAGGTTGTGGCGGATATGAGGCAGCCGGATCTGGCGATTCGGTTCAGCGGCACGTGGTGCACCCGAAGCGAATAGTTTGAGGCTACGGGACTTTACGAGTTGTAGCCCGCGAGTTTTATGGGTCGAGGCACGAGGATGATCGCGAGGAGTTCATCCGTCGATTACTGAGATCGTCACGGGTGATCAAGGCTTGAGACCGAGTGCGTGACGCCGGTTCGCATCGGTGCGTGATACCGCGATCGATTGGTTTGATTCGTGGGAGCTTTCGGGAGAGCATGCACCTCCGGTATGGGATGAGTTTTGGGGCTTTTCTCACGCACTTCTTGCCTCCGCGGATGAGGAGAACGCAGGCGACAAATTTTATTCTTGAGACGAGAGAGGCGCCCGTCGAAGTACAATGTCGAGTTCGATTCTTTGGCTCGATATGTCCCTGCGCTTATTGCGAATATGGAGGATAGGGTGCATCGCTACGTCACCGCTAGATGATTATATGGCGAGTCTTGTGCGGGTGTTTCTCTTGAGGGCATGGACATTGCCGCGTTCGAGCTCGTGCGCAGGTGCGAGGCGCGGTCGGCAGGTGGACGGCTTTCAGAAGAAGGCCAAGACGGCCGGATATTTTAGCGACTTTCGAGGCGGACCGCCTCGGCAGCGAACTAGTTATGTACCTCCGCCATTGCAGTGGTCCTCCGCAGCCGGGACCGCAGGATATTCGGAGCGGTCGGGGCTCCTGTGTTTGAATGTTCGGGAGTAGAGTCTTTGGCGGTCACGATCACCCTACCTCGGTGTGGTCGATGTAGTAGACCGCATTTCGGAGTGTCGTAGTACCAAGGAGCTTGTTATTCTTGCGGCCAGCAGGGCCATATGACGAGACTATCCGAGCCGGTAGCGCTGGTAGGATAGCACAGACTACTAGAGCAGTTGCGGGCCACGGTAGAGGTCGCGGTGGAAGTTCCCAGTTTTAGCGATCCTTGAACCGCATAGTTTCAGGTATATCCTTAACCCTTTAGATACTTGTATGTATTGATGTTAATGATGTGTTAAGTGTTATGTTCGGATAGCTTTGTGCTAAATGTGATTTAGACACCTGGTTATTGTAGAAGGGTAAGTATGGGGGCATGGTAAGTGTGAACCACTGAGATCACGATTGAGACCTTAGAGGTAAGGTCGTCTTGAGTAAAAGATTCGTTTTATGTTTGACCTTTATCAGAGTACGTAGTTTACGTGGGTTTTATTTGTGTGATAAGTCAATGGGTAGTGTGAGATGGAAGTGGTAGCTTTCATGATGTGATTCAGCAGGATTGTTCCGTGTCGGGGAGCGAGGGCTTGACGCGATTGTGGGTCGGGTTGAGGACGTGATACGGGTCAACCCGTAGCCCGTATTAAGGTGGGGTCAGTTCTGGGTGGTCCCGCCAGGTGGTAGGGTCACGAGGATGCTAGGCCCAAGTTTGTATGATCATCGTATGAGTTCGTGGACGCGTTCGACCAGAAGCGGTTCGTAAAGGCCGGGAATGGCCTTAAGGAAGTTTGAGGTTAGTAAGATGACCAAGTTTGGAGGTAGTGACTCCAGAGATTTTTGGGAATGGAAGTAATGACTGAAGTATGGTACGTACTGGGAGATTCAAGTGTTCGAGAAGGGCACGACGAGTAAGGAAGGAAGAGGACGTGTGTTATTTTTGTGGCCAAGCTGTGGCGTTGGCAACTTGTTAGAGGAACTTCATCGATATCCGTCTTGAGAAGGAACATTCGGGACGAATGTTTCTAAGGAGGAGAATGTTATACCCGTATTCTCGTGGTATGTATGCGAGGGCGTGCGTGCGAGCCACACGAGAAAAAATTTGGAAAGAAAGAAAGATGTGAGTTTTAACGGAAAAGTTTAGGTTATTTGTGAAGAAAAGGTTCGTTAATGGGAATTGGATTCCCAGTTTGGTATTTGGACTTCATAGATTATATTAGAATTTTGAGATTTTATTTTGGAAATGGTCACGTGGGGCCCACGGGAGAAATTTACTGGTTTTGTAGGCCCACTTTGTTTTGAGATTTTGGCCATTGTGGATATTTTTGGAAGGCGTTTTATGAGGGCCATTAGGAGGGTGACACGTGTCACCCGCCTAGTGGCTTGGCGAATGACATTTGTCTGCACAACGGTTAAAGTCGTTTTTAAACGAAGCGTTTTGCGTAACTTGCGAGGGAAAATTCGGCTATGTCGTTTTGTATTTTTGCGGATTTTTACGAGGCGAAACATTTTGGACCAACGGGAGGGTGACGTGTGTCACCTCACATTAAACAAGTGAAGTGCTTTGGGCGATTTGGGCGTCGAGAGGGCGTTGGCCTTGCAATTGGTTCCTTGTTTTGGCCTTGTTTTGTGCCTTGTTTTGTGGCTTGTTTGGTGCAATGTTTTGTGGAGTAGGGTTAGGGTGTACTTGGCGATCAAGGCCATACACTTGCCTTGAACATGGCTTGATCTTGGCCGTTGGTTGGCCTTTGGCTTTCTATAAATACCACTCTCTTGAAGACTTCATTCATCCAAAATCTTCAAGTCTTGGAAACCCCTCCTCCTCTTGTTGACTCTCGTCCAAGAGCCCTCTCCCCTTAAAATTGGCCTTGGCGAAACCCTCCTCTTCCCTTTGAGGTGTGGTAGGAAGTCTACCTCCTGTGGTCTTGCAGTGGGGTACCCCACTGCCTAGTTGTTTTAGTATAATACCCCTTTTGTGGTATAGAAATACTCTCCTAGTATTGTTATAATGCCCAAAATACCTTAGCCTTTACCTAGTAGTATTTCAAAAGTTACCTCTTTCGTAGAGCAGAAATACTACCTTTTGTCCTTTAGTCTCAAAACCAAAACCAAGGAAATCTTCATAGTTGGTTGAAGTATTTGAGTAGAAGTTAGTTAGAACTTCTAAGGGTTGTTTGGAGCGGATTGGAGCGCGGGTAGGAGCTAAACCTTGCTCGGGATCGACATTATAACTTGGATAATTTTGGGCTTGTCGAGGTAAATAATCTTGTCCTTTTGTAATTGGAAATTACATGTTAGAATATATAGTTGAAGTATACTATATATAGAAATCAACATTATTGTCTGTGCAATGTCTTTTGACTTAAGCTGAATGTAAAGAAAGAAATGAATGTATTTACATAGGGGTGTATTGCGATGAACTTGTGTAGTATTCTTTGAGTAGAATTGTACACGTCAGGTTAGGCGTGTAAACCCACTGGTTGACTTGGTAGCCGGCCTCGATAGAGGAGGAGATTCTGTTGTTGCGGGAGGTCTTCCGAATTTTACGTAGAAAGATAGAAACTTGTGTTTTGGGGTTAATAGGCGTTTGTGACCTTTATAGGTGGAAGTACTAGAGTAGCGTATTACTCGAGGAGTGGAAAGGGCTAGCAAGGTTGTAGTACTTGGAGCATTTTGCTTATTGTCGATAAATCGTCGCGAGGTATGTGAACCTCTTCCTATCTCTTCTAGCATGATATGTGTGAACTATGTAGTGCGGTGAGCGTGCGTGTGTTAATCGTGTTTGATTGTTCTTAAAACATAAAGTGTTATAACGGCTTTATGGGAAGTTGGTTATAACGACTTTATGTAGGTAAGAAAATACTTTGTGGTTTTAAAAGAGTTATACTAGCTTTATGGGAGTTAGGTATAATGTCTTAAGAGAGGTAAAGAAAATGGTTTCTTGATGTTAGAAGTTAAGGAACTTGATCTTATAAGATAAGAGACTTAACTTATTTGTTTTAATGTGAATGTTTGTGTGAAACCTCATTCGTGAGTAATGAGTACTTGGTTTTATTTAAAGGGATAATGTTTCTTGATTTGGAAATCAAAATGTGTATCGACAGCAACTGCGGCGTTAATAAAGGAAAATGTATTGAATAATGATGTATCGTATTAAAACCAGTAGAAACCTCCATCTGCATAGAAACTAAGATGAGACAAAATGATATTACATTTTCTAGATCATGGTCTTTGTAATAAGAATGTTGTAAACAAGAATAACCTACTCTCACGTGAGACATATATTACTCAATTGTTCTAAAAGGAATCAGTGATTAAGTTTGGGAACTATGAAACCATTTGAAAATGAGAAGCTTGAGTAATTGAAACTAGGCAAAGCTGGAACTTAGGAAAGAATGTTGTTACTTGATTTTGAAAAGGAATGTGGGTTGGTCATTCTAATACTACGGGTCGAGTGACTTTTATAAGTAATGGATCTCTTTTAAAAGAACTTAACGTATGTAGTACTTTGGGGTTAAAACCGGACTTTGGCATAAAATGAAAGTACTTTGAGTTGTGTGAAACTTGCCTATGCTTGTTGTTGTGAAACTTGCCTATGCTTGTTGTTGTGAAACTTGCCTATGCTTGTTGTTGTGAAACTTGCCTCTGTTGTGATGATAGCCTTTGTTGTGCAAGTGTGGTATTTACGTATTCTGGCGTCTCTCGATAGAGGCGGTTGACTTGTTGAGAACTTACTTGGGCGTCTTTGGCGGTGATGGAGAATTCCACGGGTATGTTTCCATTTTGATTCTTGTCTTGTTGTTGATGTCACATGGACATGTCTACCGTCGCGATATTAGGAACATGCGGCCATGCGGCCGTTGATTACCGATATATGGTTATTCGCAACATGGGCGATATCTGCCGTCTGATTCCGGGCATGTGGCCGTGCGGCGGGGTTGACCACCCGATATATTGTTATTGAGGTTACATGGGCATGTCTACACGTCACGATTCCGGGGCGTGTGGCCATGCGGCCTTGTTATTATTGTTGCATCATGGACATGTCTACCGTCTGATGTTCGGGCATGTGGCCATGATGCGAACATGATGGATGTGGTGGGCGTGAGACCCATAGCTATATTTAAGTGGTGACTTTGAGGGCGTGAGTCCCTGACTTGACTGCTTTTATGTTGCGTACTGTATTTTGGTTATCATACATGTCTCTGCTTTATATAGTTATGATTTAAGCTGCGATATTCTGATTTCACATACTTGGTACTGTTATCGACCTCCTTGAGGCTGCGTTCATGCCGCGGTAGAGTACATCGATCGTGGATCCTCGCTCTTAGGATCTCGGTTCAGCGTTTTGGGAAGCTCGTTTCTCGGAGGCTTATCTTTTAGTATGTGTTCCACGAGTTGTAGGTTCTTGTACATTCGGGGTATGGCGGGGCCTGTCCGTCATAGTCGTTGTAAATCTTAAGTGCATGTAATCTTGTTGTGGCGGGGTTGTAAAAGGATTAAAGCGTTCGTGTTTTATGTATATCTTGAAGGCAAGCTGTTTTGTTGGCATTTATTATTATATCTATTGTTGCATGTCTAAGTTTTTATTTCATTGGTTTTCTCGATGTTGTATCACTAGGGTGCGGGGTAAGGCACGATCACGGGCCAATTTGGGGTGTGACAAAGTGGTATCGAGCGATTAGTCCTCGGAAAGTGTCTGACCGTGTCTAGTAGAGTCTTGATTATCGGTGTGTTGTGCACCACATCTATAATCGAGGCTATAGGACATGTAGGATTGGTTTCTATTCTTCTCGTTACGAGATCGTGCCTTAGTGAGTTGTAAGTTGGACCCCTACGATGTGTTTCATTTTACGATTATGCCTCGCGCGCGGCGACGGTGCCAGAAGGGCAAGCGGCCGAGGCTGCTAGTGGGATACAAAGATGCGAGCGCGAGCGGTCGATACGAGCAGTGCTTAAGACGGCGAGTTTCGCGCGCCGCCCGGCCTGGCGAGGTTTAAGCGCGGCCGTGGCGTGAGACTCTGATACGAGCCTCGGTCCCGATGCAGGCGAGGGAGATGGGTCACGAGAGATGGCGATTATTGGCGAGGTTGTGGCGATATGAGAGCAGTGAATCTGGCGATTCGGTTCAGCGGCGCACATGGTGCGAAGCGAATAGTTTGAGGCTACGGGACTTTCGAGTTAGCCGCGAGTTTTATGGGTCGAGGCACGAGGATGATCGCGAGGAGTTCATCCGTCGATTCTGAGATCGTCACGGGTGATCAAGGCTTGAGACCGAGTCTGTGACGCCGGTTCGCGTCGGTGCGTGATACGCGATCGATTGGTTTGATTCGTGGGAGCTTTCGGGAGAGCATGCACCTCAGCGATATGGGATGAGTTTTGGGGCTTTTCTCACGCCTTCTTGCCTCGCGGATGAGGAGAACGCGGTAAACAAATTTTTATTCTTGAGGCGAGAGAGGCGCTGTCGGGAGTACAATGTCGAGTTCGATTCTTTGGCTCGATATGTCCCTGCGCTTGTTGCGAATATGGAGGATAGGGTGCGTCGCTACGTCGGGCTAGATGATTATATGGCGAGTCTTGTGCGGGTGTTTCTCTTGGTAGGGCATGGACATTGCCGCGTCGAGCTCGTGCACTTGGAGTGCGAGGCGCGGTCGGCAGGTGGGCGGCTTTGTGAGAAGAAGGCCAACGGCCGGATATTTTGGCGACTTTCGGGCGGACCGCCTCGGCCGGAACTAGTTATGTACCTCCGCCATTGCGAGTGGTCCTCCGCGACGCCGGGACCGCAGGATATTGAGGCGGTCGGGGCTCCCGAGTTTGAATGTTCGGGGAGTAGGAGTCGTGGCGAATCGATCACCCTACCTCGGTGTGGTCGATGTAGTAGACGCATTTCGGGAGTGTCGTAGTACGAGGAGCTTGTTATTCTTGCGGCCAGCGGGGCCATATGGCGAAGTATCCAGAGCCGGGTGTGGTAGGATAGCCTGAACTACTAGAAGCGATTGCGGGCCACGGTAAGTCGCGGTGGAAGTTCCCAGTTTTAGCGGTCCTTGAACCGCCTAGTTTCAGGTATATCCTTAACCCTTTAGATACTTGTATGTATTGATGTTAATGATGTGTTAAGTGTTATGTTCGGATAGCTTTGTGCTAAATGTGATTTAGACACCTGGTTATTGTAGAAGGGTAAGTATGGGGGCATGGTAAGTGTGAACCACTGAGATGTCACGATTGAGACCTTAGAGGTAAGGTCGTCTTGAGTAAAAGATTCGTTTTATGTTTGACCTTTATCAGAGTACGTAGTTTACGTGGGTTTTATTTGTGTGATAAGTGAATGGGTAGTGTGAGATGGAAGTGGTAGCTTTCATGATGTGATTCAGCAGGATTGTTCCGTGTCGGGGAGCGAGGGCTTGACGCGATTGTGGGTCGGGTTGAGGACGTGATACGGGTCAACCGTGCCGTATTAAGGTGGGGTCAGTTACGGGTGGTCCGCCAGTGGTAGGTCACGAGGATGCTAGGCCCAAGTTTGTATGATCATCGTATGAGTTCGTGGGCGCGTTCGACCTGAGCGGTTCGTAAAGGCCGGAATGGCCTTAAGGAAGTTTGAGGTTAGTAAGATGACCAAGTTTGGAGGTAGTGACTCCAGATTTTTGGGAATGGAAGTAATGGTGAAGTATGGTACGTCTTGGGAGAGTTCAAGTGTTCGAGAAGGGCACGACGAGTAAGGAAGGAAGAGGGCGTGTGTTATTTTTGTGGCCCAGTGGCGTTGGCAACTTGTTAGAGAACCATCGATATCCGTCTTGAGAAGGAACATTCGGACGAATGTTTCTAAGGAGGGAGAATGTTATACCCGTATTCTCGGGGTATGTATGCGAGGGCGTGCGTGCGAGAGCACGGCGAGAAAAAATTGGAAAGAAAGAAAGATGTGAGTTTTACGGAAAAGTTTCCGGTTATTTGTGAAGAAAAGGTTCGTTAATGGGAATTGGATTCCCAGTTTGGTATTTGGACTTCATAGATTATATTAGAATTTTGAGATTTTATTTTGGAAATGGTCACGTGGGGCCCACGGGAGAAATTCTGGTTTTGTGGAGCCAGCTTTGTTTTGAGATTTTGGCCATTGTGGATATTTTTGGAAGGCGTTTTATGAGGGCCATTAGGAGGGTGACACGTGTCACCCCGCCTAGAGCTTCGGCGAATGACATTTGTGCGACACGGTTAAGTCGTTTTCGGCGAAGCGTTTTCGCGTAACTGCGAGGAAAATTCCGGCTATGTCGTTTTGTATTTTTGCGGATTTTTCCGAGAGGCGAAACATTTTGGACCAGCGGGAGGGTGGCGTGTGTCACCCTGCATTGAAGCAAGTGGGGTGCTTTGGGCGATTTGGGCGTCGAGAGGGCGTTGGCCTTACCTGATTGGTTCCTTGTTTTGGCCTTGTTTTGTGCCTTGTTTGTGGCTTGTTTGGTGCAATGTTTTGTGGAGTAGGGTTAGGGTGTACTTGGCAGTCAAGGCCATACACTTGCCTTGAACATGGCTTGATCTTGGCCGTTGGTTGGCCTTTGGCTTTCTATAAATACCACTCTCTTGAAGACTTCATTCGTCAAAATCTTCCAAGTCTTGAAACCCCTCCCTCCCTCTTGTTGACTCTCGTCAGAGCCCTCTCCCTTAAAATTGGCCTTGGCGAAACCCTCCTCTTCCCTGAGGTGTGGTAGAGAGTCTTACCACATTGTGGTCTGGCAGTGGGGTACCCCCCTAGCCTAGTTGTTTTCGTATAATACCCCTTTTGTGGTATAGAAATACTCTCTAGTATTGTTATAATGCCCAAAATACCTTAGCCTTTACCTAGTAGTATTTCAAAAGTTACCTCTTTCACGTAGAGCAGGAAATACTACCTTTTGTCCTTTAGTCTCAAACCAAAACCACAAGGAAATCTTCATAGTTGGTTGAAGTATTTGAGTAGAAGTTAGTTAGAACTTCTAAGGGTTGTTTGGAGGCGGATTGGAGCGCCGGAGTAGGAGCTAAACCTTGCTCGGGATCGACATTATAACTTGGATAATTTTGGGCTTGTCGAGGTAAATAATCTTGTCCCTTTTGTAATTGGAAATTACATGTTAGAATATATAGTTGAAGTATACTATATATAGAATGAACATTATTGTGCGGATGTCTTTTGACTTAAGCACGAATGTAAAGAAAGAAGCTGACTGTATTTACATAGGCGTATTGCGATAGACTTGTGTAGTATTCTTGAGTAGAATTGTACACGTCGGTTAGGCGTGTAAACCCCCACTGGTTGGCTTGGTACCCGGCCACGATAGAGGAGGAGATTTCTGTTGTTGCGGGAGAATCTTCTTAATTTTACGTAGAAAGATAGAAACTTGTGTTTGGGGTTAATAGACGTTTTTGACCTTTATAGGTGGAAGTACTAAGAGTAGCGTATTCTACTCTAGGAGTGGAAAGGGCTAGCAAGGTTGTAGTACTTGGAGCATTTTGCTTATTGTCGATAAATCGTCGCGAGGTATGTGAACCTCTTCCTATCTCTTCTAGCATGATATGTGTGAACTATGTAGTACGGTAGACATACATGTGTTAACTGTGTTTGATTGTTCTTAAAACATAAAGTGTTATAACGGCTTTATGGGAAGTTGGTTATAACAGCTTTATGTAGGTAAGAAAATACTTTGTGGTTTTAAAAAGAGTTATACTAGCTTTATGGGAGTTAGGTATAATGTCTTAAGAGAGGTAAAGAAAATGGTTTCTTGATGTTAGAAGTTAAGGGACTTGATCTTATAAGATAAGAGACTTAACTTATTTGTTTTAATGTGAATGTTTGTGTGAAACCTCATTCGTGAGTAATGAGTACTTGGTTTTATTTAAAGGGATAATGTTTCTTGATTTGGAAATCGGAATGTGTATCGACAGACCCTGCGGCGTTAATAAAGGAAAATGTATTGAATAATGATGTATCGTATTAAAACCGGTAGAAACCTCCATCTGCATAGAAACTAAGATGAGACAAAATGATATTACATTTTCTAGATCATGGCTCTTTGTAATAAGAATGTTGTAAACAAGAATAACCTACTCTCACGTGAGACATATATTACTCAATTGTTCTAAAAGGAATCAAGTGATTAAGTTTGGGAACTATGAAACCATTTGAAAATGAGAAGCTTGAGTAATTGAAACTAGGCAAACCTGGAACTTAGGAAAAGAATGTTGTTACTTGATTTTGAAAAGGAATGTGGGTTAGTCATTCTAATACTACGGTATCAGTGACTTTTATAAGTAATGGATCTCTTTTAAAAGAACTTAACGTATGTAGTACTTTGGGGTTAAAAACCGGACTTTGGCATAAAATGAAAGTACTTTGAGTTGTGTGAAACTTGCTATGCTTGTTGTTGTGAAACTTGCCTATGCTTGTTGTTGTGAAACTTGCCTATGCTTGTTGTTGTGAAACTTGCCTCTGCTTGTGATGATAGCCTTTGTTGTGCAAGTGTGGTATTTACGTATTCTGGCGTCTCGATAGAGGCGGTTGACTTATTGAGAACTTACTTGGAGCGTCTTTGGCGGTGATGGAGAATTCCACGGGTATGTTTCCATTTTGATTCTTGTCTTGTTGTTGATGTCACATGGGCGTGTCTACCGTCTGATATTTGGGCATGCGGACATGCGGCGGGTTGATTACCGATATATGGTTATTACCGCAACATGGGCGTGTCTGCCGTCTGATTCCGGGGCATGTGGCGTGCGGCGGGGTTGACCACCCAGATATATTGTTATTGAGGTTACATGGGCGTCTACACCGTCACGATGTCCGGGGCATGTGGCCATGCGGCCTTATTGTGTGTTGCATCATGGACATGTCTACCGTCACGATGTCCAGAGGCATGTGGCCATGATGCGAACATGATGGATGTGGTGGGCGTGAGACCCGTAGTTATATTTGAGTGGTGACTTTGAGGCGTGAGTCCACGACTTGGCTAACTTTTATGTTGCGTCTTGTATTTTGGTTATCATACATGTCTCTGCTTTATATAGATGTTATGATTTAAGCTGCGATATTCTGATTTCACATACTTAGTACTGTTATGCGACCTCCTTGAGGCTGCGTTAAATCTGCGGTAGAGGTACATCGGTCGTGGATCCCCGCTCTTAGGATCTCGATTCGGCGTTTTGGGAAGCTCCGTTTCTCGGAGGCTTATCTTTTGGTATGTGTTCCACTGAGTTGTAGGTTCTTGTACATTCGGGGTATGGCGGGTCTGTCCGTCATAGTCGTTGTAAATCTTAAGTGCATGTAATCTTTGTTGTGGCGGGGTTGTAAAAGGATTAAGCATTCGGAGTTTTATGTATATCTTGAAAAGCTATTTTGGTTGCTTTGTTTATTATTATATCTATTGTTGCATGTCTAAGTTTTTATTTCCATTTGGTTTTCTCGATGTTGTATCACTAGGGTGCCGGGGTAAGGCACGATCCACGGGCCAATTTGAGTGTGACATTTGAACCTTGATTCCACGGCCAGGAAAGCAGAGAATATAGATTGCAAAGAACAACCTATTACTAGCTATGGATTTGGCTACGGAGAGTATACCGATGTCTGCGAGTCTTGATGAATATCTTAAAAGGGTTGTGCGATAGTAATTCTTGATTAGGCTTGAGTATGGCACGTATGCGGGCTTGTCGCGGCGAGCGAAAGCGTAAGATCGACGGGTTAACGAAGGACAGCGAGAAGGCGGGGCGAAAGGTCCTTTGGCAACTTCGAGTCAAGTCACCTCGCGTGATTAGATTATGCACATCCACGGTCTGAAAGGTCCTCGCGAGTTTGGGGCGTTAGGTATGCGAGGAGTTGGTGAGCTCGAGCTTAGGTTCCGGCTCTGCGTAGGTTCGGCCCGGCCGGATTCGATTTTCCCGGTGTTCACGATGTGTGACGTCATCGAGAGCGTCGTCTTTTGTTGGTGCTCGTATTACCGACGGCCGTCAGGGCCATGTGTCGAATGGGTGTCCTAGTAGGAGGACTTAGCCTTTAGGATCGGTGGGTAGTTCGTCACCTCCCTTAGCTATGCGCCCTACGGGGCAGGTTTGATTAGAACGACTAAGGGGAGTGAAGCAGTAAATGCAGATAGATCTTTAACCCTCTAGGGATTAGTATGTGTGATAGGGTGAGTATACCTTAAGTGTTATATTCTGATAGCATTGTGTAAATTGTAATTAGAAATCTTGGTTAGTTAACCGAGTAAGATTCTGGGGATAGAAAAGGTGTGAGCCTTAGAGCTTTATACGTAGAGACCTTAGAGGAAAGGCCATCTCGAGTAAAGAAGTATTTTATGTTTGACCCTTGTCGGAGTGCATAGTGCACGTAAGCTATGTTTGTGGGATAAGTCCCTGAGTAGTGTGGAATGAAAGAGGGTAGTTGAGCTAAGAAGACCGCTAGGTTTTCGTAACGTGATTAGTGAGAGTTTTTCGGTTAGGGGAGCTAGTGTCTTGCGCGTTCTTGCGGTCGGGTTGAGGCCACGTTGGGTCAACCGTGGCTTTGTATGGTGGTAGGGTCGGTTGTGGTGGTCGCTTTGTGTTAGGGTTATGAGGGTGTTAGGCCCAAGTTTAGTTAACCAAATGTCTGAGTTCGTGGATGCGTTGTCGATGGTCGGGCGATGAGGTCGGCCGTCTTATCTTTTAGTCCAAACCGTGTACTCGGTGGTATGTTGCGGCGTTATATCGAAGGTTGTAAGGCTGCAGGTGCCTACCTTTACCTTATGACAGTGGAGCCAGTTCTGTTGTTTCTTTTTGGAAGTTTTACCAGCGAGGATTAGGAACTCGGGTGAGTCTCGTGTCGTATTCGCCTCGGGCGGTGTGTGGATTTCGGGGTAGTTGTAAGGATTGTTGTCTCTGTTGAGGAGTGTTTTAGTAGCTACCATTTCAGTATTCGGATGTCGCTTTATGGCGCCTTGCGGCGGAAGTGTAAGTTCTTGGTCGATTGGTTTGATGTTGGCAAGGTTGAGATAGTTGGTTGAGCTTGTTCCAGCGGTGTGGATAAAGTGAGGCTTATCTAGAAGAGGTTTTGGCAGCTCGGAGAAATCGTGCGGATTATCGGCGGCGACGCTTAGAGTTCGAGTTGACGGTCGGTCTTGAAGGTACCACCGGGTTGGGTGTGACGAGTTTTGGAAAGCAGAGGAACTTAGCCCGAGTTACTTTGGGCCCTTTGAGTTCATGTGAAGAATAGGCGGGTTGCCTATATGTTAGCATTTGCCGTCCGACTTAGGAGCGGTATGTCCGATCTTCGTGTTGCTATGTGCGAGAAAAGTATCGGAGATCCATCCAGTGTTCGATTAATGATGACCACGTTAGAGATAGTAACCGAGTTTTGGGAAAGCAGCGATGCTCGAATGTGGTAAGAGTTCGAGTGTACGACAACCTCGGGGATCGCGTGCGGCCGGTACCATTTGTTAGGTCGCGGGTGACACTAGAACCTCGCGGCAAAGTGACAAAAGTGGTATCACGACGAGTAAAGGAAGAAGCGAGCATGTATTACGGCATAGATGTGATCATTACTTTGGTGATGTTAGGTGTTTCCTCGTGGACTTGAATGGAGGTATTTGCGCGGGTGTTTCTGTGGCCATGTGGGCAGGATTGTTCTCGTAAGTATAGTAGTGAAGACTATACTGGCGCGCGTTTGTGTTGAGACTTAGAAGGAACATTCGGGACGAATGTTTCTAAGGAGGAGAATGTTATACCGTATTTCCAGTATGCGTGGGGCGTGCGTAGAAAAGTTTGGACTTTAAAGTGGCTTGGCGAAATATTTTGTGCACAACACGGTTAGAGTCGTTTTTCGCGAAACGTTTTACCTGACTTGCGAAGGAAAATTCGGCTATGTCATTTTAATTTTTGCAGATTTTTCCAGAGGCGAAGCGTGTTGGACCAACAAGAGGCGCCACTTGGCACCTCTCATTTGCGGGCGTGAGGCGGACTTGGGACGATTTGGAGAGTGGGGTTGGTAGGATATTTTGTGTGTTGATTGATAAAGTGGGACCACACACACTTGTCCAAATCTTGACCTACACTTGCCTTGCACTTGGCATGATCTTGGCCATTGATTGGCCTTTGCTTGACCTATAAATACCCCTCCTTGTGGTGTTCTCGTCCCTCCCCCTTGTGAGGCTTTGGCGAGAGTCCCTCCCACTCGGCGAGAGTACCCCACAGTGGGAGTAGGCGAGTATCTCCACTTGTGGTGTTGTCTCGTATAAATACACCACCTTGGTAGAAATACTCTCAAAGTATTGTTACTATACCCAAAATACCTTGGCCCTTATACCTTGTAGTATTCAAGGTTATACTTATCTGAAAAGCCGAAATACTATTATACTTCCGTCGATCACAAAACCGAAACCACAGGAAAATCTCCATAGTTGGTTGGAGTATTAAGTAGAAGTTGGTTAGAACTTCTAAGGGTGGTTTGGAGGCGGGTTGGGCGCACGGAGTTGGAGCTAAGCGTTGCTCGGGAGCGACATTAAACTAGGATAATTTTGGGCTTATCGAGGTAATATCTTGTCCACTTATTGTAATTGGAAATTACATGTTGTAAGATTATATAGTTGAAGTATAGTATATATAGGCGAACCTAGCTTTGCGTGATGTCTTTTGACTTAAGCTGAATATAAAGAAGAAGCGAATCAGAATTACATGGGTGTATTACAGTAGACTTGTGTAGCATAAATGTGAAGTTGAATTGTAGACTTGCGGTTAGATGTCTAAACCACCCCTCCTGGTTGGCTTGATAGCCGGCCTCGTCTGAGGAGGAGATTTCTGCGGTTTGCGGGAGTCTTTGCCGAATTTTACGTAGAATGTTCTACGATTAGACCTAGATGTTAATAAAGCGCGTGGCCTTATAGGTTGAAGTACCATGCGTGGCGCGATCTACTTGGCTTAAGGAGTAGCGACGGTTTGAGGTACTTGGGCGTTTTGCTATTAGTCGATAATCGTCGCGAGGTATGTGAACCTCTTCCTACCTTTTCTAGCATGATATGTGTATAACTATAGTACGGTAGGCGTACGTGTAAAATGCTTTGTGGTTTTAAAAGGTAAGCGACTTGATGTGTGATAATAAAGAAGAGTTATACTAGCTTTATGGGAAGTTAGGTATAACGTTTTAAGAGAGGTAAAGAGAATGGTTTCTCGATTTTAAAAGTTAAGAGGCTTAATCTTAAAGATAAGAGACTTAACTTGTTTTACTTAGTAATTAACATTTTGTTAAAAATGTTGTAAAACCTCATTCGCGAGTAATGAGTACTTGATTTTAAAAGCAATAATGTTTCTTGATTTGAAATCGAGAATAAGTATCGAACAAACCACAAAAGCGCTAATAAAGGAAATGTTTTGACTAATAATGTATTAGTAAAACAAGAAGAAACTTCCATCTGATAGAAACTAAGATGAGACAAAATGATGTTACATTTCCTAGATCATGGTCGCTTAAATAAGATTGTTATAAACAAGAATAACCTACTCACGTATCAAACATATGTTTCTCAAATTGCTTTTAAAGGAGAATTATATCATTAAGTGATTAAAATTATGAACTAAGAAACCTTTCGAAAATGAGAAACTTGAGTAATTGAAATTAGGCAAACTTTAAACATTTGTAAAATAATGTTCTTACTTGATTTCTGAAGAAGTGTTTTGATTTACTTGAAAGATAATCACTCTATTTTCATATACTACAGGTATTGTGTGACTTTTGTAAACGTAACGTATCTTTTAAAAGATAATGTATGAAGTACTTTGGGAATAGATACCCGATCTTGTTAATCATATATTAGAATGTACCTTGTGTGTATAACTTGATTGTGTTGGTTTGTGATAGCCTTGTAATACTTTCTTGTTGATTTGATAAGTAAACATGCTAGGATGCTACGCGTGTTAGTATCTTGTGATGTTTTGTGTAAAGGGTTTTCCTCATTTGCGCTTTAAAGTTGTTTGACTCTCAGCCGTTATGTTGGTATTGTACCACTCACCTTGACTTGTTTCCGGAGGTTAAGCTGCCCTCCGATGCGGGGTAGACTCAGGCGGTCTGGGACCATGATTCGAGAATACCTCATGCGGGTCCAGGGGATCCATGCGGAACTACGGGAGTTCGTGTTAGTTTGCGGCCTTTGTGGTCATGCGGTCTTTGTGGCCATGCGGATCGCGAGTCGGGGCGATCTTGGGAGTAGCTACCCTCGATGCGAGGAATACCTCATGCGGGCTATGAGGTTGGCCTATCTGCGAGCTACGGAGAGTTCGAGGCTAGACGCGCATTTGATCTGCGAGCGAGTGGCGGCTTTGATCATGTAATGATGCAGAGCAGATATCATGATCTGATTTATGACCACTGTTAGTCTTGTAGGTGTTTGTAGTCGGTTATGCCTTACTTACCTTGTACTCTTTTATTAGGACACGAGTGGGACACAGTGTTCATGTGTATTGCTTGGTGCTTTTATATCATAAAGCTGGCGATGAGGAAGGTATTCCACGGGCATGATTGATGTTATGGCGTGAGACCCATAGTTACATTTGAGTGATGACTTTGAGGCGTGAGTCCACGACTTGACATATTTGCTATTTATTGTGAATCGTAGTTTGGTTATCATACATGTCTCTGCTTTATAGACTATTATGATTTCATTTCTGATATTTTGATTTCACATACTTGGTACTGTTGCTCGACCTCCATGAAGCTGCGTTAAATCTGCGAGTAAAGGTACACGATGTTGATCCTCGCTCTTAGGTCACGATTCAGCGTATGGGAAGCTCCGTTTCTCGGAGGCTTATCAGTGGTATAGTCCTGCGTTGTAGGTATTTACATTCAGGTATGGCGGGCCCTGTCGCCCATTGTTGTCGTATCATTCTTAGAAGTGCATGTAATCTTGTTGTGGGCGAGTTGTAATGGGATGTAACTGTTCGGTTTTAAATTGATTTATATATATATGCGTAAAGCAAGTTTTCTCGAGCTATTGTTTCATACTTCTTGTTATTTCATGTTATCGTCTTATGTTCGTGATTACTCGATGTTGTATCACAAGGTGTATGCAGGGTAAGGCACGATCCGGGCGGGTTGGTCGTGGATATTATACCGTATTTCAGGTGTATATGCGTGGGGCGTGCGTAGAAAAATTTTGAAGCTTAAGTAGGCTTGGCGATTTTCACTTTGTGCACAACACCCGATTAGAGTCGTTTTTCGACGAAAGCGTTTCCACGACTTTCGTAGGAAAATTCCGGCTATGTCATTTATATTTTTGCGGATTTTTCCGAGAGGCGAAATATTTTTGGGCCAACGGAGGGTGACACTTGTCACCCTCGTTGGACGATTTAGAGGCGGTCGAGGTTGGTTGGCCTTGGCGATTGGTCCCTTATTTTGGGCCTTGTTTTGTGGCTTGTTTTGTGCCATGTTTGGTGGAGTAGGGTTAGGGTGCACTTGGCTTGATCTAGGCCTTACACTTGCCTTGCACATGGCTTGATCTTGGCCATTGGTTGGCCTTGGGTTTTCTTATAAATACCCACTGGGCTTGAAGACTTCATTCATCCAAAACTTCCAAGTCTTGAAACCCTCTCCTCCTTCTTGTTGCTCTGGCCAGAGCTTCCCCTCTCCCACCGTGTGGCCTTTGGCCGAGGTTCCCTCCCTTTGTGGTGTCTTGCCATGGGGTACCCACTAGCCTAGTTGTTTCGTATAATACACCCCCTCTTGGTAGAAATACTCTCCAGTATTGTTATAATGCCCAAAATACCTTAGCCTTTACCTTGTTGTATTCCAAAAGTTACCTCTACGTAGAGCAGGAAATACTACCTTTTGTCTTTTTGTCTCAAACCGAAACCCTAAGGAAATCTTCATAGTTGGTTGAAGTATTTAAGTAGAAGTTGGTTAGAACTTCTAAGGGTTGTTTGGAGCGCAGTAGGAGCTAAACCTTGCTCGGGATCGACATTATAACTTGGATACTTATGGGCTTATCGAGGTAAATATCTTGTCCTCTATTGTAATTGGAAATTACATGATTGTTAGACTATATAGTTGAAGTATACTATATCTGATCTTGAGCGTAGTTATCGGATGTCTTTTGACTTAAGCTGAATAATAAGAAACCTTTTGAAAGAAAGTCTTGGCTGTAATTACATAGGGCGTATTCTGATGAGACTTGTGTAGATTTCTTTGTGTAGTAGAATTGTACACGTCAGGTTAGGCGTGCAAACCCCACTGGTTGGCTTGGTAGCCGGCCTCGATAAAGGAGGAGATTTCTGTTGTTGCGGGAGGGGAGGTCTTTGCAATTTTACGTAGAATGTTCTACGATAAGATCTAAATGTTAATAAGCGCCTTGTGGCCTTATAGGTTGAAGTACTACGTGTGGCGCGATCTACTTGGCTTTAGGAGTAGCCGCGTTTGGAAGTACTTGGGCGTTTTGCTATTAGTCGATACTCGTCGCGAGGTATGTGAACCTCTTTCTATCTCTTCTAGCATGATATGTGTGAACTATGTAGTACGGTGAGCGTCGTGTGCTAAATGTATTTGATTGGTTTAAAACATAAAGTGATATAACGGCTTTATGGGAAGTTGGTTATAACGACTTTATGTAGGAAGAAAATACTTGTGGTTTTAAAAGGTAAGCGATTTGAACTATAAGCGGCTTGTTATGTGATAATAAAGAACTTGAAGTATTTCAAAGATTTATGAATCATTTTGAAAGAAGCGTAATACTTGGGTTTTGAAAACTTAAGAGTTATACTAGCTTTATGGGAAGTTAGGTATAACGGCTTAAGAATGTTTTACTGATTTCGGAAATCAGAATGTGTACCGACAAACCACTGCAGCGTCAATAAAAGGAAATGTTTTGAATAATTAAGCATTATTAAAACCAGTAGAAACTTCCATCTGCATAGAAGCTAAGATGAGACAAAATGATATTTCCTAGATCATGGCTGCTGTAATAAGATTGTTATAAACAAGAATATCCTACTCACATATAAGGCTTATCTTTCTCAGATTGTTTAAAGGAGAATTATATTCTTAAAAGTATAAGACTATGAACTACGAAACCTTTTTAAAATAAGAAGCGGAACATTTGAAATTAGGCAAACTTGGGCGTTTGGATAATAATGTTGTTACTTGATTTTACAAAGATAAGTGTTTTGATTTACTTCAAAAGATAATCACTCTATTTTCATATACTACGGTATTGTGTGACTTTTGTGAAAATGCGTATCTTTTGAAAAGTTAATGTATGAAGTACTTTGGGGATAGAAACCCAACATGTTGACATATAGTAGAAAGTACCTTGTGTGTATAACTTGATTGTGTTGGTTTGTGATAGCCTTGTAATACTTTCTTGTTGATTGATAAGTAAATGTGCTAGGATGCTACGTGTGTTAGTATCTTGTGATGTTAGTGTAAAAGGGTTTTCCCCTCGACTGCGCTTAAAGTTGTTTGACTATCAGCCGTTATGTTGGTATTATACCACTCACCTTGACTTTTCGGAGGTTAAGGCGCCTCCGTCGGGGTAGACTCAGCGGGTCTAGTGACCTATGATTCGAGAATACCTCATGCGGGTCCCGGGGGCTATCTTGAGCTACGAGAGTTCCAGGATATTTTGCGCCCTTTATGGGCATCATGCGGTCTATGTGGCCATGCGGTGCGAAGTCGGCGGATCTTGGGAGTAGCTACCCTCGATGCGGGGAATACCTCATGCGGGCCATTGGAGTGGCCTATGCGGAGCTGCGGGGAGTTCTAGGGCTAAGACGCGCACATTAGATACTGCGGACGAGTGGCCAGCTTTGATCATGTGACGGTCTAGACAGATTTCATGATCTGATTTATGACCTTGTTGGTACGGTGGGTTTTAGTAGCCGGCTATGCCTTCATACTTACCCCGTACGGTTTTATTATGACACAGGTGGGACATGGTGTTCATATGTATCTCTGGGTGCTTTTATATATCATAGACTGCCGGCGGTGAGGAAGGTGTTCCACGGGCATGATTGATGTTGTGAGCGTGAGACCCATGTTTATATTTGAGTGATGACTTTGAGGGCGTGAGTCACGACTTGATATATTTGCTTATTTATTGTGAAGCGTAGTTTGGTTATCATACATGTCTCGCTTTATATAGACTACTATGATTTCATTTCTGATATTTTGATTTCACATACTCGGTACTGTTATCGACCTCCTTGAAGTGCGTTCATGCCGCAGTAAAGGTACACCGATCGTTGATCCTCGCTCCAAGTCGCGATTCAGCGTTTGGGAAGCTCAGTTCCTCGGAGGCTTATCTTGGTATAGTCCTGTTGTTGTAGGTGCTTACATTCGAGTATGGCGAACACTGTCCGTCGTTGTTGTCATATCATTCGTAGAGTGCAGTAATCTTGTTGTGGCGGGGTTTGTAAAAGGATTAAAGCATTCATGTTGAAAGAGTTGTTGTATATATATATATGCGAAAGGCAACTTTCTTGAGATATACGTGTCTCAATTTATCTTGTTTCATATCTTGGTTATTTTATATTCCGATTACTCGATGTATGACTCTTTGGGGTGCCGGGTAAGACACGATCCACGGGCCCGAGCGAGTCGTGACAAAAGTGGTATCGAGCGATTAATCCTCGGAAAGTGTCTGACCAGTATCGATGAAGTCTTGATTATCGGTGTGTTGTGCACTACACCAATAATCGTGAGGCTATAGGATATTTAGGATTGGTTTCTATTCTTCTCACTCGAGATCGTGCCTTAGGCGGTGTTGTAAGTTGGACCTCTAACGTATTTTTTCCACCTTACCGTTATGCCTCGCGTAGGCAACCCGCCCAGAGGACAAAGCGGCCGAGGAGGCTGCGAGTAAATCTGAGAGGTTACGAGGCACAGCCCAATCATCACAGGGTGGTGCTTCATTTGGGGAGTTCTGCGGCGTCGCTAGCTTGCGAGTTTAGCACTGCGGCGGATTCTGCTGCGGCCATGATATTTGAACCTTGATTCCGGCCAGGGGACGAGAATATAGATTGCAAAGCGACCTGTTACTAGCTATGGATGTGGCTACAGAGAGTATACCGATGTACCGCGAGTCTTGATGACTATCTAAGAGGTTGTGCAAGAATAATTCTTGATTAGGCGAGCATGGCACGTATGCGGGCTTATGCGCAACAGCGGCGTAGAGATCGGCGGGTTAACGGCGGCGAGGAGAGGGCGAGCGGCAAGGTCCTTTAGTAAATCTCGAGGCAAGTCGCCTCGCAACAGATTAGATATGCACCTCGCGGTCAGAGTGGACTTCCACGGATTCGGGGCGTTCGGTATCACGAGGTGGTGGACTCGGGGCTTCAGTTCGCGATGTAATGACGTCATTCCGAATGTCGTCTTTTTGTTGGTGCTCGTTTTACCGGCGACCGTCAGGGTCTGATATCGTGAGAATGTCCTTGTAGGAGGACTTAGCCTTCAGGATCGGTGGGTCGTTCGTCATCTTCCTTAGCTATGCGCCCTACGTGGCAGGTTTGATTAGAACGACTAAGGAGTGAAGCGATGATATAGATATATCCTTAACCTGCAGAGATCGGTATGTGTGATAAGGTGAGTATACCTTAAGTGCTATGTTACGATAGCAGTGTGTTAGTTGTGATTAGAAATCATGGTGGGTTAACCGAGTAAGATTTTGGGGGATAGAGAAGGTGTGAGCCTTAGAGTTTTATACGTAGAGACCTTAGAGGTAAGGCCATCTCGAGAAAAGGTGTAGTGTTATGTTTGATCCTTATCGGAGTGCTTAGTGCATGTGAGATATATTGTGTGATAAGTCCCCGAGTAGTGTGGAATGAAAGAGGGTAGTTGAGCTAAGAAGACCGCTAGGTTTTCGTAACATGATTAGTGAGAGTTTTCCTTCGGGGAGCTAGCGTTTTGCGCGTTGCCGGGTCGGGTTGAGGCCACGTTGCGGGTCAACCCACGGCATGTTTGGTGGTGGGGTCAGTTTGTGGTGGTCCCGCCTTGTGGTAGGGTCACGAGGGTGTTAGGCCCAAGTTTAGTTAACCAAGTCTGGTCGTGGATCGTTCGACCCGATGGTCGGGCGAGGAAGTCGGCCGTCTTGTCTTAGCAAAGACCGTTTACTCAGCGATGTTGATTTTATCGTAAAGGTTGTAAGGCTGCAGGTGCCTACCTTCACCTTATGATGACAGTGGAGCCAGTGCAGCTGTTTTTGTTTCTGGAAGTTTTACCAAGCAGGGTTAAGAACTCAGGTGAGTCTCAGAATCGCATTCGCCCTCGGGCCAGTGTGTGGATTTCCGGGGTAGTTGTGGGGATTGTTGTCTCCTGTGGAGGGAGAGTTTAAGTTACCATTTCAGTGTTCGGATGTCGCCTTATGAAGCCCGGTAGGGCGGATGTGTAAGTCGCCGGCCGATTGGTTCGATGTTGGCAAGATTCGGATAGTTGGTTGAGCTTGTTCCAAAGGTTGTGGATAGGAGTAAAGCTTGTCTAGAAGAGGTTCGGCTCGGAGAAATCGTGCGAATAATCGGCGGCGACACTTAGAGTTCAGGTTGACGGTCGGTCTTCTTGAAAGTACCACCCCGGGTTGGGTGTGGCTAGTTTTGGAAAACAGAGGGAACTTAGCCCGAGTTACCTTGGGCCCTTTTGGGTTCATGTGAAGAATAGGCGGGTTGCCTATAGGTTAGCATTTGCCGTCCGACTTAGGAGGCGACGTCCGGTCTTCGTATTGTTATGATCGGGAAAGTATCGGAGATCCATCCGTAGTGTTCCCGATTAATGATGACCACGTTAGAGATAGTGACCGAGTTTTGGAAAGCGGCGATTTGAAATGTGGTAAGAGTTCGAGTGTCACGACAACCTCGGGGATCGCGTGCAGCCGGTACCAATTGTTGGGTCGCGGATTGACACTAGAACCTCGCGGCAAAGTGACAAAAGTGGTATCACGACGAGTAAAGGGAGAAGCGAGCATGTATGGCGGCATAGATGTGATCATTTCTTTTGTAAGGAGAAGGTGCGGAGAAGTATATTTTAGACCCGGAGAGAGGTGTTTGTGGTAATGTTAGAGGTGTTTCCTCGTGGACTTGGATGGAGGTATTTGCGGGTGTTTACGTGGCCATGTGTGGCGATTGTTCTCGTAAGTATAGTAGTGAAGACTATCTTGGCGCGTTGTTTGAGACTTAGAAGGAACATTCGACGAATGTTTCTAAGGAAGGAGAATGTTATACCGTATTTCCGATGTATATGCGTGGGGCGTGCGTAGAAAAATTTTGAAGCTTAAGTAGGCTTGGCGATTTTCACTTTGTGCACAACACCCGATTAGAGTCGTTTTTCGAAAGCGTTTCCACGACTTTCGTAGGAAAATTCCGGCTATGTCATTTATATTTTTGCGGATTTTTCCGAGAGGCGAAATATTTTTGGGCCAACGGGAGGTGACACTTGTCACCCTCATTGGACGGATTTAGAGGCGGTCAAGGGTTGGTTGGCCTTGGCCGATTGGTCCCTTATTTTGGGCCTTGTTTTGTGGCTTGTTTTGTGCCATGTTTGGTGGAGTAGGGTTAGGGTGCACTTGGCTTGATCTAGGCCTTACACTTGCCTTGCACATGGCTTGATCTTGGCCATTGGTTGGCCTTGGGTTTTGCTATAAATACCCCCTAGGCTTGAAGACTTCATTCATCAAAAACTTCCAAGTCTTGAAACCCTCTCCTCATTCTTGTTGCTCTGGCAGAGCTTCCTCTCCCTTTTTCGTGTGGCCTTTGGCCGAGGGGTTCCCCTCCCCCTTTGTGGTGTCTTGCCCTGGGGTACCCACTAGCCTAGTTGTTTCGTATAATACACCCCACTCTTGGTAGAAATACTCTCCAGTATTGTTATAATGCCCAAAATACCTTAGCCTTTACCTTGTTGTATTCAAAGTTACCTCTACGTAGAGCCCGGAAATACTATCTTTTGTCTTTGTTGTCTCAAACCGAAACCCTAAGGAAATCTTCATAGTTGGTTGAAGTATTTAAGTAGAAGTTGGTTAGAACTTCTAAGGGTTGTTTGGAGCGCACGGAGTAGGAGCTAAACCTTGCTCAGGATCGACATTATAACTTGGATACTTATGGGCTTATCGAGGTAAATACTCTTGTCCTATTGTAATTGGAAATTACATGATTGTTAGACTATATAGTTGAAGTATACTATATATAGTCTTGAACGTAGTTATCGGATGTCTTTTGACTTAAGCTGAATAATAAGAAACCTTTTCGAAAGAAAAATCTTGATCGTAATTACATAGGGGCGTATTGATGAGACTTGTGTAGCTTTCTTTGTGTAGTAGAATCGTACGTCCAGGTTAGACGTGCAAACCCCACACTGGTTGGCTTGGTAGCGGCCTCGATAAAGGAGGAGATTTCTGTTTGTTGCGGGAGAGTCTTCTGAATTTTCTGTAGAATGTTCTACGATAAGATCTAAATGTTAATAAGCGCCTTGTGGCCTTATAGGTTGAAGTACTACGTGTGGCGCGATCTACTTGGCTTTAGGAGTAGCCGACGTTTGGAAGTACTTGGAGCGTTTTGCTATTAGTCGATACTCGTCGCGAGGTATGTGAACCTCTTCCTATCTCTTCTAGCATGATATGTGTGAACTATGTAGTACGGTAGACGTACATGTGCTAAATGTATTTGATTGGTTTAAAACATAAAGTGATATAACGGCTTTATGGGAAGTTGGTTATAACAGCTTTATGTAGGAAGAAAATACTTGTGGTTTTTAAAAGGTAACTGATTTGAACTATAACTGGCTTGTTATGTGATAATAAAGAACTTGAAGTATTTCAAAAGATTTTTGAATCATTTTGAAAGAAGCGTAATACTTGGGTTTTTGAAAACTTAAGAGTTATACTAGCTTTATGGGAAGTTAGGTATAACGGCTTAAGAATGTTTTACTGATTTCGGAAATCAGAATGTGTATCGACAAACCACTGCAGCGTCAATAAAAGGAAATGTTTTGAATAATTAAGCATTATTAAAACCAGTAGAAACTTCCATCTGCATAGAAGCTAAGATGAGACAAAATGATATTTCCTAGATCATGGCTGCTGTAATAAGATTGTTATAAACAAGAATATCCTACTCACATATAAGGCTTATCTTTCTCAGATTGTTTAAAGGAGAATTATATTCTTAAAAGTATAAGACTATGAACTACGAAACCTTTTTAAAATAAGAAACGGGAACATTTGAAATTAGGCAAACTTGGACGTTTGGATAATAATGTTGTTACTTGATTTTACAAAGATAAGTGTTTTGATTTACTTCAAAAGATAATCACTCTATTTTCATATACTACGGGTATTGTATGACTTTTGTGAAAGTAACGTATCTTTTGAAAAGTTAATGTATGAAGTACTTTGGGGATAAAAACCCGAACATGTTGACATATAGTAGAAAGTACCTTGTGTGTATAACTTGATTGTGTTGGTTTGTGATAGCCTTGTAATACTTTCTTGTTGATTGATAAGTAAATGTGCTAGGATGCTACGTGTGTTAGTATCTTGTGATGTTAGTGTAAAGGGTTTTCCTCATTGCGCTTAAAGTTGTTTGACTATCAGTTATGTTGGTATTATACCACTCACCTTGACTTTTCCGGAGGTTGCGCCTCCGTCTGGGGTAGACTCGGCGGGTCTAGTGACCTATGATTCGAGAATACCTCATGCAGTCCCGGGGGCCTATGCGAGCTACGAGAGTTCCAGGTTAGTTTGCGTCCTTTATGGGCATGCGGTCTATGTTGCCATGCGGACTGCGAAGTCCAGTCGGATGCCGGGGAGTAGCTACCCTCGATGCGGGGAATACCTCATGCGGGCCATTGGAGTGGCCTATCGCGAGTGCGGGAGTTCTAGGGCTAAGACGCGCACATTAGATACTGCGGACGAGTGGCCAGCTTTGATCATGTGACGGTCTAGACAGATTTCATGATACAGTTTATGACCTTGTTGGTACGGTGGGTTTTAGTAGTCGTCTATGCCTTCATACTTACCCCGTACGGTTTTATTATGACACAGGTGGGACCTGGTGTTCATGTGTATCTCTGGGTGCTTTTATATATCATAGACTGCCGGCAGTGAGGAAGGTATTCCGCGGGCATGATTGATGTTGTGGGCGTGAGACCCATGTTTATATTTGAGTGATGACTTTGAGGGCGTGAGTCCCTGACTTGATATGACTGCTTATTTATTGTGAACTGTAGTTTGGTTATCATACATGTCTCCTGCTTTATATAGACTACTATGATTTCATTTACAGTATTTTCAGTTTCACATACTCGCACTTGTTATCTTGACCTCCTTGAGGCTGCGTTAAATGCGCAGTAAAGGTACACCAGTCGTTGATCCTCGCTCCTAGGGTCACAGTTCAGCGTTTGGGAAGCTCCGTTCCTCCGGAGGCTTATCTTGGTATAGTCCCCTGTTGTTGTAGGTGCTTACATTCAGGGGTATGGCGGGCCATCCGTCGTTGTTATCATATCATTCGTAGAGTGCAGTAATCTTGTTGTGGGCGGGGTTTGTAAAAAGGATTAAAGCGTTCATGTTGAAAGAGTTGTTGTATATATATATATGCGAAAGGCAACTTTCTTCAATATACGTGTCTCAATTTATCTTGTTTCATATCTTGGTTATTTTATATTCGATTACTCGATGTATGACTCTTGGGGTGCGGGTAACGCGATCCACGGGCCACAGTAACGTCGTGACAGTGACACTATTCCAATTCCAAGTTCTATGGTCTAACATGTTATATAGTCATAAACAACTTCAACAACTACAATTTCCTTCTTATACAACATGCGACGACTTAAACTAATAATCAACTTGAATGGTAATCTTAAGGATAAACATGCTAGTTTTCGGATTAGGGTTCCAATAGCCAATACACTTATCAAACTTCATAATATAAACCTCATTCTTGCTAATATCCATAACTACAATGATAAGTAAACCTTAATTACTAAAACGACAAGAATTATACCTTTACAAGTCCTTAAAATTTCCAAGATTCAAAGTCGCTCCTTAGCAATTCTTAGCTCCTTTCCTTATGTTCCAATCCGCTCCAAGCACTCCTTAGAAGCCTATGAAGAACCCATCTTCAAGTTCCAACTTCAAAGTTGAAGAACTCCTTAGGTTTCTGCCTTGCGACTAATACGAAAACGTCGTTTTTCCGGGATCTTTCTATTGAGATATCCTTACAATACCCTTAGGGACCTTGGGTTAAAGTCTTGTGAATAATGGATCAAAACTACAAAAAAATTGTGTGGGAATTTCATCAAAGCCGAGAGTTATGTATGAAGAACAACAATGTGTGAAATTTTTCTAAGTGTTGGAAGACCTTGTCTTGCACTAGTGTGGTATATAAAACACAATGGAGGGTTTAGATTGCAACACTTGAGTGGCTAGGATGAAGAACACATGGATAATAGCCAAGTGGACAAGTTGACAAGTCAACAATCTCAAGCTTTGAAGACTTATCTTCCTTGATGGTCAATGACCATTTTACCCTTACTAAAAACGTCCAAGACCATATGTGGGGGTGCCACGTGTCGCCCTCTCATTCGTCCATAAAAATCTGTAACCCTCGTGGGGCCCGCAAAACGTAAAATTCCTCGGGTGGTCC
Organism: Przewalskia tangutica; assembly: GCA_029844215.1. Lineage (NCBI taxonomy): Eukaryota > Viridiplantae > Streptophyta > Magnoliopsida > Solanales > Solanaceae > Przewalskia > Przewalskia tangutica. Next base: position 44,829,684 of record CM056722.1, on the reverse strand, counting down.
CCACGTGACCAAATCCATAAAAATAAATTTCCATAATGTTAATAAGTTCCATACTCTTCAAATAATGCATTTTGAGAATCTAATTCTCCTCAACGAACATTTTTCCATTCCGACGTTCGGAAGATTTTCCGTCGGAAAAACAATTCTTCCTTTCGTACCAATTTCCAAGTCTTGTTTCCTTACGTACATTCTCTTATACATGTCCTGGACTTACGGGGTGTAACATTTTTCCCCCCTTAGACACATTCGTCCCCGAATGTTCTTAGTCGGTTTTCAAGCTATACCCACTCCGACACAATCTCTATACTATGCCTATCAATCAATACTCCACAAGACTAACGATGCCACACATGGCCATCACATAACATACGTAAACATATCAATGGACCTTCCGTCCGCGGCCCCTTCTCACAAAACTCGAAGGTTACAATCTTCTCAATCACGGGATCCTTAGAGGTTCCTTTATTTTCTTACTTGTCACACTTTCTCGTACTTCCAAACTTATTTAGTAAACGTACAACATCTCAAATATTGTTTCTGTTCTCCAATACTTGGAGTTACTAACCAAACTTGTCCATATTGTTACTTACATTCTCGTTAAGGCTCTTCTCGACCCTTACGACCTGGTTCCGGTGGAACACATCCACAAACTCGTACAACAATTAACTAAACTTGGGCCTTGCATCTGTTATACCCCGTATTTCCAAAGTATGTACGTGAGGGCGTACGTATACAAATTTAAGCCTTAAGGATTGGCAAGGTTCGAAAATTTGGGCACAAGTGCCGAAAAGAATCGTTTTTCGACGAAACGTTTTACAAGACTTGCGAAGGGAAAATTCCGGCTATGTCATTTCTAATTTTTGCGGATTTTTCCGAGAGACGAAACATTTTGGACCAACGGGAGGGTGACATGTGTCACCTCACATTAAGCATTAGGCGGCAAAGTGGACGATTGGGGTCGAGGAGTTGGTAGGATATTTTGTGCAAGTTGTTGTGGTAGATGGATAAGGTCCACATGGTTAAAATCTAGCCTACACGTGCCTTACCCTTGGATCGATCTTGGCCATTGGTTGGCCATGTCTTGACCTATAAATACCCCCCTTGTTGAAGAGTTATTTCATCCAAACTTGAGCATTCTTTCTAAGTCTCAAAATACTCCCTCCCTCTTAATATTTCGTCCAAAGCCTTCCTCCCCCTCCCTCGAAGCCTTGGCCGAGAGGGTGCTCCCCCCCCTCCTAGTGGTCGGCCGAGAATACACCCCCCCCTTTGTGGTATAGAAATACTCTCCAAGTATTGTTATAATGCCCAAATACTTTAGCCCAAATACCTTGTAGTACTTTCCAAAAGTTACCTCTATACGTAGAGTCCGGAAAATACTATTATACTTCCTTTAGCCACTAAACGAAACCCTAAGGAAAACCTTCATAGTCGGTTGAAGTGTTAAGTAGAAGTTGCGTAGAACTTCTAAGGGTTGTTTGGAGCGGATTGGAGCACTCGGAGTAGGAGCTAAACGTTGCTCAGGATCGACTTTAAACTTGGATAATTTTGGGCTTACCGAGGTAAATAATCCTATCCTTCTAGTGTAATTGGAAATTACATACTGTAGTAGTATTGAAATGAATATAATATTCGTAGAAGAGAATTGAACTGTAATAGAAGGATATTACAGAAAAGACTTGAACTGAAATCGCATCAAAAGGATATTAAAGTAGAAGATTAACTGTACTTACATAGGACCGTATTTCTGATGAACTAATAACCTTTATTGGTTGAATGTTCTGCGAGTAGCATGAACTACTTGGAAGGTGGACAAGGCTAGCCGGGTTATAGCCGTGGAGCGTTTTGCTTATAGTTGATAATCATCGCGAGGTATGTGATTCTTCCTATACTCTTGAGCATGAATTATTTTAAAAGAATATATATATAGTACGGTAGACGTACGTGTGGCAATGTCTTTTGACTTAAGCCTGAATAATATATATATATAGTATGGTAGACGTACGTGTGCTAACTGAATATAGTTGTACGACAATGTCTTTTGACTTAAGCCTGAATAATAAGAACCTTGAAATATTTTAAAGGAATATATATATAGTACGGTAGACGTACGTGTGTTAACTGAATGTAGTGTTACGGCAATGTCTTTTGACTTAAGCCTGAATAATAAAGAATCTTGAAGTATTTCAAAAGATTAAGAAACCGTTTTGAAAGAAGAGTAATACTTGGTTTTGAAAACATAAGAGTTATACTAGCTTTATGGGAAGTTAGGTATAACGTCTTAAGAGAGGTAAAGAGAATGGTTTACTGATTCTTAAAAGATAAGAGACTTGATCTTAAAAGAATTAATATGAATTTTGTGTGAAACCTCATTCGTGAGTAATGAGTACTTGGTTTTTAAAAGGAATAATGTTTTACTGATTTCGGAAATCAGAATGAGTATCGACAAACCACTGCAGCGTTAATAAAGGGAAATGTAATGACTAATGAAGTATTATTAAAACCAGTAGAAACCTCCATCTGCATAGAAGCTAAGATGAGACAAAATGATATTACATTTCCTAGATCATGGCTGCTTTAATGACATTGATTATAAACAAGAATAACCTACTCACATATAAGGCATATGTTTCTCAAATCGTTTAAAAGAGAATTATGTTTTAAAGGATTAAAACTATGAACTACGAAACCTTTTCGGAAATGAGAAACTTGAGCATTGAAATTAGGCAAACTGGAACTTTAGGGAAAAGAAAGGCATTGTTTTGTCTTAAATTGGTTTAAAACATAAAGTGTTATAACAGCTTTATGGGAAGTTAGTTATAACGACTTTATGAGAACAAAAGAAGGGTTTTATCATTGGTTTTAATGTGGTAACTTGTCTTTAAAAAGAGAAGTGTTTTGGTCCAAAACGAAGGCATGGTATTGCCTTAATTTGGTTTTAAAAATGAAAGTATGGAAGTTGTTTTGGTTTAGTTAAAAGGATGTAAGTCACTCTATTTTTATACTAAGGTTATCGGGTGACTTTTATAAAAGGAATGGATCTCTTAAAAGGAATTTAACGTACGTAGTACTTTAGGGTTAAAACCCGGACTTTGACATAAAACGAAAGTACCTTGAGTTGTGTATAACTTGCCTATGCTTGTTGTTGTGAAACTTGCCTATGCTTGTTGTGATAGCCTTTGTTGTGCAAGAATTGTGTTTCTACACTCTGGCGTCTCGGTGGAGGGCGGTTGACTTGTTGAGAACTTACTTGGGCGTCTGCGGTGTGGAGAATTCCGCAGATGCGCTCGCATTGTTAGTGTTATTCCATGGACTAGCTCTCCATGAGGTTTCTTCTTGTTCGGCCTTGGTACACGGTGGTGGCTTTACTTGCCCGTCTCGTGGCTGATTCGGCCTTAGTACACGGTAGTTAGCCCTCGCCTTGCCCGTTCGATTAGTGTGAAGTCTCGTGTCTGACGCCTTGGTACACAGTAGTTAGCCCTCGTACTTGCCGGTCGCCACGTGGCGGCCTTGGTATCTGGTAGTCGGCTTTCGTACTTGCCCCGTTTCAGCTTCGTGGTTTGGTTGTATTGTATTGTTAGTACGGCTTTGGCATCAGGTAGGACTTGGTGTTCAGATGTACTCCTTGGTGTTATCATATCATATCTGTGCGGTGAGGAAGGTATTCCACGGGCATGATTGATGTTGTGGGCGTGAGACCCAATATGTGTATTTGAGTAATGACTTGGAGGGCGTGAGACCCTGACTTGATATACTGTTATATGTGTGTACTGTAGTTTGGTTATCATACATGTCTCCTGCTTTATATAGACTATTATGATTTCATTTACAGTATTTACCGTTTCACATACTTGGTACCTGTTGTACTGACCTCCTTCGGGGGGCTGCGTTCATGCCGCAGGTAGAGGTACATCGGCTGTCGATCCCCGCTTTTAGGATCACATTTCAGCGTATTGGGAAGCTCCGTTCCTTCGGAGGCTTATCTTTGGTATGTTACCCTGAGTCTGTAGGTTCTTGTACATTCAGGGGTATGGCGGGGCCCTGTCCCGTCATAGTTGTTGTAAAAATCTTAGAGTGCATGCTTTGTGTGGCGGGGTTGTAAGGATTAAAGCTGCTCAACTTTGGTAATTATATATATATGCGTAAGGCGATTTTCTCTCGGTAAAATGTGTCTCATTTCACATTTTGTTTCATGTATTGTTTTATGTTCCTGATTACTCGATGTATGACTACTTGGGTGCGGGTAAGGCACGATCCACGGGCCGGGCGGGTCGTGACAAGATCCTCGTGACCTATCATATCGGGACCATATCAATCGACATCACCCCATTCCATACTATCGGTTGACCCGAAATGAGTCCATAACCCGACCCATCGTCACACTTAACTTCTCATTCTTAGTCTGAAATAAATCTTTCTCTTATCTCAAGGTACTTCTCACCCTATCCCCCTATTCACTAGAGGTTCGTCACATAGGCCAAAGTATTTCTACTGTACATCCTTCCCTATTGGTCTTACACTATTTATGGGGTAACTACAACTTGTGAACTCTACACAACTATAGTCTCAGTTCACTTACCATTCTTGTCAACATTCTTAACTTTTCACTTTACTAATCAAAGTATTCTTACCTCTGGGGGTACTATCACTTACAACTGCTAGCAACAAAGGGAAAACATATATGCTAGGGCGAAATCTGAATCTATCAATGCACGTATGATTCCAAAGAATCGAAATATACCTGTAACCCTATGCGATGTTGCCTCCTGATCCTGTCCAGTAGTCACGTCATCTATGCGGTTCGAAGGACCGCCAGAACTATAAACTCCACCCTGACCTCTACCACGACTGGCTGACATCTGAACACCCTGCCCTGGGGGACGCACAGCTGTGGAGGAAAGGGAACCAACTACCGGCCTCATAGGCTGAGCCACCTTACCGGTGCTCTTTCTAACAGGACATACCCTCAATATATGGCCCGGACGGCCACAATAAAAACAAACACCTGTGCCATAGCGGCATTTCCCCAAATGACGCTTACTACATTGGAAACACTGAGGAAAAAGTGGCCTCGACTGAGAAAATCCCCTGCTCCTTTGAGAAACTCGACCCCTGGAGCTTGGACCGTCTCCTAAATACCTTGTGGGGTCCAATCTCCCACCTGTGAGCTGCGGGGGTATGTACCGGGTAGGCTGGGACGAATATCTCACTCGCTGCTGAGGCTGCTCGTCCAAAAACTCACCGGGATAACCAACCGGTCTAGCCCTCTTACACTGATCTCCGCGTTGGCCCTCTACCCTCTGTACACCTGTCTGTACTGGCCGAATAACCTCCTCGATGAAATCAGAGCACCTCTATCTTGGTCAATAACATAACGGCTTCCTCGCGACCCTATAGTCTTCTCCTAATCGAGAAAGCTGGAGGCTCGTCTTTGGGGCCTCAAAACTGCGCGAAGAACTTCACGATGCGGAACAATATCCGGTATACCACAGGCATAAGCCTATCAACTCTCTGAGTCGATGGTAGCTCCTGCTACTCCTTTGCCCTTCTGGGCGACTGTTGCCCTCCTTGGAGGCATAGTTGTACACAAAAATACGTCAGAGAGGAATTATCTTACTAACACAGCTCTATGGCACGATCTTAGAGTGAGAAGAATAGAAACCAACTCCTAAATGTCCTGTAGCCTCCTGTTTATAGGTGTGGCGCGCAACACACCGATAATCAAGACTCTACTAGACACGGTCTGTAGACATTCCGAGGATCGCTCACGATACCACTCTGTCATGCCCGAACCCGGGCGTGGTGGTGCCCTACTGGGCACCCTTCTACCTTAACAACACAAGTAAAGCTGCGGAAATTAAATAACACCCTTTTTTTAAACCGATACGCGTGCAAGGCAAAGCCGAAAGCCGCCATAATATACATAATCAAAAGACATTACAACGTACATGAGTCCAATCCACATATGAATACGCACTCTAAGATTTATCTATGAACTATGACGGACAAGGCCGCCGTACCTGGCTGTACAAAAGCATGTATTGAAGGAACTATACCAAAAAGATAAACTCACGAATGCAGGAGCTATCCAAAACTACGGCGGTCCTACACTGCAGATCACCAAATCATTACCTAAACTGCGGCAGTGAACGCGGCCCGAAAGGAGGTCGATCTGAAGAATGTACCAAGTATGTGAAGCGATGAAATGCTTGTAATGAAATCATAACGATCTAAACAAAGCAGAGACATGTATGATAGCCAACCTACGATACAATACATAAATCATATCAAGTCGTGGCGCGTGCCTCAAAGTCATTACTAAAATATAACCATGGGTCTCACGCCCATAATATCAATCATGCGTGGAATCCTTCTCATCGCTGGCATCCATGATATAATATAACACCAATAGACATACATGAACACCAAGTCCACCGATGTCCTAAAAGCGCATGCGGGCAGTAGGAAAATGAACCACGGATCCGGCTGCGTCATAAAGCGGCGGGGGCAAATGCGAAAGCCAACTACGGATCCGGCTGCGTCGACAACAATCGACGGGCAAGTACGCAGCTAACTACGGATCCGGCTGCGTCACGAAATATGGCCGGGCAAGTGCGAAAGCTATCTCGGAGCCTCTGTACCAAAGCGTGTGATAGAATCGGCGGGAAAGTGCGAAAGCCAACTACGGATCCGGCTGCGTCGTCAATCGACGGGGCAAGTACGAAAGCTATCTACGGATCCGGCTGCGTCACTCAATCTCATGGAGGCGAATCCATGGAATAACAATATCCTCGTGGTCGCATGCCCGGAATCCCAACGTATAAGCATGACCGTGGGTTAATACAAACAAATCCGAATCTAACGCCTCGCGGTCACATGCCGGAATCCACATCGTATAAGCATGTCCAAGAGTAATACAAATAATGGAAGCATACCCGTGGAATCCCATCACCGTCGATGCGTCGAGTAAACTTACAACAAGACAGTCGGGCCTCCAACCGAGAGTCGCGACAGCGTAAAAATATAATACTTGCACTCAAAGGCTATCACCAGCACATATAGGCAAGTTCATAAAATCTTTAGACTAATTCTCATTTAACAAGCCAAAGTACTTATCAAGGAACACATAGAATAATCCTCATTTAACAAGCCAAAGTACTTATCAAGGCACAAATAGCAAAATTCTCATTTAACAAGCCAAAGTACTTATCAAGGCACAAATAGAATAATTCTCAATTAAACAAGCCAAAGTACTACGTACGTACATTCTTTTCAAAAGACTCCTTTTTATGTAAAACCCCAAGATACTAACACCCGTAGTATCAAGGTGTGTCTATTTTTCAAAGTAAGTTACTACACTTTTAGAAAACTCATTTCAAAGCTTGAAATCAAGTAACTTCAAATTTTCACAATCTAGGCAACTTATGCCAATTAATAAAAAATAGACAACTTTCTTAACCTTCCATAAAGTCGTTATAACCAACTTCCCATAAAGCCGTTATAACCCTTTATGGTTTTAGACCAATTCATTCCTTTTTATAACCAAGAGACTTATACTTTTAAAACCAAGTTACTTCTCTTAAATCATGTCATTTCTCCTCTTTTAAAACAATTAAGTAAATCACTCATTTAACTCCTCTAAAGTCATTATAACAACCCTTAGGTTTTGGAACTAAGGCACTAGCCAAAAGGTTTGGAAACCACTTCCTTTTCAAGACTCTATGTACTTTAAGTAAAATACTTTCACTCTTAAGAATCCAAACTTCACTAAGGCAATGGATTATACAACTTACAATTTAAACATCAAAGTACAATCAAGGAAGTATATAGAACAACTTCTATATTAGGCAATCCAAGTACAAACAAGGAGTGGATCATTTAAGGAGTAGGACATACTTTCTTTATCTTAAGGAATCATGCTAGAAGAGGAGATAGTTCACATACCTTTTCGGCTAAATCCACAAGCTAAGCCGAATACGCCGCACGTAGAAGTGTCAACCTATAATGGTCACAACATGACTATCAACGTCTAGTCTCTAACGTAGAATAATACTAAGTATACGGTCTCTAATTCTATGGAAAATCGGGCAGCACTTCCTTTGTTTCTACATACTTTGCCACCTTTTTCAAGGCCGAATTCAATAACCAAACATGCCACATTTAAGGCTCAACATACCAACCAATCAAAAGGGATTACACGCCTTACAATACGTGTAAAATTCCGCCCCGCAATTCATACCAAGTAGTTTAACAACCAAGCCATTCTCGGCTATATAAACAACAATTCAAAGTCTTTTCCAATCCTTTTCCAATTCCAAGTTCTATGGTCTAACATGTTATATAGTCATAAACAACTTCAACAACTACAATTTCCTTCTTATACAACATGCGACGACTTAAACTAATAATCAACTTGAATGGTAATCTTAAGAATAAACATGCTAGTTTTCGGATTAGGGTTCCAATAGCCAATACACTTATCAAACTTCATAATATAAACCTCATGCTTGCTAATATCCATAACTACAATGATAAGTAAACCTTAATTACTAAAACGACAAGAATTATACCTTTACAAGCCCTTACAATTTCCAAGATTCAAAGTCGCTCCTTAGCAATTCTTAGCTCCTTTCCTTATGTTCCAATCCGCTCCAAGCACTCCTTAGAAGCCTATGAAGAACCCATCTTCAAGTTCCAACTTCAAAGTTGAAGAACTCCTTAGGTTTCCGCCTTGCGACTAATACGAAAACGTCGTTTTTCCGGGATCTTTCTATTGATATATCCTTAAAATACCCTTAGGGACCTTGGGTTAAAGTCTTGTGAATAATGGATCAAAACTACAAAAAATTTGTGTGGGAATTTCATCAAAGCCGAGAGCTATGTATGAAGAACAACAATGTGTGAAATTTTTCTAAGTGTTGGAAGACCTTGTCTTGCACTAGTGTGGTATATAAAACACAATGGAGGGTTTAGATTGCAACACTTGAGTGGCTAGGATGAAGAACACATGGATAATAGCCAAGTGGACAAGTTGACAAGTCAACAATCTCAAGCTTTGAAGACTTATCTTCCTTGATGGTCAATGACCATTTTACCCTTACTAAAAACGTCCAAGACCATATGTGGGGGTGCCACGTGTCTCCCTCTCATTCGTCCATAAAAATCTGTAACCCTCGTGGGCCCCGCAAAACGTAAAATTCCTCGGGTGGGCCCCACGTGACCAAATCCATAAAAATAAATTTCCATAATGTTAATAAGTTCCATACTCTTCAAATAATGCATTTTTAGAATCTAATTCTCCTCAACGAACATTTTTCCATTCCGACGTTCGGAAGATTTTCCGTCGGAAAAACAATTCTTCCTTTCGTACCAATTTCCAAGTATTGTTTCCTTACGTACATTCTCTTATACATGTCCTGGAATTACAGGGTGTAACACTCCCCATGAATACATGTACCCGAGATGAGGGATTCTACGGGCATGTTATATACGATTATTACCCCATGGAGTAGCTCTCCATGAAGGCATGTACCCGAGATGAGGGATTCCACGGGCATGTTATATACGATTATTACCCCATGGATTAGCTCTCCATGAATTCATGTACCCGAGATGAGGGATTCTACGGGCATGAGATATATATATATTGCATAACGCCGACAGTGAGGTAGGATGCCACGGGCGCGTCACATTATTATATTTTACACTTACGGCTGTCGGCGGTGATGGGGGATTCCACGGGCATGAGATATATATATATATATATATTGCATATGTGTACGCCGACAGTGAGGTAGGATGCCACGGGCGCGTCACATGGTTATATTTTACACTTACGGTATCGGCGGTGATGGGGATTCCAGACGCTTTGATATTTGTGGGCTTGAGACCTCATCTTGTGTGATGATATTTGAGGGCTTGTGTCCATAGCCACAGTGTGACTATTGTTCTTGTGTTGAAATAGTCTTTAAAAGGTAAACCGACTTTCATTACTTTCACTTCAAGGCACGATTATCTTATTATTTTGGTTATCATACATGTCTCAGCTTTATTTTAGACTATTATAATTTCATTCTGATGCTTTCGCTTTATATACTTGGTACATATTTACGTCGACCTCCTTGAAGCTGCGTTCATGCCGCAGGTTGAGGTACATAGCTTGCTGATCCTCATTCTTAGGATCACTGTTCAGCTGGTTGGAAAGCTCTATTATTTCGGAGGCTTTGTATTTTTGGTACAGTTCTCTGAGGTTGTAGATTTATGTACATTCAGGGGTATGGCGGGGCTCTGTCCCGTCACAGTTGTTATGTCAGAAATTCTTAGAGGTCTATAGTCATATCTTGTGGATTGGGTTGTGTAAAGAAAAAAAAAGGTAACTGCTTTTTGGGTTACGTGTATATTTTTGGAAGGTGGCCTTATCGACTAGTCTGTTATTTATTTCTTTTGAGATGTATGTATGTTCCGCTACTATTCTCTGATGTATACCTGTAAAGGGTGCCCAGGTAGGTCACCAGTCGTGGGCCCGGGGTCGGGTCGTGACAGATTCGTTGGACAAGGTTAAGCTAATTTAGGAGGGACTTCTCACAGTTTAGAGTCAGTAAAAATGTTATGTATATTGGAAGGTTCGTGATCTAGAGTTGATGATTGGTAAATGAATTTCATTGAAGGTTTCACCCATGAAGGGTGTGATGAGATTTGAGAAGAGGGGCAAGTTGAGCCCTAAGTATATTGGTCCTATTGAGACTGTCCAACGTATTGGTGAGGTAGACTATGAGTTGGTTTTGCCTCTAGTATTGTCGGGTGTTCCCCCTGTGTTTGATATTTCCATGCTTAAGAAGTATTTTTCAGATGGTTCGCATATGATCTAGAGGGATTCGATATTACTTGATCAAAAATTGACTTAGAGGTAGAGCCAATTTCTATTCTTGATAGCCAGATTTAGAAGTTGAAATCCAATGAGATAACTTGGATAAATGTTCATTAGAGGCATCGTCCGGTTGAGGAGGCCACCTGGGAGACTAAGACAGGCATGCAGACTAGATATCCTCAACTCTTCATAGATTCAGGTACATCTTTTCTCTTTGATGTATTAGATGTGCATGGATGGGTGGTCTGATTCTCGAGGCAATCAAATGAAAATAACAATATAAAATCTAAGTTTTAAGTTTTGGAAGTTTCAAGTTTGAGAAGTTTGACTAGGAGTTGACTTTTGAGAATATGCACTCGAAATCAAATTATGATGGTTTCATTAGCTCTAAAACGTGATTTTTGACTAAGGTGAATGGTTGGAATGAATCCCGAGTGATTCAGGTGAGTTTATGGATATTGAGAAGTTCTTAAGTTAAGAGATGAGTTTTACTTGACTAAAGTCAACATCGAGAGAAATTGAGACTTTATTGAAGTTTTGGTGATTCCATTAGTTCTAAAATATCATTTACAACTTAGTAGAGTTATTAGCATGATTCCCAAGGCACTCATGAGTATTTTGGGAGTTTGGTTGAAATTTTAGTTTTAAGAGTTTTAGAATGGGCTTTGGTCAAACATTTAGTCAAAATGATCTTGTATGATGATTCAGAGTACGCGAGCATATTTGGTGCGTGTTTTAGAAGTGATTTGCATATTTGGTTTGTGTGCGGGGTGTCCCAGATGAATTTTGAGGGTTCATTCCAAGTTCGGAGGACACCGGTTTTTTCTGGTGTCTAGTTCTGTTGTTCTTCATCGCTACCGCGAGGACATGTCTCGCGATCGCGATGTGTCTAAAAGTAATCCTCACGATGATCTTGGTTGGGAATGCGATAGTTAGTGAATTGGTCAAGTAGGAGTAGAGCTCCGCGATCGCGTGACTTGTGCCCTGATCGCGAAGAGCATTTTGCTTCAGCGATTTTAGAACACCAAAAACGATCGAAAACATTTCATTCTTATTTTTTGAGGTTGGGGTCTCGGTTTGGAGTACATTTTGACGGTATTTTCAAGGTTCTTCAAGTGGATCAAGCTCCTAAAATCTCTCTTATGGTTATTTTATCGATTATTAAGAGATTCCATGTTAGATATCATGATTTAGGTTGGGGAGTTTGGGGGAAAATAAACCCTAGACTTGAACAAAAAGAATTTCTTCAATTGATCATGAAATAGATGTTAGATATGGATGATTTTAGATATCTAGGCAACATAGATGTTGTGTAAACTGATTTATGAATAAAGTTTCCATTTTTCCCTTCGAGGCTCGAGATCATATTTTTGTGTGACTTTTTTTGTTCCAGGAAATTCGAATCGCAATATGGGTATCATTAGAATCGTGGTTATTGTACTTGAATAGATTTTCATCTTTCGGAGGCATTATAAAAAGGTAAAGCTTTGTTATGATTCTCGTACTCCTATTTCCAGACAAGTTGAGATCTTGTACCTTATTTAAAGAGTCATGGTTGGCCTAATAAACTAAATAAGAAAGCGTAAAGGGTATAATAAGGGTGTCCCGATACTTGTCAGGTGACGATCACTTGTTTCGGGTGCCGGTGACATGTTATGGGTACTTGCGCCTTTAAAGTATGTAGGCAATTCCATGCTATGGACATTAACTTATAAAATAGTATGATCCTTTTGATCTAAGATAGGGGTATGAAGCCCGTACTTTCCGAATAATTATTATACGTGTGTTTCATATGTGAATATGTGGAAAATAAGCAAAAAATTGAGTCTTTATTATATAAACGACTAAAGTGTCACGACCCGACCTCGGGCCCGCAACTGGTGCCTTACCCGAACATCCTAGTAGGTATACATCATAGAAAACCAGCGGAAAAAAAACTCATAGACATGGAACAATGTAGAATAGAAAACAGGCTAACCGATAAGGTCGCCTTTCAACAAATATATATAAATAACCAAAAGCCCGAACAGTTATATCCTTTACAAACCCAACTCATAACAGGACTACAGACCTCTAAGAGTTTGACATAACAATTATGACGGGACAGGGCCCCGCCATACCCCTGAATGTACATGTACCTACAATGACAGGGAACCATACCAAGAGATAAGCCTCCGGAGAAACTGAGCTTCCCAAAACGCAGAACTGTAATCCTATGAGCGAGGATCAACAACCGGTGTACCTCTACCTGCGGAATGAACGCAGCCCCCCGAAGGAGGTCAGTACAACAGGTACCAAGTATGTGAAACGGAAAGTACTGTAATGAAATCACAATAGTCTAAAACAAATCCAGAGACATGTATGAAAAACCAATTTAACAGTACACAGTGCCATAGTATATACGAGAGTAAATAGGTGTAATTTGGCCGGTTCTGAATAGGCAGCCGATGATCAAACTAGGGCCATTCGCCCATAGTGTCATTGTGCAAATCTTACTCCTGGACTCTCTTAGTCCGCATAGGTCTCGTAGACCCGCATGAGGTACTCCTCGCATCGGGGGAAGCAAACCCGCGGTAACACATAGGAGGACCTTGTCCCATATGAGCCTCTTGGATTCGCATGAGGGTATTCCTCACATAGGACCTCGTCCCGCATGAGCCCCTTGGACTCGCATGAGGTACTCCTCGCATCGGGGGAAGAAAACCCGCAGAATATGAACAACGTAACGTGGCCAGGGGGGTTGACCCCATAATAAGTGATATAATACAAGCGCAACCGGCTATTATAACAACATAGGAAAATTAAGAAAACCTCCTTAACACAAAAGTCTCAAGACACTAATACCCATAGTATCAAGACACGTTTACTTATCAAACCAAGTTACTACACCTTCAGAAAACCATTACAAGGCCTTTTAAAATAAAGTAAGTAAACTGTTCTTTTATCCTCCTAAAGTCGTTATAACTAACTTCCCATAAAGCTATTATAACACTTATGTTTTAAGCAATTTAAAACAATCACATTCATTTGGGAAACCAAGAGAACTTATTCTTTTAAAACCAAGTATAAATTTCTTTCTGAATAATGATTCAAAACTTTTAGAATAATTCAAGGCTCTTAAGATTTAGAAGTCAAGTCAAGGACATCAAAATGAAACCAAATTCATTTAACACACGTACATCTACCGTACTATACATTTCATAATAACCATGCTCAAGAGGATAGGAAGAGTTCACATACCTCCTCGGCTTAATCCTCTTGTCAAGTCGAATATGCCGCACGTAGAATATCAACCTATAATAACCATAACACGTCTATCAACTTCTAGTTTTCTTCGTAGAATATTTCTAAGCATAAGGTCTCTTATTCTACGAAAAATTGGGCAGCACTTCCCCTATTTCTACGTACGTTTCCACCTTTTTCAAGGCCCGAAATCAATAATCAACATGCCACTTTTAAGGCGTAACAAAAATCAGATTTCAAAGGCGATTACACGCTAAGTAGGATGTGTAAAATTCAGCCCCTTAATCTACCAAAATTGTCCATTAAAACTAGTCCATAGTCCAAAGTAAAAACAGTCCATTAGTCCACTAATACAATCCATTAGTCCAGTCCTTTAGTTGGTGTTCTTGGCCAACTACTACAATCAAAACTGTCCAGTTTTTGGCTAGCATGCCAAAATTGTTTCATTACTTCTTTAATAATCCTCCAACTTATATTTCAATCTTTATATAAGTTATGTTAACTTGTTATCAACAAGATTCCTTCATGTCAACAAGTAATAGGTAATGTTTTAACAACTTTCATGGCTAGCATGCCAATTTTCGGTTTTAACAACTTTAATGGCTAGCATGCCAATTTTTGGTTTTAACATCTTAATAAGGTCCAAATCTTTTCAATCTTCCTTCCACAATCACATACTCATATACTACTAACATATGTAATTTCCAACTTCATTAAAAGGACAAAGATTATTACCTCAATAAGCCCAAAATTTCCAAGATTATAAGTCGATCCTTAGGAATCTTAGCTCCTAGTCCTTATGTTCCAATCCACTCCAAGAAACCCTTAGAAGTTCCTAACCAACTTCTCTTAACACTTCATCCAAAATTATGAAGATCACCTTAGGGTTTCACTTCGCGACTATCGGATTAACATAGTATTTCCGGGATTATTGTGTTGGGATATCCTTAGAACACTACTAGGGACACTTGGTATAAGCAATGAGATTTATCAACAACAAATGAAGAATTTTTCTTCACACTAGGGGGGTGCCGAGAGCACAACAAGGAAGAGAGTATAGTTCTTGAAAATTTCTAAGTGATGAAGTCTTCAACCCCAAGGTGTGTATATATAAGACAACCAAAGGCTAGGATTAAAGCAAGTGTGTGGTTGAGATTGGGGACAAGTGTGTGTGGGTCCCACAAGCCACTTGTCCAACAAATATCTTAAGCCACTTGGCCTAGCATTCTCGCCCAACATGGGCCACATGGGGGTGACATGTGTCGCCCTCCTATTGGTCCAAAAGATTTCATCTCCCCAAAATCTCAATAATTGGTCAAATATCGAAAACTTTGTGGGCCCCACAAAAACGTAAAATTTCCCGGGTGGGCCCCACATGACTAAATCTGGAAATAAAATTCCATAAATCTTATAAATCCTATAACTCTTAAATACCAAAATTGATAATCCAATTCCCAATAACAAACCTTTTTCCTTCACGTGGTTCGGAATATTTTTCGTAGGAAAAAGAAATCTTTCTTCCTTTTCAAACTTAACATCGCATTCTCTTACGTACGTCCTCATATATATACCCTGAAACTACGGGGTGTAACATTCTCCCCCCCCCCCCCCCTTAGAAACATTCGTCCCGAATGTTCCTTTAAAGTTCAATCAAATCAGATATCGACATAGTCCCTCTTAACTATACCCACAAAATCACGAATGCCACACATGGCCACAATAACACTTAAGCATATAAGTCAATTAAAATCGACAAGTAGGAAAGTGAGTTACCTGGAGGTGTAGGGAATAAGTGATGATACTTCTTCATCATGTCCTCCTCTGCTTCCCAAGTCATCTCCTCTCTATTCTCGTTCCGCCATAAGACTTTGACGGAAGCCATGTCATTTGTCCGCAGTCGCCTGACCTGGCGATCAAGTATCTCTATGGGACTCTCCTCATACGATAACCCCTCCGTGACCTGGACATCACTAACCGGAAACACTCTGGATGGATCTCCTATACACTTCCACAACATAGAAACATGAAAGACCAGATGTACAGCCTCCAGGTCGGACGACAGATCCAACTCACAGGCAACCTTGCCTACTCTACGGACAATCTGGTAAGGCCCAACGTACCTTGGGCTAAGTTTCCCCTTCTTCCCAAACCTCATCATACCCTTCATGGGTGATACCTTCAGGAAGACCCAATCGTCAATCTCAAACTCCAAGTGTTGACGCCGATTATCTGCATACGACTTTTGTCGACTCTGAGCTGCTAATAACCTCTCCTGGATAAGCTTCACCTTATCCACAACCTGCTGAATCAAGTCCGGCCCGACTAACTGAACCACCGCCCACATCGAACCAGCCTATCGACGACCTGCACTTCCTTCCATACAAGGCCTCATAAGGCTCCATCTGGATACTGGAATGGTAGTTGTTATTATACGCAAACTCAACGAGAGGCAAATAATCCTCACAGTTACCTCTGAAATCAATAACACAGGCCCGCAGCATATCCTCAAGTGTCTGGATAGTACATTCTGCCTGTCCGTCGGTCTGAGGATGGAATGCATTACTGAGGCTCACCTGCGTCCCTAATCCCTTCTGGAAAGACCTCCAGAAATTAGTAAATGGCGGGCTCCTGCATCCGATATAATAGATGTAGGGACCCCATGCAGTCTCACAATCTCCCGGATATAAAGTCTAGCATAATCCTCGGCCGAATAAGTCGTCCTGACTGGAAGAAAGTGGGTTGATTTCGTCAGCCTGTCCACTATAACCCAGATGGAATCACACTTCCTCTGAGTACGAGGTAGCCCTGTAACAAAATCCATGTTGATCATCTCCCATTTCCAGGTCGGAATCTCAATCGTCTGCAACAACCCACCAGGCTTTTGGTGATCCACTTTGACCTGCTGACAATTCGGACACTGATCAACGAACTCTGCAACATCCCTTTTCAGGCCATCCCACCAATACATACATCTGAGGTCGTGGTACATCTTTGTTGACCCCGGATGAATAGAGTAACGAGTGTTGTGTGCCTCCCCTAGAACCTGCTGACGAAGTCCTACAACATCGGGTACACAGAATCTACCCTCGTATCTTAGCACCCCATCAGGTGCTACCTCAAAAGAACCCTTCTCCTCTCGAAGAGCCGTATCTCGATACCGTATCAGAATCGAATCCTCACACTATCGCCTCTTCACCTCCTCAACGATGGAAGACTCGGCAACCTCTCAAACCCGAACCCCTCTACTATCGGAACCAACCAATCGAACCCCAAGGCTCGCTAGCTGATGAATCTTGCGGACCATGCCCCTTCTATCAGGCTGCACATCTGACAGACTACCCATAGATCTACGACTAAGAGCATCTGCAACTACATTGGCCTTCCCTGGGTGGTATAGGATATCGATATCATAATCCTTAAGTAACTCTAACCACCGTCTCTGCCGCAAGTTTAGCTCTCTCTGGCTGAAGATATACTGGAGGCTTTTGTGATCTGTAAAAATATCCACGTGAACTCCATATAAATAATGCCTCCAGATCTTCAAGGTATGTATCACTGCTGTTAACTCCAAATCATGTGTGGGATAATTCTTCTCATGCTTCCGGAGCTGTCGAGACGCGTAAGCTATAACCTTACCATGCTGCATCAACACACATCCAAGCCAGACAACCGAGGCATCACAATAAACCATATATCCATCTAAACCCTCTGGAAGAGTAAGAACTGGGGTCGTCGCCAATTTCTCCTTCAGTAACTGGATGCCCTTTTCACAAGCATCCGTCCACTGGAACTTAGCCGTTTTCTGAGTCAGCCTAGTCAAAGGCGCTGAAATTGAAGCAAACTTCTCCACAAACCTCTGATAATAACCCGCAAGGCCCAAAAAGTTGCGCACCTCAGTTGGTGTAGTAGGTCTAGGCCAAATCTTGACTGCCTCAATCTTTGTTGTATCAACCCGAATACCATCGGCCCCGATGACGTGCCCTAAGAATGCCACTGAAGCCAACCAAAACTCACATTTACAGAACTTGGCATACAACTGCCGGCTCTGGAGGACTCTCAGTACCGTCCTCAAATGATTCGCATGCTCCTGCTCCGTGCGAGAATAAACCAGGATGTCATCAATGAATACTATAACAAATGTATCCATAAATGGCTTGAACACCCGGTTCATTAAATCCATAAATACTGTTGGAGCATTAGTCAAACCGAAAGACATCACCCTGAACTCATAATGCCCATATCGGGTCCTGAATGCAATCTTATGGACATCTGCCTTCCTAACTCGCACCTGATGATAACCAGATCGCAGGTCTATCTTGGAAAAACACTTCGCACCATGCAACTGATCAAACAAATCATCAATCCTGGGGAGGGGATATCTATTTTTGATGGTTACCTTGTTCACCGTGTCGACACATACGCATCTGTGATGTCCCATCCTTCTTCTTTACAAACAATATCGGCGCTCCCCAAAGTGAAGTACGAGGCCTGATAAAGCCTTTCTCCAGCAAATCTTCCAGCTAGTCCTTCAACTCCCTCAACTCAGCAGGTGTCATTCTGTATGGTGGAAGAGATATAGGCCGAGTATCTGGCAGAACATCCATACAGAACTCTATCTCCATCTCAGGAGGAATACCTGGGAGATCGTCTGGGAATACATCCAGAAATTCTCTAACAACCGGAACTGACTGAAGATCTGGTAACTCGGCCTCTGTATCAAATACCTGAATAAGATAGTAGATATATCCCTTCTGAACCATCTTCCTAGCCTTGAGGTACGAAATAAACCTACTCCTCGGCGACGCAGTATTCCCTTTCCACTCGATAACCGGCTCACCGGGAAACTGGAACCGTACCAATCTCTCCCTATAGTACACATTGGCGTAGCAAGAAGCCAACCAATCCAATACCCATAATAGCGTCAAAATCTGTCATATCCAACTCTATCAAGTCGGCTAGGGTCTGACGACTGTCTATAGTCACCGGGCAAGCCTTATATACCCGCTCCGCTACCACAGAATCACCTACTGGCGTAGCTACCTCAAAAGGTTCTATGGACTCAGTGTCACGACCCGACCCCGGGCCCGCGACTGGTGCCCTACATCGGCACCCCTTTCGGTATACATCAGAGAATAGCAGCGGAACATACACAACTGAAAAAAATGCTTAAACATAAAATAACAACAGGCTAGCCGATAAGGCCACCTTCCGTAAACTATACAAATAAAACAATACATTTTTTTTCTTTACAACCCAAACCACAATGTGACTACAGACCTCTAAGAATAACAACTCTGGCGGGATAGGGCCCCGCCATACCCCTGAATGTACAACAACCGACAATACCAGGGATAAGCCTCCGGAATAAAGGAGTTTCTCAACAGCTGAACAGTGATCCTAAGAACGAGGATCAGCAACTTGTACTCTACCTGCGGCGTGACGCGGCCCGAGGTCGATCTGACATGTACCAAATATGTGGCCCAGAAAATCAGTAATGAAATCATAAGTCTATAATAAAACTGGAGATAGGTATGATAACTCAATTAACAGTACACAGTGCCTTACTAACAATGAGAGAAATCAAGAGTATACTTACAACATAAAAATAGGAAGCTCGCGATCAAAGCGAGACCACGCCCGCGATGTCGATAAGTAATCCTACTCGCGGGACTATTTCACCCGCGTAGTCGTGTGGACCCGCGTGAGGTATTCTCGCATAGGTGTACCCACCCGCGTGGGACTATTTCACCGCATAAGCCCATAAGGACTCGCGTGAGGTATTCCTCGCATCATGGGTAGCAAATCCACGGAAGCAGTGGTATAACGTCTTGGGGTTTACCGCCATTTATACTCTTACCCAAGGCGGGTGGTATAAAGTCTTGGGGTTTACCCTCATTTATATTCTTACCGGAGAAGGTGGTATAACGTCTTGGGGGTTTACCCTCATTTATACTCTTACCACGAGAAGGTGGTATAACGTCTTGGGGTTTACCCTCATTTATACTCTTACTGCAGGCGGTGGTATAACGTCTTGGGGTTTACCTTCATTTATACTCTTACCCTATCTCAACCGGCCATCATACATAACATAAGCCCTACCGCTTATCATACATAACATAAGCATTACCGAAACATCATACAATAAATAAGCAAGTTAAGAAATCCCCCTAACTTCTTATTAGTCTTATTCATAGACACTCTCATTTTAGTTTACTTAAGGCACTAACATGTCATTATAAATCCGGGAGTTTAACCCAAAGTACTACGTACTTCTATTCTTTTAAAATGACTATTTTCATATAAAACTTCCAAGATACTAATAACCGTAGTATCAAGTCATAACTACATTTTAAGACAAGTCACAATACCTTTTTAGAAAATACATTTTCGGGCTTCTAAATCAAGTGACTTCTTTCTTTTAAAACATTAAGCAATTGATGCCTTTAAATCAATTTGCCTTTCGTTATTTCAAGTCATTTAACATACTTAAATTACTTAGAGTAAACCACTCTTTTTAACTTTCCATAAAGCTATTATAATCAACTTCCCATAAATTCGTTATACTAGCTTTATATATTAGCAACTTACATACTTCTTTATAACCAAGAGACTTAAACTTTCCAACAAAACAAGTATCAATAATACTTTCAACATACTTAAAGTCTCTTAACTTATGAAAACCAAGATATCCTTAATATTTAAACAAGTGAGTTAATTCCCTAACTCAATCAATTTGGACATTCTTAAAATAAGCCAAGGATATCAAATGGACCTAGATTGTCAAAATCTTGTACGTCTACCGTACTATACATTTACAACTTATTCATGCTCAAGAGATAAGAAAGTTCCACATACCTCTTCGGTTTAATCCACTTGCTAAGTCCAATTCGCCGTACGTAGTATGTCAACCTATAATGACCATAATACATCTATTAACTTCTTACTTCAAACGTATAATATTCCAAGTGCAAAGTCACTAAATTCTACGGAAAATCGGACAGCACTTCCTTTGTTTCTACATACTTTGCCACCTTTTTCAAGGCCGAATTCAATAACCAAACATGCCACATTTAAGGCCCAACAAAGTAGCTAACAATAGGGGATTACACGCTTAATCAAGACATGTAAAATTCCTCCCCACAATATATAACAAACTAGTCTAAACTACAATGTCAATTCGGCAATTAGGGCAACAATACCAATTCTTCTTCCAATTTCTTTTCAATCCAAGTTGTTTAGTATAACATGTTATAAGGCCGCAATTGATTATAACAACTATAATCTTCAAGTAGATAACATGCGACGATTCTAGTTAACGACCAAATTGTAATTCAATTTCAAATGACTCAACATGTCATTTTCGGATTTGAGCTTCCAAATTTCCATAACACTTATCAAACTTCATAACACATATCACATGATCATTTCTAACTTATAATAACATGGAATCTTCAATTACAAAAGTAAGACGAAGATTATACCTCATTTAGCCCAAATATGATCCAAGACTACAAGTCGATCCTTAGCAACTTTAGCTCCTCCTTTTGACGTTCCAATCCACTCCAAGCAACCGCCAGAAGCTTATGAAGAACTCATCTTCAAGTTCCAACTTCAAAGTTGAAGAACTCTTAACTTTCCGCCTTGCGACTAATACAAAACGCCACTTTTCCGGATCTTTCTATTGAGATACACTTACAATACCCTTAGGTACCTTGGTTTAAAGTATGGAGCTTATTGGACAACAAACAAAAAAATTTCTTTCTTAAATGGTGCTAAAGCCGAGAGCCCCTCTAAGGGTTTCTTCAAAATTCTTGAAAATTTTCTAAGTGTTAAGCCTTGTCTTGCTACTAAGGAGCTTATATAACCAAATGGAAGGTCTAGATTAGAACAAATGGGTGGTTTGGATGCATTTCACAAGGATCAAGCCAAGTGGCATTTGACTTAGTCAACATTGTCAAGCTTCAAGACTTTAGCAAGACTTACTCATCTATTTAATGGTCAATTGACCCTTTTGCCCATGGTAATTTCGTCCAAGACAACATAAAGGGGGTGACACGTGTCGCCCTCCCATTCGTCATAATATTACGTTTTCCGACAATTCCATAATTCCGATAAATTTTTACTCGTCTCAAACCTTAACATTTTTTAGTTCTTACGTACGTTCTTATAAACATATCCTGAAATTCCGGGGTGTAACATTCTTCCCCCCTTAGAAACATTCGTCCCCGAATGTTCCTTGGGGAGTCAAACTTAAAGATAGCGACATAGTCTTCTTTTACAACCCCTACATACCAATAATACCACACGAGGCCACATAACAATACTCATACTAAAATGTCAAGTTGAACCCCATGTGTCAACGTCGGTTATCTGCATAAAGCTTCTGCTGACTCTAAGCTTACTAATAATCTTTCCCGGATAAGCTTCGCCTTATCCACAAAACCGAATCAAGTCTGGACCAAATAATCGAACCTCGCCTATGTCGAACCATCCAATGGCGATCTACACTTTCTTACATACAAGGCCTCATACGGGGCCATCGAATCTTGGAAGGGTATACGTTATCGTGACGTAACACAACAAGAGTGTCACGACCCGATCCGGGCGTGGTCGTGCCTTACCGGGCACCCTAGTGATACAACATCGAGAGAAAACCAGGAATATAAAACTTAAACAAGAAACAAGATATATGATCATAAAACAGGCCAACCAAACGGTTACCTTTCAATAAAATATATATAAACAACTCTTTCAAATCGAACAGTTTAATCCTTTTTACAAACCCTGCCCACAACAGTACTACAGACCCCTAAGAGTTTTTATACAACATGACGAGACAGGGCCCCGTCATACCCCTGAATGTACAAGAACCTACAACTCAGGGTAACATACCAAAGGATAAGCCTCCGGAGAACGGAGCTTCCCAATCTGTTGAATCAGTGATCCTATGGCGGGGATCCACTACGATGTACTCTACTGCGGCATGAACGCGGCCCCGAAGAGTCGGTCAAGATAACAGTACCAAGTATGTGAAATCAAAAAATCAGTAAATGAAATCATAACGATCTATATAAAAGCAGGAGACATGTATGATAACAAAACTACGATTCACAACATAAAGCGATCATGTCAAGTCGTGACTCACGCCTCAAGTCATCACTCAAATATAACTATGGGTCTCACGCCCACAACATCAATCGTGTTCGTCATGGCGCGTGCCGGAATTGCGCCGGTGTAGACATGCCCATGATGCAACAATAATAACAATGCCCGGCCACGCATGCCGAATTCTCGCCGGTGTAGACACGTCCAAGTGACATTATCAACAATAATCGGGTGATTAACCCGCGCGCACGCGCCCGAATTGCGCCGGTGTAGACGTGTCCATGTAACCACAATAACAATATATCGTAATCAACCACGCCGCGTGTACATGCCCCGAGTCTGCGTGGTGTAGACATGTTCATGTGACATCAACAACAATATACCGCACAACCAGCTATCACAAACAAGCTCAAGCAAATTACCATACTTCTAGACTTTTATAAAAGATCCACTCCTTCCCAAGAAGTCACACGATATCAACACTTGCACAACAAAGGCTATCACAACAAGCATAGGCGAGTTACACAACAACGAGCATAGGCAAGTTACACACAACTCAAGGTACTTCCATTTCAGATCATAGTCCGGGTTTTAACCACAAGTACTACGTGACGTTAACTTCCTTTTAAGAGATCCATTCCTTTCATAAAGGTCACCCGATACGTAGTATAAAAATAGAGTGACTAACATTTTTAGGTAAACCAAAATACTTCCCTTTTGTGAAATCAAGTAACAACATTATTTTCCAAGCGTTGAGTTTGCCTAATTTAAAATGCTCAAGTTTCTCATTTTAGAAGGGTTTCATAACTCATAGTCTTAATCTCTTTTAAAACAATTGAGTAACATATGTCTTGTACGTGAGCCGTTTATTCTTGTTTACAACAATCTTATTCTGTGACCATGATCTAGGAAATGTAATACAATTTTGTCTTATCTTAGCTTATGCAGATGGAGGTTTCTGCTGGTTTTAATAACAATTAGTTAATTGTCAATACACCTTCCTTTATTAGCGCTGCTGTGGTTTGCTCGACACTTATTCTCATTTCCGAAATCAGTAAAACATTATTCTTTTTAAAATCAAGTACTCATTACTCGCGAATGAGGTTTCACAACACATTTAACAAAATGTTAATAACCAAGTAAAACAATTTAAGTCTCTTATCTTTCAAGATCAAGTCTCTTAACTTCTACAATCAACAAACCAATCCTTTACCTACATAGAGTCGTTATAACTAACTTCCCATAAAGCTATTATAACACCCTATGTTTTAAACCAACCAACTCATTTAACACATGTACGTCTACCGTACTACATAATTTACAAAGCATCATGCTAGAAGGATAGGAAGAGGTTCACATACCTCGCGACGATTATCGACAATAAGCAAAACGCTCCACAGTACTATAACCCGGCTAGCCTTTTCCACTCTTCAAGTAGAATACGCTACTCGTAGTACTTCCACCTATAAGGCCACAAACGTCTATTAACTTCTAAATGCGGTTCCATATTCTACTGAAAAATTCGCAAAGACCTCCCCACACAGCGTAAATCTCCTCCTCTATCGAGGCCGGCTACCAAGACAACCAGGGGGGGTTTGCACGTCTAACCGGACGTGTACAATTCTACAACACAGCAATGCTACACAAGTCTCATGTCTGATCTATGTAATTACGATTGATTCTCTTCTTTAAATTCAGTCTTAAGTCAAAAGACATTGCCGCACAATAATGTTCAGTTATATATATAGTATACTTCAACTATATGTTCCTACAACATGTAATCTCCAATTACAATAAGGGGACAAAAATATTTACCTCGACAAGCCCAAAATTATCCAAGTTATAATGTCGATCCTGAGCAAGGTTTAGCTCTACTCAGCGCTCCAATCCGCTCCAAACAACCCTTAGAAGTTCTAACTAACTTCTACTTAAATACTCCAACTCACTATGGAGATTTACTTAGGGTTTCGGTTTGAGACTAAAAGGACAAAGGTAGTATTTAGGGCTCTACGTATAGAGGTAACTTTTGGAATACAACAAGGTAAAGGCTAAGGTATTTTGGGCATTATAACAATACTTGGAAGACAACTTTCTACCAAGGGGTACCTCTCGGCCACACCACAGGAGGAGGAGGAACCTCTCGGCCACAAGGCCACTCAAAGGGGAGGGGAGAAGGCTTAGGGCGAGAACAACAAGAGGAGAGGGAAGGATTGCAAGACTTAGAACACATTTGGATGATGAAGTCTTGACAAAGGGAGGGGTATTTATAGGGAAGCGAGGGCCAACCAATGGACAAGATCAAGCCATGTGCAAGGCAAGTGTAAGGCCTTGATCAAGCCAAGTGCACCCTAACCCCTACTCACAAAACATGGCACAAAACAAGGCACAAAACAAGGCCAAAACAAGGAACAAAATAAGGGACAATCGGCAAGGAGACGTGACCCAAATGGCCAACCAACGTCCACTGAGGGTGACAAGTGTCACCCTTTCGTTAACCAAAATGTTAATCGCTCGGAAAAATCCGCAAAAATACAAAAGCGACATAGCGGAATTTCCCTTCGCAAGTTCTGTAAAACGTTTCGTCGAAAAACGACTCTAATCGGGTGTTGTGCACAAAATTTCGAAACTAGCCAAACTTAAGTCTCAATTTGTCGTACGTACGTCCTTACGTATATACTCTGGAAATACGGGGTATAACATTCTCCCCTCCTTAGAAACATTCGTCCCGAATGTTCCTTCTCAAGTCGGATAACGATAAAGTTCCTCTAACAAGTTGCAGACGCCACGCGGCAGCCACGAAATAACACACGTTCTCTTCCTTCCTTACTCGTCGTGCGATACCACTTTTGTCACTTTGCCGCGAGGTTCTAGTGTCACTCCGGCGACCCAACAAATGGTACCGGACTGCATGCGATCCCTGAGGTTCTAGTGTCTCTCAGGACGTGCCATACTTCAGTCATTGCTTCATTTCTCAAAACTGTGGAGTCACTACCTCCAAACTTGGTCATCTTACTAGCCGTAATATCCCCTAAGGCCATCTCCGGCCTTCACGAACGATTCTGGTCGAACACATCCACGAACTCATACGATGGTCGTCTAAACTTGGGCCTAGCATCCTCGTGACCCTACCACCTGGCGGGACCACCTAATCGACCCGCTGGCCGGGCTGCGGGTCGACCCGCGAGCGGCCATCAACCCGACCCACAATCGCGCCAATACTTGCTCCTCGAAACGGAATAATCTTACCTAATCAAGTCATGAAAGCTACCACTTCCATCTCACACTACCCATGGACTTATCACACAAATAATTCCCACGTACTACTTACTCTGATAAGGGTCAAACATGAAATAAATCTTTTACTCAAGACGACCTTACCTCTAAGGTCTCAATCGTGACATAGTCTAAGGTTCATACTTACCATGCCCCCATACTTACCCTTCTACAATAACCAGGTGTCTAAATCACATTTTTGCACAAAGCTATCCGAACATAACACTAAACACATCAGCATACAAAACTCTAGAGGGTTAAGGATATACCTGTATCCACCGCGTCACTCTAATCATAGGCCTGTCATGCATGGCGCATAACTGTAGAAGGTGATGAACCAGCCACTGATCCTGAAGGCTGAGTCGTAACATCCGTGCTTCCCTTGGTCGGACAGTTCTTCGCAAAATGGCCCTGCTGGCCGCAAAAATAACAAGCTCCCTTGGCACCACGACACTCCCCGAAATGCGGTCTACCACATCGACCACCGGTAGGGGTGACCGCGTCGCCAACACCCTTACTTCCCCGAAACTGAACCTCGAGCCACGACCGCTCCGAATACTCTGGATGCTCTGAAGGTTGTGGAGGACCACTCTGCACTGGCGGAGGTACAAAACTAGTATGCTGCTGAGGCGGTCCGCCTCAAAAGTCACCAAAGGACCTGTTGTTCGGCCTCTTCTGCGATCTTGGTCATTCCGCCGATCTCTCCGTGCCTCACATCCTAGTGCATGAGCTGCGCATGCGGGCAATGTCCATGCCCGGTGAAGAGCTACACTCGAACAAGCCTCTGTCAAGTAATCATCTAGCCGGTGGCGTGGCGGTGCACTCTATCCTCCATGGTTGCCACTAAAGCGGGGACATACCGAGCCAACGAGTCAAACTCCACGTTGTACTCGAACCGCACGCCCTCTGTCTCGGCGTCATAAATCCGTCACCGGCCCGTGCCCTCGCCATCTGCGAGGCAAGAAGTGAGTGAAATGCCTCGAGAACTCGTCCCATCTTTGAAGCGCATGCTCTCCGGGACAACTCACGAATCAAACGATCATTGCGGTATCACGCGGCCGATGCGAACCTAAGACCACCGACTCGGTCTCGGCCTTGATCACTCTCGCGACCGGCTATCGCCGGATGAACTCCTGCGGATCATCCTCGTGCCTCGACCCATAAAACTCGCGGGCTCTGACTCGAGAAAGTCCGTAGCCTCAAACTATCTGCTCGGGGTGAACCACTGGTGCTCTGGGCCAGGCTGCTGCATCCGGCCTATCCTCATATCGGCCACGACCACGGCGGCCAAGCGCCATCTCCTTGTACCCGTCTCATCCGCTCCAGTGTGGGGTGGAGGCTCAGTCTTGTGGTCTCGGCAGCTGCTGCGGTTCTAAACTCTGCTGAAATTTGCGGCGTCGCAAAACTCGCCGTCAAGCACAACCTCAGTCTTGTCAGGGCTGCGCCTCGTACTCCTCAGATCTCACTAGCAGCTCCCTCGGCTGCCTTGCCTTCGGGCTCTGGTTGCACTGCGCGGGCATAATCGGTAAAAGCGAGATACGTGAGAGGTCCAACTTACAACACAGCCTTAAGGCACGATCTCGTAATGAGAAGAATGGAAACTAATCCTAAATGTCCTGCGACCTCACGATTATAGATGTGGTGCACAACACATCGATAATCAAGACTCTACTAGACACGGTGCGTAGACACTTTCCGAGGATTAATCGCTCGATACCACTTTTGTCACGACCGATCCGGGCGTGATCGTGCCTACCGGGCACCCTAGTGATACAACATCAGAGAAAACCAGCGGAATATAAAACTTAAACAAGAAACAAGATATATGATCATAAAACAGGCCAACCAAACGGTTACCTTTCAATAAAATATATATAAACAACTCTTTCAAATCGAACAGTTTAATCCTTTTTACAAACCACACTTGTGCGATTACTACAGGACTTCTAAGAGTTTTTATACAACATGACGGGACGGGGCCGTCATACCCCTCGAATGTACAAGAACCTACAACTCGTGGTAACATACCAAGGATAAGCCTCCGAGAACGGAGCTTCCCAATCTGTTGGCGTGATCCTATGGCGAGGATCCACTACGATGTACTCTACTGCGGCATGAACGCAGCCCCGAAGAGGTCGATAACAGTACCAAGTATGGCGAAAAAATCAGAAATGAAATCATAAGTCTATATAAAAGCAGAGACATGTATGATAACAAAACTACGATTCACAACATAAAAGCGATCATGTCAAGTCGTGACTCACGCCTCAAGTCATCACTCAAATATAACTATGGGTCTCACGCCCACAACATCAATCGTGTTCGCATCACGGCGCATGCCGGAATCTGCCGGTGTAGACATGCCCATGATGCAACAATAATAACAATGCCCACGGCACATGCCGAGTGCATCGGTGTAGACACGCCCAAGTGACATTATCAACAATAATCGGGTGATTAACCGCGCGTGGCCACACGCCGAGTGCATCGCCGGTGTAGACATGTTCATGTAACCACAATAACAATATATCGTAATCAACCTGCCGCGTGGCACATGCCGAATCTGCGCCGGTGTAGACATGTCCATGTGACATCAACAACAATATACCGCACAACCAGCTATCACAAACAAGCTCAAGCAAATTACCATACTTCTAGACTTTTATAAAAGATCCACTCCTTCCCGAAGTCACCGATATCAACACTTGCACAACAAAGGCTATCACAACAAGCATAGGCGAGTTACACAACAACATGCATAGGCAAGTTACACACAACTCAAGGTACTTCCATTTCGTATCAAAGTCTGGGTTTTAACCCTAAGTACTACGTACGTTAACTTCCTTTTTAAGAGATCCATTCCTTTCATAAAGGTCACCCGATACCCGTAGTATAAAAATAGAGTGACTCACATTTTTAGGTAAACCAAAATACTTCCCTTTTGTGAAATCAAGTAACAACATTATTTTCCAAACGTTCAAGTTTGCCTAATTTCAAATGCTCAAGTTTCTCATTTTAGAAGGGTTTCATAACTCATAGTCTTAATCTCTTTTAAAACAATTGAGTAACATATGTCTTGTACGTGAGCCGTTTATTCTTGTTTACAACAATCTTGTTACAGCAACCATGATCTAGGAAATGTAATACAATTTTGTCTTATCTTAGCTTCTATGCAGATGGAGGTTTCTACTGGTTTTAATAACAATTAGTTAATTGTCAATACACCTTCCTTTATTAGCGCTGATGTGGTTTGCTCGACACTTATTCTCATTTCCGAAATCAGTAAAACATTATTCTTTTTAAAACCAAGTACTCATTACTCGCGAATGAGGTTTCACAACACATTTAACAAAATGTTAATAACCAAGTAAAACAAGTTAAGTCTCTTATCTTTCAAGATCAAGTCTCTTAACTTCTACAATCAACAAACCAATCCTTTACCTACATAGAGTCGTTATAACTAACTTCCCATAAAGCTATTATAACACCCTATGTTTTAAACCAACCAACTCATTTAACACATGTACGTCTACCGTACTACATAGTTTACAAAGCATCATGCTAGAAGGATAGGAAGAGGTTCACATACCTCGCGACGATTATCGACAATAAGCAAAACGCTCCACAGTACTGTAACCCGGCTAGCCTTTTCCACTCTTCAGTAGAATACGCTACTCGCAGTACTTCCACCTATAAGGCCACAAACGCGTATTAACTTCTAACCGCAAATGCGGTTCCATATTCTACGTAAAATTCGGCAAGACTCTCCCGCAATGGCGTAAATCTCCTCCTCTATCGAGGCTGCCCCAAGCCAACCGGGGGTTTGCACGTCTAACCGGACGTGTACAATTCTACAACAAGAATGCTACACAAGTCTCATGTCTGATACCTATGTAATTCTGATTCGATTCTCTTCTTTAAATTCAGCTTAAGTCAAAAGACATTGCCGCACAATAATGTTCGATTCTATATATAGTATACTTCAACTATATGTTCTCTGACATGTAATCTCCAATTACAACAAGGGGACAAGAATATTTACCTCGACAAGCCCAAAATTATCCAAGTTATAATGTCGATCCTGAGCAAGGTTTAGCTCACTCCGAGCGCTCGATCCGCTCCAAACAACCCTAGAAGTTCTAACCAACTTCTACTTAAATACTCCAACTCGTATGGAGATTTACTTAGGGTTTCGGTTTGAGACTAAAAGGACAAAAGGTAGTATTTCCGGCTCTACGATAGAGGTAACTTTTGGAATACAGCAAGGTAAAGGCTAAGGTATTTTGGGCATTATAACAATACTTGGAAGACAACTTTCTACCAAAGGGGGGGGGGGGTACCTCTCGGCCACCACTAGGAGGGGAGGAACCTCTGCGGCCTGAGGCCACTCAAAGGGGAGAAGGCTTGGGGCGAGAACAACAAGAGAGAGAGGAAGGATTGCAAGACTTAGAACACATTTGGATGATGAAGTCTTCAACAAAGGGAGGGGTATTTATAGGGAAGCCAAGGGCCAACCAATGGACAAGATCAAGCCATGTGCAAGGCAAGTGTAAGGCCTTGATCAAGCCAAGTGCACCCTAACCCCTACTCCACAAAACATGGCACAAAACAAGGCACAAAACAAGGCCAAAACAAGGCACAAAATAAGGGGCCAATCGGCGAGAGGCGTGACCCAAATGGTTAACCCAGCGTCCACTTGAGGGTGACAAGTGTCACCTCTCGTTAACCAAAAATGTTCGTCGCTCGGAAAAATCCATAAAAATACAAATCTACATAGCCGGAATTTTCCCTTCGCAAGTTCTGTAAAACGTTTCGTCGAAAAACGACTCTAATCGGGTGTTGTGCACAAAATTTCGAAACTAGCCAAACTTAAGTCTCAATTTGTCGTACGTACGTCCTTACGTATATACTCTGGAAATACGGGGTATAACAAAGAGGAAATTAACCCTCCCGGCTATTTCTAAAATCAAGAACACAGGCCCGCAACATATCCTCAAGTGCCTGGATAGCACGCTCTGCCTGTCCGTCAGTATGAGGGTGTAATGCAACACTGAGACTCACCTGTGTCCCTAAAACCCTTCTGAAAAAACCTCCAGAAGTTATCTATAATCGAGCTCATCTGTCTGACATCATAAACGTAGGAACCCCGTGCAGTCTCACAATCCCTCTGCTATAAAATCTAGCACGAACCTCAGCCGAGTAAGTGGTCCTAATAGGAAGAACACGGCTGGTTTCGTCAGCCTATTTACCAAGACCCCCAGGGAGTCGCACTTCCTCTGAGTACGATGCCACCCTGTAACAAGATCCATTTTAATTACCTCTCATGTCTAAGTCGGGGTCTAAATCGCCTGTAATAGCCCACTGGGCTTCTGGTGTTCAACCATGACCTGCTACTAATTCGGATATTAAGCAACAACTCGCTCGTCCTGTTCCGGTCATCTTACCCATACATACATCTGAGGTCACGACACAACTTAGTCGACCCCGAACAATTTGAGCAATAAGCACTGTATGCCTCCCCTAAAACCTGCTGACTAGTCCTACAGCACCGGGTGCACACAATCTATCCTCATATCACATCACCTCATCCGGTGCTACTCAAACAGGCTCTTCTCTTCTCGGAGAGTCGTATCTCGATACCGCATCATAACTGGATCCTCATAATGTCGCCTCTTTACCTCCTCAACGACGGAATACTCGGCAACTTCTCGGATCTAAACTTCATTAACCTTGGAAACAGATAATCGAACCCCTAGGCTCGGTAACTGAAGAATCTCACGGACCACGTCCAGTCTATCTGGCTGCCCATCTGGCATACTACCCCTAGATCCGCGACTAAGAGTATCTTTAACTGTCTTGGCTTTCCCTGGGTGGTATAGGATATCAATATCATAATCCTTGAATAACTCTAACCACCGTCGCTGTCGCAAATTCTACTGCCTCAGCAGATATACCGGAGGCTTTTGTGGTCTGCACAAATATCCACATGAAGTCTATATATACGTCATGCCCCCAAATCTTCAAGGCATGATTTATCGCCGACTCTAAATCGGAAGTGGCATAATTTCCTTTCCTGCTTCCCTAACTACCGGGAAAACATAGGCTCTATCCTTATCGGGTTGCGTCAGCACACAACCTAGCCCAACACCTAACGTGCTATCATAATAACCTAACCCTCTAGTCTTTCAGGAGGAGTTAGAACTGTAGTCGAGTCAACTTATCTTCCAATAACTGGAAGCCTTTCTCATTCCTGCGAAATATTCGGGTATCCTTAATCTCACTTATGGTTCCAGTTTCCCTTTCTCTGTTGCAACCAAACTTGGTCACTAAACTTAGATTTGATTCCTGCTTGCCCATGGCTAAGACTTCACAATCACAATTTAGGGGATTTCTTGATCTCGTAAAGTAGTAACCCGATTTTCCTTTCGGTTGTAGAGCCTATAGCTAGGTGTTACCACATTTCCTCGAAATGTTCTTACTTCCATTATTTACTAATGGTCTTTACACTAGTCCAGGGTAGTCATATCTCGTGCAACTTACATAATCATAGTCGTATTCTTCTTTATCATTCGCCATATCCTTACCTTAGGCTTATTATTAGCAAAAGTATTTCTATCTTGATTCATAATCGTGCGATTTCATACGTAAATGCAACTGCATTTATATCTTTACGATACTTCCTCGACCAATTAAATGCGTCGTTCTTAATTACCCCAACACAACACTTTTCCACGGTTATCTACAATAACCTATGGCACGACGATACCAAGACCTTACGGCCTCATATCCTGCGTCTAACAACATGGGTACACGCAACCCCATAATACGTAAAACTGTCCTTTTACGTGGGGAAGAGAACTTATCTCCCTTTCTTAAACTTTCCTTGGAGTCACAACCCTAATCACAGGGTCCTCTTGCGGTCCAGTAATTATCTAATCATCACGCACCGCCTTTAAGTTCGTGTAGATTTTCCAACCTACCAAAGATGCCCTCAATGTCTGTCATAACAGCTCTGCTAGGTCTGCTAGGGTCCAACGACTGTATCATTACCGGCAACTATTATCTACCCGCTCAGCTACCACCCAACACTCACGGTGTAGTCACCTCAAAAGGTTCTCATAGATTCAGGCTTTATTTCTTTACACGTGGTTGCTCTCTTTTTCACTGGTCGTACTCTTTCCGTAATTCCAAACTTATACTAGCATACGTACATAAATTCCATACTAATTCTGGCCTCCACTCTTTGGAGTTACTAAATTAAACAATATAAGGCCCATTCCGGCTCTCACAACCTGGTTCCGGTGGAACACGTCCACGAACCCGTAAAATGATTAACTAAACTTGGGTTTTGCACCCTCGTGACCCTGTCATGTAGCGGGACTACTACCAACTGATCCCATTTCATTTCAAGCTATGGGGCGACCCTTAATAGGTCCCCAACCCGACTCGGCGTCGTATTTAACTCTTTTTCTTGGTCTGTCTTAACCTTTTACTACCCGAGAAGGCCTTATATACCTAAGGTCTCGGTGGTTATCACATTCTTAGGCTCGCAATTTTCATGCTCCATGCCTACCTTATCAGTCCCCCCCCGTAAACGGGTACAAAACTTATCGTAATACCATAATCGTGTTGTCTTGACCATAACAACTATACTTACTCCATACGGATCTCACCCGTACCATTCTCGAAATCCCACTACGTAGCTCAATCTATTAACATAGTCTTCCATTAAGTCCCTTAATTAACCTCTTAAGGGTCCATTACATTCTCACACAACTCATCATCACCTAATTATCTCAAATTAGCACGTAAAACCTTGATGAGAGTTCCTTAACTGTTCATACCTTCCCGGTATTTATTTAGTCCTCACCAAATCCTGGTAATCTAAAATCATCCTAGGCAACACATATGTGACCC
Source organism: Przewalskia tangutica (assembly GCA_029844215.1). NCBI lineage: Eukaryota > Viridiplantae > Streptophyta > Magnoliopsida > Solanales > Solanaceae > Przewalskia > Przewalskia tangutica. The sequence goes on along the minus strand of CM056722.1, from coordinate 44,795,282 downwards.
CCATACATAAATCTGTATAGTTGTATGTCCCAATACCAACTATACTACAAACATTACCAACCTGGATACACAATCCACATAATCTTTCCTGGGTCACTGCTGCCTTTCTCGTAGCTGCAATCAACATAACTTGTTAGGGAGACGACCACAACCACACGGCTCTATCGCACGATCTTAGAGTCAAAAGAATGAAACCAATCCTAAATGTCCTGCAGACCTCCCGATTATAGATGTGGTGCACAACACACCGATAATCAAGACTACTAGACACGATGCGTAGACACTTTCCGAGGACTAATCGCTCGATACCACTTTTGTCACGACCCAGGCCGGGCATGCGGTGCCCTACCAGGCACCCTTTCTGATATACATCGAGAATAGCAATGAACATACACAATCGAAAAAAATGCTTAAACATAAAATAACAACAGCTAGCCAATAAGGCCACCTTCCGTAAACTATACAAATAAAACAGTACATTTTTTTTTCTTTACAACCCAAACCACAATGTGACTACAGACCTCTAAGAATAACAACTCTGGCGGGATAGGGCCCCGTCATACCCCTGAATGTACAACAACCAATAATACCAGGGATAAGCCTCCGGAATAAAGGAGTTTCTCAACAGCTGAACAGTGATCCTAAGAGCGAGGATCAGCAACACAGACTCACTGCGGCGTGACGCGGCCCCGAAGGAGGTCGATTACAACATGTACCAAATATGTGAAATCGAAATCAGAATGAAATCATAAGTCTATAATAAAGCGGAGCGGTATGATAACTCAATTAACAGTACACAGTGCCTTACTAACAATGAGAGAAATCAAGAGTATACTTACAACGTAAAAATAGAAAGCTCGCGATCAAAGCAGGACCACCCGCCCGCAGTATCATTAAGCAATCCTACTCCTGGGACTATTTAACCTGCATAGGTCGTGTGGACCCGCATGAGGTATTCCTCGCATAGGCAGACTACCGCGCGTGGGACTATTTCACCCGCGTAAGCCCATAAGGACTCGCATGAGGTATTCCTCGCATCATGGGTAGCAAATCCACGGAAGCGGTGGTATAACGTCTTGGGGTTTACACGCCATTTATACTCTTACCTGGCGGGTGGTATAACGTCTTGGGGGTTTACACCTCATTTATACTCTTACCCTGAAGCAGGTGGTATAACGTCTTGGGGGTTTACCCCTCATTTATACTCTTACCCTGGAGAAGGTGGTATAACGTCTTGGGGGTTTACCCCTCATTTATACTCTTACCAAGGCGGGTGGTATAACGTCTTGGGGTTTACCCTTATTTATACTCTTACCCTATCTCAACCTACCATCATACATAACATAAGCCCTACCGACTTATCATACATAACATAAGCACTACGAACATCATACAATAAATAAGCAAGTTAAGAAATCCCACAACTTATTAGTCTTATTCATATACACTCTCATTTTAGTTTACTTAAGGCACTAACATGTCATTATAAATCCGAGTTTAACCCAAAGTACTACGTCTTCTATTCTTTTAAAATGACTCATGTTCATATAAAACTTCCAAGATACTAATAACCGTAGTATCAAGTCATAACTACATTTTAAGACAAGTCACAATACCTTTTTAGAAAATACATTTTCGGGCTTCTAAATCAAGTGACTTCTTTCTTTTAAAACCTTAAGCAATTGATGCCTTTAAATCAATTTGCCTTTCGTTATTTCAAGTCATTTAACATACTTAAATTACTTAGAGTAAACCACTCTTTTTAACTTTCCATAAAGCTATTATAACCAACTTCCCATAAAGCCGTTATACTAGCTTTATACATTAGCAACTTACATACTTCTTTATAACCAAGAGACTTAAACTTTCCAACAAAACAAGTATCAATAATACTTTCAACATACTTAAAGTCTCTTAACTTATGAAAACCAAGATATCCTTAATATTTAAACAAGTGAGTTAATTCCCTAAATCAATCAATTTGGACATTCTTAAAATAAGCCAAGGATATCAAATGGACCTAGATTGTCAAAATCTTGTACGTCTACCGTACTATACATTTACAACTTATTCATGCTCAAGAGATAAGAAAGTTCCACATACCTCTTCGGTTTAATCCACTTGCTAAGTCCAATTCGTCGTACGTAGTATGTCAACCTATAATGACCATAATACGTCTATTAACTTCTTACTTCAAACGTAAAATATTCCAAGTGCAAAGTCACTAAATTCTACGGAAAATCGGACAGCACTTCCTTTGTTTCTACATACTTTTCCACCTTTTTCAAGGCCGAATTCAATAACCAAACACGCCACATTTCAGGCCCAACAAAGTAGCTAACAATAGGGGATTGCACGCTTAATCAAGACATGTAAAATTCCGCCCCACAATATATAACAAACTAGTCTAAACTACAATGTCAATTCGGCAATTAGGGCAACAATACCAATTCTTCTTCCAATTTCTTTTCAATCCAAGTTGTTTAGTATAACATGTTATAAGGCCGCAATTGATTATAACAACTATAATCTTCAAGTAGATAACATGCGACGATTCTAGTTAACGACCAAATTGTAATTTAATTTCAAATGACTCAACATGTCATTTTCGGATTTGAGCTTCCAAATTTCCATAACACTTATCAAACTTCATAACACATATCACATGATCATTTCTAACTTATAATAACATGGAATCTTCAATTACAAAAGTAAGACGAAGATTATACCTCATTTAGCCCAAATATGATCCAAGACTACAAGTCGATCCTTAGCAACTTTAGCTCCTCCTTTTGACGTTCCAATCCACTCCAAGCAACCCTTAGAAGCTTATGAAGAACTCATCTTCAAGTTCCAACTTCAAAGATGAAGAACTCCTTAACTTTCCGCCTTGCGACTAATACAAAAACGCCACTTTTCCGGGATCTTTCTATTGAGATACACTTACAATACCCTTAGGTACCTTGGTTTAAAGTATGGAGCTTATTGGAATGACAAACAAAAAATTCTTTCTTAAATGGTGCTAAAGCCGAGAGCCCCTCTAAGGGTTTCTTCAAAATTCTTGAAAATTTTCTAAGTGTTAAGCCTTGTCTTGCTACTAAGGAGCTTATATAACCAAATGGAAGGTCTAGATTAGAACAAATGGGTGGTTTGGATGCATTTCACAAGGATCAAGCCAAGTGGCATTTCACTTAGTCAACATTGTCAAGCTTCAAGACTTTAGCAAGACTTACTCATCTATTTAATGGTCAATTGACCCTTTTGCCCATGGTAATTTCGTCCAAGACAACATAAGGAGGGGTGACACGTGTCTCCCTCCCATTCATCACAATATTACGTTTTCCGACAATTTCATAATTCCGATAAATTTTTACTCGTCTCAAACCTTAACATTTTTTAGTTCTTACGTACGTTCTTATAAACATATCCTGAAATTCCGGGGTGTAACACTCAGGCTCTATCCCTATTCCACCAGCAATATGAGGAGATATATAGGACAAAGTAGAACCTGGATCTGTCAAAGCATATACGTTACAGCATGAAACCAATAATGTACCTGTGACGACATCCGGCGATGCCTCCTAGTCCTGACGGCTGGATAAGGCATAAATGCGGTTCTGAGGACCGCTGGAACTAGGACCCCTGCCACGACCTGCATGCCGTGACTGCGCCCGAGCACCACCGCCCTCGGGGTGAGTAATCGCATGAGATGAAGACCGACAAAGCGACTTCAGAGGTTGAACCCTACCATCTGCGCTACCTCTGGTCGGACAATCCCTCGAAAAATGGCCCTGCCGGCCGCAAGTGTAACAAGATCCCAAAACACTACTACAATTCCCGAAATGGGATTTACCGCATCGGCCACACCAAGAGGGGGATGGTCTTGATCGGCTAAGATCTCTGCCTCCCTGGAAACCCGAAGTCCTGGAGCCCTGACCCACCCCTGAATACCCCCGAACGTCCTGAAGACTGTGAAGGAGTACTCTGTACTGGTTGAGGTGCATATCTAGTCTTCTGCTGAGGCTGTCCACCTTGAAAGTTACCAAAGGACCCTGCTGTCTTGGCCCTATTATGCTGATCTCGGTCATTTCGTCGACATCTACGTTCCTCAGTCCCCTGTGCATAAGGATGCATGCGGGCAATGTCCATGCCCGGCTGAAGAGCTACCCCCGTGAAACCATCTGCTAGATAATCATCAAGCCCCGTGACATAGCGGTGCACTCTATCCTCCATGTCTGCCACTAGAGCGGGGGCATACCGAGCCAACGAGTCGAACTCTATGTTGTACTCCCGAACCTTTCGCCCATTCTGCCTCAACATCATAAACATATCCACCCGGGCTTTCCTCATCTGCGGAGGCAAGAAGTGGTTAAGAAATGCCTCCGAGAACTCGTCCCAACCTACTGGAAGCGCATGCTCCTCCCGGGACAGTTCCCATGCATCAAACCAGTTGACTGCAATATCACGCAGCCGATGAGAACCCAATATCACTGACTCTGCCTCTGAGGCCTTGATCACTTTCATGATCCGCTGCATCTGTCGAATAAACTCCTGAGGATCTTCCTCAGTTCTCGATCCATAGAATTCTGGTGGGTTGCAACTCAAGAAGTCCCGAAGCCTCAAACTATCGGTTCTAGGGTGCACCACCTGTACTACCGGCTCCCGTCTGTCCTCATGCCTTGCCACGATCCTAGCTAGTAACTGGGCCATCTCTTTGTAACCCATATCCTGCTTCGGTGTGGGATGGAGCTCAATCGTGGCTGTCACGACCGACCCGAACCGGGCAGTGGTAGTGCCTTACCCGGGCACCTAAGTAGTCATACATCAGAGTGATCAGCGGAATATAAAATAAGACATGAAAAGATTATAAAATGAAAACAGTTTATCCATGAAAATATCGCCTTTTGGCATGTATATATAATAAAATTTTGAACAGTTACATCCCCATTTACAAACCTGCCCACAACAGTACTACAAACCTCTAAGAATGTAACAATACCTATGACGGGAGGCCCGCCATACCACGAATGTACAAGAACCTACAACTCGTGGAAACATGCAAAAGATAAGCCTCCGAGAAACGGAGCTTCCCAATCTGTTGTTGTGATCCTATGGCGAGGATCAACAACCGTGTACCTCTACCGCGGCATGAAGCGGCCCCGAAGGAAGTCGATAACAATTGCAGTATGTGAAACTGAAAAATCGTAAATGAAATCATAACGATCTAAATAAAGCAGAGACATGTATGATAACCAAACTACGATTCGCAACATAAAAACGATGTCAAGTCGGGGACTCACGCCGCCAAAGTCATCCTCATGCGTGGAACTCCTTCCTCACTGCCGGCAGTCTAGGTATAAGTTAGGTGATACGTGTAACATGTCTTGGCCCATCTCATGGACTCGAGGTGGAATCGTGTGGAATACATGTCTCGGCCCATCTCATGGGACTCGATAGGAATCATATGGAATACATGTCTCGGCCCATCTCATGGGACTCGATAGAAATCGCACATATCTCGGCCCATCTCATGGGACTCGATAGAAATCGCACATGTCTCGGCCCATCTCATGGGACTCGATAGAAATCGCACATGTCTCGGCCCATCTCATGGGACTCGATATAAATCGCACATGTCTCGGCCCATCTCATGGGACTCGATAGAAATCGCACATGTCTCGGCCCATCTCATGGGACTCGATATAAATCGCACATGTCTCGGCCCATCTCATTGGACTCGATAGAAATCGCACATGTCTCGGCCCATCTCATGGGACTCGATAGAAATTGCACGTGTCTCGGCCCATCTCATGGGACTCGATGAAATCGCACACGTGTCGCCCATCTCACGGGACTCGATAGAAATCGGATGGAATACATTCGGTTCATCCCATGAACGCGGTGTCGCGTGAAATACATTCGGTCCATCGCATGGACTCGGTATCGAATCAGTGAAATACATTCCGGCTCATCCCGTGAACGCGATGTCGTGTGCCCTAACATCTAAACGCTCTTTTAAGATAGATTAAGATAATACCATGTTTTCCTTTTAAATTAACTAAGGCAATATCATGCCCTCCTTTTTAAACCAACACACTTTCCTTCTTAAAGTCAAGTAACAACATTCTTTTCCAAAAGTTCAAGTTTGCCTAATTTCAAATATTCACGTTTCTTATTTTCGAAAGGTTTCATAGTTCATAGTCTTAATCATTTAATAACATAATTCTCTTTTTAAAAACAGTTGAGTAATATATGCCTTATGTGTGAGTAGGTTATTCTTGTTTATAACAATCTTATTAGAAAATGACCATGATCTAGGAAATGTAATACAATTTTGTCTTATCTTAGCTTCATGCGGATGGAGGTTTCTCGGTTTTAATATAATTACTTATTTGTCAATACATTTTCCTTTATTAACGCTGCGATGGTTCGTTCGATACTTATTCTCATTTCGAATCAAGAAACATTATTCTTTTAAAACCAAGTACTCATTACTCACGAATGAGGTTTCACACTTTTTAACAAAATTCATATCAATTCAATTAAGTCAAGCCTCTTATCAAGTCTCTTAACTTCTAAAATCAATAACCCATTCTTTTTATTACTCTTAAGTCGTTTATACCTAACTTCCCATAAAGCTAGTATAACTCTTAAACTTTTAAAACCAAGTATTACTCTTCTTTCAAAACGATTCTTAATTCTTTTTGAAATACTTCAAGATTCTTATTATTTAAAACTCAAGTCAGAAGACGTCAAGTAAAACTATGTTCGCTTAACACGTCGCTCTACCGTACTATATATACTTTAAAATATCATGCTCAAGAGGATAGGAAGAATCACATACCTCGCGACGATTATCGACTATTAGCAAATAGCTCCAAATCAGAATCCGGCTAGCCACTTTCCACCGCGAGTAGAATACGCTACTTGCGATTTCAACCTATAACGGTCATACAAATCTATCAACGTCTAGACTACTCAGTAGAATAATTCTAGATACAGATTCCTTATTCTACGGAAAATTGGGCAAGACCTCCCTACCACAAACTACAAAATTCTCAGAATACGGTCCATGTAAATCTGATTCTTCTTCTTTAATATTCTTCTGATGTGATTTCAGTTAAATTCTTTTCTGTAATATCCTTCTATTACAGTTCAATTCTCTTCTGTAATATCCTTCTATGTATCTTATACTCATTCTATACTACTACAGTATGTAATTCCCAATTACAATAGAAGGACAAGAGTATTTACCTCGATAAGCCCAAAATTATCCAAGTTTTAATGTCGATCCTGAGCAACGTTTAGCTCCTAATCTGAACGCTCCAACCCGCTCCAAACAACCCTTAGAAGTTCTACGCAACTTCTTCTTAATACTTCAACCAACTGTGAAGATTTTCCTTAGGGTTTCGTTTTTGTGACTGAAGGGAAGTATAATAGTATTTCTGGGCTTTTAGTATAGGTGTAACCTTGGAATACTATAAGGTATATGGGCCAAGGTATTTTGGAATAATAACAATACTTGGAGAGTATTTTTCTACCAAGGGGTATTTACGAGCTTGAGGTGGGGTACTTCTCGGCAAGGGCCTCTCGAGGGGTGATTTGGACGAGAGGTTTAAGAGGGAGGGAGAGGGATTTTTGCCTTGGATTTTTTTTACAAGTGTGGATGAAGAAATGTCTTGCATTAGAGGGGTATTTATAGGCCAACCAATGGCCAAGATCAAGACAAGTGGTGTGCAAGTGTAGGGTGAGGATTTATCCATGTGTCCTTATCCATCTACTACACAAAATATCCTACCTAACCCTTGACCAAAAGAAAGGCACAAAAAACGTGCCAAGAGCCTCAATTTGTCGTCCACTTGAGGGTGACAAGTGTCACCCTCTCGTTGGTCCAAAATATTTTATCTCTCGGAAAAATCCGCAAAAATAATAAATGACATAGCCATATTTTTCCCTTCGCAAAGTTTGGAAAACGTTTCGTCGGAAAACAATTTTTTTCGCTAGTTGTGCACAAAATTTCGTCCCTTAGCCTACTTAAGGCTAAAAACTTTTGTACGTACGTCCTCACGTACATACTCTGGAAATACGGGGTATAACATTCTCCCCTCCTTAGAAACATTCGTCCCGAATGTTCCTTCTCAAGACGGATAACGATAAAGTTCCTCTAACAAGTTGTCAACGCCACACCTGGCCATAAAAATAACATACGCGAAAATACTAAACCCAAGTCCACGAGAAATCATTTCTACATCACAAAAGCTTCCACCCTGGTCTAAAGGATACTCCCTTCGCATCTTCACTCCACAACAAAATGATCTCTTTTATTCTGCTAACACACGTTCTCTTCTTTCCTCACTCGTCGTACTCTTCTCGAACACTTGAACTCTTTCTAGTATACGTACCATACCTCAGTCATCGCTTCTGTTTCCAAAATATCCGGAGTCACTACCTCCAAACTTGGTCATCCTACCAGCCTCAATCTCCTTTAAGGCCATTCCCGGCCTTTACGATCCAATTCTTGGTCGAACATATCCACGAACTCATACGATGGTTACCTAAACCTGGGCCTAGCACCCTCGTGACCCTACCACCTGGCGGGACCACCCAGAACTGACCCCACCTAAATCCGGCCTACGAGTTGACCGCACACGCCCTCAACCCGACCACTCGTCGCTAAACACTTGTTCCACCGATCCGGAACAATCTCACTAATCAAGTCAGGAAAACCTAGTGGTCTTCTTAGCTCAACTACCCTCTTTCATTTCATACCACTCAGGGACTTATCACACAAATATATCCCACGTATACTATGCACTCTGATAAAGGTCAACACAACCATAAATCTTTTACTCAAGATGGCCTCGCATCTAAGGTCTCTACGTGTAATATTCTAAGGTTCACAATTTCCCTGTCCCCAAACTTACCCTTAACCATGTTTTCTAAACACAATTTTAACATAATGCTATCTGAACATAATACTTAGCACTTCATCATATCATCTACGCATACTAGTCTCTGAGGGTAAGAATATACCGCACTATCCGCTCACTCTAATCATAGGCACGCCTGCAGGCGCATACATGAAGGCGATGATCCCGCCATGACCCTAGGTCGTGTCATTCTACGTATCCCTTCTTTAGGCGGTCCCTCGTCACATGGCCCCGACGGCGCGCAGTGAAACAAGCACCATGCAGAAGACGACACTCCGACGATGGCGTTTGCCGCATCGTGCACCGAGGAAAGCATGAACCCGTGTTGGAATCCATGTATACCGCGAGCGAAGCCCGGAGCTCGACCGGCTCGAATACCTCGAACGTCACGAAGGCGGTGGAGGACCACTGCATCTTGGCGAGGTACATAACTAGCATGTTCTTTGGCGGTCCGCCTCGAAAGTTACCAAAGGACCTGCTGTCCCGACCTCTTCGCGATCTCGGCCATTCCGTCGACCTCTCCGCTCCTCACATCCAAGTGCATAAGCTTTGTATGCGGGCAATGTCCATGCCGGTGAAGAGCTACACCGAACAAGCCTCGCCAAGTAGTCATCGAGCCGGTGATGTAGCGGTGCACTATGTCCTCCATGTCGCTACCAATGCGGGGGCGTCGAGCTAATGAGTCAAACTCCACATTGTACTCGACCGTGCGCGCCGGCGCCTCAACGTCAAAAATTTGTCGGCGAGCCCTTCTCATCCGTGGAGGCAAGAAATGTGCAAGAAATGCCCACGAGAACTCGCTCCATACGGTGGAAGTGCATACTCTCCCGGACAGCTCCACGAATCAAACCGATCGGCATCGCAGATCACGCAGCCGATGCGAACCTAAGACCACCGACTCGGTCTCCAAGCCTTGATCACTCTTATGATCCGTCAGAATCGCCGAATGAACTCCTGCGGATCATCCTCGTGCCTCGACCAGAACTCAAGCGCTACAACTCGTAAAGTCCGTAGCCTCAAACTATCCGATCTAGGGTGAACCGTGGGTACTCATCGGGCCAGGCTGCGCGTCCGGCCTATCCTCGTATGCGCCACGATCACGGCGATGGCGGGCCATCTCCTTGTAACCTATCTCCTCTGCTCTAGGCTGTGGGACTGGAGGCTTAGGTATTGTGGTCTCAGCAGCCACTGTTGCGGCCCTAAACTCTGCTGGGGCTGGCGGCGTCGCAAAACTCGCCGTCTGAAGCACTATCTCAGGTAATGACTGGGCCTGCGCCCCCATACTCCTCTGTATCCTACTAGAAGCCCCCTCGACTGCCTTGCCCATCTGGGCCCGGGTTGCCTTGCGCGGAGGCATAACTGGTAAAAACGAAATACGCCAGAGGGGTCCAACTTATAACACAGCTCTAAGGCACGATCTCAGAATGAGAAGAATGGAAACCAATCCTAAATGTCCTGCAGCCTCCTGATTATAGATGTGGTGCACAACACACCGATAATTAAGACTCTACTAGACACGGTCTGTAGACACTTTCCGAGGATTAACTGCTCTGATACCACTTTTGTCACGACCCGAACCCGGGCGTGGTAGTGCCTACCCGCACCCAGTAGTCATACATCGAGTGATCACGAATATAAAATAAGACATGAAACGATTATAAAATGAAAAGGTTTATCCATGAAAATATCGCTTTCGGCATGTATATATAATAAAATTTTGAACAGCGATATCCCCATTTACAAACTCGCCCACAACAAGATTACTGCACCTCTAAGAATGTAACAATACCTATGACGGGACAGGGCCCCGCCATACCCCTGAATGTACAAGAACCTACAACTCAGGGAAACATACCAAAAGATAAGCCTCCGGAGAAACGGAGCTTCCCAATACGTTGAACTGTGATCCTATGAGCGAGGATCAACAACCGGTACCTCTACCGCGGATGAACGCACCCCAAGGAGGTCGATAACATGTACCAAGTATGTGAAACTGAAAAATACTGTAAATGAAATCATAACAGTCTAAAATAAAACAGGAGACATGTATGATAACCAAACTACAGTTCGCAACATAAAAACAGTCATGTCAAGTCAGGGACTCACGCCCTTAAAGTCATCCCTCATGCCCGTGGAACTCCTTCCTCACTGCCGGCAGTCTAGGTATAAGTTAGGTGATACGTGTAACATGTCTCGGCCCATCTCATGGACTCGAGGTGGAATCGTGGAATACATGTCTCGCCCATCTCACGGGACTCGATGAAATCGTATGGAATACATGTCTCGCCCATCTCATGGGACTCGATAGAACAAGACATGTCTCGCCCCATCTCATGGGACTCGAGAAATCGCACATGTCTCGCCATCTCATGGGACTCGAGAAATCGCACATGTCTCTCGCCCATCTCATGGGACTCGATAAATCGACATGTCTCGGCCCATCTCACGGGACTCGATAGAATCGCACATGTCTCGCCCATCTCATGGGACTCGAGAAATCGCACATGTCTCGCCCATCTCATGGGACTCGATAGAAATCGCACATGTCTCGCCCATCTCATGGGACTCGATAGAAATCGCACACGTCTCGCCCATCTCATGGGACTCGGAGAAATCGATGGAATACATTCCGGTTCATCCCGTGAACGCGTGTCGCATGAAATACATTCCCGGTCCATCTCATGGACTCAGATCGAATCAGTGAAATACATTCCCTGTTCATCCTGAACGCGGTGTCGCGCCCTAACATCTAAACGCTCTTTTAAGATAGATTAAGATAATACCATGTTTTCCTTTTAAATCAACTAAGGCAATATCATGCCCTCCTTTTTAAACCAACACACTTTCCTTCTTAAAGTCAAGTAACAACATTCTTTTCCAAAAGTTCATGTTTGCCTAATTTCAAATATTCACGTTTCTTATTTTCGAAAGGTTTCATAGTTCATAGTCTTAATCATTTAATAACATAATTCTCTTTTTAAAAACAGTTGAATAATATATGTCTTATGTGTGAGTAGGTTATTCTTGTTTATAACAATCTTATTAGAGCAGTCATGATCTAGGAAATGTAATACAATTTTGTCTTATCTTAGCTTCTATGCAGATGGAGGTTTCTACTGGTTTTAATATAATTACTTATTTGTCAATACATTTTCCTTTATTAACGCTGCAGTGGTTCGTTCGATACTTATTCTCATTTCCGAATCAGTAAAACATTATTCTTTTAAAAACCAAGTACTCATTACTCACGAATGAGGTTTCACACTTTTTAACAAAATTCATATCAATTCAATTAAGTCAAGCCTCTTATCAAGTCTCTTAACTTCTAAAATCAATAACCCATTCTTTTTATTACTCTTAAGTCGTTTATACCTAACTTCCCATAAAGCTAGTATAACTCTTAAACTTTTAAAACCAAGTATTACTCTTCTTTCAAAACGATTCTTAATTCTTTTTGAAATACTTCAAGATTCTTATTATTTAAAACTCAAGTCAGAAGACTTCAAGTAAAACCATGTTCAGTTAACACACGTACGTCTACCGTACTATATATACTTTAAAATATCACGCTCAAGAGGATAGGAAGAATCACATACCTCGCGACGATTATCGACTATTAGCAAATAGCTCCAAAGTATCAGAATCCGCTAGCCCTTTCCACCCTTCGAGTAGAATACGCTACTTGCGATTTCAACCTATAACGGTCATACAAATCTATCAACGTCTAGACTACTCTGTAGAATAATTCTAGATACAGATTCCTTATTCTACGGAAAATTGGGCAGCACCTCCCTACCCGTCAAACTACAAAATTCTATCAGAAATACATTCTATGTAAGTCTGACTTTCTTCTTTAATATTCTTCCGATGTGATTTCGATTAAATTCTTTTATGTAATATCCTTCTATTACATCAATTCTCTTCAGAATATCCTTCTATGTATCTTATACTCATTCTATACTACTACGATGTAATTCCCAATTACAATAGAAGGACAAGAGTATTTACCTCGATAAGCCCAAAATTATCCAAGTTTTAATGTCGATCCTGAGCAACGCTTAGCTCCTAATCAACGCTCCAACCCGCTCCAAACAACCCTTAGAAGTTCTACGCAACTTCTTCTTAATACTTCAACCAACTGTGAAGATTTTCCTTAGGTTTCATTTTTGTGGATCAAGGGAAGTATAATAGTATTTCGGGCTTTTAGTATAGGTGTAACCTTGGAATACTATAAGGTATATGGGCCAAGGTATTTTGGAATAATAACAATACTTGGAGAGTATTTTTCTACCAAGGGGGGGGGGGGTGTATTTTATCGAGAGCTTCAAGGTAGGGGGGGTACTTCTCGGCCAAGGGCCTCTCAAGGGGGGGGGGGGTGATTTGGACGAGAGGTTTAAGAGGGAGGGAGAGAGATTTTTGCCTTGGATTTTTTTTACAAGTGTGGATGAAGAAATGTCTTGCATTAGAGGGGTATTTATAGGCCAACCAATGGCCAAGATCAAGACAAGTTGTGTGCAAGTGTAGGGTGAGGATTTATCCATGTGTCCTTATCCATCTACTACACAAAATATCCTACCTAACCCTTGACCAAAAGAAAGGCACAAAAAACGTGCCAAGAGCCTCAATTTGCCGTCCACTTGAGGGTGACAAGTGTCACCCTCTCGTTGGTCCAAAATATTTTATCTCTCGGAAAAATCCGCAAAAATAATAAATGACATAGCCGTATTTTTCCCTTCGCAAAGTTTGGAAAACGTTTCGTCGGAAAACAATTCTTTTCGCTAGTTGTGCACAAAATTTCGTCCCTTAGCCTACTTAAGGCTAAAAACTTTTGTACGTACGTCCTCACGTACATACTCTATAAATACGGGGTATAACAGTGGCCTCAGTAGATACTGCTGCTCTAAACTCTTCTGGGGTTGGCGGCATCGTAGAACTTGTCGTCTGACGTATTATCTCAGGCAATGACGGGCTCAGCCTCGTAACCCTCTGCCTTACTAGCGCCTCTCTCTCGCCTTGCCTTCTGGGTTGCGGTTGCCTTGCGTGAAGGCATAACTGGTACATAAGAATACGTCAGAGGGAGTCCAACCTATAGCACAACTCTATTGCACGATCTCAGAGTGAGAAGAATGGAAACCAATCCTAAATATCCTGTAGCCTCCTGATTATAGGTGTGGTGCACAACACGCCGATAATCAAGACTCTACTAGATATGGTCTGTAGACACTTTCCGAGGACTAACTGCTCTGATACCACTTTTGTCACGACCCGACCTCGGGCCCGCAACTGGTGTCTTACCCGGACACCCTAGTAGGTATACATCAGAGAAAACCAGCGGAAAAAAACTCAAAGACATGGAACAATGTAGAATAGAAAACAGGCTAACTGATAAGGTCGCCTTTCAATATATATATATAAATAACCAAAAGCCCGAACAGTTATATCCTTTACAAACCCAACTCATAACAGGATCTAAGAGTTTTTGACATAACAACTATGACGGGACAGGGCCCCGCCATACCCCTGAATGTACATGTAACTACAATGACAAGGAACCATACCAAGAGATAATCCTCCGGAGAAACGGAGCTTCCCAAAACGCAAAATTGTGATCCTATGAGCGAGGATCAACAACCGGTGTACCTCTACCAGCGGCATGAATGCAGCCCCCCGAAGGCGGTCAGTACAACAGGTACCAAGTATGTGAAACGGAAAGTACTATAATGAAATCACAATAGTCTAAAAACAAATCCATAGACATGTATGAAAAACCAATTTAACAGTATACAGTGCCATAGTATATACGAGAGTAAATAGGTGTAATTTGGTCGGTTCTGAATAGGCAGCCGATGATCAAACTAGGGTCATTCGCCCATAGTATCATTGTGCAAATCCTAATCCTGGACTCTCTTAGTCTGCATAGGTCTCGTAGACCCGCATGAGGTACTCCTCGCATCGGGGGAAGCAAACCCGCGGTAACACATAGAACCTCGTCCCGTATGAGCCCCTTGGACTCGCATGAGGGTATTCCTCGCATAGGACCTTGTCCCGCATGAGCCCCTTGGACTCGCATGAGGTACTCCTCGCATCGGGGGAAGCAAACCCGCGAAATATGAACAGCGTAACGTGGCCAAAGGGGTTGACCCCATAATAAGTGATATAATACAAGTGCAACCGGCTATTATAACAACATAGGCAAATTAAGAAAACCTCTGTAACACAAAAGTCTCAAGACACTAATACCCATAGTATCAAGACACGTTTACTTATCAAACCAAGTTACTACACCTTCAGAAAACCATTACAAGGCCTTTTAAAATCAAGTAAGTAAACTGTTCTTTTATCCTCCTAAATCCGTTATAACTAACTTCCCATAAAGCTATTATAACACTTATGTTTTAAGAAATTTAAAACAATCACATTCATTTGGGAAACCAAGAGAACTTATTCTTTTAAAACCAAGTATCAATTTCTTTCCGAATAATGATTCACAACTTTTAGAATAATCAAGGCTCTTAAGATTTAGAAGTCAAGTCAAGGACATCAAAATGAAACCAAATTCATTTAACACACGTACGTCTACCGTACTATATATTTCATAATAACCATGCTCAAGAGGATAGAAAGAGTTTACATACCTCCTCGGCTTAATCCTCTTGCCAAGTCGAATATGCCGCACGTAGAATATCAACCTATAATAACCATAACACGTCTATCAACTTCTAGTTTTCTTCGTAGAATATTTCTAAGCATAAGGTCTCTTATTCTACGGAAAATTGGGCAGAACTTCCCCTGTTTCTACGTACTTTTCCACCTTTTTCAAGGCCCGAAATCAATAATCAACATGCCACTTTTAAGGCGTAACAAAAATCAGATTTCAAAGGGGATTACACGCCAAGTAGGACGTGTAAAATTCAGCCACTTAATCTACCAAAACCGTCCATTAAAACTAGTCCATAGTCCAAAGTAAAAATAGCCCATTAGTCCACTAATACAATCCATTAGTCCAGTCCTTTAGTTGGTGTTCTTGTCCAACTACTACAATCAAAACTGTCCAGTTTTGGGCTAGCATGCCAAAATTGTTTCATTACTTCTTTAATAATCCTCCAACTTATATTCCAATCTTTATATAAGTTATGTTAACTTGTTATCAACAAGATTCCTTCATGTCAACAAGTAATATGTAATGTTTTAACAACTTTCATGGCTAGCATGCCAATTTTCGGTTTTAACAACTTTAATGGCTAACATGCCAATTTTTGGTTTTAACATCTTAATAAGGTCCAAATCTTTTCAATCTTCCTTCCACAATCACATACTCATATACTACTAACATATGTAATTTCCAACTTCATTAAAAGGACAAAGATTATTACTTCAATAAGCCCAAAATTTCCAAGATTATAAGTCGATCCTTAGGAATCTTAGTGTCACGACCCGAACCCGGGCCCGTGACTGGTGCCTTACCCCGGGCACCCTAGTGATACAACATCAGAGAAAAACCAGCGGAAATAAAAACTTAAACATTCAAATAGACATGGATCAAGATAAAAGGAAATAGGCCAACCAAAACGGTTGCCTTTCAACATATATAAATATAGACATTTGAACAGTTACAATCCTTACAACCCTGACCACAACAGTGCTACAGACCTCTAAGATTTATACAACAACTATGACGGGACAGGGCCCCGCCATACCCCTGAATGTACAAGAACCTATGCACTGTGGTAACATACCAAAAGATAAGCCTCCAAGGAACGGAGCTTCCCAATACGCCAAAAGTGATCCTAAACGCGGGATCGACAAATGATGTACTTTCTACCGCGCAGATGAACGCAGCCCCGGCGAGGTCAAGATAACAGTACCAAGTATGTGAAATCAGAAAATATCAGAATGAAATCATAATAGTCTATATAAAGCAGGAGACATGTATGATAACCAAACTACAGTACACATATATAACAGTTATGTCAAGTCAGGGACTCACGCCCTCCGAGTCATTACTCAAATATAACGATGGGTCTCACGCCCACAATATCAATCATGCCCGTGGAATACCTTCCTCACTGCCGGCAGTCTATGATAACACCAAGAAGTACACCTGAACACCAAGTCCTACCTGATGCCGAAGCCGTACTAACAATACAATACAACCAGACAACGGTCGACACGGGCAAGTACGAAGCCGACTACCGATACCAAGGCCGAACAAGAAACCTCACGGAGAGCTAGTCCATGGAATAACAATCCCAATGGAACCATACCCGCGCGCCACGCATCACGTCGAGATGTCCGTAAGGAAACAACAAGACAAAGAATCCCAATGGAACCATACCCGCGCCACGCATCGTGTCGAGATGTTCAAAAGGAAACAACTAGACAAAGAATCAAATGGAACCATACCCGTGCGCCACGCATCGTGTCAGTATGTCCAAAGCGATTTAGCAAAAATAACACTATCAACCGCGAGCGCACTGCGGAATTCTCCACACCACGCAGACGTCCGAGTAAGTTCTCAACAAGTCAACCGGCCCTCCATCGAGAGACGCGATAGTATAGAAACACAATTCTTGCACAACAAAGGCTATCACAACAAGCATAGGCAAGTTTCACAAAGAATAAGCATAGGCAAGTTATACATAACTCAAGGTACTTTCATTTTATGTCAAAGTCCGGGTTTAACCCTAAAGTACTACGTACGTTAAATTCCTTTTAAGAGATCCATTCCTTTTATAAAAGTCACCCGATACCCGTAGTATAAAAATAGAGTGACTTACATCTTTTAGGTAAACCAAAACAACTTCCATACTTTCCTTTTTAAAACCAAATTAAGGCAATACCATGCCTTCTTTTTGGACCAAAACACTTCTCTTTTTAAAGTCAACTTACCACATTAAAACCAATGATAAAACCCTTCTTTTGTTCTCATAAAGTCGTTATAACTAACTTCCCATAAAGTTGTTATAACACTTTATGTTTTAAACCAATTTAAGACAAAACAATGCCTTTCTTTTCCCTAGAGTTCCAGTTTGCCTAATTTCAATTACTCAAGTCTCTTTATTTTAGAAAAGTTTCATAGTTCGATGTCTTAATCTCCTTTAAAACAATTGAGTAACATATGCCATAGGCGTGAGCAGTTTATTCTTGTTTATAACCATTTATTAAAGCAGCCAAGATCTAGAAAATGTAATTCATTTTGTCTCATCTTAGCTTCTATGCAGATGGAGGTTTCTACTGGTTTTAATACAATACTTCATTATTCAATACATTTTCCTTTATTAACACTGCAGTGGTTTGTCGATACTCATTCTGATTTCCGAAATCAGTAAAACATTATTCCTTTTAAAACCAAGTACTCATTACTCACGAATGAGGTTTCACACTTTTAACAAAATTCATATCAATACAATTAAGTCAAGTCTCTTATCTTTTAAGATTAAGTCTCTTAACTTCTAAAAATCAGTAAACCATTCTTTTTATCTCTCTTAAGACGTTATACCTAACTTCCCATAAAGCTAGTATAACTCTTATGTTTTCAAAACCAAGTATTACTCTTCTTTCAAAAAGGTTTCTTATTTCTTTTGAAATACTTCAAGATTCTTCTTATTCAGGCTTAAGTCAAAAGACATTGCCGTAACACTACATTCGCTTAACACACGACGCTCACCGTACTATATATATATTCCTTTTAAAATATTTTAAGGTTCTTATTATTCAGCTTAAGTCAAAAGACATTGCCGCATAACTATATTCGCTAGCACACGACGCCTACCATATTATATATACATATTATTCAAAGCTTAAGTCAAAAGGCATTGCCACACGACGCTCACCGTACTATATGTATTCTTTTAAAATACTTCATGCTCAAGAGTATAGGAAGAATCACATACCGCGACGATTATCGACTATAAGCAAAACGCCCACTCGCTATAACCCGCTAGCCTTGTCCACCTTCTAAGTAGTTCATGCTACTCGCAGAACATTCAACCAAAAAGGTTATAAGTTCATCAGAAATACAGTCCATGTAAGTACGATTTAATCTTCTCGCTCTAATATTCTTCCTCGATGTGATTTCGCCAAGTCTTTCTTGTAATATCCTTCTATTACAGTTCAATTCTCTTCTATGAATCTTATATTCATTTCTATACAACTACAGTATGTAATTCCTAATTACACTAGAATGATAGGATTATTTACCTCGATGAGCCCAAAAATTATCCAAGTTTAATGTCGCTCCTGAGCAACGTTAAGCTCCTACTCCGAGTGCTCCAATCCGCTCCAAACAACCCTTAGAGGTTCTACGCAACTTCTTTTTAACACTTCAACCGACTATGAAGGTTTTCCTTAGGGTTTCGTTTTGTGGCTAAAGGAAGTATAATAGTATTTTCCGGGCTTTTCGTATAGAGGTAACCTTGGGAATACTACAAGGTATTTGGGCCAAGGTATTTGGGCATTATAACAATACTAGGAGAGTATTTCTATACCACAAAAGGGGGTATTATACGAAAACAACTAGGCTAGGGGGGGTAGGCTCGGCCGAGGGCCTCTCAAAGGGGGAGGGTGGTGGCGGACGAACTACCACAAGGGGGGGAGGGAGTATTTGAGACTTAGAAATATTGCTCAAGTTTGGATGAAGAAAGTCTTCAACTTAGAGGGGTATTTATAGGTCAAGCAATGGCCAACCAATGGCCAAGATCAAGCCAAGTGCCATGCAAGTGTAGGGCTAGGATTTAACCATGTGTACCTTATCCATCTACCACACCAACTTGCACAAAATATCCTACCTAACCAAAGCCACCCATTTCGTCCATTACCGCCCACTTCCTTCCAATGTGAGGGTGACACATGTCACCCTCCCGTTGGTCCAAAATGTTTCGTCTCTCGGAAAAATCCGCAAAAATTAGAAATGACATAGCCGGAATTTTCCTTCGCAGTCTAGTAAACGTTTGCCGAAAACGATTCTTTCGGCACTTGTGTACAAATTCGCCACTTTGCCTACTTTAAGGCTCAAACTTTTCTACGCACGCCTTACGCATATACCGAAATACGGGGTATAACGTTCTCCCCTCCTTAGAAATATTCGTCCCGAATGTTCCTGCTCAAGACGGATAACGATGAAGTTCTTCTAACAAGTTGCCAACGCCACGCCTGGCCACGAAATTGTTATACCCCGTATTTCCAGAGTATGTACGTGAGCGCGTACGTATTATAATTTGAGCCTTAAAGTTAGCTAGTTTCGAAATTTGTACACAAGTGCCGAAAAGAGTCGCTTTCGACGAACGCTTTCCACACTTTCGTAGGGAAAATTCCGCTATGTCATTAATTATTTTTACGGATTTTTCCGAGAGACTAAACATTTTGATCAACGAGAGGGCGACACTTGTCACCCTCTAATTGGAAGGAGTGGACGGCAATGTTGGACGAAAAAGTGGCCAATGGGTTAGGTAGGATATTTGTGCAAGTTGGTGTGGTAGATGGATAAGGTGCACTTGGCTTGATCCTAGCCCTACACTTGCCTTGCACTTGGCATCATCTTGGCCATTGGTTGGCCTTCACTTGACCTATAAATACACCTCTAGTTGAAGACTTTCTTCATCCAAAAACTTGAGCAATCTATCTAAGTCTCAAAATTGTTATACCCCGTATTTCCAGAGTATGTACGTAAGGGAATACGTACGAAAGTCTAGCCTTAAAGATAAGCCTTGGACGTTTTTATTTGTACACAACTCACTAAAAGAATCGTTTCCACAAACGCTTCGTAGGGTAAATTCCGGCTATGCCATTTCTATTTTTTGCGGATTTTTCCGAGAGACGAAACATTTTGGACCAACGGGAGGGCGACACTTGTCACCCTCCAATTGATGGACTTGAAATCGTCCATTTGGACGATTTGAACAATAGGGAGCACGTTTTTTGTGCCTTGTGCACAAGTCAAGGAGTTGGTAGGATATTTGTGTATAGTTAATCCTCACCCTACACTTGCCTTGCACTTGTCTTAATCTTGGCCATTGGTTGGCCACTTCTTGACCTATAAATACCCCCCTTAAGATGAAGAGTTCTTCATCCACAAATTACTTTCCAAGTCTTGAAACTCCTCCCTTCTCCCTTGTTAGCCATTTCGTCCAAGCCCTCTGCCCCCTCGAGCCTAAGTGGCCCTTGGCCGAATACTCCCCCCTAGCCTAGCCAAAAATCTACCCCCCCTCCCTTGGTAGAAAAGTTACCTTCTTGTATCGTTAATGCCCAAAATACCCTAGCCCAAATACCTTAGTACTTAGTAGAAGTTGTGAAGAACTTCTAAGGTTCTTGAGCATACAACTTGTGAGCAAAACCTTGCTCAGCGACTTTTCTAGGATATTATTGGGCTTACCGAGGTAATAATCCTAACCCTCTTTTGTATTAGAGAATGCATCCGTAGAAGTATAAGAATAAGTATTAATCACTTAGAAGAATATCACGAATAGAATTGAACTGTTACCACAGTAGAAGGGTTTAAAAGAAGAATAATCAAATCAGATTTACATAGGACTGTTTTCACAGTAGACTTATATATAGCTCACCGGGTAGGGAAGTGCTGCCCGACTTACCGTAGAATTATGAACCCTCTGTTTAGAATGACCTTCAGAGTAGTCTTTGATAGATATCTGTGACTATTATAGGCTGACTCTGCGCGACATATTCAACTCAAGGTGGTTTTCACGGTAAGGTATGTTATTCTTCCTAAAGCATGATATTTTACAATATATATAGTACTAGACGCATACGTGTTAACCGATAATAACTATGGCAATGTCTTTGACTTAAGCCTGAATAATACTTACGAATGCCTCACGCTTAAGCTCGATAATACTTACGGCAATGCCTCACGGCTTAAGCCTGAATAATAAAGAACTGAAAACATTTCAAAAGACTACTGAATCATATTAACAGAAGAGAACTAATTGGTTTTTAAACAGAAGCTTAAGAGTTATACTAGCTTTATGGGAAGTAAGTATAACCACTTAAGATTGATAAAAGAAACAAGTTTGCCTATGTGTTTATAACAAAACTTATATTGAGAAAAGAATGATAAGATGGTTTGATAGGTAGACATGATATGATGCTATGTGTGTTAGTATCTTGTAACGTTTGTATAGGTGAGTATCCTTGTTGTGCTTATGTTGTTTAAAGTTAAGTTGTTATGTTAGTATACTATCACTCACCTCTTGAGATGATACCGGGTTGCCGCCTCCGACGCGGGTAGACTCAGCGATGCAGGACCATGATTCGAGAATATCTCACGCGGGTCCAGGGGCCTACGCGAGCTACGAGTTCCGTGTTAGTATGCGGGGTTATGCCTCATGCGGTCTATGTGGCCATGCGACAATGAGTCCGGGACGATGCCGAGGAGTAGCTACCTCGATGCGGGTTATACCTCACGCGCCCACGTGAGTGGCCTACGCGACTCGAGTTCGAGATTAGGCTTGCATGATAATACGCGAGTGGCCCCGCTTCAATCATTCGCAGCCTAGAAAAGACCTATTACCGTTTCCCTATTGTTGCTCTTGTTTGTGATGTGGCACTATGTGCGGTTGCCTTGATTTCTTCATACATACTTGTAAACTGGTTTTAAAAAAAGGTTATGATTTCATTTAAGTACTTTACGCTTTCACATACTTAGTACTCAGATCGACCTCTTCGGGGCTGCGTTCATGCCGCAGTAAGGGCAGCAGTGCTAGATCCGCATCCTTAGGATCTCTACGTTGGTGCTGAGCTCCATCTCTTCCGAGGCTCTACTTTTGGTATGATCTCCTGTTGTAGATAGTTTTGTACTGCAGGGTATGGCGGCCCCGTCCCGCCATAGTTGTATATTTCAGAGGTCTCAGTAGTCATGTTGTGCATGTCGGATGTAATCGCTAAACCATGATTATATACATATATGCCGAAAGGCGATGTTTTCTCACATAAGCGTGTCTTATTTTATAAACTGTTTCATGTCTTGCTTTATATTTCCGCCGATTACTGATGTATGACTACTGGTGCCCCTGAGGCACTACCACGCCCCGAACGGTCGTGACAAAAGTGGTATCAGAGCGATTAATCCTCTGAAAGTGTCTACAGCATCAGTATCTAGTAAGTCTTGATTATCGTGTGTTGTGCACCACACCAATAATCGTGAGGCTATAGGATATTTAGGATTGGTTTCCATTCTTCTCATTCCGAGATCGTGCTTAGAGTCGTGTTATAGGTGGACCTCTAACGTATTCCTTTCCCCGTACAGATTATGCCTCCACGTAAGGCAACCCGCCTGGCGGCAAGGCGCCGGCGGAGGCGCTAGCAGACACCCAGAGTCACGAGGGCTCGTGCCCGGGCCTATACCGAGACGGCGAGTTCTATGACGCCGCCATCCCCAAAGAGACCACAGTACCACACCTCCCGCCCCACATCCCGGGCGGAGGAGTTAGGTACAAGGAGATGGCCCACCTTTGGCTAAAGTGTGGCCCGACACGGCGAGAGGCCGACGCGGCGATTCTGCAGCCCAGCCCTGGCCGTACCGTTGTTCACCCGAGGCGTAGAGTTTGAGGCTACGAGACTTCGAGTCAGAGCCCACGGAGTTTTATGGGTCGAGGCCGAGGATGATCCGCAGGAGTTCATCCGTCAGCTTCAGAGGATTTTGAGAGTGATCAGGGCGTCGGAGACCGAGTCCGTGATCTTTGGTTCACATAGGCTGCGTGATACCGCAGTCGATTGGTTTGACTCATGGGAGTTATCCCGGGGAGCACGCGTCCCGCCTACTGGGATGAGTTCTCGAGGCTTTCTCACTCACTTCTTGCCTCCACGGATGGCGAGGGCGCGGCCGATAGATTTTTACCGCCGAGGCAGAGGACGACCGTCGTGGAGTACAATGTCGAGTTTGATTCATGGCTCGATATGTCCCAAAGATTGTAGCAGATATGGAGGATAGGGTGCACCGCTATGTCACCTGCTAGACGACTATATGGCCGAGTCATGTGCGGGGTTTTCTCCACCGGTATGGACATTACCCGCACGCAGCTCACGCCTCGATGCGGCGAGCGCAGAGGTCGACGAGTGCGACAGAAGCAGGTTAAGGCCGGGACGGAGGGTCTTCGGTGGTTATCGTGGTGGCGGCCTCGCAGCAGCCTAGATTCGCACCACGCCGGCTGAGCACTCCCGCACCGCCCTCAAGACACGAGTTTTCGAGGGCGCATCGGGCCCTGTGGCTTCGTGACGCCCGTAGTAGCAGAGGTATCGCCGATCAGACCACCCCGGTGTGGCGTGCGGTGGAGCCCATTACGGAAGTGTGGTACTACTTTGGAGCTTGTTACGCTTGTGGCCAGCGGTCACTTTGCGAGGGATTGTCCGACCGGGCGCTACGCGGTGGTGGCTCACCTTCAGTTCTCGTTGCCGCTCATCATCTCCTACGATTA
Organism: Przewalskia tangutica; assembly: GCA_029844215.1. NCBI lineage: Eukaryota > Viridiplantae > Streptophyta > Magnoliopsida > Solanales > Solanaceae > Przewalskia > Przewalskia tangutica. The sequence continues at coordinate 44,770,924 of CM056722.1, read as the reverse complement.
CTCGCCCGAGGCGTGGTTCACATGGGTCACAGGTCGCGCAGAGGTCGTGGCTCGTCCCAGCCTAGCGTCCTCGTAACCGCATCTATGCTTTGTCCACCGGACAGATCGTGAGGCCTCACCGATGTCGCCACAGTACCTTATCGGGCTGGTTTGATGTTTATGCCTTGATAGATCCGGTTCTACTATCCTATATATCTCCCTTGTTGCTAGTAGGATAGGGATAGAGCACGAGTCCATAGACCCTTTCGAGGTAGCTACGCCAGGTGGTGATTCGGTGGTAGCTCGGCGTATATAGGGCTTGTCCGTGACCATTCTGATCGTCGGACCGCCGACTTGATAGAGTTGGAGATGATTGACTTCGACGTGATTATGGGGATGGATTGGCTAGCTTTTGCTATGCCAATGTAGACCGCAGAGAGAGTAGTACGGTTCCAGCTTCGGCGAGCCATTGTTGAGCGAGGGAGCACGCAGACGCCGAGGGTAGGTTTATTTCCTACCTCAAGGCTAGGAAGATGGTGCGAAGGGTATATCTACCATCTAGTTCGAGTGTTTGATATCGAGGTCGCGTACCAGATTTTCGCCGGCCTCGTAGTCACGAGTTCCCGCACGTGTTCCCGCATGACCTCCCGTATCCTCCCGAGAGGAGATTGAGTTTTGTATTGACATATTGCGGATACTCGGCCTATTTCCATTCCGCCATACGTAATGGCACCGCCGAGTTGAGAGAGCCAAGGACCACCGAGGATTTGGCCGGAGAAGCGGCTTCATTAGGCCCGATGTTTCCCGAGGCGCCAGTATTGTTCGTGAAGAAGAAGGACGGACGCCGCGCATGTGTGTTGATTACAGTGCAGAACAAGGTGACCATTAAGAACGAATACCCTTCCCGTGATTGATGATTTGTTCGACCAGCAGTGGCGAGATGTTTCTCCAAGATTGATCCGTTCGCTATCATCGTTCGTGTCGAGAGGTGGATGTCCCTAGATCGCATTCGGACCCTGACGGGCATTATGAGTTCGTGGTCATGTCTTTGGGTTGACCAATGCTCGGCAGATTCATGGATTTGATGAACCGAGTGTTCAAACCATTTTGGACACGCTTGTGATAGTGTTCATTGATGATATCTTGGTTTATTCTCGCCAGAGCGAGCACGCGAGCATTTGGCGACCAGGCCGACGCTTCTCCAGACCAGCTTGTACGCCAAGTTTTCCAAATGTGAGTTTTGTTGACTTGATGGCGTTTCTTGGGCATATTGTCGGGCTGATGGCATTCGAGTGGATACGCCAAGATCGAGGCAATGACTTGCCTAGACCTACTACTCCGGCAGAGGTTCGCAGCTCGGGCCTCGCAGTTATTATCGGCGGTTCGTGGAGAAGTTTGCTTCTATCTCGCACCATTGACTAGGCCGACTCGTAAGGCACCAAGTTCCGGGATGATGCTTGTGGCGTGGTTTCGATTCTTGAAAGAGAGATTGACGACCGCCCCGTTCTTACTCTTCCGCAGGTCCGGATGGTTATGTCGTGTATTGTGACGCGCCGTGCATCGGGTTGGGATGTGTTGATGCAGCATGGCGGGGTTATAGCATATGCATCCCGACCTAAAGAAACACGAGAGGAACTACCCCACCCATGATTTGGAGTCGCACCGTGATTCACGCTTTGAAGATCCGAGGCACTATTTGTATGGGGTTCACATGGATATTTATACATACCACAAGAGCCTCCAGTATATCTTCAGCCAGAGGGAGCTGAACTTACGACAGAGACGGTGGTTAGAGTTGCTTAAGGATTACGATGTTGATATCCTGTACCACCCGGGGAAGGCCAATGTTGTGGCAGATGCTCTAGTCGTAGGTCGATGGGGAGCCTATCAGATGTGCAGCTAGAGAGGAGGGACATGGTTTGTGATTTGCATCGCCAGCGAGCCTTGGTGTCCGCTTGATTGATTACGATAGCAGGGGTTAGAGTTCGTGAGGTTGCCGAGTCTTCCATCGCCGGAGAGGTGAAGAGGCAACACCGAGGATCCACTTTGATTCGATATCGTGATACGCCTCTTCGTGAGGGCAAGGGTCCTGAGGTAGCACCATGGGTGCTAAGGTTTGAGGGCGATCGTGTGTTCCGGATGTTTCGTGACTTGCAGGAGTTCTTGGGGAAGCACACACAAGCGTTACTCTATCCATCCGGGTCGACCAAGATGTACCACGACCTTAGATCCGTATTGGTGGGATGGCTTGAAGAGGACGCTGCGAGTTCGTAGCTCGCCCGTGTTGTCGCAGTGAAGGTAGAGCACCGAGGCCCGTGGTTTGTTGCGCATTTATTGAGATCCCGACTGAAGTGGGAGGTAATCAACATGGATTTCATCACGGGATTACCTCGCACTCGGAGGAGACATGATTCTATATGGGTTATCGCCGACAGTCGATTTAAATCAGCCCACTTTCTTCCCGTCAGACGACTTTTTCTACCGAGGATTATGCGGACTTTACATCCGAGAGATCGTCGATCGCATGAGTCCCTACTTCGATCATATCGCATGTGGAGCCCGGTTTACGCTAACTTCTCGAGATCCTTCCGTAAGGGTTTAGGACGCAGTGAGCCCGAAATCGCATTTCATCCATGCACGGACAGCAGAGCGCACTATCCGCACTCTCGAGGATATGCCGCGAGCCCGTGTTATTGACTTCGCAGGTAGTTGGGAGGATCATTTGCCTCTAGTTGAGTTCGCATATAATAATAGCTACCACTCCAAAGATTCAGATGGCGCCTTATGAGGCCTTGTATGGGAGGAAGTGCAGATCGCCTATAGGTTGGTTCGATGTGGGCGAGGTGCAGCTAGTAGGACCAGATTTGGTACAGCAGGCAGTGGATAAGGTGAAGCTTATCCGAGAGCGGCTATTGACAGCTCAGAGTCGGCAGAAGTCGTATGCAGATCATCGTCGTCGGCATCTTGAGTTCGAGGTTCATGATTGGGTTTTCCTAAAGGTGTCACCCATGGCGGTGTGATGAGATTCGGAAGAATGGGAAACTCACCAAGGTACATTGGGCCATTTCAGATTGTCCGCAGGGTAGGCAAGGTTGCCTATGAGTTGGATCTGCCGTCCGATCTGGAGGCAGTGCATCCGGTTTTTCACGTATCTATGCTGAGGAGATGTATCGGGGATCCATCTAGGGTACACCCGATCGACGATGTCCAGGTGACCGAGGGGTTATCGTATGAGGAGATTTCCATAGCGATAGTCGATCGTCGTTAGGCGTCTGACCAAGGACGTGGCTTCCACAAAGTCTTGTGGCGAACGAGCTCGGGGAGGAGATGACGGGAAGCCGAGAGGACATGAGACGGAAGTATCCTCACCTATTCCCCACACCTCCGTAAATTCACTTTCCTACTTGTAAATTTTCGTTATCGCTTCGCCTAAGTGTTGCTCTGTGGCCGTGTGGCATTTACAATCGCTTAAGCTTCTTCGATAATCGTTTAAAGGAACATTCGACGAATGTTTCTAAGGGAGAATGTTATACCGTATTTCCGCAGTATGTACGTAAGGGAATACGTACGAAAGTCTAGCCTTAAAGATAAGCCTTGGACGTTTTTATTTGTACACAACTCACTAAAAGAATCGTTTTCCGACGAAACGTTTCCACAGCTTTCGTAGGGTAAATTCCGGCTATGCCATTTCTATTTTTTGCGGATTTTTCCGAGAGACGAAACATTTTGGACCAACGGGAGGGCGACACTTGTCACCCTCCAATTGATGGACTTGAAATCGTCCATTTGGACGATTTGAACAATAGGGAGCACGTTTTTTGTGCCTTGTGCACAAGTCAAGGAGTTGGTAGGATATTTGTGTATAGTTAATCCTCACCCTACACTTGCCTTGCACTTGTCTTAATCTTGGCCATTGGTTGGCCACTTGACCTATAAATACCCCCCTTAAGATGAAGAGTTCTTCATCCACAAATTACTTTCCAAGTCTTGAAAATCCTCCCTTCTCCCTTGTTAGCCATTTCGTCCAAGCCCTCTTCCCCCTCTAGCCTAAGTGGCCCTTGGCCGAATACTCCCCCCTAGCCTAGCCAAAAATCTACCCCCCCTCCCTTGGTAGAAAAGTTACCTTCTTGTATCGTTAATGCCCAAAATACCCTAGCCCAAATACCTTAGTACTTAGTAGAAGTTGTGAAGAACTTCTAAGGTTCTTGGAGCATACAACTTAGGAGCAAAACCTTGCTCAGGCGCGACTTTTTCTAGGATATTATTGGGCTTACCGAGGTAATAATCCTAACCCTCTTTGTATTAGAGAATGCATACTGTAGAAGTATAAGAATAAGTATTAATCACTTAGAAGAATATCACAGAATAGAATTGAACTGTTACCACAGTAGAAGGGTTTGAAAGATGAATAATCAAACCAGATTACATAGAACTGTTTTCACAGAGACTTATATATAGCTCACCGTAGGGAAGTGCTGCCCGACTTACCGTAGAATTATGAACCTCTGCTTAGAATGACCTTGAGTAGTCTTTGATAGATATCTGTGACTATTATAGTGACTCTCATGCGACATATTCAACTTGGCGGTGGTTTTCAAGGTATGTTATTCTTCCTAAAGCATGATATTTTACAATATATATAGTACGGTAGACGCATACGTGTTAACCGATAATAACTATGGCAATATCTTTGACTTAAGCTCGAATAATACTTACGGCAATGCCTCACGCTTAAGCCCGATAATACTTACAGAATGCCTCACGCTTAAGCTCAATAATAAAGAATCAAAACATTTCAAAAGACTATGAATCATATTAATGTAAGAGAACTAATTGGTTTTTAAATGAAGCTTAAGAGTTATACTAGCTTTATGGGAAGTAAGTATAACCACTTAAGATTGATAAAAGAAACAAGTTTGCCTATGTGTTTATAACAAAACTTATATTGAGAAAAGAATGATAAGATGGTTTGATAGGTAGACATGATATGATGCTATGTGTGTTAGTATCTTGTAACGGTTGTATAGGTGAGTATCCTTGTTGTGCTTATGTTGTTTAAAGTTAAGTTGTTATGTTAGTATACTATCACTCACCTCGAGATGATACCGGGTTAAGCCGCCTCCGACGCGGGTAGACTCAAAGTGATGCAGGACCATGATTCGAGAATACCTACGCGGTCCAGGGGCCTATCGCGAGCTACGAGAGTTCCGTGTTAGTATGCGGGGTTATGCCTCACGCGGTCTATGTGGCCATGCGACAATGAGTCCAGGATCGATGCCGAGGAGTAGCTACCCTCGATGCGGGTTATACCTCACGCGCCCACGTGAGTGGCCTACGCGACTCGAGTCCGAGATTAGGCTTGCGAGAATGATAATACGGCGAGTGGCCCCGCTTCAATCATTCGCAGCCTAGAAAAGACCTATTACTGATTACCTATTGTTGCTCTTGTTTGTGATGTGGCACTATGTGCGGTTTCTTGATTTCTTCATACATACTTGTAAACCGGTTTTAAAAGGGTTATGATTTCATTTAAGTACTTTACGCTTTCACATACTTAGTACCGTTGTGATCGACCTCCTTCGGGGCTGCGTTCATGCCGCAGTAAGGGCAAGTCTGCTAGATCCGCATCCTTAGGATCTCTACGTTGGTGCCTGAGCTCCATCTCTTCCGAGGCTCAACTTTTGGTATGATCTCCCGTTGTAGATAGTTTTGTACGAGTGGTATGGCGGGCCCTGTCCCGCCATAGTTGTATATTTCAGAGGTCTGTAGTCATGTATGCATGTTATGATGTAATCGCTAAACCATGATTATATACATATATGCCGAAAGGCGATGTTTTCTCACATAAAGCGTGTCTTATTTTATAAACTGTTTCATGTCTTGCTTTATATTTCCGCCGATTACTCGATGTATGACTACTGGGTGCCCCAGAAGGCACGATCCACGGCCCCGAACGGTCGTGACAAAAATACTCCCTCTCCCTTGAGCTTTCCCACCACACCCCTCCCCTTTGAGAGCCCTCGCCGAGAGCCACCCCTCCCTGTGGTGTTTTGCCGTGGTACCCCTAGCATAGTTGTCTCGTATAAATACCCCTTTGTGGTATAGAAATACTCTCCAAGTATTGTTATAATGCCCATATACCTTGGCCCAAATACCTTATAGTTTTCCCAAGGTTACACTTATACAAAAGCCCAGAAAATACTATTATACTTCCCTCAGTCACAAAAACGAAAACCTAAGTAAATCTTCACCCGTAGTTGAAGTTATATGTAGAAGTTGGTTAGAACTTCTAAGGGTTGGTCGAGCGGGCCTGAGCGCACGGAGTAGGAGCTAAACCTTGCTCAGGATCGACATTTAAACTTGGATAATTTTGGGCTTATCGAGGTAAACACTCTTGACCTTCTGTTGTAATTGGGAATTACATGTTGTAGGAAATATATAGTTAAAGTATACTATATATAGAAGTGAACATAGTTGTGCGGCAATGTCTTTTGACTTAAGCCTGAATAATACTTACGGCAATGTCTTGCGACTTAAGCCTGAATTTAAAGAAGAGAACTGAATCAGTAATTACATAGGGTATCAGACATGAGACTTGTGTAGCGTTCTCGTAGTAGAACTGCACACGTCCGTTAGACGTGTTAACCCCGGTTGGCTTGGTAGCCTACTCGAGAGGAGATTTACGCTGTTGTGAGAGTCTTCTTGAATTTTCTGTAGAATATTCTACGTCGGGATCTAAAGATATTAATAGGCGCTTTGTGGCCTCTATAGGTTGTAGTACTACGTGTGGAGTGATCTGCTTGACTGAGAGTGTAGCCGACGGTTTGAGGTACTTGGGGCGTTTTGCTATTAGTCGATAATCGTCGCGAGGTATGTGAACCTCTTCCTATCTGTTCTAGCATGATATGTGTGTAACTATGTAGTACGGTAGACGTACATGTATTAAATGTATTTGATTGTCTTTAAACATAAAGTGTTATAACGGCTTTATGGGAAGTTGGTTATAACAGCTCTATGTAAATGAGAAATGCTTTGTGGTTTTTAAAATATAACTGATTTGACTTATAACCGACTTGACGTAAAAGAACCTTGAAGTATTCTAAAAGATTAAGAAACCCTTTTTGAAAGAAGTGTATACTTGGTTTGAAAACATAAAAGTTATACCAGCTTTATGAGAAGTTAGGTGTAACGCCTTAAGAGAGATAAAAAGAATGGTTTAATGGTTTAGAAGTTAAGAGACTTATTCTTAAAAGATAAGAGACTTGACTTAATATGGATGTTTGTGTGAAACCTCATTCGTGAGTAATGAGTACTTGGTTTTGGAAGGAATGATGTTTTACCGATTTGAAATCGAATGTATCGACAAACCATCGCAGCGTTAATAAAGGGAAATGTATTGAATAATTAAGTATTATTAAAACCAAGAGAAACCTCCATCCGCATAGAAGCTAAGATGAGACAAAATGATATTACATTTCTAGATCATGGCTGCTAATAAGATTGATTATGAACAAGAATAACCTACTCGCCTAAGGCATATGTTACTCAATTGTTTTAAAAGAGATTAAGACATTGAACTATGAACTTTTCAAAAAAGAGACTTGTGTAATTGAAATTAGGCAAACCGAACTTTAGGAAAAGAAAGGCATTGTGTTGTCTTAAAATGGTTTAAAACATAAGGTGTATAACAACTTTATGGGAAGTTGGTTATAACGACCTTATGAAAACAAAAGAAAGGTTTTATCATTGGTTTTAATGTGGTAACTTGACTTTAAAAAGAAAAGTGTTTTGGTCAAAAAAAGAAGGCATGGTGTTGCCTTAATTTGGTTTTAAAAAGGAAAGTATGGAAGTTGTTTTGGTTTACTTAAAAGATATAAGTCACTCTATTTTTATACTACGGTATCGGTGACTTTGATAAAAGAAATAGATCTCTTTAAAAGGAATTTAACGTACGTAGTACTTTAGGGTTAAAACCCGGACTTGGGCATAAAATGAAAGTACTTCGAGTTGTGTATAAACTTGCCTATGCTCGTTGTTGTGAAACTTGCCTATGCTTGTTGTTGTATAAACTTGCCTATGCTTGTTGTTGTAAAACTTGCCTATGCTTGTTGTTGTGAAACTTGCCTATGCTTGTTGTGATAGCCTTTGTTGTGCAAGAATTGTGTTTATACTCTGGCGTCTCTCGATGGAGGTCGGTTGACTTATTGAGAACTTACTTGGGCGTGGCCGGCGGTGTGGATAAATTCCGCATGCGTTCACGCTGATAGTGTTACTTTTGTTAATCACTTTGGACATACTGACACGATGCGTAGCGCACGGGTATGCTTCCACTTTGATTACCGTCTTGTTGTCTTATTGTTTCCCTTTGGACATCACGACCGCGATCGTAGCGCGCGGGTATGCTTCCATTTGGAATCTTTGTCTTATTGTTTCCCTTTGGACCATCGACACGATCGTAGCGCGCGGGTATGCTTCCATTTGGAATGTTGTCTTATTTGTTCCCTTTGGACATATCGACACGATCGTAGCGCCGCGGGTATGCTCCCATTTGGATTTCTATCTTGTTGTTATCATATCATGCTATGCCGGTGAGGAAGGTACTCGCGAGCACGATTGATGTTGTGGGCGTGAGACCACGAGTTGATATAATCATTATGTGTGTATCTTGTAGTTTGGTTATCATACATGTCTCCGCTTTTATAGACTATTATGATTTCATTTCTGATATTTCTGATTTCACATACTTGGTACTGTTATCGACCTCGCCTTGGGTGCGTTAAATCTGCGCAGTAGAGGTACATCGTCATCGATCCGCTTTTAGGATCACCTTTCGCGTATTGGGAAGCTCGTTCCTTCTGAGGCTTATCTTTGGTATGTTACCACAGTGCAGGTCCGTGTATATTCGGGGTATGGCGGGGCCTGTCCGTCATAGTTGTTGTGTAAATCTTAAGTGCAGTAACACTGTTGTGGGCAGGGTTGTAAAAAGGATAACTGTTCGGGTATTTATGTATTTATGATGAAGGCAACTGTTTTGGTTGACCTGTTTATTTATTTTGTCTCTTAATTCATGTTCATGTTTTTATTTCCGCTGATTTTCTCTGATGTTGTATCACTAGGGTGGCGGGGTAAGGCACCAGTCACGGGCCCGGGTTTGGGTCGTGACAAAAGTGGTATCAGAGCAGTTAATCCTCGGAAAGTGTCTACAGACCGTGTCTAGTAGAGTCTTGATTATCGGTGTGTTGTGCACCACATCTATAATCAGGAGGCTATAGGACATTTAGGATTAGTTTCCATTCTTCTCATGCTGAGATCGTGCCTTAGAGCTGTGATGAGTTGAACCCCTCTGACGTATTCCTTTCCTTTACGATTATGCCTCGCGTAGGCAACCGGCCCAGACGGCAAGGCACGGCCAGGAGCTGCTAGTGGGATACAGAGAGAAATGCAGGCGCGAGCCAGTCGAGACTGAATAGTACTTCGACGACGAGTTTTGCGACACCGCCCGGCACCGCGAGTTTAGAGCGCAGCGGTGGCTGCTGAGACTACTGATACTGAGCCTCCATCCACGGCTGGAGCGGATGAGACGGGTACAAGAGATGGCCCGATTAATGGCGAGGTTGTGGCGGACTTGAGATAAAGCCGGACGCAGCAGTTCGATCCAGAGCACCGTAGTTCACCCCGGCGACGATTTGAGACTACGGGATTTTACGAGGTGTAACCCGCCAGAGTTTTATGGGTCGAGACACGAGGATGATCGCAGGAGTTCATCGGCGATTCTGACGGATCATAGAGTGATCAAGGCATCGTGACCGAGTCGGTGGTCTAGGTTCGCGTCATTTGCGTGATACCGCAGTCGACTGGTTTGATTCGTGGGAGCTGTCCCGGGGAGAGCATGCACTTCCAGCTTTATGGGACGAGTTCTCAGAGGCCTTTCTTGCACACTTCTTGCCTCCGCAGATGAGGAGGGCTCGGGCCGACAGATTTTTGGTGTTGCGGCGCGGCGTGCAGTTCGGGAGTACAATGTGAGTTCGACTCATTGGCGTGCGTCCCGCATTAGTAGCTAGTATGGAGGATCGAGTGCACCGATATGTTCTGAGGGCTCGATGATTACCTAGCGAGAGAGTTGTTGGTGTAGCTCTTGGTAGGGCATGGACATTGCCCGCATGCAAGATTATGCACTTGGAGGTGAGGAGCGAAGAAATCGACGAAATGACCAAGGTCGCGAGAAGAGGCGGTGGCGAGGTCCTTTGGTGACTTTCGAGCGGACCGCCTCGGCCGAACTAGTTATGTACCTCCGCCCGATGCAGTGGTCCTCCACAATCTTGAGCATCCAGTATTCGGAGCGGTCGGGCTCCGAGGTTGATTTTCGGGAAGCGGGGTGTTAGCGGTGAAGCCACCCTACCTCGTTGTGATGGCTGTGGTAGACTCCACGGTGGGAGTGTCGTGCTAGTACGGTAGTTTGTTTTACATGCGACAGCAGGCCATTTTAGGGAGAAATCCAGGCCAGGGTAGTTGGTAGGATAAGCGCAGACTACGAGATCGGATTGCGGGTTCTTCACCTTCCATAGCCAGCAGATGTTCATACACGGCGGGCCACGGTAGAGGTCGCGGTGGAAGTTCCCGATTTTAGCGGTCCTCCAATCGCCTATTTTCAGGTATATCCTTAACCCTTTAGAGATTTGTATGCATGATATGATGACCTTATTATTGTGTGCTACGTTCGGATAGCGTTATGTTGGTTATGAGTTAGAAAGCTTGGCTAGTTGAAAGGATATGTATGGGGGCATGAAAAGTATGAACTTTAGAATATTTCCTGTTGAGACCTTAGATGTAAGGTCATCTTGAATAAAAGATTTTACGGTTAGTCTTTGTTGAAATACTTGGTTTGCGTATAAATGTATTGTGTGATAAGTCCCTGGGTTGGGTAAATGAAAGTGGTATCTTTCCTGATGTGATTTAGCAAGATTGTTCCGTGTCGAGGAGCAAGAGTTGGCGCGACAATGGTGTTATACCCCGTAGTTGCAGGGTATGTATGTGAGGACGTACGTACGAGAGTGCGGCAGAAATTTTGAAAAGAAAGAAAGATGTGAGTTTTCGACGGAAAAGTTTCCGGTTATTTGTGAAGAAAAAGGTTCGTTAATGAGAATTGGTTTCCCAGATTTGGTATATGGGCTTCTTAAATTATATTAGAATTTTGAGATTTTATTTTCGGAAATGGTCACGTGGGGCCAGGAGAAATTCTGGTTTTGTGGGCCCGCTTTGTTTTGAGATTTCGGTATTGTGGATATTTTTGAAGACGTTTTATGAGGGCAATAGGAGGGTGACACGTGTCACCCCGCCAGGTGGCTTGGCGGTTACCTTTGTGCACAACACCCGGTTAGAGTCGTTTTTTTACGAAACGTTTTGCGTAACTGCGAAGGAAAATTCGGCTATGTCGTTTGTATTTTGTGGATTTTTCCGAGACGAAACAATTTGGACCAACGGGAGGGTGACATGTGTCACCTCACATCGAAGCGAAGCGGCCGCGGGCGAATTGGTTCACGTTCTTGGCCAATGGCTCCTTGTTTTGGCCTTGTTTTGTGGCTTGTTTGGTGCCATGTTTTGTGCATTGTTTTGTGGAGTAGGGGCTAGGGTGCACTTGGCTTGATCAAGGCCTTACACTTGCCTTGCACATGGCTTGATCTTGGCCATTGGTTGGCTTTTGGTTTTGCTATAAATACCCCCCTAAGCTTGAAGACTTCATTCATCCAAAACTTCCAAGTCTTGAAACCCTCTCCTCCCCCTTTGTGAGCTCTTAGCCGAGAGCCTTCCCCCTCCCCCTTTTCGTGTGGCCTTTGGCCGAGGGGTTCCCCTTCCCCCCCTTTGTGGTGCTAGCCGTGGGGTACCCCCCCTAGCCTAGTTGTTTTCGTATAATACCCCTCCCTTGTGGTATTGAAATACTTCTCCTAGTATTGTTATAATGCCCAAAATACCTTAGCCTTTACCTTGTTGTATTCCAAAAGTTACCTCTATACGTAGAGCCCGGAAATACTACCTTTTGTCCTTTTAGTCTCAAACCGAAACCCTAAGGAAATCTTCATAGTTGGTTGAAGTATACTATATGTAGAACTGAACTTTGTATTTGGCAATGTCTTTTGACTTAAGCCTGAAGAGTAAAGAAAAGAATCAGTATTTACATAGATCAGTATTGCGATAGACTTGTGTAGTATTCTTGAGTAGAATTGTACACGTCAGGTTAGGCGTGTAAAACCCCCCACGGTTGGCTTGGTAGCCTCGATAGAGGAGGAGATTTACGCCGTTTGTGCGGGAGTCTTTGAATTTTCTAGAACATGGAACCTTGTGTTTTGAAGTTAATAGACGTTTGTGACCTTTTTAGGTGAAAGTACTAAGAGTAGCGTATTCTACTTGAGGAGTGGAAAGGGCTAGCGCGTTGTAGTACTTGGAGCATTTTGCTTATTGTCGATACTCGTCGCGAGGTATGTGAACCTCTTCCTATCTTTTCTAGCATGATTGTTGTGAACTATGTAGTGCGGTGACGTACATGTGCTAAGTGATTTGGTTGGTTTAAAACATAGGGTGTTATAATAGCTTTATGGGAAGTTAGTTATAACGACCTTATGTAGTGAAAATGGTTTCTTGATGTTAGAAGTTAAGAGACTTGATCTTATAAGATAAGAGACTTAACTTATTTGTTTTAATGTGGATGTTTGTGTGAAACCTCATTCGTGAGTAATGAGTACTTGGTTTTAAAGGGATAATGTTTCTTGATTTGGAATCGAATGTGTATCGACAGAGACCATTGCAGCGTTAATAAAGGAAAATGTATTGAATAATGATGTGTTGTATTAAAACGGTAGAAACCTCCATCTGCATGAAGCTAAGATGAGACAAAATGATATTACATTTTCTAGATCATGGTCATTGTAATAAGATCGTTATAAACAAGAATAAACTACTCACATATATGACATATATTTACTCAATTGTTTTAAAAGAGATTAAGACTATGAGTTATGAAACCTTTCTAAAATAAGTGACTTGAGCATTTGAAATTAGGCAAATTTGAACGCTTGGAAAATAATGTTGTTACTTGATTTTACAAAAGGAAGTGTCTTGTTTACTTAAAAAGATAGTCACGATTTTTATACTACTGTATTGTGTGGCTTATGTGAAAGTACTTTGAGTTGTGTGAAACTTGCCTATGCTTGTGATGATAGCCTTTGTTGTACAAGTGTTGTATTTACGTGTTACCGCGTCTCGATAGAGGTCGGTTGACTTGTTGAGAACTTACTTGGACATGCCAGGTGATGGAGAAATTCCGCAGATGCGTTCGCTGATTGTGTTACTTTGCTAATCGCTTTGGACATACCGACACGATCGTAGCGCGCGGGTATGCTTCCATGTTGATATCGCTTTATTGTTTCCCTTTGGGCATATCGACCGCGATCGTAGCGCGCGGGTATGTTTCCATTTGGAATCTGTCTTATTGTTTCCTTTTGGACATACCGACACGATCGTAGCGCGCGGGTATCTTCCATTTTGATTCTTTGTCTTGTGGTTCCTGGACATACCGACACGATCGTAGCGCGCGTATGCTTCCATTTGAATTGTTAATACTGACTTTGGCATCGGTAGGACTTGGTGTCTGGTGTACTTCTTGGTGTTATCATATCATAGATCGCCGATGAGGAAGGCATTCCACGCATGATTGATGTGGAGGCGTGAGACCACGACTTGATATAATCGATATATGTGTGTCTTGTAGTTTGGTTATCATTCATGTCTCCGCTTTATATAAATGCTAGGATTTCATTTACGATATTTACGATTTCACATACTTGGTACTGTTATGCTTGACCTCGCCGGGCTGCGTTCATGCCGCATGTAGGTACATCGGCCGTGGATCCTCGCTTAGGATCTCGATTCAGCGTTTTGGGAAGCTCCGTTTCTCCGAGGCTTATCTTTTGGTATGTGTTCCACGAGTTGTAGGTTCTTGTACATTCTGGGTATGGCGGGGCCCCGTCGTCATAGTTGTTGTAAATCTTAAGTGCAGTAATCTTGTTGTGGCGGGGGTTTGTAAAAGGATTAAAGCTCGTTTTGAAAGAGTTGTATTTATTTATGTTATTGGAAGGTAGTTGGGTTGGCTTTGTTTATGTTCATATATCTTGTTTCTTGTTTAAAGTTTTATTTTCCACGGTTTTCTCGATGATTGTATCACTAGGGTGCGGGATAAGGCACGATGAACGGGCGAACGGGTCGTTACAAAAGTGGTATCGAGCGATTAATCCTCGGAAAGTGTCTGAGCCGTGTCTAGTAAGTCTTGATTATCGGTGTGTTGTGCACCACATCTATAATCGTGAGGCTATAGGACATTTAGGATTGGTTTCCATTCTTCTCATTACGAGATCGTGCCTTAGAAAGTGTTGTAAGTTGGACCCTCGACGTATCTCGTTTTACGATTATGCCTCCGCGTGCAAACAGAGCCCGAAGGGCAAAGCGGCGAGAGGCGCTAGTGAGATCTGAGAGAGTACGAGCGCGAGCGATGCAGACGAGATTGTGCTTGACGGCGAGTTTTGCGACGCCGCCCGGCCAGCGAGTTTAGCGCAGCGATGGGCTGCTGAGACCACGAGACACGAGCCTCCGCCTCACGGCTGGAAGCGAGATGAGATAAGTACAAGGAGATGGCCCGATTCTTGGCGAGTCGTGGCGAGCATGAGGATAGGTGGATCAGCGATTCGATTCGATGCACCATGGTTCACCCGAGCGAATAGTTTGAGGCTACGGACTTTCGAGTTAGCCCGCGAGTTTTATGGGTCGAGGCACGAGGATGATCCGCAGGAGTTCATCCGGCGATTCTGGTCATGAGTGATCAAGGCCGGAGACCGAGTCGGTGGTCTTAGGTTCGCATCGGTGCGTGATACCGCGATCGGGTTTGATTCGTGGGAGTTGTCGGGAGAGCATGCGCTTCAGCAAGATGGGACGAGTTCTCGAGGCATTCTCACTCACTTCTTGCCTCGCGGATGAGGGCACGCGGACAGATTTATGATCTTTGGCGAGCGAGGCGTCTGATTCGGAGTACAACGTGGAGTTTGACTCGTTGGCTCGGTATGTCCCGCTTTAGTGGCAACCATGGAGGATAGAGTGCACCGCCACGCCACCGGCTAGATGATTACTTGCGAGGCTTGTTCGTGTAGCTCTTGATCGGGCATGGACATTGCCGCATGCGTGCTCATGCTGGGATGTGAGGCACGGAGAGATCGACGGAATGACCAGGGTCAGCAAAAGAGGGCCAGAACAGCAGGGTCCTTTGGTGACTTGCGAGGCAGACCGCCTCAGAAGAAGACTAGTTATGCGCCTCCGCCCGGGCATAGTGGTCCTCCACAATCTTCAAGGCATCAGTATTCGGAGCAGTCGTGGCTCGAGGTTGATTTTCGGGAGAGCGGGGTGTTAGCCAACCAAGCCACCCTACCTCGTTATTCTGTGTGGTAGACTCACGGTGGGAGTGTCGTGCTAGTCCGGGAGTTTGTTTTACATGCGGCCAGCAGGGCCATTTTGGGAGAAACTGTCCGACCAGGGGTAGCACTGTAGGATAGCACAGGCTACGAGATCAGTTGCGGGTTCTTCACCTTCCACAACTAGGCAGGATGTTCATACACGTGGAGCCACGGTAAGTCGCGGTGGAAGTTCCCAGTCTTAGCGGTCCTTTGATCCGCCTATTTTCAGGTATATCTTTAACCCTCTAGAGACTTGTATGTATTGATGTTAAGATAATGTGTTAAGTGTTATGTTCGGATAGCTTTGTGCTAATATGTGATTGAGAAACCTGGTGAGTGTAGAAGGGTAAGCCTGGGGGGCATGGAAGTGTGAACCTTAGACTATTTCACGATTGAGACCTTAGAGGTAGGGTCGTCATGAGTAAAAGATTTATTTTATGTTTGACCTTTATCAGAGTGCGTAGTATACGTGGGATTTATTTGTGTGATAAGTCCATGGGTAGTGCGAGATGGAAGTGTTAGCTTTCATGGCGTGTGTTGGTTAGATTGTTCCGTACCGGGGAACAAGAAGGTGGCGCGGTTGTGGGGTCGGGTTGAGGACCATTTGAGGGTCAAACCGCGGCCCGGTTTGTGGTGGGGTCAGTTCGAGGTGGTTCCGCCAGGTGGTAGGGTCACGAGGATGCTAGGCCCCAGTTTAGGTGACCATCGTATGAGTTCGTGGATACGTTCTACCAGAATCGGTTCGTGAAGGCCGGGAATGGCCTTAAGGGAGATCGAAGTTAGTAAGATGACCAAGTTTGGAGGTAGTAACTCCAAAGGTTGGAAACAGAAGCATTGACGGAAGTGTGATACGGATACTAGAAAGAGTTCGAGTGTTCGAGAAGGGTACAACGAGTTAGGGGCGAAGAGAACGTGTGTTAGTTAGTGGCGGTGTGGCGTCGGCAACTTGTTAGAGGAACTTTATCGTTATCCGACTTGAGAAGGAACATTCGGGACGAATGTTTCTAAGGAGGGTAGAATGTTATACCCGTAGTTGCGTGGTATGTATGTGAGGACGTGCGTGCAGTACTGAGAAATTTTGAAAAGAAAGAAAGATGTGAGTTTTTCATGGAAAAGTTTCCGGTTATTTGTGAAGAAAAAGGTTCGTTAATGAGAATTGGTTTCCCAGATTTGGTATATGGGCTTCTTAAATTATATTAGAATTTTGAGATTTTATTTTCGGAAATGGTCACGTGGGGCCCACGGGAGAAATTTACGGTTTTGTGGGGCCCGCTTTGTTTTTGAGATTTCCGGTATTGTGGATATTTTTCGAAAGACGTTTTATGAGGGCCAATAGGAGGGTGACACGTGTCACCCCCGCTTTGGCTTGGCGGTTACATTTGTGCACACACCCGGTTAGAGTCGTTTTTCGACGAAACGTTTTGCGTAACTTGCGAAGGGAAAATTCCGGCTATGTCGTTTTGTATTTTTGCGGATTTTTCCGAGAGACGAAACATTTTGGACCAACGGGAGGGTGACATGTGTCACCCTCACATCGAAGCGCGCGGCAACCTCGACGAATTGGTTCACGCTTTCGCCAATGGCTCCTTGTTTTGGCCTTGTTTTGTGGCTTGTTTGGTGCCATGTTTTGTGCATTGTTTTGTGGAGTAGGGGCTAGGGTGCACTTGGCTTGATCAAGGACTTACACTTGCCTTGCACATGGCTTGATCTTGGCCATTGGTTGGCTTTTGGTTTTGCTATAAATACCCACTAAGCTTCAAGACTTCATTCATCCAAAACTTCCAAGTCTTGAAACCCTCTCCTCCCCTTTGTGAGCTCTTAGCGAGAGCCTTCCCCACCCCCTTTCGTGTGGCCTTTGGCGGGTTCCCTTCCCCTTTGTGGTGCTAGCCGTGGTACCCACTAGCCTAGTTGTTTTCGTATAATACCCTCCTCGTGGTATTGAAATACTTCTCCTAGTATTGTTATAATGCCCAAAATACCTTAGCCTTTACCTTGTTGTATTCCAAAAGTTACCTCTATACGTAGAGCCCGGAAATACTACCTTTTGTCCTTTTAGTCTCAAACCGAAACCCTAAGGAAATCTTCATAGTTGGTTGAAGTATACTATATGTAGAACTGAACTTTGTATTTGGCAATGTCTTTTGACTTAAGCCTGAAGAGTAAAGAAAAGAACTGAACTGTATTTACATAGGACTGTATTGCAGTAGACTTGTGTAGTATTGCTGAGTAGAATTGTACACGTCCGGTTAGACGTGTAAACCCCCCCCCCCCTGGTTGGCTTGGTAGCCGGCCTCGATAGAGGAGGAGATTTACGCTGTTGCGGGGGGGGAGGTGCTGCCGAATTTTCTGTAGAACATGGAACCTTGTGTTTTGAAGTTAATAGACGTTTGTGACCTTTTTAGGTGAAAGTACTAAGAGTAGCGTATTCTACTTGAGGAGTGGAAAGGGCTAGCAAGGTTGTAGTACTTGGAGCATTTTGCTTATTGTCGATACTCGTCGCGAGGTATGTGAACCTCTTCCTATCTTTTCTAGCATGATTGTTGTGAACTATGTAGTGCGGTGACGTACGTGTGCTAAGTGATTTGGTTGGTTTAAAACATAGGGTGTTATAATAGCTTTATGGGAAGTTAGTTATAACGACCTTATGTAGTGAAAATGGTTTCTTGATGTTAGAAGTTAAGAGACTTGATCTTATAAGATAAGAGACTTAACTTATTTGTTTTAATGTGGATGTTTGTGTGAAACCTCATTCGTGAGTAATGAGTACTTGGTTTTAAAGGGATAATGTTTCTTGATTTGGGAATCGAATGTGTATCGACAGCACCATTGCAGCGTTAATAAAGGAAAATGTATTGAATAATGATGTGTTGTATTAAAACCAAGAAACCTCCATCCGCATAGAAGCTAAGATGAGACAAAATGATATTACATTTTCTAGATCATGGTCAGTGTAATAAGATCGTTATAAACAAGAATAAACTACTCACATATATGACATATGTTACTCAATTGTTTTAAAAGAGATTAAGACTATGAGTTATGAAACCTTTCTAAAATAAGTGACTTGAGCATTTGAAATTAGGCAAATTTGAACGTTTGGAAAATAATGTTGTTACTTGATTTTACAAAAGGGAAGTGTCTTGTTTACTTAAAAAGATAGTCACGATTTTTATACTACGTATTGTGTGGCTTATGTGAAAGTACTTTGAGTTGTGTGAAACTTGCCTATGCTTGTGATGATAGCCTTTGTTGTACAAGTGTTGTATTTACGTGTTCTGGCGTCTCGATAGAGTCGGTTGACTTGTTGAGAACTTACTTGGACATGCCGCGGTGATGGAGAAATTCCACGCACGTTCTCGCTGATTGTGTTACTTTTGCTAATCGCTTTGGACATACCGACACGATGCGTAGCGCGGGTATGCTTCCATGTTGATCTTTGCTTTATTGTTTCCCTTTGGGCATCGACACGATCGTAGCGCGCGGGTATGTTTCCATTTGGAATCTTTGTCTTATTGTTTCCGTTTGGACATACTGACACGATGCGTAGCGCACGGGTATGCTTCCATTTTGATTGTTGTCTTGTGGTTCCCTTTTGGACATACTGACACGATCGTAGCGCATCGTATGCTTCCATTTGAATTGTTAATACGACTTTGGCATCGGTAGGACTTGGTGTCTGGTGTACTTCTTGGTGTTATCATATCATAGGATCGCCAGGTGAGGAAGGCATTCCACGCATGATTGATGTGGAGGCGTGAGACCACGACTTGATATAACCGATATATGTGTATCGTAGTTTGGTTATCATTCATGTCTCGCTTTATATAGACTTCTATGATTTCATTTACGATATTTCTGATTTCACATACTTGGTACTGTTGCATCGACCTCGCCCGAGGCTGCGTTCATGCCGCAGAGAATACATCGGCCGTGGATCCTCGCTCTTAGGATCTCGGTTCGTTTTGGGAAGCTCCGTTTCTCCGGAGGCTTATCTTTTGGTATGTGTTCCACGAGTTGTAGGTTCTTGTACATTCGTGGTATGGCGAAGCCTGTCGTCATAGTTGTTGTAAATCTTAGAGTGCATGAATCTTGTTGTGGGCAGGGTTTGTAAAAAGGATTAAACTGTTCGTTTTGAAAGAGTTGTATTTATTTATGTTATTGGAAGGTAACCGTTGGGTTGGCCTGTTTTATGTTCATATATCTTGTTTCTTGTTTAAAGTTTTATTTTCCGCTGGTTTTCTCTGATGATTGTATCACTAGGGTGCCCGGGATAAGGCACCAGTAACGGGGCCCGGAACGGGTCGTTACAAATGGGTCGGGTTGGGGCCATGTTGCGGGCCAACCCGCGGCCTGTTTCGATGTGGGGTCAGTTCTGGGTGGTCCCGCCAGATGGTAGGGTCACGAGGGTGTTAGGCCCAAGTTTAGATGACCGTCGTATGAGTTCGTGGTTATGTTCGACCAGAAGCGGATCGTGAAGGCCGGGAATGGTCTTAAGGGAGATTGCGGTTAGTAAGATGACCAAGTTAGAGGTAGTGACTCCAAAGTTTTGGAACTAAAGCGATGACTGAAGTATGGTACGTATATGAGAAGAGTTCAAGTGTTCGGGAAGGGCACGACGAGTAAGGAAGGGAGAGTACGTGTGTTACTTTGTTGCCATGTGTGGCATTGGAAATTTGTTTAAAGTTAAGAGGAACTTTATCTTTATCCGTTTTGAGAAGGAACATTCGGGACGAATGTTTCTAAGGAGGGGAGAATGTTATACCCCGTATTTCCAGAGTATGTACGTGAGCGCGTACGTATTATAATTTGAGCCTTAAAGTTAGCTAGTTTCAAATTTGTACACAAGTGCGAAAGAGTCGTTTTCGACGAAAGCGTTTCCACGACTTTCGTAGGAAAATTCCGCTATGTCATTAATTATTTTTACGGATTTTTCCGAGAGACGAAACATTTTGGACCAACGAGAGGGCGACACTTGTCACCCTCTAATTGGAAGGAGTGGACGGCAATGTTGGACGAAAAAGTGGCCAATGGGTTAGGTAGGATATTTGTGCAAGTTGGTGTGGTAGATGGATAAGGTGCACTTGGCTTGATCCTAGCCCTACACTTGCCTTGCACTTGGCATCATCTTGGCCCTTGGTTGGCCTTCACTTGACCTATAAATACCCCTCTAGTTGAAGACTTTCTTCATCCAAAAACTTGAGCAATCTATCTAAGTCTCAAAATACTCCTCTCCTCGAGCTCGTCCACCACCACACTCCCCTTTGAGAGCCCTTGGCCGAGAACCACCCCCTCCCTTTGTGGTGTTTTGTGGGTACCCCTAGCATAGTTGTCTCGTATAAATACCCCCTTTTGTGGTATAGAAATACTCTCAAGTATTGTTATAATGCCCAAATACCTTCGCCCAAATACCTTATAGTTTTTCCAAGGTTACACTTATACAAAAGCCCGAAAATACTATTATACTTCCTCACTACAAAAACGAAAACCTAAGTAAATCTTCACCCGTAGTTGAAGTTATATGTAGAAGTTGGTTAGAACTTCTAAGGGTTGGTTGGGCGGTCGAGCGCACGGAGTAGGAGCTAAACCTTGCTCAGGATCGACATTTAAACTTGGATAATTTTGGGCTTATCGAGGTAAACACTCTTGACCTTCTGTTGTAATTGGGAATTACATGTTGTAGGAAATATATAGTTAAAGTATACTATATATAGAAGTGAACATAGTTGTGCGGCAATGTCTTTTGACTTAAGCCTGAATAATACTTACGGCAATGTCTTGCGACTTAAGCCTGAATTTAAAGAAGAGAACTGAACTGTAATTACATAGGACTGTATTACAGTAGACTTGTGTAGCGTTACTGTGTAGTAGAACTGTACACGTCCGGTTAGACGTGTTAACCCCCCCCTGGTTGGCTTGGTAGCCGGCCTCGATAGAGGAGGAGATTTACGCTGCTGTTGCGGGGAGAGTCTTCGAATTTTACGTAGAATATTCTACGTCGGGGTCTAAAGATATTAATAGGGGCGTTGTGGCCTCTATAGGTTGTAGTACTACGTGTGGGTGATGCGCTTGGCGAGAGTGTAGCCGACGGTTTGAGGTACTTGGGGCGTTTTGCTATTAGTCGATAATCGTCGCGAGGTATGTGAACCTCTTCCTATCTGTTCTAGCATGATATGTGTGTAACTATGTAGTACGGTAGACGTACATGTATTAAATGTATTTGATTGTCTTTAAACATAAAGTGTTATAACGGCTTTATGGGAAGTTGGTTATAACAGCTCTATGTAAATGAGAAATGCTTTGTGGTTTTTAAAATATAACTGATTTGACTTATAACCGACTTGACGTAAAAGAACCTTGAAGTATTCTAAAAGATTAAGAAACCCTTTTTGAAAGAAGTGTATACTTGGTTTGAAAACATAAAAGTTATACCAGCTTTATGAGAAGTTAGGTGTAACGCCTTAAGAGAGATAAAAAGAATGGTTTAATGGTTTAGAAGTTAAGAGACTTATTCTTAAAAGATAAGAGACTTGACTTAATATGGATGTTTGTGTGAAACCTCATTCGTGAGTAATGAGTACTTGGTTTTTGGAAGGAATAATGTTTTACTGATTTCGGAAATCAGAATGTGTATCGACAAACCACTGCAGCGTTAATAAAGGGAAATGTATTGAATAATTAAGTATTATTAAAACCAGTAGAAACCTCCATCTGCATAGAAGCTAAGATGAGACAAAATGATATTACATTTCTAGATCATGGCTGCTAATAAGATTGATTATGAACAAGAATAACCTACTCGCCTAAGGCATATGTTACTCAATTGTTTTAAAAGAGATTAAGACATTGAACTATAAACTTTTCAAAAAAGAGACTTGTGTAATTGAAATTAGGCAAACTGGAACTTTAGGAAAAAGAAAGGCATTGTGTTGTCTTAAAATGGTTTAAAACATAAGGTGTATAACAACTTTATGGGAAATTGGTTATAACGACCTTATGAAAACAAAAGAAAGGTTTTATCATTGGTTTTAATGTGGTAACTTGACTTTAAAAAGAAAAGTGTTTTGGTCAAAAAAGAAGGCATGGTGTTGCCTTAATTTGGTTTTAAAAGGAAAGTATGGAAGTTGTTTTGGTTTACTTAAAAGATATAAGTCACTCTATTTTTATACTACGTATCGGTGACTTTTATAAAAGAAATAGATCTCTTTAAAAGGAATTTAACGTCGTAGTACTTTAGGTTAAAACCCGGACTTGGGCATAAAATGAAAGTACTTCGAGTTGTGTATAAACTTGCCTATGCTCGTTGTTGTGAAACTTGCCTATGCTTGTTGTTGTATAAACTTGCCTATGCTTGTTGTTGTAAAACTTGCCTATGCTTGTTGTTGTGAAACTTGCCTATGCTTGTTGTGATAGCCTTTGTTGTGCAAGAATTGTGTTTCTATACTACCGCGTCTCTCGATGGAGGGTCGGTTGACTTGTTGAGAACTTACTTGGACGTGGCCGTGATGAGATAAATTCCACGGGTACGTTCCTGTTGATAGTGTTACTTTTGTTAATCACTTTGGACATACTGACACGATGCGTAGCGCACGGGTATGCTTCCACTTTGATTACCGTCTTGTTGTCTTATTGTTTCCCTTTGGACATACTGACACGATGCGTAGCGCACGGGTATGCTTCCATTTGGAATGCTGTCTTATTGTTTCCCTTTGGACCTACTGACACGATGCGTAGCGCACGGGTATGCTTCCATTTGGAATGTTGTCTTATTTGTTCCCTTTGGACATACTGACACGATGCGTAGCGCACGGGTATGCTCCCATTTGGAGTTCTATCTTGTTGTTATCATATCATATCACGCGGTGAGGAAGGTACTCCACGCGGGATTGATGTTGTGGCGTGAGACCACGAATTGATATAATCATATGTGTGTGTCGTAGTTTGGTTATCATACGCTCTCCGCTTTTATAGACTATTATGATTTCATTTACGATATTTCTGATTTCACATACTTGGTACTGTTATCGACCTCCTTCGGGCTGCGTTCATCTGCAGTAGAGGTACATCGGCCGATCCCCGCTTAGGATCACCTTTCAGATTGGGAAGCTCCGTTCCTTGAGGCTTATCTTTGGTATGTTACCCGAGTGCAGGTCCGTGTACATTCGGGTATGGCGGGGCCCTGTCCGTCATAGTTGTTGTGTAAATCTTAAGTGCAGAACATCGTTGTGGGCGGGGTTGTAAAAAGGATAAGCTGTTCGGTATTTATGTATTTATGATGAAAGCAATCGCTTTGGTTGGCTTTGTTTATTTATTTTGTCTCTTAATTCATGTTCATGTTTTTATTTCCGCTGATTTTCTCTGATGTTGTATCACTAGGGTGCCGGGGTAAGGCACCAGTCACGGGCCCGGGTTTGGGTCGTGACAGAAATAACACACGTTCTCTTCCCTCCTTACTCGTCGTGCCCTTCTCGAACACTTGAACTCTTCTAGTATACGTGCACACTTCATCATCGCCAGCTTCCCAAAACTTTGGAGTCACCACCTCCAAACTTGGTCATCTTACTAGCCTCAATCTCCCTTAAGGCCATTCCCGCCCTTCACGATCCGCTTCTGGTCGAACATATCCACGAACTCATATGATGGTCATCTAATCTTGGGCCTAGCACCCTCGTGACCCTACCACCTGGCGGGACCACCCAGAGCTGACCCACTCGAAGCAGTCGCGGGTTGGCGCACATGGCCCCAACCCGACCCACTTAACGCATCAAGCTCTTGTTCCCCGATCCGGAACAATCTTACCTATACAGGTCATGAAAGCTACCACTTCCATTTTACACTACCCAAGGAATTTTCCCACAATTACTCCACGTATACTTATACATTCTGACAAAGATCACCCGCATGGTCTTGTACTCAAGACGACCTTACATCTAAGGTCTCAACTGTAATATTCTAAGGTTCATCATTATCTCACCCCCAGGCTTACCCTTTCTCACTAACCAGGTTTTGAAATCATATTTTAGCACAAAGCTATCCGAACATAACACTTAACACATTATCATAACATCAATACATACAAGTCTTTAGAGGGGTAAGGATATACCAGATCTACCGCTTACTCTAATCACATCCACCTGCAGGCGATAGTCAGAAGGTGATGAACCAGTCATAGATCCCGTAGTCTGTGCTGCCCCACCAGTGCTACCTCCGGTGGGACAGTTTCTCGCAAAATGGCCCTGCTGGCCACATGTAAAACAAACTCCCGAACTAGCACGACACTCCCCACTACAGTCTACCACAAGCCACAACGAGGTAGGGGTGGCTTCACCGCTAACACCCCGCTCTCCCAAAATCAACCTCGAGTCCCGACCGCTCACGAATACTGGATGCCCTCAAGATTGTGGAGGACCACTCAGATCGGGCGGAGGCGCATAACTCGTCTGCCGAGGCGGTCCGCCTCGAAGTCACCAGGACCTGCTGCTCGCCCTCTTCACGATCTTGGTCTTTCCGCCGATTTCTCCGCTCCTCACATCCAAGTGCATAAGCTGCATGCGGCAATGTCCATGCCCTGAAGAGCTACACCGAACAACTCTCTAGGAAATCATCGAGCCTCGTAACATATCGGTGCACTCGATCCTCCATACTAGCCACTAACGCTGGACGCATCTGCCAATGAGTCGAACTCACATTGTACTCCCGAACCGTGCGCCTGCTTCGCGCAACACCAAAAATTTGTCGCCCGAGCCCTCTCATCCGCGAGGCAAGAAGTGTGCAAGAAATGCCTTTGAGAACTCGTCCCATATAGCCGGAAGTCGTTCTTCTCCCGACAGCTCCCACGATCAAACGATCATCGCGGTATCACGCACCGATGCGAACCTAGGACCACCGACTCGGTCTCCGATGCCTTGATTACTCTCATGATCCGTCAGAATCGCTTGATGAACTCCTCGCGGATCATCCTCGTGCCTCGACCCATAAAACTCGCGCTACATCTCGTAAAATCCCGTAGCCTCAAATTATCTCGAACTAGGGTGAACCATCGTGCTCGAATCGCCGCGTCCCAGCCTATCCTCAAGTTCGCCACAACCCTAGTCATCAATCGGGCCCACTTGTAACCCATCTCTCTCGCTCCGATCGCGGATCGAGGCTCAGTATCGTGGTCTCTCAGAGGATCGCCGCTTACTCGTAGCTCCTCTCGCCGCTTTGCCCTTCGCCCGGTTGCCTGCGCGGAGGCATAATCGGTGAAAACGGCACGTCGAGGGGTCCAACTTATCACACACTCTAAGGAACGATCTCGAATGAGAAGAATAGAAACCAATCCTAAACGCCCCGCACTCCTAATTATAGATGTGGTGCACAACACATCGATATTCAAGACTCTACTAGACACGGCCTGTAGACACTTTCCGAGGACTAATCGCCTCGATACCACTTTTGTCACGACCGAACCGCCCGTGGATCGTGCCTTACCCCGGGCACCCTAGTGATAAAACATAAGAGAAAAACCAGCGGAAATAAAAACTTAAACATTAAAATAGACATGGATCAAGATAAAAGGAAATAGGCCAACAAAATCGGTTGCCTTTCAACATATATAAATATAGACATTTGAGCGATTCTGATCCTTACAACCCCGCCTACAACAAGCATGCACTCTAAGATTTATACAACAACTATGACGGACAGGCCCCGCCATACCTCGAATGTACAAGAACCTGGACTGTGGTAACATACCAAAAGATAAGCCTCCAAGGAACGAGCTTCCCAATACGCTGAAAAGTGATCCTAAACGCGGATCGACAATGATGTACTTACCGCGCGTGAACGCGGCCGAAGGAGGTCAGTACAACAGGTACCAAGTATGTGAAACTGTAAAATACTGTAAATGAAATCAAAATAGTCTATATAAAGCAGGAGACATGTATGATAACCAAACTACAGTACACATATATAACAGTTATGTCAAGTCAGGGACTCACGCCCTCCGAGTCATTACTCAAATATAACGTTGGGTCTCACGCCCACAATATCAATCATGCCCGTGGAATACCTTCCTCCGCTGCGATCATGATAACACCGAAGTACACACGAACACCAAGTCCTACCGATGCGGCCGTACTAACAATACAATACAACCAAACCACGAAGCTGACACGGGGCAAGTACGAAAGCCGACTACCAGATACCAAGGCCGAACAGTAAAACCTCATGGAGAGCTAGTCCATGGAATAACAATCCCAATGGAACCATACCCGCGCCACGCGCGTGTCGGTATGTCGTAAGGAAACAACAAGACAGAATCCCAATGGAACCATACGATGCGCCACGCGTCGTCGGTATGTTCAAAAGGAAACAACTAGACAAAGAATCAAAATGGAACCATACCCGCGCGCGATCGTGTCGATATGTCCAAAGCGATTTAGCAAAAATAACACTATCAACGAGGGCGTGCGGAATTCTCCGTCACCGCCGACGCGTCGAGTAAGTTCTCAACAAGTCAACAGCCTCCATCGAGACGCGATAGTATAGAAACACAATTCTTGCACAACAAAGGCTATCACAACAAGCATAGGCAAGTTTCACAAAGAACAAGCATAGGCAAGTTATACATAACTCAAGGTACTTTCATTTTATGTCAAAGTCCTGTTTAACCCTAAAGTACTACGTACGTTAAATTCCTTTTAAGAGATCCATTCCTTTTATAAAAGCCACCTGATACCCGTAGTATAAAAATAGAGTGACTTACATCTTTTAGGTAAACCAAAACAACTTCCATACTTTCCTTTTAAAACCAAATTAAGGCAATACCATGCCTTCTTTTTGGACCAAAACACTTCTCTTTTTAAAGTCAAGTTACCACATTAAAACCAATGATAAAACCCTTCTTTTGTTCTCATAAAGTCGTTATAACTAACTTCCCATAAAGCTGTTATAACACTTTATGTTTTAAACCAATTTAAGACAAAACAATGCCTTTCTTTTCCCTAGAGTTCCAGTTTGCCTAATTTCAATTACTCAAGTCTCTTTATTTTAGAAAAGTTTCATAGTTCGATGTCTTAATCTCCTTTAAAACAATTGAGTAACATATGCCATAGGCGTGAGCAGTTTATTTTTGTTTATAACCATTTATTAAAGCAGCCAAGATCTAGAAAATGTAATATCATTTTGTCTCATCTTAGCTTATATGCAGATGGAGGTTTCTACTGGTTTTAATACAATACTTCATTATTCAATACAGTTTCCTTTATTAACGCTGCAGTGGTTTGTCGATACTCATTCGATTTCAAATCAAGAAACATTATTCCTTTTAAAACCAAGTACTCATTACTCACGAATGAGGTTTCACACTTTTAACAAACTTCATATCAATACAATTAAGTCAAGTCTCTTATCTTTTAAGATTAAGTCTCTTAACTTCTAAAAATCAGTAAACCATTCTTTTTATCTCTCTTAAGACATTATACCTAACTTCCCATAAAGCTAGTATAACTCTTATGTTTTCAAAACCAAGTATTACTCTTCTTTCAAAAAGGTTTCTTATTTCTTTTGAAATACTTCAAGATTCTTCTTATTCAGGGGTAAGTCAAAAGACATTGCCGTAACACTACATTCAGTTAACACACGTACGTCTACCGTACTATATATATATTCCTTTTAAAATATTTCAAGGTTCTTATTATTCAGGCTTAAGTCAAAAGACATTGTCGTACAACTATATTCAGTTAGCACACGTACGTCTACCATATTATATATACATATTATTCAGGCTTAAGTCAAAAGACATTGCCACACGCACGCTCACCGTACTATATGTATTCTTTTAAAATACTTCATGCTCAAGAGTATAGGAAGAATCACATACCTCGCGACGATTATCGACTATAAGCAAAACGCTCCACGGCTATAACCCGGCTAGCCTTTTCCACCTTCCAAGTAGTTCATGCTACTGCGAACATTCAACCAAAAAGGTTATAAGTTCATCAGAATACAATCTATGTAAGTACGCTTTAATCTTTCCGCTCTAATATTCTTCTCGATGTGATTTCGATTCAAGTCTTTCTTGTAATATCCTTCTATTACAGTTCAATTCTCTTCTATGAATCTTATATTCATTTCTATACAACTACGATGTAATTCCCAATTACACTAGAAGGATAGGATTATTTACCTCGATGAGCCCAAAATTATCCAAGTTTAATGTCGCTCTGCGAGCAACGTTAAGCTCCTACTCGAGTGCTACAATCCGCTCCAAACAACCCTTAGAGGTTCTACGCAACTTCTTTTAACACTTCAACCGACTATGAAGGTTTTCCTTAGGGTTTCGTTTGTGGCTAAAGGAAGTATAATAGTATTTTCCAAGCTTTTCAGATAGAGGTAACCTTGGGAATACTACAAGGTATTTGGGCCAAGGTATTTGGGCATTATAACAATACTAGGAGAGTATTTCTATACCACAAAAGGGGGTATTATATACGAAACAACTAGGCTAGGGGTAGGCTCGAGGGCCTCTCAAAGGGGAGGGTGGTGGCGGACAACTACACAAGGGGAGAGAGTATTTGAGACTTAGAAAGATTGCTCAAGTTTGGATGAAGAAAGTCTTCAACTTAGAGGGGTATTTATAGGTCAAGCAATGGCCAACCAATGGCCAAGATCAAGCCAAGTGCCATGCAAGTGTAGGGCTAGGATTTAACCATGTGTACCTTATCCATCTACCACACCAACTTGCACAAAATATCCTACCTAACCAAAGCCACCCATTTCGTCCATTATCGCCCACTTCCTTCCAATGTGAGGGTGACACATGTCACCCTCCCGTTGGTCCAAAATGTTTCGTCTCTCGGAAAAATCCGCAAAAATTAGAAATGACATAGCCGGAATTTTCCCTTCGCAAGTCTAGTAAAACGTTTCGTCGAAAAACGATTCTTTTCGGCACTTGTGTACAAATTCGCCACTTTGCCTACTTTAAGGCTCAAACTTTTCTACGTACGTCCTTACGTACATACTCTGGAAATACGGGGTATAACACTTAGCTCCTAGTCCTTACGTTTCAATCCACTCCAAGCAACCCTTAAAAGTTTCTAACCAACTTCTCTTAACACTTCATCCAAAAATATGAAGATCGCCTTAGGGTTTCACTTCGCGACTATCGGATTAACGTAGTATTTCCGGGATTTTTGTGTTGGGATATCCTTAGAACACTACTAGGGACACTTGGTTTAAGCAATGGGATTTATCAACAACAAATGAAGAATTGTTCTTCACACTAGGGGGGGGGGGTGCCGAGAGCACAACAAGGAAGGGAGTATAGTTCTTGAAAATTTCTAAGTGATGAAGTCTTCAACCCCAAGGTATGTATATATAAGACAACCAAGGGCTAGAATTAAAGCAAGCGTGTGGTTGAGATTGGGGACAAATGTGTGTGGGTCCCACAAGCCACTTGTCCAACAAATATCTTAAGCCACTTGGCCTAGCATTCTCGCCCAACATGGGCCACATGGGGGTGACATGTGTCGCCCTCCTATTGGTCCAAAAGATTTCATCTCCTCAAAATCTCAATAATTGGTCAAATATCGAAAACCTTGTGGGCCCCACAAAAACATAAAATTTCCCGGGTGGGCCCCACATGACCAAATCTGGAAATAAAATTCCATAAATCTTATAAACCCTATAAGTCTTAAATACCAAAATTGAGAATTCAATTCCCAATAACAAACATTTTTCCTTCACGTGGTTCGGAATATTTTCCGTAGGAAAAAGAAATCTTTCTTCTTTTTCAAACTTAAGGTCGAATTCTTTTACGTACGTCCTCATATACATACCCTGAAACTACGGGGTGTAACATAAAGGTCGAATCCTTATGGCATAAATTGATTAAAGATAGAATATTTATTGCATATCATGACTTCTTATTGTTGTGATTGTCATATTAATTCTTCATACTGTATCTCATGCATGTTATACTTGAGCATACATAGATGGATCCGAGGGAAAATGTTTCGAATGGAGTAATGCACTTATCTGAGCCTGAATGGCTAGAGACGGGTATTGTGAGCATAGTAATAGATGAGAACCCGAAGGGAAAGTATTTCGGTTGGTATATGGACCTCGCGAGTCTCCCATGGGTCACGATTAATTAATAATCAATCGTGTGTGTACTGGTGATGTAATGTTCTTACATTTCATTGTATTCCATTCGCTTTTCATCTCATTTCATCCATATTTGTGTTTAGTACATGATATGTAGATTAGATTTTATTTCCTTGTCTATGCGGAAATTTTGTCAGACTTGGGAAGTAGATGCTTTAACCTTGGTTTGGATGGATGATTTCCATAATTTAGTATATTATTATTATAATGGTAAACTGATGGCGGTTAGTGTAGATGTAGTAATCAGAAAGCCAACCCTCGTCTCTATTTAAGATAGGTCGGTCGACGATGCTACTTGGTACATATTATTTTTCGTAGTCACGCTACACCTACTGCACCCTTTTGTGTGCAGGTTCAGTTCCTAGTACCAGTGGAGTGCGTGATTACCCTTATCGTTGAGGAGCTCGATTAGACGATTTGAGGTGATCCACTAGAGAGATTTATGGTACATGATTCCCTCTTATCTTTTACTTTTTGTCTATTACATTCGGTCAACTTATGTATTATCGGGATATATTCCCAAACATGTAGTAACTTCTAGTTAATTCTTGTACTTGTGACATCCTGTTTTGTGATTTCCATACTTTTCATATTGAGCTATTATATTGAATCTTATCAAAGACTTAAAAGCTTGTTTATTTTATTATTATTCCGAATTTGTTTTTCCTTTATCAAATTAGGGTAAATGGGTAATGATTAGCTTACCGACTCATGCAAGTTGGTGCCATCACGGCCCTTGATTTTGAGTCATGACAAATGAAATGCAGGAGGTAAGTAGAAAAGAGACATAAAAAAACAATACACAATAAGAAATCAGAAAAGAAAAGGGGATACTGAGCAATTTGATGAAGGATGCAAGTTTGTGAAACTAATTGAAAAGGTAGAGAAAATTAGGGAACCATTAAAAAGGTAGAGAAAATCCCAAGTGGAAGAGTAATAGACCCAAGAATAGCAAAGGAACCGATCATCAAATATCTTAAGAATATACACATGTATCAAGGATGGCTACATTTGTTTCTTGACTCTACACACACGACACATGAAGAGGAGGTTAGATAATTTTATCACTGGCTTTGTCCCTACGGTGGAACAATAGAACGCAATTTGAAAGGAATGAAAATTGAGTTCACCACCAATGACCTAGGAGATATTCTTGATGTGCCATATGTGGGAATTGATCAGCTTGTTCAAGAAATTTCGAATAATATGGACCTAACAGAATGGTGAAGATCTATCAACCAAGTATTCACAAGGAAAGAATAATGGATAACAAGAAATGTGCTTATGGAAGAAATTCCCTCCACACACAAGTTATTGTATGAGTCCGTAAGAACATGTAATATCCCTAAATAAAGAAAGAAAAAGGATGCAAATTTCAGGAATATGATTTAAATGGTATTGATTGAGAGATCCATTGATAAATTTGCCTGTGTTAATGTTCAAACAAATGGAAATGAATGATAGGTATGGAAATTCTATTTTATATAGGTTTCTTCTCACTAAGATATTCGGGTATTTTGAAATCCCGATTGGAAATGGAGCAGTAAGGGAAAACAAAGAGATGATCAACAAACCCATGCTAGAAAAATGTGGTCTCCTTCAAAAGAGTACAATAGAGGAATGTCACCCCAACCTTAGGGGTGGTCGGCACCCGGCGCCTGGATGACCCGAGCGTACACCTGAATATCATCACGTGAACGTATAATCATCTGGGCCAACAAGGCCTCAGAATCTCTAACCAACACCTAGGCCTACATGATAAAAAACTGTACAACACAGGATATGTCTAAAAAGCCTCTAAAAGAGAACATCGACACAATACATAAGTCAAAACATGGCATCCAACATACCCAAGATATTAAAGGAGAATATAAACATGACCCTAACTCGGCAATACTCCAGGAGAAAATGGAGGTTACTAACAAAAGCTGATATTTGAACGTGATCTAAAAAGGTGGATCCACTCCTCGCGTACCTGAACCCGCATGGCATAAAACATAGTGTCCCCAGGCAAAGGGACATCAGTACGAATAATGTAAGGCAGAAATAAAATAAAATATTACATAATCATAAAAGAAAGGGGTACGAGTCAACCAGCACCTCTAAAATGCCGCTGAGGGCCACAACATACATAATGATCATTCTTACCTTATAACATTATTCTATGCCATTATATCCCATCACAAGTCTAACTACTCGACTACCCAACTAATCAATAGTAACTTTTCAGTCGGTCGTAGCTCAGTGGTAAATAAGGACCTGCCCAACCAGTGGTAAATACGATACATAACTGCCCAACCAATCATAGGCCGGTGGTAAATAACGTGTCTACCCAACTAGTTATAAATAACGATACATAACTGTCCAACTGGTGGTAATTGTCCAACCGGTCGCATTCCGATGGTAAATAATGTGTCTACCCAACTAATGAAAAAATTTGATATATAACTACCCAACTGGTGGTAACTCCTCAACCGATCGCAGCCAGGTGGTAAATTATAATACCATATCCATGCCCCCTCTAAGTACTACATCATACATAAAGAGTCATAAGAGACTTTTATGAACTTATATCAATGACGTAATATAGCTAGATTTTTTATTAGCATTTGGGGACTATTATCAACAACATTAACTTTACCTTAAAGCTACAAGAATCATTTTAACATGAATACCTAAATCATATGAGGCCTTAAGTGAGAGTTCTTAATCCATCGTGAATAGAGTCGTTACACTACCAGCTGTTCTTATGGGGATAGCCTGCCATTTTACTCTTACATACGAATGAAGAAGATAATATACTTCATTTATAGCTTTAGTGAAACCAATAAGGAGATACAAGATGTTAATATACACGAGACGTTATAATATGCGGAAAGTATTCCCGATAAAGGACAACCAAGTTCATGAATTACTACAATGGAGAAGAAGACATAGACATTTCAAACTCAACAAAGATGAAGTCGTTTTAAAAGGACATTTCGTTTCATTTTTATTTCTTTAACAAAATCATGCAAAGAGAAGGAGGAAGCCTTAACCTATCTT
This sequence comes from Przewalskia tangutica, assembly GCA_029844215.1. NCBI lineage: Eukaryota > Viridiplantae > Streptophyta > Magnoliopsida > Solanales > Solanaceae > Przewalskia > Przewalskia tangutica. The sequence continues at coordinate 44,737,265 of CM056722.1, read as the reverse complement.
TCGTCGATTTTCTCAACAACCACAATGAATTCACCATGTACAACACCTTAATCTTATATGTCGAGGACAATTCTTTCCCGAGCCTTATTTCACTACGAAGTAACTTTCGATTTGCTTAACATTGAAAAAAGGAATGTTTCTATTTGAATGGAACGAGATATGTTGTTGCTGCTAATTTTAAGGAAATTAGATAAACTAATAAGAGATTTTGGTGCCCTTTGTTATATAAGAAATTCTAGCAACGTTTTGTTGCCTTCCCATGTATGAAAGTGTGTGTATACATAATTTAGGAAAGATAATGAAGAGAATAAACACTAAATGACATGGCATTCCATATGTATTGCTTTGGTAGTGGGAGTTCCCAATTTGTATCACATATGCTTTGATATAAAAATAGATCATTATCCCTTAAATATATACTTTGATATTATAAAAAAAATCATTTGCTTTATTAACAAATCTCTACAGTTCTAATTATACTATCAGTAAATTATTGGTATTTTATGAAATTAATACATAGACTAATATTTCATTAAGATTGAGATATTGATAAAAATTATATCTTGTCAAATTCTAATTTATACAACCTAATAGCAAGAGAATAATTTTTTAGTACTATTAATTCTCAAAATGGGTAAAGATAATTTCCTCTTATGAGAAAATAAAGTTTATTAATACGATTAATAAAATATCATTTATAAATTTTCGCATGACAGATGTTACACGATATTCAGTTGAATATTCACAGATTCTGCAGATTGAAGTTTCCTGCTTGACAGGATATACCACATAAGACTATTTTGAGGAGTTTCAACAATGTATTACTTGCAGGACTGTATTATGTGATTTTCCTGATAGAGGTTGGTACAAATGCAACATTGATGGTGCATGAAGGGTCAATCCTGGCCCAAGTATAGTTGCATTTTATTTAAGGAATGATCATGGTGATCTTGTATATGTACATGGGAGCAAAATTGCAGATTGCAATAGCCTTATTGCTGAGGCTATAGCTTTGAAGAAACTGCACTATACATCACCTAGTTGCAGTTTTGGTGGAAACAGACTCCTTGGCTATGAAGATGTTTCTTGCAGGAAAGGGAAAGGGAGATACCTTGGAGTGTGGTTATGATTGTGAATGAGATCAACAGACTGCAGAGGGGGAATACAATACAAATACAGTACATTTTCAGAGAAGGCAATACAGTAGCAGATTTTTAACTAACCATGTCTTTGATTTTGCAAGTACACAATAGTTTCATTACTTCAAGAATCTACCTAGTATGGCTAGGAAACTGATCAACATTGACAAGACTCAAGTTCCTAGTTTGAGAATTAGATATACCAGAGATATAAGGCAACAGTGACAACCATAATACTAAGCAATATGCAGCAGATGATAAGCCATGTGTACATTAGTGTGAAGTACTGTCTAACTGGTTAGTGTACTTATGGTAGGGTGATATCAGTATGATTTCATACTCATTCCCTACTTGGAGGATGCTAATTTTTTTAGACAGTCTTGAGACTTTCACAGATCATGGCTCAAAGTATAAGTGCTTATTGATACAGTTTTAGTAGCAGATGACATTCAAGAAGCCTACAAACCTAGAATACTGAAGAAAATTCACATACTAGAATCCATAACACATGGTGAGCGTTTGGAGGTATGAAAGATGGCATACAGTCAAGTTTCTAGGATTTCTAGTTTCTCTTATTGTTATAAGATACTATAGTTGCTTTCTGCAATTTTTTCCTTTGCTTTTGTTTTACTAACCATTTGGTTTTATTTTGTACAGAACTCCTTTATTTAAATAAATTCCCACCAATATTGGTGGTTTTATTAAAAAAAATGTTTTTCTCCCCATTAAAGTTTGAAAAAAAGAAAATAAGGTAGGTGGCTTAGTGGGGCTAAAAGCTGAAAGTGAGACACTTTCCCCCCTCTTGATTCGTAATAAGACAAGAAAATGCGTAATTAAAATAGAAACGCATGATGAAGGGACTATTAAGAGGAAAAAAGGAGATGACGCTTATCTTTAAATTTCAATGTGAAAATGATTGTTTCATTAATTTATTATGGTTTTCTAAGATTTGGTCCTACGCTTGTCTGCCAAGAATTTTCTCCTTTTTTTCTTTCTTAAAAATACCCTCCCCCACCCCACCCCCCTTCACATAGAAACTTTTGTTGCACTAATTTGAGTACGTAACGGAGTCGAATATTTAATCGTCATACTTGTATATACAGTACTCAATGCGATATTGTAAATTTATTCATTTAATTTGTGTTGTGCATTGAATTAAATTCGATTAATGAATTTTTTTGTTTTGTATGTCGTACAGTGCACAAAAGTATGAAGAGAAAAAAGATTACATTTTCCTCTTTGGGGAGTCTGTCACACACACTGCCAGTGTAGTTAATTTGGTAGCGAGGTTTGCAGCTCTGCGTCGGTCAGGGGTTTATTCGAGCACACCTGGTGCATTGCGGGTTCCCTTGTCAACAAAAAAAAAGATTACATTTTATTACACTAAAGTATTTGTTAAATGTATATAGCCCATCGGCAGCAGCAGCCCATTATCGTGTGGCATAGATGGTATATATTAATTATGGTAAATATTGTATATTACTCTTGTATATTAATTAGTCTTGTTGTCTTACCATAATTGTATTATTAATCTCCAAATAGAATAGGGATTTAGAAGTAGAATAGGAAAAGGATCTTCCTATTGTAACTTGTATATATATGTCTTTCATCAATAAGAATAATCAAGGGATTAATTCTTTCATGGTATCAAGAGTCTAGGTTATTTTTCTTGCTTCCGCTCCTCTCTTTTCTCAAATACCGTGAGCAATCCTCTTCCCCCCCCCCCCCCCTCGGATTCCCATAAACCGAGACCAATCTTTTTCTTCCAAAAATCATCCCTTAAATTTCCTTCTTCGAATCTTTGTGTTTTATTCACCATGACTCTGATAAAAACACGTTTCATCCTCCCCTCACAGTTTCTAACATCAAGAGCGTTCTTCCTATTGTTCTTGACCTAGAAAACATCTAATATGGGACGTAGGTGGAATTATTCAAGATTCATGCTATGGCACTTCAAGTTCTTCAGCACATCATCCCTCCGCCTACTCCTAAGGAGGGTGATACGGAAACTACAGAGGTTGTGCCCACCAAAGCAGACGATCTAAAATTATGGGTCACGCTTGACACAAAGGTTCTCCAATGGATTTATGCCACAATATCCATGGACCTTTTACAGACGATTATGGAACCCAACTCCACAGCTATGGAGGCTTGGAATCGATTGTGTGATATCTTCCAAAATAACAGTCATTCTCGCATTGTTACCCTTGAACAAGAATTTTCTGAAGTTGCTATGAAAAAATTTCCTAACGTTTCATCTTATTGTAAACGGCTCAAGGACTTGGCGGATCAACTTCGTAACGTAGGTGCTCTGGTTACTAATAGTCGTCTCGTTCTACAAATGATTGCAGGCTTATCTGAGGCCTATAACGGTGTTGCTTCGATCCTTCGTCAAAGTAATCCCCTTCCAGAATTCTATCAAGCCCGCTCCATGATCACATTGGAAGAAGTGGATTTGGCTAAAAAGGCGGCTAGTCCCGTCGTCATGATGAATGCGTCAAATTTCCCCCTTCCGATTCCGCCAACGTGAGCCAAAATCGCAACAACCGTGATGGTAAAAAGGGTCAAAATTGGAAAAATAATGGCAAGAATCGTTGAGGTAGCACCGGCGGCAAAAACCACTGGAATAATGGCAGTGGCGACAGTCAGCAGCATCCGCAAACGTGGGGCCAGCAGTGGGCCCTAATGCAGTGGCAGTGTGTCTCAGTCTCTGCTCGATCCGGCCCGCGACCTACGATTTCTTCATAATCGGCCGCGGTCGGTCCAGCGGCCCGATGCAGAAGCGAGCCCCGATTTTGGCGATTATCGAGTCGAGCTTGGGTTTGAACCGGTTATGGGCGGGAAGCGATGCGAAATACTTGGGCCTCGGCCCCCTCAAGTCCATCACACTGAGGGACCCACACAAACCGACATTGAAGTCGCGATGCACACGCTTGGAATGACTCCACCGGACCCAAATTGGTACATGGACACAAGCGCCACTACGCACATGACATCCGACTAAGGTACTCTCTCGTCTTATTCTAATTTGAGCAGTAATCGTGGTATAATTATTGGTAATGATAGTTCAATTCCAATTAAAGGTTATGGTCATAAAACATTGTCTCCTCCGCATCCACCACTTGTCTTGAAAATACCTTTCATGCCCCAAAACTAATTAAAAATTTGTGTATGTCCGTAAATTCACCACTGATAATTGGGTTTCTATTGATTTTGATCCGTTTGGGTTTTTTGTGAAAGATTTCAAGACGGAGAGTCCTCTTATGAGGTGTGACATTAAGGGAGATCTTTATCCAATCACACCCCGTCTCAGTTTCTCGCGTCAAGACATGCCATCCACTTTTGCAGCTCTTGCTCCTTCCTTGTGGCACGCTCATCCAGGTCATCCGGGGTCATCTATTTTATCTGCTTTAGATAGAAATAAGCTTATTTCCTGTAAGGGTACGCGTAGTACTTCACATTGTCAATCTTGTTCTCTAAGAAAAATTATTAAGTTGCCATTTGTAGCTTCGAATTCTCATACTTCAATGCCATTTGATATTATTCATTACGATTTATGGACATCTCCTGTTCTCAGTTCTATGGGTCATCGAGATTATGTTCTATTCTTGGATGATTATTCTAATTTTTTATGGACGTTTCCAATAACGAAAAAGTCCCAAGTTTTTTCCATTTTCGTAAAATTTAGAGCGTTCATTATAACTCAATTCGAACGGGAAATAAAGAATACTCAATGTGATAATGGCAAAGAGTATGACAATTGGGAGTTTAGGGAGTTTTGTGCTCAAAATGGGATAAATTTTCATTTTTCTTGTCCCTATACGTCTTCACAAAAAATTCATATCATTAATAACATTATCCGCACTTTATTGGTACATTCATTCGTCACTCCGTTGTTTTGGTATCATGCTCTACAAATGTCCACATATCTACTTAATATTCTTTCTTCTAAAGATTTGACATATTCGTCTCCTCTTTATATTTTATATAATAAGACTCATTCGTATTCCCATCTTAGGGTCTTTGGGTGTTTGTGTTATCATCTTTTTCCATCCACCACAATTAATAAATTTTTGGCCTGTTCTACTAATTGTGTGTTTTGGGTTATCCGTCAAATCACCGTGGGTATAAAAGTTTTGATTTGTTAGCAAATTGAATCATTATTAGTCGTCATGTTATTTTTAATGAGTCCCAATTCCCATTTTCTAAAGTAGAAAAAATTGTGTCTAGTTCGTATGATTTTTTGGATGATGATATTCACCCTATATTATCCAGCATTTTTTGGATATATCTAGAAACACATCGTTAGTGCCGCGGACCGTAGGGGAGGCGCAGTGGCGCCCACCATCCAGTCACCAAATTACTTTTCCATAGTTGTCAGCGCTGCGACCCTTAGGGGAGGCGCCGCGGCGCCTACCATCCAGTAACCAAAGTATTTTTCCATCGCCGTCAACGCCGCGGCCCTTCGGGGAGGCGCCACGGCGCCTACCTTCCAGTTGTAACTAGAACGATGGCGCCGCATGTCACGACCCGACCCCGGGCCGCGACTGGTGCCCTACCTGGGCACCCTTCTAATCATACAACATAAAAAAACTGCGGAAGATAAATAACACTTTTTTTTTTTAACCAAGGCCAAGCCGATAAGGCTGCCATAACATAAAAATTACCCGAAAGGTTCTACACTGTTTAACAATGTAAAAACAACTCTAGCCAGTCCAGCCCACAGATGAATACAGACCTCTAAGATTTGAACAAATACAATGACGGGACAAGGCCACGTCGTACCCCTGAATATACATAGCCATGACAACTCCGGAACATTGGAGCCATTTCAAAATGCTGAACCAGGATCCTAAGCTCGCGGATCCACAACTGTGTACCTAAACCTACGGACATGAACCACGGCCGAGAAATCGATTCAAACAGTGCGAATATGGAGCGGAAATAAATCTGATGCAGATCATAATTGTACAAAAGAATGACAGGGGCAAGTATAAAAAGTACATACCAGATCCTGCCGTGTCATTACCACTCATGAACTTAATTTCACATCATTATCTTTTCCATTCCATTAAGAGTTATAGCCAATTCTTACGTACATACTTAGGAGAAATCATTAAGTTCATTACCATATAACTTACTTATCTTTCATAACATAATCTGGCCCTTTATGGAGGGACGCATATACTACCCGGCCTAATCTGGGACGCGATCAAATCACACAAATATCAAATCGTGCCCGTGGAATCCCCCATCACTGTCGACAGTCATAAGTGTAACATATAACCATGTGACGCGCCCGTGGAATCCCACATCACTGCCGACAGCCGTAGGTGTAACATATAACCATGTGACGCGCCTGTGACATCCTACCTCACTGTCGGCGTACACATATACAACACACACACATATATATATATATATAACGTGACCACATGCCCCGGAATCCCTCATCGTATAAGCATGGCCATAACGTGCCCTCGGCATCCCTCATCGTAGGTGCAGGTCTTCATGGGGAGCTAGCCCATGGAGTAATAATATAACATGCCCCCGGAATCCCTCATCGTGGGTACATGTCTTCATGGGGAGCTAGCCCATGGAGTAATAGTCGTACATAGCACGTGGTCGCGTGCCGGAATCCTCATCGTATAAGCGTGGCCATGGGTAATAAAACAAATACGGAATCTAACCCGCCTCGGTCACATGCCCTAATCCCACATCGTATAAGCGTGTCCAAGGATCAATCATAATGGAAGCATACGTGGAATCCCACATCATTGTCGATGCGTCCAAGTAAACTTACAACAAGACAATGACCACTCCAGAGTCACGACAACGTAAACATATAATACTTGCACTCAAAGCTATCACAAGCAAACATAGGCAAGTTCATTAAACCTTTAGACTTCCATTTTTATAAACTCATGGCACTTTCGTTTCACACATAAAAATCCGGGAATTTAACCCAAAGTACTACGTGCTTACATACTTTTCAAAAGACTCTTTTTCATATAAAACCCCAAGATACTAACACCCGTAGTATCAAGGCTTGTTTACATTTTACCTAAGTCACTACACTTTTAGAAATACATTTTTCGGCTTCTAAATCAAGTGACTTCTTTCCTTAAAACTTAAGTAATTGATGCTTTTAAATCCATTTGCCTTTCTTTATTTCAAAACATTTATCATTACTTAGAGTAAACCACTCTTTTAACTTTCGATAAAGCTATTATAACCCACTTCCCATAAAATCGTTATACTAACTTTATACCTTAGGCAAATACATTATTTTTATAACCAAGAGACTTATACTTTCGAAAACCAAGTATCGTATACTTTCAAGTCTCTTATCTTTTAGAATCAAGTTTCGTAGTTCATAGTCTTAACACTTCATAACGTAAACTCTTTAATTTAAGCAACATATGCCTTATATGTGTGAATAGGTTATACTTGTTTATACTGATCTCATTAAAGCAGCCATGATCTAGAAAATGTAATACAATTTTGTCTTATCTTAGCTTCTATGCAGATGGAGAATTCTACTTGTTTTAATATAATTTATCGTCATTACATTTTCCTTTATTAACGCTGCAATGGCTTGTTCGATACTTATTCTCATTCGTGCCGTAAATTAGCCAAGTCAACTTGGCTCCAAATACCTCCTAACGACTCTTACCAACATCCCCCATAAGACTTGGTAAGAACTTAGGATAACTTAGACATAACCCTTACGTAGAGTGAATCAACATACATACTTCTTAACTTCTAAGAGTAGAAGGAAATCATGAAATAATACCACGTGTATATTCCATACATAGAATCATGTCTAAAGAAGGAAGAGGTTCACATACCTCGCGACGATTATCGACAAATAGCAAAATGCTCCGAAGTACTTCAACCTTGATAGCTATTCCATCCTTCAGTAGAATCCGCTATACTTAGTACTTCAACCTAAAATGGCCATAATACGTCCATTAATCTCTAGCTTCGAACGTAGAATATTATAAGTGCAAAGTCACTAAATTCTACGGAAAATCGGACAGCACTTCCTTTGTTTCTACATACTTTGCCACCTTTTTCAAGGCCGAATACAATAACCAAACACGCCACATTTAAGGCCCAACAATTCAGCTAACCAAAGGGGATTACACGCCTTAACGGGACGTGTAAAATTACGCCCACAAATTAATACGAAACTAGTTCCATAATTAAAGCCATTCTCGGCTAACATAAACAACAACTCAAAGTCTTTTCCAATTCTTTTTCAATCCAACCTCTTAGGCCTAACATGTTATATAGTCATAAACAACTTAACAATTAAAATTCCTTCCTTATATAACATGTGACGATTAAACTAATAATCCAATTGAATTGAAATCTCAAGGCTAAACAAACTAGTTTTCGGATTAGGGTTCCAATATCCATAACACTTATCAACTTCATAATATATATATCTCATACTTGCTAATATCCATAGCTACAACAATAAGTAATCTCAATTACTAAAACGACAAGAATTATACCTTTACAAGCCCTTAAAATTTCCAAGATTCAAAGTCGCTCCTTAGCAATTCTTAGCTCCTTTCCCTTACGCTCCAATATGCTATTTGAAGCCTTTAGAAGCTCACAACCAACTTCTCTTCCATTTCCAATCAAAACCTATGAAAATGCCTTATGTTTTCGCCTTGCGACTAACGTGAAAACGCCGTTTTTCCGAAATCTTTCTATTGAGATATCCTTACAATACCCTTAGGGACCTTGGGTTAAAGTCTTGTGAATAATGATCCACATTTGCAAAAAATTTCTCTCAAGAATCACCTTGGCCGAGAGCACTCTCAAGAGGACCTAAAGTTTTCTCAATTTTTCTCTATGTGTTGAGAGCTAAGTCTTGCTACTAGGATGATATATAACACATTGGAGGGTCTAGATTACAACACATGTTAAAATTGGATGAATGGGATCAAGCCAAGTGGCTCTTGACTTAGTCAACAATGTCAAGCTCTACTTGCAAGACTTAGTCTTCTATCATGGTCAATGACCATACTACCCTTGCATAATTTCGTCCAAGAACATGTGGGGGGTGCCACGTGTCGCCCTCCCATTCGTCCATAAAATTCCGTAACCCTCGTGGGTCCCACAAAACGTAAAATTCCTCGGGTGGGCCCCACGTGACCAAATCCGTAAGATTAAATTTCCATAATGATAATACATTCCATAATCCTCAATTAATGCATTTTGAGAATCCAATTCTCCTCAACGAACATTTTTCCTTTCCGACGTTCGGAAGATTTTCCGTCAGAAAAACAATTCTTCCTTTCGTACCCTTTTCAAGTCTTGAGTTCCTTACGTACATTCTCTTAAACATGTCCTGGAGTTACGGGGTGTAACATTCTTCCCCCCTTAGAAACATTCGTCCCCGAATGTTCTTTCGGAGTCCAATCTAATTAGATAGCGACATAGTCTCCTTTTACTTCACCCTTCATATTACATATGCCACCCATGGCCACATAACAATACTTATACTAAGATGTCAACCTTGGCACTCACAAAGCCAACTAGTCTATACTCATAATGACCTCAAAGTCTGTCGTAATCATCTCTACTAGGTCTACTAGGGTCTGACAACTATATAATCACCGGGCAATTCTCGTATACCCGCTCAGCTACCACCCCAAACACTCACGGGTGTAGTTAACTCGAAAGGTTCTTATGGATTCAGGCTCTATTCCTTTACACTTGGTTGCTATCTTTCTTACTGGTCGTACCCTTTCCGTACTTCCAACTCATACTAGCATACATACATAACCCCCATACCGATTCTGGCCCCCAATCTTTGGAGTTTACTAAATCGAACAATATAAGGCCATTTCCGGCTCTAAAGACCTGGTTCCGGTGGAACGCGTCCACGAACCCGTAAAACAATTAACCAGACTTGGGCCTTGCACCCTCGTGACCCTGTCACGTAGAAGAACTACTACCAACTGATCTCACTCCACTTCAGGCTATGGGGCGACCCGCAATAGGTCCTCACCCCGTCCCACCATCGCACTTAACTCTTATTCTTGGTCTATAATAAATCTTCTTACCCGAGAAGACCTTGTACATCCAAGGTCTCAGCGGTCATCAATATTCTTAGGCTCACAATTTCCATGCTCCAAGCCTACCTTACCAGTCCCCCCGTAAACGGGTACAAAAAAACTTCTCATAATACCATAATCGTGTCGTCTTGATCACAACAACCATTACTTACTCTATACGGACCTCATCCGTACAATTCTCTTAAGCCTACCACGTAGCTTAATATATTAACATGGTATTCCATTAAGTTTCTTAACATGACTTCTTAAGGGTTCAACGCCTGTCGAACCTCATCATTTCCCAATTATCTCAAAATAAAACACAAGACCTTGGCGAGAATTCATTAACTGTTCCATACCTCTCCGGTATCTAGTTAGTCTTTACCAATTCCTGGTAATCTAAAATCATTCTAGGCAACACGCGTCTGACCCTCATACATAACTCCGTATAGATGTATGTCACAATACCAACTATATTATAATCTTTACCAACCTGGATACGCAATCCACATAGTCCTTCGGGTCATCACGCCTTTCTCGTGAATGTAATCAACATAACTCGTTAGGGAGAGCGACCCTAACAACACATTTCTATCGCACGATCTCGAGTGAGAAGAATGAAACCAATCCTAAATGTCCTGCGGCCTCACGATTATAGATGTGGTGCACAACACACCGATAATCAAGACTCTACTAGACACGCGTAAACACTTTCCGAGGACTAAGCGCTCACGATACCACTTTTGTCACGACCGACCAGTCGCGGCGGTGCCTCTGGGGCACCCTTCTAATCATACAACATAAAAAAACTGCGGAAGATAAATAACACTCTTTTTTTTTAACCAAGGCCAAGCCGATAAGGCTGCCATACCATAAAAATTACCCGAAAGGGTCTACACTGTTTGACAATGTAAAAACAACTCTAGCCAGTCCAGCCCACAGATGAATACAAACCTCTATGATTTGAACAAATACAATGACGGGACAAGGCCCCGCCGTACCCCTGAATATACATAGCCATGACAACTCCGGAACATTGGAGCCATCTCAAAATGCTGAACCAGGATCCTAAGCTCGCGGATCCACAATCGTACCTAAACTGCGGCGTGACGCGGCCGAAGAAGTCGATACAACAGTGCCGAATATGAAACGGAAATAAAGTATGCGATGCAGATCATAAGCGTACAAAAGAATGACGAGCAAGTATAAAAGTACATACGGATCTGCCGTGTCATTACCACTCATGAACTTAATTTCACATCATTATCTTTTCCATTCCATTAAGAGTTATAGCCAATTCTTACGTACATACTTAGGAGAAATCATTAAGTTCATTACCATACAACTTACTTATCTTTCATAACATAATCCGACCCTTTATGGAGGGACGCATATACTACCCGGCCCAATCTGGGACGCGATCAAATCACACAAATATCAAAGCGTGCCCGTGGAATCCCCCATCACTGCCGACAGTCATAAGTGTAACATATAACCATGTGACACGCCCGTGGCATCCTACTTCACTGTCGGCATACACATACACAATACATATATATCTCACGCGTGGAATCCCACATCACTGCGACGGTAGTAGGTGTAACATATAACCATGTGACGCGCGTGGCATCTACCTCATGTCGTACACATATACATACAACACGTATATATATATATATATATATATATAACGTGGTCGCATGCCCGGAATCCTCATCGTATAAGCATGGCCATAACGTGCCCTCGGCGTCCTCATCGTGAGTGCAGTCTTCATGGGGAGCTAGCCCATGGAGTAATAATATAAAATGCCCCCGGAATCCCTCATCGTGGGTACATGTCTTCATGGGGAGCTAGCCCATGGAGTAATAGTCGTACATAGCATGGTCGCATGCCCCGGAATCCCTCATCGTATAAGCATGGCCATGGGTAATAAAACAAATCCGGGAATCTAACCCGCCTCCGTCACATGCCGGAATCCACATCGTTTAAGCGTGTCCAAGGATCAATCATAATGGAAGCATGCGTGGAATCCCACATCACGTCGATGCGTCTAAGTAAACTTACAACAAGACGATCGTCCCTCCAGAGAGTCACGACAACGTAAACATATAATACTTGCACCCAAAGCTATCACAAGCAAACATAGGCAAGTTCATTAAACCTTTAGACTTCCATTTTATAAACTCATGGCACTTTCGTTTCACACATAAAAATCCGGGAATTTAACCCAAAGTACTACGTGCTTACATACTTTTCAAAAGACTCTTTTTCATATAAAACCGCAAGATACTAACACCCGTAGTATCAAGGCTTGTTTACATTTTACCTAAGTCACTACACTTTTAGACATACATTTTTAAACCTAAATCAAGTGACTTCTTTCCTTAAAACTTAAGCAATTGATGCTTTTAAATCCATTTGCCTTTCTTTATTTCAAAACATTTATCATTACTTAGAGTAAACCACTCTTTTAACTTTTCATAAAGCTATTATAACCCACTTCCCATAAAGTCGTTATACTAACTTTATACCTTAGGCAAATACATTATTTTTATAACCAAGAGACTTATACTTTCGAAAACCAAGTATCGTATACTTTCAAGTCTCTTATCTTTTAGAATCAAGTTTCGTAGTTCATAGTCTTAACACTTCATAACGTAAACTCTTTAATTTAAGCAACATATGCCTTATATGTGTGAATAGGTTATACTTGTTTATACTGATCTCATTAAAGCAGCCATGATCTAGAAAATGTAATACAATTTTTTCTTATCTTAGCTTCTATGCAGATGGAGAATTCTACTTGTTTTAATATAATTTATCGTCATTACATTTTCCTTTATTAACGCTGCAATGGCTTGTTCGATACTTATTCTCATTCGTGCCGTAAATTAGCCAAGTCAACTTGGCTCCAAATACCTCCTAACGACTCTTACCAACATCCCCCATAAGACTTGGTAAGAACTTAGGATAACTTAGACATAACCCTTACGTAGAGTGAATCAACATACATACTTCTTAACTTCTAAGAGTATAAGGAAATCATGAAATAATACCACGTGTATATTCCATACATAGAATCATGTCTAAAGAAGGAAGAGGTTCACATACCTCGCGACGATTATCGACAAATAGCAAAATGCTCCGAAGTACTTCAACCTTGATAGCTATTCCATCCTTCAGTAGAATCCGCTATACTTAGTACTTCAACCTAAAATGACCATAATATATCCATTAATCTCTAGCTTCGAACGTAGAATATTCTAAGTGCAAAGTCACTAAATTCTACGGAAAATCGGACAACACTTCCATTGTTTCTACATACTTTGTCACCTTTTTCAAGGCCGAATACAATAACCAAACACGCCACATTTAAGGCCCAACAATTCAGCTAACCAAAGGGGATTACACGCCTTAACAGGACGTGTAAAATTCTGCCCCACAAATTAATACGAAACTAGTTCCATAATTAAAGCCATTCTCGGCTAACATAAACAACAACTCAAAGTCTTTTCCAATTCTTTTTCAATCCAACCTCTTAGGCCTAACATGTTATATAGTCATAAACAACTTAACAATTAAAATTCCTTCCTTATATAACATGTGACGATTAAACTAATAATCCAATTGAATTGAAATCTCAAGGCTAAACATACTAGTTTTCGGATTAGGGTTCCAATATCCATAACACTTATCAACTTCATAATATATATATCACATACTTGCTAATATACATAGCTACAACATTAACTAATCTCAATTACTAAAACGACAAGAATTATACCTTTACAAGCCCTTAAAATTTCCAAGATTCAAAGTCGTTCCTTAGCAATTCTTAGCTCCTTTCCCTTACGCTCCAATCCGCTATTTGAATCCTTTAGAAGCTCACAACCAACTTCTCTTCCATTTCCAATCAAAACCTATGAAAATGCCTTATGTTTTCGCCTTGCGACTAACGTTAAAACGTCGTTTTTCTGAAATCTTTCTATTGAGATATCCTTACAATACCCTTAGGGACCTTGGGTTAAAGTCTTGTGAATAATGATCCACATTTGCAAAAATTTTCTCTCAAGAATCACCTTGGCCGAGAGCACTCTCAAGAGGACCTAAAGTTTTCTCAATTTTTCTCTAAGTGTTGAGAGCTAAGTATTGCTACTAGGATGATATATAACACATTGGAGGGTCTAGATTACAACACATGTTAAAATTGGATGAATGGTATCAAGCCAAGTGGCTCTTGACTTAGTCAACAATGTCAAGCTCTACTTGCAAGACTTAGTCTTCTATCATGGTCAATGACCATACTACCCTTGCATAATTTCGTCCAAGAACATGTGGGGGGGGTGCCACGTGTCGCCCTCCCATTCGTCCATAAAATTCCGTAACCCTCGTGGGTCCCACAAAACGTAAAATTCCTCGGGTGGGCCCCACGTGACCAAATCCGTAAGATTAAATTTCCATAATGATAATACATTCCATAATCCTCAATTAATGCATTTTGAGAATCCAATTCTCCTCAACGAATATTTTTCCTTTCCGACGTTCGGAAGATTTTCCGTCAGAAAAACAATTCTTCCTTTCGTACCATTTTCAAGTCTTGAGTTCCTTACGTACATTCTCTTAAACCTGTCCTGGAGTTACGGGGTGTAACATTCTTCCCCCCTTAAAAATATTCGTCCCCGAATGTTCTTTCGGAGTCCAATCTAATTAGATAGCGACATAGTCTCCTTTTACTGCACTCTTCATATTACATATGCCACCCATGGCCACATAACAATACTTATACTAAGATGTCAACCTTGGCACTCACAAAGCCAACTAGTCTATACTCATAATGACCTCAAAGTCTGTCATAATCATCTCTACTAGGTCTACTAGGGTCTGACGACTATATAATCACCGGGCAATTCTCGTATACCCGCTCAGCTACCACCCCAAACACTCATGGGTGTAGTTAACTCGAAAGGTTCTTATGGATTCAGGCTCTATTCCTTTACACTTGGTTGTTATCTTTCTTACTGGTCGTACCCTTTCCGTACTTCCAACTCATACTAGCATATATACATAACCCCCATACCGATTCTGGCCCCCAATCTTTGGAGTTTACTAAATCGAACAATATAAGGCCATTTCCGGCTCTCAAGACCTGGTTCCGGTGGAACGCGTCCACGAACCCGTAAAACAATTAACCAGACTTGGGCCTTGCACCCTCGTGACCCTGTCACGTAGAAAAACTACTACCAACTGATCCCACTCCACTTCAGGCTATGGGGCGACCCGCAATAGGTCCTCACCCCGTCCCACCGTAGCACTTAACTCTTATTCTTGGTCTATAATAAATCTTTCTACCTGAGAAGACCTTGTACATCCAAGGTCTCAGCGGTCATCAATATTCTTAGGCTCGCAATTTCCATGCTCCAAGCCCGTGACTGGTGCCTTACCCCGGGCACCCTAGTGATACAACATCAGAGAAAATCAGCGGAAATAAAAACTTAAACATGAAACAAGAGATATGATAATAAAACAGGCCAACCAAACGGTTACCTTCAGTATATATAACTAAAAACTTGAGCAGTTACATCCTTACAAACCACGCCCACAACAGTACTACACTCTAAGAGTTTTTATACAACTTGACGGAGACGGGGCCCCGCCATACCACAGAATGTACAAGCACCTCTGATGCGGACTATACCAAAAGATAAGCCTCGGAGAAAGCGGAGCTTCCCAATACGCTGTTGCGTGATCCAATGGCGAGGATCAACAATCGTGTACCTCTACTGCGGCATGAACGCCGCCCCGGGAGGTCGATAACAGTACCAAGTATGTGGCGAAAATCGTAAATGAAATCATAGTAGTCTATATAAAGCGGGAGACATGTATGATAACCAAACTACGATCCACAATAAATAAGCGATCACGTAAGTCGTGACTCACGCCTCAAAGTCATCACTCAAATATAACTATGGGTCTCACGCCTCAACATCGGTCATGCGTGGAATACCTTCATCACTGCCGTGATCATGATATAATAACATCAAGGTACACATAAACACGAGGTCCCCACGAGTCATAAAACCGTGCGGGCAAGTCTGAGGCTAACTACTAGATACCAAAGCGCATCATCAATGGCCAAGGCAAGTACGGCTAACTACGGATACCAAATCCGTACTAACAATACTATACAACCAAACCACGAAGGCGTCACGGGCAAGTACGAAAGCCAACTACGGATACCAAAGCGTGTCACGTGGCGATCGGGGCAATACGAGGCTAACTACGGATACGGTCAGTATCACGAGACTTCGCCCACGGCGATCACGGGGCAATCTGGCCAACTACCGGATACCAAAGCCGTGTCACGTGGCGGCCGGGGCAATCTGAGGGCTAACTACGGATACCAAGGCGTATCACGAGACTTCGCCACTAAACCGAGCGGGCCAAGTCGAAGGCTAACTACCGAGTACAGCCGAATCGGCCATGAGGCGGGGCAAGTCACGAAGCCAACCACGGATACCAAGGCGAATCGGTAAAACCTCATGGAGAGCTAGTCCATGGAATAACGCTATCAACGAGGCGCGCGTGGAATCCTCCGTCGCTGCAGACGCGTCAAGTAAAATCATAACAAATCAGCCGGCCCTCCATTGAGAGACGCGGTGGTATAGAAATACAATACTTGCATAACAAGGCTATCACACACAAACATAGGCAAGTTACACACAACTCACGGTACTTTCATTTTATGCCAAGTCCAGGTTTTAACTCCAAAGTACTACGTACGTTAAATTCTTTTTAAAAGATTTATTCCATTTACAAAGGTCACCCGATACCCGTAGTATTAAAATAGAGTGACTAACTTTTAAAGTAGACCAAAACAACTTCCATACTTTCCTTTTTAAAAACAAGTAACAACATTCTTTCCCAAAGTTCAAGTTTGCCTAATTTCAATTATTCACGTCTCTTATTTTCGAAAGATTTCATAGTTCATAGTTTTAATCACTTAATAACATAATCCCTTTTTAAAACAATTTGAGTAACATATGCCTTAAGTGTGAGTAGGTTTTTCTTGTTTATAACAATCTTATTAAAGCAGCCATGATCTAGAAAATGTAATATCATTTTGTCTTATCTTAGCTTCTATGCAGATGGAGGTTTCTACTGGTTTCAATAATAAATAATTAGTCAATACATTTTCCTTTATTAACGTTGCAGTGGTTTGTTCGATACTTGTTCTCATTTCCGAAATCCATATAACATTATCCCTTTTATCATCCTTAAGTCGTTATACCTAACTTCCCATAAAGCTAGTATAACTCTTAAGCTTTTAAAAACCAAGTATTACCCTTCTTTCAAAAATGATTCATAATTCTTTTGAAATACTTCAAGATCCTTATTATTCACATCAAGTCAGTTATAAGTCAAGTCATTTATCTTTTTAAAAACCACAAACCATTTTCTTACCTACATAAAGTTGTTATAACAAACTTCCCATAAAGCCATTATAACACTTTATGTTTTAAACCAACCAAATTCATTTAACACATGTACGTCTACCGTACTACATAGTTCACAACATATCATGCTAGAAAAGATAGGAAGAGGTTCACATACCTCGCGACGATTATCGACAATAAGCAAAACGCTCCACAGTACTGTAACCCTTCTAGCCTTTTCCACTCCTCAAGTAGAATACACTACTCGTAGTACTGCAACCTATAAAGGCCACAAAATGCCTATCAACTCCTAGATCTCTTCGTAGAACGAAAAATTCGCGAAGACCCACGTAACCACATAAATCTCTCCTCTCTACTCGGGCGTTACCGGGCCAACAATTCCCAGGGGTTACACGTCTAACCTGACGGGTTGATTCTACTTCACGGTCATACTACAAGTCTCAGTAAATCTGGACGATGTAATTCTGATTCGATTCTCCTCTTTGATATCCTTCTATGTAATTACAGTTCAATTCTCTTCTTTAATATTCATTCTATATATAGTATACTCAACTATATATTACTACAACATGTAATTTCCAATATAATAGGGGGACAAGTTTATTTACCTCGATAAGCCCAAAATTATCCAAGGTATAAGTCGATCCTGAGCAAGGTTTAGCTCCTATTCCGTACGCTCCAATACGCTCCAAGAAACCCTTAGAAGTTTCTACACAACTTCTACTTAGTACTTTAACCAACTTATGAAGATTTTTCCTAGGGTTTCGTTTTTGTGACTTAAGGGAATATAGTAGTATTTCCGGGCTCTACGTATAGAGGTAACTTTGGAAAGTACTACAAGGTATTGGGATAAAGTTTTTGGGAATAGTAACAATACTTGGAGAGTATTTTTCTACCAAGGGGGGGGGGGGTATTTACGAGAACAACTAGGTAGGGGGGGTTTCGGCCGAGGCCTTCTCAAGGGGGGGAGGGGTGATTTGGACGAGAGCTTTAAGAGGGAGGGAGAGGGATTTCAAGACTTGGAAATTGCTCAAGTGTGGATGAAATAAGTCTTCAACTAAGGGGGTATTTATAGGGCCTTCAATGGCCAAGATTCAAGCAAGTGTGTGGATGAGATTTGGACAAGTGTTGTGTGGGTCCCACCTTATCTATCTACCCACAAAAATATCTAGCAACATTGACCAAATGTTTTAGGCAATTTCCATGGCAAAAACGTGCCAACTACTCCCTCCAAAACCGTCCACTTTATGCCACCTAAGGGTGACACATGTCGCCCTCCTATTGGTCCAAAATACTTTATCTCTCGGAAAAATCCGCAAAAAATAAAAATGTTGCAACCGTAATTTTCCCTTCGCAAAGTCCGGAAAACGTTTCGTCGGAAAACAATTCTTTTTGCTAGTTGTGAACAAATTTCGTCCCTTTGCCTACTTAAGGCTTAAACTTTTGTACGTACGCCCTCATGTACATACTCTGGAAATACGGGGCATAACAATTCAGGCTCTATTCCTTTACACTTGGTTGCTATCTTTCTTACTGGTCGTACCCTTTCCGTACTTCCAACTCATACTAGCATACATACATAACCCCCATACCGATTCTGGCCCCCAATCTTTGGATTTTACTAAATCGAACAATATAAGGCCATTTCCGGCTCTCAAGACCTGGTTCCAATGGAACGCGTCCACGAACCCGTAAAACAATTAACCAGACTTGGGCCTTGCACGCCGTGACCTGCCACGTGAAAAACTACTACCAACTGATCCCACTCCACTTGGGCTATGGGCGACCCGCATAGGTCCTCACGTCCACCGTCGCACTTAACTCTTATTCTTGGTCTATAATAAATCTTTCTACCCGAGAAGACCTTATGCATCAAGGTATCAGTGATCATCAATATTCTTAGGCTCGCAATTTCCATGCTCCAAGCCTACCTTACGATCCGTAAACGGGTACAAAAACTTCTCATAATACCATAATCGTGTTGTCTTGATCACAACAACCATTACTTACTCTATCGGACCTCATCCGCACAATTCTCTTAAGCCTACCACGTAGCTTAATATATTAACATGGTATTCCATTAAGTTTCTTAACATGACTTCTTAAGGGTTCACCGCCTGTCGCATGACTCATCCTTTCCCAATTATCTCAAAATAAAACACAAGACCTTGGCGAGAATTCATTAATCGCTCCATACCTCCTCCGTTATCTAGTTAGTCTTTACCAATTCTGGTAATCTAAAATCATTCTAGGCAACATGTCGACCTCATACATAACTCCGTATAGATGTATGTCACAATACCAACTATACTATAATCTTTACCAACCGGATACGCAATCCACATAGTCCTTTCTCGTCACTGCCTTTCTCAGAATTGCAATCAACATAACTCGTTGTGAGAGACGACCTAACAACACAGCCTCTATCGCACGATCTCGAGTGAGAAGAATGGAAACCAATCCTAAATGTCCTGCAGCCTCACGATTATAGATGTGGTGCACAACACACCGATAATCAAGACTCTACTAGACACGGTCGTAGACACTTTTCGAGGACTAATCGCTCGATACCACTTTTGTCACGACCACCGGGCGCGGTGCCCTACCCGCACCCTTCTAATCATACAACATAAAAACTACGGAAGATAAATAACACTCTTTTTATAACCAAGCGCTGCCGATAAGGTCGCCATAACATAAAAATTACCCAAAGTGGTCTACACTGTTTAACAATGTAAAAACAACTCTAGCTACCCAAATTACGATGAATACGCACTCTAAGATTTGAACAAATACAATGACGGGACAAGGCCCCGCCGTACTTCGAATATACATAGCCATGACAACTCCGAACATCGAGCCATCTCAAAATCTTGAACCAGATCCTAAGCTCGCGGATCCACAACTATGTACCTAAACTCGCGACATTTAACGCACTTCGGCGGGGTCAAGCATAACAAAGTACCGAATATGGAACGGAAATAAAGTACAAGAAATGATCATAATCGCATAAAAGAATGACAGGGCAAGTATAAAAGTACATACCGATCTCGCCGTGTCATTACCACTCATGAACTTAATTTCACATCATTATCTTTTCCATTCCATTAAGAGTTATAGCCAATTCTTACGTATATACTTAGGAGAAATCATTAAGTTCATTACCATATAACTTACTTATTTTTCATAACATAATCCGACCTTTATGGAGGACGATATACTACCCGACCAACTGGGACGCGATCAAATCACACAAATATCAAAGCGCGTGCGTGGAATCCCCATCATCGCCGACAATCATAAGTGTAACATATAACCACGTGACGCGCCTGTGGCATCCTACCTCACCGCCGGCATACATACACAATAAATATATATATCTCCCGCCCGTGGAATCCCACATCATCGCCGACAGTAGGTGTAACATATAACCATGTGACGCTTTGTGGCATCCTACCTCACCGCCGACGCATTACATATACAACACATATATATATATATATATATATATATAACGTGGCCGCATGCCCCGGAATCCCTCATCAGATAAGCATGGCCATAACGTGCCCTCGACATCCTCATCGTAGGTGCAGTCTTCACCGGAGCTAGCCCATGGAGTAATAATATAACATGCCCCTAATCCTCATCGCTGGTACATGTCTTCACGGGAGCTAGCCCATGGAGTAATAGTCGTACAAAGACGGTCGCATGCCCTAATCCTCATCGTATAAGCGTGACCATGGGTAATAAAACAACCGAATCTAACCCGCCTCCCGGTCACATGCCCTAATCCCACATCGTATAAGCGTGTCCGGATCAATCATAATGGAAGCATACCTGGAATCCCACATCACCGCTTGCGCCCAAGTAAACTTACAACAAGACAGCCGGCCCTCCAACTGAGAGTCACGACAACGTAAACATATAATACTCGCACTCAAAGCTATCACAAGCAAACATAGGCAAGTTCATTAAACCTTTAGACTTCCATTTTTATAAACTCATGGCACTTTCGTTTCACACATAAAAATCCGGGAGTTTAACCCAAAGTACTACGTGCTTACATACTTTTCAAAAGACTCTTTTTTCATATAAAACCCCAAGATACTAACACCCGTAGTATCAAGGCTTGTTTACATTTTACCTAAGTCAGTACACTTTTAGAAATACATTTTTCGGCTTCTAAATCAAGTGACTTCTTTCCTTAAAACTTAAGCAATTGATGCTTTTAAATCCATTTGCCTTTCTTTATTTCAAAACATTTATCATTACTTAGAGTAAACCACTCTTTTAACTTTCCATAAAGCTATTATAACCCACTTCCCATAAAGTCGTTGTACTAACTTTATACCTTAGGCAAATACATTATTTTTATAACCAAGAGACTCATACTTTCGAAAACCAAGTATCGTATACTTTCAAGTCTCTTATCTTTTAGAATCAAGTTTCGTAGTTCATAGTCTTAACACTTCATAACGTAAACTCTTTAATTTAAGCAACATATGCCTTATATGTGTGAATAGGTTATACTTGTTTATACTGATCTCATTAAAGCAGCCATGATCTAGAAAATGTAATACAATTTTGTCTTATCTTAGCTTCTATGCAGATGGAGAATTCTACTTGTTTTAATATAATTTATCGTCATTACATTTTCCTTTATTAACGCTGCAATGGCTTGTTCGATACTTATTCTCATTCGTGCCGTAAATTAGCCAAGTCAACTTGGCTCCAAATACCTCCTAACGACTCTTACCAACATCCCCCAAAAGACTTGGTAAGAACTTAGGATAACTTAGACATAACCCTTACGTATAGTGAATCAACATACATACTTCTTAACTTCTAAGAGTAGAAGGAAATCATGAAATAATACCACGTGTATATTCCATACATAGAATCATGTCTAAAGAAGGAAGAGGTTCACATACCTCGCGACGATTATCGACAAATAGCAAAATGCTCCGAAGTACTTCAACCTTGATAGCTATTCCATCCTTCAGTAGAATCTGCTATACTTAGTATTTCAACCTAAAATGGCCATAATACGTCCATTAATCTCTAGCTTCGAACGTAAAATATTCTAAGTGCAAAGTCACTAAATTCTACGGAAAATCGGACAGCACTTCCTTTGTTTCTACATACTTTGCCACCTTTTTAAGGCCGAATACAATAACCAAACACGCCATATTTAAGGCCCAACAATTCAGCTAACCAAAGGGGATTACACGCCTTAACAGGACGTGTAAAATTCTGCCCCACAAATTAATACGAAACTAGTTCCATAATTAAAGCCATTCTCGGCTAACATAAACAACAACTCAAAGTCTTTTCCAATTCTTTTTCAATCCAACCTCTTAGGCCTAACATGTTATATAGTCATAAACAACTTAACAATTAAAATTCCTTCCTTATATAACATGTGACGATTAAACTAATAATTCAATTGAATTGAAATCTCAAGGCTAAACATACTAGTTTTCGGATTAGGGTTCCAATATCCATAACACTTATCAACTTCATAATATATATATCTCATACTTGCTAATATCCATAGCTACAACAATAAGTAATCTCAATTACTAAAACGACAAGAATTATACCTTTACAAGCCCTTAAAATTTCCAAGATTCAAAGTCGCTCCTTAGCAATTCTTAGCTCCTTTCCCTTACGCTCCAATCCGCTATTTGAAGCCTTTAGAAGCTCACAACCAACTTCTCTTCCATTTCCAATCAAAACCTATGAAAATGCCTTATGTTTTCGCCTTGCGACTAACGTTAAAACGCCGTTTTTCCGAAATCTTTCTATTGATATATCCTTACAATACCCTTATGGACCTTGGGTTAAAGTCTTATGAATAATGATCCACATTTGCAAAAATTTTCTCTCAAGAATCACCTTGGCCGAGAGCACTCTCAAGAGGACCTAAAGTTTTCTCAATTTTTCTCTAAGTGTTGAGAGCTAAGTCTTGCTACTAGGATGATATATAACACATTGGAGGGTCTATATTACAACACATGTTAAAATTGGATGAATGGGATCAAGCCAAGTGGCTCTTGACTTAGTCAACAATGTTAAGCTCTACTTGCAAGACTTAGTCTTCTATCATGGTCAATGACCATACTACCCTTGCATAATTTCGTCCAAGAACATGTGTGGGGGGGGGGGGTGCCACGTGTCGCCCTCCCATTCGTCCATAAAATTCCGTAACCCTCGTGGGTCCCACAAAACGTAAAATTCCTCGGGTGGGCCCCACGTGACCAAATCCGTAAGATTAAATTTCCATAATGATAATACATTCCATAATCCTCAATTAATGCATTTTGAGAATCCAATTCTCCTCAACGAACATTTTTCCTTTCCGACGTTCGGAAGATTTTCCGTCTGAAAAACAATTCTTCCTTTCGTACCCTTTTTAAGTCTTGAGTTCCTTACGTACATTCTCTTAAACATGTCCTGGAGTTACGGGGTGTAACACCGCAGTCCTGGATCTAGGCGTCGTGGCACCTCCGACGGCCAGACACCACCACTGCCTGCTGAAAATTCTCAAAATTCACCCAATCCAACCCCGAGTTATGGTCCATTCACCCGCAATCAATGAGGTATTTTTAAATCAAAAAGACATTTTAATTTAAATTCTAATTTTTTTAAATCACCCTTATCCGTAATCTTGTGTCTGCCTTAAATGACCCTAATTGAAATTTTTCATGACCGATGAATATAATGCTCTTATTGATAATAATATGTGGGAGTTGGTATCTCGTCCATCTAGTGTTAATATTATTCGGTCTATGTGAATTTTTTCTTATAAGAATAATTCTGACGGTCCTTTTGCAAGACATAAGACTCGACTTGTAGGTGATGGTAAGAGTCAGCAGACTGGTGTAGATTGTGGTGAGACATTCAGCCCGGTGGTCAAGTCGGCTACCATTTGCACTGTGCTCAGCTTGACCCTGTCAAAATCATGGCCCATTCATCAGCTAGACGTGAAGAATGCATTCCTACATGGTGATCTCAAAGAGACAGTCTATATGCATCATCCCTTGGGGTTTATAGATACTAGATATCCTCATCATGTATGTTTATTAAAGAAGTTCTTGTATTGCCTTAAGCAGTCTCCACGGGCTTGGTATAAGAGGTTTGCTGACTATGTTTCGACCATTGGGTTCTCTCACAGCAGGTCTGATAATTCATTATTCATTTATCATCGGGGTTCTTTCATGGCTTATATACTGTTATATGTGGATGATATTATATTGACTGCCTCTTCTAATGCTTTGCGAAAGTCTATTATGACAATGCTCAATTTTGAGTTTTCCAAGAAAGACTTGGGGCCATTGAGTTATTTTTTGGGGATTGATGTCACTCGTCATACAAGGGGTCTATTCTTATCACAGAGGAAGTATGCAATAGAGATCATTGAGAGGGTTGGGATGTCATCCTGTAAGTCCACTTCTACTACAGTGGATACTAAACCTAAGTTGGGTGCTGCAACTGGCTCTCCCTATGAGGATCTGACCCGCTATCGTAGCCTTGCAAGCGCCCTTCAATAACTTACGTTCACGCGACCTGATATTACATATGTCATACATCATATGTGTTTGTTTATGCATGATCCCATGATTGAACATATGAATGCGTTCAAACGCATTCTTAGGTACATTCAGGGAATACTTGATTATGGCTTGCATTTGTATCATTCATCCACGTCTACACTTGTCTCCTATACAGATGTTGATTGGGGAGGTTGTCCTGACACCAGGCGGTCTACATCTGGCTATTGTATGTGTTATACCCCGTAGTTCCAGAGTATGTATGTGAGAACGTACGTACGAATGTTTAGCCCTAATTAGGTTAAGGATAAAAATTTTGAGTTTCCAACGGATAATATTCCGAACCTTGTGATGAAAATTTTACGTTTTGCAGGGTCCACAAGGGTTTCAATATTTTAACTAATTATGGATTTTCCGAGAGATGAAATATTTTGGACCAATAGGAGCGCGACATGTGTCACCCCTAGGTGGGCCATGTTGGACGATTTTAAGAGGACAAGTGGCCAAGTCTTGCAAGATATTTGTTGGGCAAGTGGACAAGAGGGACCCACACACACACATGTCCCCAATCTACACCATACACATGCTTCAATCCTAGCCATTGGTTGTCTTATATATACACCTCTAGTTGATGAAATCTTCCACACTTAGAATTATTTCAAGACTTGAAAATATCCTCCCTCTCCCTTCATGTTGCTCTCGTCCAAGCCTTGATTTCTTGAGCAAGTGTTGTCCAATAATTCTTAAACTTCTAAGTGTTCTTCCTTGATGTGTTAGGAAGATTAGTAACCAAGAGTTAGACAAGATTTCACACCCCTAGCCTCAAAACACTCCCTTGGCCGAGAGTTGTGAGGATTGAAACCTAAGTGTTCTTCACTTTTTGGAGTTGATTCTTGAAGAGAAGTTGGTTAGGAGCTTCTAAGGGTGACTTGTGGCGGATTGGAACGTTAGGATTTGGATCTAAACTTGCTTAGGAGCGACTTTAAGTTCTTGGATATTTTTGGGCTCTTTGAGGTAATGAACCTTGTCCTCTTTGTGAAGTTGAATATTATATATATTGGAAGTATATTATGGAGTATGAGATATGTGGAGTAAGTTTTGGAAAGATTTGGATCTTGTTAACTTGTTTAAATGGAGAATTGGCATGTTAGTCATTTAAAATGGTAAAAACGTATCCATTACTTGCTAAGAAGTTAATAACAAAGTAACTATAACTTATATAAAGATTGGAATATAAGTTGGAAGATTAATGAAGTAATTCCGGCATGCTAGCCAACTTGGATAAGTGAAATTGTAATAGTTGGCCAAGAACCCCAACTAACGGACTGTATTTACTTTGGACTGTATTTAAATTGGACTGTCTTTACTTTGGACTATGGACTTGTTCCATTTTTATGTTGTTGTTAAGGGGAAGATTGTTTATCACGTCCGTTTTGGCGTGTGATCCCCTTCTTTAGTTGTTGTTGTTAAGGGGAAGATTGTTTATCATGTCCGTTTGGGCGTGTGATCCCCTTCTTTAGTTGTTGTTGTTAAGGGGAATATTGTTTATCACGTCCGTTTGGGCGTGTGATCCCCTTCTTTAGTTATTGAATTATTGCACCTTAAATATGGCATGTTGATTACGGTTATCGGGCCTTGAAAAAGGTGGAAAGTGCGTAGAAACGGGGGAAGTGCTGCCCAATTTTCCGTAGAATAAGAGATCTTACTTAGAAGAATCCTACGTAGAACTCGAAGTTGATAGGCGTGTTTTGACTATTATAGGTTGACACTTTGAGCGCGACATATCCGACTTGGCAAGTGGATTTAGCCGAGGAGGTATGTGATCCTTCCTATCCTTTTGAGCATGATATTTGTGAAATATATATAGTACGGTAGACGTACGTGTGTTAACTGAATTTGGTTTCACTTTGATGTCTTTTGACTTGAGTTCTAAATATTAAGAATCTTGAAGTATTTCACAAAGTGTTATGAATCATTATTCAGAAAGAAATTAATACTTGGTTTTAAAAGAATAAGTTCTTTTGGTTTTCCAAACAAATGTGAATGTTTTGATTTATTATAAAGCTTAAGTGTTATACTAGCTTTATGGGAAGTTAGTTATAACAACTTAAGAAAGATAAAAAGAATGGTTTACTTACTTGATTATGAAAGCCTTGTAATGATTTCTGAATGTGTGGTAAGTTGGCTTGATAAGTAAACATGTTATGATGTTACGGGTGTTAGTGTCTTATGACATTTGTGGTAAGGGGGTTTCTTGTTGTGCTTATGTTGATTACGATAAGCTGGTTGTGCTTATGATTATATCACTTACCCCCCTGACTTGTTACGAGCCGCGGGTTAGCTACCCCCGATGCGAGGAATACCTCATGCGGGTCCGTATGACCTATGCGAACTACGGTAGTCCAGGAATCACTCCGGGTGTGTTACGCCGATGCGAGGAATACCTTATGCGGTCCAAGTGGCCATGCGGATTGCGGGAGTCCAGGATGATGCCGCGGGTTAGCTACCCCCGATGCGAGAAGTACCTCATGCGGGTCCACGGGACCTACGCGACTACGGTAGTCGAGATTAGGCTCGCGTAATGATACTATGGGCGAATGACCTTGCTTGATCATTAGCGGCCTAGAAAAGACCGGTTGCGTTACATCTATTTGCTCTTGTTTATCTTTGTGGCACTATGTGCGTTAAATTGGGTTGTTTAAATGCGTATTTGTGAATTGGTTTTAAAATGTTATGATTTAATTTCGATTTACGCTTCACATACTTGGTACTGTCAGATCGACCTCCTTCGTGGCCGCGTTACGCCGCAGTGTAGGTACTCGGTTGTTGATCCTCGCCATGGATCACCGCTCGCTGGGAAAGCCCCGCTTTCCTGAGGCTTATCTTTTGGTATGATTTCGCTATCAGAGGTTTATGTACATTCAGGGGTATGGCGGGGCCCTGTCCCATCATAGTTGTTGTAAACTCTTAGAGGTCTGTAGTCCTGTTGTAAATTTGGGATGTAACTGTTCAGTTTTGGTATATATATACATGATGAAATGCAAATTTTTCTTATTTTACATTGTTCTATGTTTGTAAGTTTATATTCCGCTGGTTACTCTGATGTATATCTACTTGGGTGCCCGGGTAGCACTACCACGCCCGAACGTCGCGACAAGATGTTTTTAGGTAATAACTTGGTCTCATGATCTGCCAAGTTTCAATCCACGCTTTCACGTTCAAGTGCAGAGGCCGAGTATCGAGGGATGGCCAGTGTGGTCTCTAAGTCATGTTGATTACATAATCTTCTTTTAGAGCTCCATTGTCCTATTCAGAAGGCTACCTTGGTGTATTGTGATAATATAAGTGTCATCTACCTTTCTGGTAATCCCGTTCAGCACCAGCGTACTAAACATATAGAGATGGATATTCACTTTGTTCGCGAAAAGGTAGCTAAAAGACAAGTACGCGTCTGTCATGTCCCTTCCAGATATCAAATTGCAGACATCTTTACAAAGAGTCTTCCCTCGGTCCTTTTTGATGATTTTAGAGACAGTCTCAACGTACGAAGACCGCTCGCTATGACCGCGGGGTGTGTTAAATGTATATAGCCCATCGGCAGCAACAGCCTATTACCGTGTGGCATAGATGGTATTTATTAATTATGGTAAATATTGTATATTACTCTTGTATATTAATTATTCTTGTGGTCTTACCATAACTGTATTATTAGTCTTCAAATAAAATAGAGATTTAGAAGTAGAATAAAAAAAGAATCTTCATATTATAACTTGTATATATATGCCTTCATCAATAAAAATAATCAAGGATTAATTCTTTCGTTATTTTCCTTTTCTTTTGCTCAGCCTCCACCATGAGGAGTTACGGGTTGGTTTCTTATGAGGTTATTGTCAAGTATATATTGGAGAACTGTTCAGTGCTAGATTAGATTTTTCTCTCACAGTGTAATTACCGAACTTCAGGAATTATATAATTTTTAATGTCTCACTCACATAAATTAACGAGCTCAATATGGTGTAAAACAAATAAATAAAACGGGGATGACATGAGCAGAATTTATGCTTTTCAGCTTGACATAGTAATGTTACACATCCTGGTTTTAAGATTTTATGCTTTCTGCTTTTTAATTTAGGGGTTAAGTTGAAAGTCTAGCTAGCATATCAAACTAAAACAAGTTATTCCCACTAATATAAAAAATGGTTAGTCTTCAAATCAATAAAGAATTAATCTTACTTTTTCAAATTTACCCTTACTAAGTATTAGGTGATCAAATCTCAATACCTATTTAATTAGGGGCATTTTAGTCAAACCTATTTTTATCAAGAAATTAGTATTTTCTTAAGAGGTATTCAAATGACTAAATGAACATTTTTTTTTTATCCGGAGGGAGTAGTATATAAAATGGCCTGTGATGTTACTTTACGTTCCTAGACTTTAAAAAGTAATTAGGACATCGAGGAAAAGCTTGATTTAATTTATCGATTAGAGTTGCACTATGGATTAAAATGGATTTTAGTATAAGATATTGTATATATGGTTGCAAGGAGGAATAATACATAAATTCAAGTTAATTTCTTAAGCACGTTATGAGGAATCCGATTATCAAGCATGAAGGGAATGAATCCGCCCCCGCCCCCTACTCCTACCCCACCCCTAAAAAGACACACTTTCAAGATAATGTTATATTTTACTATACATTACGAGTTTCAATATTGTCGTATTCATCATAATATATTATTGTATTAGTTGCTTAAATCATTTAAACAGAAATCTCAGTAAAGTTAGTGATGCTTGTGATGTTGATAGTCGTATGTCAATCTGTTGCGTAAACAATCAAAGCAGAACAAATTAAATAAGTGTCCACATCAAATTTAACAAGAGTCGTGGTTTTTCTAATTTCAAGAGGTATAGAGAGTCATCACTAGTATGTATCATTAAGATAGAGAGGATGTCGTGGATTTGAAGTAATGCTGAAAAACAATAGTTGATAAAGACCTGCTGATTTATGTTGTCCCTAAAGTAATATAATTGGTAAACGAAAATTACTTGCCAAAATAGTGGACTTTATGAAAAAAACATTATCTGCCAAAAATTCGCCGTGGACTTACTGTTCTTAAGATAGATAATCAAACACAATTATATATACAACAACATATTCAGTGTAATTTTACCAATAGAATCTCGGGTAGAATGACAAAGATTATAGAAAACATGAGAAAATAAGAAGGCAATAACTACAACAAAATAACGGTAACTACAACAAAATAATACAATCATCGTAATACAAGAAACAACATATAGTAACGAAAATCAAAGGGCAATAAACTACAAATGAAATACAATTGTATATATGTCGTCGAATCAAGAATGAAAATGATTTCATTGGCCAATTTTGGTATATAATAACCATAAATATGCATGGTAACTAAAACATTCAGAGAAATTATACGCAACAAAACAGAAGGAAAAAGTTTTGGTTAGTGTTAAACGTGATCTTGAATGTTGTACAAGAAGTCAGTAGCCAAGGAAGAAGAAGCGGGCAAATCTGTTTCTATGAAAGTGATACTGACTCAAATGTATTAGCTGTACAAGTGTCCTATATATACAATTAGTGCGTAAGAAGTAAGCAAGGAGATGAAATGAAAGTATCCTAACAAACTCCTTGACCAACTGACAAGCCAATCAGCTAAGTCAGTAGCCAATCTTTATGAGCTCTAAATATACTCCCCTCAAACTGGACGGTGCAATATATTTAGCATATCAAGCTTTCGTTCAAAATTTATTAATGTAAAATTAAATTTATCTCATTATTTATGATTCAAATAATTAGGATCCTGCACGTCGGAAACATTATTTCCAGACACGTGCATTTATAGTGTCAAGTATAGTAAATTTCATTAGTGAAAGAGATATTGGTACGTAAGTAAAATGTTTGAGACATAAAATGATGGACGATTGTTGGATAAATGACGAGTGTTCCACGTTGGTAAATGAAGGAAGAAGTGTACGAAGTGTAAGATTGAAACGGGTAGGAAAAGGGCCGCAACACCACCGCGGAGCCGGGGCGCCGCGGCACCTGAATGGCCGAGCCACGGTGCTAATTGGTCATTTGGCTACTGGAGCCGTGGCGCTACCCAGACAGTATTTGTGCGACGGAAGTCCAAAAGTTTGGCTGACTATAGGAACGTTTTAGAGCATTCAAATGTCAGTTTTTCCTCCTTAAATCAACCAGTACATGACATAATGGCCATTATATGGGCACTTGAAGAGACCCTCTTACACTACTATATATTGAGGGCCTTTGGCTCAATTGTTCAACACACAACACTTGAACTTACACTCAGATGTTCTGAACTTCTTGCTCCCTAAGCATACTTTCAAACACTGAAGGTTCTTCTTTAGAAACACTTGAGTTTCCTTTGCTCATTTGTTTGATGTTGTTTTATCTTGGAAGACTATTTCCCATTAACGTAAAAGGATATATACGGGGCAATCTTGTCTTAAGGACAGAGTGCACTCGACTCAGCACAGTTGTAACAAGTAGGTTTTAGTGTCTCTTGATTTCAGGTTATCAATATTCAATGAGCGTTCGGCAGTGGGAGCGAAGATCCAAGTGTCACGACCCGATTCCGGGCCCGTGACTGGTGCCTTACCCCGGGCACCCTAGTGATACAACATCAGAGTAATCAGCGGAACATAAAACGATACAAGACATATTATGAAATATGAAACAATAATCTGAGAAAACTTGCTTTCAAGATATATGTAAATAACAACTTTTTCAACATGAACAGTTTAATCCTTTTTACAAACCCCGCCACAACAAGATTTCATGCACTTACGAATGATATGACAACAACGACGGACAGGGCCTCGCCATACCCCCGAATGTAAGCACCTACAACAACAGGACTATACCAAGACAAGCCTCCGAGAAACGAGCTTTCCTGTTACTGAGCCGACCAAGAGCGAGGATCAACGATCGCGTACCTTTACTGCGGCATGAACGCACCTCGGGCGAGGTCGATAACAAAAATTTGCATGTGAAATCAAAATATCAGAAATGAAATCATAGCGATATATAAAGCAGGAGACATGTATGATAACAAAACTACGGTTCACAATAAACAAGCAGTCATATCAAGTCAGGGACTCACGCCCTCAAGTCATCACTCAAATATAACAATGGGTCTCACACCCACAATATCAATCATGCCCGTGGAATACCTTCCTCATCACGGCGCTTTATGATATAAAAGCACCAAGGAACACACATGAACACCGTGTCCCACTGTGCTATAATGAAAACGCATGCGGTAAGTGCGAAGGCATAGCCGACTACTAACACCTACGCACAACAAGGTCATGAATCAGATCATAAGATCTGTCTGCATCGTCACATGATCAAAGCCGCCACTTGCCCGCGTATCTAATGCGCGCGCGTCTAGCCCGAACTTTCCGCGACTCCGCGATAGCCAATCTCATCGCCCGCATGAGGTATTCTCGCATCGAGGTAGCTACTCCGGCGATCGCCCCGACTTCGCAAATCGCACGGCCACACGGACCGCATGCCCATAAAGGACGACACTAACTCGAACTCTCGTAGCTCGCATAGCCTCGACTGCACGAGGTATTCTCGAATCATAGGTCCATCGACCGCCCGAAGTCTACCCCGCGTCGGAGGCGCTTAACCGGAATCATCTCAAGAGATGAGTGATGTAAAATACTAACACAACAAATTATCGTTAAGCAACATAAGCACAACAAAGGAAAACCCCTTTACACAACATCACAAGATACTAACACACGTAGCATCCTAGCATGTTTACTTATCAATCAACAAGAAAGTATTACTGTGCTATCACAAACCAACACAATCAAGTTATACACACAAGGTACTTTAAGCTAACAAGTTCGGTATCTACCCCTAAAGTACTTCATACATTAAATCTTTTAAAAGATCCGTTGCTTTCACATAAGTCACACAATACCCGTAGTATAAAATAGAGCGATCTTTTTTTAGATAAACCAAAACACTTACCTTTGTAAAATCAAGTAACAACATTATTTTCCAAACGTCCAAGTTTGCCTCATTTCAACTGTTCACGTTTCGTA
Source organism: Przewalskia tangutica (assembly GCA_029844215.1). Taxonomy (NCBI): domain Eukaryota; kingdom Viridiplantae; phylum Streptophyta; class Magnoliopsida; order Solanales; family Solanaceae; genus Przewalskia; species Przewalskia tangutica. Next base: position 44,703,927 of record CM056722.1, on the reverse strand, counting down.
TCATAGACAGGTTTCGTCGTTCATAGTCTTAGTCATTTAAGAATATAATTCTCTTTTAAACAACTGAGAAACATAAGTCTTATATGTGAGTAGGATATTCTTGTTTATAACAATCTTATTACAAAGAAATTAGTGATCTAGGAAATATCATTTTGTCTCATCTTAGCTTCTATGCAGATGGAAGTTTCTACTGGTTTTAATAATACTTAATTAGTCAAAACATTTCCTTTTATTAACGCTGCAGTGGTTTGTCGATACACATTCTCGATTTCCAAATCAAGAAACATTCTTAAGCCGTTATACCTAACTTCCCATAAAGCTAGTATAACTCTTAAGTTTTTCAAAACCAAGTATTACTTCTTCTTTCAAAATGATTCAAAATCTTTTGAAATACTTCAAGTTCTTTATTAACACATAACAAGCCAGTTATAGTTCAAATCAGCTACCTTTTAAAGACCACAAGTATTTTCTTACCAACATAAAGCTTTTATAACCAACTTCCCATAAAGCCGTTATAACACTTTATGTTTTAAACAAATCAAATACGCTTAGCACACGTGACGCCTACCGCATTACATAGTTCACACATATCATGCTAGAAGAGATAGGAAGAGGTTCACATACCTCGCGAGTATCGACTAATAGCAAAACGCCCAAGTACTTCCAACCGCTTCGCTACTCCTTAAGCCGTAGATCGCGCCACACGTAGTACTTCAACCTAGAAGGCCACAAGGCGCTTATTAACATTTAGATCTCATCGTAGAACATTCTACCAAAATTCGAACACTTTCCCGCAACAACAGAAATCTCCTCTCTATCGAGGCCGCCACCAAGCCAACCGGGGGTTATACGCCTAACCCTAACGGTACAATTCTACTCCACGGTACTACTACACAAGTCTCATGTAATACACCCTATGTAATTACAACAAGATTCTTCTTTAAATTCAGGCTTAAGTCGCAAGACATTGCCGTAAGTATTATTCAGGCTTAAGTCAAAAGACATTGCCGATAACTACGTTCAGTTCTGGGGCTTCCACGCCTTTTTCTGGCTGACGTTCCTTTGTAAGAGGTCCCCTTATATAGTATACTTCAACTATATATTCTAACAATATGTAATTTCCAATTACAATAGAGGGACAAGATAATTACCTCGATAAGCCCATAATTATCCTAGTTAAAGTCGATCCTGGGCAATCGTTTAGCTCCAACTCCGAGCGCTCCAACCCGCTCTAAACCACCCTTAGAAGTTCTAACCAACTTCTACACAATACTCCACCGGACTATGGAGATTTTCCTAGGGTTTCGGTTTGGACCGACTAAGTATAATAGTATTTCTGGCATTTTCAGATAGGTATAACCTTAGAATACAACAAGGTATACTGCTAAGGTAATTTGGGCATTATAACAATACTTTTGAGAGTATTTCTACACCACAAAGTGGGTATTATACTAAAGCAACTAGGCAGTGGGGTACCCACGCCACACTACTGTGAGTGGGCGCTACTCTCGCCAAGGGGCCTCACGAAATGGGAGGAGCTCTCAAGACTTAGAGATTTTTGGATGAAGAAGTCTTCAAAGGGAAGGGGTATTTATAGGTCAGTGAAGGCCAACCAATGGCCAAGATCTTGCCAAGTGCAAGGCAAGTGTAGGCCAAGATTCACCCACGTGTCCTCGACCAACTAACACACAAAATATCCTACCAACTACACCTCCATTTCGTCCAATCCGAGCCCTTACGTCCGCTAATGGGAGGGTGCCAAGTGGCGCCTCTTGTTGCCCAACACGCTTCGCCTCTAAAAATCCGCAAAATTAAAAATGACATAGCCGGAAATTCCCTACGAAGTCGTGGAAAACGCTTTCGAAAAACGACTCTAAACGGGTGTTGTGAACAAAATTAATTCGCCAAGCCTTAGTACAAGTTTCAAATTTTCTACGCACGCCCCACGCATACTCAAAATACGGTATAACATTCTCCTCCTTAGAAACATTCGTCCCGAATGTTCCTTCTAAGTCTCAAACAACGCGCCAAAGATAGTCTTCACTACTATACTTACGAGAACAATCTCGCCACACCGCCACGTACACTGCGTAAATACTTACATCAAAGTCCACGAGGAAACACCTCTAATCATCACCCCAAAACACTCCTCACCGGTCTAAAATATACTTTCGTGACCTTCTCTTTACAAAAGAAATGATCACATCTACGCCCGCCATACATGCTTGCTTCTCTCTTTACTCGTCGTAGATACCACTTTGTCACTTTGCTCGAGGCATTAACCTTCTCAGCGACCCAACAAATGGTACCACTTTGTCACTTTGTCGCGAGCCTTGCTCGACGACTCCAACAAATGGTACCGGTCGCCATGACTTCGAGGTCGCCGTGACACTCGAACTCTTACCATTCCGATACGGCTTCGCTTCAAGACTCGGTTACTATCTCTAACGTGGTCATCATTAATCGAACACTCGATGGATTCTCCGATACTTTCCGATCATAACAATACGAAGATCGACGTCTTGCTCCTAAGTCGGACGACAAAAGCTATCATGTAGGCAACCCGCCTATCCTTCACATGAACTCAAAGGGCCCAAAGTAACACGCTAAGTTCCTCTCATACCAAAACTCACACCCTAACCACGATCCGGAACAAGCTCAACTAACTGTCGAACCTTGCCAACATCGAACCAATCGACCAAGAACTTACACTTCCGCCTTACAAGGCTTCATAAGGCGATATCCAACACCGAAATGGTAGCTTAAACACTTCCTCCACAGAGACAACAATCCCCACGACTACCTCAAATACACACACCGGCCCGAGGCGAATGCGACTCAGACTCACCGAGTTCCTAACCTTGCTCGCAAAACCTCCGTAAAGAAGCACCGTAACACTGGCTCCATCTGTCGCCTTAAGGTGTAGGTAGGCACCTCGTGCAGCCCTACAACCTTTCTCGATAACTCAACACAACGAGTAAACGGTCCCGATCAAGAACACGATGGGCTGCCCCATCGCCCGACCACCGGTCGAACGCATCCACGAACTCGCTCACTGTTAACTAAACTTGGGCCTAACATCCTCACAACCCTAACACAAGGGACCACCACAACCTGACCCCACCACCAAACCTACCGCGGGTTGACCCGCAACGTGCCTCAACCCGACCCGAACGCCGCACAATACTAGCTCCCGATCCGAACAATCTCACTAATCACGATTCGAAAACCAAGCGGACTTCTTAGATCAAAAACCCCCGCTCATTCCACACTACAAGTGACCTATCCCAACATAACTCACGTGCACTATGCACTTCCGATAAGGGTCAAACATAACACTACACCTTTTCTCGAGATGGCCTCACCTCTAAGGTCTTTACGTAAAAAGCTCTAAGGCTCACACCTTCTCTATCCCCCAAAATCTTACTCGGTTAAACAACCATGATCTAATCACGACTAACACACTGCTATCAGAACATAGCACTTAAGGTATACTCACCTTATCACACATACTGATCTCTAGAGGGTTAAAGATATATCTATATCTACTGCTTCACTCCCCTTAGTCGTTCTAATCAAACCTGCCACGTAGGGCTCATAGCTAAGGAAGATGACGAACTACCCACCAATCCTGAAGGCTAAGTCCTCCTACAAGGACACCCCATCGACATCAGACCCGGACGGTCGTAGGTACAACAAGTACCAACTAAAAGACGACATTCCCCGGAATGACGTCTGTCACACTGTGACCGGAAGCCCTGGAGTTCTGGCCAACTCCTGCACACCCCGAACGTCCTGAAATCTGTGGAAGACCACTCTGCACTGGCGGAGGTGCATATCTAATCTGCTGGTGAGGCGACTCGCCTCGAAAGTTACTAAAGGACCTTGCTGCTCTGGCCCTCTCCTGCTGTCCTTTGTTAACCCGTAAATCTCTACGTTTCTTGGCCTGCTGCGCATAAGCCCGCATACGTGCCATGCTCAAGCCTAATCAAGAATTACTCTTGCACCTCTCTTAGATAGTCATCAAGACCCGTGGTACATCGGTATACTCTCTGGTAGCCACATCCATAGCTAGTAACAGGGTCGTCTTCTTTGCACTCTATATTCACTGTTCGGCCGTGGGCGAAGGTTCAAATATCATGGCCGCAGCTGGGACCGCTGCCGTGCCAAACTCTGCTGGGCTAGTGACGTCGCAAAACTCCCGAATGAAGCACTACCTAGGTAATGATTGGGCTGTGCCTCGCCACCCTCGAACTCTACTCGCGACTCCTCGCTGCCTTGCCCTCTGGGCGGGTTGCCCTACGCGGAGGCATAACGGTAAGGGAAAGAAATACGTCGGAGGTCCAACTTACAACACACTCTAAGGCACGATCTCGAGTGAGAAGAATAGAAACCAATCCTAAATACCCTATAGCCTCTCGATTATTGGTGTGGTGCACAACACACCGATAATCAAGACTCTACGGATACGATGCTCAGACACTTTCCGAGGATTAATCGCTCGATACCACTTTTGTCACGACCCGATTCCGGGCGTGGATCGTGCCTTACCGGGCACCCTAGTGATACAACATCGAGTAATCACGAACATAAACGATACAAGACATATTATGAAATATGAAACAATAACTGAGAAAACTTGCCTTTGGCATATATGTAAATAACAACTTTTTCAACATGAACGTTTAATCCTTTTTACAAACCCTACCCACAACAATTACTGCACTCTACGAATGATATGACAACAACGACGACGGGGCCGTCATACCTGAATGTAAGCACCTACAACAACAGGACTATACTAAGACAAGCCTCGAGAAACGGAGCTTTCCCAGCCGTGACCCAAGAGCGAGGATCAACGGCGTACTTTACCTGCGGCATTGAACGCGGCCCGAGGAGGTCGAGACAACAGTGCAGAGTATGTGAAATCGAAAATCAGAAATGAAATCATAGCGATCTATATAAAAGCGAGACATGTATGATAACAAAACTACGGTTCACAATAAACAAGCGATCATATCAAGTCGTGACTCACGCCTCAAGTCATCACTCAAATATAACAATGGGTCTCACGCCCACAATATCAATCATGCCCGTGGAATACCTTTCCTCACCGCCAGCTTTATGATATAAAAGCACCAAGGAACACACATGAACACCAGTCCCACGTGCCATAATGAAAACGCATGGTAAATGCGAAGGCATAGCCGACTACTAACACCCACATCAACAAGGTCATGAATCAGATCATAAGATCTGTCTGCATCGTCACATGATCAAAGCGGCCACTTGCCCGCGAGATCTAATGTCGCGCGTCTAGCCTCGAACTTTCCGCAGCTCGCATAGGCCAATCTCATCGCCCGCATGAGGTATTCCCGCATCGAGGTAGCTACTCCGGCATCATCCTCGACTTCGCACCGCATGGCCACATGGACCGCATGCCCATAAAGGACGACACTAACGGAACTCTCGTAGCTCGCGCATAGGCCCCGGGACTGCATGAGGTATTCTCGAATCATAGGTCCATCGACCGCTGAGTCTACCCCGCGACGGAGGCGACAACCCGGAATCATCTCAAGAGATGAGTGATGTAAAATACTAACACAATGACTTATCGTTAAGCAACATAAGCACAACAAAGGAAAACCCCTTTACACAACATCACAAGATACTAACACACGTAGCATCCTAGCATGTTTACTTATCAATCAACAAGAAAGTATTACTGTGCTATCACAAACCAACACAATCAAGTTATACACACAAGGTACTTTAAGCTAACAAGTTCTATCTACCCCTAAAGTACTTCATACATTAAATCTTTTAAAAGATCCGTTGCTTTCACATAAGTCACACAATACCCGTAGTATAAAATAGAGTGGTCTTTTTAGATAAACCAAAACACTTACCTTTGTAAAATCAAGTAACAACATTATTTTCCAAACGCCCAAGTTTGCCTAATTTCAAATGTTCACGTTTCTTATCTTAGAAAGGTTTCAGTAGTTCATAGTCTTATTCATTTAAGAATATAATTCTCTTTTAAACAACTGAGAAACATAAGTCTTATATGTGAGTAGGATATTCTTGTTTATAACAATCTTATTACAAGAAAGTGATCTAGGAAATATCATTTTGTCTCATCTTAGCTTCTATGCGGATGGAAGTTTCTCTTGGTTTTAATAATACTTAATTAGTCAAAACATTTCCTTTTATTAACGCTGCAGTTGGTTTGTCGATACATTCTGATTTCAAATCGGAAACATTCTTAAGCCGTTATACCTAACTTCCCATAAAGCTAGTATAACTCTTAAGTTTTTCAAAACCAAGTATTACTTCTTCTTTCAAAATGATTCAAAATCTTTTGAAATACTTCAAGTTCTTTATTAACACATAACAAGCCGCTTATAGTTCAAATCGATTACCTTTTAAAGACCACAAGTATTTTCTTACCAACATAAAGTCGTTATAACCAACTTCCCATAAAGCCGTTATAACACTTTATGTTTTAAACCAATCAAATACGTTTAGCACGTATGCGTCACCGTACTACATAGTTCACACATATCATGCTAGAAGAGATAGGAAGAGGTTCACATACCTCGCGACGAGTATCGACTAATAGCAAAACGCTCAAGTACTTCCAACCGGCTACTCCTTAAGACAAGTAGATCGCGCCACACGTAGTACTTCAACCTATAAGGCCACAAGGCGCTTTATTAACATTTAGATCTCATCGTAGAACATTCTACCGAAAATTCAGGCACCTCCCCAACAGCGTAAATCTCCTCCTCTATCGGTAGGCTGCAAGCCAACCAAGTGGGGTTATACGCCTAACCTAACGGTACAATTCTACTCCACGGTACTACACAAGTCTCATGTCTACAGCCCTATGTAATTACAATTCAAGATTCTTCTTTAAATTCAGCTTAAGTCGCAAGACATTGCGTAAGTATTATTCGTGCTTAAGTCAAAAGACATTGCCGATAACTACGTTCGATTCTATATATAGTATACTTCAACTATATATTCTAACAATATGTAATTTCCAATTACAATAGAGGACAAGATAATTACCTCGATAAGCCCATAATTATCCTAGTTAAAGTCGATCTGGGCAATCGTTTAGCTCCAACTCCGAGCGCTCCAACCGCTCTAAACCACCCTTAGAAGTTCTAACCAACTTCTACACAATACTCCAACGGACTATGGAGATTTTCCTAGGGTTTCGGTTTGTGGTAGACTAAGTATAATAGTATTTGGGCATTTTCAGATAGGTATAACCTTAGACTACAACAAGGTATACGGCTAAGGTAATTTGGGCATTATAACAATACTTTTGAGAGTATTTCTACACCACAAAGGGGGGTATTATACGAAAGCAACTAGGCTGGGGGGGGGGGTACCCCACGACCACACTACTAGGAGGGGCGCTACTCTGCCTCGAGGGCCTCACGAAATAGGGAGGAGCTCTCAAGACTTAGAGATTTTTTGGATGAAGAAGTCTTCAAAGGGAAGGGGTATTTATAGGTCAAGTGAAGGCCAACCAATGGCCAAGATCTTGCCAAGTGCAAGGCAAGTGTAGGGCCAAGATTCACCCATGTGTCCTTGACCAACTAACACACAAAATATCCTACCAACTACACCTCTCCATTTCGTCCAATCCGAGCCCTTACGTCCGCCAATGGGAGGGTGCCAAGTGGCGCCCTCTTGTTGGCCAAACACGTTTCGTCTCTCGGAAAAATCCGCAAAAATTAAAAATGACATAGCCGGAAATTCCCCTACGAAAGCTGTGAAAACGTTTCGTCGAAAAACGACTCTAAACGGGTGTTGTGAACAAAATTAATTCGGCCAAGCCTTAGTACAAGTTTCAAATTTTCTACGTACGTCCTTACGTACATACTCTGAAAATACGGGGTATAACACCAAGATTGATTCAAGAACTCAAGAGCATGTTGTGGCCATAATTCTTGTTGTCTACAAGTTTGTTACTATTATAATCCTTATAGTTTACACTTTCAAATCACTTGATAGTTAGTTACTATTCCCATACATCCATTGTTATCCAACAATCTTAAGACAAGATTTGTATTAGTGCTCGAAAGATGTTTGCCAGCTGATATGATCCCAAATCTGGCTGTGGTTTTCTTGTTGAACCAGTTCTGTTAACATTTCAAACAACGTCTCTGTCAACAACCGTGCTTTCAAATCTGGTCCTAGTTTTGGGTCTCTCTTTGACGATAGTTACAAATTTGTTTCCGTCAAAGGTGGGATCTTTGTCTCTGATGCTGAGCTTCAAGATACTTCTGATAGTCATGCTGGTACGGCTTAGGATCAAGGAAGAGTTGGTGTGACCCCTCTCGAGAGTGATGGAAACAAGCGTCCACAAGAGGTGGATGATATCAACTGGGACAAGAGGAGAAGGCTGAAGATTATATTTTATCTTGCAGCAGAAGGGCTATATTTGTCCCTAGACAAATAATTTGAATAATGGTAAGGAGGAAATGGACATTCAGTCCAACAAAGGGACTGACGTGGGACAGAATCCAAAAGGTATAAGTTAATCATTCTTCCTTGTAAAAATGGGATTAAAAGATGTCTAATTAAAAATGAATAAAGTAAGGCTATGAATATGAAAATGGTTTCCATATATTCCTTTACGCCTTAAAATCAAAAGTTCAATCTCACCTACCTTCCCGTTTAAAGATTGGACTATAATGAATAACGGTTTAAAAGATTTGGTCTTAGGTTGTAATAAAATTGAATTTATGGACAATCCTAAGTAACCAGGAATTTCCCTGGGAACCAATCACAAGGGAAGAAGACTAGGAGACTAAAGTTTCCGACAGAAGATCCTTCATTTGACAGGATGGTATTGGACACTCAGTCATACAAAGCCTACGGGCGACTGGAGTGGGCCATATTTTCCAGATCATAAAATGATCTGAAGAACAAAAGAAAGGCAGAAAAGAAATTGGACATTCAGTCTGCCAAGGCAACTGGAGTGGGCCATAGTATCTAGATCACATATGATCCGGTTACGCCCTAACCACGGGAAAGAGGTTGTTCATGTGAAGCAACACCACCTCTAAAGTAGAGGGGTTGGAGAGGTTGTCCTCAAAAGGACTTTAGGGAATGGGATCACTCTAAAAAGAGGTGATACTTGTCCCAAACTTGGTTTCAAGGACGTTGTTGGTCAAGCTAGTTTGAGTCTAGTCCAATAGGTTTGTAATAACTAAGAATGGTATAGTATGTCTGTAACCAAACGAATGATATATTTGTAATTCGTACATCTATGTCATCATAGATTAAGACACGTTAAATAGAAAGACATTCAAAAGCTAACTAAGTTGAGATTGTCGTCTTTTGTCGACATAAACCCTCGAAATGAATGTGAGGTAGGCGAAGAGGAAAAATCACCTTTCCATTCATTCAAAGGAATAACGAAAGAAACACCGCTCCTCTAGAACTTAGTCACACCTATATGGGTGATTTGAAGCTTGTACAAAATAGAGTGAGGAGACAAGTACTATGTGAACGTCATTGACGATGGTACAACGTATGTTACACCCCGGAAATTTCAGTATATGTTTATAAAAGCGTACGTAAGAACACAAAAATGTTAAGGTTTGAGACGAGTAAAAATTTATCGGAATTATGGAATTATCGGAAAACGAAATATTGCGACGAATGAGAGGGCGACACGTGTCACCCCCTCCTTAGTGGTCTTGGTCGAAATTGTGCATGGGTAGAATGGTCATTTGACCATAATTTAAGATGAAAGTCTTGCAAGTAGTGAGCTTGAGAATATTGACTAAGTCAAAGGGTCCACAAAGTTTTGATATTTAATAAGAGCTCATCCAAGCCACCCATTTGTTCACATCTTGACCCTCATTTGTGCTATATAATACTAGTAGTAGCAAGACAAGCTTAACACTTAGAAAAAATTTCAAGAATTGAGGAGCTCACTCTTGTTGCTCTCGGGTTCAAGGCTATTTGAAAAGGAAAAAAAATTGTTTCTTGTTCTTTAAGCTCCACACTTTAAACCAAGGTTCATGAGTGTATTGTAAGTGTATCTCAATAGAAAAATCTTGGGAAAAGAGAGTTTTCGTATTAGTCGCAAGGTGAAAACCTAGTTGCTTTCTAGGTTTTGTTTGGAAGTTTGAAGGAAATTTGTTGGTGTTGTGCTAAGGGTCTCAACTAGCGGATTGAAGTGTCTTGAAGAGGCTCTAAGTTGCTAAGGAGCGACTTCGGATTTGGAGTTGGATTAAGATTCGTTGAGGTATAATCTTGTCTCTTAAAAGTGTTACAAGATTATATATATTATTGTTGTTAGCTTTACATGTTGTTAGCATGAAGTATATGTGTTGAAGTTTATAAGTATTATGGATTGCTTGTAGCCTTAAAATTCGAAATGTAATGTAAGCCATGTGAAGTTGGATTACAATTTGGTCGTTTACTAGAATCGTCGCATGTTACTTACTTGAAGATTATAGTAGTATAATCGATTGCGACTTGATATCATGTTATGCTAAAAATTTGGATTGAAATGGAAATTGGATAAGAATTTATGTTATAGTACCTCAAGTGTGCCGATTTGGCCTAGTAGTTGTATTTGTTTGATATCTTTTGTGGGGCGGAATTTTACACGTCTAGTAGGCGTGTAATCCCCTATTGTTGATTTCATTGATTGGGCCTTAAATGTGGCGTGTTTGGTTATTGTATTCGGCCTTGAAAAAGGTGGCAAAGTAAGTAGAAACAAAGGAGGTGATGTCCGATTTTCCGTAGAATTTAGAGACTTTACACTTATAATATTCTACGTTTGAAGTAAGGCGTTAATAGACGTATTGTGAATATTATAGGTTGACATACTACGAGCGGGATTTTGTACTTGGCAAGTGGTTGACCCGAAGAGGTATGTAGAACTTTTCCTATCTTTTGAGCATGACTAGTTGTACGTATATAGTACGGTAGACGTACAAGACCTTGATATCCTTTACTAGTTTTATAAATAGCCAAGTCGGGTGAGTTAGGAGATTAACTCACTTCTTTGAAAGTATTAAGGATGTCTTAAGTTTTATTAAAGTTAAGGGACTTGAAGAGTTTTAAAGTATGTGATACTTGTTCCGTTTTAAACGTATAAGTCCCTTGGATAGGAAATTGTATTTGGTTAAGGTATAAAGTGAATATAACGACTTTATGGGAAGTTGGTTATATTTGCTTTATGGAAAGATAAATGACTTGATTTAATGGAAAGACAATTTGATTTTAAGGCATCAATTGCCTAAGGTTTTATAAGAAAAGGAGTCACTTGATTTAGAAACCTAACTTTATTTCTAAAAGTATTGTGACTTGTCTTGAAAAGTAATTGTGACTTGATACTACGGTTATTAGTATCTTGGAAGTTTTATACGAAAAAGAGTCATTTTTAAAAGAGTGGAAATATGTAGTACTTGGGTTAAATTCTCAGATTTTTATAAAAGACATGTTAGTGCCTTAAGTAAACTAAAATGAGAGTGTATATGAACAAGAATAATAAGAAGTTAGGGGATTTCTTAACTTGCTTATATATTGTATGATAAGTCGGTAATGCTTATGTTATGTATGATAGCCGGTTTGTGCTAGTGGTATATTATTCATTGCGGGGTCATTCCCCGGGTTTGTGGCGTTTGCATATTCCGTGGATTTGCTACCCACGATGCGAGGAATACCTCATGCGAGTCCGTAAGGGCTTATGCGGGTGAAATAGTCCCATGCGGGCGGATAAGCCTATGCGAGGAATACCTCATGCGAGTCCGTAAGGGCTTATGCGGGTGAAATAGTCCCATGCGGGCGGATACAGCCTATGCGATGAATACCTCATGCGAGTCCGTAAGGGCTTATGCGGGTGAAATAGTCCCATGCGAGGAATACCTCACGCGGGTCCAGACGACCTATGCGGGTGAAATAGTCCCAGAAGTAGGATTGCTTAATGATACTGCGGGCGGGTAGTCCTGCTTTGATCGTGAGCTTCCTATTTTATGTTGTAAGTATACTCCTATTTACTCTCATTGTTAGTAAGGCACTGTGTACTGTAATTTTTATTATCATACATGTCTCCGGCTTTGTTGTAAACTTATGATGTAATTACAGTATTTTCCAGTTTTACATACTTAGTACATATTGTGTACTGACCCCCTTCCTCGGGGGCTGCGTTCATGCCGCAGGTAGAGTACAGGTTGTTGATCCTCGCTCTTAGGATCACTGTTCAGCTGTTGAGAAACTCCTTTATTCCGGAGGCTTATCCCTGGTATGGTCGGCCGTTGTACATTCAGGGGTATGGCGAGGCCCTGTCCCGCCATAATTGTTATTCTTAGAGGTCTGTAGTCACATTTGTGGATTGGGTTGTAAAGGAAAAAATGTGTACCGTTTTATTGCGTATATTGTACGGAAGGTGGCCTTATCGGCTAGCCTGTTGTTATTTTATGTTTAAGCATTTTATGAGTTGTGTATGTTCCGCTGCTATTCTCTGATGTATAACGAAAGGGGTGCCCAGGTAGGGCACCAGTCGCGGGCCCGGGGTCGGGTCGTGACACCCTCTTACACTACTATATATTGAGGGCCTTTGGCTCAATTGTTCAACACACAACACTTGAACTTACACTCAGATGTTCTGAACTTCTTGCTCCCTAAGCATACTTTCAAACACTGAAGGTTCTTCTTTAGAAACACTTGAGTTTCCTTTGCTCATTTGTTTGATGTTGTTTTATCTTGGGAGACTATTTTCCATTAACGTAAAAGGATATATACGGGGCAATCTTGTCTTAAGGACAGAGTGCACTCGACTCAGCACAGTTGTAACAAGTAGGTTTTAGTGTATCTTGATTTCAGGTTATCAAGATTCAATGAGCGTTCGGCAGTGGGAACAAAGATCCAAGATTGATTCAAGAACTCAAGAGCATGTTGTGGCCATAATTCTTGTTGTCTACAAGTTTGTTACTAGTATAATCCTTATAGTTTACACTTTCAAAGCACTTGATAGTTAGTTACTATTCTCATACATCCATTGTTATCCAACAATCTTAAGACAAGATTTGTATTAGTGCACGAAAGATGTTTGCCAGCTGATATGATCCCAAATATGGCTGTGGTTTTCTTGTTGAACCAGTTCTGTTAACATTTCAAACAGTGTATCTGTCAACAACCGTGCTTTCAAATCTGGTCCTAGTTTTGGGTCTCTCTTTGACGATAGTTACAAATTTGTTTCCGTCAAAGGTGGGATCTTTGTCTCACGATCTTTGAGCTTCAAGATACCGATAGTCATCTTTGATGCGGCTTAGGATCAAGGAAGAGTTGGTGTGACCGCTCTCGAGAGTGATGGAAACAAGCGTCCACAAGAGGTGGAGGATATCAACTGGGACAAGAGGAGAAGGCTGAAGATTATATTTTATCTTGCAGCAGAAGGGCTATATTTGTCCCAAGACAAATAATCTGAATAATGGTAAGGAGGAAATGGACATTCAGTCCAACAAAGGGACTGACGTGGGACAAAATCCAAAAGGTATAAGTTAATCATTCTTCCTTGTAAAAAATGGGATTAAAAGATGTCTAATTAAAAATGAATAAAGTAAGGCTATGAATATGAAAATGGTTTCCATATATTCCTTTACGCCTTAAAATCAAAAGTTCAATCTCACCTACCTTCCCGTTTAAAGATTGGACTATAGTGAATAACGGTTTAAAAGATTTGGTCTTAGGTTGTAATAAAATTGAATTTATGGACAATCCTAAGTAACCAGGAATTTCCCTGGGAACCAATCACAAGGGAAGAAGACTAGGGGACTAAAGTTTCCGACAAAAGATCCTTCATTTGACAGGATGGTATTGGACACTCAGTCATACAAAGCCTACGGGCGACTGGAGTGGGCCATATTTTCCAGATCATAAAATGATCTGAAGAACAAAAGAAAGGCAGAAAAGAAATGGGACATTCAGTCTGCCAAAGCAACTGGAGTGGCCCATAGTATCTAGATCACATATGATCCGGTTACGCCCTAACCACGGGCAAGAGGTTGTTCATGCGAAGCAACGCCATCTCTAAAGTAGAGGGGTTGGAGAGGTTGTCCTCAAAATGACTTTAGGGAATGGGATCACTCTAAAAAGAGGTGATACTTGTCCCAAACTTGGTTTCAAGGACGTTGTTGGTCAAGCTAGTTTGAGTCTAGTCCAATAGGTCTGTAATAACTAAGAATGGTATAGTATGTCTGTAACCAAATGAATGATATATTTGTAATTCGTACATCTATGTCATCATATATTAAGACACGTTAAATAGAAAGACATTCAAAAGCTAACTAAGTTGAGATTGTCGTCTTCTGTCGACATAAACCCTCAAAATGAATGTGAGGTAGGCGAAGAGGAAAAATCACCTTTCCATTCATTCAAAGGAATAACGAAAGAAACACCGCTCCTCTAGAACTTAGTCACACCTATATGGGTGATTTGAAGTTTGTACAAAATAGAGTTGGGAGAAAATTACTATGTGAACGTCATTGACGATGGTACAACGTATTGCATCCTTTGTTTATTGAAAAGCAAAGATGAAGATGTTGAAGCGGATAAGCGCTACAAAGCAGAAGTTGAAAAGCCTACGGATTGAGGAATTTGTTGTGATATAAGGAGAGAATGTGATGCATCATTCATCAAACGAATGCTCCTTATTCACCTCAGTCTAACGGTGTTAGCCAAGCGCAAAGCCGTACGCCATATGGGGCAAGGCGATCCTTACCGCTAATGCGATTCTCAACAAACTCCGCATAAGGATAAAGATAACCCTACATGTGAAACATGGAAAGGATCTCACCTACAAATGTTGTGATGTGGGGTGGCTTGGTAGAGATTGGAATACCAAAATACGTCAAGTTAGACCTAGAACTGTAGTTTGTATATCCACCGGATCTGCAAATAACAGTAGTGCTTATCGCCTCTTGGTGTCAAAAAATGCTGAATTCTTTGAAGATAACTTTCCTTGAGAAGGAAAAAGAAGTAATTGCTCGAGGTTAACAAGAACATGCGGGTTCCTGATTGTCCGGAACTAGACATTCCAGATCTACATGACTCGAAAGTTGTTGACTGTCCGGAACTAGACATTCTAGATCTACAGAACACATGGATTCTATATGTTGAACCAAGATGGAGCAAAGAGGGGACAAAGACTTGTTCCAGGCCTTCTAGCTTGTATTGTTGAAAATGAGCCGTGGACAATTAACAAAGAATTGTCATCTCCAGAAGCGTTGCTTTGGAAAGAATCTACAAAGAGAGAAATAAACTCCATCGGATGGAACCATACTTGTGTAATGGTTGACCTTCCTCCGGGAAAAGAACCTTTGGGTTGTAAAAGTGGATACTCTACTTGAGTACCAAGTAAATAGGTCTACTGACGAGTATAAGGCCTCCGTTACTTAGATATGTGCTCCCCTGTGAATAGCTTAACATCCAGGGTCACTGCAGTCTTGCGTGACATGGAGGTTGAGACAGCCTTCCTAACCGGATAGTTAGTTTTGTGAACTGTTGGGCTACGTCCTGAACTTTCGTTTGGTCTTGAAATGTTTACATTTAGGTCCTAGAAGTTTCACTTGAAACAGAAACAATGAATCTGACAATATAAATATTGACTCTGAAGTTAGAAAGCCAACAATTAGAAAACCAACAGTCTGAAAGTGGAAGAGGAAATTGTTATGGAACAATCCGAGGGGTATGTTGAAACTATATTTCGATTTGAAAGGATATGGGTGTTATAGATGACATCTTAGGAATTTGAATTTCTAAGACATCTAACAGACTGGTCTAATTTCAAACTCAGTTGTGAGGTGTTTGACAGTCTCGTAAAAGTCGCCAATGGATATGAATCATATAATTGATTGGAATCATGGTGCACCCGTATACCAGAAGCGATATGCGCAGGTCACATGTAGTTCATTGTATTTTATACACTATAACTGACCCGGTATCGGCCTACAAAGTAGATCAGTTGAACTAAGGTTCACTCATGATTCTAGAAATGATCAATAGAAGGCGTTAAATCAGATATGACGATATCTGAAATATTCGCTTATCTACGTATTATAGTATTCTGGATGTCCAGCGGTTCTGGGAGAACACTGTGATGCAAACTAGACATCAGACTTGAACCACACCAAAGCTACAAGTGGATATGTATGGTGTGTCTTTGAAAATTCTCTAAGCAAACTTGCATCGGCCGATTCGTGATGGAATCAGAGTTTATCGCTTTGGAAAAAGCATGAAAAGAAGTTGAGTAACTTCACGACCTCTTAGAGGATGTCCCTTATTGGGAGAAACATGTGCTTTGATCAGTTATACACTATAGGGCACATGTGACGGTGTCTGGACATATCTGTTGGACACATAAGACCGTATGTCAGTTGATCATCATGGTGTCACTTCCTTGATTACTAATCAAAGGATATAGAGAACCATTTAACAAAGGGACTACCCGAAGATCAAGAATTCAGCTTGTCTAGGGGAATGTGATTAAAACCCAAACAGTAAGGACTGATACGGTGGTAACCCAACCTTACTGACTGGAGATCCCAGGAATTAGGTTCAATGCGAAAATTAAGTCGTAAAGGTTCAGTTGAGCGCTTCGGTGGAAGCAAGAGCACTTCAGATGATAATTTCTGTAAAGAAATATGAATCCAAAATCATTCCCACGATAGACCTTAAAGTACTACATGCATGGTAGGTAGAGGTTAAGTTTCCAAAACCTTTAATGATCCTCACCGGTTGAGGTTAGGTTTGGGGAAACTTTTGATGGTGCCTAACACTTATGAAGTGGGGTATAGTATGATACCTTGTAGGAGACCACCTATTTAAGTGTGAGGAAAGGCCGCCTCAAATCAACGCTCTTAAGAATCCAAGAGTGTCCACGACCACAACGAACAAAATATTAAGAAGAACAGAGTAAGGAAAAATGTTGTGTTGGTACCGTTGTCTTGTGTTACACTAAACACTGATGGTTCAAGACATCATGTTCACCGCACAATAAGTAAGTCTGATGGTATTCAACTATGGAAGGTTCAAAGATAAAGCTACCTATCCAGATGCAACAACGGTCCACCGAAAGATTGCTACAAAGGCACCTTGTGAGTGCGCCAAAATCTCTGTCAAGAGGGGATTGTTGTAAATTTACTAAAGTGGAATTAAGTTTATCCCATTATTTATGATTCGAATAATTGGGGCCCCACACTATGGAAACGTCATTTCCACACACGTGCACTCGTAGTGCTAAGTAACTTAAATTTCATTAGTGAAAGAGATATTGGTAAGTAAGTAAAATGTTTAAAACATAAAATGATGGACGGTTGTTAAATGATGGTTTTTCCACGTTGGTAAATGAATGAAGAAGTGTACGAAGTGTAAGATTGAAATGGGTCGGAAAAGGGTCGTGATGCAACCGCAGAACTGGGGCGCCGCGACACCACCATCATCAGGGTTGTAGCGCCTCAATGGTTGAGCCGCGATACTAATTGGTTATTTGGCTACTGGAGTCGTGGCGCTACCCAGACAGTGTTTGTGCGATGAAAGTCCAAAAGTTTGGCTGATTATGGGGACGTTTTGGAGCATTCAAATACAAAAAAAATTCTCCTTAAATTAGCCATTATTTGGCTGCATTACTTGGTGGATTGAATGGCCATTACATGACATATAAATGGTCATTACATGGGCACTTGAAGAGACCCTCTTACAATACTATATATTGAGGACTTTGGCTCAGTTATTCAACACACAACACTTGAACTTACACTCAAATTTTCTGAACTTCTTCCTCCATAAGCATACTTTCAAACACTCGAGGTTCTTCTTTAGAAACACTTGAGCTTTCTTTGCTCATTTGTTTGATGTTGTTTTATCTTGAGAGACTATTTCCCATTAACATAAAATGATATATACGGGGCAATCTTATCTTAAGGACAGTGTACTAACACTCGACTCAGCACAATTGTAAAAAGTAGGTTTTAGTGTCTCTTGATTTCAAGTTATCAAGATTCAAAGAGCATTCGACAGTGGGAACGAAGATCCAATACTGATTCAAGAACTCAAGAATATGTTGTGGCCTTCTTGTTGGCTACAAGTTTGTTACTATTGTAATCTTTATAATTTAGTATTTCCGTACATCCATTGTTATCCAACAACTTTCCCAATGAATCCATATATAGACCATGCCCCCATCCTTTTGTCAACAAATCAACAACCTGATATGTTGACTAGGTACATACTTTGTGCGCACTATACCATCCTTCATCTTATCCACAATAAAATGGCAATCAGTTTATATATGTTTCATGTGTTTATGAAAAAATGAAATTAGTTGCTATCTCCATAGTAGATTTGCTCTCACTGACTACTATAACATGCATTTTGAAATAGACATTCACTTCATTGGATAAGCCAAGCATTCGGGTAACTTCTGCCACAGTTGAAGCCATACTCCTGCACTCAGATTTATCTGAGCTCCATCACACAGTATGTTGCTTCTGTGATTTTTACGATACCAACGAATGTCCAAGTTTGATCATATAGCCAATGATTGATCTCCTGGTATTTGTACATGTTGCCCAACATGAATCACACCAGTATGTTAATGTGTTAAGTAGTTGTTTGCTCAATAATTATGGATTATATATTTGAAGTTTTGATGATTTAACAAACTATGTACCCAAGACAATCAACTTTGAGAAATAAGGAGGAAATGATATGAAGAACCATACATCCAATCAGATCTCCAAATGACTCTTAGTGAAGCTGTTATACCCCGTATTTTCAGAGTATGTACGTAAGGACGTACGTAGAAAAATTTGAACTTGAGAATAGGCTTGGCCGATTTATTCTTTGTGCACAACACCCGGTTAGAGTCGTTTTTCGACAAAACGTTTCCACAGCTTTCGTAGGGAAAATTCCGGCTATGTCATTTCTAATTTTTGTGGATTTTTCCGAGAGACGAAACATTTTGGACCAACAAGAGGGCGACACTTGGCACCCTCTCATTGGTGGGCTTTGGGGCGGCAACTTGGACGAATTCTTGGCCTTGTTTAGTCAAGGTTAGGTAGGATATTTTGTGGTAGATGGATAAGGTGCACTTGGCAAGATCTTGGCCCTACACTTGCCTTGCACTTGGCAAGATCTTGGCCATTGGTTGGCCTTTGCTAGACCTATAAATACCCCCCTTTGGAAGACTTCTTCATCCATTCCAAATATTTCCTAAGTGTTAAAATCCTCCTCCCTCCCTTTTGTGTTGAGTTCGGCCGAGAGCCCCTCTCCCCCCCCTTGGCCGAGAGTACCCCCCCCTAGTGGGGTAGGCCGAGGGGTATACACCCCCCCTCCTTGTGGTGCTAGCCGTGGGGTACCCCCCCCTAGCCTAGTTGTTTTCGTATAAATACCCTCCTCTTGGTAGAAATACTCTCAAAAGTATTGTTACTATACCCAAATTACCTTAGCCGTATACCTTGTAGTATTCTAAGGTTATACTTATACGAGAAGCCCAGAAATACTATTATACTTCCCTTCCGTCACAAAACCGAAACCCTAGGGAAAATCTCCATAGTTGGTTGGAGTATTAAGTAGAAGTTGGTTAGAACTTCTAAGGGTTGTGTGGAGCGGGTCGGAGCGCACGGAGTAGGAGCTAAACCTTGCTCAGGATCGACATTTAAACTCGGATAATTTTGGGCTTATCGAGGTAAACACTCTTGACCTTCTATTGTAATTGGAAATTACATGTTGTAGGAATATATAGTTGAAGTATACTATATATAGAACTGAACGTAGTTAGCGGCAATGTCTTTTGACTTAAGCCTGAATAATTAGAAACTTTTTCGAAAGAAGAGTACTGAACTGTAATTACATAGGGGTGACATGAGACTTGTGTAGCTTTTCACGTGAGGTAGAATTGTGCACGTCCGATTAGGCGTATAACCCCCGCGGTTGGCTTGGTAGCCACCCGATAGATGAGGAGATTTACGCCATTTGCGGGAAGGTGCTGCCGAATTTTCTGTAGAATGTTCTACAATTAGACCTAGATGTTAATAAGCGCCTTGTGGCCTTATAGGTTGAAGTACCATGCGTGGCGCGATCTACTTGGCTAGGAGTAGCCGACGGTTTGAGGTACTTGGAGCGTTTTGCTATTAGTCGATAATCGTCGCGAGGTATGTGAACCTCTTCCTACCTTTTCTAGCATGATATGTGTATAACTATGTAGTACGGTAGACGTACATATGTTAAACGTATTTGATTGGTTTGAAACATAAAGTGTTATAACGGCTTTATGGGAAGTTGGTTATAACAGCTTTATGTAAGTAAGAAAATGCCTTATGGTTTTAAAAGGTAACTGATTTGACTTATAATTGACTTAATGTGTAATAATAAAGAATCTTGAAGTATTTCAAAAGAATCTTTGAATCATTTTTAACAGAAGAATAATACTTGGTTTTGAAAACATAAGAGTTATACTAGCTTTATGAGAAGTTAGGTATAACGTCTTAAGAATGGTAAAATGAATGGTTTATTGATTTTAAAGTTAAGAGACTTGATCTTAAAAGATAAGAGACTTTACTTGTTTTACTTGGTAATTAGCATTATGTTAAATGTTGTAAAACCTCATTCGCAAGTAATGAGTACTTGATTTTAAAAGCAATAATGTTTTACTGATTTCGGAAATCAGAATGAGTATCGAACAAACCACAAAGCTTAATAAAGGGAAATGTTTTGACTAATAATGTATTGGTAAAACCAGAGAAACTTCCATCCGCATAGAAACTAAGATGAGACAAAATGATGTTACATTTCCTAGATCATGGTCGCTTAAATAAGATTGTTACAAACAAGAATAACCTACTCACGTATCGCACATATATTTCTCAAATTGCTTTTAAAGGAGAATTATATCATTAAGTGATTAAAATTATGAACTCTGAAACCTTTCAAACGAGAAACTTGAGTAATTGAAATTAGGCAAACTTGAAACATTTGGAAAAGAATGTTGTTACTTGATTTTCTGAAGAGAAGTGTTTTGATTTACTTCAAAGGATAATCACTCTATTTTTCATATACTACGTATTGTGTGACTTTTGTAGACGTAACGTATCTTTTAAAAGATAATGTATGAAGTACTTTGGGAATAGATACTCGATCTTGTTAATCATATAATAGAATGTACCTTGTGTGTATAACTTGATTGTGTTGGTTTGTGATAGCCTTGTAATACTTTCTTGTTGATTTGATAAGTAGACGTGATATGATGCTATGTGTGTTAGTGTCTTGTAACGTTTGTGAAAGAGAGTATTCTTGTTGTGCTTATGTTGTTTAACGATAATTCGTTATGTTAGTATAATATCACTCACCTCTTGACATATTACCGGGGTTAAGCGCCTCCGACGCGGGTAGACTTCAAAGTGATGCAGGACCATGATTCGAGAATACCTCATGCGGGTCCAAGGGATCCATGCGGAACTACGGGAGTTCCAGGTTAGTTTGCGACCCTTGTGGTCATGCGGTCTCTGTGGCCATGCGGACTGCGGGTCCAGGACGATGCCGAGGAGTAGCTACCCTCGATGCGGGGTCACATACCCTATGCGGGCCTACATGAGTGGCCTATGCGGACTACGGGAGTCCAGGATTAGGCTTGCATGGTGATACTACGGGCAATTGGCCCGGCTTCGATCATTCGCAGCCTAGAAAAGACATTCTGCTTTACCTATTGTTGCTCTTGTTTATGATATGGCACTATGCGGTTACCTTGGTTGTTTCATACATACTTGCAAACTGATTTTAAAATGATATGTTTTCATTTAAGTACTTTACAGTTTCACATACTTGGTACCTGTTGTACTGACCTCCTTCGGGGGGCTGCGTTCATGCCGCAGGTTGAGGTACCAGTCGTTGATCCTAGTTCTCGGGTCACGCAGTTCGTATGGAAGCTCCGTTTTCTCGGAGGCTTATCGGTGGTATAGTCCTGTCGTTGTAGGTATTTACATTCAGGTATGGCGGGGCCCCGTCGCCATTATTGTCATATCATTCTTAAGTGCAGTAATCTTGTTGTGGGCAGAGTTGTAATGGGATGTAACTGTTCGGTTTTAAAAATTGATTTATATATATGCCGTAAGGCAAGTTTTCTCCGATTACTGTTTCTTACTTCTTAATATTTTCATGTCTTGTTTTATGTTCCGCTGATTACTCTGATGTTGTATCACTAGGGTGCCCGGGGTAAGACACCAGTCACGGGCCCGGGTTCGGGTCGTGACAAAAGTGGTATCAGAGCAGTTAATCCTCGGAAAGTGTCTACGAGCCGTATCCAAGAAGTCTTGATTATCGGTGTGTTGTGCACCACACCAATAATCAGGAGGCTATAGGATATTTAGGATTGGTTTCTATTCTTCTCACTCTGAGATCGTGCCTTAGAGCTGTGTTGTAAGTTGGACCCTCTCACGTATTTCTTTCCCTTACCGTTATGCCTCCGCATAGGGCAACGGCCCCGAGGAGGGCAAGGCGGCGAGGAGGCTGCGAGTAGAGTTCGTAGGGTTACGAGGCACATGCCCAATCATCACCGAGTTAGGTGCTTCATTCGTGAGTTCTGCGACGTCACTAAGCCCCAGCAGAGTTTAGCACGGCGGCGGCAGTTCCTACTGCGGCCATGATATTTGAACCTTCAGTTCCACGACCGGGAACATATAATTTAGATTGCAAGAAGGCGACCCTGTTACTAGCAATGGATTTGGCTACCAGAGAGTATACCGATGTACCGCGAGTCTTGATGACTACCTAATAGAGGTTGTGTAAGAGTAATTCTTCGATTAGGCTTGAGCATGGCACGTATGCGGAATTATGCGCAGGCCGAAAACGTAGAGATCGACGGGTTAATCAAGGGCGAGAAGAGGCGAGCGAGAAGGTCCTTTAGTAACTTTTGGCGAGTCGCCTCACCAATGGATTAGATTACGCACATCCACCATGCAAAGGTCCTCCACGGGGTTGTGACGTTCGGTATGCAGGAGTTGGTCGAGCTCGAGCTTAGGTTCACGGCTACACGTAGGTTCCGGCCCGGCCGATTCGATTTTCCCGGTATTCACAGGTGTGACGCCATCCCGGAATGTCATCTTTTAGTTAGTACTTGTTTACCTACGGCCGTCGGTCGATGTCGAAAGAGTGTCCTTGTAGGAGGACTTAGCCTTCAGATCGATGGGTAGTCGCCACCTTCCTTAGCTATGCGCCCTGTAAGCGTGTTTGATTAGAACGACTTAAGGAGTGGAGCGATGAATCTGTGTTTATCCTTAACCCTCTGAGATTAGTACGTATGATGAGATGAGTATATCTTAAGTGCTATGTTCGATAGCAGTGTGTAAATTGTGATTAGGGATCATGGTTAGTGCTTAGGGAAGATTGGGGATAGAGAAAGTGTGAGCCTTAGAGTGTTATACGCGAGACCTTAGAGGTAAGGCCATCTCGAGTAAAAGATGTATTGTTTATGTTTGACCCTTTATCGGAGTGCATTGTGCACGTGAGCTATGTTTGTGGGATAAGTCCCGAGTAGTGTGGAATGAAAGAGGTAGTTGAGCTAAGAAGACCGCTAGGTTTTCGTAACGTGATTAGTAAGAGTTTTCCGCCGAGCTAATGTCTTCGCGTTGCGGGTCGGGTTGAGGCCACGCTGCGTCAACCCGCGCATGTTTGGTGGTGGGTCAGTTTGTGGTGGTTCCGCCTTGTGGTAGGATCACGCGGTGTTTGGCCCAAGTTCGCTAACCAGACGAAGTTCGTGGACGCGTCGACCATGAGTCGCCGATGGGGCAGCCCATCGTGTTCTTCTGGCCAGACCGCTCACTCGGCGATGTTGATTTATCGTAAAGGTTGTAAGGCTGCACGGTGCCTACCTTCACCTTATGACGATGAAGCCTGTGTTGTGGCTATTTTCGCTTTCTAAAAGTCTTACCAGCAGGTTAGGAACTCGTGAGACTCGTAATCGCATTCGCCTCTGACGTGTTGGATTTCGCGGTAGTTGTGGGATTGTTGTCTCCTCGTGGAGGAGTGCTTAAGCTACCATTTCGGTGTTCGGATGTCGCTTATGAAGCCTTGTAGGGCGGAAGTGTAAGTCACGGCCGATTGGTTCGATGTTGGCAAGATTCGAGTTGGTTCAGCTTGTTCCAGCAGATCGTGGATAGGGTAAAGCTTGTCTAGAAGAGGTTCTCGCAGAGAAATCGTGCGGATAATCGCGCACGACGCTTAGAGTTCAGTTGATGGTCGGTCTTCTTGAAAGTACCACCCCGTCATGTGATGAGTTTTGGAAAACAGAGGGAATTTAGCCGAGTTACTTTGGGCCCTTTTGAGTTCATGTGAAGAATAGGCCAGGTTGCCTATATGTTAGCTTTTGCCGTCCGACTTAGGAGACGATACGTCCGGTCTTTCGTATTGTTATGATCGGAAAGTATCGAGATCCATCCAGAGTGTTCCCGCTAATGATGACCACGTTAGAGATAGTAACCCGAGTTTTGGAACCGGCGATTTAAATGTTAAGAGTTCGAGTGTACGACAACCTCGGGGATCGCATACACCCGGCATCATCCGCTGGGTCGCCGAGTGACACTAGAACCTCGCGCAAAGTGACAAAAGTGGTATCACGACGAGTAAAGGGAGAAGCGAGCATGTATTGGCAGAGATGTGACCATTTCTTTTGTATGGGAAGTGCGGAGGAATTATATTTTAGACCTGGATGGGAGCGTTTGTGATGTTAGAGGTGTTTCTCGTGAACTTGGATGTAAGTATTTTGGCGCAGTGTTGTTGTGGCCAACAGGGCAGGATTGTTCGATAAGTATAGTAGTGAAGACTATACTTGGCGCACGCTTGGTTTGAGATTAGAAGGAACATTCGACGAATGTTTCTGCGAGGAGAATGTTATACCCCGTATTTTCAGAGTATGTACGTAGGGACGTACGTAGAAAAATTTGAACTTGAGAATAGGCTTGGCCGATTTATTCTTTGTGCACAACACCCTGTTAGAGTCGTTTTTTAGACAAAACGTTTCCACAGCTTTCGTAGGGAAAATTCCGCTATGTCATTTCTAATTTTTATGGATTTTTCCGAGAGACGAAACATTTTGGACCAACAAGAGGCGACACTTGGCACCCTCTCATTGGTGGGCTTTGGGCGCAACTGACGAATTCTGGCCTTGTTTAGTCAAGGTTAGGTAGGATATTTTGTGGTAGATGGATAAGGTGCACTTGGCAAGATCTTGCCCTACACGTGCCTTGCACTTTGCAAGTTTTTTGCCATTGGTTGGCCTTTGGGAGACCTATAAATACCCCCCTTTGGAAGACTTCGTCATCCATTCCAAATATTTCCTAAGTGTTAAAATCCTCCTCCCTCCCCTTTGTGTTGAGTTCGCCGAGAGCCCTCTCCCCCCCTCCTTGGCCGAGAGTACCCCCCCCTAGTGGGGTATGCCGAGGGGTATACACCCCCCTCCTTGTGGTGCTAGTCGTGGGGTACCCCTCCTAGCCTAGTTGTTTTCGTATAATACCCCCCTCTTGGTAGAAATACTCTCAAAAGTATTGTTATAATGCCCAAATTACCTTAGCCGTATACCTCGTTGTATTCTAAGGTTATACTTATACTAAAAGCCCGTAAATACTATTATACTTCCTTCCACACAAAACCAAAACCCTAGGAAAATCTCCATAGTTGGTTGGAGTATTAAGTAGAAGTTGGTTAGAACTTCTGGTTGTGTGGAGCTGGCCTGAGCGCACTGAGTAGAGCTAAACCTTGCTCAGATCGACATTTAAACTCGGATAATTTTGGGCTTATCGAGGTAAACACTCTTGACCTTCTATTGTAATTGGAAATTACATGTTGTAGGAATATATAGTTGAAGTATACTATATATAGAATCGAACGTAGTTAGCGCAATGTCTTTTAACTTAAGCCCAATAATTAGAAACCTTTTCGAAAGAAGAGTACCGAATCAGTAATTACATAGATCAGACATTGAGACTTGTGTAGCTTTTCTCGTGAGGTAGAATTGTGCACGTCCGATTAGACGTATAACCCTCGGTTGGCTTCGTAGCCGCCCCGATAGAGAGGAGATTTACGCCATGCGGGAGGTGCCGAATTTTCTCGTAGAATGTTCTACAATTAGACCTAGATGTTAATAAGCGCCTGGCCTTATAGTGAAGTACCACGCGTGGCGCGATCTACTTGGCTAGAGTAGCCGACGGTTTGAGGTACTGAGCGCTTTTGCTATTAGTCGATAATCGTCGCGAGGTATGTGAACCTCTTCCTACCTTTTCTAGCATGATATGTGTATAACTATGTAGTACGGTAGACGTACATATGTTAAACGTATTTGATTGGTTTGAAACATAAAGTGTTATAACGGCTTTATGGGAAGTTGGTTATAACAGCTTTATGTAAGTAAGAAAATGCCTTATGGTTTTAAAAGGTAAATCGATTTGACTTATAATTGACTTAATGTGTAATAATAAAGAATCTTGAAGTATTTCAAAGAATGTGAATCATTTTTAATGTAAGAATAATACTTGGTTTTGAAAACATAAGAGTTATACTAGCTTTATGAGAAGTTAGGTATAACGTCTTAAGAATGGTAAAATGAATGGTTTATTGATTTTAAAGTTAAGAGACTTGATCTTAAAAGATAAGAGACTTTACTTGTTTTACTTGGTAATTAGCATTATGTTAAATGTTGTAAAACCTCATTCGCAAGTAATGAGTACTTGATTTTAAAAGCAATAATGTTTTAATCGATTTCTAAATCAGAATGAGTATCGAACAAACCACAGCAGCGCTAATAAAGGGAAATGTTTTGACTAATAATGTATTGGTAAAACCAGTAGAAACTTCCATCTGCATAGAAACTAAGATGAGACAAAATGATGTTACATTTCCTAGATCATGGCTGCTTAAATAAGATTGTTACAAACAAGAATAACCTACTCACGACGTACATATGTTTCTCAAATTGCTTTTAAAGGAGAATTATATCATTAAGTGATTAAAATTATGAACTACTAAACCTTTCAAAACGAGAAACTTGAGTAATTGAAATTAGGCAAACTTGAAACATTTGGAAAAGAATGTTGTTACTTGATTTTATGAAGAGAAGTGTTTTGATTTACTTCAAAGGATAATCACTCTATTTTTCATATACTACGGGTATTGTGTGACTTTTGTAGACGTAACGTATCTTTTAAAAGATAATGTATGAAGTACTTTGGGAATAGATACTCGATCTTGTTAATCATATAATAGAATGTACCTTGTGTGTATAACTTGATTGTGTTGGTTTGTGATAGCCTTGTAATACTTTCTTGTTGATTTGATAAGTAGACGTGATATGATGCTATGTGTGTTAGTGTCTTGTAACGTTTGTGAAAGAGAGTATTCTTGTTGTGCTTATGTTGTTTAACGATAAGCTGTTATGTTAGTATAATATCACTCACCTCTTGACATATTACCGGGGTTAAGTCGCCTCCGACGCGGGTAGACTTCAGCGGTGCAGGACCATGATTCGAGAATACCTCATGCGGGTCCGGGATCCATGCGGAACTACGGAGTTCCGTGTTAGTTTGCGCCTTGTGGTCATGCGGTCTCGTGGCTACGCGGATCGCGGGTCCAGGCGATGCCGAGGAGTAGCTACCGATGCGGGTTACATACCTACGCCTACATGAGTGGCCTATGCGACTACGGAGTCCGAGATTAGGCTTGCATGGTGATACTACGCAATTGGCCCTGCCGATCATTCGCAGCCTAGAAAAGACTCGCGCTTACCTATCATGCTCTTGTTTATGATATGGCACTATGTGCGTTACTCGTTGTTTCATACATACTTGCAAACTGATTTTAAAATGATATGTTTTCATTTAAGTACTTTACGCTTCACATACTTGGTACATTGTTGTAATCGACCTCGGGCCGCGTTCATGCCGCAGTTGAGGTACACCGCCGTTGATCCTAGTTCTCGGTCACGATTCAACAGATGGAAGCTCCGCTTTCTCCGAGGCTTATCAGTGGTATAGTCCCCGTCGTTGTAGGTATTTATATTCGTGGTATGGCGGGCCCCGTCCCGCCATTATTGTCGTATCATTCTTAGAGGTCCGTAGTAATCACAGGCGAGTTGTAATGGGATGAATCGCTCGGTTTTAAAATTGATTTATATATATGCCGTAAGGCAAGTTTTCTCCGACATCGCTTACTTCTTAATATTTTCATGTCTTGTTTTATGTTCCGCTGATTACTCTGATGTTGTATCACTAGGGTGCCCGGGGTAAGGCACCAGTCACGGGCCCGGGTTCGGGTCGTGACAGAAGCAATCGCAACAATCATGAAGAACTGCTAAAGGGAATTGGTCATTACGCAACTAGAGACTTAATTAAGCTATTTCATGATGACTTGGAGAAAACAAAATATTGACTGATTCCTATTATATGAAAAGTTGAACTTCAACTATGGTCATATTTTACAATATACGATTTATCAAAATTAGCATTGAGGTATGACAAGGAAGTTGACATGCATTTATGGAAAGAAAGGAAGATTCAATATGTTTTACAAGGTTTTGTTTTTTGGTACAATTAATGAAACCAAAACATTCAAGGATTCAAGAACTGAAGGCAACAACCAACTACTATATATACATACACAGTGCGAAGGAGCATTTGAACTCAACTACAGATCCAACATACTACAAAAATTCAATGAGAGACAAGTGTGAACGTCGTCAACACGAGCCAACTATTCAATCAACAAAGAATCCGAGCATATCAAGATTTATCAATTTAGTTGTTTTGTTTAAATAGTTAGGTTCGAATTGTAGTTTTACTTATGTTCCTCTTAATAAATTGGTGATAAGTGTCAATGGTGAAAAGTAGTTACTCTAGGATAATAGACGGACTGTTCAGAGAACAAGTCCTTTAGGTTTGACAAGAAGGTTGTAAACATATTATCGCTGATTATAGTTAAATTTGATTAAATTCTATAGGAGATATGGCTTGGTTTTTTACTTACTTGAGAAAGAAGATTTTCACGAAAATATTTTGTGTGAATTTATACTCCGCACCAAAAATTTTCTTACGCAACTTCAAGAATATGATTCTTGAAGTGAATAGGAGTAGCGTGATCCTAACAAGTGGTATCAGAGCTAGACCTTTCTACAAAGGCTAGTATCTAAAAATATGTTAACACCTCCTACCGTACAAGATGGACAATTAACCACAAGACCAACATACTTCAATGGAAAGCACTATGGATGGTTGAAAATGAGAACTCAACATTATCTGATCTCCGAAGATCCCAAGTTATGTGATATCATTCAAATTGATCAATAAGGCCACAATGAGACAACACATTAACATGATACCATGGCAACATGACTTCTTATCTGTAGCATAGGACCTGATGAATTCAGGCAAATCTCATCCAAGGTTACCGTTATAGAAATCTGGGATGCACTATAAATAAGTTACAGTGATCAAGACTCAAAAGATCCTGATAGATATTTCAAAAAATAGTGTGAATGCTCAATCAGCTCTAGAGGATGAAGACAATCAAATAGAAGTAGAGCTAGCGTAAATAAAAAAAGGGTTGACATATATAGCATAAATGGTAAATGACGCACTCGAGGCTTAGAGCAAGGGCCGACAAGGCACTATGCTAATAATATTATACATACAGGATACGTCTACAAGCCTCTAAAGAGTGGTACCATATCAAAGTCGGTACAGGGCCCCGACCTACCTGTCACGACCCGACCCCGGGCTGCGACTGGTGCCCTACCTGGGCACCCTTCTAATCATACAACATAACAAACTGCGGAAGATAAATAACACTTTTTTTTAAAACTAAGGCCAAGCCGATAAGGCGGCCATAACATAAAAATTACCCGAAAGGGTCCACACTGTTTAACAATATAAAAACAACTCTAGCCAGTCCAGCCCACAGATGAATACATACCTCTAAGATTTGAACAAATACTATGACGGGACAAGGCCCCGCCGTACCCCTGTATATACATAACCATGACGAAAAGCTCCGGAACATTGGAGCTATCTCAAAATGCTGAACCAGGATCCTAAGCTCATGATCCACAATCGTGGTACCTAAACTCGGACATTTAACGCAGCCCCCGGGGGGTCGGATAACAAAAATTCGAATATGGAATGTAAATAAGGTACAGAAACCAATCATAATCAGATAAAAGAATGACAAGGGCAAGTATAAAAAGGGTAAATACCAGATCCTACCGTGTCATTACCATCTCGTCAACTTAATCGTACCTTATTATCTTTTCCCATTTTTCAATAAAAGTTATAGCCACATTCTTACGTACATACTTAGGAAAAATCGTCAAGTTTATTAACATATAACTTACTTACCTTGCATAACATAACCCGGCCCTTTATGGAGGGACGCCTATACCATCGGCCCAATCTAGGACGCGATAAAGTCACATAAGTCTTCCCATAAGGTATACTGCCCGGCCCAATCTGGGACGCGATAAAATCACATAAGTCTGCCCATAAGGTATACTGCCCGGCCCAATCTGGGACGCGATAAAATCACATAAGTATGCCCATAAGGTATACTGCCCGGCCCAATCTGGGACGCGATAAAATCACATAAGTCTGCCCATAAAGGTGTACTGCATAAAAATAGGAAGCTTATGATCCACTTAGGGTCACATGCCCATAGTATAATTTAGCAATCCTACACCTGGGACTATTTCACCCGCAAGGGCCGTAGGGGCCCGCATGAGGTATTCCTCGCATCATGGGTAGCAAATCCATGGAGTGGTATAATGTCTTGGGGGTTTACCCCGCAATCATACTCAGAAGGTGGTATAACATCTTGGGGGTTTACCCCTCATTTATACTCTTACCCCTCAATCATACACAGAATGTGGTATAACGTCTTGGGGGTTTACCCCTCATTTATACTCTTACACCTCAATCATACACAGAAGGTGGTATAACGTCTTGGGGGTTTACCCCATATTTATACTCTTACCCCTCAATCATACACAGAACCTAGCTCAACAGGCTATCACACATAACATAAGCACTACCGGCTTATCATACATAACATAAGCACTACCGGCTTATCATACATAACCTAAGCAAGTTAAGAAATCCCCTAACTTCTTATTAGCTTGTTCATATACACTCTCATTTTAGTTTACTTAAGGCACTAACATGTCATTCTAAAATACAGGAATTTAACCCAACGTACTCACGCACTTACTCCTTTAAAATGACTCTTTTTCAAATAAAACTTCCAAGATACTAATAACCGTAGTATCAAGTCATATATACTTTTCAAGACAAGTCACATTACCTTTTAGAAATACAATTGTAGGCTTCTAAACCACGTGACTTCTTTCTTTAAAACCTTAAGCAATTGGTACCATTAAAACAATTTGCCCTTCTTTATTTCAAGTCATTTCTTTGCTTACATTACTGAAGAAAACCATTCTTTTAATATTCCATAAAGTTGTTATAACCAACTTCCCATAACGCCGTTATAACTCTTTATGTCTTAAGACAAATTCACTCCTTTTATAACCAAGAGACTTATACTTTCAAATCAAATCACATAGCTTTCAAAATACTTCAAGTCTCTTAACTTTTAAGAAAACAAGTTTCTTAACTTTAGAATGGCAAGAAATCAATACTTTCCAAATCAAGTATTCTATACTTTTAAATCAATTCATTTCTTCCTTTAAGAATCAAGTCCCATAACTTGAAAAATAAAGTCCCTTATCCTTTTAAAAATTTGAGGTTCATAGTCTTAAAACTTCATACGTAAATTCTTATAAATTAAGTAACATATACTTTGGTGCGTTGTGAATAAGTTATACTTATTTATAACGATCTTAATCAAGTAGCCATGATCTAGAAAATGTAATACAATTTTGTCTTATCTTAGCTTCTATGCAGATGGAGAATTCTACTCATTTTAACTTAATTGATTGTCATTACATTTTCCTTTATTAACGCTGCAGTGGCTTGTTCGATACTTATTCTCATTTGTGCCGTAACTTAGCCAAGTCAACTTGGCTTCAAATACCTCCTAACGACTCTTACCAACATCCCCCATAAGACTTGGTAAGAACTTAGGATAACATAGACATAACCTTTACGTAGAGTAAATCAACGTACATACCTCTTAACTTCTAAGAGTAGAAGGAATCATGAAATAGTACTACATGTATATTCCATACATAGAATCATGTCAAAAGAAGGAAGAGGTTCACATACCTCGCGACGATTATCGACAAATAACAAAATGCTCTGAAGTACTTCAACCTTGATAGCTATTCCATCCTTCAAGTAGAATATGCTATTCTTAGTACTTCAACCTATAATGGCCATAATACGTCCATTAAACCTCTAGCTTCAAACGTAGAATATTCTAAGTGCAAAGTCACTAAATTCTACGGAAAATCGGACAGCACTTCCTTTGTTTCTACATACTTTGCCACCTTTTTCAAGGCCGAATTCAATAACCAAACACGCCACATTTAAGGCCCAATACAACAACCAATCAAAGGGGATTACACGCCTTACAATACGTGTAAAATTCCGCCCCACAATTAATACCAACTAAGTCCTCAATCAAGGTCATTCTCGGCTAACTTATTCGATAACACAAAGTCCTTAGGTCTAACATGTTATATAGTCATAGACAACTTCAACAACTACAATTTCCTTCTTTAAATAACATGTGACGACTTACACTAATAATCTAATTGAATTGAAATCTTAAGGGTTAAACATGCTAGTTTTCGGATTAGTGTTCCAATAGCCAATACACTTATCAAACTTCATACTAAATACTTCATGCTTGCTAATATCCTTAGCTACAACAATAAGAAATCTTTAATTGCTAAAACGACAAGATTTTTACCTTTACAAGCCCTTATAAAATTCGAGATTCAAAGTCGCTCCTTAGCAATTCTTAGCTCCTTTTCTTATGTTCCAATCCGCTCCAAGCACTCCTTAGAAGCTCATGAAGAACTCCTCTTCATGTTTCATCTTCAAAGTTGAAGAACACTCTAGGGTTTCGCCTTGCGACTAACGTAAAAACGTCGTTTTCCCGAAATCTTTCTATTGAGATATCCTTACAATACCCTTAGGGACCTTGGGTTAAAGTCTTGTGAATATAGGACAACAATTGCAAAAAATTTTGTCTTAAAGAGAGACCCAAACCCGAGAGCATGAATAGCTAGAACAAGTGTTCTTCAAATTTTCTAAGTATAAAATAGCCTTGTCTTGCTACTAGTATGTTTATATAACACATTGGAGGGTCTAGATTATAACACATGTTAGATTTGGATGGAAGAGATCAAGCCAAGTGGCCCTTGGACTTAGTCAACAATATCAAGCTCTTTAATTAGCAAGACTTGGTCTTCTATCATGGTCAATGACCATACTACCCTTGCATAATTTCGTCCAAGACCAATGTGGGGGGGGGGGGGTGCCACATGTCTCCCTCTCATTCGTCCATAAAATTCCGTAACCCTCGTGGGTCCCACAAAACGTAAAATGCCCCACATGACCAAATCCATAAAAATAAATTTCCATAATGATAATAAGTTCCATACTCTTCAATTAATGCATTTTGAGAATCTAATTCTTACCAACGAATAATTTTCCTTTCCGACGTTCGGAAGATTTTCCGTCGGAAAAAACAATTCTTCCTTTCGTACCCTTTTCAAGTTTTGTGTTCCTTACATACATTCTCTTAAACATGTCCTTGAATTACGGGGTGTAACATTCTTCCCCCCTTAGAAACATTCGTCCCTGAATGTTCTTTTGGAGTCCAATCTAATTAGATAGCGACATAGTCTCCTTTTACTACACCCTTTATACAACATATGCCACCCATGGCCACATAACAATACTTATACTAAGATGTCAACCTTGGCACTCACGAAGCCAACTAGTCCATACTCATAATGACCTTAAAGTTTGTCATAAACATATCTACTAGGTCTACTAGGGTCTGACGACTGTATCATCACCGGACAAATCTCATATACCCGCTCAGCTACCACCCCAAACACTCACGGGTGTAGTTACCTCGAAAGGTTCTTATGGGTTCAGGCTCTATTCCTTTACACTTGGTTGCCATCTTTCCCATCGGTCGCATTTCTTCCGTACTTCCAACTCATACTAGCATACATACATAACTTCCATACCGATTCTGGCCCCCAATCTTTTGGAGTCAGTCTTTTAAACAACCTAAGGCCATTTCCGGCTTTCACGACCTGGTTACGGTGGAACGCGTCCACGAACCCGTAAAACAATTAACTAGACTTGGGCCTTGCACCCTCGTGACCCTGTCACGTAGCGGAACTACTACCAACTGATCCCACTCTATTTCAGGCTATGGGGCGACCCGTAATAGGTCCTCACCCTGACCCGTCGTCGCACTTAAATCTTACCTTAGTCTGAATAAAATCTTATTGCCCGAGAAGGCCTTATATATACCTAAGGTCTCGGCGGTTATTAATACTCTTAGGCTCGCAATTTCCATGCTCCAAGCCTACCTTACCAGTCCCCCAGTAAACGGGTACAAAAACTTCTCATAATACCATAATCGTGTCGTCTTGATCACAACAACCATTACTTACTCTATACGGACCTCATCCGTACAATTCTCTTAAGCCTACCACGTAGCTTAATATATTAACATGGTATTCCATTAAGTTTCTTAACATGACTTCTTAAGGGTTCACTGCCCTATCAGACAGCTCATCCTTTCCCAATTATCTCAAAATAAAACATAAGACCTTGGCGAGAATTCATTAACTGTTCCATACCTTCCCGGTATCTAGTTAGTCTTTACCAACTCCTGGTAATCTAAAATCATTCTAGGCAACACGCGTCTGACCCTCATACATAACTCCGTATAGATGTATGTCACAATACCAACTATACTATAATCATTACAAACCTGGATACGCAATCCACATAGCCCTTCCTGGGTCACTGCTGCCTTTCGTAGCTGCAATCAACATAACTCGTTAGGGAGAGACGACCCTAACAACACAACTCTATCGCACGATCTCAGAGTGAGAATAATGGAAACCAATCCTAAATGTCCTGCAGCCTCCTGATTATAGATGTGGTGCACAACACACCGATAATCAAGACTCTACTAGACACGGTCTGTAGACACTTTCCGAGGACTAACTGCTCTGATACCACTTTTGTCACGACCCGACCCCGGGCCGCGACTGATGCCCTACCTGGGCACCCTTCTAATCATACAACATAACAAACTGCGGAAGATAAATAACTCTTTTTTTAAAAAACTAAGGCCAAGCCGATAAGACGGCCATAACATAAAAATTACCCGAAAGGGTCCACACTGTTTAACAATGTAAAAACAACTCTAGTCAGTCCAGCCCACAGATGAATACAGACCTCTAAGATTTGAACAAATACTATGATGGGACAAGGCCCCACCGTACCCCTGTATATACATAACCATTACGACAAGCTCCGGAACATTGGAGTTATCTCAAAATGCTGAACCAGGATCCTAAGCTCGCGGATCCAATCAGTAATACCTAAACTGCGGACATGAACGCAGCCGAAGAAGTCGATACAACAGTACCGAATATGGAGCGAAATAAGGTCTGATAAACCAATCATAACTGTATAAAAGAATGACAGGGGCAAGTGTAAAAAGGGTAAATACTAGATCCTACCGTGTCATTACCATCTCGTCAACTTAATCGTACCTTATTATCTTTTCCCATTTTTCAATAAAAGTTATAACCACATTCTTACGTACATACTTAGGAAAATTCGTCATGTTTATTACCATATAACTTACTTAACTTGCATAACATAACCCGACCCTTTATGGAGGGACGCCTATACCATCGGCCCAATCTAGGACGCGATAAAGTCACATAAGTCTGCCCATAAGGTATACTGCCCGACCCAATCTGGGACGCGATAAAATCACATAAGTCTGCCCATAAGGTATACTGCCCGGCCCAATCTGGGACGCGATAAAATCACATAAGTCTGCCCATAAGGTATACTGCCCGACCCACTCTGGGACGCGATAAAATCACATAAGTCTGCCCATAAAGGTGTACTGCATAAAAATAGGAAGCTTATGATCCACTTAGGGTCACCTACCCATAGTATCATTTAGCAATCCTACTCCTGGGACTATGTCACCCGCAAGGGCCGTAGGGGCCCGCATGAGGTATTCCTCGCATCATGGGTAGCAAATCCATGGAATGGTATAATGTCTTGGGGGTTTACCCCGCAATCATACTCAGAAGGTGGTATAACGTCTTGGGGGTTTACCCCTCATTTATACTCTTACCCCTCAATCATACACAGAAGGTGGTATAACGTCTTGGGGGTTTACCCCTCATTTATACTCTTACCCCTCAATCATACACAGAAGGTGGTATAACGTCTTGGGGGTTTACCCCACATTTATAATCTTACCCCTCAATCATACACAGAACCTATCTCAACTGGCTATCACACATAACATAAGCACTACCGGCTTATCATACATAACATAAGCACTACCGGCTTATCATACATAACCTAATCAAGTTAAGAAATCCCCTAACTTCTTATTAGCTTGTTCATATACACTCTCATTTTAGTTTACTTAAGGCACTAACATGTCATTCTAAAATTCGGGAATTTAACCCAACGTACTACGTACCTCTACTCCTTTAAAATGAATCTTTTTCAAATAAAACTTCCAAGATACTAATAACCGTAGTATCAAGTCATATATACTTTTCAAGACAAGTAACATTACCTTTTAGAAATACAATTATAGGCTTCTAAACCACGTGACTTCTTTCTTTAAAACCTTAAGCAATTGGTACCATTAAAACAATTTTCCCTTCTTTATTTCAAGTCATTTCTTTGCTTACATTACTGAAGAACACCATTCTTTTAATCATCCATAAAGTTGTTATAACCAACTTCCCATAAAGCCGTTATAACTCTTTATGTCTTAGACAAATTCACTCCTTTTATAACCAAGAGACTTATACTTTCAAATCAAATCACACAGCTTTCAAAATACTTCAAGTCTCTTAACTTTTAAGAAAACAACTTTCTTAACTTTAGAATGGCAAGAAATCAATACTTCCCAAATCAAGTATTCTATACTTTTAAATCAATTCATTTCTTCCTTTAAGAATCAAG
This sequence comes from Przewalskia tangutica, assembly GCA_029844215.1. Lineage (NCBI taxonomy): Eukaryota > Viridiplantae > Streptophyta > Magnoliopsida > Solanales > Solanaceae > Przewalskia > Przewalskia tangutica. The sequence goes on along the minus strand of CM056722.1, from coordinate 44,666,686 downwards.
TCCCATAACTTGAAAAATAAACTCCCTTATCCTTTTAAAAATTTGAGGTTCATAGTCTTAAAACTTCATACGTAAATTCTTATAAATTAAGTAACATATACTTTGGTGCGTTGTGAATAAGTTATACTTATTTATAACGATCTTAATTGTAACGTCCCGTAACCGGGCCCGTGACTGGTGCCTTACCCCGGGCACCCTACCGATACAACATCAGAGAAAACCAGCGGAAATAAAAACTTTAATCATGAAATGAGAGACATGATAAATAAACAGGCCAACCCAAACAGTTGCCTTCAGTATATATACATAAAAACTCGAACAGTTATCCTTTTTACAAACCCTGCCCACAACAAAGGCACTTCTAAGATTTACAACAACTATGACGGACAGGCCGCCATACCGAATGTACAAGAACCTACAACTCAGGAAACATACCAAAGATAAGCCTCGACGGAACAGAGCTTTCAACACGCTGAAATGAGATCCTAAGAGCGGGATCCACGCCGATGTACCTACTGCGGCGTGAACGCAGCCTCGAAGGAGGTCAAGATAACAGTACCATGTGAAATCACAACATCAGAATGAAATCATAATAGCCTAAAAAGCGAGACATGTATGATAACCAAAATACAAGACGCAACATAAAAGCGGTCAAGTCGTGACTCACGCCTCAAGCCACCACTCAAATATAACTATGGGTCTCACGCCCACAACATCCATCATGTTCGCATCATGGCGCGTGCCCGGAATCTTGCGCCGGTGTAGACATGTCCATGATGCAACAATAATAACAAGGCCGCGTGGCCACGTACCGGAATCTTGCGTCGGTGTAGACATGCCCATGTAACCTCAATAACAATATCTTGGGTGGTCAACCTGCCGCGTGGCCACGTGCCCCGAAATCGCGTCGGTGTAGACACGCCCATGTTGCGGTAATAACCATATATCGGGTAATCAACCCGACCGCGTGGCCGCGTGCCGAATCTTGCGTCGGTGTAGACATGTCCATGTGACATCAACAACAAGACGAGAATCAAAATGGAAACATACCCGTGGAATTCTCCATCACCGCCGCGTCAAGTAAGTTCTCACAAGTCGACCGCCTCTATCGAGACGCGGTAACGTAAATACCACACTTGCACAACAAAGGCTATCATCACAAGCATAGGCAAGTTTCACAACAACAAGCATAGGCAAGTTTTACAACAACAAGCATAGGCAAGTTTCACACAACTCAAAGTACTTTCATTTTATGCCAAAGTCCGGGTTTTTAACCCCAAAGTACTACATACGTTAAGTTCTTTTAAAAGAGATCCATTACTTTTATAAAGTCACCCGATACCCGTAGTATTAGAATGACCAACCCACATTCCTTTTCAAAATCAAGTAACAACATTCTTTTCCTAAGTTCCAGTTTGCCTAGTTTCAATTACTCAAGCTTCTCATTTTCAAATGGTTTCATAGTTCCCAAACTTAATCACTTGATTCCTTTTTAGAACAATTAAGTAATATATGTCTCACGTGAGAGTAGGTTATTCTTGTTTACAACATTCTTATTACAACAGCCATGATCTAGAAAATGTAATATCATTTTGTCTTATCTTAGTTTCTATGCAGATGGAGGTTTCTACTGGTTTTAATAATACAATTCATTAGTCAGTACATTTTCCTTTTATATCATTGCAATGGTTTGTCGATACATTCGATTTCAAATCAAGAAACATTCTTAAGCCGTTATACCTAACTTCCCATAAAGCTAGCATAACTCTTAAGTTTTCAAAACACAGTACTACTCTTCTTTCAAAACGATTCATAAATCTTTTGAAATACTTCAAGTTTTATTATAACGCCCTGCCGCTTATAAATCAAATCGCTTATCCTTTAAAAGCCACAACCCATTTTCTTACCTCATAAAGTCGTTATAACCAACTTCCCACAAAGCCGTTATAACACTTTATGTTTTACAACAATCAATTACAATTAACACACGTCTGCCGCACTACATAGTTCACACATATCATGCTAGAAGAGATAGGAAGAGGTTCACATACCTCGCGACGATTATCGACAATAAGCAAAAAGCTCCAAGTACTACAACCTTGCTAGCCGCTTTCCACTCGAGTAGAATACGCTACTCTTAGTACTTTCACCTATAAAGGCCACAAACGTCTATTAACTCTTAAACACGAGTTCCCATCTTTCTACGAAAATTCGGCGACCTCCCCACACATACAGTAAATCTCCTCGACTATTGGTAGGCTACCAAGCAAACCAGGGGTTTATACGTTAACCTGATGTGTACAATTCTACTACACAAGCAATACTACAGTCTCATCAGAATACGCCCTATGTAATTACTGTTCAGTTCAGTTCTATATTCTTCAGGCTTAAGTCAAAAGACATTGCCACAATACTAAGTTTAGTTCTATATATAGTATACTTCAACTATATATTCTAACATGTAATTTCCAATTATAAAAGGGGGACAAGATTATTTACCTCGACAAGCCCAAAATTATCCAAGTTATAATGTCGATCCTGAGCAAGGTTTAGCTCTACTCCGTGCGCTCAATCCGCTCCAAACAACCCTTAGAAGTTCTAACCAACTTCTACTCAAATACTTCAACCAACTATGAAGATTTCCTTGGGTTTCGGTTTTGAGACTAAAAGGACAAAAGGTAGTATTTCCGGGCTCTACGTAAAGAGGTAACTTTTGGAATACAACAAGGTAAAGGCTAAGGTATTTTGGGCATTATAACAATACTCGGAGAGTATTTCTACCAAGAGGGGGGGTGTATTTATACGAAACACCTAGGCTAGGGGGGGGGTACCCCATGCTAGCACAGTGAGGGGTAGTACCTCTCGGCACACCTCGAAGGGAAGAGGAGGGTTTCGGCAAGGCCAATTTTAAGGAGAGGGCTCTTGGACGAGTCAACAAGAGGAGGAGGGGTTTCAAGACTTGGAAGATTTTTGGATGAATGAAGTCTTCAAGAGAGTGGTATTTATAGGAAAGCCAAAGGCGACCAATGGCCAAGATCAAGCCATGTGCAAGGCAAGTGTATGGCCTTGATCAAGCCAAGTACACCCTAACCCTACTCCACAAAACATTGCACCAAACAAGCCACAAAACAAGGCACAAAACAAGGCCAAAACAAGGAACCAATTGTGCAAGGCCAAACGTCCCTCTTGGACGCCCAAATCGTCCAAAGCACCCACTTGCTTCAATGTGAGGTGACACGTGTCACCCTCCGTTGGTCCAAAATGTTTTCTCTCGGAAAAATCCGCAAAATAAGAAAAGACATAGCCGAATTTTCCTCGCAAGTTATGTAAAACGTTTCGTCAACGACTCTAACAAGGTGTTGTGCACAAATGTCATTCGGCGAGCCACCTAGGCGGGGTGACACGTGTCACCCTCCTAATGGCCCTCATAAAACGTCTTCCAAAAATATCCACAATGGCCAAAATCTCAAAACAAAGTGGGCCCCACAAATCAGTAAATTTCTCCGTGGGCCCAGTGACCATTCCGAAAATAAAATTCCATAATTCTAATATAATCTAAGAAGCCCAAATTCCAAATCTGGGAACCCAATTCCCTTCAACGAACATTTTTCCTTACAAAAACCGGAAACTTTTTCCGTGGAAGAATCACCTCTTTCTTCCTTTCCAATTTTTCTGTCGCTCTCGTACGTACGTCCTCGCATACGTACCCTGAGAATACGGGGTATAACATTAATCAAGTAGCCATGATCTAGAAAATGTAATACAATTTTGTCTTATCTTAGCTTATATGCAGATGTAGAATTCTACTCATTTTAACTTAATTGATTGTCATTACATTTTCCTTTATTAACGCTGCAGTGGCTTGTTCGATACTTATTCTCATTTGTGCCGTAACTTAGCCAAGTCAACTTGGCTCCAAATACCACCTAACGACTCTTACCAACATCCCTCATAAGACTTGGTAAGAACGTAGGATAACTTAGACATAACCTTTACGTAGAGTAAATCAACGTACATACCTCTTAACTTCTAAGAGTAGAAGGAATCATGAAATAGTACTACATGTATATTCCATACATAGAATCATGTCAAAAGAAGGAAGAGGTTCACATACCTCGCGACGATTATCGACAAATAGCAAAATGCTCTGAAGTACTTCTACCTTGATAGCTATTCCATCCTTCAAGTAGAATATGCTATTCTTAGTACTTCAACCTATAATGGCCATAACACGTCCATTAAACCTCTAGCTTCAAACGTAGAATATTCTAAGTGCAAAGTCACTAAATTCTACAGAAAATCGGACAGCACTTCCTTTGTTTCTACATACTTTGCCACTTTTTTCAAGGCCGAATTCAATAACCAAACACGCCACATTTAAGGCCCAATACAACAACCAATCAAAGTGGATTACACGCCTTACAATACGTGTAAAATTCCGCCCCACAATTAATACCAACTATTTCCTCAATCAAGGTCATTCTCGGCTAACTTATTCGATAACACAAAGTCCTTAGGTCTAACATGTTATATAGTCATAGACAACTTCAACAACTACAATTTCCTTCTTTAAATAACATGTGACGACTTACATTAATAATCCAATTGAATTGAAATCTTAAGGGTTAAACATGCTAGTTTTCGGATTAGGGTTCCAATAGCCAATACACTTATCAAACTTCATACTAAATACTTCATGCTTGCTAATATCCATAGCTGCAACAATAATAAATCTTTAATTGCTAAAATGACAAGATTTTTACCTTTACAAGCCCTTATAAAATCCGAGATTCAAAGTCGCTCCTTAGAAATTCTTAGCTCATTTTCTTATGTTCCAATCCGCTCCAAGCACTCCTTATAAGCTCATGAAGAACTCCTCTTCATGTTCCATCTTCAAAGTTGAAGAACACTCTAGGGTTTCGCCTTGCGACTAACGTAAAAACGTCATTTTTCCGAAATCTTTCTATTGAGATATCCTTACAATACCCTTAGGGACCTTGGGTTAAAGTCTTGTGAATATAGGACAACAATTGCAAAATTTTGTCTTGAAGAGAGACCCAAACCCGAAAGCATGAATAGCTAGAACAAGTGTTCTTCAAATTTTCTAAGTGTAAAATAGCCTTGTCTTGCTACTAGTATGTTTATATAACACATTGGAGGGTCTATATTATAACACATGTTAGATTTGGATGGAAGAGATCAAGCCAAGTGGCCCTTGGACTTAGTCAACAATATCAAGCTCTTTAATTAGCAAGACTTGGTCTTCTATCATGGTCAATGACCATACTACCCATAATTTCGTCCAAGACCAATGTGGGGGTGCCACGTGTCGCCCTCCCATTCGTCCATAAAATTCCGTAACCCTCGTGGGTCCCACAAAACGTAAAATTCCCCGGGTGGGCCACACATGACCAAATCCGTAAAAATAAATTTCCATAATGATAATAAGTTCCATACTCTTCAATTAATGCATTTTGAGAATCTAATTCTTACCAACGAACATTTTTCCTTTCCGACGTTTCTAAGATTTTCGTCGGAAAAAACCATTCTTCCTTTCGCACTTTTCAAGTTTTGTGTTCCTTACATACATTCTCTTAAACATGTCCTTGAATTACGGGGTGTAACACTACCCACCATATGTATACACAAAATTCTAGACCAAGCAACTCTGAGTGAGATGGAGCTTACTACGCAAGTTGATACTCGATAATCTACTAATAAGGTCTTTTCGGCTGTATATCAACACCTGCAGGTCTGAAACACAGTTCCCCCAACAAAGGGACGTCGGTACGAAATAATGTAACGAGTGTGTAAGACAACTAAAATAACTAAAATTGAAACTAAACTGAATATAAGGTATGCTAGATGTAAACTGAGGAGTCAATAGTGATTTGGAGGTATACTTTACCTGTCTTGGACTTCTAATAACTTCACCAATCATAACAAACAATATAGCCTCACATGAGGTAACTAAAAGAAAGTAAATAGCCCCGAAGGCAAATGCATAGCCCCGAAAGAAATTTGTATAGCTCTAAAGGCAAATATTTATATCCCCGAAGGAAATCAGATAGCCAGAAGGTAGGTGCACATTATATATAGCCCCGAACAAAAGAGTAACATAGCCCCGAAGGCAAGTGTAACTTAGCCCCGAAAGCAAAAATATATAGAAAATGGTATAGCCCCATATGCAAAACGTAACTCTATACATTCTATTATAATTATTTTTATCATCTTAACTATTTAGCTAACCATAAGCTCACTCCCAACAAGGGACAATCATTACAATAGGGTCATGTAAGTACAATCCCTGTGAATATGTTACACCCCGTATTTCCAAGAGATTGAAATGAGAACGAACGTATGGAAATAAGATTTGAAAGTTGGAACGAAAGAAAGAATTGTGTTTCCTAAGGAAAATCTTCTGAACCTCGTGAAGGAAAAATGTTTAATAAATGGAATTTGGTTCTCAAAGTTGGTATTTGAGACTTTTTGAATATATTGTAATTTTGGATTTTAAATTCCGGATTTGGTCATGTGGGGCCCACGAGAAAATTTTACGGTTTTGTGGGGCCCACAATATTTTGGCCAATTATGGTTTTTTGGGAGATGAAATATTTTTAGACCAATGAGAGGGTGACACGTGGCACCCCCCACCCCACTTGTCTTGGTCTTGGAAGACTTTGACCTTAGATATTTTAGAGACAAGTGGGGCCATGTGTGTAACGCCCCGAACCCGGGCCCGTGACTGGTGCCTTACCCCGGGCACCCTAGTGATACAACATCAGAGAAAATCAGCGGAAATAAAAACTTTACACATGAAATGAGAGACATAATAAATAAACAGGCCAACCCAACAGTTGCCTTCAGTATATATACATAAAACCCGACGCTTATCCTTTACAAACCACACTTGTGATTACTCTGAGACTTAAGATTTACAACAACTATGACGGACAGGCCCCGCCATACCCTGAATGTACAAGAACCTACAACTCGGGAACACATACTAAAAGATAAGCCTCGAGAAACGGAGCTTCCCAATACGCTGTTCGTGATCCTAAGAGCGAGGATCCACGACCGATGTACCTCTACTGCGGCATGAGCAGCACCCCGGCGAGGTCGATAACAGTACCAAGTATGTGAAATCGAAAATATCATAAATGAAATCATAGCGATCTATATAAAGCGGGAGACATGAATGATAACCAAACTACGATACACATATATCGCTTATATCAAGTCGTGGTCTCATGCCTTCACATCAATCATGCGTGGAATGCCTTCTCATCGCCGTGATCATGATATGATAACACCAAGAAGTACACCTGCACACCAAGTCCTATCTCGATGCCAAAGTCAGATTAACAATTCAAATGGAAGCATACCGTGCGCTACGCATCGTGTCGGTATGTCCAAAAAGGAACCACAAGACAATCAAAATGGAAGCATACGTGCGCTACGCGTCGTGTCGATATGTCCAAAAGGAAACAATAAGACAAAGATTCCAAATGGAAACATACGTGCGCTACGCGTCGTGTCGATATGCCCAAAGGGAAACAATAAAGCGATATCAAAATGGAAGCATACGTGCGCTACGATCGTGTCGGTATGTCCAAAGCGATTAGCAAAAGTAACACAATCAGCGAACGTGCGTGTAATTTCTCGTCACATGGCATGTCCAAGTAAGTTCTCAATAAGTCAACCGACCCTCCATTGAGGCGCGGTAGTATAGAAACACAATTCTTGCACAACAAAGGCTATCACGACAAGCATAGGCAAGTTTTACAACAACAAGCATAGGCAAGTTCACAACAACAAGCATAGGCAAGTTTTACAACAACTCAAAGTACTTTCATTTTTTGTCAAGGTCCGGGTTTTAACCCTAAAGTACCACGTACTTTAAATACCTTTTTAAAAGAGATCCATTCCTTTTATAAAAGTCACCCGATACCCGTAGTATAAAAATAGAGTGACTTACATTTTTAGGTAAACCAAAACACTTTTCTTTTAAAGTCAAGTTACCACATTAAAATCAATGATAAACCCTTTTTCATAAAGTCGTTATAACTAAACTTCCCATAAAGCTGTTATAACACTTTATGTTTTAAACCATTTTAAGACAAACAATGCCTTCCTTTTCCCTAGAGTTCCAGTTTGCCAAATTTCAATTACTCCAGTCTCTTTTTAGAAAAGATTCATAACTCATAGTCTTAATCCCCTTTTAAAACAATTGAGTAACATATGTCTTATGTGTGAGCAGTTTATTCTTGTTTATAACCATCTTGTTACAGCAGCCATGATCTAGGAAATGTAATACAATTTTGTCTTATCTTAGCTTCTATGCAGATGGAGGTTTCTACTGGTTTTAATATCAATTAGTTATTTGTCAATACACTTTCCTTTATTAGCGCTGCTGTGGTTTGTTCGACACTTATTCTCATTTCCGAAATCAGTAAAACATTATTCTTTAAAACCAAGTACTCATTACTCACGAATGAGGTTTCACAATACTTTTAACAAAATGTTAATTACCAAGTAAAACAAGTTAAGTCTCTTATCTTTCAAGATCAAGTCTCTTAACTTCTACAATCAATGAACGATCTTTTACTACATGAGTCGTTATAACTAACTTCCCATAAAGCTATTATAACACCCTATGTTTGGAACCAACCAAACTCATTTAGCACATGTACGCTCACCGCACTACATAGTTTACAAAACATCATGCTCAAGGATAGGAAGGGGGTCACATCCCCCGCGACGATCATCGACAAGCAAAAACGCTCCACAAGATCAGTAACGGCTAGCCTTTTCCACTCTTCAAGTAGAATACGCTACTCGTAGTACTTCCACCTATAAGGCCACAAACGTCTATTAAATCTTAAACACAAGTTTCCATCTTTCTACGTAAAATTTGGCGGCACCTCCCCACGCGTAAATCTCTCTCTCTATCGAGTGGCCACTACCAAGCCAACCAGGGGTTTACACGCCTAACGGACGTGTACAATTCTACTACAAGAATACTACACAAGTCTCATGAACACGCCCCATGTAATTACAATTCGATTCAACTCTTTTATTCTTCAGGCTTAAGTCAAAAGACATTGCCACAATACTAAGTTCAGTTCTATATATAGTATACTTCAACTATACATTCTAACATGTAATTTCCAATTACAATAGAAGGACAGTAGTGTTTACCTCGATAAGCCCAAAATTATCCAAGTATAAAGTCGATCCTGAGCAACGCTTAGCTCCTACTCAGTGCTCCAATCGCTCCAATCACCCCTTAGAAGTTCTAACCAACGTCTACGCTAAAACTTCAACCAACAATGAAGATTTTCTTTAGGGTTTTGGTTTGAGACTAAAAAGGACAAAAGGTAGTATTTCCGTTTACGCAAAGAGGTAACTTTTGGAATATTACAAGGTATAAGGCTAAGGTATTTTGGGCATTATAACAATACTTGGAGGAGTATTTCAATACCACAAAGGGGGGTACCTCACGAGAACACCCCAAGGTAGGGGGGTGTGCTCTCGTAGAAGGCCACTAGGAAGGGAGGGGTACCCTCTCGGCCACTAGGCCTCACGAAAAGGGGGAGGGGGAAGCTCACGGCTAGAGCACAAGAAAGGGAGGAAGGATTTTCAAGACTTGGTGATTTTAGGAATGGATGAAGTCTTCAAGCTTAGGGGGGGTATTTATAGCAAAACCAAAGGCCAACCAATGGCCAAGATCAAGCCATGTGCAAGGCAAGTGTAAGGCCAAGATCAAGCCAAGTGCACCCTAACCCTACTCCACAAAACACTCCACAAAACAAGCCACAAAGCAAGGCACAAATCAGGAACCAATCGGCAAGGCCAACCATCCCTCTTGGACCCAATCGTCAAGCCACCCCACTTGCCTCAATGTGAGGGTGACACATGTCACCCTCCGTTGGTCCAAAATGTTCGTTAAAACGACTATTCGCACTTGTGCCCAAATTTCGGTCCTATGCCTAACTTAAGGCTCAATTTCGTCAGACACGTCCACACGTACATACTGAAATACGGTATAACATTCTCTCCTTCTCTTAGAAACATTCGTCCCAATGTTCTCTAAGTCTCAAACAAACATGCGCGAGATAGTCTTCACTACTATACTTACTAAAACAATCATGCCACACTGCCACAAAAACACACGCTCACTTCTCCCCAACTCGTTGTACCTTTCTCAACACTCGAACTCTTTCTAGTATCCGTACCACACTTCCGTCAATGCTTCTGTTTCCAACCTTTGGAGTTACTACCTCCAAACTTGGTCATCTTACTAACTTCGATCTACCTTAAGGCCATTCCCGGCCTTCACGAACCGATTCGTAGAACGTATCCACGAACTCATACGATGGTCACCTAACCGGCCTAACATCCTCGTGACCCTACCACCGCGGAACCACCTCGAACCGACCCACAAACCGGGCGCGGGTTGACCCTCAAATGGTCCTCAACCCGACCCCACAACCGCGCCACATTCTTGTTCCCCGATACGGAACAATCTTACCAACACACGTCATGAAAGCTAACACTTCCATCTCGCACTACCCATGGACTTATCACACAAATAAATCCCATGTATACTACGCACTCTGATAAAGGTCAAACATAAAATAAATCTTTTACTCATGACGACCTTACCTCTAAGGTCTCAATCGTGAAATAGTCTAAGGTTCACACTTCCATGCCCCCAGGCTTACCCTTCTACACTCACCAGGTTTCTCAATCACATATTAGCACAAAGCTATCCGAACATAACACTTAACACATCATCTTAACATCAATACATACAAGTCTCTAGAGGGTTAATGATATACCTGGAAATAGGCGGTTCAAAGGACCGCTAAAACTGGGAACTTCTACCGCGACCTCTACCATGGCCCGCCGGTGTATGAACATCCTGCCTAGCTGTGGAAGGTGAAGAACCCGCAATTGATCTCGTAGCCTGTGCTATCCTACCAGTGCTACCCCTGGTCGGACAGTTTCTCCCAAAATGGCCCTGTTGGCCGCATGTAAAACAAACTCCCGGACTAGCACGACACTCCCCACTGTGGAGTCTACCACAGCGGTCACAACGAGGTAGGGGTGGCTTCAGTTGGCTAACACCCCTGCTCTCCCGAAAATCAACCTCGAGCCCGACTGCTCCTCAATACTCTGGATGCCTTGAAGATTGTGGAGGACCACTGCACCGGCGGAGGCGCATAACTAGTCTGCTGGCCGAGGCGGTGCGCCTCGAAAGTCACCAAAGGACCTGCTGCTCGCCTCTTTGCGACACTCGTCATTCCGCCGATCTCTCCGTGCCTCACATCCCAGTCGTGAGCTCGCATGCGGGCAATGTCCATGCCCTGAAGAGCTACACCCGAACAAGCCTCGTCAAGTAATCATCTAGCCCGCGCGTAGCGGTGCACTCTATCCTCCATGGTTGCCACTAAAGCGGGGACATACCGAGCCAACGAGTCAAACTCCACGTTGTACTCCCGAATCAGACGCGCTCGCCTCGGATCATAAATATATCGGCCGTGCCTCCTCATGCGGAGGCAAGAAGTGAGTGAGAATGCCTCGAGAACTCGTCCCATACTGCTGAAGCGCATGCTCTCCCGACAACTCCCACGAATCAAACCCGATCAGCGGTATCACGCGGCCGATGCGAACCTAAGACCACCGACTCGGTCTCGAAGCCTTGATCACTCTCACGACCAGAATCGCGGATGAACTCCTGCGGATCATCCTCGTGCCTCGACCCATAAAACTCGCGGGCTACAACTCGAAAGTCCCGTAGCCTCAAACTATCTCGCTCGGGGTGAACCATCGGTGCTACAGGCTGGAATCACGTCGGCCTATCCTCATGCTCGCCACGACTCGCCAGCAATCGCCATCTCCTTGTACCCATCTCATCTGCTCCAGGTGTGAGACGGAGGCTCGTGCATGTGGTCTCAGCAGCCACCGCTGCGCTCTAAATCGCTGGAAGTGGCGGCGCCGCAAAACTCGCCGTCAAGCACAATCTCAGTCTGCAGGGCTGCGCCTCGTACTCCTCAGATCTCACTAGCGCCTCGGCTGCCTTGCCTTCGGGCTCGTTGCCTGCGGAGGCATAATCGGTAAAAACGAGATACGTCGGAGGGTCCAACTTACAACACAACTCTAAGGCACGATCTCGGAATGAGAAGAATGAAACCAATCCTAAATGTCCTATAGCCTCACGATTATAGATGTGGTGCACAACACACCGATAATCAAGACTCTACTAGACACGGTCAGTAGACACTTTCCGAGGATTAATCGCTCGATACCACTTGTAACGCCCGAACCGGGCGTGATCGTGCCTTACCGGGCACCTAGTGATACAACATCGAGAAAACCAGCGGAAATAAAACTTTACACATGAAATGAGAGACATAATAAATAAACAGGCCAACCCAGCGGTTGCCTTGGTATATATACATAAAACCCGAGCAGTTATCCTTTTACAAACTCCACACCAAGGCTCTGAGACCTCTAAGATTTACAACAACTACGACGGACAGGCCCCGCCATACCCGAATGTACAAGAACCTACAACTCGAGAACACATACCAAAAGATAAGCCTCCGAGAAACGGAGCTTCCCAATCTGCTGACTGTGATCCTAAGAGCGAGGATCCACGGCCGATGTACCTCTACTGCGGCATGAACGCGGCCCAGGAGGTCGAGATAACAGTACCAAGTATGTGAAATCGAAAAATCAGAAATGAAATCATAGCGATCTATATAAAGCGGGAGACATGAATGATAACCAAACTACGATACACATATATCGCTTATATCAAGTCGGTCTCATGCCCTTCACATCAATCATGCGTGGAATGCCTTCTCATCGGCGATGCATGATATGATAACACCAAGTACACCTGCACACCAAGTCCTACCGATGCCAAAGTGTATTAACAATTCAAATGGAAGCATACCTGCGCTACGATCGTGTCGGTATGTCCAAAAAGGAACCACAAGACAGAATCAAAATGGAAGCATACCCACGCTACGCATCGTGTCGATATGTCCAAAAGGAAACAATAAGACAAAGATTCCAAATGGAAACATACCGTGCGCTACGCGTCGTGTCGATATGCCCAAAGGGAAACAATAAAGCGAGATCAAAATGGAAGCATACGTGCGCTACGATCGTGTCGGTATGTCCAAAGCGATTAGCAAAAGTAACACAATCAGCGACGCGTGCGTGGAATTTCTCCGTCACGGCATGTCAAGTAAGTTCTCAACAAGTCAACCGACCTCCATCGAGAGGCGCGGTAGTATAAACACAATTCTTGCACAACAAAGGCTATCACGACAAGCATAGGCAAGTTTTACAACAACAAGCATAGGCAAGTTCACAACAACAAGCATAGACAAGTTTTACAACAACTCAAAGTACTTTCATTTTATGTCAAGGTCCGGGTTTTAACCCTAAAGTACCACGTACTTTAAATACCTTTTTAAAAGAGATCCATTCCTTTTATAAAAGTCACCCGATATCCGTAGTATAAAAATAGAGTGACTTACATTTTTAGGTAAACCAAAACACTTTTCTTTTAAAGTCAAGTTACCACATTAAAATCAATGATAAACCCTTTTTCATAAAGTCGTTATAACTAAACTTCCCATAAAGTCGTTATAACACTTTATGTTTTAAACCATTTTAAGACAAATAATGCCTTCCTTTTCCCTAGAGTTCGGTTGCCAAATTTCAATTACTCCAGTATCTTTTTAGAAAAGATTCATAACTCATAGTCTTAATCCCTTTTAAAACAATTGAGTAACATATGTCTTATGTGTGAGCATTTATTCTTGTTTATAACCATCTTGTTACAAAGACCATGATCTAGGAAATGTAATACAATTTTGTCTTATCTTAGCTTCTATGCAGATGGAGGTTTCTCTTGGTTTTAATATCAATTAGTTATTTGTCAATACACTTTCCTTTATTAGCGCTACGTGGTTTGTTCGACACTTATTCTCATTTCAAATCAAGAAACATTATTCTTTAAAACCAAGTACTCATTACTCACGAATGAGGTTTCACAATACTTTTAACAAAATGTTAATTACCAAGTAAAACAAGTTAAGTCTCTTATCTTTCAAGATCAAGTCTCTTAACTTCTACAATCAATGAACGATCTTTTACCTACATGTAGTCGTTATAACTAACTTCCCATAAAGCTATTATAACACCCTATGTTTGGAACCAACAAACTCATTTAGCACGTATGCGTCTACCATACTACATAGTTTACAAAACATCATGCTCGAAGGATAGGAAGAGGTTCACATACCTCGCGACGATTATCGACAAGCAAAAACGCTCCACAAGATCAGAACGGCTAGCCTTTTCCACTCTTCAAGTAGAATACGCTACTCGTAGTACTTCCACCTATAAGGCCACAAACGTCTATTAAATCTTAAACACAAGTTTCCATCTTTCTACGTAAAATTCGGCGACTCCCACGCCACAACGTAAATCTCCTCCTCTATCGAGGCCGCTACCAAGCCAACCAGGTGGGGTTTACACGCCTAACCTGACGTGTACAATTCTACTACAGAATACTACACAAGTCTCAGTAACACGATCTATGTAATTACAATTCATTCGACTCTTTATTCTTCAGCTTAAGTCAAAAGACATTGCCACAATACTAAGTTCATTCTATATATAGTATACTTCAACTATACATTCTAACATGTAATTTCCAATTACAATAGAAGAATGATAGTGTTTACCTCGATAAGCCCAAAATTATCCAAGTATAAAGTCGATCCTGAGCAACGCTTAGCTCCTACTCCGAGTGCTCCAATCCGCTCCAAACAACCCTTAGAAGTTCTAACCAACTTCTACTCTAAAACTTCAACCAACAATGAAGATTTTCTTTAGGGTTTTGGTTTGAGACTAAAAAGGACAAAAGGTAGTATTTCCGTACTCTACGCAAAGAGGTAACTTTTGGAATATTACAAGGTATAAGGCTAAGGTATTTTGGGCATTATAACAATACTTGGAGGAGTATTTCAATACCACAAAGGGGGGTACCTCACGAGAACACCCCAAGGTAGGGGGGGGGTGTGCTCTCGGCCGAAGGCCACTAGGAAGGGGGGAGTACCCTCTCGGCCACTAGGCCTCACGAAAAGGGGGAGGGGGAAGCTCACGGCTAGAGCACAAGAAAGGGAGGAAGGATTTTCAAGACTTGGTGATTTTAGGAATGGATGAAGTCTTCAAGCTTAGGGGGGGTATTTATAGCAAAACCAAAGGCCAACCAATGGCCAAGATCAAGCCATGTGCAAGGCAAGTGTAAGGCCAAGATCAAGCCAAGTGCACCCTAACCCTACTCCACAAAACACTCCACAAAATAAGCCACAAAGCAAGGCACAAATCAAGGAACCAATCGGCCAAGGCCAACCATCCCTCTTGGACGCCCAATCGTCCAAGCCACCCCACTTGCCTCCAATGTGAGGGTGACACATGTCACCCTCCCGTTGGTCCAAAATGTTTCGTCGAAAAACGACTCTATTCGGCACTTGTGCCCAAATTTCGGTCCTATGCCTAACTTAAGGCTCAAATTTCGTACGTACGTCCACACGTACATACTCTGGAAATACGGGGTATAACAATGTGGGTCCCACTCCACTTGTATTGCTACACTTAGTCCCTACACTTGTCCTCATCTTACCCAATGTGATACATTATATATGTATACTTAGAGACATTTCAAGACTTCATTTGCACAACACTTAGAAATATTCCATCTCTTTCCCTCTTCTCTTATGCTCTCGGCCAAGGTTGGCAGATTTCAGCCAACTTTGAGGAGGTATATCTCCTGGTATACGAGGGGTATTTATGTGTTTCAAAAGTCTAAAATGAAGTTCGTCGGGTCTAGTTTCAAACGCAACAAACCGTTCATCGATCGGACATCGGAGTAAAGAGTTATGAACGTCACAAGTTCAGCTGACATAACAGTGAGCAAAAACGCTACACTAGGCCGAGAATAGAGGGTGAAACCCTAGGGGTTCCGTCGAATTTTTGGTGATGGAATGTTAAGGGAAGTTTCTCCTAAGGTTGTAGGGGATACATATATGTGATTGAATCTTGTCGAAGTGGAGCGAAACGAAAACTACGGGCTATTGTTGAGCATTCTGCCCGGGACATTTTTGGGCACAAAAATGAGGTAATAGTTCCTCTAAAATTAAATTAATTGGATATTACTTATTGTTATAATGTATAGATGAATTCATGTTAAGGAAGAAATTGAAAATAAGATGTGTATGAGGTAGATATGTTGTTGGCCGATTTGAGACAATTTTGTGCCCTTGGTTTCGTTTGTTATATGGTTGTTGTTATCTTGTCGCATGTTAAAATAAGGTAATGTGGTTGTTGATAAGTTGGTATGTCATATATGGAAGTGTTGGAACTCGAATTGGAATAAAATGGATTAAGAAAAGAGTTATCGGATTGTAGTTGTTTTAGCCGAAAAACTGCCCAAAACTGTTAGACGTTGTCGTATCATTTTATGGACTGTTTTGGGGGTGTGGTTATGCTGGAAAAATCAGCCCTAATATGCATGTTTAAGTGTAGTAGTTGCTAATGAAAGTCCTAAGGAAATAGGGGTGTGGAAAGGTGTTGAAACGCCACACATTTTACCCTCGTTATTGTTGGATTACGGACTATTTTTATGGGCTGATTTGTGGACTGTTTTGTATAACTGTGGGGCAGACTTTTACACGTCCAGTTAGGCGTGTAATCTCCTTTGGCTAACTGTTGGTTGCGCCTTAAATGTGGCTTGTTGGTTGATGAATACGAGCCTTGGAAAAGGTGGAAAAGTACGTAGAAACAAAGGAAGTGCTGCCCAATTTTCCGTAGAATTAGAGGGAATTATTTGGTATAAGTCTTCTACTAGAAAGTATGATATTGATAGAAGTGCGATCGTCATTATAGGTTGAAGTACCACGTGTAGCATGATCTACTTGGCTTAAGGAATAACCGATGAGGTTGAAGTACTTTGGAGTGTATTGCTACTTGTCGTATGGGTTAGTCGTCACGAGGTATGTGAACTTCTTCCTTCTATCGACATGACTATCCTTGAAGTATACTTGCCTTGTTTTGGAGTATACGTGACTTGTTTTCTTGAAGTACTTACCTTGTCATTAGGAAGTATTCATGTTATTGATTTTATGCTAAAGGCACGTCTAAAAGATTCCTAAGTTCTTACCACGTCTTATGGGGGATGTTGGTAAGAGTCGTTAGGAAGTATTAGAAACAAGTATAACCTATTCACGGTTCAAATGAGTATTGAGTTTCAAGATTATGAGACTTTGATTTAAAGTTATGAGACTTGATTTCCAAGGTTATGAGACTTGTTTTATTTAAATGATTATGAGACTTTATTTTCAAGTTATGAGACTTGATTTGAAAGTTTGTGTGATTTGATTATATGAAGTATAAGTGAATTGATTTTGAAGTATATGTTACTTAATTTAAAGAGTAGAAGTAACTTGATTTTAAAAGTGTAAGTTACTTGAGTTTAAAAGGGTAAGTAACTTGGTTTTAATAGTGAAAGTGTTTTTGTGTTCAACGCCCTAAATATTGCATGAAACGATTCTTTTGAAAAGAATAGACGTACGTAGTACTTTGGGTTTAGTTTCCCTAAGGTTTCAAGTTATGAAAATGCCTTAGAGTTATTAAAAAGGAAGATGTGATAAAGTGCCTTAAGTTCTCTAAAATGAAAAGTTGTTATAATAGCTTTATGGGAAGTTGTTATAACGACTTACCGAGAAGTAAGAAGAGGATTTTATATGACACATAGTTACTTGTGATAGTTTATGTGTACAGTCCTTTAAGTGTGGACCACATCCCAGAATGGGCCGGGCAGTATACCTTTATGGGCAGACTTATATGACTTTACCGCGTCCCATAATGGGCGGGAAGTATACCTTTATAGGCAGACTTATATGACTTTACCACATCCCAGAATGGGCCGGGCAGTATACCTTTATGGGGAGATTTATATGACTTTACCACATCCCAGAATGGGTCGGGCAGTATACCTTTATGGGCAGACTTATATGACTTTACCGTGTTCCAGAAAGGGGCCGGGCAGTATACCTTAATGGGCAGACTTATGTGACTTTACCGCGTCCCAGAATGGGCCGGGCAGTATACCTTTATGGGCAGACTTATGTGATTTTACCGCGTCCCAGAATGGGCCGGGAAGCATACCTTTATGGGCAGACTTATGTGACTTTACCGCGTCCCAGAATGTGTGGGGCAGTATACCTTTATGGGCAGACTTATGTGACTTTACCGCGTCCCAGAATGGGCCGGGCAGTATACCTTTATGGGCATACTTATGTGACTCTACCGCGTCCCAGAATGGGCCGGGAAGTATACCTTTATGGGCAGACTTATGTGACTTTACCGCGTCCCAGAATGGGTCGGGCAGTATACCTTTATATCGCTTCGCGGGAACAACAAAAACCATCATCTCGCTCTTTCATTTTTTCGGTGTTAGCCTCTTCATTTGGCTTCTTCCATTCCTCATAGTGACCCGTACTGGTGGAATAATTGCAATGCGACTATACCGCCTGCTGATAAAGGGAAGACAGTATACCAAGCTCCTTATTCCGCACTCCCTCTCACCGGCCTGAAACATATAACATTTTTTTCTCGATGCTTTGAATAGCGTAATAAGGAAGCATTCCAATCGTTGAAAAAGCCCTTAACTACTTCTATATCTTAGAACAACCCTCCTCTCTGATCTACGTGGGCAGACTTATGTGACTTTACCGCGTCCCAGAATGGGCCGGACAGTATACCTTTGTGGGAAGACATGGTATTGTCTTGTTTGTTTTAAAAAAGAAGGCATGGTATTGCCTTGGTTGTTCAAAAAGATGGTGCCTTCATTTTGTCTAATAAGAGTTAAAGTTTACTCTACTTTATTAAAAAAGGCACAGTGTACTGATAATTGTATATTATACTTGTTACATGCTGGCAGTGATGTTGTATTCCACGAGCATGCTTCTGTGATATTATATACTAAGGGCAGGTGTCCCTGATTTTGACATGGCTTTCATAGGTGAAAGTGGTACGGTGTTATAGTGACACAGTGATACAAGGTACAGTTGGCTCTGATTTTTGTATGACACGGTAGGATCTGGTATTTGATTTTCATACTTGCCCATGTCATTCTTTGGTACAGTTATGATCTTGTTTACTGTACTGTATTTTTGTTCCATACTTGGTACCTGTTGTACTGACCCCCTTCGGGGGGCTGTGTTCATGAACGCAGGTCTAGGTACTCCGTTGTGGATCCGCGAGCTTAGGATCCTTGTTCAACTTTATGGGATAGCTCCAATGTTTCGGAGCTTGTCATTATGGATAGGTATATTCAGAGGTACGGCGGGGCCTTGTCCCGCCATAGTATGTGTCCAAAATCTTAGAGGTCTGTATTCATATGTGGGATGGACTGAATAGAGTTGTATTTACATTGTTGAACAATGTAGCCCCTTTCGGGTGACTTATATTGTGGCAGCCTTATCGGCTTTGCCTTTGTTTAAAAAAAAATAGTGTTATTTATCTTTCGCAAGTTACGTATGTTGTATGAATAGAAGGGTGCCCAGGTAGGGCACCAGTCGCGGGCCCGGGGTCCGGGTTATGACAGAGTGGTATCAGAGCAGTTAGTCCTCGGAATGTCTACAGACCGTGTATAGTAAAGTCTTGTTTATCGGTGTGTTGTGCACCACATCTATAAACAGGGGGCTATAGTACATTTAGGATTGATTTCCCTTCTTCTCACTCTGAGATCGTGCGATAGAGTTGTGTTGTTATGGTAGTCTCTCCCTAACGTATTATTGTGATTGCAGCTATGAGAAAGGCAACAGTGACCCAGAAAAGATTATATGGATTGCGTATCCAGGTTGGTAAAATTATCGTATAGATGGTATTATGATAATGTATATCTGTACGAGCATATTTATTTAGGGCCATATGTGTGTTGCCTAGAATGATTATGGTTTATCAGAAGTTGGTTAAGTTATTTGGTATGCTTAAGTTTTATGTACGGATAATATTGAGTTGTTGTGAGTAAGACAACATGATTGTGGGATATTGAGAAGCTACATTTCCCGTATGTGGGGACTGATAATGTAAGCTTGGGACATAGAAAAATTGTGAACCTTAGAATATTGATGATGTCACGACCCGAACCCGGGCCCGTGACTGGTGCCTTACCCCGGGCACCCAAGTAGACATACATCAGAGTAATCAGCGGAATATAAAACAAGACATGAAACAAAAATAATTTATCAGAGAAAAGTTGCCTTTCGGCATATATATATATATATAAACTTGAATCCGAACAGTTACATCCCTTTTTACAAACTCTGCCCATAACAGTACTACAGACCTCTAAGAATGATAACAACAATGACGGGACAGGGCCCCGCCATACCCCTGAATGTAAGTACCTACAACGACAGGGGACTATACCACTGATAAGCCTCCGGAGAAACGGAGCTTCCCAAAACGCTGAACTGTGATCCTAAGAGCGAGGATCGACGACTGGTGTACCTCTACCTGCGGCATGAACGCAGCCCCCCGAAGGAGGTCAGTACAACAGGTACCAAGTATGTGAAACTGAAAATACTGTAAATGAAATCATAGTAGTCTATATATAAAGCAGGAGACATGTATGATAACCAAACTACAGTTCACAATAAATAAGCAGTCATGTCAAGTCAGGGACTCACGCCCTCAAAGTCATCACTCAAATACAACTATGGGTCTCACGCCCACAACATCAATCATGCCCGTGGAATACCTTCCTCACTGCCGGCAGTCTATGATATAAAAGCACCAAGGAATACGCATGAACACCAGGTCCCACCTGTGTCATAATAAAACCGTACGGGGTAAGTACGAAGGCATAGCCGACTACTAAAACCCACAGTACCAACAAGGTCATAAACTGTATCATGAGATCTGTCTGCACGCCACATGATCGGCCGCCACTCGCGCGATGATCTAATGTGCGCGTCTAGTCCTCGAACTTCCGCACTCGCATAGGCCACTCACATAGGCCCGCGTGAGGTATTCTCGCATCGAGGTAGCTACTCCCGGCGTCGCCCCGACTCGCATCCGCGTACGCCACATAGACCGCATGACCACCAAGGCCGCACACTAACCTGGAACTCTCGTAGCTCCGCATAGGTCACACAGACCCGCATGAGGTATTCTCGAATCATAGGTCACACAGACCAGCCTGAGTCTACCCCGCATCGGAGGGAAGCTTAACCCCCAGAATCATGTCAATAGGTGAGTGATATAATACTACCATAACAACTTATCGTTAAACAACATAAGCACAACAAGGGAAACCCCTTTACACAAACATCACAAGATACTAACACACGTAGCATCCTAACATGTTTACTTATCAAATCAACAAGAAAGTATTACAAGGCTATCACAAACCAACACAATCAAGTTATTCACACAAGGTACTTTCTACTTTATGTTAACAAGTTCGGGTTTTTATCCCCAAAGTACTTCATACATTAACTCTTTAAAAGATCCGTTTCTTTCACAGAAGTCACACAATACCCGTAGTATAAAAATAGAGTGACTATCTTTTTAAGTAAACCAAAACACTTCCCTTTGTAAAATCAAGTAACAACATTATTTTCCAAACGTTCAAGTTTGCCTAATTTCAAATGCTCAAGTTTCTCATTTTCGAAAGGTTTCGTAGTTCATAGTTTTAATCACTTAATGATATAATTCTCCTTTAAAACAATTTGAGAAACATATGCCTTATATGTGAGTAGGTTATTCTTATTTATAACAATCTTGTTAAAGCAGCCATGATCTAGGAAATGTAATATCATTTTGTCTCATCTTAGCTTCTATGCAGATGGAGGTTTCTACTGGTTTTAATAGTACTTAATTAGTCAAAACATTTCCCTTTATTAGCGCTGCTGTGGTTTGTTCGATACTTATTCTCATTTCCGAAATCAGTAAAACATTATTCCTTTTACAAACCAAGTACTCATTACTCACGAATGAGGTTTCACACTTTTTAACAAAATTCATATTAATTCAAGTCTCTTATCTTCTAAAATCAATAAACCATTCTTTTTATCTCTCTTAAGTCGTTATACCTAACTTCCCATAAAGCTAGTATAACTCTTAAGCTTTTAAAACCCAGTATTACTATTCTTTCAAAAACGGTTCTTAATTATTTTGAAATACTTCAAGATTCTTATTATTCAGGCTTAAGTCAAAAGATATTGCCGTAAAACTACGTTCAGTTAACACACGTACGTCTACCGTACTATATATATATATTCTTTTAAAATATCATGCTCAAGAGGATAGGAAGAATCACATACCTCGCGACGATTATCAACTAATAGCAAAATGCTCCACCGCTATAACCCGACTAGCCTTGTCCACCTTTCAAGTATAACATGCTACTTGCAGAACTTTCAACCTATAAAGGTATATACGTCTATCAACGTCTAGACTACTCTGTAGAATATTCTAAGCAGATGGTTCTCTATTCTACGGAAAATTGGGCGAGACTTCCTGCCGTTAAGCTACACAAGTCTCTTTCATGTCTGACCTTATGTAAGTACAGTTCAATTCCCTTCTTATATACCTACCTGGTATATAACTTATACTTAATTCTTATACTTCAATAGTGTGTAAACTCAATTACAATAGGGAGACAAGATATTTACCTCGATAAGCCCAAAATTATCCAAGTTTTAAAATGTCGATCCTGAGCAACGTTTAGCTCCTACTCTGGGCGCTCCAACCCGCTCCAAACAACCCTTAGAAGTTCTACGCAACTTCTTCTTAATACTTCAACCGACTATGAAGATTTTCCTTAGGGTTTCGTTTTGTGACTGAAGGGAAGCATTATAGTATTTATGGGCTTTTAGTATAGGTGTAACCTTGGAATACCACAAGGTATTAGGGCCAAGGTATTTTGGAATAGTAACTATACTTGAAGAATACTTTCTACCAAGGGGGGGTACTTCACGAAAAACAACTTTAGGAAGGGGGGGGGGGTAGTTTCGGCCAAGGCTCACAAAGGGGGAGGGGTTTCGGCTAGCTTAACTAGGAAGGGGGGGAGAGGTGCTCTCGGCTAGAGCTCTCAAGAGAGGGGGGAAGGGATTTCAAGACTTAGAAAACATTTTGTGGATGAAGAAGTTCATCAACTAAGGGGGTATTTATAGGCCAACCAATGGCCAAGATCAAGACAAGTGGGGGGCAAGTGGATGGTGTGGATTAGGACATGTGTTAAGTGGGTCCCACTTGCTCATCTACCACACAAATATCTCACAAATATCCTACCAACTCCTTGACCAAAAATCAACACAAAAAACGTGCCAAGAACTCCCATGGCTTGCCGTCCACTTGAGGGCCAAGTGTCGCCCTCTCGTTGGTCCAAAATATTTCATCTCTCGGAAAAATCCGCAAAAATAATAAAAGACATAGCCGTAATTTTCCCTTCGCAAAGTTTGGAAAACGTTTCGTCGGAAAACGATTCTTTTCGTGTGTTGTGCACAAAATTTTCGGTCCTTGCCTAACTTAAGGCTTAAACTTTTATATGTACGCCCTCACGTACATACTCTGGAAATACGGGGTATAACATTCTCCCCTCCTTAGAAACATTCGTCCCGAATGTTCCTTCTAAGTCTCAAAACACACATGCCCCCGTATAGTCTTCACTACTATACTTACGAAAACAAACATGCCGTACCTGGCCATAACACACGCACAATTACTCAACTTCAAGTCCACGAGGAATCACCTCCATCACTACAAAAGCTCCCACCCAAGGTCCAAAAGGTACTCCCTTCGCACCTTTTCTTTACAAACGCAATGATCACTTCTATTCTCTTACTCGTCGTACCCTTCTCGTACACTCGAACTCTTTCTCATAACTTACCACATTTCTGCTACTGCTTCAGTTTTCCAAAAAAAAAAAATCTCGGGGTTACTATCTCCAACTTGGTCATCATTAATCGATCACTCGATGGATCTCGATACTTTCCCGAACATAGCAACATGAAAGACCGAGCATCGCTTCTAAGTCGGATGGCAATGCTAACTTATAGGCAACCTGGCCTATTCTTCACATGATATGAAAACGCTCCAAGTACCTCAGGCTAAGTTTCCTCTGTTTTCCAAAACTCGTCACACCTTTCCGGTGGTACCTTCAAGAATACCGACTCGGCTGAACTTCAAGTGTCGACGTCGATTATCCGCATGACTTCTGTTGACTCTGAGCTTCCAATAACCTCTTCTGGATAAGCTTCACCCTATCCACATCCTGCTGAAACAAGTATGAACCAACTATCTGAACCTTGCCAACATCGAACCAATCGACCGGCAACTTACACTTCCGCCCCTACAAGGTGTCATAAGGCAATATCCGAACACTGAAATGGTAGCTAAAAACACTCCCTCAACAGGAGGCAACAATCCTTACAGCTACCCCTGAAAACCAAACACTGGCCCGAGGATGAATGCGATACGGAGACTCACATGAGTTCCTAACCCTGCCTGGTAAAACTTCCAGAAAAAGAAATAGTCGTAACCTGGGCTCCACTGCCTGTCATAAGGTGAAAGTAGGCACCTCGTGCAGCCTCACAACCTTCCAGATACAACATCTCGCATAACCCTCTGCCGAGTAAACGGTCCTGACTAAAAGACAAGAGGGACTGACCTCATCGGCCCGACTACTGGTCGAACGCATCCACGAACTCGTACGATGGTTAACTAAACTTAGGCCTAACACCCTCGTGACCCCCACCACCTGGCGGGACCACCACAATCTGACCCCACCACCAAACAGGCCGCGGGTTGACCCGCGATCGGTCCTCAACCCGACCCGCTATCGTGCCAAACTCTTGTTCCCCGATCCGGAAAAATCTCACGTGTACTATGCACTCCGATAAGGGTCAAACATAAAAATATAAATATATAAATCTCTTACTCGAGATGGCCTTGCCTCTAAGGTCTCTACGTATAATATTCTAAGGCTCACACTTTCCTTATCCCCAATCTTACCCTTTTAACTATCCATGATTTCTAATCACAATTAACACCATGCTATCTGAACATAACACTTAAGATACACTTATCTTATCACACATACAATCTCTAGAGGGTTAAGGATATACAGATCTCTGTTCCACTCCTCCTGCGTTTCAATCAATCCCTACCGGGCGCATAGCAAAACAAGCTGTCGAAGAAGTACGATACTCCCCACAATGACATCTACCACAACGGCCACACCGAGGTGGGGGTGGTCTCCTCTGGCTAACACCCCTTCCTCTCCGAGCCACTGAATCTGCAACTGATCTGGTAGCTGAGTCCTCCTACTTGCATCCCTCCTACTAGGACATCTTTTCGACACATGGCCCTGACGACCGCAGGTAAAACGAGCACCATCAATAAGACGACATTCCCCGGGATGACGCCTGCACATCGTGAACACCGAGGAAAATCAACTCGGTGGCTAGAACCTATGTGTGTATCGTGAACGAAGCCACGGAGCTCGACCAACTCCGGCATACTCAACGCCTCAACCTCGTGGAGGACCACTGCATCGGTGGAGGTGCATATCTAATCTGCTGCTGAGGCGGTTCGCCCTGAAAGTTACCAAAGGACCCTGCCGACCGCCTTCTTCGCGATCTTGGTTAACCCGTCGATCCTACGTTTCTCGGCTGCGGCATAAGCCCGTCTGTGAGCCATGCTCGGCTTGATCAAGAGCTACTCTTGTACAACCCTCTCTTAGATAGTCATCATGACCCGTGATAAATCGATACATCATATACTCTCTGGTAGCTACATCCTTAGCTAGTAACGGGGTCGTCTCTTTGCAATCTATACTTTACGCTCTCGTCGTGGGCGAAGGTTCAACTATCATGGCCGCAGTAGGAACTGCTGCCGCTGGGCTAAACTCTGCTGGGGCTGGTGACGTAGCAGAACTCCCCGAATGCAGCGCCACCCCAGGTGATGATTGGGCCTGTGCCCTCGTAACCCTCTGTGCTCTACTCGCAGCTCCCTCGGCTGCCTTGCCCTCCTGGGCCCGGGTTGCCTTACGCGGAGGCATAACTGGTAAGGGAAAGAAATACGCTAGAGGGGTCCAACTTATAACACAGCTCTAAGGCACGATCTCAGAGTGAGAAGAATGGAAACCAATCCTAAATATCCTATAGCCTCCTGGTTATTGGTGTGGTGCACAACACACCGATAATCAAGACTCTACTAGATACGGTCTGTAGACACCTTCCGAGGATTAACTGCTCTGATACCACTTTTGTCACGACCCGAACCCGGGCCCGTGACTGGTGTCTTACCCCGGGCACCCAAGTAGACATACATCAGAGTAATCAGCGGAATATAAAACGAGACATGAAACAAAAACAGTTTATCAGAGAAAAGTTGCCTTTCGGCATATATATATATAAACTTGAATCCGAACAGTTACATCCCTTTTTACAAACTCTGCCCATAACAGTACTACAAACCTCTAAGAATGATAACAACAATGACGGGACAGGGCCCCGCAATACCCCTGAATGTAAGTACCTACAACGACAGGGGACTATACAACTGATAAGCCTCCGGAGAAACAGAGCTTCCCAAAATGCTGAACTGTGATTCTAAGAGCGAGGATCGACGACTGGTGTACCTCTACCTGCGGCATGAACGCACTTCCGAAGGAGGTCGATAACAGTACCAAGTATGTGAAACGAAAATCGTAAATGAAATCATAGTAGTCTATATATAAAGCAGAGACATGTATGATAACCAAACTACGATTCACAATAAATAAGCGATCGTGTCAAGTCGGGGACTCACGCCTCAAAGTCATCACTCAAATACAACTATGGGTCTCACGCGACAACATCAATCATGCCCGTGGAATACCTTCCTCACCGCCACGATCTATGATATAAAAGCACCAAGGAATACGCATGAACACCGTGTCCCACTGTGTCATAATAAAACCATACGGTAAGTAAATGCGAAGGCATAGCCTACTAAAACCCAGTACCAACAAGGTCATAAATCGTATCATGAGATCTGTCTGAACCGCCACATGATCGGCCGCCACTCGCGCGATGATCTAATGTGCGCGTCTAGTCCCGAACTTCCCGCACTCGCATAGGCCACTCACATAGGCCGCATGAGGTATTCCTCGCATCGGTAGCTACTCCCGGCATCGCCCCGACTCGCGATCGCGTAGCCACATGACCGCATGACCACAAAGGCCGCACACTAACACGGAACTCTCGTAGCTCCGCATAGGTCACCTGCACCGCGTAGGTATTCTCGAATCATAGGTCACACAGACGCTGAGTCTACCCGCGTGGAGGCAGCTTAACCCCCGGAATCATGTCAAGAGGTGAGTGATATAATACTACCATAACAGCTTATCGTTAAACAACATAAGCACAACAAGGGAAACCCCTTTACACAAACATCACAAGATACTAACACACGTAGCATCCTAACATGTTTACTTATCAAATCAACAAGAAAGTATTACAAGGCTATCACAAACCAACACAATCAAGTTATTCACACAAGGTACTTTCTACTTTATGTTAACAAGTTCGGGTTTTTATCCCCAAATGTCACGACCCGATCCCGGGCCCGTGACTGGTGCCTTACCCCGGGCACCCTAGTGATATAACATCAGAGAAAACCAGCGGAAAATAAAACATAAACATGAAACAAGATATATGATCATAAAACAGGCCAACCAAAAATGCTTGCCTTACGTATATACATAAAACCCGAGCAGTTTAATCCTTTTACAACCCTACCCAACGGTACTACGGACCTAAGATTTACAACAACCATGACGCAGGGGCCCCGTACCACGAATGTACAAGAACCTACAACTCGGGAACACATACAAAGAATAAGCCTCGAGAAAGCGGAGCTTCCAATCTGTTGCGTGATCCTATGGCGAGGATCCACTACCGATGTACTCTACTGCGGCATGAACGCAGCCAAGGAGGTCGATAACAGTACCAAGTATGTGGCGAAAAATCAGTAAATGAAATCATAACGATCATATAAAAGCAGAGACATGTATGATAACAAAACCACAGTTCACAATATAAAAGCAGTCATGTCAAGTCAGGGACTCACGCCCTCAAGTCATCACTCAAATATAACTATGGGTCTCACGCCCACAACATCAATCATGTTCGCATCATGGCCGCATTCCGGAATTGCGCCGGTGTAGACATGTCCATCCACGATGCAATAATAACAATGCCCATGACCACATGCCCCGGAGTTCGCCGGTGTAGACACGTCCATGTGACATTTACAACAATAATACTGGGTGATCAACCCCGCCGCATGGCCACACGCCCCCGGAATTCTGCATCGGTGTAGACATGTCCAAGTAACCACAATAACAATATATCGGGTAATCAACCTGCGCGTACATACCCGAATTGCGATCGGTGTAGACATGTCCATGTGACATCAACAACAATATACCGCACAACCGGACTATCACAAACAAGCTCAAGCAAATTACCATACTTCTAGACTTTTATAAAAGATCCACTCCTTCCCGAAGTCACGATATCATCAACACTTGCACAACAAAGGCTATCACAACAAGCATAGGCGAGTTACACAACAACAAGCATAGGCAAGTTACACACAACTCAAGTACTTCCATTTCGTATCAAAGTCCGGGTTTTAACCACTAAAGTACTACGTCGTTAAATTCCTTTTTAAGAGATTCATTCCTTTCATAAAGGTCACCCGATACCCGTAGTATAAAAATAGAGTGACTCACATTTTTAGGTAAACCAAAATACTTCCCTTTTGTAAAATCAAGTAACAACATTATTTTCCAAACGCTCAAGTTTGCCTAATTTCAAATGCTCAAGTTTCTCATTTTAGAAGGGTTTCATAACTCATAGTCTTAATCTCTTTTAAAACAATTGAGTAACATATGTCTTGTCGTGAGCCGCTTATTCTTGTTTACAACAATCTTATTCTGTGACCATGATCTAGGAAATGTAATACAATTTTGTCTTATCTTAGCTTATGCAGATGGAGGTTTCTCTTGGTTTTAATAACAATTAGTTAATTGTCAATACACCTTCCTTTATTAAGCGCTACGTGGTTTGCTCGACACTTATTCTCATTTCCAAATCAAAAACATTATTCTTTTTAAAACCAAGTACTCATTACTCGCGAATGAGGTTTCACAACACATTTAACAAAATGTTAATAACAAGTAAAACAAGTTAAGTCTCTTATCTTTCAAGATCAAGTCTCTTAACTTCTACAATCAAAAACCAATCTTTTACCTACATAGAGTCGTTATAACTAACTTCCCATAAAGCTATTATAACACCCTATGTTTTAAACAACCAACTCATTTAACACATGTATGCGTCTGGTACTACATAGTTTACAAAGCATCATGCTAGAAGGATAGGAAGAGGTTCACATACCTCGCGACGATTATCGACAATAAGCAACGCTCACAAGATCAGTAACGGCTGGCCGTTTCCACTCTTCAAGTAGAATACGCTACTCGTAGTACTCCCACCTATAAGGCCACAAACGTCATTAACTTCTAACCGCGGTTCCATATTCTACTGAAAATTCGGCACCTCCCCGCAACAGCGTAAATCTCTCCTCTATCGGTGGCTACCAAGACAACCAGGGGGTTTATACGCCTAACCGGACGTATACAATTTCTACTATCTGATAATACCACAAGTCTCATGTCTGAGTCCTATGTAATTCTGATTCGATTCTCTTCTTTAAATTCAGCTTAAGTCAAAAGACATTGCCAAGCTATGTTCATTCTATATATAGTATACCTCAACTATATAATCCTACCATATGTAATTTCCAATTACAACAAGGGACAAGAATATTTACCTCGATAAGCCCAAAATTATCCAAGATAAAAGTCGATCTGAGCAAGTTTTAGCTCCTACTCAGCGCTCCAATCCGCTCCAAACAACCCTTAGAAGTTCTAACCAACTTCTACTTAAATACTTCAACTCGCTATGAAGATTTCCTTAGGGTTTTGGTTTGAGACTAAAAAGGACAAAAGGTAGTATTTAGACTCTACGTATAGAGGTAACTTTTGGAATACTACAAGGTAAAGGCTAAGGTGTTTTGGGCATTATAACAATACTTGGAGAGTATTTCTACCAAGAGGGGGGGTGTATTATACGAAACAACTAGGCTAGGGGGGGGTACCCCTCGGCCAACACTACTAAGGGGAGGGAGGCCTCTGCCCAAAGCTTCTCAAAGGGGGACCTCTTGGGCGAGAACACAACACGAGGGGAGGGAGGATTTCAATACTTAGTGAAATTTAGGATGAAGAAGTCTTCAACAAGAGAGGGGTATTTATAGTAAAACCAAAGGCCAACCAATGGCCAAGATCAAGCCATGTGCAAGGCAAGTGTAAGGCCTTGATCAAGCCAAGTGCACCCTAACCCTACTCCACAAAACATGGCACAAAACAAGGCACCAAACAAGCCACAAAACAAGGCCAAACCAAGGAGCCAATTGGCCAAGAAGGCGTGACCCAATCGGCCACCAGCGTCGGCAGGGTGACAAGTGTCACCTCTCGTTGGCCCAAAAATGTTCCGTCGCTCGGAAAAATCCATAAAAATACAAAAGCGACATAGCCGAATTTTCCCTACGCAAGCTCAGAAAGCGTTTCGTCGAAACGACTCTAATATGGTGTTGTGCACAAATTTCGAACCTATGCCAAAATTTAAGTCTCAAATTTTTAAATGCGTGCGTCTCCACGTACATACTGCGGAAATACGGGTATAACATTCTCCCTCGCCGAAACATTCGTCGAATGTTCCTTCTCAAGACGGATATCGATAAAGTTCCTCTAACAAGTTGCCAACGCCACGGCAGCCACGAAATAACACACGTTCTCTTCGCCGCTTGCTCGTCGTGCGATACCACTTTTGTCACTTTGCGCGAGGTTCTAGTGTCACTCGGCGACCCAACAAATGGTACCGGCGCATGTGATCCACGAGGTTCTAGTGTCACTCGGGGCGTGCCATACTTGATCGTCGCAGTTCTCAAAGCGTGAGTCACTACCTCCAAACTTGGTCATCTTACTAACCTCAAACTTCTTTAAGGCCATTCCCGGCCTTCACGAACCGCTTCTGGTCGAACATATCCACGAACTCATACGATGATCAACTAAACTGGGGCCTAGCATCCTCGTGACCCTACCACCTGGCGGGACTACCCAGAACTGACCCCACCCAAAACCGGGCTGCGGGTCGACCCGCGAGCGGCCATCAACCCGACCAGCATCGCGCGATACTTGCTCGCCGAAGCGGAACAATCTTACCTAATCAAGTCATGAAAGCTACCACTTCCATCTCACACTACCCCGTGGACTTATCACACAAATAATTCCCACGTACTACTTACTCGATAAAGGGTCAAACAGGAAATAAATCTATTCCGCACGACGACCTGACCTCGCAGGTCTCAATCGTCACATAGTCTAAGGTTCACACTTACCCTGCCCCGGGCTTACCGCCTACACTAACCATTTTCTAAATCACATTTTAGCACAAAGCTATCCGAACATAACACTAAACACATCAAGATACAAAACTCTAGAGGGTTAAGGATATACTGTCTCTACCGCTTTCTAATCACGATCACGCCTGCAGTGCGCGGTAGTGAAGGTGATGAACGACCATCGATCTGAAGGTGAGTCGTAACATCCGTGCTACCCCTGGTCGGACAGTTCCTCGCAAAATGGCAGGCTGCAAAAATAACAAGCTCCCTTGGCACCACGACACTCCCCAAAATGCGGTCTACCACATCGACCACACCGAGGTAGGGGTGACCGTCCGCCAACACTTACTTCCCGAAACCTTGGAGCCACGACCGCTCCGAATACTCTGGATGCTCACGAAGGTTGTGGAGGACCACTCTGCCGGGCGGAGGTACAAAACTAGTATCTTTCGAGGCGGTCCGCCTCGAAAGTCACCAAAGGACCACTGTTGTTCGGCCTCTTCGCGATCTTGGTCATTCCGTCGACCTCTCCGTGCCTCACATCCCGGTGCATGAGCTGCGTGCGGGCAATGTCCATGCTCGGTGAAGAGCTACACCGAACAAGCCTCATCAAGTAATCATCTAGCCGGTGGCGTGGCGGTGCACTCATCCTCCATGGTTGCCACTAAAGCGGGGACATACCGAGCCAACGAGTCAAACTCACGTTGTACTCCCGACCGTCGCCTCTGTCTCAGCATCATAAATCTGTCGGCCCGTGCCCTCCTCATCTGCGGAGGCAAGAAGTGAGTGAGGAATGCCTCTGAGAACTCGTCCCATACTGCTGGAAGCGCATGCTCTCCCCGGGACAACTCCCACGAATCAAACCAGTCGACTGCGGTATCACGCAGCCGATGCGAACCTAAGACCACCGACTCGGTCTCCGAAGCCTTGATCACTCTCATGACCCGCTGTAACTGCCGGATGAACTCCTGCGGATCATCCTCAGGCCTCGACCCATAAAACTCTGGCGGGCTACAACTCAGAAAGTCCCGTAGCCTCAAACTATCTGCTCGGGGGTGAACCACTGGTGCCACTGGAACTGGAACTGCTGCATCCAACCTATCCTCATATCTGGCCACGACCCTGGCCAGCAACTGGGCCATCTCCTTGTACCCCATCTCATCTGCTCCAGGCTGTGGGACTGGAGGCTCAGGTACTGTGGTCTCAGCAGCCACTGCTGCGGCTCTAAACTCTGCTGGGGCTGGCGGCGTCGCAAAACTCGCCGTCTGGCACAACCTCGTGTCTTGTCGGGCTGCGCTCTGCGTACTCCTCGTATCTCACTAGCGACTCCTCGGCTGCCTTGCCCTTCTGGGCTCTGGTTGCCTTGCGCGGAGGCATAACTGGTAAAAACGAGATACGTCAGAGGGGTCCAACTTACAACACAGCTCTAAGGCACGATCTCAGAATGAGAAGAATGGAAACCAATCCTAAATGTCTGCGGCCTCACGATTATAGATGTGGTGCACAACACATCGATAATCAAGACTCTACTGACACGGTGCGTAGACACTTTCCGAGGATTAATCGCTCACGATACCACTTTTGTCACGACCCGATCCGGGCGTGGTCGTGCCTTACCTCGGGCACCCTAGTGATACAACATCGAGAGAAAACGGCGGAAAATAAAACATAAACATGAAACAAGATATATGATCATAAACAAAGCAACCAAAAGCGGTTGCCTTACGTATATATCATAAAACCCGAACAGTTTAATCCTTTTTACAACCACACTTACAGCGGTACTACGCACCTCTAAGATTTACAAGAACCATGACGGCACAGGCCCCGCCATACCACGAATGTACAAGAACCTACAACTCGGGAACACATACAAAGAATAAGCCTCGGAGAAAGCGGAGCTTCCCAATCTGTTGACGTGATCCTATGGCGAGGATCCACTACCGATGTACTCTACTGCGGCATGAGCGGCCCGAAGGAGGTCGATAACAGTACCAAGTATGTGGCGAAAAATCGTAAATGAAATCATAACGATCTATATAAAAGCAGAGACATGTATGATAACAAAACCACAGTTCACAATATAAAAGCAGTCATGTCAAGTCAGGGACTCACGCCCTCAAGTCATCACTCAAATATAACTATGGGTCTCACGCCCATAACATCAATCATGTTCGCATCATGGCGCGCATTCCCGGAATTGCGCCGGTGTAGACATGTCCATGATGCAACAATAATAACAATGCCCCATGGCCACATGCCCCCGGAATTCTGCATCGGTGTAGACATGTCCATGATGCAACAATAATAACAATGCCCCATGGCCACATGCCCCCGGAATTCTGCATCGGTGTAGACACGTCCATGTGACATTAACAACAATAATACTGGGTGATCAACCCCGCCCGCGTAACACGCCCCGAGTGCGCCGGTGTAGACATGTCCATGTAACCACAATAACAATATATCGGGTAATCAACCCTGCCGCATGACCACATGCCCCCGGAATTCTGCATCGGTGTAGACATGTCCATGTGACATCAACAACAATATACCGCACAACCAGGCTATCACAAACAAGCTCAAGCAAATTACCATACTTCTAGACTTTTATAAAAAGATCCACTCCTTCCCAAGAAGTCACGATATCAACACTTGCAACAAAGGCTATCACAACAAGCATAGGCGAGTTACACAACAACAAGCATAGGCAAGTTACACACAACTCAAGGTACCTCCATTTCGTATCAAAGTCCAGGTTTTAACCACTAAAGTACTACGTCGTTAAATTCCTTTTAAGAGATTCATTCCTTTCATAAAGGTCACCCGATACCGTAGTATAAAAATAGAGTGACTCACATTTTAGGTAAACCAAAATACTTCCCTTTTGTAAAATCAAGTAACAACATTATTTTCCAAAGCGTTCAAGTTTGCCTAATTTCAAATGCTCAAGTTTCTCATTTTAGAAGGGTTTCATAACTCATAGTCTTAATCTCTTTTAAAACAATTGAGTAACATATGTCTTGTCGTGAGCCGTTTATTCTTGTTTACAACAATCTTATTCTGTGACCATGATCTAGGAAATGTAATACAATTTTGTCTTATCTTAGCTTCTATGCGGATGGAGGTTTCTCTGGTTTTAATAACAATTAGTTAATTGTCAATACACCTTCCTTTATTAAGCGCTTGTGGTTTGCTCGACACTTATTCTCATTTCGAAATCGTAAAACATTATTCTTTTTAAAACCAAGTACTCATTACTCGCGAATGAGGTTTCACAACACATTTAACAAAATGTTAATAACAAGTAAAACAAGTTAAGTCTCTTATCTTTCAAGATCAAGTCTCTTAACTTCTATAATCAAAAACCAATCTTTTACCTACATGTAGTCGTTATAACTAACTTCCCATAAAGCTATTATAACACCTATGTTTTAAACCAACCAACTCATTTAACACGTATGCGTCTACCGTACTACATAGTTTACAAAGCATCATGCTAGAAGGATAGGAAGAGGTTCACATACCTCGCGACGATTATCGACAATAAGCAAAAACGCTCCACAGTACTGTAACCCGGCTAGCCGTTTCCACTCTTCAAGTAGAATACGCTACTCGTAGTACTCCGCTATAAGGCCACAAACGTCTATTAACTTCTAACCGCGGTTCCATATTCTGAGAAAATTCGGCACCTCCCACATGGCAGCGTAAATCTCTCCTCTATCGAGGCTACCAAGCCAACCAGGAGGGGGTTTATATGTCTAACCGGCGTATACAATTTCTACTATACTGATAATACCACAAGTCTCATGTCTGATCCTATGTAATTACTGATTCGATTCTCTTCTTTAAATTGGGCTTAAGTCAAAAGACATTGCATAGCTATGTTGATTCTATATATAGTATACCTCAACTATATAATCCTACCATATGTAATTTCCAATTACAACAAGGGACAAGAATATTTACCTCGATAAGCCCAAAATTATCCAAGATAAAAGTCGATCTGAGCAAGTTTTAGCTCCTACTCTGCGCTCCAATCCGCTCCAAACAACTCTTAGAAGTTCTAACCAACTTCTACTTAAATACTTCAACTCGCATGAAGATTTCCTTAGGGTTTTGGTTTGAGACTAAAGGACAAAGGTAGTATTTAGGGCTCTACGTATAGAGGTAACTTTTGGAATACTACAAGGTAAAGGCTAAGGTATTTTGGGCATTATAACAATACTTGGAGAGTATTTCTACCAAGAGGGGGGGTGTATTATACGAAACAACTAGGCTAGGGGGGGTACCCCTCGGCCAACACTACTAAGGGGGGAGGGGGAGCTCTCGGCCAAAGCTTCTCAAAAGGGGACCTCTTGGACGAGAACACAACACAAGAGGGGAGGGAGGATTTCAAGACTTAGTGAAATTTAGGATGAAGAAGTCTTCAACAAGAGAGGGGTATTTATAGGAAAACCAAAGGCCAACCAATGGCCAAGATCAAGCCATGTGCAAGGCAAGTGTAAGGCCTTGATCAAGCCAAGTGCACCCTAACCCTACTCTACAAAACATGGCATAAAACAAGGCACCAAACAAGCCACAAAACAAGGCCAAAACAAAGGAGCCAATTGGCGAAGGCGTGACCCAATCGGCCAACCCAGCGTCCACTTGAGGTGACAAGTGTCACCTCTCGTTAACCAAAATGTTCCGTCGCTCGGAAAAATCCGCAAAAATACAAAAGCGACATAGCCGAATTTTCCTCACGAAGCTCTGTAAAACGTTTCGTCGAAAAACGACTCTAATCGGGTGTTGTGCACAAATTTCGAACCTATGCCAAACTTTAAGTCTCAAATTTTCGTACGTACGTCTCCACATACATACTCTGGAAATACGGGGTATAACACCAAAGTACTTCATACATTAACTCTTTAAAAGATCCGTTTCTTTCACAGAAGTCACACAATACCCGTAGTATAAAAATAGAGTGACTATCTTTTTAAGTAAACCAAAACACTTCCCTTTGTAAAATCAAGTAACAACATTATTTTCCAAACGTTCAAGTTTGCCTAATTTCAAATGCTCAAGTTTCTCATTTTCGAAAGGTTTCGTAGTTCATAGTTTTAATCACTTAATGATATAATTCTCCTTTAAAACAATTTGAGAAACATATGCCTTATATGTGAGTAGGTTATTCTTGTTTATAACAATCTTGTTAAAGCAGCCATGATCTAGGAAATGTAATATCATTTTGTCTCATCTTAGCTTCTATGGAGATGGAGGTTTCTACTGGTTTTAATAGTACTTAATTAGTCAAAATATTTCCCTTTATTAGCGCTGCTGTGGTTTGTTCGATACTTATTCTCATTTCCGAAATCAGTAAAACATTATTCCTTTTACAAACCAAGTACTCATTACTCACGAATGAGGTTTCACACTTTTTAACAAAATTCATATTAATTCAAGTCTCTTATCTTCTAAAATCAATAAACCATTCTTTTTATCTCTCTTAAGCCGTTATACCTAACTTCCCATAAAGCTAGTATAACTCTTAAGCTTTTAAAACCCAGTATTACTCTTCTTTCAAAAACGGTTCTTAATTCTTTTGAAATACTTCAAGATTCTTATTATTCAGGCTTAAGTCAAAAGACATTGCCGTAAAACTACGTTCAGTTAACACACGTACGTCTACCGTACTATATATATATATATATTCTTTTAAAATAACATGCTCAAGAGGATAGGAAGAATCACATACCTCGCGACGATTATCGACTAATAGAAAAATGCTCCACCGCTATAACCCGGCTAGCCTTGTCCACCTTTCAAGTATAACATGCTACTTGCAGAACTTTCAACCTATAAAGGCATATACGTCTATCAACGTCTAGACTACTCTGTAGAATATTCTAAGCAGAGGGTTCTCTATTCTACGGAAAATTGGGCAAGACTTCCCACCGTTAAGCTACACAAGTCTCATGTCTGACCGCTTATGTAAGTACAGTTCAATTCCCTTCTTATATACCTTCCTGGTATATAACTTATACTTCAATAGTATGTAAACTCAATTACAATAGGGAGACAAGATATTTACCTCGATAAGCCCAAAATTATCCAAGTTTTAAAATGTCGATCCTGAGCAACGTTTAGCTCACTGCAGGCGCTCAACCGCTCCAAACAACCCTTAGAAGTTCTACGCAACTTCTTCTTAATACTTCAACCGACTATGAAGATTTTCCTTAGGGTTTCGTTTTGTGACTGAAGAGAAGTATAATAGTATTTCTGGGCTTTTAGTATAGGTGTAACCTTGGAATACCACAAGGTATTAGGGCCAAGGTATTTTGGAATAGTAACTATACTTGGAGAATACTTTCTACCAAGGGGGGGGGGGGTAGTTTCGGCCAAGGCTCACAAAGGGGGAGGGGTTTCGGCTAGCTTAACTAGGAAGGGGGGGGGGGAGAGGTGCTCTCGGCTAGAGCTCTCAAGAGAGGGGGGAAGGGATTTCAAGACTTAGAAAACATTTTGTGGATGAAGAAGTTCATCAACTAAGGGGGTATTTATAGGCCAACCAATGGCCAAGATCAAGACAAGTGGGGGGCAAGTGGATGGTGTGGATTAGGACATGTGTTAAGTGGGTCCCACTTGCTCATCTACCACACAAATATCTCACAAATATCCTACCAACTCCTTGACCAAAAATCAACACAAAAAACGTGCCAAGAACTCCCATGGCTTGCCGTCCACTTGAGGGCCAAGTGTCGCCCTCTCGTTGGTCCAAAATATTTCATCTCTCGGAAAAATCCGCAAAAATAATAAAAGACATAGCCGTAATTTTCCCTTCGCAAAGTTTGGAAAACGTTTCGTCGGAAAACGATTCTTTTCGTGTGTTGTGCACAAAATTTTCGGTCCTTGCCTAACTTAAGGCTTAAACTTTTATACGTACGCCCTCACGTACATACTCTGGAAATACGGGGTATAACAGATGACCGCTGAGACCTTAGATGTACAAGGTCTTCTCGGGTAGTAAGATTTATTTCAGACCAAGAATGAGAGTTAAGTGTGACGATGGGTCGGGTTGTGGACCGATTACGGGTCAACCCGTGGCATGGAATGGAGTGGGGTAAGTTGGAGGTGGTCTCGCTATGTGATGGGGTCACAAGGGTGCAAGGCCCAAGTCTAAGGATATTTCAATAGAAAGATCCCGGAAAAACTGCGTTTTTACGTTAGTCGCAAGATGAAAACCTAAGGTGCTCTTCAACTTTGAAGTTGGAAATTGAAGAGAAGTTGTTGGTGAACTTCTAAGGGTTGCTTAGAGTGGATTGGAACGTCAAGAGGAGGAGCTAAAGTTGCTAAGGATCGACTTTAAATCTTGGATTGTATTTGGGCTTATTGAGGTATAAATCTTCGTCTTACTTTTGTAATTCAAGATTTCATGTTGTAGTAGTTGATAGATGAGCATGTGATATTTAGAATGAAGATTGATAAATGTTATGGAATTTGGAAGATTAAATCCGAGATTGACATGTTAGGCATTAAAATTGGAAATCAATTTGGTCGATAGTTATAATCGTCGCATGTTATTTAAGGAAAGAAATTTAGTCGTTGTAATTGATCATGACTTATATTACATGTTGGAATACCGACTTGGATTAGAAAGGAATTGAAAAGAAGTAGATATTGTTGTTGTCCTTAATGTTGCCGAGAATTGTCTAAAGTTAATGGACTGTTTTATATTAAGTGTGGGGCATAATTTTACACGTCCGGCTAGGCGTGTAATCCCCTTTGGTTAGCTGAATTGTTGAGCCTTAAATGTGGCATGTTGGTTGTTGATTTACGGGCCTTGAAAAAGGTGGAAAAGTACGTAGAAACAAAGGAAGTGCTGCCTAAATTTCTGTAGATATGGAGACCTAGCACTTAGTATTATTCCACGTTAATAAGCTAGGGGTTGATAGACCTATCTTTTGGTATGGATCCCTGTTGATGTAGATTTATGTATATTCATGGGTACGGCGGGGCCCTGTCCCGTCACAGTGATTATGTCAAAAACTCTTAGAGTTCTGTAGTCATATCTTGTGGGTCAGTTGTAAAGAAAAAAGATGTAACTTCTTATGGTTATATATATACATATGTCCAGGGAGGTAGCCTTATCGGCTAGCCTGTTGTTTATTTTCCTGTTAATGTATGTTGTGAGTTTCATGTATGTTCCGCTGATTATCTCTGATGTATACCTGTAAGGGTGACCAGGTAGGGCACAAGTCGCGGGCCCGGGGTCGGGTCGTGACAACTTCCTTGTTCGATTTACAATATGGAATCTTATGTGATGCCAAAGAAGTTGAACCCTAAACATTCTAATTGGGTAGCCCACCTACAAACTCCCACATCCTCCACAATACATGAAAATGGCAAGTCCATTATGGTGGTGGATACACTCATTCGAAGGCTCATGATATTGACCATGCTCGAACCAACGTCAATGGTACTATAAGTGTTAAAGGAATTCAATGAACGAGACCCCAAGTTCGAAGATGTAGTGAGAAAGTGTTCCACGTGTCAAAGGACAAGAAGGCTCTTCCAACAAGAATCGTATGCTCCTTTGCTAGCCCCGTAACAACTATGGAAAGATGGGAACTTGGATCTTATTCTCGGTCACCCAAAAGCACCACGCGGAAAAACTTTCATACATGCCACATAGATTATGCAATGCTACAATCTCTACTATGAGCTTCATGCACAAGATGCTACAATGGTCCATGGGTTACACAACATCATCCGAGGGCATGCGTGATAATCCAACCATGGTTAAATATATCCAAAGATGTTCCGACCCTAAGGGCATAATTGCGGCAAATAGTTTTCTTGGTCCGGCATCTATTCTTCATCATTTATGTTACACCCCGTAGTTTCAGAGTATGTATATGAGGACGTACACAAGAGAATGCGACCTTAAGTTTGGAAAGGAAGAAAGATTTCTTTTTCCTACGGAAAATATTCTGGACCACGTGAAGGAAAAATGTTTATTATTGGGATTTGGATTCTCAATTTTGGAAATTGAGACTTATAGAATTTATAAGAATTATGGAATTTTATTTCCAGATTTGGTCATGTGGGGCCCACCCGGGAAATTTTACGTTTTTATGGGCCCACAAGGTTTTCGATATTTGACAAATTATTGAGATTTTGGGGAGATGAAATATTTTGGACGAATAGGAGGGCAACACGTGTCACCCCCATGTGTCCCATGTTGGGCGAATTGGTTGAGCCAAGTGGCAAGGCACTTGTCTCAAGATATTTGTTGGACAAGTGGCTTGTGAGACCCACACACACTTATCCCCAATCTCAACCACACACTTTCTTTAATCCTAGCCCTTGATTGTCTTATATATACAGACCTTGGGGTTGAAGACTTCTACACTTAGATTTATTTCCAAGACACAAAATATACTCCCTCCCTTATGTGTGCTCTCGACACCCCTCCCCCCTTGATGAAGAACAATTCTTCAATTGTTGTTGAGTAATCCCAACACCTAAACCAAGTGTCCCTAGTAGTGTTCTAAGGTTATCCCAACACAAAAATCCCGGAAATACTACGTTAATCCGATAGTCGCAAAGTGAAACCCTAGGGTGATCTTCATATTTTTGGATGAAGTGTTAAGAGAAGTTGGTTAAGAACTTCTAAGGGTTTCTTGGAATGGATTGGAACGTAAGGAATAGGAGCTAAGATTCCTAAGGATCGACTTATAATCTTGGAAAATTTTGGGCTTATTGAGGTAATAATCTTTGTCCTTTTAGTGAAGTTGGAAATTACATATGTTAGTAGTATATGTTTGAGTATATGTTATGTGGAAGGAATATTGAAAAGATTTGGACCTTAATAAGCTATTAAAAACCGAAATTGGCATACTAGCCATTAAAGTTGTTAAAATCGAGAATTGGCATGCTAGCCATTAAAGTTGTTAAAACATTACCTATTACTTGTTGACATGCTAGCCGAAAACTGGACAGTTTTGATTGTAGTAGTTGGCCATGAACACCAACTAAAGGACTTGGACTATGGACTATTTTTACATTGGACTATGGACTGTTTTTACATTGGACTATGGACTGTTTTTACATTGGAATATGGACTAGTTTTAATAGACAGTGTTGGTATATTAAGGGGCTGAATTTTACACGCCCTACTTGGTATGTAATCCCTTTTGAAATCTGATTTTCTTGCGCCTTAAATGTGGCATTTGGTTATTGATTTCGGGTCTTGAAAAAGGTGGAAAATTACGTAGAAACAGGGGAAGTGCTGCCCAATTTTCCGTAGACTAAGAACCTTATGCTTAGAAATACTCTACGATGAAAACTAGGAATTGATAGACGTGTTATGATTATTATAGGTTGATACTCTACGCGCTGCATACTCGACTTGACAAGTGGATTAATCCGAGGAGGTATGTGACTCTTCCTATCCTCTTGAGCATGATTGTTGTGAAATATATAGTACGGTAGACGTACGTGTGTTAAATGAATTTGGTTTCATTTTTGATGTCCTTGACTTGAC
Source organism: Przewalskia tangutica (assembly GCA_029844215.1). Taxonomy (NCBI): domain Eukaryota; kingdom Viridiplantae; phylum Streptophyta; class Magnoliopsida; order Solanales; family Solanaceae; genus Przewalskia; species Przewalskia tangutica. The sequence continues at coordinate 44,624,544 of CM056722.1, read as the reverse complement.
TTCTAAATCTTAAGAGCCTTGAATTATTCTAAAAAGTTGTGAATTATTATTCGGAAAGAAATTGATACTTGGTTTTAAAAGAATAAGTTCTTTGGTTTCTCAAAAGAGTGTGATTGTTTGAATTGCTTAAAATATAAGTGTTATAATAGCTTTATGGGAAGTTAGTTATAACGACTTAAGGAGAATAAAAAGAACGGTTTACTTACTTGATTTTAAAGGCCTTGTAATGATTTTATGAAGGTGTAGTAACTTGGTTTGATAAAGTAAACGTGACTGGATACTACGGGTATTTGTGTCTTGACACTTTTGTGTTAAGGGGTTTTTCTTGTTGTGCTTATGTTGTTTACGATAAGCCGGTTGTGCTTGCATTATATCACTTACCCCCCTGACACGTTGCGACACATATTCCGCGGGATTTGCTCCCCCGATGCGAGGAATACCTCATGCGAGTCCAAGGGGCTCATACAGGATGAGGTCCTATGCGAGGAATACCCTCATGCGAGTCCGCGGGCTCACGCGACATGGTACTCAGACATCGCAGTTTACTTCCCCGTCGCGAGAATACCTCATGCGGGTCCACGCGACCTATGCGGATTGCGGGAGTCCAGGATTAGGGTGTGCACAATGATACTATAGGCGAATGGCCCTAGTTTGATCATTGGCTATTTGCTCTCACATATACTATGGCACTGTGTACTGTTAATTGGTTTTTCATACATGTCTGTGGATTTGTTTTGGACTATTGTGATTTCATTACAATACTTTCAGTTTCACATACTTGGTACTTATTATACTGACCTCCTTCGGGGGGCTGCGTTCATGCCGCAGGTAGAGGTACACCGGTTGTTGATCCTCGCTCTTAGGATCACAGTTCTGCGTTTTGGGAAGCTCCGTTTCTCCGGAGACTTATCTTTTGGTATGGTTCCCTGTCAGTGTAGGTACAGGTTCATTCAGGGGTATGGCGGGGCCCTGTCCCGTCATAGTTGTTATGTAAAAAACTCTTATAGGTCTGTAGTCCTGTTGTGAGTTAGGTTTGTAAAGGATGTAACTGTTCGGGCTTTTGATATATATACATATGTTGAAAGGCGACCTTATCGGTTAGCCTGTTTCTTATTTTACATTGTTCCATGTCTATGAGTTTATTCCGCTGGTTTTCTATGATTATACCTAGTAGGGTGCCCGGGTAAGGCACCAGTTGCGGGCCCGAGGTCGGGTCGTGACAAAAGTGGTATCAGAGCAGTTAGTCCTCGGAAAGTGTCTACAGACCGTATCTAGTAGAATCTTGATTATCGGCGTGTTGTGCACCACACCTATAATCAGGAGGCTACAGGATATTTAGGATTAATTTCCATTCTTCTCACTTTAAGATCGTACGATAGAGCTGTGTTGTTAGGGTAGTCTCTCCCTAACGAGTTATGTTGGTTGCAGCTATGAGAAAGGCAACAGTGACCCGAAAAGGGATGATATGGATTACGTATCCATGTTGGTAAGAATTGTTGTATATTTGGTATCATGATGTACGACTATACGGATTTATGTATGAGGGTCATATATGTGTTGCCTAGGATGATTAGAGGTTACCAAGAATTGGTAAGGACTAATAGATACCGGGAAGATATGAAATAGTTTAATGAATTCTCATCAAGGTTTTATGTGTTAATTGGAAATAACTAGGAAATGATGAGTTGTCTGAGAGGGTAATGAACCCTTAAAGAAATCATGTTAAGGGACTTAATGGAAGACTATGTAAATGGATTAAGCTACCTGGTATGCTTAAGACAATTGGACGGATGAGATCCGTATGGAGTAATTATGGTTCTTGTGGTTAAGACAACACGATTGTGGATTTATGAGAAGCTATCTTACCCGTATGCGTGGAAAGGTAATATAGGCTCGGGGCATGGAAATTGTGAGCCTTAGAATATTAATAATCGCTGAGACCTTAGGTGTATAAGCCTTCTCGGGTAGTAAGAATTGATTCAGACAATGAATAAGAATTGAGTGTTACTATGAGTCAGGTTGTGGACCAATACGGGTCAACCCGTAGCTCGAATTAGATCAGGGTTAATTGAGGGTGGTCCCGCTACGTGACAGGGTCACGAGGGTGTAAGGCCCAAGTCTATTTAATCATTTTACGGGTTCGTGGACGCGTTCCACCGGAACCGAGTCGTGAGAGCCGAAAATGGCCTTAAATGTTGGATGTAGTAACTCCGAGGATTCGAAAGACAAAAGCAGTGATAGAAATCATGTTCGCATAACTAGAATAAGTTTGGAATTACAGAAAGGGTACGACCAGTAAGAAAGAGAGCAACCAAGTGTAAAATAATAGAGCCTGAATCCATAAGAACCTTTCGATATAGCTACACCCGTGAGTGTTGGAGTGGTAGCTGAGCGGGTATATACAATTTACATGGTGATGATACAGTTGTCAGACCCTAGCAGACCTAGTAGAGCCGGTTATGACAGACCTTGAGGTCATTATGGGTATGGACTAATTGGCTTCTTGTATGCCAAGGTTGACTATAGAAAGAGATTGATTCGATTCCAGTTTCCCGGTGAGCCGATTATCGATGGGAAAGGAATGGAAGTGATTGATTTGAATTTGAACGTAAAGAGACGGGGATAAGGACGTACGATTATTGAAGAATTTTAGGATAGGTACCCTTGGAGGTACTTGGGGTCGGCTTAGTGTGGAAGTCAGGGCCACGACCTTCCGAATGATTTTAGGAAAATGTGCAAAGCAAGAATAAGATTAGTACGAGTGCTGCCTGTGGAAAACAGAAGATATCATTGATAAGTCTTAAAAATCTATGCGATTAAGGTGGCGCTTGATGATAAAGATTATGAAAGGGAGATAAGCTCTCTCCCCCACGTAAAAGGGTAGTTTTACGTTTTATGGAGGGTTATGCATACCCATATTGTTAGGCCATAGATAAGGGACTGGTAAAGTCTCTGGCTTCATTATGCAGTAGGTTACAACTTTAGATAACCATGGGAAAAGTATTGTGTTGGAGTAATTGAGGACGACATTAGGAAATGGTCGAGGAAATGTCGTAAGGACATAAATACAGGTGGTACGCGTGAATGAAATAGTATAATGAAGGGTTATGACCAGAATGATAAAAGAGAATACAACTATGGTTATGTACGTTGCACGAGATATAATTACCCCAGACTAGTACAAAGACCATTAGAGTATGATGGGCAGTTTGAACACCTGACTATAAGCTCTATGAGCTGGGAAGAATAATAGGATTACTACTTGACGAGATCAAGGAAATCTCCCCCAAAAGTGTGATTGGCAGGAAGTCTTAGCCGTGAGACAAGCGAAGGATTTGAATCGATAGTATAGTAACCAATTTTGGTTGCAACAGAAGACTGGAAACAAGAATCATGATTAAGAATGTATCATGCCCGAATATTTTAGAAGTGCGAGAAAGGCTGCCAGTTATTGAAAGATTAGTTGACTACGACTACAGTTCTAACCCCTCCTGAGGGACTAGAGGCTTAGGTTATTATTGTGACACTTTGAGTGTTGGGCCAGGTTGTGTGTTGATGCAGCACGGTAAGGTTATAGCATATGCTTCCCGGCAGCTACGGGAGCATGAGAGGAGTTACCCTAGCCACAATTTAGAGATTGGCAGCATTTATTTGTGCCTTGCAGATTTGGAGGCATTAGTTATGTGGAGCTTAGGTGGATATTTTTACAATCCACAAGGGCTTCCAATATATCTTCAGCCAGAGGGAGCTGAAATTGCGGCAGGGGCGGTAATTAGAGTTACGTAAGGATTACGATATCGACATCCTATGCCACCCATAGGAAGCCAATGAGATTACAGATGCTCTTAGTCGTAGATTTATGGGTAGTCTGTCAGATGGACAACCAGATAGACAGGACATGGTCCGTGAGATTCATCAGCTAGCAAGCCTAGGGGTTCGGCTGGTTGATTCCGATAATAGTGGAGTTCAGATACGAAAGTTTGCCGAGTCTTCCCTCATTGAGGAGGTGAAGAGGCGACAGTATGAGGATCCGATTATGATACGATATCGAGATACATCCCTACAAGAAGAGAAGGGCCTGTTTGGGTAGCACCGGATGGGGTGCTGTGATATAAGGATAGATTGTGTGTGCCCGATGTTGCAGGACGTGTTAGCAGGTTTTAGGGGAGGCGCGCAGTGCTATTTACTCTATTTTGTTCGGGGTCGACTAAGATATATCATGACCTCCGATATACGTATTGGTAGGATGGCCTGGAGAGGGACGTAGCAGAGTTGTTGCTCAGTGTCCAATTGGCAGCAGGTCAAGGGTGTGCATCAGAAGCCCATTGGGCTATTATCGACGATTGAGATCCCGACTTGGTAGTGGGAGGAGATTGATATGGATTATGTTATAGGGTTGCATCACACGCAGAGGAAGTGCGATGGGTTATAGTAGGCAAGCTGACAAAATCAGCCCACTTTCTTCCAGTTAGGACGACTTATTCGGCCGAGGATTATGCTAGACTTATATCCGGGAGATTGTGAGACTACATGGGGTCCCTACATCTATTATATCGGACAGAGGAGCCTAGTTTACGGCTAGTTTCTGGAGGTCTTTCCTGAAGGGATTAGGGACGCAAGTGAGCCTCAGTACTGCATTTCATCCCCAGACCGACGGACAGGAAGAGCGTACTATCCAGACACTTGAGGATATGCTGCGGGCCTGTGTTATTGATTTCAGGGGTAGCTGGGAGGATCATTTGCCTCTTGTGGAGTTTGCTTATAACAACATATACCATTCTAGCATTCCGATGGCGCCATATGAGGCTTTGTATGGGCGAAAGTGCAGGTCGTCGATAGGTTGGTTCGATGTGGGCGATGTTCAGTTAGTCGGGCCGGACTTGTTTTCAGCAGGCTGTGGATAAGGTGAAGCTTATCCAGGAGAGGTTATTAGCAGCTCAGAGTCGACAGAAGCCATATGCAAATAATCGGCGTCGACACTTGGAGTTTGAGATTGACGATTGGGTCTTCTGGAAGGTGTCACCCATGAAGGGTGTGATGAGGTTTGGGAAGAAGGGAAAACCTAGCCCAAGTTACATTGGGCCTTATTAGATTGTCCGTAGAGTAGGCAAGGTTGCCTATGTGTTGGATCTGCCGTCCGATCTAGAGGCAGTACATCCGATCTTTCATGTTTCTATGTTGCGGAGGGGAATCGGAGATCCATCCAGAGTGTTCCCGGTGAGTGATGTCCAGGTGACAGAGGGGTTATCATATGAGGAGAGACCTGTAGCGATACTTGATCTCCAGGTCAGGCGACTGCGGACAAGGGACGTGGCTTCCGTAAAAGTCTTGTGGCCATGTGTGGCGTGCTTGGTTATGTTGGGTATAATTAAGAGGGACTATGCCGGTATCTGATTTGATTAAACTCAGAAGGAACATTCAGGACGAATGTTTCTAAGGGGGAAGAATGTTACACCCCGTAGTTTCAGGGTATGTATATGAGGACGTACACAAGAGAATGCGACCTTAAGTTTGGAAAGGAAGAACGATTTCTTTTTCCTACGAAAAATATTCCGGACCACGTGAAGGAAAAAGGTTTATTATTTGGATTCTCAATTTTGGAAATTGAGACTTATAGAATTTATAAGAATTATGGAATTTTATTTTCAGATTTGGTCATGTGGGGCCCACCCGGGAAATTTTACGTTTTTGTGGGGCCCACAAGGTTTTCGATATTTGACCAATTATTGAGATTTTGGGGAGATGAAATATTTTGGACGAATAGGAGGGCGACACATGTCAACCCCCCCCATGTGGCCCATGTTGGGCGAATTGGTTGAGCCAAGTGGCAAGCCACTTGTCTCAAGATATTTGTTGGACAAGTGGCTTGTGGGACCCACACACACTTGTCCCCAATCTCAACCACACACTTGCTTTAATCCTAGCCCTTGGTTGTCTTATATATACACACCTTGGGGTTAAATACTTCTACACTTAGATTTATTTCCAAGACACAAAATATACTCCCTCCCTTATGTGTGCTCTCGACACCCCCCCCCCCCTGATGAAGAACAATTCTTCAATTGTTGTTGAGTAATCCCAACACCTAAACCAAGTGTCCCTAGTAGTGTTCTAAGGTTATCCCAACACAAAAATCCCGGAAATACTACGTTAATCCGATAGTCGCAAAGTGAAACCCTAGGGTGATCTTCATATTTTTGGATGAAGTGTTAAGAGAAGTTGGTTAAGAACTTCTAAGGGTTGCTTGGAGTGGATTGGAACGTTAGGAATAGGAGCTAAGATTCCTAAGGATCGACTTATAATCTTGGAAAATTTTGGGCTTATTGAGGTAATAATCTTTGTCATTTTAGTGAAGTTGGAAATTACATATGTTAGTAGTATATGTTTGAGTATATGTTATGTGGAAGGAATATTGAAAATATTTGGACCTTAATAAGATATTAAAAACCGAAATTGGCATGCTAGCCATTAAAGTAGTTAAAATCGAAAATTGGCATGCTAGCCATTAAAGTTGTTAAAATATTACCTATTACTTGTTTACATGAAGGAATCTTGTTGATAACAAGTTAAAAAGGCTTATATAATGATTGGAATATAAGTTGGAATATTAAGGAAGTAATGAAACAAGTATTGACATGCTAGCCGAAGACTGGACAGTTTTGATTGTAGTAGTTGGCCAAGAACACCAACTAAAGGACTTGGACTATGGACTGTTTTTACATTGGACTATGGACTATTTTTACATTGGACTATGGACTGTTTTAAATTGTAATATGGACTAGTTTTAATATACAGTGTTTGTATATTAAGGGGCTGAAATTTACATGCCCTACTTGGCATGTAATCCCCTTTGAAATCTGATTTTGTTGCGCCTTAAATGTGGCATTTGGTTATTGATTTCGGGCCTTGAAAAAGGTGGAAAAGTACGTAGAAACCGGGGAAGTGCTGCCCAATTATTCGTAGACTAAGAGACCTTATGCTTAGAAATACTCTACGATGAAAACTAGGAATTGATAGACGTGTTATGATTATTATAGGTTGATACTCTACGCGCGGCATACTCGACTTGACAAGTGGATTAAGCCGAGGAGGTATGTGACTCTTCCTATCCTCTTGAGCATGATTGTTGTGAAATATATAGTACGGTAGACGTACGTGTGTTAAATGAATTTGGTTTCATTTTTGATGTCCTTGACTTGACTTCAAAATCTTAAGAGCCTTGAATTATTCTAAAAAGTTGTGAATTATTATTCGGAAAGAAATTGATACTTGGTTTTAAAAGAATAAGTTCTTTGGTTTCTCAAAAGAGTGTGATTGTTTGAATTGCTTAAAATATAAGTGTTATAATAGCTTTATGGGAAGTTAGTTATAACGACTTAAGGAGGATAAAAAGAACAGTTTACTTACTTGATTTTAAAGGCCTTGTAATGATTTTCTGAAGGTGTAGTAACCTGGTTTGATAAAGTAAACATGACTGGATACTATGGGTATTTGTGTCTTGAGACTTTTGTGTTAAGGGTGTTTTCTTGTTGTGCTTATGTTGTTTACGATAAACCGGTTGTGCTTGTATTATATCACTTACCCCCCTGACACGTTGCGTGACACATATTCCGTGGGATTTGCTCCCTCCGATGCGAGGAATACCTCATGCGGGTCCAAAGGGCTCATGCGGGATGAGGTCCTATGCGAGGAATACCCTCATGCGAGTCCAAGGGGCTCATGCGGGACAGGGTCCTATGTATTACCGCGGGTTTGCTTCCCCCGATGCGAGGAATACCTCATGCGGGTCCACGCGACCTATGCGGATTGCGGGAGTCCAGGATTAGGGTGTGCACAATGATGCTATGGGCGAATGGTCCTAGTTTGATCATTGGCTGCCTATTCAGAACCGGCCAGGTTACGCCTATTTGCTCTCACATGTACTATGGAACTGTGTACTGTTAATCTGTTTTTCTTACAATGTATGTGGATTTGTTTTGGACTATTGTGATTTCATTACAGTACTTTCAGTTTCACATACTTGGTACATGTTGTACTGACCTCCTTCGGGGGGCTGCGTTTGTTACACCCCGTAATTCCAGGTCATATATTGAGAACGTACGAAAGGAGATAAGATTTGAATTTTGGAAAGATAAGTTGACAAAATATTTTTGGACAGATTTTCAGTCAACTTTGGAGCGGCATATCTCCTAGTATATAAGGAGTTTTTTTAGGTGTTTCAAAAGCCCAGTATGAAGTTCGTTGAGTCTAGTCTCCAACACAACAAACCACTCGTCGATAGGACATCGGAGTAGAAAGTTATGGACGTTAGAAGTTCGGTCGACGAAGGAGAAAGAAAGCTTCAGTCAGGCGCCACGGCGCCGGCTGCAGGGCCGCGGAGCCAAGGCGGGATTTTTTGCGGAAAAGAGGGTAAAATCAGAAGATATTTTTGTAGAGGGCCTATGGGAGGGCGACAAGTGTCCCTCCCAACTTGCAAGGCAAGCTAGACCTTATATTATGGCCAAAGTCTTGCAAGACTTGACCATTTGCAAGATTTCATTCCAAATAGAAATTGATCTCCTCTCTTCTCTCTCAAAGGTTGATAAAGAACCCTAAGCCTAAATGAGATTTTTGGAAAGACAACAAGAAGGAAACATGTTGGCGAGCTTGTTGTTACACCCCGTATTTACAGGATATGTTTTAAGAACGTACGTAAGAACTCACATTGTTAAGATTTGAGACTTGTAAAAATTTATCGGAAATTTGAAATTTGTCGGAAAACGAATTATTATGCGATTTAACGGGAGGCGACACGTGTCACCCCCCCCCCCTTTATGGACATGGACGAAATTGCATGGGTGGAATGGTCATTTGACCATAATATATGATGAAGTCTTGCAAGGCTTAGAGCTTGACAACATTGACCAAGTCAATGACCCCACTTAGCTTGATATTTAATTGAAATGCATCCAAGCCACCCATTTGTTTTAATCTTGACCCTTCCTTGTGTTATTTAAGTATACTAGTAGCAAGACTTTGTCATTCTACACTTAGAGAAAAAATTGAAAAACTTGTTCTTGCTCTTAAGGGAGCTCACGGTTTTGAGGATTTTTTCAAGAAGGAAAATTTCCAATTTTTGTCCAATAAGCCCCACACTTTAAACCAAGGTCCATGAGTGTTATGTAAGTATATCTCAATAGAAAAATCCCGGAAAAAGAGAGTTTTCGTATTAGTCGCAAAGTGAAAACCTAGTGGCTTTCTAGGTTTTGGAATGGAAGGTTGAAGGAAAGTTGTTGGTATGGTTCTAAGGGTCTCAAGTAGCGGATTGAAGTTTCTTGAAGAGGCTCTAAGTTGCTAAGGAGCGACTTCGGATTGGAAGAATGGATAAAGATTCGTTGAGGTATAATCTTGTTCTTGAAAGTGTTACAAGATTATTTATATTGTTGTTAGCTTTACTTGTTGCTAGCATGAAGTATATGTATTGAAGTTTATAAGGATTATGGATTGATTGTAGCCTTGAAAATCCGAAATGTAATGTAAGCCATGTTAAGTTGGAATACAATTGATCGTTTATTAGAAATCGTCGCATGTCACTTACTTAAAGATTATGGTTATTATAATCAAATACGACTTGATATCATGTTATGCTACCAATTTGGATTGAAATGGAAATTTGATAAGAATTGGTAAGGTTGAACTCAAGGTGGCCGAATTTGGACTTTTAGTTTGTTTTTCATTTTGTATTGGACTACTTTCTAAATTGTGAGCCAATTGGGGCTGTTTAGTTTTTATTTGTATTGGAGTACCTCATAGAAATTGTGAGCCAATTGGGGCTGTTTGGTTATTGTATTCGACCTTGAAAAGGTGGCAAAGTAAGTAAAAACAAAGGAGGTGCTGTCCGATTTTCCGTAGAATTTAGCGACTTAGCACCTAGAATATTCTACGTTTGAAATAAGAGGTTAATGGACGTATGGTGACCATTATAGGTTGATGTACTAAGTATAGCGTATCCTACTTGAAGAATGGAATAGCTCAAGGTTGAAGTACTTTGGAGCATTTTGCTACTTGTCGCTAGTCGTCGCGAGGTATGTGAACCTCTTCTTTCTTTGGCATGATCCTACGTATGAAATATCCATGTGATAGTATTTCAAGATTCCTTCCACTCTTAGAAGTTAAGAAGTATTTACATTGTTGAATCTAAGTTAAGAGTATGTTTAAATTGTCCTAAGTCCTTACTAGGTCTTATGGGAGACGTTAGTAAGAATGGTTAGGAAATTATGAGATTTGATTTAAAGGCTATGTGCCTTGATTTGTTTAAAGTAAGTAAGTTGATTTTATGTTTGAAAATGACTTGAAATTTATATGTGAAAAGGGGATTGGTTTTAAAAGTGTAGATGACATGATTTTACAAGTATAAGTAATTGGACTTTAAAGAATGTATGTTATGAAGTTTTAAGACTATGAACTTTGATTTTCTTTAAAGGATTATGAAACTTTATTTTTTTCAAGTTATGGGACTTGATTTCTAAAGTATAAGCGTCATGATTTTAAAGAGTGTATGCTACAGGTGTTAAGACTATAAGCCTTGATTTTATAAGGAAATGACTTAATTTTACAAAGTATGGCTTAATTTATTTCAAAAGATAAGAAGATGGCTTCCAAAAGAGTATGTGACTTGGGCTCTAAAGAGAAAGGAGTTCTATGATTCTTTTAAGTATGTATGTACGTAGTATTTTGGATCTAGTTTTCCTAATGTTATAAGAATAAAAGTGTCTTAAGTTCTCTAAAATGAAAGGTTGTTATAATAGCTTTATGGGAGTTGTTATGACGACTTAAGAAGAAGTGAAAAGATGGTTTGAAAATGTTATGTAAGGAAAATCACACCGAGCCTACAAATAGGCCGGATTACGTTATGAAATACACCGAGCCTACAAATAGGCGGACACGTTATGAAATACACCGAGCCTACAAATAGGCCGGATTACGTTATGAAATACACCGAGCCTACAAATAGGCCGGACGTTATGAAATACACCGAGCCTACAAATAGGCCGGACACGTTATGAATACACCGAGCCTACAAATAGGCCGGACACGTTATGAAATACACCGAGCCTACAAATAGGCCGGATTACGTTATGAGATACACCGAGCCTACAAATAGGCCGGACACGTTATGAGATACACCGAGCCTACAACAGGCCGACACGCCATATTACCCCGAGCCTACACATAGCCGTTACGCTATCTTACATCGAGCCCCACAAAGCGGCCGGATTATGTTATATGATTCCACAAGACACCGAGCCCACAAAGCGGTCGGATTATGCTACATGATTCCACAAGACACCGAGCCCCACAGGCGGGCCGGATTATGTAAAATGATTCCACAAGACACCGAGCTCCACAAAGCGGGCGGATTATGCTACATGATTCCACAAGACAATCGAGCCCCACAGGCGGGCGGATTATGTCACATGATTCGTCAGTACACCGTGTCCCGCAAATGGGCCGGATTATGTTATGTAAGACAAGTAAGTTATGTGGAAAAACTTGATTGAACTCTTAAGTATGTACGTAAGAACATGTTGTTAAATCTTATTGAAAGAAGGAAAGGAACTGTTAATATACGATTGATTTCAGGAGTTTCTATGACATTCTTTTATGCAGTTATAATATGATTGTTGCACCTTATTTCTGTTCCATACTGCACTGTTGATCGACTTCTTCGGGCCGCGTTCATGTCCGCAGGTTTAGGTACACAGTGTGGATCCGCGAGCTTAGGATCCTGGTTCAGCATTTTTAGATGGCTCCGATGTTCCGGAGTTGTCATGGCTATGTATGTTCAGGGGTATGGCGGGGCCCTGTCCCGCCACAGTTGTAATTCTTAGAGGTCTGTAGTCACATATTGTGGGTCTGTTTGTAAAAAAAAGGAGGCAATCGCTTTATGTATGACGTCGGGAAGGTAGCCTACCGGTGACTGCTTTTACTTCCGTTGTTTTATTTATAAGTTTCGTATGTTCACTGATTATCTCTCGATGTTTACTGTAAGGGTGCCCGTGTAGGGCACCGATCGCGATCCCGGTCGGTCGTGACAAAAGTGGTATCGAGCGATTAGTCCTCTGAAAGTGTCTACGCATCGCGGTCTAGTAGTCTTGATTATCGGTGTGTTGTGCACCACATCTATAATCGTGAGGCTGCAGGACATTTAGGATTGGTTTCCATTCTTCTCACTCGAGATCGTGCGATAGAGTCAGATTGTTAGGGTCGTCCCTCCCTAACGAGTTATGTTTATTGCAGCTACGAGAAAGGCAGCAGTGACCCAGGAATGACTATGTGGATTGCGTATCCAGGTTGGTAATGATTATAGTATAGCTGGTATTGTGACATACATCTATACGGAGTTATGTATGAGGGTCAGACGCGTGTTGCCTAGAATGATTTTAGATTACCAGGAATCGGTAAAGACTAACTAGATACCGGGGAGGTATGGAATAGTTAATGAATTCTCGCCAAGATCTTATGTTTTATTTGAGATAATTGGGAAAGGATAAGCTGTCTGATAGGGTAGTGAACCCTTAAGAAGCCATGTTAAGGAACTTAACAGATTGTCATGTTAATAGATTAAGCTGCGTAGTAGGCTTAAGAGAACTGTACGGATGAGGTCCGCATAGAGTGAGTAATGGGTGTTGTGATTGAGACAACATGGTTTTGGTTTTATGAGAAGTTTTTGTACCCGTTTATTGGGGATCGTAAGGTAGGCTTGGAGCATGGAAATGCGAGCCTAAGAATATCGACATCGCCGAGACCTTAGGTATATAAGGCTTTCTCGCAATAAGATTTTAAGTCGCACCAAGGATAAGAGTTAAGTCATGACGTCGAGTCGCCGAGGACTGTTACGAGTCTCCCCATGACCTGAAATGGAGTGGGATCAGTTGGTAGTAGTTCCGCTACGTGACAGGGTCACGAGGGTGCAAGGCCCAAGTCTAGTTAATTGTTTTACGGGTTCGTGGACGCGTTCCACCTAATCCAGTCGTGAGTTTAAATGACCTTATATTGTTTCATAGAGTGACTCCAAAGATTTGAGGCCAGAATAGGTATGGAAGTTATGTATGTAGGTTAGAAGGAGTTGGAAGTGCGAAAGGTAACCTCTTTTGGGCTTATGATGGACGGGTATGTGTGTGCGGGGTATTAGGGCCATGTGTGGCATTATCGGTATGTCGGGGTTGTGAAAGGAAACTATGTCGCAATTTATAAAGATTGACTCCGAAAGAACATTCGGGGACGAATGTTTCTAAGGGGGGAAGAATGTTACACCCCGTATTTACAGGATATGTTTTAAGAACATACGTAAGAACTCACATTGTTAAGATTTGAGACTTGTAAAAATTTATCGGAAATTTGAAATTTGTCGGAAAACGAATTATTATGATTTAACGGGAGGGCGACACGTGTCACCCCCCCTTTATGGACATGGACGAAATTGCATGGGTGGAATGGTCATTTGACCATAATATATGATGAAGTCTTGCAAGGCTTAGAGCTTGACAACATTGACCAAGTCAATGACCCCACTTAGCTTGATATTTAATTGAAATGCATCCAAGCCACCCATTTGTTTTAATCTTGACCCTTCCTTGTGTTATTTAAGTATACTAGTAGCAAGACTTTGTCATTCTACACTTAGAGAAAAATTGAAAAACTTGTTCTTGCTCTTAAGGAGCTCACTTTTGAGGATTTTTCAAGAAGGAAAATTTCCAATTTTTGTCCAATAAGCCCCACACTTTAAACCAAGGTCCATGAGTGTTATGTAAGTATATCTCAATAGAAAAATCCCGGAAAAAGAGAGTTTTCGTATTAGTCGCAAAGTGAAAACCTAGTGGCTTTCTAGGTTTTGGAATGGAAGGTTGAAGGAAAGTTGTTGGTATGGTTCTAAGGGTCTCAAGTAGCGGATTGAAGTTTCTTGAAGAGGCTCTAAGTTGCTAAGGAGCGACTTCGGATTGGAAGAATGGATAAAGATTCGTTGAGGTATAATCTTGTTCTTGAAAGTGTTACAAGATTATTTATATTGTTGTTAGCTTTACTTGTTGCTAGCATGAAGTATATGTATTGAAGTTTATAAGGATTATGGATTGATTGTAGCCTTGAAAATCCGAAATGTAATGTAAGCCATGTTAAGTTGGAATACAATTGATCGTTTATTAGAAATCGCCGCATGTCACTTACTTAAAGATTATGGTTATTATAATCAAATACGACTTGATATCATGTTATGCTACCAATTTGGATTGAAATGGAAATTTGATAAGAATTGGTAAGGTTGAACTCAAGGTGGCCGAATTTGGACTTTTAGTTTGTTTTTCATTTTGTATTGGACTACTTTCTAAATTGTGAGCCAATTGGGCAATGTTTAGTTTTTATTTGTATTGGAGTACCTCATAGAAATTGTGAGCCAATTGGGGCTGTTTGGTTATTGTATTCGACCTTGAAAAAGGTGGCAAAGTAAGTAAAAACAAAGGAGGTGCTGTCCGATTTTCCGTAGAATTTAGCGACTTAGCACCTAGAATATTCTACGTTTGAAATAAGAGGTTAATGGACGATGGTGACCATTATAGGTTGATGTACTAAGTATAGCGTATCCTACTTGAAGAATGGAATAGCTCAAGGTTGAAGTACTTTGGAGCATTTTGCTACTTGTCGCTAGTCGTCGCGGTATGTGAACCTCTTCTTTCTTTGGCATGATCCTACGTATGAAATATCCATGTGATAGTATTTCAAGATTCCTTCCACTCTTAGAAGTTAAGAAGTATTTACATTGTTGAATCTAAGTTAAGAGTATGTTTAAATTGTCCTAAGTCCTTACTAGGTCTTATGGGAGACGTTAGTAAGAATGGTTAGAAATTATGAGATTTGATTTAAAGGCTATGTGCCTTGATTTGTTTAAAGTAAGTAAGTTGATTTTATGTTTGAAAATGACTTGAAATTTATATGTGAAAAGGGGATTGGTTTTAAAAGTGTAGATGACATGATTTTACAAGTATAAGTAATGGACTTTAAAGAATGTATGTTATGAAGTTTTAAGACTATGAACTTTGATTTTCTTTAAAGGATTATGAAACTTTATTTTTCAAGTTATGGGACTTGATTTCTAAAGTATAAGCGTCATGATTTTAAAGAGTGTATGCTACGAGGTGTTAAGACTATAAGCCTTGATTTTATAAGGGGAAATGACTTAATTTTACAAAGTATGGCTTCTTAATTTATTTCAAAAGATAAGAAGATGGCTTCCAAAAGAGTATGTGACTTGGGCTCTAAAGAGAAAGGAGTTCTATGATTCTTTTTAAGTATGTATGTACGTAGTATTTTTGGATCTAGTTTTCCTAATGTTATAAGAATAAAAGTGTCTTAAGTTCTCTAAAATGAAAGGTTGTTATAATAGCTTTATGGGAAGTTGTTATGACGACTTAAGAAGAAGTGAAAAGATGGTTTGAAAATGTTATGTAAGGAAAATCACACCGAGCCTACAAATAGGCCGGATTACGTTATGAAATACACCGAGCCTACAAATAGGCCGGATTACGTTATGAAATACACCGAGCCTACAAATAGGCCGGATTACGTTATGAAATACACCGAGCCTACAAATAGGCCGGATTACGTTATGAAATACACCGAGCCTACAAATAGGCCGGATTACGTTATGAGATACACCGAGCCTACAAATAGGCCGGATTACGTTATGAGATACACCGAGCCTACAAATAGGCCGGATTACGCCATATTACCCCGAGCCTACACATAGGCCGGGTTACGTCATCTTACACCGAGCCCCACAGGCGGGCCGGATTATGTTATATGATTCCACAGTACACCGAGCTCCACAGGCGGGCCGGATTATGCTACATGATTCCACAGTACACCGAGCCCCACAGGCGGGCCGGATTATGTTATATGATTCCACAGTACACCGAGCTCCACAGGCGGGCCGGATTATGCTACATGATTCCACAGTACACCGAGCCCCACAGGCGGGCCGGATTATGTCACATGATTCGTCAGTACACCGTGTCCCGCAAATGGGCCGGATTATGTTATGTAAGACAAGTAAGTTATGTGGAAAAACTTGATTGAACTCTTAAGTATGTACGTAAGAACATGTTGTTAAATCTTATTGAAAGAAGGAAAGGAACTGTTAATATACGATTGATTTCAGGAGTTTCTATGACATTCTTTTATGCAGTTATAATATGATTGTTGCACCTTATTTCTGTTCCATACTGCACTGTTGTATCGACCCTTCGGGGGCTGCGTTCATGTCCGCAGGTTTAGGTACACAGTGTGGATCCGCGAGCTTAGGATCCTGGTTCAGCATTTTTAGATGGCTCCGATGTTCCGGAGTTGTCATGGCTATGTATGTTCAGGGGTATGGCGGGGCCCTGTCCCGCCACAGTTGTAATTCTTAGAGGTCTGTAGTCACATATTGTGGGTCTGTTTGTAAAGAAAGGAGGCAACTGCTTCGGTTATGTATGTACGTCCAGGAAGGTAGCCCTATCGGCTGACCTGTTGTTTTACTTCCGTTGTTTTATTTATAAGTTTCGTGTATGTTCCGCTGATTATCTCTGATGTTTACCTGTAAGGGTGCCCAGGTAGGGCACCAGTCGCGGTCCCGGGGTCGGGTCGTGACACTTGTAGGGGGTTCGTAGAGGTGATTTTAGCGGGAAGAAGAATTTCGGAAAGATGGCTAAAGTGGGTGAGATTGTTGGACTATTTTGGGCTTATCAAGGTAACAACTTTAACCTCTTAAGTGATTAAAGGTTACCTATTGTTGTAGTCATATATATATTATGCAAGCATGAGATATATATATATATATATGGAGATTGAATGTTATGGAATATTTGGATGGAATTCGAAAGTTTCATGTTTAACCTTAAGATTGTAATTCGATTTGGTTATTAGCTTTAGTCGTCGCATGTTACATAAAGAAGAGATGGTAGTTGTTATTATCGATTGCGGCTATATAACATGTTAGACTAAACAACATGGATTTAAAAAGGAATTGAAAAAGACTTATGTTGTTGTACATGGATTAGCCGAGAATGGCATTGGTTATTGAATTACTTGGTATTAATTGTGTCACGCCCCGAACCCCGGGCCCGTGACTGGTGCCCTACCTGGGCACCCTTCTACCTTAACAACTAAGTAAAACTGCGGAATTTAAATAACACCTCTTTTCTTATTTTTTTAAAACCCACATACGTGCAACGGCAAAGCCGACAAGGCTGCCATAATATATATAAACAAAAGACACTACACTGTACATGAGTCCAACCCCACATATGAATACTGCACTTAAGAGTTATATCAACTATGACGGACAAGGCCCCATTGCATCTATAGTATAAAAGCATGCATCGAAAGAACTTATACCAAAAAGATAAACTCCGAATCAAGGAGCTATCCAAAACTCGGCGGTCCTACACTGCCGATCACCAAATCAAGCATTTAAACTCAAGATGAACGCAGCCAAGGAGGTCAAGACGAAGAATGTACCAAGTATGTGAAATGCAGTAATCGTAATGAAATCATAACAGTCTAAACAAAGCAGAGACATGTATGATAGCCAACCTACAAGACATAATACATAAGCGATCATGTCAAGTCGTGACGCATGCGCCTCAAGTCATTTCTAAAATATAACCACGGGTCTACGCCATAATATCAATCATGCCCGTGGAATCCTTCCTCACCGCGATCCATGATATAATATAACATCAATAGGCACACATGAAAACCAAGTCCCACTCGTGTCCTAAAAGCAGACGCTAAGTAGGAAGACGGGTGTGGTAAAGCGGGTATAATGTCTTGGGGTTTACCCTCATTTATACTCTTACCACGAGAAGGTGGTATAAGCGTCTTGGGGTTTACCTCACTTATACTCTTACCCTATCTCGACCGACCATCAAACAAAACAAGCGGGGTATAATGTCTGGGGTTTACCTCATTTATACTCTTACTGGAGAAGGTGGTATATCGTCTTGGGGGTTTACCCCTCACTTATACTCTTACCCTATCTCGACCGACCATCAAACAAAACAAGCAGGGGGTATAATGTCTTGGGGGTTTACCCCTCGCTTATACTCTTACCCTATCTCAACTGGCCGTCAAACAAAACATAAGCACTACCATATCTTCTATAAAATCCGAATTTAACCCAAGTACTACAAATAACTAAGCATACCCGTGGAATCCCCATCACCGCTTGACGTCCAAGTACTTACAACAAGCATCACCCTCCAACCGAGAGTCGCGACAACGTGATAAAACATAATACTTGCACTCAAAGGCTATCACCAGCACATATAGGCAATTCTTCATTAAACAAGCCAAAGTACTTAGCAAGGCAGACTTAGAATAATTCTCAATTAATCAAACCAAAGTACTTATCAAGGCACACTTAGAATAATTCTCAATTAATCAAGCCAAAGTACTTATCAAGGCACACTTAGAATAATTCTCAATTAATCAAGCCAAAGTACTTATCAAGACACACTTAGAATAATTCTCAATTAATCAAGCCAAAGAACTTATCAAGGCACACTTAGAATAATTCTCAATTAATCAAGCCAAAGTACTTATCAAGGCACACTTAGAAAAATTCTCAATTAATCATGCCAAAGTACTACGTACGTACATTCTTTTCAAAAGACTCCTTTTTATGTAAATCCCAAGATACTAACATCCGTAGTATCAAGGTGTGTCTATTTTTCAAAGTAAGTTACTACACTTTTAAAAAACTCATTTCAAAGCTTGAAATCAAGTAACTTCAAATTTTCACAATCAAGGCAACTTATGCCCATTAATCAAAATAGACAACTTTCTAAACCTTCCATAAAGCTGTTATAACCAACTTCCCATAAAGCCGTTATAACCCTTTATGGTTTTTAGACAATTTCATTCCTTTTATAACCAAGAGACTTATACTTTTAAAACCAAGTATCACATACTTACTAATCAAGTTCTTAACTTTCAAAATACTTCAAGTCTCTTAATATTTAGAAAACAAGTTTCTTCTACTTTTAAACCTCAAGTAGCTCACACCTTTAAAACAAGTTACTTCTCTTAAATCATATCATTTCTCCTCTCTTTAAACAATTAAGTAAATCACTCCTTTTTGACTCCCCTAAAGTCATTATAATGACCTTTAGGTTTTGGAACTAAGGCACTAGCCAAAAGGTTTGGAAACCACTTCCTTTTCAAGACTCTATGTACTTTAAGTAAAATACTTTCACTTTTAAGAATCCAACTTCACTAAGGCAATGGATTATACAACTTACAATTTACACATCAAAGTACAATCAAGGAAGTTCATAGAACAAATTCTATATTAGGCAATCCAAGTACAACCAAGGAATGAATCATTTAAGGAGTGAAACTTACTTTCTTTATCCTAAGGAATCATGCTAGAAGAGGAGATAGTTCACATACCTTTTCGGCTAATATCCACAAGCTAAGCCGAATACGCCCTACGTAGAAGTGTCAACCTATAATGGTCACAACAAGACTATCAACTTCTAGTCTCTAACTTAGAATAATACTAAGTATATGGTCTCTAATTCTACGGAAAATCGGGCAGCACTTCCTTTGTTTCTACTCACTTTGCCACCTTTTTCTAGGCCGAATACAATAACCAACACGCCACATTTAAGGCTCAAATAACAACCAAACAAAGGGGATTACACGCCTTACAATACGTGTAAAATTCCGCCCCGCAATTTATACCAACTTAGTCCATAATCAAGCCATTCTCGGCTAACAACATAACCACAATTCAAAGTCTTTTCCAATCCTTTTCAAATTCCATGTTCTAAGGTCTAACATGTTATATAGTCATAAACAAGTTCAACAACTACAATTTCTTTCTTATACAACATGCGACGACTTTAAACTAATAATCAACTTGAATTCCAATCTTAAGGCTAAACATGCTAGTTTTCGGATTAGGGTTCCAATAGCCAATACACTAATCCAACTACATAATATATAACTCATGCTTGCTAATATCCATAGCTACAATCAAAAAGTAAACTTAATTGCTAAAACGACAAAATTTATACCTTTCCAAGCCCTTAAAATTTCCAAGATTCAAAGTCGCGCCTTAGCAATTCTTAGCTCCTTTCCTTAGGTTCCAATCCGCTCCAAACACTCCTTAGAGGCCTATGAAGAACCCATCTTTAAGATCCAACTTCAAAGTTGAAGAACTCCACAAGTTTCCGCTTTGCGACTAATACGAAAACGCCGTTTTTCCGAAATCTTTCTATTGAGATATCCTTACAATACCCTTAGGGACATTGGGTTAAAGTCTTGTGTCTAACGGATCAAAACTACAAAATTTTGTGTGGAGGGGAGGACCAAACCCGAGAGCTCTTGAACTCAAGCTCTAGTTTCTCAAATATTTTCTAAGTGTTAGAGACTTAGTCTTGCACTAGCTATGCTTATATAACACATTGGATGGCTTAGATAAAAACACTTGTATTAATTGGATGAAAGGGATCAAGCCAAACGGCCTCGACTCGTCAACAATGTCAAGCTCTAAAGAAGACTAATCTTTTACCTTCGTCAATGACCATTATGCCCTTGCATAAATTCGACCAAGTGCCAAGGAGGTGCCACGTGTCTCCCTCTCATTCGTCCATAAAATTCCGTAACCCTCGTGGGCCCACAAAACGTAAAATTCCTCGGGTGGGCCCCACGTGACCAAATCCATAAAAAAAAAAAATCCATAAGGTTAAGAGTTCCATACTCTTCAAATAATGCCTTTTGAGAATCCAATTCTCAACAACGAACATTTTTCCTTACCGACGTTCGGAAGATTTTCCGTCGGAAAAACAATTCTTCCTTTCGTATCGATTTCCAAGTCTTGATTCCTTACGCATTCTCTCTTATACTGCCCCGACTTACGGGTGTAACATTCTTCCCCTTAGAAACATTCGTCCCAGTATGTTCTTAGTCGGTTGTCAATGTATACAAACTCCGATAAACTCTATACTATGCCTAATACCAATACACGACAAGGCCAACGATGCCACGCATGGCCACCACAACATACGTGAAAATAATAATGGACCTTCCGTCCGTGGTCCCTTCTCACAAAACTCGAAGGTTACTATCTTCCCAAACACGGGATCCTTAGAGGTTCCTTTCTTTCCTTACTTGTCATACTTTCTCGTACTTTCAAACTCATCTAGTACACGTACAAAATCTTAAATTTTGTTTCTCTTCTCCAATCCTTGGAGTTACTATCCAAACTTGGCCATATAGTTACTTACATTCCCGTTAAGGCTCTTCTCGGTCCTTACGACCTAGTTCCGGTGGAACGCATCCACGAACTCGTACAACGATCAACTAGACTTGGGCCTAGCACCCTCGTGACCCTATCACATAATGGACCATTTGTAATCGACATCACCCCATTCCACACTACCATGACCCGAAATGAGTCCATAACCCGACTCATCGTCACACTTAACTTCTCATTCTTAGTCCAAATAAATCTCTCTTACCTTAAGGTACTTCTCACCCTACCCCTATACACTAGAGGTTTGTCACATAAGCCAAAGTATTCCCATCGCACATTCTTCCCTATCGGCCTTACATCACATGGGCAATTACTATTTGTGAGCTCTACACAACTATAGTCTCTTCACTTACCATTCTTGTCAACATTCTTAACTTCTTACTTACTAATCAAGGTATCCCTACCTGGGTACTATCACTTTACAACTCTAGCAATAAAGGGAAAACATATACGCTAGGTAAAATCTAAATCTATCAACGCATCGATGATTCAAAGGAATCGAAATATACCAGAACTCGCGATGTCGCCTCCCGATCCTGCCCCGTAGTCACATCATCTCTGCGGTTCAAGGACCGCTAACTATAAACTCCACTCGACCTCTACCACGATCGCTAAAATCAACACCGCTCGGGAACGCATACCGCGAGGAAAGGGAACCAACTACCGCCTCATAGGTGAGCCACCTCACCAAGGCTCTTTCTAAAAGGACATACCGAATATGGCCGGACGGCCACAACAAAACAAACACTGTGCCATAACGGAATTTCCCGAATGACGCTTACCACATCCGATACATCGAGGAATAGGTGGCCTCGACCAGAAAGTCCTCTCGCTCCTCCGAGAACCTCGACCTCTGGAGCTCGGACCGCTCCTAAATACCTTGTGGGTCCAAATCGCCACTGCGGAGCTGCGGGGTATGTACTGGGTAGGCTGGGACGAATATCTCACTCGCTGCTGAGGCAGCTCATCCAAAAACTCACCGGAATAACCAACCGGTCTAGCCCTCTTACGCTGATCTCCGTGTTGGCCCTCTACCCTCTGCACATGTCTGTACTGGACGAATAACCCCCTGCTGATGACACTGTAGCACTGCTATCTTGGTCAATAACATAATGGCTTCCTTCATGACCCTAACGTCTTCCCCTAACTGAGAAACCGAGGCTCGTGCTGGGCCTCAAAACTCGCGCAAGAACTCGCCGATCGCGAACAACATCCAGATACCACGCATAAGCCCTATCAACTCTCTAAGTCCGACTAGTAGCTCTCGCTACTCCTTTGCCCTTCTCGGGCGGCCGTTCTCCTCGAGGCATAATCAGTAACACAAAATCACGCCGAGAGGAATTATCTTACTAACACGGCTATGGCACGATCTAGAGTGAGAAGAATAGAAACCAACTCCTAAATGTCCTGTAGCCTCGTTTATGGGTGTGGCGCACAACACACCGATAATCAAGACTTACTAGACACGGTCAGAGACATTCCGAGGATCGATCGCTCGATACCACTGTCACGCCCAACCCCGGCCCGTGGATCGGTGCCCTACACGCACCTTCTACCTTAACAACTAAGTAAAACTGCGGAATTTAAATAACACTTTTTTTTTTAAAACCCACAAACGTGCAACGACAAAGCCGACAAGGCTGCCATAATATATATAAACAAAAGACACTACACTGTACATGAGTCCAACCCCACATATGAATACATACCTCTAAGAGTTATACTGAACTATGACGGGACAAGGCCCCGCCGTACCCATAGCTGTACAAAAGCCTGTACTGAAAGAACTTATACCAAAAAGATAAACTCCCGAACTAAAGGAGCTATCCAAAAACTCTGAGCAGGGTCCTACACCTGCCGATCACCAAATCACTGTACCTAAACTCATGCGGATGAACGCACCTCAAGGAGGTCAAGACGAAGAATGTACCAAGTATGTGAAACATTGGCATCAGAATGAAATCATAACACTAAACAAAGCGAGACATGTATGATAGCCAACCTACGATACATAATACATAAGCGATCATGTCAAGTCGTGGACGCGTGCCTCAAGTCATTTCTAAAATATAACCATGGGTCTACGCCCATAATATCAATCATGCCCGTGGAATCCTTCCTCACTGCCGGCAGTCCATGATATAATATAACATCAATAGGCACACATGAACACCAAGTCCCACCTGTGTCCAAAACATCAGACGGGCAGTAGGAAGACGAGCAGGTGGTAAAGCAGGGGGTATAATGTCTTGGGGGTTTACCCCTCATTTATACTCTTACCCTGGAGAAGGTGGTATAGCGTCTTGGGGGTTTACCCCTCACTTATACTCTTACCCTATCTCGACCGACCATCAAACAAAACAAGCAGGGGGTATAATGTCTTGGGGGTTTACCCCTCATTTATACTCTTACCCTGGAGAAGGTGGTATAGCGTCTTGGGGGTTTACCCCTCACTTATACTCTTACCCTATCTCGACCGACCATCAAACAAAACAAGCAGGGGGTATAATATCTTGGGGGTTTACCCCTCACTTATACTCTTACCCTATCTCAATCGCCACAAACAAAACATAAGCACTACCATGTCTTCTATAAAAATCCGGGAATTTAACCCAAGTACTACAAATAACGGAAGCATACCCGTGGAATCCCCCATCACTGTCGGTACGTCCAAGTACTTACAACAAGACCGCCGACCCTCCAACCGAGAGTCGCGACAACGTGATAAAACATAATACTTGCACTCAAAGGCTATCACCAGCACATATAGGCAATTCTTCATTAAACAAGCCAAAGTACTTAGCAAGGCAGACTTAGAATAATTCTCAATTAATCAAACCAAAGTACTTATCAAGGCACACTTAGAATAATTCTCAATTAATCAAGCCAAAGTACTTATCAAGGCACACTTAGAATAATTCTCAATTAATCAAGCCAAAGTACTTATCAAGGCACACTTAGAATAATTCTCAATTAATCAAGCCAAAGTACTTATCAAGGCACACTTAGAAAAATTCTCAATTAATCAAGCCAAAGTACTACGTACGTACATTCTTTTCAAAAGACTCCTTTTTATGTAAATTCCAAGATACTAACATCCGTAGTATCAAGGTGTGTCTATTTTTCAAAGTAAGTTACTACACTTTTAAAAAACTCATTTCAAAGCTTGAAATCAAGTAACTTCAAATTTTCACAATCAAGGCAACTTATGCCCATTAATCAAAATAGACAACTTTCTAAACCTTCCATAAAGCCGTTATAACCAACTTCCCATAAAGCCGTTATAACCCTTTATGGTTTTTAGACAATTTCATTCCTTTTATAACCAAGAGACTTATACTTTTAAAACCAAGTATCACATACTTACTAATCAAGTTCTTAACTTTCAAAATACTTCAAGTCTCTTAATATTTAGAAAACAAGTTTCTTCTACTTTTAAACCTCAAGTAGCTCACACCTTTAAAACAAGTTACTTCTCTTAAATCATGTCATTTCTCCTCTCTTTAAACAATTAAGTAAATCACTCCTTTTTGACTCCCCTAAAGTCATTATAATGACCTTTAGGTTTTGGAACTAAGGCACTAGCCAAAAGGTTTGGAAACCACTTCCTTTTCAAGACTCTATGTACTTTAAGTAAAATACTTTCACTTTTAAGAATCCAACTTCACTAAGGCAATGAATTATACAACTTACAATTTACACATCAAAGTACAATCAAGGAAGTTCATAGAACAAATTCTATATTAGGCAATCCAAGTACACCCAAGGAATGAATCATTTAAGGAGTGGAACTTACTTTCTTTATCCTAAGGAATCATGCTAGAAGAGGAGATAGTTCACATACCTTTTCGGCTAATATCCACAAGCTAAGCCGAATACGCCGTACGTAGAAGTGTCAACCTATAATGGTCACAACAAGACTATCAACTTCTAGTCTCTAACTTAGAATAATACTAAGTATATGGTCTCTAATTCTACGGAAAATCGGGCAGCACTTCCTTTGTTTCTACTCACTTTGCCACATTTTTCAAGGCCGAATACAATAACCAACACGCCACATTTAAGGCTCAAATAACAACCAAACAAATGGGATTACACGCCTTACAATACGTGTAAAATTCCTCCCCACAATTTATACCAACTTAGTCCATAATCAAGCCATTCTCGGCTAACAACATAACCACAATTCAAAGTCTTTTCCAATCCTTTTCAAATTCCATGTTCTAAGGTCTAACATGTTATATAGTCATAAACAACTTCAACAACTACAATTTCTTTCTTATACAACATGCGACGACTTTAAACTAATAATCAACTTGAATTCCAATCTTAAGGCTAAACATGCTAGTTTTCGGATTAGGGTTCCAATAGCCAATACACTAATCCAACTACATAATATATAACTCATGCTTGCTAATATCCATAGCTACAATCAAAAAGTAAACTTAATTGCTAAAATGACAAAATTTATACCTTTCCAAGCCCTTAAAATTTCCAAGATTCAAAGTCGCGCCTTAGCAATTCTTAGCTCCTTTCCTTAGGTTCCAATCCGCTCCAAGCACTCCTTAGAGGCCTATGAAGAACCCATCTTTAAGTTCCAACTTCAAAGTTGAAGAACTCCACAAGTTTCCGCTTTGCGACTAATACGAAAACGCCATTTTTCCGAAATCTTTCTATTGAGATATCCTTACAATACCCTTAGGGACATTGGGTTAAAGTCTTGTGGCTAATGGATCAAAACTATAAAATTTTGTGTGGAGGGGAGGACCAAACCCGAGAGCTCTTGAACTCAAGCTCTAGTTTCTCAAATATTTTCTAAGTGTTAGAGAATTAGTCTTGCACTAGCTATGCTTATATAACACATTGGATGGCTTAGATAAAAACACTTGTATTAATTGGATGAAAGGGATCAAGCCAAATGGCCCATGACTTGGTCAACAATGTCAAGCTCTAGCAAGACTAATCTTTTACCTTGGTTAATGACCATTATGCCCTTGCATAAATTCAACCAAGCCAAGTGAGGGGGAGGTGCCACCTGTCGCCCTCTCATTCGTCCATAAAATTTCGTAACCCTCGTGGGCCCACAAAACGTAAAATTCCTCAGGTGGGCCCCACGTGACCAAATCCATAAAAAAATAAATTTCCATAAGGTTACGAGTTCCATACTCTTCAAATAATGCCTTTTGAGAATCCAATTCTCAACAACGAACATTTTTCCTTACCGACGTTCGGAAGATTTTCCGTCGGAAAAATAATTCTTCCTTTCGTACCGATTTCCAAGTCTTGATTCCTTCATCACACGACCGGCCCCGGTTCGTGGATCGTGCCTTACCCGCACCCAAGTAGTCATACATCAGAGTAATCAGCGGAATATAAAAACAAGACATGAAACAAATGTAAATTGAGACACAGTTTATCTGAGAAAAGTCGCCTTTCGGCATATATATATATATATAAACCAAAATCCGGCAGTTACATCCCAACTGTACAATAGGACTACAAACCTCTAAGAAAGTGAATAATTATGGCGGGACAGGGCCCCGCCATACCCTGAATGTACATATATCTACAACAACAGGGAGAACCATACCAAAAGTCGAGCCTCCGGAGAAGATGGAGCTCCTGACACCAAAGCAAAAGATCCTAAGGATGCGGATCTAGCACTGCTTCCTTACCACGGCATGAACGCAGCCTAGGAGGTCGATAACAGTACCAAGTATGTGAAATCAGAAGTACTTAAATGAAATCATATCATTTTAAAACCAATCTTACAAATATGTTCAAACAATCAATGTAACGCACATAGTGCCACATCACAAACAAGAGCAATAATAGGTAAAGCATATGTGTCTTTTCTAGGCAGCGAATGATCGAAGCAAGGCCAATCGCCCATAGTATCATCATGCATGCCTAATCCTGGACTCCCGCAGTCCGCATAGGCCACCTAGGCCCGCATGAGGTATTCCCCGCATTGAGGGTAGCTACTCCTCGGCATCGCCCCGACTCTCGTGGTCCGCGTAGCCACATAGACCGCATGAGGTAATCCCGCACACTAACTCGAACTCTCGTAGCTCGCGCATAGGTCCCCGGACCCGCGTGAGGTATTCTCGAATCATAGTCACACGCATCGCATGAGGTGTACCTCGCGTCGTGGCGACAACCCCGTATATCATGTCAAGAGGTGAGTGATATAATACTAACATAACGGCTTATCGTTAAACAACATAAGCACCATAAGAATAACCTCTTTACACAAACGTTACAAGATACTAACACACATAGCATCATAGTATGTCTACTCAACAAACCATTTTACTATACTTTCCAGAAATCAATACAAGTCTTTCATAACACATAAGTAAATCGTTCCTTTTATCTTTCTTAAGTTGTTATACCTAACTTCCCATAAAGCTAGTATAACTCTTAAGCTTTTTGTTTAAAAACCAAGTATTACTCTTCTTTCAAAAATGATTCATAATTCCTTTGAAATGCTTCAAGATTCTTTATTATTTAGAATCAAGTCAAAAGACGTCAAGTAAAACCATATTCAGTTAACGCACGTACGTCTACCGTACTATATATATATTTTAAAATATCATGCTTAAGGGGATAGGAAGAATCACATACCTTCTCGGCGAAATCCACCTGCCAAGTCGAATATGTCGCGCGCAGAGTATCAAACTATAATAGTCAAATACGTCTATCAACGTCTAGACTACTCTGTAGGATATTCTAAGCAGAAGGTTCTTAATTCTACGGAAAATCGGGCAGCACTTCCCTACCCGTTAAACTACACAAGTCTACTGTAAATACAGTCCTATGTAAGTACAGTTCAATCTTCTTTAATATTCTTCTGATGTGATTACAATTCAATTCTCTTCTTTTAATACCATCCTTCTATAAGTCTTATACTTAGTTCTATACTTCTACAGTATGTAATCTCTAATTACAATAGAAGGATAAGATATTTACCTCGGTAAGCCCAAAATTATCCAAGTTATAAGTCGATCCTGAGCAAGGTTTAGCTCTGTCATGCGCTCCAATCCGCTCCAAGAAACCCTTAGAAGTTTCTACATAACTTCTACTTACTACTTCAACCAACTATGAAGATTTTCCCAGGGTTTCGTTTAGTGACTAATGGATATAAGATAGTATTTCTGGGATTTTTGTATAGGGGTGACTTTGGAATACTACAAGATATACGGCTAGGGTATTTTGGGGATAGTAACAATACTTGGAGAGTATTTTCTAACAAGAGGGGGGGCTTTTGCCGAGACTACTAGGAAGGGGGGGGGGGAAGGGGGTGTTTCGGCTTAGCTCTTCAAGAGAGGGGGGGGGGGAGAAAGGCTTTGGACGAGAGCTTCTCACAAAGGGGGGGAAGTTTTGAGACTTGGAAGATGATTTGTGGATGAAGAAGTCTTCAACTCAAGGGGGGTATTTATAGGGCTTTCAAGGGCCAAGATTAAGGCAAGTGGAGGGCAAGTGGAGGGTGTGGATTTGCACAAGTGCCCCTATCCCTACTCCACAAATCACTCACCAAACATTGACCCATGGTTTAGGCCACAAAATCGTGCCATGCTTGCCCACAAGTTGCCGTCCACTTGAGGGTGACAAGTGTCGCCCTCTCGTTGGTCCAAAATATTTCGTCTCTCGGAAAAATCCGCAAAAAATATAAATGTCGCAACCGTAATTTTCCCTTCGCAAGTTTTGGAAAACGTTTCGTCGGAAAACGATTCTTTTCGTGGGTTGTGCACAAATTTCGTCCCTTATGCCTAACTAAGGCTAAACTTTTGTACGTACGCCCTCACGTACATACTCTGGAAATACGGGGTATAACATTCTCCCCTCCTTAGAAACATTCGTCCCGAATGTTCCTTCCCAAGACAGATAACGATAAAGTTCCTCATAACTTAAACAGTTTGCAAATGCCACACATGGCCACAATACAACACTTAAGCAAATATGACAATGAAAATTTACAAGTAGGAAAGTGAGTTACCTGGAGGTGTGGGGAATAGGTGAGGATACTTCTGCCTCATGTCCTCCTCAGCTTCCCACGTCATCTCCTCCCTGAGCTCGTTCCGCCACAAGACTTTGACGGAAGCCACGTCCTTGGTCCGCAGACGCCTAACCTGACGATCGATTATCGCTATGGGAATCTCCTCATACGATAACCCCTCGGTCACCTGGACATCGTCAATCGGGTGTACCCTAGATGGATCCCCAATACATCTCCTCAGCATAGAAACATGAAAAACCGGATGCACTGCCTCAAGATCGGACGACAGATCCAACTCATAGGCAACCTTGCCTACCCTGCGGACAATCTGATACGACCCAATGTACCTTGGGCTGAGTTTCCCTTTCTTCCCGAATCTCATCACACCCTTCATGGGTGACACCTTCAGGAAAACCCAATCATCAACCTCGAACTCGGATCACGGCGACGATGATCTGCGTATGACTTCGCGACTCGAGTATCGAGAATCGCTCCTGGATAAGCTTCACCTTATCCACTGCCTGCTGTATCAGGTCTGGTCCCACTAACTGCACCTCGCCTACATCAAACCAGCCTATCGGCGATCTGCACTTCCTCCCATACAAGGCCTCATAAGGCGTCATCTGAATACTGGAGTGGTAGCTATTATTATACGCAAACTCAACTAGAGGCAAATGATCCTCCCAGCTACCCTCGGTCAATAACACGGGCTCGCAAGATATCCTCAAAGTCCGGATAGTGCGCTCTGCTGTCTGCATGCGAAGATGGAATGCGTTACTCGAGCTCACTGCGTCCCTAAACCCTTCGGAAAGACCTCGAAGTTAGCGTAAATCAGGCTCCTCATGCGATATGATAGAAATAGGGACCCATGCGATCGACGATCTCTCGGATGTAAAGTCCGCATAATCCTCACTAAAAGTCGTCCTGACGGGAAAAAAGTGGGCTGATTTCATCAGCCTGTCGATGATAACCCAGATAGAATCATGCTTCCTCTGAGTGCGAGGTAATCCTGTGATAAAGTCCATGTTGATCACCTCCCACTTCCGTCGGGATCTCTATCGTGCGCAACAAACCACGTGCCTCGGTGCTCTACCTTCACTGCGACAACACGCACGAGCCACAAACTCTGCAACGTCCCTCTTCAAGCCATCCCACCAATACACAGATCTGAGGTCGTGGTACATCTTGGTCGACCCCGGATGGATAGAGTAACGTGTGCTGTGTGCTTCCCCTAGAACCTGTTGCCGAAGTCCTGCAATATCTGGAACACACAACCTGCCCTCAAACCTTAGCACCCCATCAGGTGCTACCTCAAAAGGACCCTTCCCCTCACGAAGAGCCGTATCACGGTACCGTGTCAAAACTGGATCCTCAAACTGTTGCCTCTTCACCTCCTCGACGATGGAAGACTCTGCAACCTCTCGAACTCGAACCCCACTGCTATCAGAATCAATCAATCGGATCCAAGGCTCGCTAGCTGATGCAACTCGCGGACCATGCCCCTCCTCTCTCGCTGTACATCTGATAGACTCCCCATCGACCTACGACTAAGGGCATCTGCCACAACATTGGCCTTCCCTGGGTGGTACAGGATGTCGACATCGTAATCCTTGAGCAGCTCTAACCACCGCCTCGCCGTAAGTTCAGCTCCTCGGTGAAGATATCTGGAGGCTCTTGTGGTGCGTATAAATATCCACATGAACCCCATACAAATAGTGCCTCGGATCTTGAGGAGTGAATCACGCGCGACTCAAATCATGGGTGGGGTAGTTCCTCTCATGTTTCTTAAGATGTCGGGATGCGTATGCTATAACCTTGCCCTGCTGCATTAACACACATCCAAGCCCGATGCCTGACGCATCACAATACACGACATAGCCATCTGGACCCTCTGGAAGAGTAAGAACGGGGGTAGTCATCAGGCTCTCCTTCAAGAATCGAAACCACGCCACAAGCATCAGTCCACTGAAACTTAGCTGCCTTCTGAGTCAGGCTAGTCAATGGTGCAGAGATAGAAGCAAACTTCTCCACGAACCGCCGATAATAACCTGCGAGGCCCAGAAAGCTGCGCACCTCTGTCGGAGTAGTAGGTCTAGGCCAAGTCCTGACTGCCTCGATCTTGGCGTATCCCCGAATACCATCAGCCCTGATATGCCCAAGAAATGCCACGGCCAACCAAAACTCACATTTGGAAAACTTGGCGTATAATCGCTGGTCTGGAGAACTCTCGACAAGCCTCAAATGCTCCGCATGCTCTCGCTCTGGCGGGAATAAACCAAGATGTCATCAATGAACACTATCATAAACGTGTCCAAAAATGGCTTGAACACTCGGTTCATCAAATCCATGAATATCGCCGGAGCATTGGTCAAACCGAAAGACATAACCCTGAACTCATAGTGTCCGTACCGGGTCCGGAATGCAGTCCTAGGGATATCCGCTTCTCTAACTCGCACCTGATAATAGCCCGATCACAGATCAATCTTGGAGAAACATCTCGCACCCTGCAACTGGTCGAACAAATCATCAATCCTGGGAAGGGGGTATCTGTTCTTAATGGTCACCTTGTTCACCGTCAGAATCAACACACATGCGCGGCGTCGCCCTTCTTCTTCACGAACAATACGGCGCTCCCGGGGAGAAACACTAGGCTGATGAAGCCGCTTCTCCAAGAAATCTCTCGGTGGTCCTTCAACTCTCTCAACTCGGCGGTGCCATTCTATATGGCGGAATGGAAATAGGCGAGTGTCCGCAAAGACATCGATACAAAACTTTATCTCTCTCGTGAGGATACCGAGGTCGTCTGGAAACACATCCGGGAACTCGACTCTGGCCCGATTGAAAACTGCACTGCGCGACCTCGTGATCAAACACCGAATGAGATGGTAGATATACCCTTCGCACCATCTTCCTAGCCTTGAGGTAAGAAATAAACTTACCTCGGCGACACGTTGTTCCTCCACTCAACAACCGGCTCCTCAGGAAACTGGAACCGTACCACTCTCTCCCTGCAGTCTACATTGGCGTAGCAAGAAGCTAGCCAATCCATACCCATGATCACATCAAAATCAGTCATATCCAACTCTACCAAGTCGGCAAGGGTCTGACGACTGCATATGGTCACTGGACAAGCCCTATATACCCGCCGAGCTACCACCGAATCACCCACTGGCGTAGCTACCTCGAAAGGGTCTATGGACTCAGGCTCTATCCCTATCCTACTAGAAATATGGGGAGATATATAGGACAGAGTAGAACCCGGATCTATCAAGGCATACACGTCACAACATAAAACTGATAAAGTACCTGTGACGATATCAGGTGAGGCCTCCCGTCTGCCGGTACCGACAAGGCATATATGCGGTTCGAGGACCGCTAGAATCGGACCACGCCACGACCTCTGCGCGACCTGCTGGCGTGAGTACCACGCCTCGGCGAGTAACTATAGGAGATGAAGAAGACCGTGAAAGACCAGTAGCCGACCCTACCATCTGCGTTGCCGCTTGCTCGGGCGGTTCCTCGCAGTGACCTGCCGGCGCAAGTGAAACAGACTCTCGTAGCGATCGCAATTCCGTAATGGGATCTACATCGACGCCACACCGGAGGCGGTGGTCCGTCGGTTAGCACTCTGCTACCGCGACGTCCGTCTGGGGCCTGGTGCCCTCGAATACCGGGTCATCGAGGGCGGTGTAGGAGTGCTCGAGTGGCGTGGTGCAAATCTAGGCTAACTGCGAGGCCGCCCACCCAGAGCTACCAAAAGACCTGCCGTCACGGCGCCTTCTTCTGCTTCACAACGTCGGCTCTACGCTCGCATCTCAGTGCATGAGCTCGCATGCGGGTAATGTACATGCTCGTGAAGAGCTACACCGCAAGACTCGGCCATATAATCATCTAGCCGGTGACGTAGCGGTGCACCGCCCTCCATATCGCTACCAATGCGGGGACATATCGAGCCAACGACCGAACTCAACGTTGTACTCGATCGTGCGCCTCTGCGTCTCAAAGAACAAAAACTTGTCGGCGTGCCCTCCTCATCGTGGAGGCAAGAAGTGAGTGAGAAAGCCTCGAGAACTCGTCCCAAGTAGCCGGGACGCGTGCTCTCCGGGACAACTCACGAGTCAACCGGCCGATCATGCGGTATCACGCGGCCGTCGAACCGAAGATCACGGACTCGGTCTCCGAAGCCTTGATCACTCGCATGATCCTCTGCAACTGACGGATGAACTCCTGCGGATCATACTCAGTCCTCGACCCGTAGAACTCTGGCGGGCTACAACTCAGAAAATCTCGTAGCCTCAAACTATCCGATCTCGGTTGAACCACAGTCTGCTTTGGGCTGGGCTGCTGCGTCGGCCTATCCTCGTATGCGGTCACGATCACGGCTGTCGCGGGCCATCTCATCTGCTCCGGTGTGGGATCGAGGTTCGTCTCGTGGTCTCATCACCATCTGCTGCGACCCTAAACCTCGCAGGCGGCGTCGTGGAACTCGCCGTCTCGGGTATAGATCGAGCACGAGCCTCGTGACTCTCGGTGTCCTACTAGCAGCTCCCTCGGCTGCCTTGCCCTTCTGGGCCCGGGTTGCCTTACGTGGAGGCATAACTGTTAAAGAAAGGAAATACGTTAGAGGGGTCCAACTTATAACACATCTCTAAGGCACGATCTCAGAGTGAGAAGAATGGAAACCAATCCTAAATATCCTATAGCCTCCTGATTATTGGTGTGGTGCACAACACACCGATAATCAAGACTCTACTAGATACGGTCTGTAGACACTTTCCGAGGATTAACTGCTCTGATACCACTTTTGTCACGACCCGTCCCGGGGCCCGTGACTGGTGCCTTACCCGGGCACCCAAGTAGTCATACATCAGAGTAATCAGCGGAATATAAAAACAAGACATGAAACAAATGTAAATTGAGACACAGTTTATCTGAGAAAAGTCGTCTTTCGGCATATATATATATAAACCAAAATCTGGCAGTTACATCCCAACTGTACAATAGGACTACATACCTCTAAGAAAGTGAATAACTATGGCGGGACAGGGCCCCGCCATACCCTGAATGTACATATATCTACAACAACAGGGAGAACCATACCAAAAGTCCAGCCTCCGGAGAAGATGGAGCTCCTGACACCAAAGCAAAAGATCCTAAGGATGCGGATCTAGCACCTGCTTTCCCTTACCTGCGGCATGAACGCAGCCCCCCGGAGGAGGTCAGTACAACAGGTACCAAGTATGTGAAACTGTAAAGTACTTAAATGAAATCATATCATTTTAAAACCAATCTTACAAATATATTCGAAACAATCAATGTAACCGCACATAGTGCCACATCACAAACAAGAGCAATAATAGGTAAGCTGTAACATGTCTTTTCTAGGCTGCGAATGATCGAAGCAAGGCCAATCGCCCATAGTATCATCAGGCATGCCTAATCCTGGACTCCCGAAGTCCGCATAGGCCACCATGAGGTATTCCCCGCATCGAGGGTAGCTACTCCTCGGCATCGTCCTGGACTCTCGTAGTCCGCATGGCCACATAGACCGCATGAGGTAATCCCCCGCACACTAACCTGGAACTCTCGTAGCTCCGCATAGGTCCCCTGGACCCGCATGAGGTATTCTCGAATCATAGTCACACAGACCGCATGAGGTGTACCTCGCATCGGGGGGCAGCTTAACCCCCGGTATATCATGTCAAGAGGTGAGTGATATAATACTAACATAACGGCTTATCGTTAAACAACATAAGCACCATAAGAATAACCTCTTTACACAAACGTTACAAGATACTAACACACATAGCATCATAGTATGTCTACTCAACAAACCATCTTACTATACTTTCCAGAAATCAATACAAGTCTTTCATAACACATAAGTAAACCGTTCCTTTTATCTTTCTTAAGTTGTTATACCTAACTTCCCATAAAGCTAGTATAACTCTTAAGCTTTTTGTTTAAAAACCAAGTATTACTCTTCTTTAAAAAATGATTCATAATTCCTTTGAAATGCTTCAAGATTCTTTATTATTTAGACTCAAGTCAAAAGACGTCAAGTAAAACCATGTTCAGTTAACGCACGTACGTCTACCGTACTATATATATATTTTAAAATATCATGCTCAAGGGGATAGGAAGAATCACATACCTTCTCGGCGAAATCCACCTGCCAAGTCGAATATGTCGCGCGCAGAGTATCAAACTATAATAGTAAAAAACGTCTATAAAAGACTAGACTACTCATAGGATATTCTAAGAAGAAGGTTTTAATTACGTAAAATCGGGCAGACTTCCCTACGTTAAACTACACAAGTCTCAGAATACAAATCTATGTAAATCTGAGTTCAATCTTCTTTAATATTCTTCTGATGTGATTACAGTTCAATTCTCTTCTTTTAATACCATCCTTCTATAAGTCTTATACTTAGTTCTATACTTCTACAGTATGTAATCTCTAATTACAATAGAAGGATAAGATATTTACCTCGGTAAGCCCAAAATTATCCAAGTTATAAGTCGATCCTGAGCAAGGTTTAGCTCCTAATCTGTACGCTCCAAGAAACCCTTAGAAGTTTCTACATAACTTCTACTTACTACTTCAACCAACTATGAAGATTTTCCCAGGGTTTCGTTTAGTGACTAATGGATATAAGATAGTATTTCTGGGCTTTTTGTATAAGGGTGACTTTGGAATACTACAAGATATACGGCTAGGGTATTTTGGGGATAGTAACAATACTTGGAGAGTATTTTCTAACAAGAGGGGGGGCTTTTGCCGAGACTACTAGGAAAGGGGAAAGGGGTGTTTAGCTCTTGAGAGGGGAGAAAGGCTTTGGACGAGAGCTTCTCTCAAAAGGGGGGGGGGGGGGGGGAGTTTTGAGACTTGGAAGATAATTTGTGGATGAAGAAGTCTTCAACTCAAGTGGGGTATTTATAGGGCTTTCAAGGGCCAAGATTAAGGCAAGTGGAGGGCAAGTGGAGGGTGTGGATTTGCACAAGTTCCCCTATCCCTACTCCACAAATCACTCACCAAACATTGACCCATGGTTTAGGCCACAAAATTGTGCCATGCTTGCCCACAAGTTGCCGTCCACTTGAGGGTGACAAGTGTCGCCCTCTCGTTGGTCCAAAATATTTCGTCTCTCGGAAAAATCCGCAAAAAATATAAATTTCGCAACCGTAATTTTCCCTTCGCAAGTTTTGGAAAACGTTTCGTCGGAAAACGATTCTTTTCGTGGGTTGTGCACAAATTTCGTCCCTTATGCCTAACTAAGGCTAAACTTTTGTACGTACGCCCTCACGTTCATACTCTGGAAATACGGGGTATAACACTTACGTACATTCTCTTATACCTGTCCTGGACTTACGGGGTGTAACAAATTGTGGGGCAGAATTTTACACGTCCCGTGCGGCGTGTAATCCCCTTTGTTTAACTGATTGTTGAGCCTTAAAAGTGGCACGTTTGGTTGTTAAATTCGGGTCTTGAAAAAGGTGGAAAAGTACGTAGAAACAAAGGAAGTTTTGTCCGATTTTCCATAGAAGTTGGTGACTTTACATTTAGTATATTCTACGTTTGAAGCTAGAGGTTAATAGACGTATTATGACCATTATAGGTTGAAGTACTTTGGAGCATTTTGCTACTTGTCGATAATCGTCGCGCGGTATGTGAACCTCTTCCTTCTTTTGGCATGATTCTATGTATGAAATATACATGTGGTGTTATTTCATGGTCCCTTATACTCTTAGAAGTTAAGAGGTATGTATGTTAATTTACTCTATGTAAAAGTTACGTCTAAGTTATCCTAAGTTCTTACCAAGTCTTATGGGGGATGTTGGTAAGAGTCGTTAGGAAGTATTTAGAGTCGAGTTGACTTTGCTAAGTTACTGCACGAATGAGAATAAGTATCGAACAAGCCAATGCAGTGTTAATAAAAGAAAATGTATCGACAATCAATTAAATTAAAATGAGTAGAATTCTCCATCTGCATAGAAGCTAAGATAAAACAAAACTGTATTACATTTTCTAGATCATGGCTGCTTTAATAAGATCGTTATAAACAAGTATAACCTATTCACAACGCACAAAAGTATATGTTACTTAATTTAAAGAGTTTACGTTATGAAGTTTTAAGACTATGAACCTTAAATTCTTAAAAGGTTAAGAGACTTTATTTTTCAAGTTATGGGACTTGATTCTTAAAGGAATGAATGACTTGATTTAAAAGTATAGAATACTTGATTTGGAAAGTATTGATTTATTGATACTCTAAAGATAAGAGACTTGATTTCTAAAGTTAAAAAACTTGATTTCTAAAGATAAGAGACTTGAGGTATTTTGAAAGCTATGTAACTTGATTTGAAAGTATAAGTCTCTTGGTTATAAAAAAATGGATTAGTCTAAGACATAAAGAGTTATAACGGCTTT
Organism: Przewalskia tangutica; assembly: GCA_029844215.1. NCBI lineage: Eukaryota > Viridiplantae > Streptophyta > Magnoliopsida > Solanales > Solanaceae > Przewalskia > Przewalskia tangutica. The sequence goes on along the minus strand of CM056722.1, from coordinate 44,586,777 downwards.
ATGGGAAGTTGATTATAACAACTTTATGGAAGGTTAAAAGAATGGTTTTCCCTAGCAATGTAAACAAAGAACTGACTTGAAATAAAGAAGGGCAATTTGATTTAACGGTATCAATTGCTTAAAGTTCTAAAGTAAGGGTCACTTGATTTTAGAAGCCTAGAAATGTATTTCTAAAAATATAGTGACTTGTTTGAAATGTAGACATGCCTTGATACTACGGGTGTTAGTATCTTGGGGTCTTATATGAAAAGGAGTCTTTTGAAAAGAATGGAAGTACGTAGTACTTTGGGTTAAATTCCCGGATTTTATAATGACATGTTAGTGCCTTAAGTAAACTAAAATGAGAGTGTATATGAACAATACTAATAAGAAGTTAGGAGATTTCTTAACTTGCTTATGTTGTGTATGATAAGTCGGTGGTGCTTATGTTATGTATGATAAGCCGGTGGTGCTTATGTTATGTATGATAAACCGGAAGAGCTTATGGTATGTATGATAAGCTGGTAGTGCTTATGTTATGTATGATAGCCGATTGTGCTAGTGATATATTGTTCATTACGGGGTCATTCCCCGGGGTTTGTGGCATTTTCATATTCCGTGGATTTGCTACCCATGATGCGAGGAACACCTCATGTGAGTCCGTAGAGCTCATGCGGGTGAAATAGTCCTATGCGGGGCGGACCAGTCCTATGCGAGGAAATTACCTCATGTGGGTCCATACGACCTATGCGGGTGAAATAGTCCAGGAGTAGGATTGCCAAATGATACTATGGGCAGGTGGCCCTAAGTTGATCATAAGCTTCCTATTTTTATGCAGTATACCTTTATGGGCAGACTTATGTGACTTTATCGCGTCCCAGAATGGGCCGGGCAGTATACCTTCATGGGAAGGCTTTTGTATGACTTTGTCGTATCCCGCAAATGGGTCGGGTTACGTTATTACGTATGGATAATCAAAGTGAACTCAAAAATAAGGCGTCCCTCCATAAAGGGTCGGATTATGTTATGCAAGATAAGTAAGTTATATGGTAATGAACTTGATGATTTTCCCTAAGTATGTACGTAAGAATTTAACTATAACTCTTATTGAAAAATGGGAAAAGATAATAATGTGCGATTAAGTTCATGAGTTGAAATGACATGGTAGGATCTGGTATTTACTTTTATACTTTCCCCTGTCATTCTTTCGTACAATTATGATCTGTTTACTGTACCTTATTTTCCGTTCCATATTCGGTACCTGTGTACTGACCCCTTTCGGGGGGCTGCGTTCATGTCCGCAGGTTTAGGTACACAGTTGTGGATCTGCGGCTTAGGATCCTGGTTCAGCATTTTGAGATGGCTCCAATGTTTCGGAGCTTGTCATAATGGCCATGTATATTCAGGGGTACGGCGGGGCCTTGTCCCGTCATAGTATTGGTTCAAAATCTTAGAGGTCTGTATTCATATGTGGGCTGTACTGGCTAGAGTTGTAATTACATTATTGAATAGTGTAGGCCCTTTTGAGTGATTTATATTATGGCAGCCTTATCGGCTTTGCCTTTTTTTAAAAAAAAAATGTGTTACTTATCTTCCGCGGTTATGTTGTATTATATAAATAGAAGGGTGTCCAGGTAGGGCACGATCGCGAGCAGTGGGTCGTGACAAAAGTGGTATCGTGAGCGATTAGTCCTCGGAAAGTGTCTGACGCCGTGTCTAGTAGAGTCTTGATTATCGGTGTGTTGTGCACCATATCTATAATCGGGAGGCGGGGACATTTAGGATTGGTTTCCATTATTCTCACTCCGAGATCGTGCGATAGAGGCTTGTTGTTAGGGTCGTCTCTCCCAACGAGTTATGTTGATTGCATTACGAGAAGCGTGATGACCGGGAAGGATTATGTGGATTGTGTATCCAGGTTGGTAATAATTGTTGTGTAGTTGGTATATGACATACAGCTATACAGATTTATGTATGAGGGTCTAACGCGTGTTTCCTAGAATGATTTTGGATTACCAAGAATTGGTAAGGACTAAATAGATACCGGTAAGGTATGAAACATCTTAATGAATTCTCATCGAGGTTTTACGTATTAATTTGAGATAATTAGGAATGATGAGCTGTCTGAGAAGGTATTGAACCTTTAAGAAATCATGATAAGGGGCGTAATGGAAGACTATGTTTGTAAATTAATCTACGTGGTATGCTTAAGAGAATTGTACGAATGAGATCAGTATGGTGTAAGTAATGGTTGTTGTGATCGAGACAACATGATTATGGTATTATGAGAAGTTATTGTACCCATTTACGGGAGGAATGATAAGGTAGGCTTGGTGCATGGAAATTGCAAGCCTAACAATATTGATAATCGCCGAGACCTTAGGTATATAAGGCCTTCTCGGGCAATAAGATTTAATTCAGACTTATGGTAAGAGTTAAGTACGACGGTGAGTCGGGTTGATAACATATTACGGGTCGCCCCATAACCTAAAATGGATTGGGATCAGTTGGTAGTAGTCCCGCTACGTGACAGGGTCACGAGGATGCCAGACCCAAGTCTAGTTAAATTGTTTACTGTTCGTGGGCGCGTTCCACCTTCCAGTCGTGAGCCGAATGGCCTTATATTGTTCGATTTAGTAACTCCAAAGATTGGAGGCCAGAATCAGTATGGAGGTTATGTACGTATGCTAGTATAAGTTGGAGGTACGGAAGAAATGCGACCCGAAGAAAGAGAGCAACCAAATGTAGAGGAATAGAGCCTGAATCCATAAGGACCTTTCGATGTAGCTACACCAGTGGGTGATTGGGTGATAGCTGAGCGGGTAGATAAGATTTTCCCGGTGAGGATACAATCGGCAGTGTTATACCCCGTATTCTCAGGGTATGTATGCGAGGACGTACGTACGAGAGCACGACAGAAAAATTTGGAAAGAAAGAAAGATGTGAGTTTCGACGGAAAAGTTTCCGGTTTTTTTGTGAAGAAAAAGGTTCGTTAATGAGAATTGGTTTCCCAGATTTGGTATATGGGCTTCTTAAATTATATTAGAATTTTGAGATTTTATTTTCGGAAATGGTCACGTGGGGCCCACGGAGAAATTTACTGATTTTGTGGGCCCGCTTTGTTTTTGGGATTTCCGGTATTTTGGATATTTTCTAAGACGAAATATTCGCGAATCGGGGAGACACGTGTCACCCCCATGGCACCTTGGCGAATTTACCTTTGTGCACAACACGGTTAGAGTCGTTTTTAAATGAAGCGTTTTCGCGTAACTTGCGAAGGAAAATTCCGGCTATGTCGCTTTGTATTTTTGCGGATTTTTCCGAGCGATTTAAACATCTTGGACCAACGGGAGGGTGACACTTGTCACCCTCGTGGTGACAGTTGGTGGCCGATTGGCTCACGTTTTGTGCCTTATTGGTGCCTTGTTTTGTGCCTTGTTTTGGCCTTGTTTTGTGCATTGTTTTGAGCCATGTTTTGTGGAGTAGGGGATAGGGTGCACTTGGCTAGATCAAGGCCTTACACTTGCCTTGCACATGGCTTGATCTTGGCCATTGGTTGGCTTTTGGTTTTGCTATAAATACCCCCCCTAAGCTTGAAGGCTTCATTCATCCCAAACTGCCAAGTCTTGTAACCCTCTCCTCCCCCGGTGTGAGCTCTTGGCCGAGCCTTCCCTCCCCTTTCGTGTGGCCTTTGGCGAGGGTTTCCCTTCCCCTTTGTGGTGCTAGTAGTGGGGTACCCCTAGCCTAGTTGTTTTCGTATAATACCCCTCTCTTGTGGTATTGAAATACTTCTCCTAGTATTGTTATAATGCCCAAAATACCTTAGCCTTGTACCTTGTAGTATTCCAAAGATACCTCTATACGTAGAGTCCGGAAGTACTACCTTTTGTCCTTTTTAGTCTCAAACCGAAACCCAAGGAAATCTTCATAGTTGGTCAAGTATTTGAGTAGAAGTTGGTTAGAACTTCTAAGGGTTGTTTGGAGCGGATTGGAGCGCACGGAGTAGGAGCTAAACCTTGCTCAGGATCGACATTATAACTTGGATAATTTTGGGCTTGTCGAGGTAAATTATCTTGTCCCTCTATTGTAATTGGAAATTACATGTTTGTTAGAATATATAGTTGAAGTATACTATATATGGAACTATACTTAGTATTCGGCAATGTCTTTTGACTTAAGCCTGAAGAATAAAGAACTGAACTGAACTGTAATTACATAGGACTGTATTGCAGTAGACTTGTGTAGAGTTACTGAGTAGGATGGTACACGTCCGGTTAGACGTGTAAACCCCCCCCCCTGGTTGGCTTGGTAGCCGGCCTCGATAGAGGAGGAGATTTACGCTGTTGCGGGAGAAGTCTTTAATTTTCGTGGAAAGATAGAAACTTGTGTTTTGGGGTTAATAGACGTTTGTGACCTTTATAGGTGAAAGTACTAAGAGTAGCGTATTCTACTCGAGGAGTGGAAAGGGCTAGCAAGGTTGTAGTACTTGGAGCATTTTGCTTATTGTCGATAAATCGTCGCGAGGTATGTGAACCTCTTCCTATCTCTTCTAGCATGATATGTGTGAACTATGTAGTACGGTAGACGTACATGTGTTAACTGTGTTTGATGGTTCTTAAAACATAAAGTGTTATAACGGCTTTATGGGAAGTTGGTTATAACAACTTTATGTAGGTAAGAAAATACTTTGTGGTTTTAAAAGGTAACTGATGTGAATTATAACTGGCTAGTTATAATAAAGAACTTGATGTATTTCAAAAGATTTATAAATCGTTTTGAAGGGAGAGTAACACTTGGTTTTAAAGGTTTTAAAAAGAGTTATACTAGCTTCACGGGAGTTAGGTATAATGTCTTAAGAGAGGTAAAGAAAATGGTTTCACGATGTTAGAAGATAAGAGACTTAACTTATTTGTTTTAATGTGAATGTTTGTGTGAAACCTCATTCGTGAGTAATGAGTACTTGGTTTTATTTAAAGGGATAATGTTTCTCGATTTGGAAATCGTAATGTGTATCGACAGGACTGCAGCGTTAATAAAGGAAAATGTATTGAATAATGATGTATCGTATTAAAACCAAGTAGAAACCTCCATCCGCATAGAAACTAAGATGAGACAAAATGATATTACATTTTCTAGATCATGGTCTTTGTAATAAGAATGTTGTAAACAAGAATAACCTACTCTCGCGTGAGACATATATTACTCAATTGTTCTAAAAGGAATCAGTGATTAAGTTTGGGAACTATGAAACCATTTGAAAATGAGAAGCTTGAGTAATTGAAACTAGGCAAACCGGAACTTAGGAAAATAATGTTGTTACTTGATTTTGAAAAGGAATGTGGGTTGGTCATTCTAATACTACGTATCGGGTGACTTTTATAAAAGTAATGGATCTCTTTTAAAAGAACTTAACGTATGTAGTACCTTGGGGTTAAAAACCGACTTTGGCATAAAATGAAAGTACTTTGAGTTGTGTGAAACTTGCCTATGCTTGTGATGATAGCCTTTGTTGTGCAAGTGTGGTATTTACGTATTCTGCGTCTCTCGATAGAGGCGGTTGACTTGTCGAGAACTTACTTGGGCGTCTTTGGCGGTGATGGAGAATTCCACGGGTATGTTTCCATTTTAATTCTCGTCTTGTTGTTGATGTCACATGGACGTGTCTACCGTCTGATGATTCCGGCACGCGGCCCGTGCGGGTTGATTACCGATATATGGTTATTCGCAACATGGGCGTCTACACCGACACGATTCCGGCATGTGGCCGTGCGGCGGGGTTGACCACGATATATTGTTATTGAGGTTACATGGGCATGTCTACACCGTCACGAGATTCCGGGGCATGTGGCCATGCGGCCTTGTTATTATTGTTGCATCATGGACATGTCTACACCGATGCAGTATTCCGGGGGCATGTGGCCATGATGCGAACATGATGGGTGTGGTGGGCGTGAGACCCATAGTTATATTTGAGTGATGACTTGAGGGCGTGAGTCCTCGATCGACATGATCGCTTATGTTGTGATCGTAGTTTGGTTATCATACATGTCTCCGCTTTATATAGACTAGTATGATTTTATTTCTGATATTTTCTGATTTCACATACTTGGTACTGTTGTCTTGACCTCCTTGAAGTGCGTTCACGCCGCAGAGTAAGTCGTCGGTCGTGGATCCCCGCTCTTAGGATCTCATTTCAGCGTGTTGGAAAGCTCCGTTCCGTCGGAGGCTTATCTTTGGTATGTTTCCCTGAGTTGTAGGTTCTTGTACATTCAGGGGTATGGCGGGGCCCTGTCCCGTCATAGTTGTTGTAAATCTTAGAGGTCTGTAGCACTGTTGTGGGCAGGGTTTGTAAAAAGGATAACTGTTCGGGTTTTTATGTATATATACTGAAGGCAACTGCTTTGGTTGGCCTGTTTATTTATCATGTCTCTCATTTCATGTTTAAAGTTTTTATTTCCGCTGGTTTTCTCTGATGTTGTATCGCTAGGGTGCCCGGGGTAAGGCACCAGTCACGGGCCCGAATTCGGGGTGTGACAAAGTGGTATCAGAGCAGTTAGTCCTCGGAAAGTGTCTACAGACCGTGTCTAGTAGAGTCTTGATTATCGGTGTGTTGTGCACCACATCTATAATCAGGAGGCTATAGGACATTTAGGATTGGGTTCCATTCTTCTCATTCTGAGATCGTGCCTTAGAGCTGTGTTGTAAGTTGGACCCCTCTGACGTATCTCGTTTTTACCAGTTATGCCTCCGCGCAAGGCAACCAGTGCCCAGAAGGGCAAGGCAGCCGAGGGAGCTGCTAGTGGGATCTGAGAGTATGCAGGCGCGTGCGTCGATGCACGAGCGATGCCGGACGGCGAGTTTCGCGGACGCCCGGCCAACCAGCGAGGTTTAGAGCGCGGCCGTGGCGATGAGACTACTGATGCACGAGCCTCGGTCCACGATGCGGAAGCGGGAGATGGGTCCTGAGAGATGGCGATTATTGGCGAGTTGTGGCGAGATATGAGGCAGTGGATCTGGCGATTCGGTTCAGCGGCTGTGGTGCACCCAGAGCGAATAGTTTGAGGCTACTGGACTTTACGAGTTGTAGCGCCAGAGTTTTATGGGTCGAGGCACGAGGATGATCCGCGAGTTCATCCGTCGATTCTGAAGGATCATCGCGGGTGATCAAGGCTTGAGACCGAGTCTGTGACGCCGGTTCGCGTCGGTGCGTGATACCGCGATCGATTAGTTTGATTCGTGGGAGCTTTCGGGAGAGCATGCACCTCAGCGATATGGGATGAGTTTTGGGGCTTTTCTCACGCACTTCTTGCCTCCGCAGATGAGGAGACGCGGTAAACAAATTTTTATTCTTGAGGCAGAGAGGCGCCCGTCGGGAGTACAATGTCGAGTTCGATTCTTTGGCTCGATATGTCCCTGCGCTTGTTGCGAATATGGAGGATAGGGTGCATCGCCACGCCAGGGCTAGATGATTATATGGCGAAGTCTTTTGCGGGTGTTTCTCTTGGTAGGCATGGACATTGCCGCATTCGTGCTCATGCGGGTGCGAGGCGCAGATCGGCAGGTGGACGGCCGAGAAGAAGGCCAAGACACGGATATTTTGGCGACTTTCGAGGCGGACCGCCTCGGCCGAGACTAGTTATGTACCTCCGCCATTGCAGTGGTCCTCCGCGACGCCGGGACCGCCAGGATATTCGAGGCGGTCGTGGCTCCCGTGTTTGAATGTTCGAGGAGTAGGGGTGTTGGCGGATCGATCACCCCTACCTCGGTGTGGTCGATGTGGTAGACGCATTTCGGGAGTGTCGTAGTACCAAGGAGCTTGTTATTCTTGCGGCCACAGGGCCATATGACGAAGCTGTCGACGAGCGGTAGCGCTGGTAGGATAGCACAGACTACTAGAGCGATTCACGCCACGGTAGAGGTCGCGGTGGAAGTTCGATTTTAGCGGTCCTTGAACCGCCTAGTTTTGTGTATATCCTTAACCTCAGATACTTGTATGTATTGATGTTAATGATGTGTTAAGTGTTATGTTCGGATAGCTTTGTGCTAAATGTGATTTAGACACCGTTATTGTAGAAGGGTAAGTATGGGGCATGGTAAGTGTGAACCACTGGTATCACGATTGAGACCTTAGAGGTAAGGTCGTCTTGAGTAAAAGATTCGTTTATGTTTGACCTTTATCGAGTGCGTAGTATACGTGGGTTTTATTTGTGTGATAAGTCCATGGGTAGTGTGAGATGGAAGTGGTAGCTTTCATGATGTGATTTAGCGAGATTGTTAGTGTCGGGAACGAGGGCTTGGCGATTGTGGGTCGGGTTGAGGGCGTGATACGGTCAACCGTAGCCGTATTAAGGTGGGGTCAGTTCTGGGTGGTCCGCCAGGTAGTAGGTCACGAGGATGCTAGGCCCAAGTTTGTATGATCATCGTATGAGTTCGTGGACGCGTTCGACCGAGCGGTTCGTAAAGGCGGGAGTGACCTTAAGAAGTTTGAGGTTAGTAAGATGACCAAGTTTGGAGGTAGTGACTCGGAGATTTTTGGGAGCGGAGTAATGGTGAAGTATGGTACGTACTGGGAGAGTTCAAGTGTTCGAGAAGGGCACGACGAGTAAGAAAAGAAGAGGACGTGTGTTATTTCGTGGCCAAGCTGTGGCGTTGGCAACTTGTTAGAGGAACTTCATCGATATCCGTCTTGAGAAGGAACATTCGGGACGAATGTTTCTAAGGAGGGGAGAATGTTATACCCCGTATTCTCAGGGTATGTATGTGAGGACGTACGTACGAGAGTACGGCAGAAATTTTGTAAAGAAAGAAAGATGTGAGTTTCGACGGAAAAGTTTCCGGTTTTTTTTGTGAAGAAAAAGGTTCGTTAATGAGAATTGGTTTCCCAGATTTGGTATATGGGCTTCTTAAATTATATTAGAATTTTGAGATTTTATTTTCGGAAATGGTCACGTGGGGCCCACGGGAGAAATTCTGATTTTGTAGGCCCGCTTTGTTTTGGGATTTCGTATTTTGGATATTTTGGAAGACGAAATGCAGGCGAATCGAGGCGACACGTGTCACCCCATGGCACCCTTGGCGAATTACCTTTGTGCAACACCGGTTAGAGTCGTTTTTGACGAAGCGTTTTGCGTAACTGCGAAGGAAAATTCGGCTATGTCGTTTTGTATTTTTGCGGATTTTTCCGAGCGGCGAAACATCTTGGACCAACGGAGGGTGACCTTGTCACCCTGGTGGATCAGTTGATGGCCCGATTGGCTCGCGTTTGTGCCTTATTGGTGCCTTGTTTGTGCCTTGTTTTGGCCTTGTTTTGTGCATTGTTTTGAGCCATGTTTTGTGGAGTAGGGATAGGGTGCACTTGGCTTGATCAAGGCCTTACACTTGCCTTGCACATGGCTTGATCTTGGCCGTTGGTTGGCTTTTGGTTTGCTATAAATACCACTAAGCTTGAAGACTTCATTCATCCAAAACTTCCAAGTCTTGAAACCCTCTCCTCCCCTTTGTGAGCTCTTGGCGAGCCTTCCCTCCCCTTTTCGTGGCCTTTGGCCGCGGGTTTCCTTCCCCTTTGTGGTGCTAGTAGTGGGGTACCCACTAGCTAGTTGTTTCGTATAATACCCTCCTCGTGGTATTGAAATACTTCTCCTAGTATTGTTATAATGCCCAAAATACCTTAGCCTTGTACCTTGTAGTATTCCAAAGATACCTCTATACGTAGAGTCCGGAAGTACTACCTTTTGTCCTTTTTAGTCTCAAACCGAAACCCTAAGGAAATCTTCATAGTTGGTTGAAGTATTTGAGTAGAAGTTAGTTAGAACTTCTGGGTTGTTTGGAGCGGATTGGGCGCCGCGGAGTAGGAGCTAAACCTTGCTCAGATCGACATTATAACTTGGATAATTTTGGGCTTGTCGAGGTAAATTATCTTGTCCCTATATTTTAATTGGAAATTACATGTTTTTTAGAATATATAGTTGAAGTATACTATATATGGAACTATACTTAGTATTCGGCAATGTCTTTTGACTTAAGCTGAAGAATAAAGAATCTGAATCAGTAATTACATAGGGGTGTATTGCGATGAGACTTGTGTAGAGTTCTTGAGTAGGATGGTACACGTCCAGGTTAGGCGTGTAAACCCCACCAGTTGGCTTGGTGGCCGGCCTCGATAGAGAAGGAGATTTCTGTTGCGGGAGAGTCTTTGAATTTTACGTGGAAAGATAGAAACTTGTGTTTTGGGGTTAATAGACGTTTGTGACCTTTATAGGTGAAAGTACTAAGAGTAGCGTATTCTACTCGAGGAGTGGAAAGGGCGTAGCAGAGTACTTGGAGCATTTTGCTTATTGTCGATAAATCGTCGCGAGGTATGTGAACCTCTTCCTATCTCTTCTAGCATGATATGTGTGAACTATGTAGTGCGGTAGACGTCGTGTGTTAATCGTGTTTGATGGTTCTTAAAACATAAAGTGTTATAACGGCTTTATGGGAAGTTGGTTATAACGACTTTATGTAGGTAAGAAAATACTTTGTGGTTTTAAAGGTAAGATGTGAATTATAAGCGGCTAGTTATAATAAAGAACTTGATGTATTTCAAAAGATTTATAAATCGTTTTGAAGGAGAGTAACACTTGGTTTTAAAGGTTTTAAAAAGAGTTATACTAGCTTCATGGGAGTTAGGTATAATGTCTTAAGAGAGGTAAAGAAAATGGTTTACTGATGTTAGAAGATCAGAGACTTAACTTATTTGTTTTAATGTGAATGTTTGTGTGAAACCTCATTCGTGAGTAATGAGTACTTGGTTTTATTTAAAGGGATAATGTTTCTTGATTTGGAAATCGAATGTGTATCGACAGGACCAACTGCGGCGTTAATAAAGGAAAATGTATTGAATAATGATGTATCGTATTAAAACCAGTAGAAACCTCCATCTGCATAGAAACTAAGATGAGACAAAATGATATTACATTTTCTAGATCATGGTCTTTGTAATAAGAATGTTGTAAACAAGAATAACCTACTCTCGCGTGAGACATATATTACTCAATTGTTCTAAAAGGAATCAAGTGATTAAGTTTGGGAACTATGAAACCATTTGAAAATGAGAAGCTTGAGTAATTGAAACTAGGCAAACCGAACTTAGGAAAGAATGTTGTTACTTGATTTTGAAAAGGAATGTGGGTTGGTCATTCTAATACTACGTATCGGGTGACTTTTATAAAAGTAATGGATCTCTTTTAAAAGAACTTAACGATGTAGTACCTTGGGGTTAAAAACCCGACTTTGGCATAAAATGAAAGTACTTTGAGTTGTGTGAAACTTGCCTATGCTTGTGATGATAGCCTTTGTTGTGCAAGTGTGGTATTTACGTATTCTGGCGTCTCGATAGAGGCGGTTGACTTGTTGAGAACTTACTTGGACGTCTTTGGCGGTGATGGAGAATTCCACGGGTATGTTTCCATTTTGATTATCGTCTTGTTGTTGATGTCACATGGGCGTATCTACCGTCAAGATTCGGGCATGCGGCCGTGCGGCGGGTTGATTACCCGATATATGGTTATTCGCAACATGGGCGTGTACACCGTCTGATATTCGGGCATGTGGCCACGCGGCGGGTTGACCACCCAGATATTGTTATTGAGGTTACATGGGCATGTACACCGTCAAGATTCCGGGGCATGTGGCCGTGCGGCGCTTATTGTGTTGCATCATGGACATGTACACCGTCGCAGATTCCGGGGCATGTGGCCATGATGCGAACATGATGGGTGTGGTGGCGTGAGACCCATAGTTATATTTGAGTGATGACTTGAGGCGTGAGTCACGATCGACATGACCGCTTTTATGTTGTGAATTGTAGTTTGGTTATCATACATGTCTCACCTTTATATAGACTAGTATGATTTCATTTCTGATATTTCTGATTTCACATACTTGGTACTGTCTTGACCTCCTTGAGGCTGCGTTCAATCCGCAGTAGAGTACGTCGATCGTGGATCCCGCTCTTAGGATCTCATTTCGTGTTGGAAAGCTCGTTCCGTCGGAGGCTTATCTTTGGTATGTTTCCCTGAGTTGTAGGATCTTGTACATTCGTGGTATGGCGAAGCCCCGTCATAGTTGTTGTAAATCTTAAGTGCATGCTTGTTGTGGCGTGGTTTGTAAAAAGGATAACTGTTCGGGTTTTTATGTATATATACTGAAGGCAACTGCTTGGGTTGGCCTGTTTATTTATCATGTCTCTCATTTCATGTTTAAAGTTTTTATTTCCGCTGGTTTTCTCTGATGTTGTATCGCTAGGGTGCCCGGGGTAAGGCACCAGTCATGGGCCCGAATTTGGGGTGTGACAGGCAGACCCTAGCAGACCTAGTAGATATGAATACGACAGACTTTGAGGTCATTATGAGTATAGACTAGTTGGCTTCGTGGGTGCCAAGGTTGACTGTAGAGAGAGGTTGGTTCAATTCCAGTTTCCCAGTGAGCCGGTTATCGATAGTGAAGGGAAGGAAATGTTAGTAATATGTAAGTTATTCCTTCATTCTTTGACATGAAATTGTGGAGTCTATGTGACTTATTTTATTCAAATGTTTGATTTGAATTTGAACGTTAAGAGATGGAGATAAGAACGTACGGTTATTGAATGATTTTATGTTAAGTGCCCTTGGAGGTACTTGGAATTGGTTTAGCGTGGAGGTCAGGGCCACGACGTTCTGATTAATTTCAGGAAAATGCACAAAGCAAGAGTAAGATAAGTACGAGTACTGCCTGCGGAAAGCAAAAGACATCGTTGGTAGGTTTTGGACATCTATACGATTATAAGGTGGCACTTGATGATCAAGATTATGAAAGGGAGATAAGCTCTCTCCCCCACGTAAAAGGATGGTTTTACGTATTATGGGGTTATGTGTACCCATGTTATTAGGCGATGGATGTGAAATTTGGTAAGATCTTCAGTGTCGTCATGCCATAGGTTACAGTTTTAGATAACCGTGGGAAAAGTATTGTGTTGTGGCAAAATTGGTATGAAGGGGTTGTAAAAGGAAACTATGTCGCTATCTATTAGATTGACTCCGAAGGAACATTCGGGGACGAATGTTTCTAAGGGGGGAAGAATGTTACACCCCGTAATTCCAGGTCATGTATTGAGAACGTACGAAAGGAGATAAGATTTGAATTTTGGAAAGATAAGTTGACAAATGTTTTTGGACAGATTTTTCATCAATTTTGGAGCGGTATATCTCCTAGTATATAAGGAGTTTTTTTCGGTGTTTCAAAAGCCCAGTATGAAGTTCGTTGAGTCTAGTCTCCAACGCAACAAACCGCTCGTCGATAGGACATCGAAGTAGAAAGTTATGGACGTTAGAAGTTCGGTCGACGAAGGAGAAAGAAAGCTTCAGTCAGGCACCACAGCGCCACGGCGCAGTGCGAACGCGGCGAAAAGCCACTGAAGTGTTACGAAGTTGCGCGCCTGGCCTGGCTGCAGGCCCGAGGCGCCAAGGCGGGATTTTTCACGGAAAAGAGGGTAAAATCAGAAGATATTTTTGTAGAGGGCCTATGGGAGGGCGACAAGTGTCCCTCCCAACTTGCAAGGCAAGCTAGACCTTATATTATGGCCAAAGTCTTGCAAGACTTGACCATTTGCAAGATTTCATTCCAAATAGAAATTGCTCTCCTCTCTTCTCTCTCAAAGGTTGATAAAGAACCCTAAGCCTAAATGAGATTTTTGGAAAGGCAACAAGAAGGAAACATGTTGGCGAGCTTGTAGGGGGTTCGTAGAGGTGATTTTAGCAGGAAGAAGAATTTTGGAAAGAGGGCTAAAGTGGGCGAGATTGTTGGACTATTTTGGGCTTATAAAGGTAACAACTTTATCCTCTTAAGTGATTAAAGGTTACCTATTGTTATAGTCACATATATATTTTGCAAGCATGAGATATATATATATGGAGATTGAATGTTATGGAATATTTGGATGGAATCCGAAAGTTTCATGTTTAACCTTAAGATTGTAATTCGATTTGGTTATTAGCTTTAGTCGTCACATGTTACATAAAGAAGAGATGGTATTTGTTATTATCGATTGCGGCTATATAACATGTTAGACTAAACAACGTGGATTTAAAAAGGAATTGGAAAAGACTTATGTAACAGTACATGGATTAGCCGAGAATGGCATTGGTTATTGAATTACTTGGTATTAATTGTGGGGCAGAATTTTACACATCTTGTGCGGCGTGTAATCCCCTTTGTTTAACTGATTGTTGAGACTTAAAAGTGGCACGTTTGGTTGTTAAATTCGGGCCTTGAAAAAGGTGGAAAAGTACGTAGAAACAAAGGAAGTGCTGTCCGATTTTCCGTAGAAGTTGGTGATTTTACACTTAGTATATTCTACGTTTGAAGCTAGAGGTTAATAAACGTATTATGGCCATTATAGGTTGAAGTACTTTGGAGCATTTTGCTACTTGTCGATAATCGTCGCGATGTATGTGAACCTCTTCCTTCTTTTGGCATGATTCTATGTATGAAATATACATGTGGTGTTATTTCATGGTCCCTTCTACTCTTAGAAGTTAAGAGGTATGTATGTTGATTTACTCTATGTAAAAGTTACGTCTAAGTTATCCTAAGTTCTTACCAAGTCTTATGGTGGATGTTGGTAAGAGTCGTTAGAAAGTATTTGGAGTCGAGTTGACTTTGCTAAGTTACTGCACGAATGAGAATAAGTATCGAACAAGCCATTGCAGCGTTAATAAAAGAAAATGTATCGACAATCAATTAAATTAAAATGAGTAGAATTCTCCACTGCATAGAAGCTAAGATAAGACAAAATTGTATTACATTTTCTAGATCATGGCTACTTTAATACGATCGTTATAAACAAGTATAACCTATTCACAACGCACAAAAGTATATGTTACTTAATTTAAAGAGTTTACGTTATGAAGTTTTAAGACTATGAACCTTAAATTCTTAAAAGGTTAAGAGACTTTATTTTTCAAGTTATGGGACTTGATTCTTAAAGGAAGGAATGACTTGATTTAAAAGTATAAAATACTTGATTTGGAAAGTATTGATTTCTTGAACTCTAAAGATAAGATACTTGATTTCTAAAGTTAAAAAACTTGATTTCTAAAGATAAGAGACTTGAGGTATTTTGAAAGCTATGTAACTTGATTTGAAAGTATAAGTCTCTTGGTTATAAAAAGAATGAAATAGTCTAAGACATAAAGAGTAATAACGACTTTATGGGAAGTTGGTTATAACAACTTTATGGAAGGTTAAAAGAATGGTTTTCCCTAGCAATGTAAACAAAGAATTGACTTGAAATAAAGAAGGGCAATTTGATTTAACGGTATCAATTGCTTAAAGTTCTAAAGTAAGGGTCACTTGATTTTAGAAGCCTAGAAATGTATTTCTAAAAATATTGTGACTTGTCTGAAATATAGACATGTCTTGATACTACGTGTGTTAGTATCTTGGGGTCTTATATGAAAAGGAGTCTTTTGAAAAGAATGGAAGTACATAGTACTTTGGGTTAAATTCCCGGATTTTATAATAACATGTTAGTGCCTTAAGTAAACTAAAATGAGAGTGTATATGAACAAGGCTAATAAGAAGTTAGGGGATTTCTTAACTTGCTTATGTTGTGTATGATAAGTCGGTGGTGCTTATGTTATGTATGATAAGCCGGTGGTGCTTATGTTATGTATGATAAGCCGGTAGTGTTTATGTTATGTATGATAAGTTGGTAGTGCTTATGTTATGTATGATAGTCGGTTGTGCTAGTGATATATTGTTCATTACGGGGTCATTCCCCGGGGTTTGTGGCATTTGCATATTCCGTGGATTTGCTACCCATGATGCGAGGAATACCTCATGGGAGTCCGTAGGGCTCATGCGGGTGAAATAGACCTATGCGGGGCGGACCAGTCCTATGCGAGGAAATTACCTCATGCGGGTCCATACCTATGCGGGCGGATACAGTCTATGCGAGGAAATTACCTCATGCGGGTCCATACGGCCTATGCGGGTGAAATAGTCCAGGAGTAGGATTGTCAAATGATACTATGGGCAGGTGGCCCTAAGTTGATCATAAGCTTCCCATTTTTATGCAGTATACCTTTATGGGCAGACTTATGTGACTTTATCGCGTCCCAGAATGGTAGGCGATACCTTCGCCGTGGGAAGGCTTTTGTATGACTTCGCCGTGTCCCGCAAATGGGTCGGGTTACGTTATTACGTATGGATAATCAAAGTGAACTCAAAAATAAGGCGTCCCTCCATAAAGGGTCGGATTATGTTATGCAAGATAAGTAAGTTATATGGTAATGAACTTGATGATTTTCCCTAAGTATGTACGTAAGAATTTGACGATAACTCTTATTGAAAAATGGGAAAAAATAATAATGTGCGATTAAGTTCATGAGTTGAAATGACATGGTAGGATCTGGTATTTACTTTTATACTTGCCCCTGTCATTCTTTCGTATAGTTATGATCTGTTTACTGTACCTTATTTTTCGTTCCATATTCGGTACTGTATCGACTTCTTCCGGCCGCGTTCATGTCCGCAGGTTTAGGTACACAGTTGTGGATCCGTGGCTTAGGATCTTGGTTCAACATTTTGAGATGGCTCCAATGTTCCGGAGCTTGTCATAATGACCATGTATATTCAGGGGTACGACGGGGCCTTGTCCCGTCATAGTATTGGTTCAAAATCTTAGAGGTTTGTATTCATATGTGGGCTGTACTGGCTAGAGTTGTAATTACATTATTGAATAGTGTAGGCCCTTTTGGGTGATTTATATTATGGCAGCCTTATCGGCTTTGCCTTTGTTTTTAAAAAAAAATGTGTTACTTATCTTCCGTGGATATGTTGTATTATATAAATAGAAGGGTGCCCAAGTTGGGCATCAGTCGCGGGCCCGGGGTCGGGTCGTGACAACGTTCATGCTGCAGGTAGAGATACACCGGTTGTTGATCCTCGCTCTTAGGATCATAGTTCTGCGTTTTGGGAAGCTCCGTTTCTCAGAGGCTTTTTTTTTGGTATGGTTCCCTGTCAGTGTAGGTACAGGTTAATTCAGGGGTATGGCGGGGCCCTGTCCCGTCATAGTTGTTATGTCAAAAACTCTTAGAGGTCTGTAGTCCTGTTGTGAGTTGAGTTTGTAAAGGATGTAATTGTTCGGGCTTTTGATATATATACATATGTTGAAAGGCGACCTTATCGGTTAGCCTGTTTCTTATTTTACATTGTTCCATGTCTATGAGTTTATTATTGGTTTTCTCGATGTATCTTTGTTATACCCATATTTCGCAGTATATGCGTGGGACGTACGTACAAAAGTTTAAGCCTTAAGTAGGCAAAGGGACGAAATTTGTGCACAACTACCGAAAAGAATTGTTTTCCGACGAAACGTTTTCCGGACTTTGCGAAGGGAAAATTACGGTTGTAACATTGATTATTTTTGCGGATTTTTCCGAGAGATGAAATATTTTGGACCAACAGGAGGGTGACATGTGTCACCCTCAAAGTGGACGGCATTGTGGGCTCTTGTTGGACGATTTCTAGTCAAGGAGTTGGTAGGATATTTTGTGATATTTTGGTGGTAGATGGATAAGGTACACTTGCCCAAATCCTCACCCTACACTTGCCCACCACTTGTCTTAATCTTGGCCATTGATTGGCCTATAAATACCCCCCCCCCTTTTTGAAGACTTCTTCATCCACAAATAATTTCCAAGTCTTGAAAACCCTCCCCCCTCTTAGTAGAAGCTCTCGTCCAAGAGCTTTCCCTCCCCCTTGAGAAGGCCCTTGGCCGAGAGTATCCCCTACCTTGAGTTGTTCTAGTAAATACACCCCCCCCCCCCGTGGTAGAAAAGTATTCTCCAAGTATTGTTACTATTCCAAAATACCTTGGCCCAAATACCTTGTAGTATTCCAAGGTTACCCCTATACTAAAAGCCCAGAAATACTATTATACTTCCCTTCGGTCACAAAATGAAACCCTAAGGAAAATCTTCATAGCCGGTTGAAGTTTTAAGAAGGAGTTGCGTAGAACTTCTAAGGGTTGTTTGGAGCGGGTTGGAGCACCCAGAGTAGGAGCTAGACGTTGCTCAGGATCGACATTTAAACTTGGATAATTTTGGGCTTATCGAGGTAAATACTCTTGTCCTTCAATTGTAATTGGAAATTACATACTGTAGTAGTATAGAAATGAATATAAGACGCATAGAAGGATATTACAGAAGATAATTGAACTGTAATAGAAGGATATTACAGAAAAGAATTGAATCAGATTTACATAGATTGTATTCTGATGAGACTTGTGTAGCTTAACGGGTAGGGAAGTCTGCGATTTTCCGTAAAATAATAGAACCTCGCTTAGAATATTCTACAGAGTAGTCTAGACGTTGATAGACGTATATGGCCTTTATAGGTTGAATGTTCTGCGAGTAGCATGTTCTACTTGAAAGGTGAACAAGGCTAGCCGGGTTATAGCCGTGGAGCGTTTTGCTAATAGTCGATTATCGTCGTGAGGTATGTGATTCTTCCTATCCTCTTGAGCATGATATTCTCCCATAGTACTTCACAAATACCCCCTACAAATGTTGTCAACCAAGACCACAAATATACAACCGTCTAAACCCGATAACCACAAACAGTCCATTTAAATAACCTTCACTAGAACCTCACTGTTTCAGATCATTTCTAAGACTTTGCCATCATCAAACGACCAAAACTTGATCACCATAGCCACCCGCAACAACCCCACAAAATCCCTAAGTCCGATTACATATATACCTACCCGAAATTACCTCACAACACCACACTACAGATAGAATTACCCCACCCGAGAACCCCACTTTGTGTCCCGTTTCAGTCGGCGAATATAACCAAGACCCGACCCACTTACCTACTATTACCCTTCCTTACTTGTATCACTCTTAACCTTAAACAATTATGGTATTCCTGTTATACCCCGTATTTCCAAAGTATGTACGTGAGGGCGTACGTACAAAAGTTCAAGGCATAGGACGAAATTTGTGCACAACCCACGAAAAGAATTGTTTTCCGACGAAACGTCTTCCAAAGCTTGCGAAGGGAAAATTACGGCTGCGACATTTATATTTTTTGCGGATTTTTCCGAGAGATGAAATATTTTGGACCAACGAGAGGGTGACACTTGTCACCCTCAAGTGGACGGCAAAGAGGGCATGGCTTGGCACGATTTTAAGGCCTAAACCATGGGTCAATGTTTGTGAGTGATTTGTGGAGTAGGGATAGGGTGCAATTGTGCAAATCCACACCCTCCACTTGCCCTCCACTTGCCTTCATCTTGGCCTTTGAAAGCCCTATAAATACCCCCCTTGAGTTGAAGACTTCTTCATCCACAAATCATCTTCCAAGTCTCCAAACTTCCCCCCCCCCCCCCCTTGGTAGAAAATACTCTTCAAGTATTGTTACTATCCCCAAAATACCCTAGCCGTATATCTTATAGTATTCCAAAGTCACCTCTATACTAAAAGCCCAGAAATACTATCTTATATCCATTAGTCACTAAACGAAACCCTCGGGAAATCTTCATAGTTGGTTGAATTAGTAAGTAGAAGTTGTGTAGAAACTTCTAAGGGTTTCTTGGAGCGGATTGGAGCGTACAAATTAGGAGTTAAACCTTGCTCAGGATCGACTTATAACTTGGATAATTTTGGGCTTACCGAGGTAAATATCTTATCCTTCTATTGTAATTAGAAATTACATACTGTAGAAGTATAGAACTAAGTATAAGACTTATAGAAGGATGGTATTAAAAAAAAAAGAATTGAACTGTAGTCACATCAGAAGAATATTAAAGAAGATTGAACTGTACTTACATAGGACTGTATTTCTGATGAGACTTGTATAGTTTCTGGGTAGGAAGTGCTGCCCGATTTTCCGTAGAATAGAGGACCCTCTGCTTAGAATGTCCTACAGAGTAGTCTAGACATTGATAGACGTATTTGACTATTATAGGTTGATACTCTGCGCGCGACATATTCGACTTGGCAGGTGGATTTCGCCGAGAAGGTATGTGATTCTTCCTATCCTCTTGAGCATGATATTTTAAAATATATATATAGTACGGTAGACGTACGTGTGTTAACTGTGTTACACCCAGGAATTTCAGGATATGTTTATAAGAACGTACGTAAGAACTCAAAAATGTTAAGATTTGAGACGAGTAAGAATTTATCGGAATTTGTCGGAAAACGAAATATTGCGACGAACGGGATGGCGACACGTGTCACCCCCCCCCCCCCCTTAATGGTCTTGGACGAAAATGACATGGGGGAAATGGTCATTTGACCATAATTTAAAAGACCAAGTCTTGCAAAGGCAAGAGCTTGACATTGTTGACTAAGTCAAATGCCACTTGGCTTGATCCTTGTGAAAAGCATCCTAACCACCCATTTGTTCTAATCTTGACCCTCCATATATTTATATAAGCTTACTAGTGCAAGACTAGTCTCCACACTTAGAAAAAATTTCAAGAATTGAGAGAAACACATGGTGAAGCTCACGGCAATAGCTAGGGTTTGAAGAGAAGTTTTCAATTGTTGTCCAATAATCTGCCCACTTTAAACCAAGGTACCTAAGGGTATTGTAAGTGTATCTCAATAGAAAGATCCCGGAAAAATTGTGTTTTCGTGTTAGTCGCAAGGCGGAAACTAAAGGAGTTCTTCAACTTTGAAGTTGGAACTTGAAGATAAGTTCATCATAAGCTTCTAAGGGTAGCTTGGAGTGGATTGGAATGTCAAAAAGAGGTGCTAAAGTTGCTAAGGATCGACTTGAAATCTTGGATCAAAATTGGGCTAAATGAGGTATAATCTTCGTCTTACTTTTGTAATTGAAGATTACATGTTGTTATAAGTTAGAAATGATCATGTGATATGTGTTATGAATATTGATAAGTGTTATGGAAATTTGGAAGCTCAAAATGCGAAAATGACATGTTTAGTCATTTGAAATTGAATTACAATTTGGTCGTTAACTAGAATTATCGCATGTTAGCTACTTGAAGATTATAGTTGTTATAATCAATTGAGGCCTTATAACATGTTATGCTAACAACTTGGATTGAAATGGAAATTGGATAAGAATTGGTGTTATTGTACTCAATGTGGCCGAATTGGACTAGTAGGTTGTATTAGTTTGTTATAAATTGTGGGGCGGAATTTTACACGTCTTGTAGACATGTAATCCCCTATTGATAAATACATTGATTGAGCCTTAAATGTGGCGTGTTTGGTTATTGAATTCGGTCTTGAAAAAGGTGGCAAAGTATGTAGAAACAAAGGAAGTGTTGTCCGATTTTCCGTAGAATGTAGGGACTTTGAACTTGGAATATTCTATGTTTGAAACTAGAAGTTAATAGACGTACTATGGTCATTATAGGCTGACATACTACGTACGGCGAATTGGACTTAGCAAGTGGATTAAACCGAAGAGGTATGTGGAACTTTTTTATCTCTTGAGCATGAATAAGTTGTAAATGTATAGTACGATGACGTCTGAATTTTGACAATCTAGGCCTATTTGATATCCTTGGCTTATTTTAAGAATGTCCAAGTTGATTGAGTTAGGGAATTAACTCATTTGTTTAAATATTAAGGATATCTTGGTTTTCAAGTTAAGAGACTTTAAGTATGTTGAAAGTATTATTGATACTTGTTTTGTTGGAAAGTTTAAGTCTCTTGGTTATAAAGAAGTATGTAAGTTGCTAATGTATAAAGCTAGTATAACGGCTTTATGGGAAGTTGGTTATAATAGCTTTATGGAAGGTTAATAAAAGAGTGGTTTACTCTAAGTAATTTAAGTATGTTAAGGGACTTGAAGAGTTTTGAAGTATGTGATACTTGTTCCGTTTTAAACGTATAAGTCCCTTGGATAGGAAATTGTATTTGGCTAAGGTATAAAGTGAATATAACGACTTTATGGGAAGTTGGTTATATTTGCTTTA
Source organism: Przewalskia tangutica (assembly GCA_029844215.1). Classification (NCBI taxonomy): domain Eukaryota; kingdom Viridiplantae; phylum Streptophyta; class Magnoliopsida; order Solanales; family Solanaceae; genus Przewalskia; species Przewalskia tangutica. The sequence continues at coordinate 44,564,819 of CM056722.1, read as the reverse complement.
TGGGAAGATAAATGACTTGTTTTTAATGAAAAGGCAAATTGATTTTAAGGCATCAATTGCCTAAGGTTTTATAATAAAAGGAGTCACTTGATTTAGAAACCTAACTTTATTTCTAAAGGTATTGTGACTTGTCTTGAAAAGTAATTTTTGAGTTGATACTACGGTTAATAGTATCTTGGAAGTTTTATACTAAAGAGAGTCATTTGTTTTAAAGAGTAGAAGTATGTAGTACTTGGGTTAAATTCCCGGATTTTCATAAAAGATATGTTAGTGCCTTAAGTAAACTAAAATGAGAGTGTAGATGAATGAGACTAATAAGAAGTTAGGGGGATTTCTTAACTTGCTTATTTATTGTATGACGGCCGGTTGAGATAGGGTAAGAGTATAAGTGAGGGGTAAACCCCCAAGACGCTATACCACCTTCTCCAGGGTAAGAGTATAAATGAGGGGTAAACCCCCAAGACGTTATACCACCTGCTTTACCACCTTCTCCAGGATAAGAGTATAAATGAGGGGTAAACCCCTAAGACGTTATACCACCTGCCTCAGGGTAAGAGTATAAATGAGGGGTAAACCCCCAAGACGTTATACCACCTGTTTCCATGGGTTCTCTACCCATGATTTGATCGTGAGTCTCCTATTTTTATGTTGTACGTATACTCTTAATTACTCTCATTGTTAGTAAGGCATCGTGTCGTTAATTGAGTTATCATACCGCTCGGTTTATTATAGACTTATGATTTCATTCTGATGCTTTTAGTTTCACATATTTGGTACATGTTGTATTGACCTCCTTGGGGCCGCGTTCACGCCGCAGTGAGTCTGAGTTCTTGATCCTCGCTCTTAGGATCATTGTTCAGCTGTTGAGAAGCTTCTTTATTCCGGAGGCTTATCCCTGGTATTGTCGGTCGTTGTACATTCAGGGGTATGGCGGGGCCCTGTCCCGCCAGAGTTTTTATTCTTAGAGGTCTGTAGTCACATTGTGGATTGGGTTGTAAAGAAAAGAAAAAAAATGTACTATTTATTTGTATAGCTTGGTGGCCTTATCGGCTAGCCTGTTGTTATTTTATGTTAAGCATTTGTTTATCAGTTGTGTATGTTCATTGCTATTCTCGATGTATCTGAAAGGGTGCCTGTAGGGCACGATCGCGCCCGGTCGGTTCGTGACAAAAGTGGTATCGAGCGATTAGTCCTCGGAAAGTGTCTGCATCGTGTCTAGTAGAGTCTTGATTATCGGTGTGTTGTGCACCACATCTATAATCAGGAGGCTGCAGGGCATTTAGGATTGGTTTCCATTCTTCTCACTCTAAGATCGTGCGATAGAGCTGTATGGTTAGAGTCGTCTATCCCTAACAAGTTATGATTGTTTGCAGCTACGAGAAAGCGTGATGACCGGGAAAGATTATATGGATTGCGTATCGTGTTGGTAATGTTTGTAGTTGGTATTGTGACATACAACTATACGGATTTATGTATGAAATTCGGTCGACGTGTTGCCTAGAATGATTTTAGATTACCGTGATTTCGTAAGGACTAATTAAATACCGGAAGGTATGAAACAGTTTAATGAATTCTCATCAAGGTTTTACGTACTAATTTGAGATAATTAGGAAATGATGAGCTGTCTGAGAAGGGAATGGACCCTTAAGAAGTTATTATTAAGGGAATTAATGGGAGACTATGTTAATAGATTGAGCTACGTAGTAGGATTTCGAAAATGGTACGGGTGAGATCCGTATGGAGTATGTATGGTTGTTGTGGTCAAGACAACACAATTATGGTATTACGATAAGTTTTGTACCCGTTTACGGGGGGACTGATAAGGTAGGCATGGAGCATGGAAATTGCGAGCCTAAGAATGTGATAACCACCGAGACCTTAGGTATATAAGGCCTTCTCGGGTAGAAAAAAAAGTTAAGACAGACCAAGGAAAAGAGTTAAATACGACGCCGAGTCGGGTTGGGGACCTATTAAGGGTCGCCTCATAGCTTGAATGAAATGGGATCAGTTGGTAGTAGTCCCGCTACGTGACAGGGTCACGAGGGTGCAAGGCCCAAGTTTAGTTAATCATTTTACGGGTTCGTGGACGTGTTCCACGGAATCCAGTTGTGAGCCGAATGGGCCTTATATTGTTTAATTTAGTAACTCCAAAGAGTGGAGGCGAATTAGTATGGAATTTATGTCGTATGCTAGTATAAGTTTGGAAATCAGAAGAAATACGACCGATGAAAAGAGAGCAACCAAGTGTAGAAATAAAGCCCGAATCTATGAGGACCTTTCGAGGTGACTACACCGTGAGTGTTGGGTGGTAGCCGAGCGGGTAGATAATAGTTGCGTAACGATCTGATCGTTGGACCCTAGCAGAGCTGTTATGACAGACATCGAGGTCATTATGAGTACGGGCTAGTTGGCCTCTTGTTATGCCGACGTGATCTCTAGAGAGAGATTGATTCGGCACCGGTTCCGATGGCGGTTATCAGTGGAAAGGAAGAGAAGTGGTGGTAACGATGAATTATCCTTCCTTCTTTGGCATTGTTGATTTTAATAAGTCCGTGACTTGTTCATTTGAGGTAAATTGACGATAGTAAGTAACAATTGAATTTGAAGGAATTTATGTTAAGTGCCCTTGGTGGCACTTGGAGTTGGTTTGGTGTGGCGGTCGGCCACGACGCCTGGATAATTTCGTGAAAGTGTGCAAGGCATGAATAAAATAAGTACGAGTGCTGCCGGCAGAAAGTTGAGGACAACTTTTGTAGGTCTTGAAAATCTACATGACTTTAAGGCGGTGCGTGATGATTAGATATTTATTGGACCGCGAGAGGACCTTGTGATTTGGGTTGTGACTCCAAGGAAGGTTTAAGAAAGGGAGATAAGTTTTCTCCCCACATAAAGGGCGCTTTCGTATTATGGGGTGGCGTGTACCCATGTTGTTAGACGAAGGATATGAGACTGGTAAAGTCTTCAGTATCGTCATGCCATAGGTTATAGTTTAGATAACCGTGGGAAAAGTATTGTGTTGAGGTAATTAAGAGCAGCGTTTAATTGGTCGAGGAAGTATCGTAAAGATATAAATGCAGGTTGTACGCATGTATGAAACTATACGACTGTGGTTATGTAAGTTGCACGAGATATGACTACCCCAGACTAGTGTAAAGACCATTAGTATATAATGGGAAGTAAGAACATTTCGAGGAAATGTGGTAACACCTAGCTGTAGGCTCTACAAACTGGGAAAGGAAAATCGGGTTACTACTTTACGAGATCACGGAAATTCCCCTAAATTGTGATTGTGATGAAGTCTTAGCGGGAGGCAAGCGGAAGGATCAATTCTAAGTTTGTGACCAAGTTTGGTTGCGAGAGAAAGGAAAGCAGGAACCATAAGTGAGATTAAGGATACCAATATTTCGCAGAATGTGAAAGGCTTTCGATTATTGGAAGATAAGTGGACCACGACTCTGATTCTAACCCCTCATGTGAGACAAGAGGGTTAGGTTATTATGATAGCACGTTGGGTGTTGGGCTAGGTTGTGTGCTGATGCAACCCGATAAGGATAGAGCCTATGTTTTCCCGGTAGTTAGGGAAGCAGGAAAGGAAATTACGCCACTCACGCTTTAGAGTTGGCGGCAGTTAATCATGCCTTAAAGATTTAGAGGCGTGACTTATATAGACTTCATGTGGATATTTGTGCAGACCACAAGAGCCTCAGGTATATCTTCTGGCAGAGGCAGTTGAATTTGCGACAGCGACGGTGGGTAGAGTTATTCAAGGATTGTGATATCGATATCCTATACCACCCAGGGAAAGCCAAGACAGTTAAAGATACTCTTAGTCGCGGATCTAAGGGTAGTATGCCAGAGGGGCAGCCAGGTAGACATGACGTGGTCCGTGAGATTCGTTAGCTAACGAGCTGGGGGGTTCGATTATTTGTTCCAAGGTTGATGGAGCTTTAGATCCGAGAGGTTGCCGAGTCTTCCTTTGTCGAAGAGCTTAAGAGGCGACAGTATGAGGATCCAGTTATGATATGATGTCGAGATACGGCTCTCCGAGAAGAGAAGAGCTGTTTGAGTAGCCGGATGAGTCTTTGTGATATGAGGATAGATTGTGTGTACGGTCTTTGCGGCAGACTAGTCAGACGCTTTTAGGGGAAGCATACAGTGATTATTACTCAAATTGTTCGGGGTCTACTAAGTTGTGTCGTGACCTCAGATGTATGTATGGGTAAGATGACCAGAAAAGGAACGTAGCAGAGTTGTTGCTTAATATCCGAATTAGTAGCAGTCACGGTTGAACACGAAGCCAGTGGGCTATTACAGGCGATTTAGACCCCGACTTAGACATGGGATGTATTTAATATGGATCTTGTTACAGGGTGGCATCGTACTCGGAGGAAGTGCGACTCCCTGGGGGTCATGGTAAATAGTCGTTGAAAGCCGTGTGTTCTTCGGATTGGGACCACTTATTCGGCTGAGGTTTATGCTAGCTTGTATAGCAGAGAGATTGTGAGACTGCACGGGGTTCCTACGTTTATGATGACAGACAGATGAGCTCGGTTACGGATAACTTTTGGAGGTTTTTCAGAAGGGATTAGGGACACAAGTGAGTCTCAGTGTTGCATAACACCCTCAGACCGACAGTCAGGCAGAGCGTACTATCCAGGCACTTAAGGATAGGTTGCGGGCCTGTGTTCTTGATTTCAGTAATAGCCAGGAGGGTTAATTGCCTCTTGTTGTGTTACATACGATAACAGATACCCTTCCAGCTTTAGATGGCCTGCATGAGGCCTTGTATGTAGAAAGTGTAGATCGCCGGTTGGTTGGTTCGGCGTGGCGAGTTCGATTATTTGGTCGGTTGATTCGGAGCTACGGATAAGCGAGGCTTATCCAGAAAGATTATGAGTAAGCTTAGAGTCGTGAAGCTTTATGCAGATAACCGACGTTGACACATGGGGTTCAGCTTGACATTTTAGTATGAGTATTGTTGTGTGGCCTCGTGTGGTATTATTGGTATGTAGGGGTTGTAAAAGAAGACTATGTCGCTATCTTTAAGTGTGACTCCCAAAGGAACATTCGGGGACGAATGTTTCTAAGGGGGGAAGAATGTTACACCCCGGAATTTCAGGATATGTTTATAAGAACGTACGTAAGAACTCAAAAATGTTAAGATTTGAGACGAGTAAGAATTTATCGGAATTTGTCGGAAAATGAAATATTGCGACGAACGGGAGGGCGACACGTGTCACCCCCCCTTAATGGTCTTGGACGAAAATGACATGGGGGAAATGGTCATTTGACCATAATTTAAAAGACCAAGTCTTGCAAAGGCAAGAGCTTGACATTGTTGACTAAGTCAAATGCCACTTGGCTTGATCCTTGTGAAAAGCATCCTAACCACCCATTTGTTCTAATCGTGACCCTCCATATATTTATATAAGCTTACTAGTGCAAGACTAGTCTCCACACTTAAAAAAAAATTCAAGAATTGAGAGAAACACATGGTGAAGCTCACGGCAATAGCTAGGGTTTGAAGAGAAATTTTCAATTGTTGTCCAATAATCTCCCCACTTTAAACCAAGGTACCTAAGGGTATTGTAAGTGTATCTCAATAGAAAGATCCCGGAAAAATGGTGTTTTCGTGTTAGTCGCAAGGCGGAAACTAAAGGAGTTCTTCAACTTTGAAGTTGGAACTTGAAGATAAGTTCATCATAAGCTTCTAAGGGTAGCTTGGAGTGGATTGGAATGTCAAAAAGAGGTGCTAAAGTTGCTAAGGATCGACTTGAAATCTTGGATCAAAATTGGGCTAAATGAGGTATAATCTTCGTCTTACTTTTGTAATTGAAGATTCCATGTTGTTATAAGTTAGAAATGATCATGTGATATGTGTTATGAATATTGGTAAGTGTTATGGAAATTTGGAAGCTCAAAATGCGAAAATGACATGTTTAGTCATTTGAAATTGAATTACAATTTGGTCGTTAACTAGAATTGTCGCATGTTAGCTACTTGAAGATTATAGTTGTTATAATCAATTGAGGCCTTATAAAATGTTATGCTAACAACTTGGATTGAAATGGAAATTGGATAAGAATTGGTGTTATTGTACTCAATGTGGCCGAATTGGACTAGTAGGTTGTATTAGTTTGTTATAAATTGTGGGGCGGAATTTTACACGTCTTGTAGACATGTAATCCCCTATTGATAAATACATTGATTGAGCCTTAAATGTGGCGTGTTTGGTTATTGAATTCGGCCTTGAAAAAGGTGGCAAAGTATGTAGAAACAAAGGAAGTGCTGTCCGATTTTCCGTAGAATTTAGGGACTTTGAACTTGGAATATTCTATGTTTGAAACTAGAAGTTAATAGACGTACTATGGTCATTATAGGCTGACATACTACGTACGGCGAATTGGACTTAGCAAGTGGATTAAACCGAAGAGGTATGTGGAACTTTCTTATCTCTTGAGCATGAATAAGTTGTAAATGTATAGTACGGTAGACGTACAAGATTTTGACAATCTAGGCCTATTTGATATCCTTGGCTTATTTTAAGAATGTCAAGTTGATTGAGTTAGGAATTAACTCACTTGTTTAAATATTAAGGATATCTTGGTTTCAAGTTAAGAGACTTTAAGTATGTTGAAAGTATTATTGATACTTGTTTTGTTGGAAAGTTTAAGTCTCTTGGTTATAAAGAAGTATGTAAGTTGCTAATGTATAAAGCTAGTATAACGGCTTTATGGGAAGTTGGTTATAATAGCTTTATGGAAGGTTAATAAAAGAGTGGTTTACTCTAAGTAATTTAAGTATGTTAAGGGACTTGAAGAGTTTTGAAGTATGTGATACTTGTTCCGTTTTAAACGTATAAGTCCCTTGGATAGGAAATTGTATTTGGCTAAGGTATAAAGTGAATATAACGACTTTATGGGAAGTTGGTTATATTTGCTTTATGGGAAGATAAATGGCTTGTTTTTAATGAAAAGGCAAATTGATTTTAAGGCATCAATTGCCTAAGGTTTTATAATAAAAGGAGTCACTTGATTTAGAATCCTAACTTTATTTCTAAAGGTATTGTGACTTGTCTTGAAAAGTAATTTTTGAGTTGATACTACGGTTAATAGTATCTTGGAAGTTTTATACTAAAGAGAGTCATTTGTTTTAAAGAGTAGAAGTATGTAGTACTTGGGTTAAATTCCCGGATTTTCATAAAAGATATGTTAGTGCCTTAAGTAAACTAAAATGAGAGTGTAGATGAATGAGACTAATAAGAAGTTAGGGGGATTTCTTAACTTGCTTATTTATTGTATGACGGCCGGTTGAGATAGGGTAAGAGTATAAGTGAAGGGTAAACCCCCAAGACGCTATACCACCTTCTCCAGGGTAAGAGTATAAATGAGGGGTAAACCCCCAAGACGTTATACCACCTACTTTACCACCTTCTCCAGGATAAGAGTATAAATGAGGGGTAAACCCCCAAGACGTTATACCACCTGCCTCAGGGTAAGAGTATAAATGAGGGGTAAACCCCCAAGACGTTATACCACCTGTTTCCATGGGTTCGCTACCCATGATTTGATCGTGAGTCTCCTATTTTTATGTTGTACGTATACTCTTAATTACTCATTGTTAGTAAGGCACCGTGTGTCTTTATTAATTGAGTTATCATACATCTCGATTTTATTATAGACTTATGATTTCATTCTGATGCATTTCACATATTTGGTACATGTTGTCTTGACCTCCTTGAGGCGTTCATGCCGCAGGTAGAGTACAGGTTGCTGATCCTCGCTCTTAGGATCACTGTTCAGTTGTTGAGAAACTCCTTTATTCCGGAGGCTTATCCCTGGTATTGTCGGTCGTTGTACATTCAGGGGTATGGCGGGGCCCTGTCCCGCCAGATTTGTTATTCTTAGAGGTCAGTAGTCACATTGTGGATTGGGTTGTAAAGAAAAGAAAAACAAAATGTATTGTTTATTTGTATAGTTTACGGAAGGTGGCCTTATCGGCTAGCCTGTTGTTATTTTATGTTAAGCATTTGTTTATCAGTTGTGTATGTTCCGCTGCTATTCTCTGATGTATACCGAAAGGGGTGCCCAGGTAGGGCACCAGTCGCGGGTCCGGGGCCGGGTCGTGACAAACTGAACATGGTTTTACTTGACGTCTTTTGACTTGAGTCGAAATAATAAGAATCTTGAAGTATTTCAAAAGAATTATGAATCATTTTTTAAAGAAGAGTAATACTTGGTTTTTAAACAAAAGCTTAAGAGTTATACTAGCTTTATGGGAAGTTAGGTATAACGACTTAAGAAAGATAAAAGGAACGGTTTACTTATGTGTTTATAAAAGACTTGTATTGATTTCTGGAAGGTATAGTAAGATGGTTTGTTGAGTAGACATATTGTGATGCTATGTGTGTTAGTATCTTGTAACGTTTGTGTAAAGAGGTTATTCTTATTGTGCTTATGTTGTTTAACGATAAGCCGTTATGTTAGTATTACATCACTCACCTCTTGACATGATATACTGGGGTTGTGCCCGTCACGAGGTATACCTCGTGCGATGCGTGTGACTATGATTCGAGAATACCTCACGCGGGTGCAGGGGACCTATGCGAGCTACGAGTTCGTGTTAGTGTGCGGTCCATGTGGCTACGCGGTCTATGTGGCCATGCGGACTACGAGTCGGGGCGATCAGGAGTAGCTACCCTCGATGCGGGATTACCTCATGCGGGCCTAGGTGGCTTTATGCACTACGGAGTCAAGATTAGGCATGCATAATGATACTATGGGCGTCGGCCTTGCTTCGATCATTCGCGGCTAGAAAAGACACATTCTGATTTACTATTATTACTCTTGTTTGTGATGTGGCACTATGTGCGGTTACATTGGTTGTTTAAATATATTTGTAAAATTGGTTTTAAAATGATATGATTTCATTTAAGTACTTTCTGATTTCACATACTTGGTACTGTTATCGACCTCCTTGGTGCGTTAAATGCCAGGTAAGGGAAAGCATGTGCTAGATCCACATCCTTAGGTTCTTTTGCTTTGGTGTCAGGAGCTCCATCTTCTCCGGAGGCTCGACTTTTGGTATGGTTCTCCCTGTTGTTGTAGATATATGTACATTCAGGGTATGGCGGGGCCCTGTCGCCATAGTTATTCACTTTCTTAGAGTGCAGTAGTCTATTATGCAGTTGGGATGTAATCGCGATTTTGGTTTATATATATATATATATGCGAAAGCGACTTTTATCGATAAAGCGTGTCTCAATTTACATTGTTTCATGTCTTGTTTTTATATTCCAGATTTCTCGATGTATGACTACTTGGGTGCGGGTAAGGCACGATCCACGAACCGGGCAGTCGTAACAAAAGTGGTATCGAGCGATTAATCCTCGGAAAGTGTCTAGACCGTATCTAGTAAGTCTTGATTATCGGTGTGTTGTGCACCACGCAATAATCGGAGGCTATAGGATATTTAGGATTGGTTTCCATTCTTCTCACTCTGAGATCGTGCCTTAGAAAGTGTGTTATAAGTTGGACCCTCTAACGTATTTCCTTTCTTTAATGATTATGCCTCACGTAAGGCAACCCGCCCAGAAGGCAAAGCGTGGAGGCTGCTAGTAGGACACCGAGAGTCACGAGGGCTCGTGCCCGATCTATACGAGGCGGCGAGTTCCACGACGCCGCCCGGCTAACGAGGTTTAGGGCGTAGCAATGGCGATGAGACCACGATACTGCACCTCCACCCACATCCCGGAGCGAATGAGATGGGTTCTGAGAGAGATGGCCATCGCCGTGATCGTGGCGAACATGAGATAAGCCGACGAATCCTGATTCGATTCAGCGATACATGTAGTTCACGAGATCGGACAATTTGAGGCTACGGGATTTTACGAGTTGTAGCGCCGAGTTCTGGTCGAGGCACGAGAATGATCCGCGAGAGTTCATCCGTCGATTCTGAGAGGATCATGCGAGTGATCAAGGCTTGGAGACCGAGTGCATGATCTTCGGTTCGCGTCGGCTGCGTGATACGCGATCGGTTTGACTTCGTGGGAGTTGTCGGGAGAGCACGCGTCCCGGTACTTGGGACGAGTTCTCGGAGGCTTTTCTCACTCACTTCGCCTCACATATGAGGAGGGCGCGGGCAGATTTTTGTTCTTTGAGACGAGAGGACACGATTAGGGAGTACAACGTTGAGTTCGGTCGTTGGCTCGATATGTCCCTGCGTTGGTAGCGAATATGGAGGGCGAGTGCATCGCTCGTCGCGGGCTAGATGATTATATGGCGAGTCTTGTGCGGGTGTGGCTCTTCAACGAGCATGGACATTACGCGTGCGAGCTCATGCACTTGGATGCGAGGCGTAGAGGCGACGGGTTGTGACAGCGCGAGAAGAAGGCGGGGCGGCGGTCTTTTAGTAGCTCTCGGGGTGGGCGGCCTCAGCGGCCGATTTGCACCACGGCCCGGCTGAGCACTCCTACACCGTCCTCGGGGCGGCGGGGTATTCAAGAGCGGACGGGGCCCCGGGACTTCGGCGTCGTGGTAGCGAGGTGCTAAGCGATCGGGACCACCCCGCCAGTGTAGCCGTCACGGTAGATCCATTACGAGAATTGTGGTGCTGCTCGGGAGTTTGTTTGATTCGCGGCCAGCGTCACTTTGCGAGCCTGTCGACCGCGGCGCGCAGATGGTAGAAGTCGACTACGAGTTCTTTCACGGGTCTTCTTCATCTCCTACGATTACTCGCCGGGCGTAGTACTCGTGGGCGGCAGTCGCGGCAGAGGTCGTGGCGCGGGTCCCGATTCTAGCGGTCCTCGAGCGCATATATGCCTTGTTCGCCGGCGGGACGGGAGGCCTCGCGCGATGTAAATCCGCAGTACTTTATCGGTTCATGTTGTGGCGTGTATGCCTTGATAGATCCGGTTCTACTCTGTCTATATATCTCCCATATTGCTAGTAGGATAGGGATAGAGCACGAGTCCATGACCACTTCGAGGTAGCTACACCGATGGGTGATTCGGTGGTAGCTCGGCGGGTATATAGGGCTTGTCCGATGACCGTATGCGATCGTCAGACCCTTGCCGACTTGGTAGAGTTGGATATGACTGATTTCGATGTGATCATGGGTATGGATTGGCTAGCTTCTTGCTACGCCAATGTAGACTGCAGGGAGAGAGTGGTACAGTTCGATTTCTGAGGCCGGTTGTTGAGTGGGAGAACACCGTGTCGCCAGGGGTAAGTTTATTTCTTACCTCGAGGCTAGAAAGATAGTGCGAAGGGTATATCTACCATCTCATTCGGGTGTTTGATCACGAGGTGCGGTACAGATTTTGATCGATTCGATGGTCGAGAGTTCCCGGATGTGTTTCAGACGACCTCCGGGTATCCCTCACGAGAGGAGATAGAGTTTTGTATGTCGATGTCTTTGCGGACACTTGGCCTATTTCCATTCCGCCATACGAATGGCACCTACCGAGTTGAGAGAGTTGAAGGACCGGTGAGAGATTTCTTTGGAGAATGGCTTCATCGAGCCTAGTGTTTCTCCACGGGAAGCGCGGTATTGTTCGTGAAGAAGAAGGGCGGGGCGTTGCGCATGTGTGTTGATTCTGACGGTGAACAAGGTGACCATTAAACGAATACCCCCCTTCCGGGATTGATGATTTGTTCGACCGATTCTTTGGCGCGAGATGATTCTCAAAGATTGATCTGCGAGCGGGCTATCATCAGTGCAGTCGAGAGGCGGATGTCCCTAGTCTTGCATTCGGACGTGCGCACTATGAGTTGAGGTTATGTCTTTCGGGTTGACCAATGCTCGCGGTATTCATGGATTTGATGAACCAAGTGTTCAAGCCATTTTGGACACGTTTGTGATAGTGTTCATTGATGACATCTTGGTTTATTCCGCTCAGGCGAGAAGCGTGCGGAGCATTTGAGGTATCTTGAGAGTTCTCGAGACCAGCGATTATACGCCAAGTTTTCCAAATATGAGTTTTGGTTGGCTTGGTGGCTTTTCTTGGGCATATTGTCGGGTAGATGGTATTCGGTGGATCGGCCAAGATCGAAGCGATCGAGTTGGCCTAGACCTCTGACTCCGGCCAGTGCGCGACTTTACGGGCCTCGCGAGTTATTATCGGCGGTTCGTGAGAAGTTTGCTTCTATCTGCACCATTGACTAGTGACTCGGAAGCGGCTAAGTTTGATGGTGATGCTTGTGGCGGGGTTTCGATTCTTGAAGAAGAGCGGCGACCGCCCGTTCTTACTCTTCGGAGGTCGAGCGGTTATGTAGTGTATTGTGATCGTCGGCGTCGGGCTCGGATGTGTGTTGATGCGGTGGTAAGGTTATAAGCGTCACGCATCCCGACTTAAGAAGCGTAGGAGGAACTACCCGCCCATGATTTGGAGTTGGCGTGGTGATTCACGCCAAGATCTGGAGGCACTATTTGTATGGGGTTCATGTGGATATTTATACGGACCACAAGAGCCTCGGTATATCTTCGGCCAGGAGCTGAACTTACGGCGAGAGCGGTGGTTAGAGTTACTCGAGGATTATGATGTTGATATCTGTACCACGGGAAGGCCAATATTGTGGCGGATGCTCTTAGCGTAGGTCGATGAAGTCTATCGGATGTGCGGCGGAGAAGAGGTATGGTCGCGAGTTACATCGGCCAGCGAGCCTTGGAGTCCGATTGATTGGTTACGATAGCGATGGGGTTCGAGTTCGAGAGGTTGCGAGTCTTCCATCGTCGAGGAGGTGAAGAAGCAAGCGATTTTAGGATCGATTTTGACTTCGGTATCGTGATACGGCTCTTCGTGAGGAAGGGTCCTTTTAAGGTAGCACTGATGGGGTGCTAAGGTTCGGCGAGTTGTGTGTTCCGGATATTGCGGGACTTGTGGCGGGTTCTAGGGAAGCCTGCGGTAGCGCGTTACTCTATCCGTCGAGTCGACCAAGATGTACCACGACCTCGGATCTATGTATTGGTGGGATGGCTTGAAGAGGGCGTTGCGAGTTTGTGGCTCGGTGCGTGTTGTCGGCGGTGAAGGTAGAGCACGGAGGCACGGTGGTTTGTTGCGACGATAGAATCCGGACACGGAAGTGGGAGGTGATCAACATGGACTTTATCACGGGATTACCTCGCACTCGGAGGAAGCATGATTCTATCCGGGTTATCGTCGACAGTGGCGAAATCAACCCACTTTCTTCCGTCGGGGCGACTTTTCGGTGAGGATTATGCGGACTTTACATCAGAGATCGTCGGTGCATGGAGTCCTATTTATATCATATCGGCGAGGAGCCCGGTTCTGGCTAACTTCGGAGGTCTTTCGAAAGGGTCTAGGGGCGAGTGAGCACGTCGCATTCCATCCTCGATGCAGACGGACAGGCGAGCGCACTATCCGGACTCTTGAGGATATCTGCGAGCTTTGTGTTATTGACCGAGGTAGATGGGAGGATCATTTGCCTATAGTTGAGTTTGCGTATAATAATAGCTACCACTCGGTATTCGGATGGCGCCTTATGAGGCCTTGTATGGGAGGAAGTGCGGTCGCGATAAAGTGGTTTGATGTAGGCGAGTGCGATTAGTAGGACCCGGACGTCTGAGTAGTGGATAAGGTTAAGCTTATCCGGGGCGATTCTTGACGGCTCGAGTCGGCGAAGTCATATGCAGATCATCGTCGTCGGCATCTGGAGTTCGAGGTTGATGATTGGGTTTTCCTGAAGGTGTCACCCATGAAGGGTGTGATGAGATTCGGGAAGAAAGGGAAACTCAGCCCAAGGTACATTGGGCCGTATCAGATTGTCCGCAGGGTAGGCAAGGTTGCCTATGAGTTGGATCTGTCGTCCGATCTGGAGGCAGTGCATCCGGTTTTTCATGTTTCTATGCTGAGGAGATGTATCGGGGATCCATCTAGGGTGCACCCGATTGACGATGTCAGTGACCAGGGGTTATCGTATGAGGAGATTCCCATGCTATAATCGATCGTCGGGTTAGGCGTCTGCCGGACGGGACGTGGCTTCCGTCAAAGTCTTGTGGCGGAACGAGCTCAGGGAGGAGATGACGTGGGAAGCTGAGGAGGACATGAGGCAGAAGTATCCTCACCTATTCCCCACACCTCCAGGTAACTCACTTTCCTACTTGTAAATTTTCATTGTCATTTTTTTTTTTTGCTTAAGTGTTGTATTGTAGCCATGTGTGGCATTTGCAACTGTTTAAGTTATGAGGAACTTTATCGTTGTGTGTCTTGGGAAGGAACATTCGGGACGAATGTTTCTAAGGAGGGGAGAATGTTATACCCCGTATTTTCAGAGTATGTACGTGAGGCGTGCGTCTGAAGTTCAAGCCTTAAGTTAAGGCATAGGACAAAATTTGTACCTGACCGAAAGAATTGTTTTCAATGAAACGTCTTCCAAAGCTTGCGAAGGAAAATTACGGCTGCGACATTTATATTTTTGCGGATTTTTAGAGATGAAATATTTTGGACCAACGAGGGTGACACTTGTCACCCTCAGTGAGCGACAAATAGGGCATGGCAGCACGATTTTAAGGCCTAAACCATGGGTCAATGTTTGTGAGTGATTTGTGGAGTAGGGATAGGGTGAACTTGTGCAAATCCACACCCTCCACTTGCCCTCCACTTGCCTTCGTCTTGGCCCTTGAAAGCCCTATAAATACCCCCCTTGAGTTGAAGACTTCTTCATCCACAAATCATCTTCCAAGTCTCCAAACTTCCCCCCCTCTCTTGTGAAGAGCTTAGCCGAAACACCCCTCCCCCCCCCTTTCCTAGTAGTCTCGGCAAAAGCCCCTCCCCACCCCTTGGTAGAAAATACTCTCCAAGTATTGTTACTATCCCCAAAATACCCTTGTCGTATATCTTATAGTATTCCAAAGTGACCTCTATACAAAAAGCCCAGAAATACTATTTTATATCCATTAGTCACTAAACGAAACCCTGGGGAAACCTTCATAGTTGGTTGAAGTAGTAAGTAGAAGTTGTGTAGAAACTTCTAAGGGTTTCTTGGAGTGGATTGGAGCGTACAAATTAGGAGCTAAACCTTGCTCAGGATCGACTTATAACTTGGATAATTTTAGCTTACCGAGTTAAATATCTTATCCTTCTATTGTAATTAGAAATTACATACTGTAGAAGTATAAAACTAAGTATAAGACTTATAGAAGGATGGTATTAAAAAAAAAAGAGAATTGAACTGTAGTCACATCAGAAGAATATTAAAGAAGATTGAACTGTACTTACATGGGATTTGTATTCTGATGAACTTGTATAGTTCTGGGTAGGGAAGTCTTTGCCCGATTTTCCGTAGAATAGAGGACCTACTGCTTAGAATGTCCTCTGAGTAGTCTAGACATTGATAGGCGTATTTGACTATTATAGGTTGATACTCTGCGCGACATATTCGACTTGGCGGTGGATTTCGCCGAGAAGGTATGTGATTCTTCCTATCCTCTTGAGCATGATATTTTAAAATATATATATAGTACGGTGAGCGTCGTGTGTTAAGCGAACATGGTTTTACTTGACGTCTTTTGACTTGAGTCGAAATAATAAGAATCTTGAAGTATTTCAAAAGAATTATGAATCATTTTTGAAAGAAGAGTAATACTTGGTTTTTAAACAAAAGCTTAAGAGTTATACTAGCTTTATGGGAAGTTAGGTATAACGACTTAAGAAAGATAAAAGGAACGGTTTACTTATGTGTTTATAAAAGACTTGTATTGATTTCTGGAAGGTATAGTAAGATGGTTTGTTGAGTAGACGTATTGTGATGCTATGTGTGTTAGTATCTTGTAACGTTTGTATAAAGAGGTTATTATTATTGTGCTTATGTTGTTTAACGATAAACCGTTATGTTAGTATTACATCACTCACCTCTTGACATGATATACCGGGGGTTAAGCTGCCCCCGTCTGAGTATACCTCGGGCGATGCGTGTGACTATGATTCGAGAATACCTCATGCGGGTCGAGGACTATGCGAGCTACGAGTTCGAGTTAGTGTGCGGTCCATGTGGCCATGCGGTCTATGTGGCCATGCGGACTACGAGTCGGGGCGATGCCGGGAGTAGCTACCTCGATGCGGGGATTACCTCATGCGGGCCTAGGTGGCTTTATGCGGACTGAAGTCGAGGATTAGGCATGCATAATGATACTATGGGCGTCGGCCTTGCCCGATCATTCGCGACCTAGAAAAGACACATTCTGATTTACCTATTATTACTTTTGTTTGTGATGTGGCACTATGTGCGGTTACATTAGTTGTTTCGTACATATTTGTAAAATTGGTTTTAAAATGATATGATTTCATTTAAGTACTTTCTGATTTCACATACTTGGTACTGTTATCTTGACCTCGCCGAAGGCTGCGTTAAATGCCGCGTGAGAAGCGGTGCTAGATCCGCATCCTTAGGATCTTTTGCTTTGGTGTCAGGAGCTCCATCTTCTCAGGAGGCTCGACTTTTGGTATGGTTCTCCCTGATGTTGTAGATATATGTACATTCGGTATGGCGGGGCCTGTCCGCCATAGTTATTCACTTTCTTAGAAGTGCAGTAGTCTATTATGCAGTTGGGATATGCGCGATTTTGGTTTATATATATATCTTTGAAGCGACTTTTCTCGGATAAAGCGTGTCTCAATTTACATTGTTTCATGTCTTGTTTTTATATTCATTGATTTCTCGATGTATGACTACTTGGGTGCGGGTAAGGCACGATCCGCGAACCGGGCAGTCGTGACAATTCCCTTAACACTTGATATAAGAGGTTTAAACACTCATAACCTTGAAGATAACCTCATTCCCCAAGTGTATGAAGACTACCTTATGACACAATTCATCATACGAAAACATGGGGTGTAACAAAAGATTTATCTCACTTGGTTCAAACTAACTAATAGGAGAACTTTACCAAAGGCCTTATATGGTTCCATCTCAATGATTAACTGATAATTGTTATTGTATGTTAACACTACCAAACACAATAGATCATCCCAATAATATCTAAATTTAGTGGGACACGCTCTCAACATGTCCTCCGTGATCTGAATGGCCCACTTAGATTGACTATTAGTCTATGGATGAAATGATGTGTTGAGCCCAACCATAGTACCCAACATATTTTATAGAGACTGCGAAAACTGCACTGTGAACTGAGACGCTCTATTAGAAATGATTAACATGGGCACCCCATGTAATCAAACTATCTTATGGATATAAGTTTGTGTCGACTGCTTTTCTATGTATATAGTCTGCATTGATATGAAATATGCTAACTTAGTAAGCCGGTCCATAATCACCCCAACTAAATCATTCTTCTTTATAGGACGTAGAAAATCTGCCACAAGATCGATGGTAATCCACTCCCACATCTACTTGAGAATAACCAACTCATGAGCTAACCATTTTGGTTTCTTATGCCCATACATAACTTGCTGGAAATTGAAGAAACAACCTACATAGTGACAGTAGTTACTTACCTCATATATATCTAAAATGAGTACATAGTGACACCTTCTAATTTTAGTATATAGTAATCTTGTGTAAAGAAATCTTCACTTAGCTAGTTACTTAGATAGAAAGTTAATAGGTTGATAAATTCTTATCTAAGTATGTAGTATATCATAAGCACAACAACTAAACCTGTATAATATGCAGTAACAGGTAGTAGGTAGCAAGTAAAAACGGAATGGACAAAATCCAGCAATGAGTTACTACCCAAAGTGAGGTGGTAATGGTTAAGGGGCAGTAGTCTCCCAGCCCCCAAAGTATCTCAGAACTTCAACATGTTTCAACTTCAAATCATTACAACATTTTGGCTAAGTAGCCATGGACCACCTTGCAGAAATTCAGAGAAAATGGCATAACCACATGTAGTATAAGGCAGAAATCACAAGATGGCATCAAATGCTTGCACATGTGCCAGCTGGTTAAGGCTGAGCATCAGAGGATGCAGCAGTTAACCAGTAACAAATGGAAATAGTTTAAAGTGCAATAATTATAGCAAATGACAGTAAAACAACAGTCAACCAGTGGTAGTAAGTAACATCAGCAACAACCATAGAACTTGACAGGCTAGATACCAACTAGACTAATCACAGCAGCACTAGTAGATTGATCAAATACCCCAGCATAGCCACAGATAGCAGAATCCAACTTAAGTCAGTTTTATCTAATTTAAACAAGCTCTCAAACTATCATGTTATCAATATTTCAAGCATAAATAGTCTGCATACCAATTAATACATATTCATTTATCAAATTCAGGTGTAGACGGGTGTGCACACTCATATATGGACATGATTATGCAGAGTATGACATATTAAAAGGTAAACAACTTGGCATGTCAACCCTAAGTCAAACAATCATTATACCCCAGTTATCCAACATCAGATACCTGCTGAATCAAGAACTCATCAAGACAGCATGCTTCAGTATTTGCACCTAACCCATGATTACACCATGTCCAGGGGTCAAAACAGATACATTAGGATTCAGGAACAATATATCATCCTAGATGCATGTGTTATCTCTAAGATATTATTCATGGCATTCTCCAGTTTCAAATATCTAGATCCTTCCCAGTTAGAACTAGTGGTAAACAAATTAGTCAGGATAAGTAGGCAAGATTGACAATATATATTTTTTTTGGTAATTATGCTTATATACTTAAGATCAACATGGAATTGGCAAATATCTAACACACAAAACTCACATGGCACCATAAAGGAAGGAGCATGTCATTTAATGTAACGACCCAAGCCGACGGGCCGCGACTGGTGCCCTACCTAGGCACCCTTATACCCACACATCACATATAATCAACTGAGACTCGTAATGCCATATAACAAAATGGATCATGTCCCCTGAACTGTAATAGTAAACTCATATAAATAAATAGGCAAGCCGACAAGGCCGCCACTGTACATAGAGATGTCCAAAATGAACTACAACTCACACATGTCCATAAATACATTTACCACCCACACCTGTCCACATACCTCTAAGAGTATGATAATGACATGTAACGGGACAAGGCTCCGTCGTACCCCTGAATATACATAAGTCTATAATCAAAGATTTGTACCAAAATGACAAACCCCTGAACAATGGAGCTATCTCAACAAGCTGAGCAAGGATCCTAAGCTCGAGGATCACAATCGAGTACTATACTGCGGGCATGAGCGCGGCCCAGAGAAGGGTCGATAACAATATACCAAGTATGTAAACATAAAGTACTGTAAATAAGATCATAACTGGCCAAAAGATGACAGGAACAAGTATGATAGTCAAAATACCAGATCCAACCGTGCCATATAAAATAGAGAGTCAACTATGCCTTATAAAATAGAGAGTCAACTGTGCCTTATAAAATTTGAGAGTCATTTCATAATCATGAATGTCTGTCCATATAATCATATACTGTCATGGGTATCTATACCCGCATCATGGATACATGTCCATGGAATCATATACATCTACTGCCCGGCCCTCTAGTGAAGAACGCGGTGAACATATAGGGAGATACGCACGAACTGCCCGGCCCATTCTGGGATGCGGTAAAATCATATATTACCCGGCCTTTTCTGGGACGCTGTAAAATCATATAATAACACTTGCACAAATAGCTATCATGAGCAACCATGTGCAATTTAAATCATCTTTTTACTCTCAAAGGAATAAATAGAATGACTTTCATTTTAGAAAAAACCAAGGCACTATCATATCATGTATCACTAGAAATTAGGATTCAATGAAATTACATACGTCCGTCGTACACCCATTTCATATAAATGTCATGCCAAAAGAAGAAAAGATAGTTTCACATACCTTATCGGCTATACCAACACGATAAGTAGAATACGTCTCAATTAGCACTTCAACCTATAACAACAATAACACGTCTATCAACTTCATGCTAACTAGTGTAGGTCATATACCAAATAATGGTTCTCTTTTCATATAACAATTTGGGCAGCACTTCTCCTATTTATACTAATATCCACAACTTACAAACAAGGTCAATAACATCAATAACCAAGTACCAATTAATGATATAACAAAACATCAACCAAGGTGATCGACACACCTACTTCACGTGTTAAACCGGACTCTTAATCCATATAAAAACAGTCCACTAAAACAGTCCATACTTCCACAACAACGAGGGTGAAATGTGGAGCTTTTCTACACCCTTATTCCGTTAGGACATGGATTAGCAATTATCACATTAAACATGTATAATTGTAACTAAATTTCCAACATTATACCCGCATAAAATAGTCCCTAAAATGACACAACATCGTCCAACAGTTTCATGCAGTCTCGGCCAACAATCAATACCAAAGCCCTTTTCATAACTCCTTAAAATCCAATTCATGTTTCAACATGTCACGCCCCGAACCCCAGGCCCGTGACGGGTGCCCTACCTGGGCACTCTTCTATCCATATAACTTAAGTAAAACGCGGAAGATAAATAACACTTTTTTTTCTTTAAACAAAGGCTGCCATAATATAAGTCACCTAAAAGGGTCTACACTGTTCAACAATGTAAATACAACTCTAGCCAGTCCATCCCACATATGAATACAGACCTCTAAGAATTTGGACAGTAAAATGTGACGGGACAAGGCCCTGCCATACCCCTGAATATACTTAGCCATAATGACAAGATCCGGAACATTGGAGTCATCTCAAAATGTTGAACCAGGATCCTAAGCTCGCGGATCCATAACTGAGTACCTAGACCTGCGGACATGAACGTAGCCCCCCGAAGGAGGTCAGTACAACAAGGTACTAAGTATGTAAACATGAAGTACATGAAATAAGATCATAACTGTACAAAAGAATGACATGGGCAAGTATAAAAATCAAATACCAGATCCTACCGTGTCATATAAAACCAGAGTCAAATATACCCTGTATCACTGTACTACTGCATCTCTGTATCACTGTAACATTGTACTATTATAACACCGAGAGTCAACTATGCCCCTTATTTTGTAAAACCACACAGTCCAAATATAACACGAGAGGCAAGTATGACAACCAAAATAACAGTACACTGTGCCTGATTAACAATGACAGTAATGAGAGTATATATGGATACCCACATCGTGGAGGGCTAGTCCACGGAGATGTATAATGTCTTGGGGTTTACCCCGCAATTATACTCAGGTATAATGTCTTGGGGATTTACCCCGCAATTATACTCAAGAGATGTATAATGTCTTGGGGGTTTACCCCGCAATTATACTCATGAGATGTATAATGTGTTGGGGGTTTACCCCGCAATTATACTCATAACACTAGCACCAATGGCTATCATGAACAACATATGCAAGTTAAGTAATCTTTAACTCTCATTAGATCAAATAGGAGGTACTCTCCTCCTTAGAAAAACCAAGGCAATACCATGTCTTCCTTTTTAGAATTTCAAAGGCAATACCTGGGTCTTCCTTTCTAAAATAACCCAAACAATCGTAAATGCGAGTCTGACATGTCGACCCGTTACGGGACTCGGGGTAAATATAAAGGAATGTACACATAAACCTATCACAAGCAACTATGTACACTTTAAATCACCTTTTGACTCTCGTTAGCACAAATAGAATGAACTATCATTCTCTTTGAAAAACCAAGACACTAACAAGTCTTTCATTTTATAACACCAAGGCACTATCACATAGTTCATTAAGGATTAAGATCCATTACAACAATTGTACGCCCGTCGTACATTCACTTTATAAACTAAATTTCCATTTTTGAAAAGCCCAAATATTACATGTATCACTAGGAAGTAGAATCCAACACATGTATCATTTTGAAACCATCATCAAGACACTTATCACACCAAGTATCTTTCTAAGACATGGTTTGGCAAATCAAGGCAATAGACATTACGTATTACTTTAAAACATCATTGAAAATCAAAGTGTCACATATCATGTACTATATTAAGGAATTAATCATAAACATTCTCACATGAATTCCTTACAACATTTTTAAACCCTCTCTTGACTTTCCACGAACCTTGTTATAACAAACTTCCCATAAAGCTGCTATAACACGTTCATTTTTAGAAAACTGAAGCACTACCACATCTTTCCTTTTAATACAACCACGACACTATCATGGCATGTAAGGGATTTGAACCCAAAATACTATGTACGTCTATTCTTTATAAAAGAATCGTTTCATGCAATATTTAGGGAGTTGAACCCAAAAGCACTTTCACTATTAAAACCAAGTTACTTACCTTTTTAAACTCAAGTAATTTACTTTTAAATCAAGTAAACTCCTTTTTTCAAAATCAAGCAACTTATACCTTTAGTTCAAGTTAGTTCTACTCTTTATTAAGTAACATATACTTTTCAAATCTCATAACTTGAAAAATAAAGTCTCATAATCTTTAAAGAAACCAAGTCTCATAACTTTAAAGTACTTCAAGTAACTTATACAATTCAAACCAAGTCACTCATACTTTCATAATCAAGACTCATATACTTTCAAAATCAATTTACTTACTTCAATAAATCAAGTCACATAGACTCACCAAAATCAAGTCACATAGACTTTCCAAATGATCATGTCAAAAGAAGGAAGAAGTTCACATACCTCGTTGGCGACTAACCCAAACGACAAGTAGCAATACGCTCCAATGTACTTCGACCTTATTAGTTATTCCACCCTCCAATTAGAATATGCTACACGTAGTACTTCAGCCTATAATGACGATAGCACTTCTATCAATAACATACTTTCTAGTATAAGACTTATACCAAATAATGCCCTCTAATTCTACGGAAAATTGGGCAGCACTTCCTTTTTTTCTACGTACTTTTCCACCTTTTCCAAGGCCCGTATTCATCAACCAACAAGCCACATTTAAGGCGCAACCAATAGTTAGCCAAAGGGGATAAACGCCTAACTGGACGTGTAAAATTATGCCCCACAATCTATATTAAAACAGTCCATTATTTACCAACATTAAGTGTCATTCTCGGCCAACATACATTAAATCCAAATCCATTTTCCTTAATTCATTTTTAATCCAATTCAACTTCCAATACTTATACAAGTCTCAACAACTTATCAACAACCATATTACCTCATCTTAACATGAGACAAGTATGGATAACAACAACAATATAACCAACGAAACCAATGGCACAAAATTGCCTCAAATTGGTCAACAACATATCTATCACATACACATCTTATTTTCCATTTCTTCCTTAACATAAGTTCAGCCCTTAAACATAACAATAAGTAATATCCAATTACTGCGGAGGAAGAAGAATTATTACCTCATTTTTTAGCCAAAAATCGTCCAAAACAGCCCCTTAGGTTTTGGTCTGTAGTTTTCGTTTCGCTCCACTTCTTCAAGATCCAATCACATATATGTGACCTTTATGAGTTTATACACAACTCCACTTTGTATTTCACTTATAAAAAGTCAACGGAACCTTAGGGTTTCACGCCCTTATTTTCGGCCAACACATGATCTTGGGGTTTTAAGGGTTTAGCTAGGCTTAGAACTTCATTAGGGAGATTATCCTTGATTTTGAGGATTTATCAACAAATATTGAACAATATTTGGTCCTCCAAAAGTAGCCAAAACCGAGAGCCCTTAAGAAGAGCAAAATATTTCATGAAATTTGGCTAAGTGTAGAACAAGTCTTGCATCCCTCTATGAATATATAATGTATCCCTTGTAGTGAGATCTTGCCAAGTGTATGGCCTATGTGTAGAAAGACAAGTGGAGTGGGACCCACCTCCGCTTGTCTCCAAAATATCTACTAGTCCAAGTCTTCCAAGACCAAGTCAAATAGTCAAAGGGGGGACACGTGTCACCCTCCGATTGGTCCAAAATTATTTCATCTCCCAAAAATTCATAATTGGCCAAAATATTGTGAGCCCCACAAAACCGTAAAATTTTCCCGTGGGCCCCACGTGACCAAATCCGAAAATTAAAATCCAAAATTCCAATATATTCCAAAAGTCTCAAATACCAAATTTGAGAACCAAATTCCGACTAATAAACCTTTTCCTTCACAAGTTCCCGATATTTTTCCTTAAGAAAAATAATCTTTCTTTCGTTCTAAGATTCAAATCTTATTTTCACACGTACGTTCTCATCTCTTTGCCTTGGAATTACGGGGTGTAACATCTTTCCCCCCTTAAAAACATTCGTCCCGAATGTGCATACTAGGTTCATGCTAAACATATCTTGGTAAAGTCTCCTTAAACTACACTCAACGGAACCGATTATGCCACATATGGCCACAATATATCACACATGCATATACATCTCTAATCAAGAGTGTACATTCGCATCACGACCCGACCAGGGGGCGGCGGTGCCCTACACAGGCACCCGTTCAGTATACATCGAGAGAATAGCGGCGGAACATATCTGACATAAACACGTGTGTAAACAATAACACATCATGCAGACTGGCGGATATGGCGCTTCCATAATATAATATAATCAAAAGTACAACTGTATAACATCGGTTCTTACGACCCAACCACGTATGTGAATACAGACCTCACAGGAATAACAAGCGTGGCGGGCGGGGCCGCCATACCACGAATGTACATAAATTTACAACATCGAGGAAGAGCGTACCAAAGAGACAAGCCTCCGAGAAATGGAGCTTACGTCGATAAGTGATCCTAAGTATGAGGATCCACCACTTACCCTTTCTCTGCGGCGTGAGCGGCCCGAAGGAATTCGATTACACAATATGTACTAAGTATGTAAAGCGGAAAATCTTGTAATTACAACATAAGTTTAAAACAAAGTCGGAGGCATGCGATAACAAAATTACGATTGCGGTGTCTTACTAACAATGAGAGTAAATCGAGAGAATCGTCTGACATCACAATAGGAGACTCCGATCAAATCATGGGTAGCGAACCCGTAGAAACAAGTGGTATAACGTCTTGGGGTTCATACCACCATTTATACTCTTACCACAGGCGGTGGTATAACGTCTTGTAGGTTTACCCCTCAGTTATACTCTTACCCTGGAGAAGGGCATAGAGCTGGTGGTATAACTACATGGGGGTTTCCCCCTCATTTATACTCTTATGCTGGAGAAGGGGGTATAGCGTCTTGGGGTTTACCTCACTTATCTCTTACCCTATCTCAATGGCCATTACAATAAATAAGCAAGTTAGAAATCCCCCTAACTTCTTGTTAGTCTTATTCATCTACACTCTCATTTTAGTTTACTTAAGGCACTAATATGTTATAATAAATCCGGGAGTTTAACCCAAAGTACTACGTACTTCCAATCTTTTAAAAATGACTCATTTTCATATAGAACTTCCAAGATACTATAAACCGTAGTATCAAGTCAAAATTACTTTTCAAGACCAGTCACAATACCTTTAAAAAATAAAGTTAGGTTTCTAAATCAAGTGACTCATTTTTATTATAAAACCTTAGGCAATTGATGCCTTAAAAATCAAATTGCCTTTTCATTAAAACTAAGTCATTTATCTTTCCATAAAGCAAATATAACCAACTCCCCATAAATTCGTTACATTCACTTTATACCTTAGCCATATACAATTTCCTATCCAAGGGACTTATACGTTTAAAACGGAACAAGTATCACATACTTTAAAACTCTTCAAGTCCCTTAACTTTAATAAAACATTAGACATCCTTAATACTTTCAAAGAAGTGAGTTAATCTCCTAACTCACTTTGACTTGGCTATTCAAAACTAGTAAAGGATATCAAGGTCTTGTCGTCTCACCGTACTATATCGTCTGACTAGACATGCTCGAAAGATAGGAAAAGTTCTACATACCTCGCGGGTCAAACCACTTGCCAAGTACAATGTCGCCCATAGTATGTCAACCTATAATATTCACAATCGTCTATTAAAGCCTTACTTCAAGCGTAGAATATTATAAGTGTCAAGTCGCTAATTTCTACGGAAAATCGGACACCTCCTTTGTTTCTACTTACTTTGCCACCTTTCTCAAGGCGAATACAATAACCAAACACGCCACATTTAAGGCCCGATCAATGCAATCAACCATAGGGATTACACGCCTACTAGGCGTGTAAAATTCCGCCCCATGATAGATATCAATTTGATCTGACTTACTAGGCCAAATCGGCTAACTTGAAGTACTACTACATCAATTCTTATCCAATATCCAATTCAATCCAAGTTGTTAGCATAACATGATATCAAGTCGCGATTGATTATAACTACAATAATCCTCGAGTAAGTAACGTCGGCGATTTCTAATAAGCGACCAATTAGTAATCGACTTAGTGGCTTATAACATTTCGGATTTAAGCTACAAGCAATCCATAATACTTATAAACTTCAACCTATCAACTTCATGCTAGCAACAAGTAAAGCTAACAACAACAATAAATAATCTTGTAACACTTATAAGGGACAAGATTATACCTTAACGAATCTTAATCCAACTCCAAAACCGAAGTCGCTCCTTATCAACTTAGAGCCTCTTCAAGACGCTTCAATCCGCTAGTTTAGACCCTTAGAACAACACCAACAAACTTCCTTCAAACTTCCAAACAAAACCTAGAAAGCAACTTGGTTTTCGCTTTGCGACTAACCCGAAAACTATCTTTTTCCGAGATGTTTCTATTGAGGCATGCTTACAATATACTCAATAACCTTGGTTTAAAGTATGGGGCTTAATGAACAAGGAACAAAAAAATTTCTTTTTCTTTGGACATGAACCCGAGAGCAACATGCTTGAGTTCTTCAAATTTTGTGAAAATTTGGCTAAGTGTTAAGCTCACTCTTGCTACTAGTAGTATTATATAGCACATTGGAGGGTCAAGATATGAACATGGGTGGCTTGGATAAGCTTCTAGTAAATATCAAGCCTTTGTGGGTCCTTTGACTTAGTCAAGATTATCAAGCTTTCAAGTTGCAAGACTTGTCTTGCTAACAAAGGTCCAATGACCCTCTTGCCCTTGCACAAATCGTCCAAGGCATCATTAAGGGGATGACACGTGTCGCCCTCCCATTCGTCATAATATCGTTTTCCGACAATTTCATAATTAGATAAATTTTACAAGTTTGGATCTTAAAACTTGTGAGTTCTTACGTCGTTCTTAAAATATGTCCTGTAAATACGGGTGTAACATTCTTCCCCCAGAAACATTCATCCCGAATGTTCTTTGAGTCAAACTTATAATTAGCGACATAGTTTCCTTACACAACCCGACATACCAAGCGCCACACATGGCCACATAATAGCATTTACACAAAACAAATGCTTGATTAAAACTTGACAAGTAAGGAAAGCGAATTACACGAAGGTGTAGGGAATAAGTGAGGATACTTCCTCAACATATCCTCCTCCGTTTCCCAAGTCATCTCTCTCGGTTATCATTCCTCCACAAGACTTTGTGGAAGCCACGTCCTTGGTCCGCGATCGCTGACACAGCGATCGAGTATCGCTATGGGACTCTCCTCATCGATAACCCCTGTCACTGGACCTCACTAGTAGGGAAAACTCTGTTGGATCTCCGATACAACCGCAACATAGAAACATGGAAGGCCGGATGCACCGCCTCTAACTCGATGGCGGATCCAACTCATAGGCAACCTTGCCTACTCGGCGGACGATCTGGTAGGGCCCGATGTACCTTGGTGAGTTTCCTTCTTACCGAATCTCATCACACCGCCGTGGGTGGCGCCTTCAAGAAGACCCAATCGTCTACGAAACTCCAAATCCGGCGCCGATTATCCGCGTATGATTTACGCGACTACGGTGCTAACAGTCTCTCCTGGATAAGCTTCACCTTATCCACAGCCTGCTGAACTAAGTCCGGGCCAACTAACTGTACCTCGCCCACGTCGAACCAACCAATCGGCGATCTACATTTCCGCCCATATAAAGCCTCGTATGGCGCCATTGTATACTGGAATGGTAGCTGTTGTTGTAAGCAAACTCCACAAGAGGCAAATGATCCTCGGCTACCACGAAATCAATCACGCGAGCGCGATATATCCTCGAGTGTATGCGGATAGTGCGCTCTTCTGCCGTCGATGCGAGGATGAAATCATCTTGAGACTCACTGTGTCCCTAAACCATACGGAAAGACCTCCGAAGTTAGCGTAAGCGGGCTCCTATCGGATATAATCGACACGGGGACACCATGCGACCTCACAATCTCTCGATGTATAATCGGCATAGTCCTCGGTAAGCGTCGTCTGATGGAAGGAAATGGGCTGATTTTGTCGACTGTCAACAATAACCCAAATGGAGTCGTACTTCCTCCGAGTATGAGGTAACCTGTAACAAAGTCCATGTTGATCACCTCCACTTCCAGTCGGAATCTCGATAGCTGTAATAATCCATTGGGCCTCGGTGCTCGACCTTGACTGTGGCAATTAGGACAACGTGCGACAAAACACCGCCACGTCCTCTTGGGCCATCCCACCAATACAAACATCGAGGTCATGGTATATCTTGGTCAACCCGGATGAATAGAATAACGAGCAACGTGTGCCTCACGAGAATCTGGCGGCGAAGTCTGTCACATCGGGAACACCTGGCCGGCCCTCAAATCTCGGCACCCGTGGCTACCTCGAATAGACTCTTCTCCTCCCGAAGAGCTGCGTCGATACCATACTAACATTGGGTCCTCAAAGCGCCGCCTCTTACCTCATCAGCGATGGAAGACTCGGCAACCTCACGAACCGTACCCACTATCGTCGGTATCGATCAATCGAACCCCAAGGCTCGCTAAGCGGTGGATCACGGTGGACCGTATCCTGTCTCTCTGCCGTACCACAGCGGGCTCCCGTCGATCTACGACTCAAGGCATCGGCAACTACGTTGGCTTTCCCGGATGGTATAGAATATCAACATCATAATCTTTCAAAGACTCTAACCACCGTCTCATGCAAGTTCGACTCATACTGCTGAAGATATCTTTGGAGGCTCTTGTGGTGCGTATAAATATCCACATGAACCCCATACAAATAATGTCTCCAAATCTTCAAGGCATGAATAACTGCGGCCAACTCTAAGTCATGGGTAGGGTAATTCCTCTCATGCTTCCGCAACTACCGGGAAGCATATGTTATGACCTTGTCGTCTTTGCGTCAAAACACACCTGGCCGATGCAGAGGCATCACAATAGATCACGTGCCGTCTAACCCGCCGGGAAGAGTAAGGCGGAGCTGTAGTCAACCTTTCCTTCAGACAGCGTAAACCCTTCTCGCAAGCCTCATCGGCGGAACTTGGCGCCCGAGTCGACTGAGTCAGCGGTCTTTGAAATCGAAGCAAAGCGCTCCACAAACCTACGATAATAACCGCCCGATACTGAAGCTGCGCACCTCGGTCGGAGTAGTAGGTCTCGGCCAAGACTTGCCTCGATCTTTGTCATATCACGCGAACACCATCAGCCCGATAATATGCCCGGGAATGCCAGAGGCCAACCAAAACTCACACTGGAGAACTTGGCGAATAAGCTGCGGCTCAGGAGAACCCCAATCACCGTCCTCGAGTGATCTGCGTACTCTGCTCTGTCGCGAATACACGGGATGTCATCAATGAATACAATCACAAATGTATCCAAAAATGACTTGAACACCGGTTCATCAAATCCATAAATACCTGGGCGTTGGTCAAACCGAAAGACATAACCACTGAACTCATAGTGCCCATACTGGGTCACGAATGCGATCTTTGGGATGCGCCTCTCGAACTCGTGCACGATGATAACGGACCGCGGTCTATCTTTGAAAACACCTCGCACCTGCAATGGTCAAACAAATCATCAATCACGGGGAGAATTTATTCTTAATGGTTACCTTATTCATTTGCACATGTAATCAACACATGTCTGGCGTCTATCCTTCTTCTTCACAAACAAAAGCCGGCGCTCCCGGGGAGATACACTAGGCTGATAAAGCCTTTCTCGGCCAAATCTTTGGTGGTCCTTGACTCTCCTCGGCTCGGCGGTGCCGTCTGTATGGCGGAATGGAAATAGGTCGAGTGTCCGCAACGTGTCAATACAAAACTCAATCTCCTCTCGGGAGGATACGGAAGATCATGCAGGAACACGTCTTGAAACTCCCAACCACGCGGTGAAGAAGCTGGAACCTCGGCCTCTGTATCAAATACGAACGGATGATAGATGTACCGCTGCACCATCTTCCTAGCCTTGAGGTAAGAAATAAACCTACCCGCCGGCGATGTTGTGTTTCCGCTTCCACTCGATAAGCGGCTCGCGAAGCTGAGAACCGAACCAACTGTCCCTACGGTCAGCGTTGGCATAACAAGAAGCCAACCAGTCCATACCCATAATGACATCAAAATCGTCATCTCGACTCTATCAAGTCTGCGCGGTCGGCGTATATGAATCTGGGACAACCTCTGTACACCTCGGCTAACACCGAATCACCCGGCTGGCGTAGCTACCTCAAAAGGCTCTATCGACTCGGCTCTATCCGATTCTACCCATGATAAGAGGGACACATAGGACAAGGTAGAACACGGATCTATCAAAGCATAAACATCACGACTGAAATCAATAATGTACTGTGGCGGCGTCGGGGAAGCCTCACGATCTGGCGGTGGCTAATGAATATATGCGGTTACGGGGACGCTAGAAGCTGGAACCACTACCACGACCTCTGCGGCTGCGCGGTCGTGAGTACCACCCTCGGGCGCGTAACCACGTAATGGGAGAAGACCCGGCCAGCGGATCCTATCGGCTGCCGTACCACCGTGCCGCCTGCAGGCGACAATCTCTCCTCAAATGGCCTGCGCCACAAGTATAACAATCTCCACGAAGCCTGCGACACTCGCCTGGTGAAACCTCTGCGCATCGAGCACCTTGAGGTGTGGGTGGTCCCGTCGGTGGACGGTTCTGCCTCGCGAAATCCGAAGTCCGGAGCACGACTGCTCTGAATGACTGGTGGCGGACCTCCTGCGAGAAAACCGTGAGGAGCACTCTGTCTTTGGTGGAAAGTGGACTAGTCTGCTTGAGGTTGTCGCCTCGAAGCGCCACGAGACCCATTGTCACAGCCTCTTGGGTGGCTGAGTCAATCTGGTCCTCCTCTCTCTATCCTCTATCCCTGCGCATAGGCTGCATCTCGCAATGTCCATCCGGGATGAAGAGCCACCCCAAGCATCACGATAATCATATGATCTAGCCCATCACATAATGATAAACTCTATCGCCGTATAATTCTACAATAGTGTGCGCATATCGGCCAAGGAGTCAAACTCAGGCTATACTCCGGATAGTCCTCCCATTCTGCCTCGAGGTCAAAAATCTATCTCTGCGGGCCTCCTCATTTACGGAGGCAAAAGTGATCCATGAAGGCCTCTGTAAACTCCTCCCAAACATTTGGAAGAGCATCGCCGCTCTCGAAAGCAACCACGACTCAAACCGGTTCAACGCAATATCGCGTAACAGGTAAGCTAGCGTAATAGACTGCATATCTGAAGCCCTAAGAACTGCATGGTCATTGTAGGCTGCCGAATGAACTCCTGCGGATCCTCGCCGGACCTCGAACCATAAAACTTCGGGTGGATGACAACCCGGAAAATCCTAATCCATGGCCCATCGGCTCTGGGTGGGCTGCTGCTCTGTCGTTGCCCGACCACTATACTGGTGAATAACCGGATCTGCTCCCCGTAGTCTCTATACTCGGCCCGTGCAGGCTGGAGGATCTGTGCAGGAGCTCTTGCCGCTCGGCTCCTCATCTTGTCGGCGTGGTGAACTCGCCGACCCGCCTCTACC
The DNA here is from genome assembly GCA_029844215.1 of Przewalskia tangutica. Lineage (NCBI taxonomy): Eukaryota > Viridiplantae > Streptophyta > Magnoliopsida > Solanales > Solanaceae > Przewalskia > Przewalskia tangutica. The sequence goes on along the minus strand of CM056722.1, from coordinate 44,533,050 downwards.
TCGGGCATAGTGCGTACTGGTCAGTGTAACCCTCAGTCTGCGCGGCGGCTCCTGCTTTGCCTTGCCTTCGGACCACAGTGCGCCTTAGTGGAGGCATAAGCGTTTCATAAGAAGAGGTCGGAGAGGATTGACCTAATAAGGCGACTACATTGCGATCTCGGAGAGAAGAATGAAACCAATCCTAAATGTCCTGCGACCTCACGATTATAGATGTGGTGCGCGACACCGATAATCAAGACTACTACTGAACACGATGCGTAGACACTTTCCGAGGACTAAGCGCTCGATACCACTTTTGTCACGACCCGACCGGGGCGCGGCGGTGCCTACAGGCACCCGTTGGTATACATCGAGAGAATAACGGCAGAACATATACAACATAAACACGTGTGTAAACAATAACACATCACGGAGCCGATATGGTGCGTCTTCCATAATATAATATAATCAAAAGTACAAGACAACATCGGTTCTTACCCGACCACGTATGTGAATACGGACCTCTAGGAATAACAAGCGTGGCGGGACGGGGCCGCCATACCACGAATGTACATAAATCTACAACATCGGGGAAAGATCGTACCAAAAGAGACAAGCCTCCGAGAAATGGAGCTTGGCGTCGATAAGTGATCCTAAGTATGAGGATCCACCACTGCTTACCACTTTGCGTGGCGTGAGCGGCCCGGGGAAGGGTCGATTGTGATATGTACTAAGTATGTAAAGCGGAAAATCGTAATTACAACATAAGTTTAAAATAAAGTCGGAGACATGTGCGATAACAAAATTACGATTACACGATTGCCTTACTAATGATGAGTAAATCAAGAGAATACGTCTGACATCACAATAGGAGACTCGATCAAATCATGGGTAGCGAACCCATAGAAGCAGTGGTATAACGTCTTGGGGTTCTTACCTCATTTATACTATTACCCCAGGCGGGTGGTATAACGTCTTGGGGTTTACCGCCATTTAAACTCTTACCTGGAGAAGGTAATAAAGCGGTGGTATAACGTCTTGGGGTTTACCGCCATTTATACTCTTATCACGGAGAATGTGGTATAGCGTCTTGGGGTTTACCCTCACTTATACTCTTACCTATCTCAACCGTCATACAATAAATAAGCAAGTTAGAAATCCCAACTTCATTAGTCTTATTCATCTACACTCTCATTTTAGTTTACTTAAGGCACTAATATGTTATAATAAATCAGAGTTTAACCCAAAGTACTACGTACTTCCAATCTTTTAAAAATGACTCATTTTCATATAGAACTTCCAAGATACTATAAACCGTAGTATCAAGTCAAAATTACTTTTCAAGACCGATCACAATACCTTTAAAAAATAAAGTTAGGTTTCTAAATCAAGTGACTCCTTTTTATTATAAAACCTTAGGCAATTGATGCCTTAAAAATCAAATTGCCTTTTCATTAAAACTAAGTCATTTATCTTTCCATAAAGCAAATATAACCAACTCCCCATAAAGTCGTTACATTCGCTTTATACCTTAGCCATATACAATTTCCTATCCAAGGGACTTATACGTTTAAAACGGAACAAGTATCACATACTTTAAAACTCTTCAAGTCCCTTAACTTTAATAAAACATTAGACATCCTTAATACTTTCAAAGAAGTGAGTTAATCTCCTAACTCACCCAACTTGGCTATTCATAAAACTAGTAAAGGATATCAAGGTCTTGTCGTCTCACCGTACTATATCGTCTGACTAGACATGCTCAAAAGATAGGAAAAGTTCTACATACCTCGCCGGGTCAAACCACTTGCCAAGTACAAAGTCCCGCCCGTAGTATGTCAACCTATAATATTCACAATACGTCTATTAAAGCCTTACTTCAAACGTATAATATTATAAGTGTCAAGTCGCTAATTTCTACGGAAAATCGGACAACACCTCCTTTGTTTCTACTTACTTTGCCACCTTTTTCAAGGCCGAATACAATAACCAAACACGCCACATTTAAGGCCCAATCAATGCAATCAACCATAGGGGATTACACGCCTACTAGACGTGTAAAATTCCGCCCCACAATAGATATCAATTTGATACAACTTACTAGGCCAAATCGGCTAACTTGAAGTACTACTACATCAATTCTTATCCAATATCAAATTCAATCCAAGTTGTTAGCATAACATGATATCAAGTCGCAATTGATTATAACTACAATAATCCTCAAGTAAGTAACATGCGACGATTTCTAATAAACGACCAATTAGTAATCCAACTTCAAGTGGCTTATAACATTTCGGATTTAAGCTACAAGCAATCCATAATACTTATAAACTTCAACCTATCAACTTCATGCTAGCAACAAGTAAAGCTAACAACAACAATAAATAATCTTGTAACACTTATAAGGGACAAGATTATACCTTAACGAATCTTAATCCAACTCCAAAACCGAAGTTGCTCCTTAGAAACTTAGAGCCTCTTCAAGACGCTTCAATCCGCTAGTTCAGATCCTTAGAACAACACCAACAAACTTCCTTCAAACTTCCAAACAAAACCTAGAAAGCAACTAGGTTTTTGCTTTGCGACTAACCCGAAAACTATCTTTTTCCGAGTTGTTTCTATTGAGACATGCTTACAATATACTCAAGAACCTTGGTTTAAAGTGTGGGGCTTAATGAACAAGGAACAAAAAAATTTCTTTTTCTTTGGACATGAACCCGAGAGCAACATGCTTGAGTTCTTCAAATTTTGTGAAAATTTGGCTAAGTGTTAAGCTCACTCTTGCTACTAGTAGTATTATATAGCACATTGGAGGGTCAAGATATGAACAATTGGGTGGCTTGGATAAGCTCCTAGTAAATATCAAGCCTTTGTGGGTCCTTTGACTTAGTCAAGATTATCAAGCTTTCAAGTTGCAAGACTTGTCTTACTAACAAAGGTCCAATGACCCTCTTGCCCTTGCACAAATCATCCAAGGCATCATTAAGGGGGGTGACACGTGTCGCCCTCCCATTCGTCATAATAATACGTTTTTCGACAATTTCATAATTCCGATAAATTTTACAAGTTTCAGATCTTAACACTTGTGAGTTCTTACGTACGTTCTTAAAATATGTCCTGTAAATACGGGGTGTAACAATTACCACTATTAACTCCCATTCATAGCCTAAAAGGATTTTCCTTTCGTACTTTCATTTATGTTATACCCCGTAGTTCGGGTCTCAATCAGGGGTCTCAGCACCGCGGCGACAGAGGCAGGGCAGCGGCGCCAAGGCGGGTGATTGTAGGGCCGCGGCGCCGGAAGATCTGAAGGGTCGCTGAAGTTTGATCTTGTGTGGCCGGAAGCGAGGGCCGCGGCACCGAAAGTCTGAGAGCGCGAAGTTTCAGCGCGGCCACGGATCTGGTGTGTGCGGCGAGGGTTCTGCGAGAGTTAGTGGAAATTTCTGCACTGTTTTATTTTAAAAGAGGTCATGGGTGGGTGACAAGTGTCCCCCCATCTGAATTGTTGCATGCCTTATATTGACCAAGTCTTGAAGACTTGGTCATCTTTCAAATCTCTCTCTCTCTCTAAGCAAAAGCTCTCACTTCTCTCTAGAATTCCAAGAGGAATTCAAAGCCTAGGAAAAATCTGAAAAGTTAAGAACAAGAAGGAAGCTTGTGGCTAGCTTGTAAGGGTGGTTGTGGTGGTGTTCTTGAAAAGGAGGCTAGCAAAAATTGTTGAAAGAATTTTGGCTAAAGCTCTAAAGGTAACAATTCTCTCTTGTAGCTAGTTATTGATGTTACATGTGAAGGAAAAGGAACTTGTTATAGTAAATAATGCTCTTAGATTCATTGCATGTAAGAAATGTGTTTTGGATGTGAAAGAATTGGTTAAGAAGATTATGTGAGCATGTTGTAGCCTAAAAACTACCTTAGACTTGTTAAGTTGGTTGTTTTACCTTGTGGGGCAGAATTTTACACATTTAAGTTTAGGTGTGTAATCCCCTTTGAAATGTTGGATTGTTGGATCCTCATTCTTAGGATCTTTGCTCAGGTGTCAGAAGCTCCATTACTCCGGAGGCTTGACTTGATTTTTGGTACGGTTCTCCCTGACGTTGTAGGTTTTGTGTACATTCAGGGGTATGATGGGGCCCTGTCCCGTCATGGTTGTTACAAATTCTTAGAGGCCTGTAGTCCGGTTATAAATTGGGTTATCAAGGATGTAACTGTTCAGCTCTGTTTTATTTACGTTACGGAAAGGTACCCATTCTTGGGTTAGCCTATTTTATCTTATATGGTTCTTGTTTGTGAGTTTATTTCCGCTGGTTTTCTCTGATGTTGTATCACAAGGGTGCCCGGGGTAAGGCACCAGTCACGGATCCGAGGTCGGGTCGTGACATATTCATAACTATAACCACTTCAATTCTTTTAACATTTGTTCGCTCCTTTTCTTACTTGTCGTACTCTTCTCGTGCTTCCAAAATCATTCTAGTATATGTACATAATTTCAATCATTGCTTCTGTTTCCAAATCCTTGGAGTTACTACATCCAAACTTGGTCATTATACTTAGATTAACTTTCCGTTAAGGCCCTTCTCGGCCTTCAGTACCCGGTTCTGGTGGAACGCGTCCACGAACTCGTACAACGATTAACTAGACTTGGGTCTTGCACCCTCGTGACCCTATCGCCTAGCGGGACCACCTCCAACCGACCCCACTCTAATTCGGGCTATGGGTTGACCCGTAATCAGCCCACAACCCGACCCATTGTCGCACCTAATTCTCATTCTTGGAATGAAATAAATCTTACTACCCGAGAAGGCCTTATATATCTAAGGTATCAGCGGTCATCAATTTTCTAAAGTTCACAATTATTCTATGTCCCAAGCCTACATTATCAGTCCCCACATACGGTAAATGTAGCTTCTTAATATCTCATAATCATGTTGTCTTACTCACAACAACTCTAATTACTCCATACCATTATTTTTCACATAATCACTTAAGCGTACAATACAGCTTAATCTAACGACATGGTATGTTATCAAATAAATTGCATCTGATCTTCTAAGAGTCTAACACAATCTTAGACAGTTCATTACCTCCTGACTGTTCCAAATCAGTACATATATTAAGCCTAGGTGTGAATTCAATAAATTGTTTCACACCTTCCAAGAATTTATCAAGGCTTTACCAACTTATGGTAACTCATAATCATTCTAGGAAACACACATATGACCTTAAGTAAATACGCTCGTACAGATATACATCATCATAATACCATTTATATGATAATTTTACCAACCTGGATACGCAATCCATATAATTCTTTCTGGGTCACTGTTTCCTTTCTCAAAGCTGCAATCACAATAATACGTTAGGGAGAGACTACCCTAACAACATAGCTCTATCGCACGATCTCAGAGTGAGAAGAAGGGAAACCAATCCTAAATGTATTGTAGCCTCCTGTTTATAGATGCGGTGCACAACTCACTGATAAACAAGACTCTACTATACACGGTCTGTAGACATTTCGAGGACAAACTGCTCTGATACCACTCTGTCACGCCCCGAACCCCGGGCCCGTGACTGATGCCCCACCTGGGCACCCTTCTATCCATATAACTTAAGTAAAACGCGGAAGATAAATAGCACTCATTTTTTTCTTTAAACAGAGGCAAAGCTGATAAGGCTGCCATAATATAAGTCACCCGAAAGGGTCTACACTGTTCAACAATATAAATACAACTCTAGTCAGTCCAGCCCATATATGAATACAGACCTCTAAAAATTTAGACAGTAAACTGTGATGGGACAAGGCCCCGATGTACCACTGAATATACTTAGCCATAATGACAAGCTCCGGAATATTGGAGCCATCTCAAAATGCTGAATCAGGATCCTAAGCTCGCGGATCCACAACTGATTACCTAGACCTGCGGACATGAACGCAACCCCCCGAAGGAGGTCAGTACAACAAGGTACTAAGTATGTAAACATAAAGTACAAGAAATAAGATCATAACTGTACAAAAGAATAACAGAGGCAAGTATAAAAATCAAATACCAGATCATACCGTGTCATATAAAACCAGAATCAAATGTACCATGTATCATTGTACTACTGCATCCCTGTATCACTGTAACATTGTACTATTATAACACCGAGAGTCAACTATGCCCCTTTTTTTGTAAAACCACACAGTCCAAATATAACACGGGAGGCAATTATGACAACCAAAATAACAGTACACTATGCCTGATTAACAATGGGAGTAATGAGAGTATATATGGATACACGCATCGTGGAGGGAAAGTCCACGGAGATGTATAATATCTTGGGGGTTTACCCCGCAATTATACTCCGGAGATGTATAATGTTACACCCCGTATTTCCAACAGTTTGTGATAAGAACGTACGTGAGAAATTGGGATTTGAATTTTAGAAAGAATGAAAAATTCTGGAAAAATCTCGGAACCTCGTGAAGGAAAAAGGTTCATTATTTGGAATATGATTCCCAAATTTGGTACGTGGTATTCATAGAATATATTAGAATTATGGAATTTTATTTTCGGATTTGGTCATGTAGGGGCCACCCGGGAAATTTTATAATTTTGTGGGGCCCACAAGTTTTTCAATATTTTGGCCAATTATGGACTTTTTGGAGGGTGAAAATATTTTAGACGAATGGTAGGGTGACACGTGGCACACCCCCACCCCCCTTGTCTTGGTCTTGGAAGACTTTGACCATTTTAGATATTTTGGAGACAAGTGGAGGTGGGTCCCACTCCACTTGTCAAGCATCCAACCTTAGAGATATATTATATATACAAGAGAGGAGGTGGAAGACAAGTCTTCCAACACTTAGAACATTTTCAAGTAATATATTTCCCCTCTCTATATTGTTGCTCTCGGTTTTGGCTAAGATTCTTGGACAAAAATTCTTAAACCTTCCAAGTTAGTTTATTAACATATGATTAGGGTCCCTAACCTAGTGATTAGCCAAGATAACACACCACTAACCTCAAATCTTCATTGGGCCGAGAATGGTGATGAAACCCTGGGGGTTTCCGTCGACTTTTTGGAAGCAAAACGTGAAGAGAAATTGCTCCTAAGGTTGTAGAGGATACATATATGTGATTGGAACTTGAAAAAGTGGAGCAAAACGAAAATTGCGGACCAAAACGTAGCATTCTGCCCGGGACATTTTTGGGCACAAAAATGAGGTAATGATTTTTATTTTTCCGCAGTAATTGGATATTACTCATTGTTATAGTATATAGATGAACTTGTATTAAGGAATATATGGAAAATAAAGTGTTCATGCCCTACTTTGGAAGAGTGGGCCGAGAGTATAACTTTTGTCGACAATAGATTCATTGATTTTTATTGTCGTTATTTTCACGTATTGCATGTTATATAATGAAGGAAACATTGTTGGATATAGATAATATAACTTATATAACATGTTGGAATGACAATTGAGTTAAAAGGAATTAAGGAAAAGGACTTTGTATTGTTGTAGTTGTTGTTAGCCGAAAACTGTCTAAAACTGTTACCGTTGTGTCGTTTTATGGACAGTTTTGGGGTGTTATTATGCTGGAAAATCAGCCCCTAAACATGCATGATTAATGTAGTAGTTGGCTAATGGAAGTCCTAAATAATAAGGGTGTTAAAGGCTTCACATTGTACCCTTAATAATGGATTAATTGTGGAATGTTTTGCGAACTGTTTTATATAAATTGTGGGGCAGAATTTTACACGTCCAGTTAGGCGTGTAATCCCCTTTGGTTAACTGTTGGTTGCGCCTTAAATGTGGCTTGTTGGTTGATGAATACGGGCCTTAGAAAAGGTGGAAAAGTACGTAGAAACAAAGGAAGTGCTGCCCGATTTTCTGTAGAATTAGAGGGCAATTATTTGGTATAAGTCTTACAATAGTAAGTATGATATTGATAGAAGTACTATTGCCATTTTAGGTTGAAGTACTACGTGTAGCAAAGTCTACTTGGCTTAAGGAATAGCCGATGAAGTTGAAGTACTTTGGAGCATTTTGCTACTTGTCGTATTGGTTAGTCGTCACGAGGTATGTGAACTTATTCTTTCTATAGACATGAGTATTTTTATGGTATACTTGCCTTGTTATTAGGATTATACATGACTTGATATTTAAAGTATACTTGCCATGTTGTTAGGAGTATACTTGCCTTGATATTTGAGGTATACTTGCCTTGCCTTGTTGTTAGGAGTATACATGACTTGTTCTTGAGTATACTTTCCTTGTCATAGGAAGTATTCATGTTATTGATTTTATGCTAAAGGCATGTCTAGAATATTCGTAAGTTCTTACCAAGTCTTATGGTGGATGTTGGTAAGAGTCGTTAGGAAGTATTGGAGTCGAGTGACCTTGTTAATTTACTACACTAATGAGAATAGGTATCGAACAAGCCATTGAAGCGTTAATGAAAATGTATCGACAATCAATTGTATTGAAATAAGTAGAATTCTCCATCTGCATAGAAACTAAGATAAGACCAAATTGTATTACATTTTCTAGATCATGGCTGATTTAACAAGATCGTTATTAACGAGTATAACATATTCACGGCTCATAAAAGTATTAATTTTGTAAGTACATGAGACTTGATTTTGAAAGGGGAAGTAACTTGAGTTAAAGGTATAAGTTACTTGATCGATTTAAAGAGAATAAATTATTTGATTGGAAAGAGTAAGTGACTTGATTTAAAGGCATAAGTTACTTGGTTTTAAAAGTATAAGTTACTTGAGTTTAAAAGAGTAAGTAACTTGGTTATAATAGTGAAAGTACTTTTGGGTCCAACGTCCTAATATTTCATGAAACGATTCTTTTATAAAGAATAGATGTACAAAGTACTTTGGGTTCAATTCCCTTACATGATATGATAATGCCTTGGTTATATTAAAAGGAAAGACGTGGTAGTACTTTAGTTTTTCTAAAATGAAGGTGGTTATAACGGCTTTATGTGAAGTTGTTATAACAAGTTTTGTGGAAAGTCAAGGGATGGTTTAAAATGTTTTAAGGAAATCGTGTGAGAATGTCCATGATTAAGTCCTCAATATAATACATGATATGTGGCACTTTGATGTTCAAAGATGTTTTAAAGTAGCACGTGGGGTCTAGTACCTTGATTTTCCAAAATCATATCTTAGAAAGATACTTGGAATGATAAGTGTCTCAATCTCCTAAATGATGGTTTCAAAATGATACATGTATTGAATCCTACTTCCTAACGATACATGTAGTACTTGGGTTTTCCTAAAATGGAAATTTTGTTTATAAAGTGAATGTACGGCTCACGTACATTGTCGAAATGGACTTTAATCCTTAGTGATGCAAGGTGTGTTAGTGCCTTGATAGTACTTTGGCTTGCTTAAATGATAGTCATTCTATCTTGTACCTTGATAGTACTCTGGTTTGCTTGAATGGTAAGTGTCTTGAATTGTTGAAAAGAAAGGCATAGTATTGTCTTGATTTGTTTAAAAAGGAAGGCATGTAAATTGTCTTAGTTTGTTAAAAATGAAAGGCATGGTAATGTGTTGGTTTGCTAAAATAATGGTTTATTCATTTTATGATGATGAGAGTCAAGGATTATCTTAACTTGTATATGTTGTTCATGATAGCCATTGGTGCTAGTGTTATGAGTATAAATGCGGGGTAAACCCTCAATACGTTATATACCTTCTGAGTATAATTGTGGGGTAAACACCCAAGACATTATACATTTCCATGGATTTTTCTACCCATGATGCGAGTATGGCGGATATACTCATTGCAGGCCCACAGGGTCCATGCAGGTGAAATAGTCCTATGCGGGTGAAATAGTCCTATGCGAGAAATACCTCATGTGGGTCCACGTGACCTATGCAGGTGAAATAGTCCTATGCGAGGAATACCTCATGCGGGTCCACGTGACCTATGCGGGTGAAACAGTCCTATGCGAGGAAATTGCCTCACGCGGGTCCACGTGACCTATACGGGTGAAATAGACTCATGGTTAGAATTGTATAATGACTTTGAGGGCATGTGTCCCTAACTTTGACATAACTGGTTATATATTATGCTCGTTACATGCTGACAGTGATGTTGTATTCCACGAGCATTCTTCTGTGATATTATATGCTGAGGGCAGATGTCCCTGATTTTGACATGGCTTTCATATGTGAAAGTGGTACGGTGTTATAGTAGTACAGTGATACAAGGTACAGTTGGCTCTGATTGTTATATGACACGGTAGGATCTGGTATTTAATTTTCATACTTGCCCCTGTCATTCTTTTGTACAGTTATGATTTTGTTTACTGTGCTGTATTTTTCGTTCCATACTTGGTACCTGTTGTACTGACCCCCTTCGGGGGGCTGCGTTCATGTCCGCAGGTCTAGGTACACAGTTGTGATCCGTGAGCTTAGGATCTTTGTTCAGCATTTTGGGATAGCTCCAATGTTCTGGAGCTTGTCATTATGGATAGGTATATTCAGAGGTACGGCGGGGCCTTGTCCCGTCATAGTATTTGTTTAAAATCTTAGAGGTTTGTATTCATATGTGAGTTGGACCGGCTAGAGTTGTATTTACATTGTTGGACAGTGTAGACCCTTTTTGGGTGATTTATATTATGGCAGCCTTATCGACTTTGCCTTGGTTTTAAGAAAAAAAAGTGTTATTTATCTTCCGCGGTATATTGTATTGTATGAATAGGAGGGTGCCCAGGTAGGGCACCAGTCACGGGTCCGGGGTTTGGGGTGTGACAGAGTGGTATCAGAGCATTTAGTCCTTAGAATGTCTACAGACCGTGTATAGTAGAGTATTTTTTATCGGTGTGTTGTGCACCACATCTATAAACAAGAGGCTATAGTACATTTAGGATTGGTTTCCCTTCTTCTCACTCTGAGATCGTGCGATAGAGCTATGTTTTTAGGGTTGTCTCTCCCTAACGTATTATTTTGATTGCAGCTATGAGAAAGGCAACAGTGACCCAGAAAAGATTATATGGATTGCGTATCCAGGTTGGTTAAATTATCGTATAGATGGTATTATGATGATGTATATCTGTACGAGCGTATTTATTTAGGGCCATATGTGTGTTGCCTAGAATGATTATGGTTTATCAGAAGTTGGTTATGTTATGTGGTATGCTTAAGTGTTATGTACGGACAAATAGAGTTGTTGTGAGTAAGACAACATGATTTTGAGATATTAAGAAGCTACATTTCTCGTACGTGGGGACTGATAATGTAGGCTTGGAACATAGAATAATTGTGGGCCTTAGAATTTTGATAATCGTGGAGACCTTAGTTGTGCAAGGCCTTCTCGGGTAGTAAGATTTATGATTTATCTCAGACCAAGAATGAGAATAAAGTGAGATAATGGGTCGGGTTGTGGGGTGATTACGGGTCAACTTGTAGCTCAAAATTGAGTGGGATCGGTTGGAGGTGGTCCCTCTATGTGATAGGGTCACGAGGGTGCAAGGCCCAAGTCTAGCAGATCGTTGTACGAGTTCGTGGACGCGTTCCACCAGGACCGGGTCGTGAGGGCCAAGAATGGCCTTAAAAGAAATTGAATCTAGTATTATGACCTTAAATTGTTGGATGTAGTAATTCCAAGGTTTGGAAAACAGAAGCAATGTTTGAAATTATGTACGTGTACTAGGAAGAGTTTGGAAGCACGAGAAGAGTACGACGAGTAAGAAAAGAAGCGAACATGTGTTAAAATATTGAAGTGTTTATAGTATGGGAAGTGAAGGTACGAAGAGTGTTATACCCCGTATTTCCAGAGTATGTACGTGAGGGCATACGTACAAAAGTTTAAGCCTTAAGTTAGGCATAGGACGAAATTTGTGCACAACCCCCGAAAAGAATCGTTTTCCGACGAAACGTTTTCTAGAACTTGCGTAGGGAAAATTACGGCTATGTCATTTATAATTTTTGCGGATTTTTCCGAGAGATGAAATATTTTAGACCAACGAGAGGGTGACACTTGTCACCGCCAGTGGAGCAACAACATGGGCAAGGTTGGACGATTTTGTGGCCTTTCCTTAGTCAAGGTTAGGTAGGATATTTTTGTGTAGTAGATGGATAAGGACACATGGGTGAATCTCCACCCTCCACTTGCCCTCCACATGCCTTAATCTTGGCCCTTGAAAGCCCTATAAATACCCCCCTAAGTTGAAGAAACTCTTCATCCACAAATCATTCTTCCAAGTCTCAAAACTTCCCCCCTTTGAGAGAGCTTCTCGTCCAAACACCATCCCACTCTCTAAAGAAAGCCCTAGCGAAACACCCCTCTCCTCCCCTTTTCCTTGTAGTCTCGGCAAAGCCCTCCCCCTTGGTAGAAAATACTCTCAAGTATTGTTACTATCCCCAAAATACCTTAGCCAATCCCTTTTAGTATTTCCAAAGTTATCTCTATACGTGAGTCCGAAATACTACCTTATATTACATTAGTCACTAAACGAAACCCTAAGAGAAACTTCATAGTTTGTTGAAGTAGAAAGTAGAAGTTGTGTAGAAACTTCTAAGGGTTTCTTGGAGCGGATGGAGCGTCTGATTAGGAGCTAAACCTTGCTCGGGATCGACTTATATCTTGGATAATATTGGGCTTATCGAGGTAAATAATCTTATCCTTCTATTGTAATTGGAGAATACATCTTGTGATATAGAAATAAGTTTAAAACACATGAAGGATATTAAAGAAGAGAATTGAACTGTAAGTACTTTGAAGGGTATTCTGAAGAGAATTGAACTATAATCACATCCGAAGATTTAAAAGGATTGATCAGTACTTACTTAGAATTTGTATTCTGATGAGACTTGTATAGTTTACCGGGTAGGGAAGTGCTGCCCGATTTTCCGTAGAATAGAGAACCATCTGCTTAGATAATCCTACAGAGTAGTCTAGACGTTGATAGACGTATTTGACTATTATAGGTTGATACTCTGCGCGCGACATATTCGACTTGGCAGGTGGATTTCGCCGAGGAGGTATGTAATTCTTCCTATACTCTTGAGCATGATATTTTAAAATATATATATAGTACGGTAGACGTACGTGTGTTAACTGAACATGGTTTTACTTGACGTCTTTTGACTTGAGTCTAAATAATAAAATCTTGAAGTCTTTCAAAAGAAATATAAGTCATTTTTGAAAGAAGAAGAATATTTGTTTTTAAAACAAAAAGCTTAAGAGTTATACTAGCTTTATGGGAAGTTAGGTATAACGACTTAAGAAAGAGAAAAAGGAACAGTTTACTTATGTGTTTATGAAAGACTTGTATTAATTTCTGGAAAGTATAACAAGATGGTTTGATGAGTAGACATATTATGATGCTATGTGTGTTAGTGTCTTGTAACGTTTGTATAAGAGGGTATTCTTGTTATGCTTATGTTGTTTAACGATAAGCTGTTATATTAGTATTATATCACTCACCTCTTGACATGATACCGGGGGTTAAGCTGCCCTTCGATGCATGGTAGACTCGGATGCAGGACCGTGATTCGAGAATACCTCGTGTGGGTCGGGGACTGTGCGAGCTACGAGTTCGAGGTTAGTGTGCGGCCTTTGTGGTCATGCGATGCATGTGGCCATGCGGACTACGAGTCGGGGCGATGTCGAGTAGCTACCCTCGATGCGGGAATACCTCATGCGGGCTATGTGAGTGGCCTATGCGGACTGCGGAGTCGAGATTAGGCATGCATAATGATACTATGGGCGATTGGCCTTGCTCGATCATTCGCGGCCTAGAAAAGACACATTCTGATTTACCTATTATTTCTCTTGTTTGTGATGTGGCACTCTGTGCGGTTATATTGGTTGTTTCGTACATATTTGTAAAATTGGTTTTAAAATGATATGATTTCATTTAAGTACTTTGCAGTTTCACATATTTGGTACCTGTTGTACTGACCTCGCCGAAGTGCGTTTGTCACGACCGACCGGGCATGGCCCGGTGCCCTACACAGGCACCTGTTGGTATACATCAGAGAATAGCAGCGGAACATACATGAAACTTATAAGATAAAATATCGAGAAACTAAACCACGAGTTAGCGATAAGGCTACCTTCCCGACACATATACATATACATAACAATGATCACTTCCCTTTCCTTTTACAAACCGACCCACAATATTGTAACTCTGCACCTCAAGAATTACAAGCTGCGGTGGGACAGTCCCGCCATACCAGAATGTACATAAGTCTACCACATCGGAAACCGTACCAAAAGATAAGCCTCGGAGTGAAAGGGCTCCTTTCCAAAAGCGAGCAGAGATCCTAAGAGCAAGGATCACCACACGTATTACTATCACTGCGGGCATGAACGCGGCCCGAAGAAGTCGATTCAGTGCAAGTATGAGCAGAAATAAAATGCAATAACCAAATCATATATGTATAAAGAATGTCCTTTTAACTCCACGAAATCAATCATATATTAAGTTCTCTCCTTCTTTCAATAAAATTTAACAACATATTCTTACATACATACTTAAGAGTTTAATCCGATCTTTTCACATAACTTGCATATCTTACATAACATAATCCGCCCATTTGCGGGACACGGTGTCTTGATGAATCATGTGACATAATCCAGGCCGCTGTGGGGCTCGGTGTCTTGTGGAATCATGTAGCATAATCCGGCCGCTGTGGGGCTCGGTGTCTTGTGGAATCATGTAGCATAATCCGGCCGCTGCGAGCTCGGTGTAAGATAGCGTAACCCGGCCTATGTGTAGGCTCGGGGTAATATAAGCGTGTCCGGCCTATGTGTAGGCTCGGTGTATCTCATAACGTAATCCGGCCTATTTGTAGGCTCGGTGTATTTCATAACATAATCCGGCCTATTTGTAGGCTCGGTGTGATTTTCCTTACATAACATTTTAAAACCATCTTTTCACTTCTTATTAAGTCGTCATAACAACTTCCCATAAAGCTATTATAACAACCTTTCATTTTAGAGAACTTATGACACTTTTATTCTTACAACATTAGGGAAACTAGGCCCAAAAATACTACGTACATACATACTTAAAAAGAATCGTAAAACTCCTTCTCTTTAAATCAATAAACATATACTTTTAAAACTCAAGTCACATACTCTTTCGAAATCAAGCTTCTTAACTTTAGAAGTAAATCAAGTAACCCATATCTTGAAAAATAACGTCTCCTAACTTATAAAATAAAGTCTCATAATCCTTTAAAGAAAATCAAAGTTCATAGTCTTAAAACTTCATAACATACATTCTTTAAAGTCCATTTACTTACACTTATAAAATCATGTCATTTACACTTTAGAAATCAAGTCCCATAATCTTGAAAAATAAAGTTTCATACACTTCCAAAACCAAGTAGCTTATTCTCTTTAAAATCATATAACTTCCACTTTATAAAATCAACCTTCTTTTCACAAATAAAATCAACTTACTTACTTACTTATAAAACAAGGCACAAAGCTTTAAATCCAATCTCAAAATTTCCTAACCATTCTTACCAACGTCTCCCATAAGACCTAGTAAGGACTTAGGACAATTTAAACGTACTCTTAATTTAGAATCAACAATGGAAATACTTCTTAACTTCTAAGAGTAGAAGGAATCTTGAAATATTATCACATGGATATTTCATACGTAGGATCATGCCAAAGAAAGAAGAGGTTCACATACCTCGCGACGACTAGCGACAAGTTGCAAAAGGCTCCAAAGTACTTCAACCTAAAATGGTCACAAACGTCCATTAACCTCTTACTTCATCGTAGAATATTCTAGGTGCTAAGTCGCTAAATTCTACGGAAAATCGAATGACACCTCCTTTGTTATTACTAACTTTGCCACCTTTTTCAAGGCGAATACAATAACCAAACAGCCCCAATTGGCTCACCACAATCTATAAGGTAGTCGATACAAATAATTAATCATACTGACCCAATTGGCTCACCACAATCTATAAGGTAGTCAATACAAATAATTAACAAACTATTACAAACTATAAGTACAAATTCGCCACTTTGAGTTCAACAATACCAATTCTTATCAATTTCCATTTCCATCCAAATTGGTAGCATAACATGATATCAAGTCGCGTTTGATTATAACAACCATAATCTTTAAGTAAGTAACATGCGACGATTTCTAATAACGATCAAATTGTATTCCAACTTAACGTGACTTACACTACATTTCGAACTTCCAAGGCTACAATCGATCTAAAATCCTTATAAACTTTAACCCATATACTTCATGCTAGCAACAAGTAAAGCGAATCAACAATATACATAATCTTGTAACACTTTCAAAGAACAAGATTATACCTCAACGAATTGTAATCGATCTTGAAACCGAAGTTGCTCATGCAACCTAGAGCCTCTTTAAGACACCTCAATCCGCTCCTTGAAACCCTTAGAACAACACCAACAATTTCCTTCAAACCTCGATCCAAAACCTAGAAAGTCACTAGGTTTTCACTTTGAGACTAATAAGAAAACTCTCTTTTTACGGGATTTTTCTATTGAGATACACTAACAAAAACCTTATGAACCTTGGTTTAAATTGTGGGGCTTAATGGATAACAAACAAAAAAATTTTGTGTGAGAGCTTAGCAAACCCGAGCAAGCCTAGTGTGTTCTTCAAAATTTGTGAAATTTTTGCTAAGTGTTAAGTCCTCTCTTGCTACTAGTATAATATATAGTGTATTGGAGGGTCATGCTACAAACAAATGGGTGGTTAGGATTTTGTCTTATGAAATATCAAGGCTTAAGTGGGTCCTTTGACTTAGTCAATGTTCTCATGCTACAAGTTGCAAGACTTAGCCATAGAAGACTTATGGTAAATGACCATATTGGCCATGCCATTTCGTCCAAGCCATTGCTAAGGGGGGGTGACACGTGTCGCCCTCCCATTCGTCATAATAAAACGTTTTCCGACAATTTCATAATTCCGATAAATTTTTACAAGCCTCAAATCTTACACTTGTGAGTTCTTACGTACGTTCTTAAAACATGTCCTGTAAATACGGGGTGTAACATTCTTCCCCCCTTAGAAACATTCGTCCCCGAATGTTCTTTCGGAGCTCAATCTATCATTTCTTGGCATAGTCTCAAAAACTTGCACTTAGCAAAACCTAATTATGCCACATATGGCCCATATCCCGTACTTGCATATTTATCCATCACAAACCAAACGAGGAAACAATCCATAGTGTGCATCATCACTATATACTCACATTCAAGGTCTAAAAAGATTATCTTTTCGTACTTCCAACTTACTTCTAGCATACGTACATAATTTCAATATTATCCGTTCCTGATACTTAAACATAAAATAACCTTATCATGCATACAAATATGTAAAGGGCCGAAGATATACCTGAATTCATATAGGCGGTTCAAAGGACCGCTAAAACTGGGAACTTCCACCACGACCCCTGCCACGGCCTGCCGGTGTATGAACATCCTGCCTAGCTACTGAAGGCAAAGAACCCGCAACTGATCCGGTAGACTTTTCTATCCCTTCTGCAACTCTCCTACTAGGACAATCCCTCAACATATGTGTCACGACCCGACCGGGCGGCCCAGTGCCTACACAGGCACCCTTAAAACATCTGACATAATAAAGCTGCTGCGGAAAATAAGTAACACACATTTTTTTTTAAACCAAGGCAAAGAGCGATAAAGTGCGTAATATAAATCACCCAAAGGGCTTACACTATCCAAAAATGTAATTACAATTCTAACCATCCAACCCACGTGTGAATACGGACCTCAAGATGTGGACACCTACTATGGCGGGACAAGGCCATGCGTACCACTGAATATACATAGTCGCGACAACTCGGAACATTGGAGCCATCTCAAAATCTTGAACCAGATCCTAAGCTCGCGGATCCATAAGCGTAATACCTAAACTGCGGACATGAGCGGCCACGAAGAATTGATGAAACAGTGCAGAATATGGAGCAAATAAAAATCTGATGCAGGTCATAAGCGTACAAAGGAATAATGAGCAAGTATAAAAGTACATACGGATCTGTAGTGTCATTACCAACATGAACTTAATTGCATATCATTATCTTTTCCATTCCATTAAGAGTTATAGCCATATCTTACGTACATACTTAGGAAAAACATCAAGTTCATTACCGTATAACCTTACTTATCTTTCATAACCTAATCCGCCGCTACGGAGGGACGCTTATACTACGCCCCAAGGGACGCGATAAAATCACGTAGTGCGCACAAAGGTATCTTGCCCGGCCCGTCTATGGGTCGATAATGTCATATAGTGCGCGTAAAGGTATCTTGCGGCCCGTCTGCGGGTCGATAATGTCATATAGTGCGCGTAAGGTATCTTGCCGGCCCGTCTGGGTCGATAATGTCATATAGTGCGCCGCCAAGGTATCTTGCTGGCCCGTCTGCGGGTCGATAATGTCATATAGTGCGCGTAAAGGTATCTTGCGGCCCGTCTGCGGGTCGATAATGTCATATAGTGCGCGTAAAGGTATCTTGCCGGCCCGTATACGGGTCGATAATGTCATATAGTGCGCGTAAGGTATCTTGCCGGCCCGTCTGCGGGTCGATAATGTCATATAGTGCGCGTAAAGGTATCTTGTCAGGCCCGTCTGCGGGTCGATAATGTCATATAAAACCGGAATTTAACCCAACGTACTCACCTCTACTCTTTTAGAAAGACTCATTTTCAAATAAAACTTCCCGGATACTAACAAGTAGTATCAAGTCATCTCTACCTTTCGGACAAGTCACAATACCTTTTTAGAAATACAATTCAGAACACAAATCAAGTGACTTCTTTCTTAAAGACCTTAAGCAATTGGTACCTTTAAAACAATTTGCCCTTCTTTATTTCAAATCATTTCTTGTTTATGATACTGAAGAAAAACATTCTCTTAACCTCCCATAAAGTTATTATAACCAACTTCCCATAAAGTCGTCATACTAACTTTATGTCTTAAACTAATTCATTCTTTTTATAACCAAGAGTGTTATACCCCGTATTTTTCAGAGTATGTACGTAAGGACGTACGTAGAAAATTTGAACTTGAAGATTTGGCTTGGCCGATTTATTTTTTGTGCACAACCCCCGGTTAGAGTCGTTTTTAAATGAAGCGTTTTCCACGACTTTCGTAGGGAAAATTCCGGCTATGTCATTTATATTTTTTGCGGATTTTTCCGAGAGACGAAACGTGTTGGACCAACAAGAGGGCGCCACTTGGCACCCTCTCATTGGTGGAGTGTGGGCGGTAAAGGTGGCCGAAAGTGAGGCATTTGTGGTCAACGGTTGGTAGGATATTTTGTGTGTTAGTTGGTTAGGGTGCACTTGGCAAGATCTTGGCCCTACACTTGCCTTGCACTTGGCAAGATCTTGGCCCTTGGTTGGCCTTGGCTTGTCCTATAAATACCCTCTCCCTTTGAAGACTTCGTCGAATAATTTCCTAAGTCTAAAATTCCTCCCTCCCTTGTTGTATAGTTCTCGTCCCCCCCCCTTGTGAGGCCTTAGCCAGAGTCCCCCCTTGGCGAGAGTCCCACAGTGGGGTAGGGTAGAGGGTATACACCACTCTTGTGGTGCTTGTAGTGGGGTACCCCACTGCCTAGTTGTTTTCGTATAAATACCCCCCTCTTGGTAGAAATACTCTCAAAAGTATTGTTATAATGCCCAAATTACCTTAGCCGTATACCTTGTAGTATTCTAAGGTTATACCTATACAAAAAGCCCAGAAATACTATTATACTTTCCGTCAGTCACAAAACCGAAACCCTAAGGAAAATCTCCATAGTTAGTTGGAGTAATAAGTAGAAGTTGGTTAGAACTTCTAAGGGTTGTTTGGAGCGGGTCGGAGCGCACGGAGTAGGAGCTAAACCTTGCTCAGGATCGACATTATAACTTGGATAATTATGGGCTTATCGAGGTAAATATTTTGTCCCTCTATTGTAATTGGAAATTACATGATTGTTAGACTATATAGTTGAAGTATGCTATATATAGAACTGAACGTTGTTATCGGCAATGTCTTTTGACTTAAGCCTGAATATTAAGAAACCTTTTCGAAGAAAATCTTGAATCTGTATTTACATGGGGTATTCTGATGAGACTTGTGTAGCTTTTATGGGGAGTAGAATTGTACCCGTTCGGGTTAGAAGTATAACCCCCACGGTTGGCTTGGCCGGCCTCGATAAAGGAGGAGATTTACTGCATTGCGGGAGGTTCTTAGAATTTTCGGTAGAATGTTCTACGATGAGGTCTAAATGTTAATAAGCGCCTTGTGGCCTTATAGGTTGAAGTACTACGTGTGGCGCGATCTACTTGGCTTAAGGAGTAGCCGAGCGGTTGGAAGTACTTGGGCGTTTTGCTATTAGTCGATACTCGTCGCGAGGTATGTGAACCTCTTCCTATCTCTTCTAGCATGATATGTGTGAACTATGTAGTACGGTAGACGTATATGTGCTAAATGTATTTGATTGGTTTAACACATAAAGTGTTATAACGGCTTTATGGGAAGTTGGTTATAACAGCTTTATGTTGGTAAGAAAATACTTGTGGTTTTAAAAGGTAATCGATTTGAACTATAAGCGGCTTGTTATGTGTTAATAAAGAACTTGAAGTATTTCAAAGATTTTTGAATCATTTGAAAGAAGAAGTAATACTTGGTTTTGAAAACTTAAGAGTTATACTAGCTTTATGGGAAGTTAGGTAATACGGCTTAAGAATGTTTCTTGATTTGGAAATCGAATGTGTATCGACAAACCAACTGCGGCGTTAATAAAAGGAAATGTTTGTGATTAAGTATTATTAAAACAAGTAGAAACTTCAATCTGCATATAAGATAAGAATAGACAAAATGATATTTCATAGATAATGGCTCCTGAAATAAGATTGTTATAAACCAGAATATCCTACTCAAATATAAGGCTTATGTTTCTCAGATAGTTTAAAAGAGAATTATATTCTTAAATGAATAAGACTATGAACTACGAAACCTTTCTAAAATAAGAAACGTGAACATGTGAAATTAGGCAAACTTGGACGTTTGGATAATAATTTTGTTACTTGATTTTACAAAGATAAGTGTTTTGATTCACTTCAAAAGATAATCACTCTATTTTCATATACTACGGGTATTGTGTGACTTTTGTGAAAGTAACGTATCTTTTAAAAAGTTAATGTATGAAGTACTTTGGGGATAGAAATACGAACATCTTGACATATAGTAGAAAGAACCTTGTGTGAATAACTAGATTGTGTTGGTTTGTGATAGCCTTGTAATACCTTCGTGATGCTTTGATAAGTAATCATATTAGGATGCTACGTGTGTTAGTGATACGTGATGTTTGTGTAAAGGGTTTTCCCTTGATTGTGCTTATGTTGTTTAAATGATAAAGCTGTTATGTTGGTATTATACCACTCACCGTGTTTCCGGGTTAAGCGCCCTCCGTCGGGGTAGACTCGAGCGATGCAGGACCGTGATTGAGAATACCTCATGCGGGTCGAGGGCCTATGCGAGGCTGCGAGAGTTCGTGTTAGTGTCGCGGCCTTTATGGTCATGCGGTCTATGTGGCCATGCGGTGCGAGTCGGGGCGATCTTACGGAGTAGCTACCCTCGATGCGGGGTTATACCATGCGGGCCTATGAGGCGGCCTATGCGGAGCTGCGGGAGTTCGGGGCTAGGCGAACATTTGATATTGCGAGCGGCGACCAGATTTGATCATGTGGCGGTCTAGACAGATATCATGATACATTTATGACCTTGTTAGTCTTGTAGGTGTTAGTAGTCGGCTATGCGCCTTACTTACCGTCTTGTTTTATTTGGACACAGTGGGACCTGTTGTTCATGTGTATTCCTTGGTGCTTTTCTATCATTGGCTAGCGGTGAGGAAGGTATTCCACGGGCATGATTGATGTTGTGGGCGTGAGACCCATTGTTATATTCGAGTGATGACTTGAGGCGTGAGTCACGACTTGATATATTGCTTATTTATTGTGAAGCGTAGTTTGGTTATCATACATGTCTCTCACTTTATATAGACTACTATGATTTCATTTACGATATTTTGATTTCACATACTGCATTTTTGTTATCGACCTCGCCCGGGGAGTTGCGTTCATGCGCGGTAAAGGTACACGATCGTTGATCCTCGCTCTTAGGGTCACGATTCAGCGTTGGAAGCTCGTTCCTCGGAGGCTTATCTTGGTATAGTCCACTGTTGTTGTAGGTGCTTACATTCGAGGGTATGGCGAACACTGTCCGTCGTTGTTGTCATATCATTCGTAAGTGCAGTAATCTTGTTGTGGCGGGGTTTGTAAAAAGGATTAAAGCATTCGAGTTGAAAGAGTTGTTGTTTCTATATATATGCGAAAAGGCAAGTTTTCCTGAGTTATTGTTTATACTTCAGTTATTTTATGTTATTGATTTATGTTCCGCTGATTTTCTCTGATGTATGACTACTGGGGTGCGAGGTAAGGCACGATCCGCGGGCAGGTTAGTCGTGACAAAAGTGGTATCGAGCGATTAATCCTCGGAAAGTGTCTGAGGCCGTATCGATGGAAGTCTTGATTATCGGTGTGTTGTGCACCGCAATAATCGGAGGCTATAGGATATTTAGGATTGGTTCTATTCTTCTCACTCTGAGATCGTGCCTTAGAGGCGTGTTGTAAGTTGGACCTCTAATGTATTCCTTTCCACTTACCGTTATGCCTCGCGTGAACAGCGGCCCGAGGAGGGCAAAGCGGCCAGGAGGCTGCGAGTAAATCTGAGAGGGTTACGTGGGCACAGGCCCAATTATCACCTTGGGTGGTGCCCATTCGGGAGTTACTGCGGCGTCGCTGCCCGACAAAGTTTAGCTTGCGGCGGCGATTCCTCTGCGGCCATGATATTTGAACCTTGATTCGCGGCCAGGGAGCAGAGAATATAGATTTCAAGGAGGCGACCACATTACTAACTATGGATTTGACTACGGAGGGTATCTACCGATGTACGCGAGTCTTGATGACTATCTAAGAGAGGTTGTGCAAAGTAATTCTTGATTGGGCTTGGCATGGTGATTATGCGGGCTTATGCGCGAGCGAAAAACGTAGAGATCGGCGGGTTAACGAAGGGCGGCGAAGAGGGCGAGCGTGATGTCCTTTAGTAACTTTTGAGGTGAGTCGCCTTACCATGGATTAGATTATGCACATCCACGGTCTGGCGAGTCTCGCGAATTCGGGGCGTTCGTGCAGCGGGAGTTAGTCGAGCTCGGATCTTAGGTTCCGCGGTGTGAGGCGTCGTCGGGAATGTCGTCTTTTAGTTGTACTTGTTGTACCTATGACCGTCAGTCGATGTCGAAAGAGTGTCCTTGTAGGAGGACTTAGCCTTGAGATCGATGGGTAGTCGTCACCTTCAGCTATCGCCTACAGGCGAGTTTGATTAGAACGACTTAAGGGAGTGGGCGGTAGAAACGAGTTTATCCTTAACCTGCAGAGATTAGCACGTGATAAGGTGAGTATACCTTAAGTGCTATGTTACGATAGCGATGAGTTAGTTGTGATTAGAAATTATGGTGGGTTAGCAGAGTAAGATTTTGGGGATAGAGAAGGTGTGAGCCTTAGAGTGTTATACGTAGAGACCTTAGAGGTAAGGCCATCTCGAGTAAAAGATGTATTGTTTATGTTTGACCCATAGGAGTGCATAGTGCGTGAGTTATGTTTGTGGGATAAGTCACGAGTAGTGTGGAATGAAAGAGGGTAGTTGAGCTAAGAAGACGCTAGGTTTCGTAGCGTGATTAGTGAGAGTTTTCCTTGGGGAGCTAGCGTTTTTGCGTTCTTGGGTCGGGTTGAGGCCACGTTGCGGGTCAACCAGCTGCATGTTTGGTGGTGGGGTCGGTTTGCGGTGGTCGCCTTGTGGTAGGGTCACGAGGGTGTTAGGCCAGTTTGGTTAACCAGTGTCTGAGTTCGTGGATCGTTCGACCGATGGTCGGGCCGAGAGGTCGATCGTCTTGTCTTAGCAAAGACCGTTTACTCGGCGGCGTTGATTAATCGAAGGTTGTGAGGCTGCGGGTGCCTACCTTCACCTTATGACGGAAGTGGAGCCAGTGCGGCTGTTTTGTTCTGGGAATTTTACCGCGGGGTTAAGAACTTCGTGTAGTCTCGGAATCGCGTTCGCCACCGGGCCGGTGTGTGTATTTGAGAGGTAGTGGTGGGATTGTTGTCTCTGTGGAGGAGTGTTTAAGCTACCATTTGTTTGAATGTCGCCTTATGAGGCCTTGTAGGGGCGGAAGTGTAAGTTCTTGGTCGATTGGTTCGATGTTGGCAAGATTCGGATAGTTGGTTCGAGCTTGTTCCGGTATTTGTGGATAGGGTAAAGCTTGTCTAGAGGAGGTTACGGCGCTCGGAGAAATCGTGCGGATAATCGGCGGCGGCGCAGAGTTTAGGTTGTGGTCGGTCTTCTTGAAGATACCACCCCGGTTTGGGTGTGACGAGTTTTGGAAAGCAGAGGAACTTAGCGAGTTACTTTGGGCCTTACGGATCTGGTGCGAGTAGGCGGGTTGCCTATATGTTAGCTTTTGTCGTCAGACTTAGGAAGCGTCGTCCGGTCTTCGTGTTGCTATATGCGAGAAAAGTATCGGAGATCCATTCAGTGTTCCCGATTAATGATGACCCAATTAGAGATAGTAACCGAGATTTGGGAAAGCGAGCGATGTCGAAATGTGGTAAGAGTTCGAGTGTCTGGCGGACCTCGGGGATCGCGTGCGGCCGGTACCATTTGTTAGGTCGCGGAGTGACACTAGAACCTCGCGGCAAAGTGACAAAAGTGGTATCACGACGAGTAAAGGAGAAGCGAGCATGTATTGCGGCGAGAGATGTGACCATTTCTATTGTATGGAGAAAGTGCGAAGGAATTATATTTTAGACCCTTGGATGGGAGGCGTTTGTGATGTTAGAGGTGTTTCCTCGTGGGCGTGGATGTAGTATTTTTGTGGCCATGTGTGGCAAGGATTGTTTCGTAAGTATAGTAGTGAAGACTATCTTTGGCGCCGCGTTAGTTTTGAGACTTAGAAGGAACATTCGACGAATGTTTCTAAGGAGAGAATGTTATACCGTATTTTTGAGTATGCGTGGGGCGTGCGTAGAAAATTTGAACTTGAAGATTTGGCTTGGCGATTTATTTTTGTGCACAACCCCGGTTAGAGTCGTTTTTGACGAAGCGTTTTCCACGACTTTCGTAGGGAAAATTCCGGCTATGTCATTTATATTTTTGCGGATTTTTCAGAGGCGAAGCGTGTTGGACCAACAAGAGGCGCCAGGCACCTCTCATTGGTGGAGTGTGGGCGGTAAAGGTGGCGAAAGTGAGGCATTTGTGGTCAGCGGTTGGTAGGATATTTTGTGTGTTAGTTGGTTAGGGTGCACTTGGCAAGATCTTGGCCTACACTTGCCTTGCACTTGGCAAGATCTTGGCCGTTGGTTGGCCTTGGCATCCTATAAATACCTCTCCCTTTGAAGACTTCTTCATCAAATAATTTCCTAAGTCTAAAATTCCTCCCTCACTTGTTGTATAGTTCTCGTCCTCCCCCTTGTGAGGCCTTAGCCGAGAGTCCCCATGGCGAGAGTCCCCACAGTGGGGTAGGCGAGGGTATACACCACTCTTGTGGTCTTGGCAGTAGGGTACCCCACTGCCTAGTTGTTTCGTATAAATACCCACTCTTGGTAGAAATACTCTCAAAGTATTGTTATAATGCCCAAATTACCTTAGTAGTATACCTTGTAGTATTCTAAGGTTATACCTATACAAAAGCCCGGAAATACTATTATACTTTCGTCGGTCCACAAAGAAACCACTAAGGAAAATCTCCATAGTTAGTTGGAGTAATAAGTAGAAGTTGGTTAGAACTTCTAAGGGTTGTTTGGAGCGGGTCGGGCGCAGGAGAAGAGCTAAAGCTGTTATACCCGTATTTCGGAGTATGTGCGCGAGGGCGTGCGTCTGGTTAGCCTTAAAGTTAGGCCTAGTTCGAAATTTGTACACAACTCGCTAAAAGAATCGTTTTCCGACGAAGCGTTTCCACGACTTTCGTAGAAAATTCGGCTATGTCATTTAGTATTTTTGCGGATTTTTAGAGGCGAAACATTTTGGACCAACGGGAGGGCAACACTTGGCACCTCCCATTGGTGGACTTGAATCGTCCATTTGGGCCGAATTGGAATGCCTTAGCACGTTTTTGTGCCTTGTGCACAAGTCGAGGAGTTGGTAGGATATTTGTGTATAGTTAATCCCCACTACACTTGCCTTGCACTTGTCTTCATCTTGGCCGTTGGTTGGCGAGGCTTGAGCTATAAATACCCCTTAGAGATGAAGAGTTCTTCATCCACAAATCTTCCAAGTCTTAAAAAAATCCTCTCCTCTCCCTTAGCCTATCGTCCAGCATCTCCCACGCCAGGTGAGCTTGGCGGGGGCCTACCCACCCTAGCCTGGCGAAATCTACCCCCTCCTTGGTAGAAAGTTGCCTTCTAAGTATTGTTATAATGCCCAAAATACCCTAGCCCAAATCCCTTAGTACTTAGTAGAAGTTGTGAAGAACTTCTAAGGTTCTTAGACTCTGGGAGCGTACCACATAGGAGCTAAACCTTGCTCAGGCGCGACTTTATCTAGGATATTATTGGGCTTACCGAGGTAAATAATCCTAACCCTCTTGTGTATTAGAGAATGCATCCGGTAGAAGTATAAGAATAAGTATAAATACTTAGAAGAATATCACGAATAGAATTGAGTATTATCACGTAGAAGGGTTTAAAGAAGAATAATTGAGCTGTACTCACATAGAATTTGTTTTCCACGATGAACTTATATAGCTCACGGGTAGGGTTGTGCTGCCCAACTTTCCGTAGAATTGTAAAACCTCTGTTTAGAATGACCTTCAGAGTAGTCTAGACTTTGATAGATGTCTGTGACTATTATAGTCTGATTCTCTGCGCGCGACATACTCGCCTTGGCGGGAGGATTTTTCGCCAGAAGGTATGTGATTCTTCCTAAGCATGATATTTTACAATATATATAGTACGGTGAGGCGTCATGTGCTATCTGAATAATACTTACGGCAATGCCTCACGGCTTAAGCTTTGAATAATACGTCTGTGATGCCTCGGCTTAAGCTTTGAATAATAAAGAAGCGAAAACATTTCAAGAGAATCTTGGATCATTTTTATGAAGATAAATATCTGGTTTTAAAACAAAAGCTTAAGAGTTATACTAGCTTTATGGGAAGTTAGGTATATGACTTAAGAAAGATAAAAAGGCTGTTTACTTGTTTGTTTATAAAAGCCTTGTATTGATTTGTTAAGTATAGTAAGATTTGTTTGATAATTAGAAATATAATGATGCTATCTGTGATAGTGTCTTGAAATCTTTGTGTAAGGGGGTCATTCTTGTGCTTACGTTGTTAACCTTAAGTCCGTTGTCTTTGTTATTGTATCACCTACCCTTGACTTATTTATACCGAGGGCTTGCCGCTTGATGCGGTCTATCGACCTATGCGTCTGTGAGACTATGCGAGCGGCGGTATGCTCGAGTTGATCATTCCGGCGTTTAGCTGATCGCGGGATTCTATGCGGTCTGTTGAGACTATGCGGTCTTTTGAGGCTATGCGGGCTGCGGGAGCCTAGGCGGATGCCGGGGGTTGGCTGCCCCCGATGCGAGGTATACCTCATGCGGGTCTGTGTGTGACTGCGGATCGCGAAGTCCAGGACTAGGCACGCATAATGATACTATGGGCGATTGGCCTTGCTTCGATCATTCGCGGCCTAGACTAGACCTGTTACAGTTTTCCTATTACTGTTATTGTTTGTGATGTGGCACTATGTGCAATTGAACTGATTGTATTTGTGAAAAGGTTTTAAATACTTTGATTTCATTTTAAAGTACTTTATAGTTTCACATACTTGGTACTGTTATCTTGACCTCCTTCGGGGCCGTTCATGCCGCAGTAAGGGCAGCAGTGCTAGATCCGCGTCCTTAGGATCTCTTTGCATTGGTGTCGGGAGCTCCATCTTCTCCGAGGCTCTACTTTTGGTATGATCTCCTGTATTGTAGATAGTGTGTGATCGAGTGGTATGGCGGGCCACTGTCCGCCATAGTTGTATATTTCCTTAGAGGTCTGTAGTCATGTGGTACAGTGTCGGATGTAACTGCTAAAACATGTATATATATGCCGAAAGGCGATGTTTTCTCACATAAACTGTGTCGTATTTTATAAACTGTTTCCTGTCTTGTTTTATATTCCGCTGGTTACTCTGATGTATGACTACTTGGGTGCCCGTGAGGCACGATCACGCCCCGAGCGGTCGTGACAAAAGTGGTATCGAGCGATTAATCCTCGGAAAGTGTCTACGCATCGTATCTAGTAAGTCTTGATTATCGTGTGTTGTGCACCACACCAATGTCGAGAGGCTATAGGATATTTAGGATTGGTTTCCATTCTTCTCATTACGAGATCGTGCTTTAGAGGCGTGTTATAGGTTGGACCTCTAACGTATTCCTTTCTAATGATTATGCCTCGCGTAAGGCAACCCGGCCCGAAGGGCAAGGCGAGGAGGCGCTAGCGAGACACCCAGAGTCACGAGGGCTCAGGCCCAGTCTATACCAGAGACGGCGAGTTCTATGACGCCGCCAGCCCCAGCAGAGACCACAGTACCCACACCTCCTGTCCCACAGCCTGGGGCGGAGGAGTTAGGGTACAAGGAGATGGCCCAGCTTTTGGCTAAAGTTGTGGCCCGATACGAGGAGAGGCTGGATGCGATTCGGCTCGGCCCAGTTGCACCGTGGTACACCCGAGGCGAATAGTTTGAGGCTACGGATTTCCTTAGTTGTAGCCTCCGAGTTTTACGGTCGAGGCGGAGGATGATCCGCGAGTTCATCCGTCACCGCAGAGGATTATCGCGGTGATCGTGGCTTGAGACCGAGGCTGTGACATTCGGTTCGCATCGGCCGCGTGATACCGCATCGATTGGTTTGATTCACGGAGCTTTCCGGGAGAGCATGCACCTCCAGAGTGGGGAGAGTTTTGGAGGCTTTTCTCACACACTTCTTGCCTCCGCATGAGGAGGGCCCGAGTGATAGATTCTTGTTTGAGGCAGGGAGGGCGCTTGGTGAGGAGTACAATGTCGAGTTTGATTCTTTGGCTCGATATGTCCCTCGCAGTGGCGAATATGGAGGGCCGGTGCATCGCTATGTCACTGGGCTCGATGATTACATGGCCGAGTCTTGTGCGGGTGTGTCCCTTCAGCCAGGCATGGACATTACCCGGATGCAGGCTCATGCACTAGGATGTGAGGAGCGTAGAGACCGCCGGGTAGAGCGATATCAGCGGCAAGAAGGCCAAGACGGCCGGTTCTTTTGGTGGTTCTCGGGTGGCGGCATCGCGAAGTCGGTGCACCACACCGGCAGAGCGCTCTATATCATCTTGATGCAAGCGATCGAGGCGGTCGAGGCCCGGGACTTGATTTCGAGTAGCGGTGCTAACCGTTCGAGGTCTGCTCAGTGTGCCCGTTGTGGTAGATACCATTCGGGAGGCAGACTCGAGCTTGCTACGTGTGGCCGCAGGTCATTTCGCGAGAGTTTGTCCGACCGGAGCGGCGCCGTAGTAGGCCCGTCTGCGAGTGCATTGCCGCTTCTTCATCCCCGACAGCTACTCGCCCGAGGGCAAGGTACTCATGGACCAGCGGTCGCGCGAGGTCGTGGCGCGGTCCGATTCTAGCGGTCCTCGAAGCGCATTTATGCTTTGTCCAGCGGGATCGGGAGGCCTCACTGATGTCGTCACGGGTACCTTATCGATCTGCAGGTTTGATGTTTATGCCTTGATAGATCCGGTTCTACTCATCCTATATATCTCCCCTTGTTGCTAGTAGGATAGGGATAGAGCACGAGTCCATGGACCCTTTCGAGGTAGCTACGCCAGGGTGATTCGGTGGTAGCTCGGCGGGTATATAGAGCTTGTCTGTGACCATTTGATCGTCGGACCTGGCCGACTTGATAGAGTTGGAGATGATTGACTTTGGCGTGATCATGGGGATGGATTGGCTAGCTTCTGCTACGCCAATGTAGATCGCAGAGAGAGTAATGCAGTTCCGATTTCGGCGAGCCGGTGTTGAGTGAGGGGAGCACCAGATCGCCGAGGGTAGGTTTATTTCCTACCTCAAGGCTAGGAAGATGGTGCGGCGGTACATCTACCATCTAGTTCGAGTGTTTGATACTGAGGCTGCGGTACCAGATTTTCAGTCAGTTCCCGTAGTCAGCGAGTTCCCAGACGTGTTCCCAGATGACCTCCCGGGTATCCCTCCTGAGAGGGAGATCGAGTTTTGTATAGATGTATTGCCAGATACTCGGCCTATTTCCATTCCGCCATACAGAATGGCACCTGCCGAGTTGAGAGAGTTGAAGGACCGGTGAGGATTTCTTTGGAGAAGGGCTTCATTAGGCCTAGTGTTTCTCCCCGGGAGCGCGGTATTGTTCGTAAAGAAGAAGGACGGGACATTGCGCATGTGTGTTGATTACAGGCAGCTGAACAAGGTGACCATTAAGAACAGATACCCCCTTCCCAGGATTGATGATTTGTTCGACCAGTTGCAGGGTGCGAGATGTTTCTCCAAGATTGATCTGCGATCGGGCTATCATCAGGTGCGAGTCAGAGAGGTGGATGTCCCTAGGACTGCATTCAGGACCCAGACGCATTATGAGTTCGGTCATGTCTTTGGGTGACCAATGCTCGGCGGTATTCATGGATTTGATGAACCGAGTGTTCAAACCATTTTTGGACACGTTTGTGATAGTGTTCATTGATGATATCTTGGTTTATTCTCGCTCGGAGCGAGAGCACGCGAGCATTTGGCGATCTTGGCGATTCTCGAGATCAGCTTATGCGCCAAGTTTTACAAATGTGATTTTTTGTTGACTTGAGTGTAGTTTCTTGTGAATATTGTAGGTGCTGATGGCATTCGAGTGGAGACGGCGAAGATCGTGGCAGTCAGGACTTGGCCTAGACCTACTAATCCGACAGAGGTTCGCGATTTTACGGGCCTTGCAGATATTATCGGCGGTTCGTGGAGAAGTTTGCTTCTATCTGCGCACCATTGACTAGGTGACTCGGAAAGCGACAAGTTTGATGGTGATGCTTGTGGCGGGGTTTCGATTCTTTGAAAGAGAGCGACGACGCCCGTTCTTACTCTTCCGGAGGGTCCGGATGGTTATGTCGTATTGTGATCGTCGGGCATCGGGTTGGGATGTGTGTTGATGCGGCATGGCGAGTTATAGCATATGCATCCCGACACCAAGAAACACGAGAGAACTACCCCACCCATGATTTGAGTGGCGGTGATTCACGCTTTGAAGATCCGAGGCACTATTTGTATGGGGTTCACGTGGATATTTATACGCACCACAAGAGCCTCCAGATATCTTCACCAGAGGAGCTGAACTTACGGCGAGGCGGTGGTTAGAGTTGCTTAAGGATTACGATGTTGATATCCTGTACCACCCGGGAAGGCCAATGTTAGGCGTATGCTCTTAGTCGTAGGTCGATGGGAGCTTATCGGATGTGCGGCCAGCGGAGGGACATGGTTCGTGATTTGCATCGATTAGCGAGCCTTGGTGTCCGTTTGATTGATTACGATAGCGATGGGGTTAGAGTTCGTGAGGTTGCCGAGTCTTCCATCGTCGAGGGCGTGAAGAGGCAACGATCGAGATCCGGTTTTGCACGTTATCGTGATACGACTCTTCGTGAGGGCAAGGGTCCTTTGAGGTAGCACCGATGGGGTGCTAAGGTTTGAGGCGGTTGTGTGTTCCGGATGTTTGTGACTTGGCGGGTTCTGGGGAAGCACACGCGCGCGTTACTCTATCCATCCGTGGTCGACCAAGATGTACCACGACCTTAGATCCGTGTATTGGTGGGATGGCTTGAAGAGGGCGTTGCGAGTTCGTAGCTCGATGCGTGTTGTCGCGGTGAAGGTAGAGCACCGAGGCCGGTGGCTTATTCTGACGGCGATTGAGATCCCGACCGAAGTGGGAGGTAATCAACATGGACTTCATCACGATTACCTCGCACTCGGAGAGACATGATTCTATATGGGTTATCGTCGACGGTGACGAAATCAGCCCACTTTCTTCCCGTTAGGGCGACTTTCTCCGAGGATTATGCGGACTTTACATCCGAGATCGTCGATCGCATGGAGTCCCTATTTCGATCATATCGCATGCAGGAGCCCGCCACGGCTAACTTGGAGGTCCTTCCGAGGGGTTTAGGGACGCAGTGAGCACGAGTAATCGCATTTCATCCACGCAGCACGGACAGGCCGGCGCACTATCCGGACTCTTGAGGATATCTGCGAGCCTGTGTTATTGACTTGATGGTAGTTGGGAGGATCATTTGCCTCTAGTTGAGTTTGCGTATAATAATAGCTACCACTCCAGATTCGGATGGCGCCTTATGAGGCCTTGTATGGGAGGAAGTGCGGATCGCCTATAGGTTGGTTCGATGTGGGCGAGTGCGGCTAGTGGGACGATTTGGTGCGGCAGCGATGGATAAGGTGAAGCTTATCCGAGGCGGCTATTGACATTCGAGTCGGTAAGTCGTATGAGATCATCGTCGTCGGCATCTTGAGTTCGAGGTTCATGATTGGGTTTTCCTAAAGTGTCACCCATGGCGGTGTGATGAGATTCGGAAGAAGGAAACTCACCAAGGTACATTGGGCCGTTTGATTGTCCGCGTGGCAAGGTTGCCTATGAGTTGAATCTGCCGTCCGTCCGAGGCGGCATCCGGTTTTCACGTATCTATCTTTGAGGAGATGTATCGGGGATCCATCTAGGTACACCCGATTGGCGATGTCCAGTGTGACCGGGGTTATCGTATGAGGAGATTCCCATAGCGATAGTCGATCGTCGAGTTAGGCGTCTGCGACGGGCGACGGGCTTCCACAAAGTCTTGGCGGAACGAGCTCGAAGAGGAGATGGCGTGGGAAGCCGGGAGGACATGAGGCGAAGTATCCTCACCTATTCCCCACACCTCGGGTAATTCACTTTCCTACTTGTAAATTTTCGTTATCGTTTATGCCTAAGTGTGGTTTGTGGCCACGTGTGGCATGTGCAAACTGTTTAAGTTATGAAGAATCTTATCGTTAACTGTCTTGAGAAGGAACATTCGGGACGAATGTTTCTAAGGAGGGGAGAATGTTATACCCCGTATTTCCGGAGTATGTACGCGAGGACGTACGTACAAAAGTTTAGCCTTAAAGTTAGGCCTAGTTCGAAATTTGTACACAACTCGCTAAAAGAATCGTTTTCCGACGAAACGTTTCCACGACTTTTCAGAGAAAATTCCGGCTATGTCATTTAGTATTTTTGCGGATTTTTCCGAGAGACGAAACATTTTGGACCAACGGGAGGGCAACACTTGGCACCCTCCCATTGGTGGACTTGAATCGTCCATTTGGACGAATTGGAATGCCTTGGCACGTTTTTTTGTGCCTTGTGCACAAGTCAAGGAGTTGGTAGGATATTTGTGTATAGTTAATCCCCACCCTACACTTGCCTTGCACTTGTCTTCATCTTGGCCATTGGTTGGCCAAGGCTTGAGCTATAAATACCCCCTTAGAGATGAAGAGTTCTTCATCCACAAATCTTCCAAGTCTTGAAAAAAATCCTCTCCTCTCCCTTAGCCTATCGTCCAACATCTCCCCCCCCCCTTGAGTGAGCTTGGCCGAGGGCCTACCCCACCCTAGCCTAGCCGAAATCTACCCCCCTCCCTTGGTAGAAAGTTGCCTTCTAAGTATTGTTATAATGCCCAAAATACCCTAGCCCAAATCCCTTAGTACTTAGTAGAAGTTGTGAAGAACTTCTAAGGTTCTTGGAGCTACCGGAGCGTACAACATAGGAGCTAAACCTTGCTCAGGCGCGACTTTATCTAGGATATTATTGGGCTTACCGAGGTAAATAATCCTAACCCTCTTTTGTATTAGAGAATGCATACTGTAGAAGTATAAGAATAAGTATAAATACTTAGAAGAATATCACAGAATAGAATTGAACTGTTATCACAGTAGAAGGGTTTAAAAGAAGAATAATTGAACTGTACTCACATAGGACTGTTTTCACAGTAGACTTATATAGCTCACCGGGTAGGGTTGTGCTGCCCAACTTTCCGTAGAATTGTAAACCCTCTGTTTAGAATGACCTTCAGAGTAGTCTAGACTTTGATAGATGCGTGACTATTATAGTGATTCTCTGTGCGACATACTCGACTTGGCGGGAGGATTTTCGCGAAGGTATGTGATTCTTCCTAAGCATGATATTTTACAATATATATAGTACGGTGACGTACGTGCTATCTGAATAATACTTACGGCAATGCCTCACGCTTAAGCCTGAATAATACGTCTGTGATGCCTCACGCTTAAGCTGAATAATAAAGAATGAAAACATTTCAAGAGAATTTGGATCATTTTTAAGAAGATAAATATCTGGTTTTAAAACAAAAGCTTAAGAGTTATACTAGCTTTATGGGAAGTTAGGTATAACAACTTAAGAAAGATAAAAAGGAACTTTACTTGTTTGTTTATAAAAGCCTTGTATTGATTGCTAAGTATAGTAAGATTTGTTTGATAAGTAGACATATTATGATGCTATCGTGTTAGTGTCTTGAAATCTTTGTGTAAGGGGGTCATTCTGTGCTTACGTTGTTAACCTAAGTCCGTTGTCTTTGTTATTGTATCACCTACCCTCGACTTATTTATACCGGGCTTGCCCGGATGCGGGTCTATACGGCCTATGCGGTCTGTGAGACTATGCGGAGCAGCGGTATGCTCCAGGATTGATCATTCCGGGCGTTTAGCCTGATGCGGGGGATTCCCTATGCGGTCTGTTGAGACTATGCGGTCTTTTGAGGCTATGCGGGCTGCGGGAGCCTAGGCGGATGCCGGGGGTTGGCTGCCCCCGATGCGAGGTATACCTCATGCGGGTCTGTGTGTGACCTATGCGGACTGCGGAAGTCCAGGACTAGGCACGCAAAATGATACTATGGGCGATTGGCCTTGCTTCGATCATTCGCGGCCTAGACTAGACCTGTTACAGTTTTCCTATTACTGTTATTGTTTGTGATGTGGCACTATGTGCAATTGAACTGATTGTATTTGTGAAAAGGTTTTAAATACTTTGATTTCATTTTAAAGTACTTTATAGTTTCACATACTTGGTACCTGTTGTACTGACCTCCTTCGGGGGGCTGCGTTCATGCCGCAGGTAAGGGCAAGCAGGTGCTAGATCCGCATCCTTAGGATCTCTTTGCATTGGTGTCAGGAGCTCCATCTTCTCCGGAGGCTCTACTTTTGGTATGATCTCCCTGTATTGTAGATAGTGTGTACAGTCAGGGTATGGCGGGGCCCTGTCCCGCCATAGTTGTATATTTCCTTAGAGGTCTGTAGTCATGTGGTACAGTGTCGGATGTAACTGCTAAAACATGTATATATATGCCGAAAGGCGATGTTTTCTCACATAAACTGTGTCGTATTTTATAAACTGTTTCCTGTCTTGTTTTATATTCCGCTGGTTACTCTGATGTATGACTACTTGGGTGCCCCGGTAAGGCACCAGTCACGGGCCCCGGAACGGGTCGTGACATAAACCTTGCTCAGGATCGACATTATAACTTGGATAATTATGGGCTTATCGAGGTAAATATTTTGTCCCTCTATTGTAATTGGAAATTACATGATTGTTAGACTATATAGTTGAAGTATGCTATATATAGAACTGAACGTTGTTATCGGCAATGTCTTTTGACTTAAGCCTGAATATTAAGAAACCTTTTCGAAAGAAGAGTACTGAACTGTATTTACATAGGACTGTATTACAGTAGACTTGTGTAGCTTTTCTGTGGAGTAGAATTGTACCCGTTCGGGTTAGATGTATAACCCCCCCTGGTTGGCTTGGTATCCGGCCTCGATAAGGGGGGAGATTTACGCTGCATGGGAGGCTTCGAATTTTCGGTAGAATGTTCTACGATGAGGTCTAAATGTTAATAAGCGCCTTGTGGCCTTATAGGTTGAAGTACTACGTGTGGCGCGATCTACTTGGCAAGGAGTAGCCGACGGTTGGAAGTACTTGAGCGTTTTGCTATTAGTCGATACTCGTCGCGAGGTATGTGAACCTCTTCCTATCTCTTCTAGCATGATATGTGAACTATGTAGTACGGAGACGTCATGTGCTAAATGTATTTGATTGGTTTAACACGTAAAGTGTTATAACGGCTTTATGGGAAGTCGGTTATAACAGCTTTATGTTGGTAAGAAAATACTTGTGGTTTTTAAAAGGTAACTGATTTGAACTATAACTGGCTTGTTATGTGTTAATAAAGAACTTGAAGTATTTCAAAAGATTTTGAATCATTTGAAAGAAGAAGTAATACTTGGTTTTGAAAACTTAAGAGTTATACTAGCTTTATGGGAAGTTAGGTAATAACGGCTTAAGAATGTTTTCTTGATTTGAAATCGAATGTATCGACAAACCATGCGGCGTTAATAAAAGGAAATGTTTTGACAGATTAAGTATTATTAAAACCAGAGAAACTTCCATCTGCATGCTAAGATGAGACAAAATGATATTTCCTAGATCATGGCTGCTGTAATAAGATTGTTATAAACAAGAATATCCTACTCACATATAAGACTTATGTTTCTCAGATAGTTTAAAAGAGAATTATATTCTTAAATGAATAAGACTATGAACTACGAAACCTTTCTAAAATAAGAAACGTGAACATGTGAAATTAGGCAAACTTGGACGTTTGGATAATAATGTTGTTACTTGATTTTACAAAGATAAGTGTTTTGATTCACTTCAAAAGATAATCACTCTATTTTCATATACTACGGGTATTGTGTGACTTTTGTGAAAGTAACGTATCTTTTAAAAAGTTAATGTATGAAGTACTTTGGGGATAGAAATCCGAACATGTTGACATATAGTAGAAAGTACCTTGTGTGTATAACTTGATTGTGTTGGTTTGTGATAGCCTTGTAATACCTTCGTGATGCTTTGATAAGTAATCATATTAGGATGCTACGTGTGTTAGTATTCTGTGATGTTTGTGTAAAGGGGTTTTCCCTTGATTGTGCTTATGTTGTTTAAGCGATAAACCATTATGTTGGTATTATACCACTCACCGTGTTTCCGGGTTAAGCTGCCTCCGATGCGGGTAGACTCAGCGATGCAGGACCGTGATTCGAGAATACCTCATGCGGGTCCCGGCCTATGCGCGAGCTGCGAGTTCCAGTTAGTGTGCGCCTTTATGGTCATGCGTCTATGTGGCCTGCGGATCGCGAGTCTAGGGCGATGCCGGAGTAGCTACCCTCGATGCGGGTTATACCTCACGGGCCTATGAGAGGCGGCCTATGCGAGTGCGGGAGTTCGGGGCTAGACGCGCACATTTGATATTGCGGGCGAGCGACCAGCTTTGATCATGTGACGGTCTAGACAGATATCATGATACATTTTATGACCTTGTTAGTACTGTGGGTGTTAGTAGTCGGCTATGCCTTCGTACTTACCCCGTACTGTTTTATTTGGACACAGGTGGGACCTGTTGTTCATGTGTATTCCTTGGTGCTTTTCTATCATCGATCGGCGGTGAGGAAGGTATTCCACGCATGATTGATGTTGTGGGCGAGACCCATTGTTATATCGAGTGATGACTTGAGGCGTGAGTCCACGACTTGATATGATTGCTATTTATTGTGAATCGTAGTTTGGTTATCATACATGTCTCCCGCTTTATATAGACTACTATGATTTCATTTACTGATTTTCGTTTCACATACTTGCACTGCTGTTATCGACCTCCTTCGGGGGGCTGCGTTCATGCCGCAGGTAAAGGTACACGATCGTTGATCCTCGCTCTAGTGGTCACGATTCTGCGTTGGGAAGCTCCGTTCCTCCGAGGCTTATCTTGGTATAGTCCCCTGTTGTAGGTGCTACATTCGGGGTATGGCAGGCCACCGTCCCGTTGTTGTCATATCATTCGTAGAGGTCTCAGTAATCTTGTAGGCGGTGGTTTGTAAAAAGGATTAAACTGTTCAGGTTGAAAGAGTTGTTGTTTCTATATATATGCCGAAAGGCAAGTTTTCACAGGTTATTGTTTATACTTCCGTTATTTTATGTTATTGATTTATGTTCCGCTGATTTTCTCTGATGTATGACTACTGGGGTGCCCGGGGTAAGGCACCAGTCACGGGCCCGGGTTCGGGTCGTGACAAAGAGACTTATACTTTCAAATCAAATCACATAGCTTTCAAAATACTTCAAGTCTCTTAACCTTTAAGAAAACAAGTTTCAAAGTCTTAAAAACTTCATACGTAAACTCTTTCAAATTAAGCAACATATACTTTGGTGCATTGTGAATAAGTTATACTTATTTATAACGATCTTATTCAAGTAGTCATGATCTAGAAAATGTAATACAATTTTGTCTTATCTTAGCTTCTATGCAGATGGAGAATTCTACTTGTTTTAACATAATTAATTGTCATTACATTTTCCTTTATTAACGCTGCAATGGCTTGTTCGATACTTATTCTCATTTGTGCCGTAAAATTAGCCAAGTCAACTCGACTCCAAATACTTCCTAACGACTCTTACCAACATCCCCCATAAGACTTGGTAAGGACTTAGGATTTCTTAGACGTAGCTTTTACATAGAGTAAATCAACATAACTACCTCTTAACTTCTAAGAGTAGACGAAATCATGAAATACTACTACATGTATATTTCATACATAGAATCATGCCAAAGGAAGGAAGAGGTTCACATACCTCGCGACGATTATCGACAAGTAGCAAAAAGCTCCAAAGTACTTCAACCTTGCTAGCTATTCCATCCTTCAAGTAGAATACGCTATACTTGGTACTTCAACCTAAATTGGCCATAATACATCCATTAACCTCTAGCTTCGAACGTAGAATATTCTAAGTGCTAAGTCACTAAATTCTACGGAAAATCGGACAGCACTTCCTTTGTTTCTACATACTTTGCCACCTTTTTCAAGGCCGAATACAATAACCAAACACGCCACATTTAAGGCCCAACAAATCAGCTAACCAAAGGGGATTACACGCCTTAACAGGACGTGTAAAATTCCGCCCCACCAAAAACATTAAACTAGTCCACAATACAAATGTCAATTCGGCCAAAAAGTGCAACAACCTATCAACCTTTCCAATTCCTTTTCAATCCAAGTTCTTAGTTCTAGCATGTCATTTAGTCATAAACAACTTAGCAATTATAACCACCTTAATCAACTCTTAGATAACATGCGACGACTAAACTAGTAACTAAATTGAATTACAATCTTAAAGGCTAAATCATGCAACTTTCGGATTCCATCCAAATATTCCATAACACATATCATTCTTCATAATATAATCCACATGATCATTTCTAACTACTACATGAAATCTCGAATTAATATAGCAAGACGGAAATTATTACCTTCTTAAGCTCAAAATGATCCAAAACCCTAAGTCGATCCTTAGCAACTCCAACTCCTTTTCTTGACGTTTCAATCCGCTTATTTGCAACCCTTAGAAGCTTGTGAAAAACTCCTCTTCTATTTCCAACTTCAAAGTTGAAGAGCTCCCTAGGTTTTCGCCTTGCGACTAACGTGAAAACGCCGTTTTTCTGAAATCTTTCTATTGAGATATCCTTACAATACCCTTAGGGACCTTGGGTTTAAGTCTTGTGAATAAAGGATCACAAACTAAAAATTTTGTGTGGGACTTAGCATGAACCCGTGAGCTCCCTCTCTTAGCTCTCTAATATTTCTTGAAATATGACTAAGTGTGGAACTAGTCTTGCTACTAGTATGCATTTATAACACTATGGAGGGTCAAGACTTAAACAAATGGTTGGCTAAGATGATTTTCACTAGGATCAAGCCCATGTGGCCCTTTGACAAGTCAACAATATCAAGCTCTATAATTAGCAAGACTTTCTCATCTTTACCATGGTCAAATGACCCTTTTGCCCTTGCATTAATTCGACCAAGCCATGTGGGAGGGTGCCACGTGTCGTCCTCCCATTCGTCCATAAAATTCGTAACCTCGTGGGTCCCACAAACGT
Organism: Przewalskia tangutica; assembly: GCA_029844215.1. NCBI lineage: Eukaryota > Viridiplantae > Streptophyta > Magnoliopsida > Solanales > Solanaceae > Przewalskia > Przewalskia tangutica. The sequence continues at coordinate 44,492,942 of CM056722.1, read as the reverse complement.
AAAATTCCTCGGGTGGGCCCCACACGACCAAATCCAGAAATAAATTTCCATAATGAAAATATATTCCATAATCCTCAATTCATGCATTTTGAGAATCCAATTCTCCTCAACGAACATTTTTCCCTTTCCGAAGCGTTCGGAAGATTTTCGTCGGAAAAACAATTCTTTCTTTCGTACTAATTTCAAGTCTTGAGTTCCTTACGCATTCTCTTAAAAATGTCACGGAGTTACTGGTGTAACATTCTTCCCCTTAGAAACATTCGTCCCGAATGTTCTTCGAGTCCAATCTAAATAGATAGCGACATAGTCTCCTTCACACAACATATGCCACCCATGGCCACATAACAACTTATACTAAGGCGTCAACCTTGGCACTCACAAAGCCAACTAGACCATACTCATAATGACCTCAAAGTCGGTCATAATCCTCTCTACTAGGTCTACTAGTGGTCCGGCGATTTGTATCATCACCGGGAAAACCTCATATTCCCGCTCAGCTACCACCCCACACATGCACGGGTGTAGTTACCTCGAAAGGTTCTAATGGATTCAGGCTCCACTCCTTCCGTACCTCCAACTCTTACTAGCATACATACATAACTTCCATACCGATTTTGGCCTCTAATCTTTGGGGTCACTCTATAAAACAATATAAGGCCATTTCCGGCTTTCACGACCTGGTTCCGTGGAGCGTGTCCCACGAACCCAGAAACAATTAACTAGACTTGGGCCTTGCACCTCGTGACTCGCCACGTAGCGGAACTACTACCAACTGATCCCACTCTATTCCAGGCTATGGGGCGACCCGCAATAGGTCCTCACCCCGTCCCACCGTCGCACTTAACTCTTATTCTTGGTCTGACTTAAAATCTTATGGCCCGAGAGAGCCTTATAAATCTAAGGTCTCGGCAGTTATCAATATTCCTAGGCTCGCAATTTCCATGCTCCAAGCCTACCTTACCAGTCCCCCCGTAAACGGGTACAAAAACTTCTCATAATACCATAACCATGCTGTCTCGATCACAACGACCATTACTTACTCTATACGGACCTCATCCGTACAATTCTCTTAAGCCTACCACGTAGCTTAATATATTAACATGGTATTCCATTAAGTCCCTTAACATGGCTTCTAAGGGTTCACTACCCTATCGCATGACTCATCATTTCCCAATTATCTCAAAATAAAACACAAGACCTTGGCGAATTCATTAAGCTGCTCCATACCTTCCCAGATCTAATTAGTCTTTACCAACTCTTGGTAATCTAAAATCATTCTAGGCAACACGCGTCTGACCCTCATACATAACTCCGTATAGATGTAGGTCACAATACCAACTATACTATAATCATTACCAACCTGGATACGCAATCCATATAGTCCTTCCTGGGTCACTGCTGCCTTTCTCGTAGCTGCAATCAACATAACTCGTTAGGGAGAGACGACCCTAACGACACAGCTCTATCGCACGATCTCAGAGTGAGAAGAATGGAAACCAATCCTAAATGTCCTGCAGCCTCCTGATTATAGATGTGGTGCACAACACAACGATAATCAAGACTCTACTAGACACGGTCTGTAGACACTTTCCGAGGACTAACTGCTCTGATACCACTTTTGTCACGACCCGACCCCGGGCCGCGACTGGTGCCCTACCTGGGCACCCTTAAAACATACAACATAATAAACTGCTGCGGAAAATAAGTAACACACATTTTTTTTTAAACCAAGGCAAAGCCGATAAGGCTGCCGTAATATAAATCACCCAAAAAGGGCTTACACTATCCAAAAATGTAATTACAATTCTAACCAGTCCAGCCCACATGTGAATACAGACCTCTAAGATGTGGACACCTACTATGACGGGACAAGGCCCCGCCGTACCCCTGAATATACATAGTCATGACAACTCCGGAACATTGGAGCCATCTCAAATGTTGAACCAGATCCTAAGCTCGCGGATCCATAATCAGGTACCTAAACTCGCGACATGAACGCACTTGCGGGCCGATAACAAAAATTTAATATGGAATGAAATAAAGTACAAGAAATGATCATAATCGCACAAAGGAATGACATAGCAAGTATAAAAGTACATACCGATCCTGCCGTGTCATTACCACTTATGAACTTAATTGCATATCATTATCTTTTCCATTCCATTAAGAGTTATAGCCATATCTTACGTACATACTTAGGAAAAACATCAAGTTCATTACCATATAACCTTACTTATCTTTCATAACCTAATCCGGCCACTTTACGGACGCTTATACTACCCGACCCAAACCGACGCGATAGGTCACATAGTCGATAATGTCATATAATGCGCCTGCCCATCTCTCGGGTCGATAATGTCATATAGTGCGCGTGAAGGTATACCGCCCGCCCATCTCTGGGTCGATAATGTCATATAGTGCGCCCGAAGGTATCTGCCGCCATCGTCTCGGGTCGATAATGTCATATAGTGCGCCCGTAAGGTATCTTGCCGGCCCATCTCTGGGTCGATAATGTCATATAGTCTGCCCGTAAAGGTATACTGCCCGGCCCATCTCTGGGTCGATAATGTCATATAGTGCGCGTGAGGTATCTTGCCCGCCCATCTCTGGGTCGATAATGTCATATAGTCTGCCCGTAAAGGTATACTGCCCGGCCCATCTCTGGGTCGATAATGTCATATAAAACCCGGGAATTTAACCCAACGTACTACGCACCTCTACTCTTTTAGAAAGACTCATTTTCAAATAAAACTTCCGGATACTAACACCCGTAGTATCAAGTCATCTCTACCTTTCAGGACAAGTCACAATACCTTTTTAGAAATACAATTACCGACTTCTAAATCAAGTGACTTCTTTCTTAAAGACCTTAAGCAATTGGTACCTTTAAAACAATTTGCCCTTCTTTATTTCAAATCATTTCTTGTTTATGATACTGAAGAAAAACATTCTCTTAACCTCCCATAAAGTTATTATAACCAACTTCCCATAAAGCCGTCATACTAACTTTATGTCTTAAACTAATTCATTCTTTTTATAACCAAGAGACTTATACTTTCAAATCAAATCACATAGCTTTCAAAATACTTCAAGTCTCTTAACATTTAAGAAAACAAGTTTCAAAGTCTTAAAAACTTCATACGTAAACTCTTTCAAATTAAGCAACATATACTTTGGTGCATTGTGAATAAGTTATACTTATTTATAACGATCTTATTCAAGTAGTCATGATCTAGAAAATGTAATACAATTTTGTCTTATCTTAGATTCTATGCAGATGGAGAATTCTACTTGTTTTAACATAATTAATTGTCATTACATTTTCCTTTATTAACGCTGCAATGGCTTGTTCGATACTTATTCTCATTTGTGCCGTAAAATTAGCCAAGTCAACTCGACTTCAAATACTTCCTAACGACTCTTACCAACATCCCCCATAAGACTTGGTAAGGACTTAGGATTTCTTAGACGTAGCTTTTACATAGAGTAAATCAACATAACTACCTCTTAACTTCTAAGAGTAGACGAAATCATGAAATACTACTACATGTATATTTCATACATAGAATCATGCCAAAGGAAGGAAGAGGTTCACATACCTCGCGACGATTATCGACAAGTAGCAAAAAGCTCCAAAGTACTTCAACCTTGCTAGCTATTCCATCCTTCAAGTAGAATACGCTATACTTGGTACTTCAACCTAAATTGGCCATAATACATCCATTAACCTCTAGCTTCGAACGTAGAATATTCTAAGTGCTAAGTCACTAAATTCTACGGAAAATCGGACAACACTTCCTTTGTTTCTACATACTTTGCCACCTTTTTCAAGGCCGAATACAATAACCAAACACGCCACATTTAAGGCCCAACAAATCAGCTAACCAAAGGGGATTACACGCCTTAACAGGACGTGTAAAATTCCGCCCCACCAAAAACATTAAACTAGTCCACAATACAAATGTCAATTCGGCCAAAAAGTGCAACAACCTATCAACCTTTCCAATTCCTTTTCAATCCAAGTTCTTAGGTCTAGCATGTCATTTAGTCATAAACAACTTAGCAATTATAACCACCTTAATCAACTCTTAGTTAACATGCGACGACTAAACTAGTAACTAAATTGAATTACAATCTTAAAGGCTAAATCATGCAACTTTCGGATTCCATCCAAATATTCCATAACACATATCATTTTTCATAATATAATCCACATGATCATTTCTAACTACTACATGAAATCTCGAATTAATATAGCAAGACGGAAATTATTACCTTCTTAAGCTCAAAATGATCCAAAACCCTAAGTCGATCCTTAGCAACTCCAACTCCTTTTCTTGACGTTTCAATCCGCTATTTGCAACCCTTAGAAGCTTGTGAAAAACTCCTCTTCTATTTCCAACTTCAAAGTTGAAGAGCTCCCTAGGTTTTCGCCTTGCGACTAACGTGAAAACGCCGTTTTTCCGAAATCCTTCTATTGAGATATCCTTACAATACCCTTAGGGACCTTGGGTTTAAGTCTTGTGAATAAAGGATCACAAACTAAAATTTTTGTGGGACTTAGCATGAACCCGTGAGCTCCTCTCTTAGCTCTCTAATATTTCTTGAAATATGACTAAGTGTGGAACTAGTCTTGCTACTAGTATGCATTTATAACACTGGAGGGTCAAGACTTAAACAAATGGTTGGCTAAGATGATTTTCACTAGGATCAAGCCCATGTGGCCCTTTGACAAGTCAACAATATCAAGCTCTATAATTAGCAAGACTTTCTCATCTTTACCATGGTCAAATGACCCTTTTGCCCTTGCATTAATTCGACCAAGCCATGTGGGAGGGTGCCACGTGTCGCCCTCCCATTCGTCCATAAAATTCCGTAACCCTCGTGGGTCCCACAAAACGTAAAATTCCTCGGGTGGGCCCCACACGACCAAATCCGTAAAATAAATTTCCATAATGAAAATATATTCCATAATCCTCAATTCATGCATTTTGAGAATCCAATTCTCCTCAACGAACATTTTTCCCTTTCCGACGTTTCTAAGATTTTCCGTCGGAAAAACAATTCTTTCTTTCGTACTAATTTCAAGTCTTGAGTTCCTTACGTACATTCTCTTAAAAATGTCACGGAGTTACGGTGTAACAATATGGCCCGACGCCACAGTAAAACAGCACCATGAGAACGACGACATTCCCTACGTGACGCCGCCACACTGCGTGAACATCGAGGAAGAGGGCCCGACCGCTAGAACCCATGCGTATACGAATCCGAAGCCTCGAGCTCGATGGCTCCGGATTACGGTGATCTAACCTCCCGCCGAAATCGGGAAGGAGCACTCTGTGCGGTGAGTATCAGACCTAGCTCGCTTGAGGCTCTCCGCCGAAAATCACCTGAACCTCGCTGCTTGGCCTCTTGGCCGGCCTCGTCTGGTCTGTCCTCTCTTTCCCTATCCTCAATCCCCTGTGCATATGTCTGCATCCTGGCAATATCCATTCCTGGCTGAAGGGCCACTCCTAGGCAAGCAGTGATCATATAACGGTCTAGTCCCATAACATAGCGATGGACTCTATCAGCCATGTTAGCCACAATAGTTTGCGCATACCTAGCCAACGAGTCAAACTCTAGGTTGTACTCCCTGATGGTCCTCCCATTCTGCCTCAATGATAAGAGCCTATCAACACGGGCTCTCCTCATCTCAGGAGGCAAAAAGTGACCAACAAAGGCCTCTGTGAACTCATCCCAAACCGCTGGACGAGCACCCACCCCTCTCGACAGCTCCCAAGACTCAAACCAGTTCAACGCAATATCGCGTAACCGGTAAGAAGCTAACACAACCGATTTCGACTCCGAGGCCCTAAGCACTGCATAGTCCGTAGAGCCGAACAAACTCTTGGGGATCATCCTCGGATCTCGAACCATAAAACTCGGGTGGACTACAACCCGTAAAGTCCCGAATCCTCAAACCATCGGCTCTGGGTTAGCTACTCGCTTCCCGGCGCCGCCCTACCACTATGCTAGTCAAAAGCCCGACCGCTCTCCATAATCTCTAAATTACTGCCCGGCCGCGGAATCGGGGCTGCACCGGAACCTCGAGCTACCGCGCTCGGCCTTCTATCGCCGGCGTGGCTGAACTCGCCGACACGCCTACTACCTCAGGCATAGTATGTGCCCGACTCCTGGTAACTCTCTGCGCACCACCGCGCTCGCTGCCTTGCCCTTCTCGGGCCCTGGTCGCTCCGTGGAGGCACGGTGATTCACATACATAAGAATACGTCGAGACGGATCAACCTATTAATACTTTCTCGCACGATCTCGAGTGAGAAGAATGGAAACAAATCCTAAATGTCCTGCACCCTCACGATTATAGATGTGGTGCACAACACACCGATAATCAAGACTTACTAGACACGGTGCATAGACACCTTCCGGACTAAGCGCTCGATACCACTTTTGTCACGACCCGACCCCGGGCCCGCGACTAGTGCCCTACCTGGGCACCCTGTTCAGGTATACATCAGAGAATAGCAGCGGAACATACATGAAACTTATAAGATAAAATATCGAGAAACTAAACCACAGGTTAGCCGATAAGGCTACCTTCCTGGACACATATACATATACATAACAACAGCAGTCACTTCCTTTTACTTTTACAAACCGACCCACAATATTGTAACTACAGACCTCTAAGAATTACAAGCTCGCGGGACAGGGGCCGCCATACCCCGAATGTACATAAGTCTACCACATCGGAAACCGTACTAAAAGATAAGCCTCCGAGTGAAAGGGCTCCTTTCCAAAAGCGAGCAGATCCTAAGAGAAAGGATCACCAACCTGTGTACCTATCACTGCGGGCATGAACGCACCGAAGAAGTCGATTACAAAAATTTGTATGGAACAGAAATAAAATGCAATAACCAAATCATATCTGTATAAAAGAATGTCCTTTTAACTCCTGAAATCAATCATATATTAACCGTTCCTCTCCTTCTTTCAATAAAATTTAACAACATATTCTTACATACATACTTAAGAGTTTAATCCAGTCTTTTTCACATAACTTGCATATCTTACATAACATAATCCGGCCCATTTGCGGGACACGGTGTACTGATGAATCATGTGACATAATCCGGCCCGCCTGTGGGGCTCGGTGTACTGTGGAATCATGTAGCATAATCCGGCCCGCCTGTGGGGTTCGGTGTACTGTGGAATCATGTAGCATAATTCGGCCCGCCTGCGGGGCTCGGTGTAAGATGGCGTAACCCGACCTATGTGTAGGCTCGGGGTAATATGGCGTAATCCGGCCTATGTGTAGGCTCGGTGTATCTCATAACGTAATCCGGCCTATTTGTAGGCTCGGTGTATTTCATAACATAATCCGGCCTATTTGTAGGCTCGGTGTGATTTTCCTTACATAACATTTTAAAACCATCTTTTCACTTCTTATTAAGTCGTCATAACAACTTCCCATAAAGCTATTATAACAACCTTTCATTTTAGAGAACTTATGACACTTTTATTCTTACACCATTAGGGAAACTAGGCCCAAAAATACTACGTACATACATACTTAAACGTACTCTTAATTTAGAATCAACAATGGAAATACTTCTTAACTTCTAAGAGTAGAAGGAATCTTGAAATATTATCACATGGATATTTCATACGTAGGATCATGCCAAAGAAAGAAGAAGTTCACATACCTCGCGACGACTAGCGACAAGTTGCAAAAAGGCTCCAAAGTACTTCAACCTAAAATGGTCACAAAACGTCCATTAACCTCTTACTTCATACGTAGAATATTCTAGGTGCTAAGTCGCTAAATTCTACGGAAAATCGGACAGCACCTCCTTTGTTATTACTAACTTTGCCACATTTTTCAAGGCCGAATACAATAACCAAACAGCCCCAATTGGCTCACCACAATCTATAAGGTAGTCCAATACAAATAATTAATCATACAGCCCCAATTGGCTCACCACAATCTATAAGGTAGTCCAATACAAATAATTAACAAACTATTACAAACTATAAGTACAAATTCGGCCACTTTGAGTTCAACAATACCAATTCTTATCCAATTTCCATTTCCATCCAAATTGGTAGCATAACATGATATCAAGTCGCATTTGATTATAACAACCATAATCTTTAAGTAAGTAACATGCGACGATTTCTAATAACGATCAAATTGTATTCCAACTTAACGTGACTTACACTACATTTCGAACTTCCAAGGCTACAATCGATCTAAAATCCTTATAAACTTTAACCCATATACTTCATGCTAGCAATAAGTAAAGCTAATCAACAATATAAATAATCGTGTAACACTTTCAAAGAACAAGATTATACCTCAACGAATTGTAATCCAATCTTCAAAAACCGAAGTTTCTCCTTAGCAACCTAGAGCCTCTTCAAGACACCTCAATCCGCTCCTTGAAACCCTTAGAACAACACCAACAATTTCCTTCAAACCTCCAATCCAAAACCTAGAAAGTCACTAGGTTTTCACTTTGCGACTAATACGAAAACTCTCTTTTTCCGGGATTTTTCTATTGAGATACACTTACAAAACCCTTATGAACCTTGGTTTAAAGTGTGGGGCTTAATGGATAACAAACAAAAAAAAATTGTGTGAGAGCTTAGCAAACCCGAGAGCAAGCCTAGTGTGTTCTTCAAAATTTGTGAAATTTTTGCTAAGTGTTAAGTCCTCTCTTGCTACTAGTATAATATATAGTGTATTGGAGGGTCATGCTACAAACAAATGGGTGGTTAGGATTTTGTCTTATGAAATATCAAGGCTTAAGTGGGTCCTTTGACTTAGTCAATGTTCTCATGCTACAAGTTGCAAGACTTAGCCATAGAAGACTTATGGTAAATGACCATATTGGCCATGCCATTTCGTCCAAGGCATTGCTAAGGGGGGGTGACACGTGTCGCCCTCCCATTCGTCATAATAAAACGTTTTCCGACAATTTCATAATTCCGATAAATTTTTACAAGCCTCAAATCTTACACTTGTGAGTTCTTACGTACGTTCTTAAAACATGTCCTGTAAATACGGGGTGTAACAGCGTTCATACCGCAGGTAAGGGAAAGCAGGTGCTAGATCCGCATCCTTAGGATCTTTTGCTTTGGTGTCAGGAGCTCCATCTTCTCCGGAGGCTCGACTTTTGGGTATGATCTCCCTGTTGTTGTAGATAGTTTGTACATTCAGGGTATGGCGGGGCCCTGTCCCGCCATAGTTGTTTATCTTCTTAGAGGTCTGTAGTCCTATTGTACAGTTGGGATGTAACTGCCAGATTTTGGTTATATATATATATGCCGAAAGGCGACCCTTTTTCAGATAAACTATGTCTCATTTACAATTGTTTCATGTCTTGTGTTTCTATATTCCGCTGATTACTCTGATGTATGACTACTTGGGTGCCCGGGTAAGGCACCAGTCACGGGCCCCGGAACGGGTCGTGACAAAGAGAGTATCCTTTTAGGCCATGAATGGAAGTTAATAGTGATGTTATACACTTTAGATTTAATTCCTCAGTTGGCTTATGATTTATGTATATGCAGGTGTGATGCATTAGGGTCATATGTGGCATGATTGGTTTCAGAGGGTGTAGTTCCAAGGAGACTATACCTATATCTGTTTAGATTGAACCTAGTATGAACATGAGGGACGAATGTTTCTAAGGGGGGAAGAATGTTACACCCCGTATTTCCAACAGTTTGAGATAAGAACGTACGTGAGAAATTGGGATTTGAATTTTAGAAAGAACGAAAAATTCCGGAAAAAACTCGGAACCTCGTGAAGGAAAAAGGTTCATTAATTGGAATATGATTCTCAAATTTGGTATGTGGGATTCATAGAATATATTAGAATTATGGAATTTTATTTTCGGATTTGATCATGTGGGGCCCACCCGGAAAATTTTATAATTTTGTGGGACCCACAAGTTTTTCGATATTTTGGCCAATTATTGACTTTTTGGAGGGTGAAAATATTTTATACGAATGGTAGTGTGACACGTGGCACACCCCCACCCCCCTTTTCTTGGTCTTGGAAGACTTTGACCATTTTAGATATTTTGGAGACAAGTGAAGGTGGGTCCCACTCCACTTGTCTTGCTACACGTAAGGCCATAAACTTGTCAAGCATCCAACCTTATAGATATATTATATATACAAGAGAGGAGGTGGAAGACAAGTCTTCCAACACTTAGAACATTTTCAAGAAATATATTTCCCCTTTCTATATTGTTGCTCTCGGTTTTGGCTATGATTCTTGGACAAAAATTCTTAAACCTTCTAAGTTAGTTTATTAACACATGATTAGGGTCCCTAACCTAGTTATTAGACAAGATAACACACCACTAACCTCAAATCTTCATTGGACCGAGAATGGTGATGAAACCCTAGGGGTTTCCGTCGACTTTTTGGAAGAGAAACGTGAAGAGACGTTGCTCCTAAGGTTTTATAGGATAGATATATGTGATTGGAACTTGAAGAAGTGGAGCGAAACGAAAACTGCGGACCAAAACGTAGCATTCTGCCCGGGACGTTTTTGGGCACAAAAATGAGGTAATGATTCTTCTTTTTCCGCAGTAATTGGATATTACTCATTGTTATAGTATATAGATGAACTTGTATTAAGGAAGATATGGAAAATAAAGTGTGCATTCCCTACTTTGGAAGAGTGGGCCGAGAGTAGCACTTTTGTCGACAATAGATTCGTTGATTTTTATTGTCGTTATTTTCACGTATTGCATGTTATATAATGAAGGAAATATTGTTGGATATAGATTATATAACTTATATAACATGTTGTAATGATAATTGGGTTAAAACGAATTAAGGAAAAAGACTTTGTATTGTTGTAGTTGTTGTTAGTCGAAAACTGCCTAAAACTGTTAGACGTCATTGTGTCGTTTTATGGACTGTTTTGGGGTGTTATTATGCTGCAAAATCAGCCCCTAAACATGCATGATTAATGTAGTAGTTGGCTAATGGAAGTCCTAAAGAATAAGGGTGTTAAAGGCTTCACATTGTACCCTTGATAATGGATTAATTGTGGATTTTTTGCGGACTATTTTATATAAATTGTGGGGCATAATTTTACACGTCCAGTTAGGCGTGTAATCCCCTTTGGTTAACTGTTGGTTGCGCCTTAAATGTGGCTTGTTGGTTGATGAATACGGACCTTAGAAAAGGTGGAAAAGTACGTAGAAACAAAGGAAGTGCTGCCCAATTTTCTGTAGAATTAAAGGGAATTATTTGGTATAAGTCTTACAATAGTAAGTATGATATTGATAGAAGTACTATGGCCATTTTAGGTTGAAGTACTACGTGTAGCAAAGTCTACTTGGCTTAAGGAATAGCCGATGAAGTTGAAGTACTTTGGAGCATTTTGCTACTTGTCGTATTGGTTAGTCGTCACGAGGTATGTGAACTTCTTCTTTCTATAGACATGAGTATTTTTATGGTATACTTGCCTTGCCTTGTTGTTAGGAGTATACATGACTTGTTCTTGAGTATACTTTCCTTGTCATAGGAAGTATTCATGTTATTGATTTTATGCTAAAGGCATGTCTAGAATATTCCTAAGTTCTTACCAAGTCTTATGGGGGATGTTGGTAAGAGTCGTTAGGAAGTATTGGAGTCGAGTGACCTTGCTAATTTACTACACTAATGAGAATAGGTATCGAACAAGCCATTGCAGCGTTAATTAAAATGTATCGACAATCAATTATATTGAAATAAGTAGAATTCTCCATCTGCATAGAAACTAAGATAAGACAAAATTGTATTACATTTTCTAGATCATGGCTGATTTAACAAGATCGTTATAAATGAGTATAACCTATTCACAGCTCATAAAAATATTAATTTTGTAAGTACATGAGACTTGATTTTGAAAGGGGAAGTAACTTGAGTTAAAAGTATAAGTTACTTGATCGATTTAAAGAGAATAAATGATTTGATTGGAAAGAGTAAGTGACTTGATTTAAAGGCATAAGTTAGTTGGTTTTAAAAGTATAAGTTACTTGAGTTTAAAAGAGTAAGTAACTTGGTTTTAATAGTGAAAGTAATTTTGGGTCCAACGCCCTAATATTTCATGAAACGATTCTTTTATAAAGAATAGATGAAAAAATTACTTTGGGTTCAATTCCCTTACATGATATGATAATGCCTTGGTTGTATTAAAAGGAAAGACGTGGTAGTACTTTAGTTTTCTAAAATGAAGGTGGTTATAACGGCTTTATGGGAAGTTGTTATAACAAGTTTTGTGGAAAGTCAAGGGATGGTTTAAAATGTTTTAAGGAAATCTTGTGAGAATGTCCATGATTAAGTCCTCAATATAATACATGATATGTGGCACTTTTATGTTCAAAGATGTTTTAAAGTAGCACGTGAGGTCTAGTACCTTGATTTGCCAAAATCATATCTTAGAAAGATACTTGGAATGATAAGTGTCTCGATCTCCTAAATGATGGTTTCAAAATGATACATGTATTGGATCCTACTTCCTAACGATACATGTAGTACTTGGGTTTTCCTAAAATGGAAATTTTGTTTATAAAGTGAATGTACGGCTCACGTACATTGTTGAAATGAACTTTAATCCTTAGTGATGCAAGGTGTGTTAGTTCCTTGATAGTACTTTGACTTGCTTAAATGATAGTCATTCTATCTTGTGCCTTGATAGTACTTTGGTTTGCTTAAATGGCAAGTGTCTTGAATTGTTGAAAAGGAAGACATGGTATTGTCTTGATTTGTTTAAAAAAGAATGCATGGAAATTGTCTTGGTTTGTTAAAAAGGAAATGCATGGTATTGTCTTGGTTTGCTAAAATAATGGTTTATTCATTTTATGATGATGAGAGTCAAGGATTATCTTAACTTGTATATGTTGTTCATGATAGTCATTGGTACTAGTGTTATGAGTATAAATGCGGGGTAAACCCCCAAGACGTTATACACCTTCTAAGTATAATTACGGGGTAAACCCCCAAGACATTATACATTTCCATGGATTTGCTACCCATGATGCGAGTATGGCGGATATACTCATTGCGGGCCCACAGGGTCCATACGGGTGAAATAGTCCTATGCGAGGAATACCTCATGCGGTTCCACGTGACCTATGCGGGTGAAATAGTCCTATGCGAGGAATACCTCATGCGGGTCCACGTGACCTATGCGGGTGAAAGCAGATCTATCACGAGGAAATTGCCTCATGCGGGTCCACGTGACCTATGCGGGTGAAATAGACTCATGGTTAGAATTGTATAATGACTTTGAGGGCATGTGTCCCTAACTTTGACATAACTGGTTATATATTATGCTCGTTACATGCTGACAGTGATGTTGTATTCCACGAGCATGCTTCTGTGATATTATATCGAGGCGGTGTCACGATTTTGACATGGCTTTCATATGTAGCGATGATGCGGTGTTATAGTAGTACAATGATACAAGTCTGATTGGCTCACGATTGTTATATGACACGGTAGGATCTGATATTTGATTTTCATATTTGCCCCTGTAATTCTTTTGTACAGTTATGATCTTGTTTACTGTGCTGTATTTTTTGTTCCATACTTGGTACCTGTTGTACTGATCCCCTTCGGGGGGCTGCGTTCATGTCCGCATGTCTAGGTACACAGTTGTGAATCCGTGAGCTTAGGATCCTTGTTCAGCATTTTGGGATAGCTCTAATGTTCTGGAGCTTGTCATTATGGATAGGTATATTCAGAGGTACGGCGGGGCCTTGTCCCGTCATAGTATTTGTCCAAAATCTTAGAGGTTTGTATTCATATGTGGGTTGGACTGGCTAGAGTTGTATTTACATTGTTGGACAGTGTTGACCATTTTTGGGTGATTTATATTATGGCAATCTTATCGGCTTTGCCTTGGTTTTAAGAAAAAAATGAGTGTTATTTATCTTCCGCGATATATTGTATTGTATGAATAGGAGGGTGCCCAGATAGGACACCAGTCACGGGCCCGGGGTTCGGGGTGTGACATATAATGTCTTGGGGGTTTACCCCGCAATTATACTCAGGAGATGTATAATGTGTTGGAGGTTTACCCCGCAATTATACTCATAACACTAGCACCAATGGCTATCATGAACAACATATGCAAGTTAAGTAATCTTTAACTCTCATTAGATCAAATAGGAGGTACTCTCCTCCTTAGAAAAACCAAGGCAATATCATGCCTTCCTTTTTAGAATTTCCAAGACAATATCATGTCTTCCTTTCTAAAATAACCCAAACAATCCGTAAATGCGAGTCTGACATGTCGACCCGTTACGGGACTCGGGGTAAATATAAAGTACTGTACACATAAAGTTATCACAAGCAACTACGTACACTTCAAATCACCTTTTGACTCGTTAGCACAAATAGAATGAACTATCATTCTCTTTGAAAAACCAAGACACTAACAAGTCTTTGATTTTATAACACCAAGGCACTATCACATAGTTCATTAAGGATTAAGATCCATTACAACAATTGTACGTCCGCCGTACATTCACTTTATAAACTAAATTTCCATTTTTGAAAAGCCCAAGTAATACATGTATCACTAGGAAGTAGAATCCAACACATGTATCATTTTGAAACCATCATCAAAATACTTATCACACCAAGTATATTTCTAAGACATGGTTTGGCAAATCAAGGCAATAGACGTCACGTATTACTTTAAAACATCTTTGAAAATCAAAGTGCCACATATCATGTACTATATTAAGGACTTAATCATAGACATTCTCACATGATTTCCTTACAACATTTTTAAACCCTCTCTTGACTTTCCACGAACCTTGTTATAACAAACTTCTCATAAAGCTGCTATAACACTTTCATTTTTAGAAAACTGAAGCACTACCACATCTTTCCTTCTAATACAACCACGACACTATCATGTCATGTAAGGGATTTGAACCCAAAGTACTATGTACGTCTATTCTTTATAAAAGAATCGTTTCATGCAATATTTAGGGAGTTGAACCCAAAAGCACTTTCACTATTAAAACCAAGTTACTTACCCTTTTAAACTCAAGTAACTTACTTTTAAATCAAGTAAACTCCCTTTTTCAAAATCAAGCAACCTATACCTTTAAATCAAGTTACTTCTACTGTTTATATTAAGTAACATATACTTTTCAAATCAAATTACTTATTCTCTTGGAATCAAGTAACATATACTTTTCAAATCAAGTTACTACACCTTTTTAACTTCAACACAAGGCTTTAAATCAAGTAACTTCTACTTTCAACATTAAGGCAATTATTCATTTAACTCAAGTAACTCATTATTTTCAAATAACGTTACTCCTATCTTTTAAAATCAAGTCATGCAGTCTCTTTAAACCAAGTAATCTATACTTGTTAAAATAATTCTAGTCTCATGACTTTCAAATAACTTTAGTCTCATAACTCCCAAATGAATCAAGTCTCTTAACTTTAGAAATCAAGTCCCATAACTTGAAAAATAAAGTCTCATAATCTTTAAAGAAACCAAGACTCATAACTTTAAAGTACTTCAAGTAACGTATACAATTCAAACCAAGTCACTCATACTTTCATAATCAAGACTCATATACTTTCAAAATCAATTTACTTACTTCAATAAATCAAGTCACATAGACTCACCAAAATCAAGTCACATAGACTTTCCAAATGATCATGTCAAAAGAAGGAAGAAGTTCACATACCTCGTTGGCGACTAACCCAAACGACAAGTAGCAATACGCTCCAATGTACTTCGACCTTATTAGCTATTCCACCCTCCAAGTAGAATATGCTATACGTAGTACTTCAACCTATAATGACGATATCACTTCTATCAATAACATAATTTCTAGTATAAGACTTATACAAAATAAGTCCCTCTAATTCTACAGAAAATTGGGCAGCACTTCCTTTGTTTCTACGTACTTTTCCACCTTTTCCAAGGCCCGTATTCATCAACCAACAAGCCACATTTAAGGCGCAACCAACAGTTAGCCAAAGGGGATTACACGCCTAACTGGACGTGTAAAATTCTGCCCCACAATCTATATTAAAACAATCAATTATTTACCAACATTAAGGGCCATTCTTGGCCAACATACATTAAATCCAAATCCATTTTCCTTAATTCCTTTATAATCCAATTCAAGTTCCAATACTTATACAAGTCTCAACAACTTATCAACAACCATATTACTTCATCTTAACATGAGACAAGTATGGATAACAACAACAATATAACCAACGAAACCAATGGCACAAAATTGCCTCAAATTGGTCAACAACATATCTATCACATACACATCTTATTTTCCATTTTTTCCTTAACATAAGTTCATCCCTTAAACATAAAAATAAGTAATATCCAATTACTGCGGAGGAAGAAGAATTATTACCTCATGTTTTAGCCAAAAATCGTCCAAAACAACCCCTTAGGTTTTGGTCCGCAGTTTACGTTTCGCACCACTTCTTCAAGATCCAATCACATATATGTGACCTTTATGAGTTTATACACAACTCCACTTTGTATTTCGCTTACAAAAAGTCGACGGAACCTTAGGGTTTCACGCCCTTATTTTCGGCCAACACATGATCTTGGGGTTTTAAGGGTTTAGCTAGTCTTAGAACTTCATTAGGGAGCTTAGCCTTGAGTTTGAGGATTTATCAACAAATATTGAACAATTTTTGGTCTCCAAAAGTAGCCAAAACCGAGAGCCCTTAAGAGGAGCAAAATATTTCATGAAATTTGGCTAAGTGTAGAACAAGTCTTGCACCCCTCTATGAATATATAATGTATCTCTTGTAGTGAGATCTTGCCAAGTGTATGGCCTATGTGTAGCAAGACAAGTGGAGTGGGACCAACCTCCACTTGTCTCCAAAATATCTACAAGTCCAAGTCTTCCAAGACCAAGTCAAATAGTCAAAGGGGTGACACGTGTCACCATCCGATTGGTCCAAAATTATTTCATCTCCCAAAAATCCATAATTGACCAAAATATCTCAAAATATTGTGGGCCCCACAAAACCGTAAAATTTTCCCGTAGCCCCACGTGACCAAATCCGAAAATTAATATCCATAATTCCAAAATATTCCAAAAGTCTCAAATACCAAATTTGCGAACCAAATTTCGACTAATAAACCTTTTCCTTCACAAGTTCCCGATATTTTTCCTAAGAAAATTAATCTTTCTTTCGTTCTAAGATTCAAGTACGTTCTCATCTCATTGCCTCGGAATTACGGGTGTAACATCCTTCCCCCCTTAGAAACATTCGTTCTGAATGTTCATACTAGGTTCATGCTAAACATATATTGGTATAGTCTCCTTAAACTACTCTCAACGAAACCGATTATGCCACATATGGCCACAATATATCACACATGCATATACATCTCTAATCAAGAGTGTACTTTACCACTATTAACTCTCATTCATAGCCTAAAAGGATTTTTCTTTCGTACTTCCATTTATTCATAACTATAACCACTTCAATTCTTTTAACACTTGTTCGCTCCTTTTCTTACTTGTCGTAATCTTCTCGTGCTTCCAAAATCATTTTAGTATACATACATAATTTCAATCATTGCTTCTGTTTTCAAATCCTTGGAGTTACTATATTCAAACTTGGTCATTATACTTAGATTAACTTTTCGTTAAGGCCCTTCTCGGCCTTCAGTACCCGATTCTGGTGGAACTCGTACAATGATTAACTAGACTTGGGTCTTGCACCCTCGTGACCCTATCGCATAGCGGGACCACCTCCAACCGACCCCAATCCAATTCGGGCTATGGGTTGACCCGTAATCAGCCCACAACCCGACCCATTGTCGCACTTAATTCTCATTCTTGGTCTGAAATAAATCTTACTACCCGAGAAAGGCTTATACATCTAAGGTCTCAGCGGTCATCAATATTCTAAAGTTCA
Source organism: Przewalskia tangutica (assembly GCA_029844215.1). Taxonomy (NCBI): domain Eukaryota; kingdom Viridiplantae; phylum Streptophyta; class Magnoliopsida; order Solanales; family Solanaceae; genus Przewalskia; species Przewalskia tangutica. Next base: position 44,474,990 of record CM056722.1, on the reverse strand, counting down.
CAATTATTCTATGTCCCAAGCCTACATTATCAGTCCCCACATACGGGAAATGTAGCTTTTTAATATCTCATAATCATATTGTCTTACGGAGATGTATAATGTCTTGGGTTTACCCCGCAATTATACTCAGGAGATGTATAATGTCTTGGGTGTTTACCCCGCAATTATACTCATACACTAGCACCAATGGCTATCATGAACAACATATGCAAGTTAAGTAATCTTTAACTCTCGTTAGATCAAATAGGAGGTACTCTCCTCCTTAGAAAAACCAAGGCAATACCATGCCTTCCTTTTTAGAATTTTCAAGACAATATCATGCCTTCCTTTCTAAAATAACCCAAACAATCTTGTAAATGCGGTCTGACATGTCGGCCCATTCTGGGACTCGGGGTAAATATAAAGGACTGTACACATAAAGTTATCACAAGCAACTATGTACACTTTAAATCACCTTTTGACTCTCGTTGACACAAATAGAATGAACTATCATTCTCTTTGAAAAACCAAGACACTAACAAGTCTTTCATTTTATAACACCAAGGCACTATCACATAGTTCATTAAGAATTAAGATCCATTACAACAATTGTACGTCCGCCGCACATTCACTTTATAAACTAAATTTCCATTTTTGAAAAGCCCAAGTACTACATGTATCACTAGGAAGTAGAATCCAACACATGTATCATTTTGAAACCATCATCAAGACATTTATCACACCAAGTATCTTTCTAAGACATGGTTTGGCAAATCAAGGCAATAGACGTCACGTATTACTTTAAAACATCTTTGAAAATCAAAGTGTCACATATCATGTACTATATTAAGGACTTAATCATAGACATTCTCACATGATTTCCTTACAACATTTTTAAACCCTCTCTTGACTTTCCACGAACCTTGTTATAACAAACTTCCCATAAAGCTGCTATAACACTTTCATTTTAGAAAACTGAAGCACTACCACATCTTTCCCTTTAATACAACCACGACATTATCATGTCATGTAAGGGATTTGAACCCAAAGTACTAAGTACATCTATTCTTTATAAAAGAATCGTTTCATGCAATATTTAGGGAGTTGAACCCAAAAGCACTTTCACTATTAAAACCAAGTTACTTACCCTTTTAAACTCAAGTAACTTACTTTTAAATCAAGTAAACTCCCTTTTTCAAAATCAAGCAACCTATACCTTTAAATCAAGTTACTTCTACTGTTTATATTAAGTAACATATACTTTTTAAATCAAATTACTTATTCTCTTGGAATCAAGTAACATATACTTTTCAAATCAAGTTACTACACCTTTTTAACTTCAACACAAGGCTTTAAATCAAGTAACTTCTACTTTCAACATTAAGGCAATTATTCCTTTAACTCAAGTAACTCATTCTTTTCAAATAACGTTACTCCTATCTTTTAAAATCAAGTCATGCAGTCTCTTTAAACCAAGTAATCTATACTTGTTAAAATAATTCTAGTCTCATGACTTTCAAATAACTTTTGTCACGACCCGAACCCCGGGCGTGGTGGTGCCTACAGGCACCGCTACCTAAATGACACAAGTAAAAACGCTGAACTAAATAACACCTCATTTTTTCTTTTTAAAACCAACGAGCGTGCAAAGGCAAAGCCGAGGCGCCATATAATATACATAATCAAAAAGTACTACAGTACATGAGTCCAATCCAGCGTATGAATCTGAGACCTCAAGAGTTTCTTGAACTATGACGGGACAAGGCCCATGTACCCATAAGCGTACAAAGCACATCTTGAAGGATCTATACCAAAATGATAAGCTCCTGAAACAAATGGAGTTATCCAAAACTCTGATCAAGGGTCCTACACTTGCAGATCACCGAACTATGTGCCTAAACCTGTGGCATGAACGCAGCCCCCCCGGAGAAAGGGTGTCAGTACGAAGAATGTATCAAGTATATGAAACAATAAGTATTGTAAAGGAGATCACACAATCCACATATAATAGGAAGCAAGTATGATAACTCAAAACAACAACACACTGAACCTTGCAAACATGAGAGTAATGCAATCTTTTTTACCTTTTAAATTATGTTTTTAACAATGAGACCAACTGTTCCACTTTAAGTCATAAACACACTACACCCTTTCATTAATGAAATCACTACCGTTTCAAAACATGAAGGTCATGCCAGTGCCAGGGTCAACCACCCTCTGTATTATAATGCAACCTATTTGTCATACCCCGTATTTCCAGAGTATGTGCGTGAGGGCGTACGTATAAAAGTTTTAGCCTTAAGATAGGCAAGGATCAAAAATTTTGTTCACAACTACCGAAAAGAATTGTTTTCCGACGAAACGTTTTCCAAACTTTGCGAGGGGAAAATTACGGCTATGTCGTTTATAATTTTTGCGGATTTTTCCGAGAGATGAAATATTTTGGACCAACGAGAGGGCGACACTTGTCACCCTCAAGTTGGCGGATTCTTGGCCGATTGGTGCACGTTTTTGTGCCATGTTTTATGGCCTAAACCATGGGTCAATGTTTGGAGTGAATTGAGGAGTAGATGGCTAGGGGGCACTTGGGCAAATCCTCACCTTCCACTTGCCCCCCACTTGTCTTGATCATGGCCATTGAATTCCCTATAAATACCCCCCTTTGTTGAAGACTTTCTTCATCCCTCAAACACTTTCCAAGTCTTGAAGCCCTCTCCCCCTTAGTGTAGTGTTCTCGTCCAAAGAGAACCCCTCCCCCTTGAGAGGCCCCTTGGCCGAGAGATATCCCCCCCCTCCTAGTGGTGTTGGCCGAGACACACACCCCCCCCCCTTTCCTAGTTGTGCTCGTAAAATACCCCCCCCCCCCTTGGTAGAAAATACTCTCCAAGTATTGTTACTATTCCAAAATACCTTAGCCTTATACCTTGTAGTATTCCAAAGTTACCTCTATCGTAGAGCAGGAAATACTACCTTATGTCCTTTGTCTCAAAATGAAACCCTAAGGAAAATCTTCATAGTCGGTTGAAGTGTTAAGTAGAAGTTGCGTAGAACTTCTAAGGGTTGTTGGAGCGGGTTGGAGCGCCGAGTAGGAGCTAAGCGTTGCTCGGGATCGACATTTAATCTTGGATAATTTTGGGCTTATCGAGGTAAATATCTTGTCCCCTTTTGTAATTAGAGTTTACATCTTTGTTGAAGTATAAGAATTAAGTATAAGTTATATCTGAGGAAGGTTTAAAGAAGAAAAATTGTACTTACATAGGATTTGTATTCTGATGAACTTGTGAAGTTTGTGGGTAGGGAAGTCTTGCCCAATTTTCCGTAGAATCTTGTATCTAGATTTATTCTCCGAGTAGTCTAGACATTGATAGACTTGTATAACCGTTATAGGTTGAAATCTGCGAGTAGCGTATTCTACTCGAAGGGTGGAAAAGGCTAGCGAGATTACGATCTTTGGAGCTATTTGCTAATAGTCGATAAATCGTCGCGAGGTATGTGATTCTTCCTATCCTCTTGAGCATGATATTTTAAAAGAATATATATAGTACGGTAGACGTACGTGTGTTAAGCGAGCGTGGTTTCTTTGCGATGTCTTTTGACTTGAGTCTAAATAATAAGAATCTGAAGTATTTCAAAAGAGTTAAGAAACCTTTTTGAAAGAAGAGTAACACTTGGTTTTAAAAGTTTTAAAAGCTTAAGAGTTATACTAGCTTTATGGGAAGTTAGGTATAACGACTTAAGAGAGATAAAAAGAATGGTTTATTGATTTTAGAAGTTAAGAGACTTGATTTTAAAAGATAAGAGACTTGACTTAATCAATTAATATGAATTTTGTTAATAAGTGTGAAACCTCATTCGTGAGTAATGAGTACTTGGTTTTTAAAAGGAATAATGTTTCTTGATTTCGGAAATCAGAATAAGTATCGAACAAACCACAGCAGCGCTAATAAAGGGAAATGTATTGACTAATTAAGTATTATTAAAACCAGTAGAAACCTCCATCTGCATAGAAGCTAAGATGAGACAAAATGATAGTACATTTCCTAGATCATGGCTGCTTTAATAAGATTGTTATGAACAAGAATAACCTACTCACACATAAGGCATGTGTTTCTCAAATTGTTTTAAAAGAGAATTATATTCTTAAGTGATTAAGACTATGAACCACGAAACCTTTCGAAAATGAGAAACTTGAGCATTTGAAATTAGGCAAACTTGAATGTTTGGAAATAATGTTGTTACTTGATTTTACAAAGGGAAGTGTTTTGGTTTACTTAAAAAGATAGTCACTCTATTTTTATACTACGGGTATTGCGTGACTTTTGTGAAAGAAATGGATCTTTTAAAGAATTAATGTATGAAGTGCTTTGGGGATAAAAACCCGAACTTGTTGACATAAAGTAGGAAGTGTCTTGTGTGAATAACTTGACTATGTTGGTTTGTGATAGCCTTGTAATACTTTCTTGTTGGATCGATAAATAAACATGTTAGGATGCTACGTGTGTTAGTGTCTTGTAATGTTGTGTAAGGGGGTTTCCCTTGATTGTGCTTATGTTGTTTAACGATAAGTTGCTATGTTAGTATTATATCACTCACCTTGACTTGATCCCGGGGGTTAAGCTGCCCTCCGATGCGGGGTAGCCTCAGGCAGTCTGTGTGACTATGATTCGAGATACCTCATGCGGGTCCAGGTGGCCTATGCGGAGCTACAAGAGTTCCAGGTTAGTGTGCGGCCTTTATGGTCATGCGGTCTATGTGGCCATGCGGACTGCGAGTCCAGGACGTTGCCGGGGAGTAGCTACCCTCGATGCGGGGAATACCTCATGCGGGCCTACGTGAGTGGCCTATGCGGGTCGCGGAAGTTCGGGACTAGGCGCGACATTAGATCTGCGAGGCGAGTGGCGGCCGATCATGTGGCGGTCTAGCAGATCTCGTAATCTGATTTATGACCTTGTCGATCTTGTAGGTTTTAGTAGTCGGCTATGCCTTCGTGCCTTACCGTCACGGTTTTATTATGACACGCGGTGGGACACGGTGTTCATGTGTATTCCTTGGTGCTTTTATATCATAGGCTGGCGGTGAGGAAGGCATTCCACGGGCATGATTGATGTTGTGGCGTGAGACCCATAGTTATATTGAGTGATGACTTTGAGGCGTGAGTCACGACTTGACATATTTGCTTATTTATTGTGAGCTGTAGTTTGGTTATCATATATGTCTCTGCTTTATATAGACTACTATGATTTCATTAACGGATATTTTGATTCCACATACTTGGTACTGTTATCTTGACCTCGCTTGAAGCTGCGTTCATCCGCGGTAGAAGTACACGATCATCGATCCTCGCTCTTAGGATCACAGTTCAGCGTTTGGGAAGCTCCGTTTCTCCGGAGGCTTATCAGTGGTATAGTCCCCTGTCAGTGTAGGTACTTACATTCAGGGGTATGGCGGGGCCCTGTCCCGCCATTGTTGTTATATCATTCTTAGAGGTTTGTAGTACTGTTGTGGGCAGAGTTTGTAAAAGGGATGTAACTATTCGGTTTCATGTTTTTATATAAGCCGAAAGGCAAATTTTTCTCAAATAAACTGTTTCTCATTCATATTATTTTATGTCTTGTTTTATGTTCCGCTGATTACTCTGATGTATGTCTACTTGGGTGCCCGGGGTAAGGCACCAGTCACGGGCCCGGGTTCGGGTCGTGACACTATCATAGGACTATTTCACCCGCAAGGAATTATTTCACCCGCATCGATCACGTGGACCCGCAATGAGTCATCGGTACACGATACTCCCATCACGGATAGCTAATCAATGGCTTATATACGTCGTGAGTGTGTACCACTCACACCATGGGGAGCTACTCCATGATATCTCTTTAACCAAGTTGCCGACCCTTTATTGAGGGACGCGGAGATGTGGAAATATGACACTTGCATGAATGTCTATATGAGCAACTCATATGCAAGCAAACCATTCTTGACCTTTATTTATAAAATGAATAAACCATCATTTTAGCAAACCAAGACAATACCATGTATTTCCTTTTTACACAAACCAAGACAATACCATGCCTTTCCTTGTTACATAAACCAAGACAATACCATGCCTTTCCTTTTTACATAAACCAAGACAATATCATGTCTTTACACAAACCAAGAGAAATTCTCATTTAAGCAAGCCAAAGTACTATCAAGGCACAAAATAGAATAATTCTCATTTAAACAAGCCAAAGTACTATCAAGGCACAAATAGAAAAATTCTCATTTAAACAAGCCAAAGTACTACGTACGTCCATTCTTTTCAAAAGACTCTTTTTTTTATAAAACCCCAAGATACTAACACCCGTAGTATCAAGGCATGTCTATTTTTCAAATTAAGTTACTACACCTTTAGAAATTCATTTCAAGGCTTTGAAACCAAGTAACTTCAAATTTCACAACCTAGGCAACTCATGCCTATCAATCAAATAGACCACTCTCTTAACCTTTCATAAAGCCGTTATAACTAACTTCCCATAAAGCCGTTATAATTATTTATGTATTAGACAAATTCATTCTTTTTATAACCAAGAGACTTATACTTTTAAAACCAAGTATCATATACTTTCAAATCAAGTTTCTTAACTTTAGAAATCAAGTCTCTTAACTTTAGAAATCAAGTAGCTTATACTTTTAAATCCCAAGTAACTCACACTTTTAAAACAAGTTACTTCTCTTTAAATCATGTCATTTCTCCTCTTTTAAATCAATTAAGTAAATCACTCCTTTGACTCCCCTAAAGCCGTTATAAAAAACTTCCCATAAAGTCATTATAACAACCTTTAGGTTTTGGAACTAAGGCACTATCCAAGAGATTAGGAAACCACTTTCTTTTTAAGACTATAAGTACTTCAAGTAAAACAACTTTCACTTTTGAAAATCCAAATATTATCAAGGGAATGGATTATAACAACTTCTAATTTAAACATCCAAAGTACCATCCAGGAAGTATATAGAACAACTTGTATACTAGGCAATCCAAGTACAATCAAGGAGTAGATCATTTAAGGAGTAGGATTTACTTACTTTACCATAAGGAATCATGTTAGAAGAAGAGGAGATGGTTCACATACTTTTTCAGCTTAATCCACAAGCTAAGTCGAATACGCCGCACGTAGAATTGTCGACCTATAATGGCCACAACACGACTATCAACTTCTAGTTTCTAACGTAGAATGATACTAAGTATAAGGTCTCTTTTCTACGGAAAATTGAGCAGCACTTCCTTTGTTTCTACGTACTTTTCCACCTTTTTCAAGGCCCGAAATCAATAACCAATATGCCACATTTAATTCTCAACACATCAACCAATCAAAGGGGATTACACGCCTTACAATACGTGTAAAATTATGCCCCACAATTCATATAAAACAGTCCAACACTTATAAGGGCATTCGGCCACCAATATAACAAATCCTAAGTCCTTCCCAATTCTTTTTCAATCCAAGTTGTTAAGTCAAACATGTTATATAGTCATAAACAACTTTAACAATTATAATTCCTTCTTTATATAACATGTGATGACTAAACTAATAACCAAATTGAATTACAATCTCAAAGGCTAAACATGCTAGTTTCGGATTAGTGGTTCCAATATCCATAGCACTTATCAAACTTCAATATATATATCTCATGCTTGTTTATATCCATAACTACAATAATAAGTAATCTTTAATCACTAAAAGGACAATATTGTTACCTTGATAAGTCCTTATATAACTCCAAGATTTAAAGTCGCTCCTTAGAAATCTTAGCTCCTTTCCTTCATGCTCCAATCCGCTATTTGAAGCCCTTAGAAGTTCACAAATAACTTCCCTTCCATTTCCAACTTCAAAGTTGAAGAACACCTTAGGTTTTCGCCTTGCGACTAACGTGAAAACGTCATTTTTCCGGGATCTTTCTATTGAGATATCCTTATAATACTCCTAGGAACCTTGGGTTAAAGTATTGTGAATTATGAACCACAAACGAATTTTTTTTGTGTGGGATGATGCTCAAACCCGAGAGCTCACAAGACTTGCACAAAGTTTCTCTAATTTTTTCTAAGTGTTGGGAGCTTGTCTTGCTACTAGTGTAATATGTATAACACAATGGAGGGCCTAGATCAAAACACTTGTGTGGCTTGGATGAAGAAATCTAAATATCTAGTCAAGTGGGCAAATTGACTTAGTCAATTATCTCAAGCTTGTCTTCAAGACTTGATCATCCTTCTCTTGGTCAAATGACCTCTTTGCCCTAGGCTAATATCGATCAAGCCCAAGTGGGGGGTGACACATGTCGCCATCTCATTCATCCATAAAATTCCGTTTCCCAAAATTTCCATAATTGGTCAAAATATCGGAAACCTTGTGGGCCCCACAAAACGTAAGATTCCTCGGGTGGGCCCTACGTGTCCAAATCCAAAAATGAAATTCCATAGTTCCGATAAATTCCATCAGTCTCAAATAACAATTCTGAGAAACCAATTCTTACCGACAAACATTTTTCCTTCCCGAGGTTCGGAAGATTTTTTCCTTTGGGAAACAATTCTTTCTTGCGTTCAAACTTTTAAGTCTCGTGTTCTCACGTCTATTCTCGTATACATGTCCTGAAATTCCGGGGTGTAACAACTTTAGTCTCATAACTCCCAAATGAATCAAGTCTCTTAACTTTAGAAATCAAGTCCCATAACTTGAAAAATAAAGTCTCATAATCTTTAAAGAAACCAAGTCTCATAACTTTAAAGTACACTTATACAATTCAAACCAAGTCACTCATACTTTCATAATCAAGACTCATATACTTTCAAAATCAATTTACTTACTTCAATAAATCAAGTCACATAGACTCACCAAAATCAAGTCACATAGACTTTCCAAATGATCATGTCAAAAGAAGGAAGAAGCTCACATACCTCGTTGACGACTAACCCAAACGACAAGTAGCAATACGCTCCAATGTACTTCGACCTTATTAGCTATTCCACCCTCCAAGTAGAAGATGCTACATGTAGTACTTCAACCTATAATGACGATAGCACTTCTATCAATAACATACTTTCTAGTATAAGACTTATACCAAATAATGCCCTCTAATTGTATGGAAAATTGGGCAGCACTTCCTTTGTTTCTACGTACTTTTCCACCTTTTCCAAGGCCCGTATTCATCAACCAACAAACCACATTTAAGGTGCAACCAACAGTTAGCCAAAGGGGATTACATGTCTAACTGGACGTGTAAAATTCTGCCCCACAATCTATATTAAAACAGTCCATTATTTACCAACATTAAGGGTCATTCTCGGCCAACATACATTAAATCCAAATCCATTTTCCTTAATTCATTTTTAATCCAATTCAAGTTCAAATACTTATACAAGTCTCAACAACTTATCAACAACCATATTACCTCATCTTAACATGAGACAAGTATGGATAACAACAACAATATAACCAACGAAACCAATGGCACAAAATTGCCTCAAATTGGTCAACAACATATCTATCACATACACATCTTATTTTCCATTTCTTCCTTAACATAAGTTCATCCCTTAAACATAACAATAAGTAATATCCAATTATTGTGGCGGAAGAAGAATTATTACCTCATTTTTTAGCCAAAAATCATCCAAAACAACCCCTTAGGTTTTGGTCCGCAGTTTTTTTTTCGCTCCACTTCTTCAAGATTTAATCACATAAATGTGACCTCTATGAGTTTATACACAACTCCACTTTGTATTTCGCTTACAAAAAGTCGACGGAATCTTAGGGTTTCACGCCCTTATTTTCGGCCAACACATGATCTTGGGGTTTTAAGGGTTTAGCTAGGCTTAGAACTTCATTAGGGAGCTTAGCCTTGAGTTTGAGGATTTATCAATAAATATTGAATAATTTTTGGTCTCCAAAAGTAGCCAAAACCGAGAGCCCTTAAGAGGAGCAAAATATTTCATGAAATTTGGCTAAGTATAGAACAAGTCTTGCACCCCTCTATGAATATATAATGTATCCCTTGTAGTGAGATCTTGCCAAGTGTATGGCCTATGTGTAGCAAGACAAGTGGAGTGGGACCCACCTCCACTTCTCCAAAATATCTACAAGTCCAAGTCTTCCAAGACCAAGTCAAATAGTCAATGGGGGTGACACGTGTCACCCTCCGATTGATCCAAAATTATGTCATCTCTCAAAAATCCATAATTGGCCAAAATATTTCAAAATATTGTGGTCCCCACAAAACCGTAAAATTTTTCCGTGGGCCCCACGTGACCAAATCCGAAAATTAAAATCCATAATTCCAATATATTCCAAAAGTCTCAAATACCAAATTTGAGAGCCAAATTCCGACTAATAAACTTTTTCCTTCACAAGTTCCCGATATTTTTTCTTAAGAAAAATAATCTTTCTTTCGTTCTAAGATTCAAATCTTATTTTCACACGTACGTTCTCATCTCATTGCCTTGGAATTACGGGGTGTAACACAACAATTTTATATAAACCATTTCAACTTTCAATAACAAGATTTCCTTTAATCTAACATGCAATTAGTGACGATAATAACAGTAACAATCAATGAATCCAATATAATAAAAACAGTCCATAAATTGGCTAACTTGCCAAAACTGTCACATGCACTTCTTATTCTCCATTTCTCTTAACACAAGTTCATCCCTTAACTACAACATCATTTAACTTCCATTATCTTAAAGAGGAAGAAGAATTATTACCTTAGCTTTAGCACAAAACAGTCCCTACTTCGAACGGCCACTGTTTCACTTTTGCACCACTTCTTCAAGTTACAACAGCATGCATGTATCCTTTACAAGTTTGTAACCATCTTACTTTCATATTTTACTTCCAAAAAGTTTATCTCCAAGCTTAGGGTTTCAAGATAGTTTTTAAGCCAAAATTGTGACCCACTGTTTTAGAGTATAACCTTGGCTTAGAACTTAGTTAAGGAGTTTAATCTTGGAAAATAAGTTAATCTTGTCCTTCACTTGGCTATGATTTTTTGAAAACTTGAAGGAGAAGGAAGAGATAAGAGTTTGGATGAGAAGATATTTGTGAGCTAAAGGCAAAGAAGTCTTGCAAAGCCTTGTATATAATTGGTGCTTGTAGCACAAGTGGAGGGGGGACCGTGAACCCCATTTGACAGGAAAAACGGCTATTGCTATCGATACCATATTAAACCAAAAGCAACTGAACAAGAAGTCAAGAAGTGAAGATGGAGTTGGTGGGGAAGGCTTTCCGGGACGGCGAACGAGGAGATAGGAAGTTTGGCCAGGTTTCGATACATGTTTTTGGTCTAGTTGGCGCAGTTGGACCTAATTGTCACGACCAGACCCCAGGCCCGCGACTGTTGCCCTACCTGGGCACCCTCTACAGGTATACATCAGAGAATAGCAGCGGAACATACACAACTCATAAAAATACTTAGACATTAGACATCAACAAAGCTGGATAAGGCTACCTTTCAGTAACATATACATAATATAAATAAATAAAGCGATGCATCTCTGTTCTTACAACCCAATCCACAAATGTGACTCTGGACCTCTAAGAATAACAATTGTGGCGGACGGGCCGGCCATACCACGAATGTACAACATCCGACCATACGAGGATCAGAACCAGGGTAAGCCTCCGAGTAATGGAGCTTCCCAACAATGAACGGTGATCCTAAGAGTGAGGATCAAGAACATGTATACTCTACTGCGGCATGAGCGGCCCGAAGGAGGTCGATTACAACATGTACCAATTATGTGGCCCGAAAATCGTAGTGAAATCATAAGTCTAAAATAAAGTTAGAGACTTGTATGATAACTCAAATAACAGTACACTGTGCCTTACTAACAATGAGAGTAAACAAGAGTATACTTTACTGCATAAAAATAGGAGGCTCATGATCAAAGCAGGGCCGCGCGATATCATTAAGCAATCCTACTCCTGGGACTATTTCACCCGCAAGGGTCGTATGGACCCGCATGAGGTATTCCTCGCATAGACTGTATCCGCCCGCATAGGTCGTGTAGACCCGCATGAAGTATTCCTCGTATAGGACTGGTCCACCCCGCATGGGACTATTTCACCCGCATAAGCTCTTACGGACCCGCATGAGGTATTCCTCGCATCATGGGTAGCAAATCCACGGAATATGCAAATGCCACAAACCCGGGGAATGACCCCGTAATGCACAATATATCACTAACACAACTGGCTATCATACATAACATAAGCACTACCGGCTTATCATACATAACATAAGCAAGTTAAGAAATCCTCCTAACTTCTTATTAGTCTTATTCATATACACTCTCATTTTAGTTTACTTAAGGCACTAACATGTCATTATGAAAATCCGGGAATTTAACCCAAAGTACTACGTACTTCTATTCTTTTAAAATGACTCTTTTTCACATAAAACTTCCAAGATACTAATAACCGTAGTATCAAGTCATAACTACTTTTCAAGACAAGTCACAATACCTTATAGAAATACATTTATAGGCTTCTAAATCAAGCGGCTTCTTTCTTTTAAAACCTTAAGCAATTGATGCCTTTAAATTAATTTGCCTTTCATTATTTCAAGTCATTTATCATACTTAAATTACTTAGAGTAAATCACCCTTTTTAACTTTTCATAAAGCTATTATAACCAACTTCCCATAAAGTCGTTATACTAGCTTTATACTTTAGAAACTTACATTCTTCTTTATAACCAAGAGACTTAAACTTTCCAAACGAAACAAGTATCATATACTTTCGAAATACTTAAAGTCTCTTAACTTTTAAAAACCAAGATATCCTTAATATTTTTAAACAAGTGAGTTAATTCCCTAAGTCAACCAACTTGAACATTCTTAATATAAACCAAGGATATCAAATGGACTAGATTCGTCAAAATCTCGTACGTCTACCATACTATACATTTACAACTTATTCATGCTCAAGAGATAAGAAAGTTCCACATACCTCTTCGGTTCAATCCACTTGCTATGTCCAATATTTTGTACGTCGTATGTCAACCTAAAATGACCACAATACGTCTATTAACTTCTAACTTCAAACGTACAATACTCCAAGTGTAAAGTCACTTAATTCTACGGAAAATTGGACAGCACTTCCTTTGTTTCTACATATTTTTCCACCTTTTTCAAGGCCCAAAATCAATAACCAAACGCCACATTTAAGGCTCAACAATTCAGCTAACCAAAGGGGATTACACGCCTTAACATGACGTGTAAAATTCTTCCCCACAATTAATATCCAAATAGTCCAACATTTCAATGCCAAAAGGCTACAATGCAACAACAATGTAAAGTCTTTTCCAATTCTTCTTTTAATCCACGTTGTTTAGTCCAACATGGTATATAGCCGCAATCGATAATAACAACTACCATATCTTCTTTATATAACATGCGACGACTAAAACTAATAACCAAATCGAATTACACTCTTAAGGTTAAACATGCAACTTTCGGATTCCATCCAAATATTCCATAACATTCAATGTCCATATATATATATATATATATATATATATATCCCATGCTTGCATAATATATATATGACTACAACAATAAGTACCTTTAATAACTTAAGAGGATAAAGTGGTTACCTTGATAAGCCCAAAATAGTCCAACAATCTCGCCCACTTTAGCCCTCTTTCCGAATTTCTTCTTCCCGCTAAAATCACCTCTACGAACCCCCTACAAGCTCGCCAACATTTTTCCTTCTTGTTGCCTTTCCAAAAATCTCATTTGGCTTAGGGTTTTATCAACTTTTGATAGAGGAGAGCGAGTGTTTGGATGATCTTTTAGTGTAGAATGGCCAAGTCTTGCAAGACTTGGCCAAATATAAGCCTTATCTAGATCTACAAGTTAGGGGGACACTTGTCACCCACACAGGGGTCCTCTACAACAAATATCTTCTATTTTTACCCCATTTCCGCAAAAAATCCCGCCTCGGCGCCGCGGCGCTGCAACTCCAGACAATTTCAGGCTTTCGGCGCCCTGGCCCTGCAGCCGGCGCCGCGGCGCCTGCCCCTGTCTCTTCTGTCAGGTGATCTTGTAACGTTCATAACTTTCTACTCTGATGTCCTATCGACGAGAGGTTTGTTGCGTTGGAAACTAGACTCAATGAAATTCATATTAGGATTTTGAAACACCTAAAAACTCCCAATATACTAGGAGATATACTGCTCCAAAGTTGACTGAAAAACTGTCCAAAACAATATTCTGCCAACAACTTTTTTTTTTGTTCCTAATTCGAATCTTATTTCCTTTCGTACGTTCTCAATACATGACCTGGACTTACGGGGTGTAACACTAATTGTGCGTGCTGTCACCCGCGGTCACCGGGGAGACTAGAATAGAAGAGTCCGTCGACTCTTTTGAGTTTTAGAAGGTTTATTAATTAAATAAGTGTCTGGAGACATTTGTTCCACTTGTTTTTCTCTTCACAAAAAAATATCCACACTTCGCCAAATTCTCAATTTTTCGATGGCCTCAAGCTTCTAAATGCTAAGACTTAATAATTCAACACTAAGTCCATAACTCTATTGGAAAGAATTCAACTGCTAGTATTAATTCTCGTCGTCTGTATCCAAAATTATTCCATATAGAAAATGTAAATATACTTTCCTTCCAACATTCAAATCTTATATCCTAACTTACGTTATCATTTCATTGCCCTGGAATTATGGGGTGTAACATTTAAGTTCACACATACACTTGATCTTTCAATAAACTCAATCCTAAGTTAGGCAATTATATATCCTTGCACCAAAGTAATGTAAGGCATCATGGAAAGACCTTCCAATCATATAGACACACCTATACAATTAATATAAGACTACTGATCAAACTTGTCATTTAGAACCATACACACAGTAAGGAAAATAGGCATGCTTCAATCCACATGACAAAATGCACAACTTTAAGAAATTTCTTCTAACATTATATCAAGACTATCATTCCACTCCATTCAGATCTCATCTTAACTTAAACAGTCCTTATATGATCTTTTAAAGCACCATCAATTTTCATATCCATATTCCATAGATATTTAAGTACTTCACAACCCATAAGTTCCTCCTAAATTCATGTTAAAGCTGCTTTTACATCATATTTAGTCCCAACTCCTCCATATGCATATCATTTAACCAAATACTTAACCAAACTGACTTATGAAGCCTATCTAGCAGACCTGGTAAACATTTATAAACCAATACACTTATCATATTATACACTCAATATCAAAGAGAGGTAAAATACCAAATTCATGAAGGCCTAGTGATTTCTTAGGTCATATACACATATTCATTTCATATGGACATAAAGCACACCAAGGAATAATCACAACTAATATACTTCATACCACTTTTAGATCATATGAAAACATATTCATATCTTCATATATGTTACACCCCGTAGTTCCAGGATATGTATGTGAGGACGTACGTACGAGAATATTATATTAAGTTCGAAAAGGAAGAAAGAATTGTTTTTCCGACGGAAAATATTCCGAGTCTCGTGAAGGAAAAATGTTTATTATTTGGAATTGGATTCTCAATTTTGGTATTTGGACTTCTTGGAATATAAGAGAATTATGGGGCCCACGGAAAAAATTTACGGTTTTGTGGAGCCCACATTATTTTCGAGATTTTGGCCATTATGGATGTTTTTGGGAGATGAAAATATTTTGGACGAATAGGAGGGAGACACATGTCACCCCATGTGGACAAGTGGCAAGCCAAGTGTCCCAAGGTGTGTTGGACAAGTGGCTTGTGGGACCCACACACACTTGTCCTCAATCTCAACCACACACTTGCCTTTAATACTAGCCCTTGGTTGGCTTATAAATACACCCAAGTAGTGAAGACTTCATCCCACACTTAGAATTAATTCCAAGACTTGAAAAATACTTCTTCCCTTCCTTGTTGCTCTCGGCATTTGGCCAAGGTCTTGACCTATGGTTGTCCAAAAATTATTAAACTCTTAAGTGTTCTTCCTTGATGTGTTAGGAAGGTTATTAACCAAGTGTTAGACAATATTTCACACCCCTAGCCTAGAAATCACCCCTTGGCCGAAACCTACAAGGTTTGGAACCTAAAGTGTTCTTCACTTTTTGAAGTTGGATCTTGAAGAGGAGTTGGTTAGGAGCTTCTAAGGGTTGCTTGGAGAGGATTGGAACGTAAGGAATAGGAGCTAAACTTGCTACAGATCGACTTTTAGTTCTTGGATTATTTTGGGCTTTTTGAGGTAATGAACTCTATCCTCTTTGTGAAGTTGGATATTATATATGTTGGTTGTATATAAATAAGTATGTGATACATGGAAGTAAGATGGAAAAGATTTGGACCTTGTTAAGTTGCTAAAATCGAGAAATTGGCATGCTAGCCATTAAAATGGTAAAAACGTTATCTATTACCTGTTGTCAGTTAATAACAAAGTTATTATAACTTATATAAAGATTGGAATATAAGTTGGAAGATTAAAGAAGTAATTCCGGCATGCTAGCCGAAAATTGGATAAGTTTGATTGTAGTAGTTGGCCAAGAACACCAACTAATGGACTAATGGATGGTATTAGTGGACATTGGACTGTATTTACATTGGACTGTATTTACATTGGATTGTTTTTACTTTGGACTAATGGATTGTTTTGTATATTGTGGGGCAAAATTTTACACGTCCAGTTAGGCGTGTAATCCCCTTTGAATTGTTGTTTTACTACGCCTTAAATGTGGCATGTTGGCTATTGATATCGGGCCTTGAAAAAGATGGAAAAGTACGTAGATACAGGGGAAGTGCTGCCCGATTTCCGTAGAATAAGAGACCTTATACTTAGAAATATTCTACGAAGAAATCTAGACGTTGATAGACGTATTTGATTATTATAGGTTGATATTTTATGCGCGGCATATTCGACTTGGCAAGTGGATTAGCCGAAGAGGTATGTGATTCTTCCTATCCTCTTGAGCATGATTGTTGTGAAATATATAGTACGGTAGACGTACGTGTGTTAAATAAATTTGGTTTCATTTTTGATGTACTTGACTTGACTTCTAAATCTTAAGGGCCTTGAATTATTCAAAAAAGTTATGAATCATTATTTGGAAAGAAATTGATACTTGGTTTTAAAAGAATAAGTTCTCTTGGTTTTCCAAATGATTGTAGTGGTTTTGAATTGATAAAAAAAATAAGTGTTATAATAGCTTTATGGGAAGTTAGTTATAACGACTTGAGGAGGATAAAAGAATGGTTTGTTTACTTGATTTTAAAGGCCTTGTAAAGATTTTCTGAAGGTGTAGTAATTTGGTTTGAAAAGAAAACGTGTTTTGATACTACGGGTATTGATATCGTGTGGCTTTTACGCAAAAAGGGATCTTTTTGAAAGATTTAAAATATGTAGTACTTTGGGGTTAAAACCCGGATTGTTGGCATAAAATGAAAGTTTAGAAGTATGGTAACTTGCCTATGCTTGCTTGTGATAGCCTTGTTGTGCAAGTGTTGTATGTTTATGTTACCGTGTCTCTCGATGGAGGGCCGGTCATCTTGTTATTTACTTGGACATACTGACACGCTGGATGGTCCACGGGTATGCTTCCACTATGATTGTCATCTTGTTATTTCCTTGAACATACTGACACGTTGGGTGGCTCACGGGTATGCTTCCACTATATCGTTCCTTTGGACATACTGACACGCTGGATGGTCCATAGGTATGCTTCCACTATGATTATTCCATGGCCATGCTTACACCGATGAGAGATTCCGGGGGCATGCGGCCATGGTGCGGGTTCAATTCTCGCGTCATGTTATTAGTCCATGGACTAGCTATCCATGAAGCTTGCCGCAGTGATGAGTGGTCACGGTCTTGATTTGTACATGTAGTTACAGGCACAATTTAGATACTTGTCCTGGTCATTTCTCGTGTATCGGCAGGCTCTGGTAGATAGCTTAAGATACTTGCCCCGGTCATATCTCGTGATACGGTAGGCTCTGGTACGTTGTCTTAAGATACTTGCCCCGGTCAGTTGCTTGACGCAGGTTGGATCTGGTAGTTGGCTTCCGTACTTGTCCCGTTAATTTTATGATGCAGGCTGGATCTGGTAGTTGGCTCTTCTACTTGGCCCGATCGGTGTTATGGCGCAGGCGGGATCTAGTGTTCAGGTACACATATGAGTGTTATTTTACATCATGGACTGCCGGAAATGAGGAAAGAGTTCCACGGGCATGATTGATATTGTGGGCATGAGATCCATGGTTGTATGTGAGTAAAGATTTGGAGGGCATGCGTCCCTGACTTGACATGACTGCTTATATATTGCGAAATGGTCTTTTAAAAAAAGGATGAAATGTGACTTCATTCTGATGCTGATTTCACATACTTGGTACTGTTATCGACCTCGCCCGGATGCGTTCATGCCGCAGGTAGAGGTACACCGGTTGTTGATCCTCGCTCATAGGATCACGGTTCTGCGTATTGGGAAGCTCCGTTTCTCCGGAGGCTTATCTTTTGGTATGGTTCCCTGTCATTGTAGGTACTTGTACATTCAGGGGTATGGCGGGGCCCTGTCCCGTCGTAGTTGTTATGTCAAACTCTTAGAGGTCTGTAGTCCTGTTGTGAGTTGGGTTTGTAAAGGATGTAACTGTTCGGGTTTTGATATATATATATGCAGAAAGGTAACCTTATTGGTTAGTCTGTTTCTTATTTTATATTGTTCCATGTCTTTGAGTTATTTCCGCTGGTTTTTCTCTGATGTATGATCACTAGGGTGCCCGGGGTAAGGCACCAGTTGCGGGCCCGAGGTCGGGTCATGACAATATCATTAAGCAGTACAACACTCTTATCATTCCATATACACATTCCATTTATTTCTTAATTACTCTAATATGTAATCGTGTAGCAAATACCAAATCTCTTGAATCAACAGAGCAGGCTTAAAATGGTTTTAAGAAGAAACATTTAGATAACATTCATAACTCACAATCATCACATATACCACATACTTAAACCAAGATCAAACATAAGATATCCTATTCAAGAAGGCCTTGGATATCTACGGTCTCAACGGTTATCTAACATTCTAAGATTCTCAAATATTTCGTTTTCCAAGATTACATATCTCCCCCGTATACGAGTGAGACAACTTCTTATAACCTCGAAATCGTATTGCCCTTCTGGTGTATCATTCGTCAAGTAGAGTCACCATTTACTAAAATATTAATATGATTTCATCGAAGTCTTTTTGGTAGTCGGCACTTATCGAAATAGTAACAAGCACGAGTTAATTTGAATTCTTATGACTCGGCGTTACTACACGATCTAAATAATGAAATAGTAGAACCCATTCTTAAATGCCTTACAGCCTCTTGTTTATAGGTGTGGCGCGCATCACACCCATAACCAAGACTCTACTAGACATGGCTTGTAGACTCCCTAGGACAGACATGCTCTGATACCAAGTTTGTCACGACCCAAATTAAAGGGCCACGACGGGCACCCGGACCCAACCCACTGTGCACCCCTGACCATATAGCTCATACTTAACCATATATATATATACATTAAGGCCGGTAAGGCCATGTATGACAACTAATCACATGACACTTATCTACAAGTCTCTAAGAGTATAATGTATCATAATCAGACTGCAACTCTGGAATAAGTAGAATGCTCTCACACAGCTGAACAATCAATCTCTTCGTACAATCTGTCACCTTATTAGTATGAACCTGCGGGCATAAAACGAAGTGTCCCCCCGGTAAAGGGAACGTCAGTACGACTGATATACTGAGTATGTCAGGCATAAGAAATAACATAATAGAGATGTATCACAATCTGAAACAGAAATAGCTGACCGGCAGTATTTGCCTCTGAGGGACTTAGTACAAATGTCTAAATATTATGCAATATCAATGCAGTATATTGATGGCCACACAGACGTCACTACTACAGATTTGCTCTTAAATAGCGCTTATTTTTTGGCTTAGATAACGCTTTTAAGCGCTATCTAAGCTACCGCTATGGTAGCTCAGATATCGCTTAAAAAAGCGCTATGAAAGCAGGCTACTACCATAGCATTTTGCTTGCATAGCGCTTAAAAAAGCGCTATGATAGTATAATTTCGTTAAACATTATATTTAAAAATATTGCTTGCATAGCGCTTACAAAAGCGCTATCCAATCTGTTTTTTTTTACTTTTTATTTATTTTTTGGTAATATCCCTGTTTTTTCACGTAATAAATAAAATATTAAAAAGATAACAAAAAGAATACCCATTCAAAATATAATATAATATATTCATTCGCATAAAACATAATAATATATTTTAAAATAGTGTCTCAATCATTAGTAGCTTACAATCATTAACTAATAACAATACGACATGGGAAATAATTACATCAAAATACTAACTAACAGCTTCAACCTTCCATTTTTTCTTTGAGGAATCGATTGTACAAGTAGTCTGCCCAATTAATTTAAAAATTCTTCATTTTGCTTGGAGGATAAACTTTGAGTGGTGAACTATGAACAAACTGCAAAACATAGATGTTGCAAAAACATAGTTAGAATAGAAACGTTCAATAAATAAACATATATATTTACACAAATAACCTCATACAAATATGGTTGGGTATGAACAATGACCTAGATCATAACAATGTATTTTAACCAATTTCCTATGAAAAGTTCATTAGAAGGAGTATGTCGCACACATTAGTTGTTCGCTTTTAGGTTGGGTAGTCAGGCCACGGATCCCAGAAAATATCCCAAATTGTCAATCACAAAAATGAAAACGTATGTTAAAGGCACACATATATATAATTGCATTGACTACATTGAGTTAAGCAAATCATCACAAGTCCAGAGAATAGACAACCCAAATAAATAATTTTCAGTGAAGCATGCAGAGGTGAAAATTTAAAAATGGAAGCCCAAACAACTATTTTTTCTTTAGAAGAAGAGAGAAAAAGCAAAGCCCAAACTTGCAGATATTCAGAATGTGTAGAAAGAATCAAAACTCAAACTCATCTATTTTTCACAGAGGGAGACAGAAACAGATTTTTTCTTAAATCAAATGGAAACCATAATACCAACCAATCTTAGGCCTAAGCCATAGCAAAAGTCTCTATACACTAGTCAATTCATGTTTTTAGGGGAATGAATCTAAATTATTGACTTAAATGGAACAGACGCAATTCATGCAAATAATCACGAAATCACACCCTAATGTGTATTTTATGCACATTAAGCTTATCTGAATCACTGCAGGATATCATACTAGCCAACAGAGGTGACAGGAAGAGATGAAAAATCAACATAGCAAGGTAGGGACCATTCTTAATATGCACTATACTGGTTTTTCTAAAGATACAAAATAACATGGACAACTATCCTCTAATTTCATCATACATAACAAGGCACTAATACCATTCATCAAATCAGATAATATATACAATAATGAATTTAAAGCACATTTGAAGTCTTCAAGGCTCGACTTCCCCTCACATAGTACATATATAAGAATCTTAAACACATATGAAGTCTTTAAGGCACAACTTCCCCTCACATAAATTATAAATAAGCATATTTGAAAATTTAATGTATACACATCACATGATTCATATATATGAATTTTTAAACACATATGAAGTCTCTAAGGCACGACTTCCCCTCACATATATCACATGTATGAAATTTTGGCATATTTAAATACTTAATGCATAACGATACATCACATAATGCATATATAAGAATCTTAAACACATATGAAGTCTTTAAGGCACGACTTCCCCTCATAATGTCATACTGCCATGTATAAAATGAAGATCGATATACTTACATAAAGAGGAATACTTGTATCACCTGAACTCAAAATATCCTCAATGAAACAGCAAATATAATGACCACAATGAATGCTATCGATCTTCCTTGGAATCTATGGAAAATAACATCCAATATTAATTTATTATCATATCTTATATATAACAATTTTCAAAATTGTAAAGTAAATACCTGAATATTTGACCAACTGAATCTATTGTATGTCGCCTTACTGATACTAACACCTCGAAGAGTCTGATACCCTAACATACCCCTATTTTGTTTAAAGTAAACAATATTATACACACACATATATATATATAAATTAGTAATGTAAAAAAATTGAAGAGCTAATTACCTTTCAATAAAGTTTTTCAAATTCGGACGTTGTGAATAGCTGCATTTCGGAGTTGGATCCATAAAGTATATCACCTCCGTTTGGGTATTGATACCAACCAATACCCAATGTGAACTACATAATATTTGAAAAATTTATTGTATTATCAGTTCATTTACAATATATGTGGTCTTGTAATGTCTAATACAATAATC
Organism: Przewalskia tangutica; assembly: GCA_029844215.1. Taxonomy (NCBI): domain Eukaryota; kingdom Viridiplantae; phylum Streptophyta; class Magnoliopsida; order Solanales; family Solanaceae; genus Przewalskia; species Przewalskia tangutica. Next base: position 44,452,615 of record CM056722.1, on the reverse strand, counting down.
ATGCGAGTACTTGAATAAATTATGAAAACTCAATTAAGATAATGTCAAGTAAAAGCATGCCTAGAAGGCTAGAAATAACTGAAGACAACATATAATAATTAAATATTATGTTAAAACTCACCCAACATTATGCGGCACCAATAATAGATGGTTTTTTCCTTCGAGCAAACATTCGTCCAAATGATTGGACGTTGTTTCACTACCTATAATATTGGCCCCAAAATGGGGCTACACAAAAGAAAACTTGCTGGCCAACTCGACATTCTCGGAAAGATAAACTTCACCCAAATACCTTAAACAATGCATAATACATAAGTTTTATAAAATATTTATATAACATATTTTATATAAAATAAGATAGACAATTTTTAATAATTTTATTACCTAAAATAGAATGCAATGCTTGAAGCACTTAGCCATCCATCATCCAAAATCTCCAAGATATGTTCATGAATTATATATTCATTCCAAGGATCTCCATCAAAATATGTGTCCATGGGAACTTCTATGTTGGTCACAATAGTTAGGAATGTGAGACGCAAAAAATGCAGCATTATAGGATCGTGAGGAGAATCTCCACACTTGGGATAACCTAATGCATTAGAACAAACTGTTGACTCCACAGTTTTCAAAGTAGTCGTAGCACCTATAGAAACTTTTTGACTCCTCTTATCCATCTTCTTAAGAGGTGGGCACTACAAACAAAGAATTTTGGATGACTATATATCAGTAAGATTAATTCTAGTATGTTAATAGGAATTTGAAAAAATAGACAAGATCATGTACAATGTATCCTTCATTAAATAACTAATTCTTCATTAAGTCGTAGATCATTTACCTCTATTTCAAAGACACAAGCTTTTTTGGCCATGAAATAAAATGTCCAACAGCTTCTCCTATAGTCCTAACTTCATCAGTAGGTTGCAGCACCTCTGACTGTTTCTCAGATTCTTCCGCCACCTCAAATTGTATCCTCACATAACCTTTTGGCAATGGAACACCATGAAGAACCTCCTTCGAACCATTATGCAAAATACCCTGCCCAACATATCTACGGGGATGCTGAACGTACAAATAACATTTAATCGGACCCTAGCAATGAACAATATGTTAGTCTTAATTTAATAAATATATTTATTAGCCACACATGAACACTTAAAATACCTCAGGAACATTCTCATCTGGAACATCATCATCGTCATTAGAATTCATGGCATTCTCCACATCGAAATTATCCGTATGACTAGAACCATAAGAAGGCACCATAGGTTGATAGCCTTTAGTCTTCAGCTCTATCATGTCTTTCTCTAATTTATTGAATTGCCTTTTTCAATTTTGACAATTCAGACACTTCATCTACCAAAGATAAAGATCTCTTAGTAACACCAAATCAACATCCTCGCACACGCCCAGAATACTGTATTGGAATTGCTCGATCAAGCAAGTCTTCAACTGCAATATCATTTATATCATTTTCTCTCAAATCTTCTGTTATGCGAACCTAAAACAAACAACATTGATTAGAGAAATGATCACATCAAACACAAGAATGTGCACTAGCTCAAAGTGCAACAAGAGAATCTGGCGGTTGTTGTGTTCACAACAGCAATGTAGCAATGACAAGAACACAGCGGTTGTTGTGTTCAGCAACGGCGGTGCAACAACACGGCGAAATTGTGTTCACAGAATAACGGCGGTGCGGCAACACAGCAGCTATTGTGTTCACAAGACAGCAACATCAGCTACTTCTGGCACCTCAAGCTATGAAATGCAGCAACACAACAAATGCGGCAAGAATAACACGGCGGTGATGTGTTCACAAAGCAACAATTGCGCAAGAACACAATTCTTTGTGTTCACAAGACAACAACAGTTAGAGAGAAGTTTCTCTCACTAGGCGAAAATGCTCTCAACATTTCTCCCTAGTCGCGCTTCGCAATCCGCCTCATTCTTATGATTTCATCTTCGATTTCATACTCCGTAAATCTGATTTCATCTTTGATTTCATGAGATTGTTCGTCTGTTCATCTTACTTGAATTTGATACGAAGTTGTTTGAGTAAATTACGGAAATTTTACATCTTGTTCGAAGTTTTTCGAAAATTGTGGAAAGATTGTTCGGGTTTATCAACTTGTCCAAAGATTGTTACGAAGATACTTCAACTTGATTAAAGATTACTCAAGAGTTGCATTATCTTCCTTCTAGCCATGAGAAAGAATACAAAGATTTCAGCCAAAAGAATGAAAGAGATTATTTTGATTGTTCAAGATTACAAGATTCAAGATTTGAATTTGAGGTTTGCATTTCCGGGGGGGTCAGCCTCTGGCGGCGGCCAGTTTGCTTCTCTTTCGGGCAGGCGGGTGATTCAGGGTTGTTAGCAAGTCAGGAGGGTGTTCTTGGTGTGCAAGAGGGTCATGATGGTGGTCTTGGGTTGAGGATACAGCTCTTTGATTTTCCCAACCTTCCGGCAGGCACCTTGGACGTCGGAATGGCAGCTACGATTCTGGTAGGCACTCCTGACTCTGGAGAGATTGCGGATCTTGATAGGGATCCCGGGTCGAAAGTCGGTATGGAGGGTGGTTCCGGGTTGCAGGAGGGTGGTGTTGATGTTCATGGTTTGTGGTTTGAACCCTTGGGTCTCCGATCCTTGGCTTCTGAGTTCAAAGAGACTTTTCCGGCGGCCACTTTGGATGCCAATGTGACAGCGGGTCTCGAGGTTGGTCACGGGTTGATTGCGGGTCAGGAGGGTGGTCATGGGTCTTTGGGGAAGTCCATGGGTCACCAGCCTTTGGTTGTTGAGTTCGACATTGTTTCTTTTCCAATTGGCCTTGGAAATGCTAAGGTTTTAAGCGAGGGTTTCTATCCAAAAGAGGTCTAGGAATTTGATGCATTCAATGGGTGCGGATGTCAATGGCACGCCTCATTCAATTGCTTCGGTTTTCAATGGCACGCCTCATTCATTAGGTGCAACTTTCGGAGTTGAGTTTGTCTCCACTTATAATATTCTAAGGTTCACACCTTCCATGACCCCAAACTTACCTCTTCAACTAGTCATGTTCTCTAAGTTATACTTAACACAATGCTATCTGTACATAGCACACAATAATAAGATCATCATATCGCGCAAACAAAACTCTAGAGGGTTAAGGATATACCTGTATCTACCGCTTCACTCTAATCATAGGCACTGCCTTGTGAATAGTCTGTAGAAGGCGATAAACCTACCATCGATCCGTGAGGCTGCGTCATCTGCCGGTACCCCTCTATAAGCACATTCTCGTCACATGGCCCGACGGCGCAGTGAAACAAGCGCGATAAAAAAGACGACATTCCCGGATGGCGCCGCACATCGTGCTTGTGCGAGGGCGGGAATCCTGCGGCTATAACTCACGCGTATATCGTGAACGGAAGCCACAGAGTCTGACCGGCTCGAATACCGAACGTCACGAAGGCGCGGAGGACCACTTTGTCTTGGCGAAGGTGCATAACTAGCTCGCCCCGAGGCGGTCCGCCTCGCGAGTTACCAAAGGACCTGCTGTTACGGCGCCTTCCTGCGATCCGGTCGTTACAGCCGACCTCTCGTGCCTCGCATCCAGTGCATGAGCTGCGTGCGGGCAATGTCCATGCGGTGAAGAGCTACACGAACAAGCCTCTGCGCCAAGTAATCATCGAGCGGTGGCGTGGCGGTGCACTCGCCCTCCATATCGGTCACTAAAGGCGGGGACATACCGAGCCAACGAGTCAAACTCCACGTTGTACTCCTGGCAAATGCGCGGTGCGCCTTAACCTCAAAAATCGCCGGCCCGAGCCCTCTCATCCGTGGAGGCAAGAAATGTGCAAGAAATGCCGCCGAGAACTCGCCCCTTTGCTGGAGCGCATGTTCCCCTCGGGGCGATTCCGTGAATCAAACCGATCGGCTGCGATTATCACGCGGTGATGCGAACCAATACCACCGACTCGCCTCGAGACTCGATCACTCTCATGATCCAGTAGCTGTCGGATAAACTCCCGAGGTCATCCTCGGCTCTCGATCCATGAAACGGCGGGCTCTGACTCGAAAGTCCGTAGTCTCAGCCCATGCGCTCGGGGTGAACTACGGGTGCTACTGGGGCTGAATGCTGCGTCAGCCTCTCTCATATCGGCCCACGACCACGGCGATGGCGCCATCTCGCATGCCCGTCTCATGCTCGGTGTGGGGTGGAGGCTCAGTCTTGTAGTCTCGGCCAACTGCTGCGACTCTAAACTCTGCCGTGCGGCGGCGCCGCAAACTTCGCCGTCGGAAGCACTATCTCGGTAACGACGGGCCTGCGCCGGTAACCCTCGTGCTCTGCTCACGGCTCCTCGGTGTCTTGCCTTCAGGCCCGATTGCCTTGCGTGGAGGCATAACTGGCACATAAGAATACGTCAGAGGGAGTCCAACTTATAACACAACTCTAAGGCACGATCTCAGAGTGAGAAGAATATAAACCAATCCTAAATGTCCTGCGGCCTCACGATTATAGATGTGGTGCACAACACCGATAATCAAGACTCTACTGAACACGCGATGCATAGACACTTTCCGAGGACTAATCGCTCGATACCACTTTTTGTCACGACCGACCGGGGCGTGGTCGTGCCTTACCGGGCACCTCGTGATACAACATCGGAGAGAATCGGAAATAAAAACATAAACATGAAACAAGAGACATGATAAATAAACAGGCCGGCCAAAAGCGATTTGCATACGTATATATTCATAAAACCCGACAGTTATCCTTTTTACAAACTCTGCCCAATGATTTACTGCACCTAAGAAGTGACAATAACTATGACGGGACAGGCCCCGCCATACCACGAATGTACAAGAACCTACTGACTCGTGGTAACATGCAAAAGATAAGCCTCGAGAAACGGGGCTTCCAATCTGTTGAATGTGATCCTATGGCGAGGATCCACAACCGATGTACCTCTACTGCGGCATGAACGCGGCCAGGAGTCGATCTGACAGTACCAAGTATGTGAAACTGAAAAATCGTAAATGAAATCATAACGATCACATATAAAGCAGGAGACATGTATGATAACCAAACTACAACTCATAACATAAGCGGTCATGTCAAGTCGAGGACTCACGCCTCAAAGTCATCCTCATGCGTGGAACTCCTTCGCCACTGCGCGGTCTAGGTACAAACCATGTGATACGTATAACATGTCTCGGCCCATCTCATGGACCCGATATAGAAAGCGTGTGGAATACATTCCGGTTCGTCATGAACTTCGGTAGTCGGATGGAATACATTCGGTCCATCCACGGACGCCTTAGTCGAGTGAAATACATTCCGGTTCATCCGTGAACGCGGTAGTCGAGTGAAATACATTCGGTTCATCCATGACAGCGGTAGTCGAGTGAAATACATTCGGTTCATCCCGTGAGCGTGGTCGTAAAAGACAGTACTTGCACAACAAGGCTATCACACGCAAACATAGGCAAGTTACACACAACTTAAGGTACTATCATTTTATGCCAAAATTCCGGTTCTGACCCTAAAGTATTACATACATTAACTCTTTTAAAAAGATACGTTTCTTTCACAAAAGTCACACAATGTTCGTAGTATAAAATAGAGTGACTATCTTTTAAGTAAACCAAAACACTTCCCTTGTAAAATCAAGTAACACATTATTTTCCAAACGTTCAAGTTTGCCTAATTTCAAATGCTCAAGTTTCTCATTTTCGAAAGGTTTCGTAGTTCATAGTTTTAATCACTTAAGAATATAATTCTCCTTTAAAACAAATTTGAGAAACATATGTCTTATGTGTGAGTAGGTTGTTCTTGTCTATTACAATCTTATAAAAGCGACCATGATCTAGGAAATGTAATATCATTTTGTCTCATCTTAGCTTCATGCAGATGGAGGTTTCTCTTGGTTTTAATAACAATTAGTCAATACATTTCCTTTATTAACGCTGCAATGGTTTGTTTGATACTTAATCTCATTTCCGAAATCAGTAAACATTATTCTTTTAAAACCAACTACTCATTACTCGCGAATGAGGTTTTACAACATTTTAACAAAATTCATAACAAGTCAAACTAAGTCAAGTCTCTTATCTTTCAAGATCAAGTCTCTTAACTTTCAAAATCAAGTCGTGTATAAGTCAAGTCTCTTATCTTTCAAGATCAAGTCTCTTAACTTTCAAAATCAAGTCGTGTATAAGTCAAGTCTCTTATCTTTCTACAATCAATAAACCATTCTTTTACCTACATAAAGTCGTTATAACTAACTTCCCATAAAGCTATTATAACACCCTATGTTTTAAACCAACCAAATCATTTAGCACATGCACGTCTACCGTACTACATAGTTCACAACAATCATGCTAGAAAAGATAGGAAGAGGTTCACATACCTCGCGACGATTATCGACAAATAGCAAAACGCTCCAAGTACTTCAACCCGTCGGCTACTCCTTAAGCCAAGTAGATCACGCCACACGTAGTACTCCACTCCTAAAATGGTCATATTACTTCTATCAAACCTTTCTTACCATTGAAGACTTATACCAATAAAAAGCCCTCTAATTCTACGGAAAATTCTGAAGACTTCCCCGTTTTACTCACTTTTCCATCTTTCTCCAAGGCCCGAATAACCGTAATTTATATACCATATATATATATATATAAGGCGTAATAATTAAACAACATAAAGAAGGGGATTACACGCCCAAACGGTAACGCGGTTTACTATCACGCCTCCATAATAACAACAAGTAAAAGAAGAGGATTACGCGCCCAAACGGTAACGCGGTTTACTATCACGCCTTCATAACAATACAATAATTAAAAAGGGGATCACACGCCCAAACGGAACGCGATTGAACAATCTTCCCCTTAACAGAAATGTAAATACAGTCCAAAGTAAATACGGTCAAAGTAAATCTTGTCCAAAGTAAATACGATCCAAAGTAAATCTGATCCTTAAGTTGGGGTCCTTGGCGACTTTGTCCATTTTACTTATCCAATTACTTCATTAGTCATCCAACTTATATTCCATCTTAATATAAGTTATAGTTACTTTGTTAATTACTTCTTCACAAGTAAGATACGTTTTTACCATTTTAATGGCAAACGGCCAATCCTTTCTTTTAACAAGTTAACAAGATCCAACTTTTCCAAACTTTACTCCATATTTTATATACTCCATAATATACTTATAATATATGTATAATGACCAATTCACAAAGAGGTTAAGGTTTACTACCTCAAATAGCCCAAAATTATCCAAGAACTTAATGTCGCTCCAAGCAAGTCTTAGCTCCAAATCTTTCCGTTCCAATCCGCTACAAGAAACCCATAGAAGCTCCTAACCAACTTCTCTTCAAGAACCAACTCCAAAAAGTGAAGAACACTTAGGGTTTCCAACTAGTAAGTTTCGGCCAAGGCATGAACAATAGGTTAGGGGTGTGAAATCTTTTCCAACTCTTGGTACACAATCTTCCTAACACCTTAGGGAAGAACACTTGAGAGTTTAAGAATTGTTGGACAAATTTAGGTCAAGAAATGGGCTCAAAAACGAGAGCAAGGTCAAGGGAGAAGGGAGGGAATTTCTTGTCTTGAAATGGTTAAGTGTGGAAGTTTTCATCAACTAAGGGTGCATATATAGGACAACCAAGGGCTAGGATGAAGGCAAGTGTGTGGTTGAGATTGGGGACAAGTGTGTGTGGGTCCCACAAGCCACTTGTCCACACAAAATATCTAGCAAGACAAGGCCACTTGTCTTGCCACTTGTTAGCAAATTTCGGCCATGAGGCCACCTAGGGGGGTGACACGTGTCGCCCTCCTACTCATCCAAAATATTTCATCTTCCGAAAATATCCATAAAGGCAAAAATCTCGAAAACAAAGTGGGCCCCACAAAACCGTAAATTTCTCCCGTGGGCCCCACGTGACCAATTCCGGAAATAAAATTCCATAATTCTAATATAATTCAAGAAGCCCAAATACCAAATCTGGGAATCCAATTCCCATCAACGAACCTTTTTCCTTCACAAAACCCGGAAACTTTTCCGTCGAAAAATCACATCTTTCTTTCTTTCCAAAATTTCTGTCGTATTCTCGCACGTACATCCTCACCTATATACCCTGGAACTACGGGGTATAACAGGGGCAACTCGTCCAAAGAGGTTTGGTAACTTGATGGCTACGGGAACCGAAGGGGCTACATTTCAAATGAGTCTTGGAAGAGCAACTAATGTGGAATTTGAAGGATCATTCTTTTCCAAGAAGCCTAAGGAGTCTGACCTTGTTTCGGCCAATAAAGCACTTAATGCCGAGGGACATGAGCCATTTATGGCAACCATTCCCAATGATGCACTAGTCTTGATTTCCCCCATGAATCCAACTATTGCACCTACTGAGCGTGCAAATAATACTAGGGAGTCACAACAAATTAAGGAGCCTAATCCAACGAATAAAAGTCCAAGTACGAAGATTGGAAGAGTATTTCACTACCCCCCGATTACTTAAATGAAGATACTATCTTGGAATGTCCCGGATAGATAGCATTTAATTTTCATGTTGAAGTTTATTTTCTTGTTCTTGTTTACGTTGAGGATTGAGAACCCTCAACGACTGATTGTAGCTTCCTGAGCTTTTCTTTTTAGTAATAATATTTGCATTTACCCGGAAAAAAAAAACACATGAATTGTAGGAAAGAAGTAGCATGAATTGTCAAAGAATATTACCGCATCCTCAAGTATTCTCAAATAAATAGGATCATCAATATAGTACTCAGCATTCATCCTCGCATACTTCCAAGTATCGAAGCGAGTTACTATAGGATCCACTTCTCTTCACCTTTTTTTTGTTGAATCTGCAAATTTCGATAACAAAATTAAATTGTATATCTTCTGTAAATGAAGTTATATAATACTATTATAGATAATTAATACCTACAATCTGCTCTCTCAACCGCGCATAACCCACACATGTTTTCCTATATCGCACCTCCATTGATTCCGCTCTCACTTTGTTTATTTTGATTTTTCCTAAAATTGAAAGTTGTCATTAGTCGGTTTAAATTGTAATCCTCATATTGAAAGTAATGTAATAACGTGGACGTTACCTTAAAATCTAGAGTCAATGAATGTTTCACGAAATTTTTCCAATACAGAGACACAGAAGACAACTGCGAGTATATGAAAGGTGGTTCATCCGAGTAGTTACCCTCACTATCTCTTGCAATATTCTTCAACCTTGCCCAAATAACTATGTGTAGGTAACCGGCACGAGAAAGGATCAATTTCTTTTTTGATTCATCCAGCCAAAATGTTTCTTGTTGCAACATATGACAATATTAACTACAACCATATAGCTTAGCCTTAAAAAGTACTAAATTAAAAAGTACTAAATTAAAAAAAAGTACTAAATTAAAAAAATATACCTTGACTTCATCCCAATATTATTCTTTCAGGGGAAACAAATCTTTATTACGCCAATCAGTAATCGAAATTGGAAAAGTTCTTCTACAGCAAGAGCCAACGAAATGTGCTAGGGTCATCGACTCTTTGTCAATTAGTTGGTCTATTTCATTAAAATTCACCTTTATTACATCACCTATGGCCCTTTTTTGCTTAATATTCACCATAGTGACTAGTCCTCGAGAATGAACCTCAGACATGCCACTAGTATCACCGGAGCCCCCTGTCTCACCTCCTCTAGAACCATCCTGACCATCCCCTCGAGCACGACTTTTGCTCTGCGATCCAGTAGTCATGATCATGTAAAATAAAGAATAGCATATTGAATAAGACAACAAAACTTGCATACATAGTACGAACAGAAAAGAAATGCAACTTGAAATACTTTTAGAAAAAAAAATTAATATATTCCACTCTTCCTTGTAATCATGGCGCAAAAAAATGTTGCTAATAGAATAATTGAACTCTATATTCACAAACAAGTAGAAACTACTTAATTTTATGAAACCATTTACAAATATATAATAGAAAAAAATATACTTTTCTTCTTGGCTTTAGCTATCTTCTTTCGCTTGGTAGCTAACTTCGCTGATCGTTCATGACCACATACATTAACTAAATTTGGATTTACATATTCACCCTCATCATGATCATATCTTGAATATAAGCGTTGATAATTATCATCATCGTAAGTGCTCGGGCAAACATACATGTTCCCAAAAGGATCATTAATTATGTCAACATCCTCATCAACGTGGTCACTAACTTGGTAACTATTATTGAACTTGTTCGACAATATGACAGTGGACTACTTCTTATCAACTGGGTCACTCACATAAAACACCTGCTTAGCTTGCGCTGCCATAATAAATGAATCGTCTTTGTACCCAACCTTCTTTAAATCAACCCTTATGAATCCAAAATTTTCAACATAAACCCCGTTAGGAATGCTAACCCAACTACAATCAAACACCGGAACTCGAAATCCGACATAATCGATTTCCCACATATTGATAATTTGTCCAAAGTATGTCGTATCTGTCTGACTTAGTGCGGTGGCATTAAGAAAAACCCCACTATTCTGCATAGTACTCCTTGCATCAGGTTCTCTAGTGTAGAATGTGTATCCATTGATGAGATAACATTTGTAAGAGTACACATGCTCATCAGGTCCTCTTGACAAAAACTTGAGCCTCTCCGATACTGGGTCAGTTTTCTCTAAGATCTTTTTATGAATATGATCCTTAAACTAATCAATGAAGGTAGAATTGTGCTCCACTTCAATCCAATCAGGGCCTTTATCTGGAAAATATTTTGAGATACTCAACTTGTGCTTGTCAAAATAAGGAACAACATCAATTGTGTTATGTAGTACACATAAGTGCACTCGTCGCTGCTGTTCGAGGCGGATCAAAATTGGTTGACCCCCCGTTACACCTTCACCATCAATCCTATTAGTGTGACGAGTACTCAAAATTCTAATTGCTTGAACATTTGGGATATACTCAGACCAATATTCTATTGCTTCTTCAACTAAATAAGTTTTAGTGATGCACACTTCTGGTCGGTACCTATTCCTCACATAACCTTTTAACACTTTTATATACCGCTCCATGCCATACATCCATATCATACGAGAAAGACCACACATCCTCGTCTCATAAACCAAGTGTACAGTCAAATGAATCATGATATCGAAGAAAGATGGTGGGAAATATATCTCAAGCTCACAAAGTGTTTATACAATCATTTTTTGTAGACTTGACAGACTTCACGGGTCTATGACCTTGCTACTCATGGCTTTGAAAAACCAACATAACTTTGTAATGGTATTACGTACATTTTCTGGCAAAATAGCACGAATTGCAATTGGGAGCAGATTCTCAATGATGACATGATAATCATGTGATTTTAAATTCATCAATTTCAACCCGTCTGAAGATATAAGACTTTGCATGTTAGACGAGTACCCCTCTGGAACCTTCACTGAGTGGAGTGTCTCGAGTAACAATCTCTTCTCTTGCTTAGACAAAGTGTGAGCGGCAGGAGGTAAGTAAGTTGTTTTCCCATCCTTTAATACATGTGCAAGTTCTTCTCTGATTCTCATATCAACCATGTTCATTCGTGCATGGAATCCATATTTAGATTTTAATGTGTCACCTAACAAAGTATTTATCACACTAGAACCAACATTTTTCTCATTGTGCATGAGATCAATAAAATGTCTAACAAACAAATCCTTCCAATAAACTAATTGAAAAAAGATTGATTTTTTTAAAAAAAACCTCTAGTAGGAATAGACTTTGCAAAGTATTTACCAAATTGTGTCTCAATATTTTCCATATCTTTTAGTACATCAACACCTAACAATGTAGGAGGTGGAGACCGATCTTCAACTTCACCATTGAATGAATCAGACATCAATCTATAACGATGATTTGGATCTAAAAACCGTCTATGCCCCATGTAAACAAATTTCTTACAGTGACTCAATCGAAGATGATCGGTGTCATTGGTACATCATGGACACGCACACTTCCCCTTCACACTATATCCAGAAAGGTTGTCATAAGCTGGGAAATTATTGATTGTTCCAAACAACATAGCCTTCAATCTAAAACTAGAATTTCTGCTTCCATCGTAGACATCAACACCCTCTTCCCACAACAAATTTAAGTCCTCGATTAAAGGATCCAAATATACATCAATATCGTTACCAGGTTGGCGAGGTCCTGATATCAAAATAGACAACATCATATACTTGCGCTTCATGCATAACCAAGGGGCGAGGTTATAGATCATCAAAACTACGAGCCATGTACTATGGAAAGTACTTCGGAGACCATGAGGGTTCATTCCATCTGTTGAAAGTACTAAGCGTAAGTTCCTTGATTCCTTGTCAAATCCCGGATATTTGTTATCAAATGTCTTCCATTGAGGCGAATCAGCTGGGTGTCTTAACATTATATCATTAATTATTTCATCATGATGCCATGTCAAGCATTTAACATCTTCTGCGCTACTATACAACCTCCTAAATCTAGGAATTATAGGAAAGTACCACATAACTTTGGCCGGGGATTTGTTTTTCTTATACCGCTTCATACCACATTTGGGACATTCATTCAATTCTTCGTACTCTCCCCTAAATAAAATACAATCATCCGGACAAGCATGGATCTTCTGATGTGTTAACCCGATAGAGTTGAGCAATTGTTTAGCATCATAGGACAGGGAGCATATCTCCATCTAGCAATAGATCACTTACAACTTCCAATAGCTCTGTGAAGAACACATCAGAAACTTGGTGACTAGCTTTTAAGTTGTACATAATCAACACAGCTGACAATTTTGAAGCCTTAGTACAACCCGGCTATAATGGTAACCCAGCGATGATCCCGCAACTTTTCATTGACAACACTTTGAGAATTTTCACAGGACTGAATTTAGCATTACCATCTCTCATATTACTTGTGTTCATTATATTTGTAAACTCAAATTAGGAGCCGGATTGACTAAATGAACTATGTTTACGTTTTTCACTTAAACTACCTTTGTCTTTGCTCTCGCTGTGATATGTCCAAACCTTATATGTTATGTCAAAACCGTGACACATTAAATGCTCATGCAACTTCATATGACCACTAACCTCTTTTACATTCAGACATTTTCGACATGAACATTTAATGTACAATGGATTTTTAGCATTCTTGGTTGCATGAGCACAAAACTCCTCCACCCCTTTCTTATACTCTTCAGATAATCGATCCGCATTTACCCAGTCTCGATTCATCAAGAACAATACTACAAAAATCAGATAAAAAGACAATGAATTTAAAGCATATTTGAAGTCTTCAAGTCTCGACTTTCCCTCACATAGTACATATATAAGAATCTTAAACACATGTGAAGTCTTGAAGGAACGACTTCCCCTCACGTAAAGCATAATAAAGATAAATTAACTTCGAATGTACAATAATACCTTCCGAATGCAATCCAAGCAATTTGTCTTTCAAATTTTTGAAAATCTACAAAAAATCGAGAAGATCTCATTCATTAATAATTAATAAAATAATATACAAAATTCAGAAATCATCAAATATTCAATCATAATCTGGAAATTGAGGCTAAATGGGTTTTGTTCTTCACAATTATCAATATACACTTCAATCATAAACTCAAAATTGAGGCTAAATATAATGAATGAAAAGTATTGTTTCTCAAACAGATATACACTTCAAACCCTTGAAAACTCTACTGAACACAAAGATTGAAACAAACTTTGACGCTCAAACTTCCTTCAATTCACTAACTCAACTCTTGAAAACTAAATTGGTATTACACTTGGGGTTAATAATGCACAAAGTACGAGAATACAGAAACGGAAAAAGAATTATGCTTAGATGGAATTCGTATTGGCAGCAATTTCGTTTTTGGCGGACAAGTTTAATTTAGGGCTTTGAATGAATTGGGATCGATTACTGCGTTTTTGTATTTCTTTAAATCTTATATAGCGTTTCTCTTAAATAGCGCTTCCAAAAGCTCTATCTAAGTGAGAATATTAATATTTTTATATGAATAAAATAACTAGGTAACACAAATTCTAATAGCGCTTTAAAAAAGTGTTATGCAAGGAGTAACTTGCATAGCGCTTCGATTTAAATTTACACAAAGAGCTATGGCTGTATTTTTTTTAGATTGTTTTTTTTTAATTTGAAAATTTGAAAAAGCACTATGCAAGTGAACACTTAGATAGCGTTTATTATAAGCATTATGTAAGTGGTGTTACCCAAGCCAAATTCAGTAGTAGTGCGTCTATCTTTTCATAACAGCTACATAACTGCGATGCATGATGCACATGAGGTATACTACGGCTACACGGGCATCTTACCCATAACCGCCTCTGTGGGCATCTGGTTATATTGGCCACACAAGCATTCATATCATATCGTCTTGGCCACACATGCATCCATTTTGACCATACAGGCTCGATATATGGCCTCTTAGGGCTCTTTTGTGATAATTTGTACCAGCTGCAGGTGGTGTGTGTATATAACGTCTTTCCCTTTTTATCCATATCCCCTACATATATACATAATATTTACCAGATAGTAATGTGCGTAGCACAAGTGGTCCAGTGTAATATAAGAAGTCAATGCAAATGAAATGCATGAATGGTAATACCATATTCCAATTTCAACGAGTGACATATTACCTTTGACGACACTATAGATCTCATTATCTTTTTCATATGCCTCATTAAGGACTTAGAAACAATTTAGATATGCTTTCAGCATAGAATCAATGACATGAACACCCTTAACAACTAAGAGTAAAGTACATTACGGAGTAACATGACGATTACGTTTGTCCACAAAATTATGCCAAAAGAAAGGAATGAATTGCCTTCACATACCTTGTTGTCGAATGTATTCTAAGCTCCCACGATTCCTTGTAAACTCTACGAATGGTTTCCATATCCTATGAATGATTTAAATCACACATAAATTAATATACTAAAAACAGATTTCGTTAGGGCATTCTAGCGAACATCCTATACGCGTAGAACCTATATTTCTTCTATATCGAAAATTATGTATGTATCGGAACACCCAGACCTTACTAATCCATCTCCTTATTGTTACAATCTCCAAACCGTCCAGCAATTATACATGCAGTTCCCAATTTCATATCAACAATCCCATCGATACCCAACCCACTTACTATTTCGACAACCATCTTAGAATTGCTTATAATCAGGTTCTATAACTCGTATAAACTTAGAAAAGATTACCTCTGTTAGAAACAGCGACACGAATTGTCAGAGAACCTTTCGTCATGTCAGTTTTCCGATGAGCAGAAACAGAGCCCTAAAAATCGATCTTCCAGAACCCCTTCGAATTTCAAGGTCTCAGCTTGGGTTTCTGATTTCCTAAGCTTGTTCAAGGATTTAGTGTTTGCTGAAATTAAGGTTCAAACTGCCATGAGCTTCCTCCCTTTCGGCGAGCAGAAGCTCACGGAAAATTCCCCCAATTTTGATCGAATTTTCAGAGAGCTACTAATTGGAATTGAGCTCACCAACTGGGATTTGTTTCTTGTAAATTGAAGTGTAATAATTATTTCTCCATGGAAGGATTTTCTTCATAAGTTTAAGGAGGTGATGGAGATGAAGAACTTGAGGAAATGAAAAGGATTGAAAAGATACAGATGGGTGTGTGGAAATATTTAGAAGATGACAGTGTTTGGTTGCTATGTGTGGTCATTGTATCATTGATTATAAGACAACACGTAACCCTCACTAAATTGGCCTCTCCGTTAATAATTAATCAATCACATAATTAATTAATTATACACACAAATAATTTCGGATCCCAACTTACTCAATTTTTGACGACTTATAAAACCTACTTTTACTCAATGTCATAATTCCTATAATATGACACTACTATGTAGTCTCTTTGGAGATATACCATTATTATTAGTCCCCGTCGTCGCACTGGTTAAATCCAAAATTATTTCGGAATCACATCCTTTATGTACTAATTTCCTATTAGTATAAGCAGGTACAATATAAATTTCCTGGGGTTCGAGTCCACTTGCCCACGTCGATGTGCTCAAATCATTACCCGGAAATACAAGGTGTAACAGAAACCCTCTCATGAGGTGTGATAGTATAGGAGATCTTTATCCAATCACATCAAGTCTTGGTTTCTCGAGTCAAGTCATGCCTTCAACTTTTGCAGCTCTTGCTCCTTCCTTGTGGCATGCTCGTCTGGGTCATTCGGGATCATCTATTTTGTCTGTCTTAGATAAAAATAATCTTATTTCTTGTAAGGGTGCGCGTAGTACTCCGAATTGTCAATCTTGTTCTTTAGAAAAAATTATTAAGTTGTCATTTGTAGACTCTAATTCTCATACTTTAATTCCATTTGATATTATTCATAGTGATTTATGGACGTCTCATGTTCTTAGTTCTTTGGGTCATCGGTATTACGTTTTATTTTTGGATGATTATTCTAAGTTTTTATGGACGTTTTCAATAGCGAAAAAATCTCATATTTTTTCCATCTTTTTAAAATTTAGAGCATTCATCGGGACTCAATTCGAACGAGAGATAAAAAATATTCAATGTGATAATTGAAAAGAATATGACAATAGGGTGTTTCGGGAATTTTGTGCTAATAATGGGATTAATTTTTAGTTTTCT
Source organism: Przewalskia tangutica (assembly GCA_029844215.1). Classification (NCBI taxonomy): domain Eukaryota; kingdom Viridiplantae; phylum Streptophyta; class Magnoliopsida; order Solanales; family Solanaceae; genus Przewalskia; species Przewalskia tangutica. The sequence continues at coordinate 44,435,947 of CM056722.1, read as the reverse complement.
TGTCCTCATACGTCTTCATAAAATGGAAAAGCCGAACGCAAAATTCGTATCATTAATAATAATGTTCGAACTTTATTAATTCTTGATTTCGTACCCCCGTCTTTTTGGTATCATGTTCTCCAAATGGCTACAAATATTCTTAACATTCTTCCTTCCAAAATTTTGACATATTCGTCCCCTCTTCAAATTTTATATAATAAGACTCCTTCGTATTCACATCTTAAGTGCTTGTGTTATCTACTTTTTCCGTCCACCACAATTAACAAACTTCAGGCTCGTTCTATCCCTTGTGTGTTTTTGGGTTATCCGTTATATCATCGTGGTTATAATGTTTTGATTTATCTTCTAATCGAATCATTATTTTTCGTCATGTAATATTTGATGAGTCCCAATTTCTGTTTGCTAAGGTAAATAGTCTCGTGCCTAGTTCGTATAATTTTTTGGATGATGTTATATCCCCATATATTATTCATCAGTTTTCGGACATGTCTCGCACCCAAAATTCTCCAGCGGGCCCATTGCCCACTGGTCCCACGCCATCGCCTCGCCCACCGCCTCGCATCGCCACTAGCCGCTTCGAGTTTGTGCGATCCACCAACATCGAATCGATCCAGCCCTACGTCGTGAGCTTCGAGTTGGGCCACCAGGCCCACTGCTTGATGGCCACCCCGTCACGTATCTCAAAAATTCACAACATTCACCCAATTCAGCCCCGAGTCATGGACTAGTCACCCGAGCTCAACGGGGTATTTTTAAACCAAAACACATTTTGATTTAAATTCTAATATTCTTAAATCACCCTTACCCCGTAATCGTGTCTACTTTAAATGACCCAAATTGAAAGATTGGCATGACCGATGAATATAATGCTCTTATTGATAATAAGACGTGAGATTTGGTACCTCATCCATATGATCTTAATATTATTCGGTCTATGTGAATTTATGCTCAAAAGGATAATTCTGATAGTCGTTTGTGAGGCATAAGGTTCGTCTTGTAGGTGATGGTAAGACTCAACAGGTTGGTGTTGATTGTGGTGAGACATTTAGTCCGGTGGTCAAGCCATCTACCATCCACACATTGTTCAGCTTGGCCCTATCAAAAGTATGGCTCATTCATCAGTTGGATGTGAAAAATAATTTCTTACATGGTGATCTCAAGGACACAGTTTATATGCATCAACCTTTGGGGTTTAAGGATCCCAAATATCTATATCATGTCTGTTTGTTGAAATCCTTATATGGGCTTAAGCAGTCCCCACGGACATGGTATAAGAGGTTTGCATAATTTTTATCGACTATTGGGTTCTCTCACAGTAAGTCTGATAATTCGTTATTCATATATCGTCGTGGTTCGTCATTGGCTTATATACTTTTATATGTGGATGATATTATATTGACTGCTTCATCTGATGCATTACGCTAGTCTATCATGACACTGCTCAGTTCTGAGTTTGTTATGAAAGACTTGGGACCCTTGAGTTATTTTTTGGGGATTGCTGTCACTCGTCATGCAGGTGGATTGTTCTTATCACAGAGGAAGTATGCAACTGAGATCATTGAGAAGGCTGGGATGTCATCTTGTAAGTCCACTTCCACTTCAGTTGATACTAAACCCAAGTTGAGTGATGCGGTTGTCTCCCCATATGAGGATCCGACCCGCTATCGCAGTCTTGCAGGGGCCCATCAGTATATTATGTTCACGCGACCTGATATTACTTATGTCGTGCAACATGTGTATTTTTTTATGCATGATCTCAGGGTTGAGCACATGAATGCGCTCAAACGCATTGTTAGGTACATCTAGGGGACACTAGATTATGGTTTGCATTTGTATCCTTCGTCGACGTCTACACTTGTCTCATATACAGATGTTGATTGGGGTGGCTGTCCGGATACCAGACGGTCTATGTCTGGCTATTGTATGTTTCTTGGTAATAACTTGGTCTCATGGTCTACCAAGCGTCAGTCAATGCTATCACGTTCGATTGTAGAGGCCGAGTATCGACGGGTAGTCAATGTGGTCTCTGAGTCATGTTGGTTACGTAATCTCCTTTTGGAGCTCCATTGTCCTATTCAGAAAGCTACCTTGGTGTATTGTGATAATGTTAGTGTCATTTACCTTTCCGGTAATCCAGTTCAGCACCAGCGCACTAAACATATAGGGATTGATATTCACTTTGTTCGAGAAAAAGGTAGCTCGAGGACAAGTACGCGTCTGTCATGTCTCATCCAGGTATCAAGTTGCAGACATCTTACAAAGGGTCTTCCCTCGGTCCTTTATGAAGATTTTAGAGACAGTCTCAGCGTTCAAAAACCGTCCGCTATGACTGCGGGGTGTTAGATATACATACAATATACACATGATATACTTGGATATATGAGTCAAAGCCGATATTATAGCCCAACTAGGTAGTCTCAGTCAAAGTAGAAAGATTTGATAATTATTGTATATTAGTATTGTACATTAATTAGTCTTATACACTTTATCATAATTGTATAGTTAGTCTCCAAATAGAATAGAGTTTTAGAAGTAGAAGGAATAGGATTCTCCTATTTTAAAATGTATATATTCAATTAATGAATATAATTAAATGATTATTTTTTTCAATCAGTTGTTAAAATGCAAGCTTTCAGATATTCCTTCTTCTTTTTTTAAAAGAATTTAGTTTTAAGATTCAGTCCCATTAAAGTCTTTACAGAATTTAAAGAAAGCATGTAAGGAAGGGTAATCCCAAAAGAAATAGTCTAATTCACGTGAATCTCTGTTTCCAACTTTGAATGTTGTTGGTGAGAGTTTGAATAACCACATTGTAATCTCTCTATTTCCCTTTCTCCTATCTCATATATAATTTTTTTTTAAAGTTTTTTAAAAAAAAAAAAACTTTCAACTGGTCCTTTTCCACCTATAATTTCAACCAAATATTGTCTAAAAGAGGAGATTATTGGAAGCAAAATAAAAATATCCGGAAGGGAATATGAGAGGCGCAAGAAGACAAGGAAGAAGAGTCTTGTTTCTTGGAATGAGAATAATTGAAAGAAAAAAATAATAAGTATTTTGGAGGAGAGGAATAAAAAGGGTGTGCCTTAGAAAAGACAGGGAGCCTCCGACAAAGATTTTAGCAGTACGGACCAGACATCCCCATTCCTTACCCATAATATACTCTCTAATTCTCACCCTCCCCCATAAACTCTTTCTGGATTTAAGGATGGTTTTGTTTGTTTCCTACATTAAAATTATCAAAGAGAATGTTAAAAATGTTATTTTTATTCCACTTGTTTTGTACCTTTAAATTAGGCGGATTTAAAAAGACTACACTACCCATTTTCTAGCTCATCAGTGAGCCATAATCAAGGCTAATGTTGACTTTTTTGCTATAAGAATGACAAGTAATTAGGGAAAAGTACTTTTGTTTAAGAAAACAAACAAAATATATACATGCATCTTGGTAATTGTGATCATTCATTCCCTTGTCTTGGCCAAGGTTAGGCATCTCAAAACCCTAGATTTTGACTACTTGAAAATTTGTGTTATTCTGGTTTCTTGGCTTCTTCATTGTTTTCTGATGGGCTTAACGTTAACGGTTACAGCAAGCTTACAAAACAGTATGGCCAAAAATTATGGTTACATTGCCCACGGTAATATGGTGAGGTGGAGCTGAATTTAATTGTTTGATGCAAAACATGATTTTTTTTTTCCGGGTAAATGCAAATATTATTACTAAAAAGAAAAGGCTGGGAGCTACAATCAGTCGTTGAGGGTTCTCAATCCTCAACGTAAGCATAAACAAGAAATGAAAGAGAGGAGGGATGGGGCGTTCACACGAAGGTGACGTTACAATAGGGGATTAAATCCTAAACTCAATCTTGGAAGGTTGAAATACTCTTTTCACTTCTCAAACTTGCTGCTTGGCTTTGTTCTTAATGAAATTCTTCCTTGAAGTAACCTCTTGCCATCCATCATTATCCGCACAAAGTGGAGCTTGCATGTGCACACTCGGCGAATTCTCGACACCCATAGCACTTCTAAAGGACCCCGGGTCGAAGGGAGTTTTAGACCCCCCTCGAGCTGCCTCGGCAAAGGTCCTGACTTGATTAAAATCTCTATTTCCCACCTTTGTTGTAATGGGAACATCTTGTGCATCCCGTAAACGGTGTTCATCAAATTGTTTCTCACCCGAAGCTCGATCAAGATTCAAAGTTGTATCGACCCTTCCCGGCATAGAGGGCAAACTCGTATCCTCGCCATTATGAGGCAAAGCATTCGAATTTTGAGGTTGGGAAGTTTCCATAGGCGTTACTTGTTTCTTCGACTTCTTACACTTTAAATGGCTATGTCCAAATATTTGGCAAATAAAACAGAAATCCGGATAATGCTCATATTCCACTTTTTGAACATACATGATATTACTCGGCAGACTTACTCTAAATTTCGTAACTGGCTCCTTGCTAACATCAACTTCAATCAATACTCGCGCATAGTTCATTTTGGACCTCTCTTTAGTAAACTGATCCGTGTATAGAGGCATTCCAACACGCGATGCAATTTACTCAAACCGGTTTTACTCCAAACCGATAAGGGGATGTTACGTAGCAACACCCAAACGGGGATTTTCATAAAAAGATCATCTGAAAGTATCACGTCCTTATCAACTAGTTTTAACATCAATGTTTTGTCGAATGTCATATAGGGGCCACCATGAAACACCTTAACGCGGTCATCCTCTGACATGAAACGGAAGACGGTCCACCTACGTCCATAGGGAATAGTTTGACACTTCACATTTCAACCCTTAACAATTGAATTCAGTGCCTCACGTCCTGGGAAAGGGCCCGTGAAACATCCAATAAGACAATAGCCCCAAGTTTCAACAAATGGGACTTCATCATTCGCATCAAGTTCTACAATATCTCCTTCTTGTTCAATAAATTGCAATTTCATACCCTTTGCTTCCAAACGTGATTCTGCAAACACCCCCTCATAAGTCATCTTCTTTGGAATAGGCTTATTCTTAGGATCATTTACTGCTTCGGGTGAAGTGAAGGGTTGAGGGTCCATAGGTACGTTATTGGTTCCCGTAGTTGAAGTCCAAAAACGTGCATCATTGGGATTTGGTGTCTCAGAAGTCTTTTGTTGTAATAATGTCCTATCATTTAATGCACTATCAATTAATGTATTAGAGTTCCTAGGACTCTTGTTTTTGTCAAATCCGGTTCTCACCCTAGGCAAGTTTCGAAGTCCCTTTAAATGAGAAGACTCTACATTCCCTATGCCAATTGAATGAGTCGAGTAATTAGGCATCTTTAGGAGAGAAAACCCTTCGGCTTCCGCAACATTTGCCTTACCAAGAACTATGGGATTCGGAGCCATTCCGGAAGTAGTACCCATTGAATGAGGCGTGTCATTGGCTTCCGCATCCATTGAATGCTTCAAATTACTAGACCTCTTTTGAATAAAAACCCCTTCGGCTTCCGCAACATTTGCCTTACCAAGAACTATGGGATTAGGAGTCATTCCGGAAGTAGTACCCATTGAATGAGGCGTGCCATTGGCTTCCGCATCCATTGAATGCTTCAAATTACTAGACCTCTTTTGATAAAAAAAACCTTCGGCTTCCGCAACATTTGTCTTACCAAGGACTATGGGATTAGGAGCCATTCCGGAAGTAGTACCCATTGAATGAGGCATGCCATTGGCTTCCGCATCCATTGAATGCTTCAAATTACTAGACCTCTCTTGAATAAAAACCCCTTCGGCTTCCGCAACTTTTGTATTTCCAAGGCTTATTGGCATAGAAGCAATCTCGGACTCAACAACCATAGACTGGTGACCTGTGGACTTCCTGTCACGAACCGACCTCGGGCCCGCGACTGGTGTCTTACCCCGGGCACCCTAATGATACAACATCATAGAAAATCAGCGGAAATAAAAACTTAAACATAAAACAAGATATACAATAATAAACAGGCTAACCAAAACGGTCACCTTCCTGTATGTATACATAAAACCCGAATAGTTATATCCTTTACAAACCCGGCCCACAACAGTACTACAGACCTCTAAGAATTTTATAACAACAATGACGGGACAGGGCCCCGCCATACCCCTGAATGTACAAGAACCTACAATCTCATGGAATCATACCAAAAGATAAGCCTCCGGAGAAACGGAGCTTCCCAACGCCGGTGTGATCCTATGGCGAGGATCAACAACCGGTGTACCTCTACTGCGGCGTGAACGCAGCCCCGAAGGAGGTCGATCTGCAAGTACCAAGTATGTGAAATCCGAAAAATCAGAATCGAAATTATACGATCTATATAAAGCAGGAGACATGTATGATAACAAACTACGATTCACAATATATAAATGATCGTGTCAGTCGTGGACTCACGCCTCAAAGTCATCACTCAAATATAACTATGGGTCTCGGCCCACAACATCAATCATGCGTGGAATACCTTCACCACGGCGATCTATAATATAATAACACCAAGCGAGTACATGAACATCGGGTCCCACTCGTGTCATAAAATCGTGCGGGAAGTGCGAAGGCATGGGCAGATCCAACTGCGCATCATCGACCGGCAAGTCTGGCCGGCTACGTAACCTCTGCCGTACAACAATACTAAATAACTATATCACGAAGGCGACACGTGGCAAGTCGCGATAGCTCTACCGGATCCTCCTGCGCCACGTGGCGACGGGGCAAGTAACCGAGCTAACCACGGATCACAACCGTAAGTCGCGAGACTTCGCCACAAACACCGACTCGCGAAGGCGACACATGGCAAGTCGATATCCTCTGCGGATCCTCCTGCGCCACGTGGTGACGGGGCAAGTAACCGAGCTAACCACCGATCACAACCGTAAGTCACGAGACTTCGCCACAAAACTGAACGGGGCAAGTACGAAAGCCAACTACCATAACCAACTGCGCCAAGAACGGCCAGGGCAAATGCGGGGCTAACTACGAGAACTAGGCGAATCGGTAAACCTCGTGGAAGCTAGTCCACGGAACAACAATCCTAATGGAACCTACGTGGGCCACCCAACGTGTCGGTAGGTCGAGGATATAACAAGATAACACTCTGAGTGGAAGCATACCCGGGCCACCCAACGTGTCGGTATGTCCAATCAACCGGATAAGCGACCTCGTGAGAGACTCGGTATACGTAATCAAAACACTTGCACAACAAAGGCTATCACAACAAGCATAGGCAAGTTCATCGTGCTCATAGACTTTCATTTTATTACAACAAATCCGGATTTTAACCCCAAGGTACTACGTACTTTAACTCTTTAAAAGATCCATTTCTTTCACAAAAAGTCACACGATACCCGTAGTATCAAAATAGAGTAACTATCTTTTTAAGTAAACCAAAATAATTTCCATACCTTCTTTTTAAACCATCTTAAGACAAAACCATGCCTTTCTTTTAAACCAAAACACTTCAAATTCCTCAAGTCTCTTTTCTTTTAGAAAACAAGTTCCTTACTTTGGAATTTAAGAAAAATCAATACTTGTTATTAATGATCTTATTAAAGCAGCCATGATCTAGAAAATGTAATACAATTTTGTCTTATCTTAGCTTCTATGCAGATGGAGGTTTCTACTGGTTTTAATAATAATTAATTAGTCAATACATTTTCCTTTATTAACGCTGCAGTGGTCTGTTCGATACTTATTCTCATTTCCGAAATCAATATAACTTATTCCTTTTAAAACCCAAATTCCTTTTAAAACTCAATTACCCATTTCTCATAAATGCGGTTTCACAACTTTTTAACACAAACCAAATCCTTAATATTTCACATCAAGTCATTTATAAGTCAAGTCTCTTATCTTTTAAAAACCACAAATCATTTCTTTACCTACATAAAGTTGTTATAACAAACTTTCCATAAAGCCGTTATAAAACTTTATGTTTTAAACCAACCAAATTCGTTTAGCACACGTACGTCTACCGTACTACATAGTTCACAACAATCATGCTAGAAAAGATAGGAAGAGGTTCACATACCTCGCGACGATTATCGACAATTAGCAAAAAGCTCCATAGTACTATACCCCTGCTAGCCTTTTCTACCCTTCCAGTAGAATACGCTACTCGTAGTATTTCAACCTATAAAGGCCACAAAACGTCTATCAACTTCTCGATCTCTTCGTAGAACATTTCCAAGTACAAGGTTCCTTATTCTACGAAAAATTGGGCAGCACCTCCCCCCCCCCCCCCGAAACTACATAAATCTCCTCCTCTATCAAGGCCCGCTACCAAGCCAACAACTCCAAGGGGGTTACACGTCTAACCGGACGTGTACAACACTGCCCCACAATAATACTACAAGTCTACTGTAAATACAGTTCAATTCTTTTATAATCATACTTCCAATATATCTTATACTCAATTCTAAACTACTACAATATGTAATATCCAATTACAATAGGGGGACAAATATAATTACCTCGATAAGCCCAAAATTATCCAAGATTAATAAGTCGATCATGAGCAACGCTTAGCTCTAATTCCTTACGTTCCAACCCGCTCCAAGCAACCCTTAGAAGCTCCTAACCAACTCCTCTTCAAGATCCAACTCCAAAAAGTGAAGAACACTTAGGCTCAAACTATGGCAAGTTTCGGCCAAGGCAAGGTTTCTAGGCTAGGGGTGTGAAATCTTTTCCAACTCTTGGTACACAATCTTCCTAACACCCTAAGGAAGAACACTTAAAAGTTTAAGAATTTTTGGACAACATTTGCTCCCAAAAACAGCCCATGGCCGAGAGCACTACAATAAGGGAGGGAGAATTTTTGCCTTGGAAATAAACTAAGTGTGGGATGAATAAGTCTTGCACTCAAGGGGGGGGGGGTATTTATAGAGAAAACAATGGCCAAGATCAAGGCAAGTGTGTGGTGATATTGGGGGACAAGTGTGTGTGGGTCCCACCCTCCAAGTGTCTACACAAAGAAGAAGACAAGTGGCTTGCCACTTGTAAACAATTCGGCGAGGACAAGTGTCAGCCACTGTCCACCATTTCGCCCACATGGCCACTAGGGGTGACATGTCGCCCCTACTCGTCCAAAATATTTCATCTCCCGAAAATATCCGTAAAAATCCAAAATCTCGAAAACAAAGTGGGCCCCACAAAACCGTAAATTTTCCCCGTGGGCCCCATGTGACCAATTCCGAAAATAAAATTCCATAATTTTAATATAATCCAGGAATTCCAAATACCAAATCTGGGAGTCCAATTCCCATTAACGAACCTTTTGCCTTCACAAAATCCGGAAACTTTTCCGTCGAAAAATCACATATTTGTTCCTTTCCAATATTACTGTCGTATTTTCGTACGTACGCCCTCACATACATACCCTGGAACTACGGGGTGTAACATTCTTCCCCCCTTAGAAACATTCGTCCCGAATGTTCCTTCTAAGTCTCAAAACATACAGGCGCTGGTATAGTCTTCATATACTTACAAAACCACTTATGCCACACCTGGCCATAATATAACACATGCGAAAAACTCCAATCCAAGCCAACGAGGAATCACCTCTAACATGTAAAACAACACTAACTCTCGCTCCTGGTCCAAAGGATACTCTCTTCGCACCTTCATTTCACAAAAATGATCACTTTCATCCTCTTAACACATGTTCGCTTCCTTTCTTACTCGTCGTACCCTTCTCGTACACCCGAACTCTTTCTAGTACACGTACCATACTCCAGTCATAACTTCAGTTTCCAAAACCTTGGAGTCACTACCTCCAACTTGGTCATCTTACTAGCCTCAAATTCCTTTAAGGCCATTCCCGGCCTTCACGATCCAATTTTGGTCGAACACATCCACGAACTCATACGATGGTTACCTAAACTTGGGCCTAGCACCCTCGTGACCCTACCACCTGGAGGGACCACCTCTAACTGACCCCACCTCATTCCGGGCTGCGGGTTGACCCGCGATCTGGCCTCAACCCGACCCGCTGTCGCGCCAACCTCTTGTTCCCCGATCCGGAACAATCTTACTAATTCACGTCATGAAAGCTACCACTTCCATCTCACACTACCCATGGAATTATCCCACAATATTTCACGCATACCAAGTACTTCGACAAAGACCAACCGTAAAATCATCCACTCAAGACGGCCTTGCATCCAAGGTCTCAATTGTTATAAATTCTAAGGCTCACAATTGTCTCGTCCCCAGACTTACCCTTTTCAACTACCTCTGTTTTCTAATTCACACTTAACACAATGCTATCCGTACATAGCACTCCACATGTATCTATCATGACAACATAAACAAGTCTCTTAAGGGCTAAAGATATCTCTGTAACTACTGTCTTACTTTCCCTTAGTCGCTTTAATCATAATCCTGCCCTGCAGGGCGCCTAGCTATATAAGGCGATGAACCAGCCACCGATCCCGAAGGCTGAGTCTCTACATCTGTGCTACCTCTGGTCGGACAACTCTCACCAAATGGCCCTGTTGGCCGCAAGCATACAAGTTGTCGAAGTAGTACGACACTCCCCATAATGGAGTCTATTACAACGGTCACAACGAGGTAGGGGTGACCTCATCTGACTAACACCCCCTTCTCCCAACAACCCGAATCGACCGGTAGGTGAGTCATCCTCTTGTATCCTCCTACTTGGACATCCTCCCATCACACGGCCACGGCGGCGCAGTATAACAATCTCCCAAACTAGCACGACACTGAGGATCATCCTCACTCTATCCATAGAACTCGCGAATCGCAACTCAAGAAATCCCAAGTCTCGCATAATCGGATCTCGGGTGAATCACTGTATCGCCGGAACCACCGGCTCCGTCTGTCCTCATTCCGGCCACCACTAGCTAATGGCGCCATCTCTTGAACTCATATCTCGACTCGCCGTGGGCGGAGGCTCAGGTACTGTGGTCTCTGTAGATACTGCTGCTGCTCTCAACTCTGCTGGAGCTAGCGGCGTCATAAAACTCGCCGTCTGAAGTACTATCTCAGGTAATGACCGGGCCCGCGCCCTCGTACTCCTCTGTGTTCTACTCGCAGCTATCTCTGCTGCATTGCCCTTCTGGGCCCTGGTTGCCTTGCGTAGAGGCATAACTGGTATATACGAATACGTCCGAGGGAGTCCAACTTATAACACAGCTCTAAGGCACGATCTCAGAGTGAGAAGAATGGAAACCAATCCTAAATATCCTGCAGCCTCCTGATTATAGGTGTGGTGCACAACACGCCGATAATCAAGACTATACTAGAAACGGTCTGTAGACACTTTCCGAGGATTAACTGCTCTGATATCACTTTTGTCACGACCCGACCTCGGGCCCGCGACTGATGCCTTACCCCGGGCACCCTAGTGATACAACATCAGAGAAAATCAGCGGAAATAAAAACTTAAACATAAAACAAGATATACAATAAGAAACAGGCTAACCAAAACGGTCACCTTCCTGTATGTATACATAAAACCCGAACAGTTATATCCTTTACAAACCCGGCCCACAACAGTACTACAGACCTCTAAGAATTTTATAACAACAATGACGGGACAGGGCCCCGCCATACCCCTGAATGTACAAGAACCTACAATCTCAGGGAATCATACCAAAAGATAAGCCTCCGGAGAAACGGAGCTTCCCAAACGCAATCGTGATCTATGAGCGAGGATCAACAACCGTGTACCTCTGTCTGCGGCATGAACGCGGCCCAAGAGGTCGATAACAGTACCAAGTATGTGAAATCAAAAATCATCAAATCATAATCATATAAAGCGGGAGACATGTATGATAACCAAACTACACTCCACAATATATAAACAGTCATGTCAAGTCAGGGACTCACGCCCTCAAAGTCATCACTGAAATATAACTATGGGTCTCACGCAAACAACATCAATCATGCCCGTGGAATACCTTCCTCACTGCCGGCAGTCTATAATATAATAACACCAAGGAGTACATGTGAACATCAGGTCCCACCTGTGTCATAAAACCGTCTGAGGAAAATGCGAAGGCATAGCTACCGAGATCGACTGCGTCATCGATCGATCAAGTACAAAGCCGCCTACGTAACCTACCGTACTAACAATACTAAATAACTATATCACGAAGGCGACACGTGGCAAGTCGATAGCCTCTACCAGATCCTCCTGCGCGCCACGTAGGCGGGGCAAGTAACCAGGATAACCACCAGATCACAACCGTAGTAACGAGACTTCGTCCAAACACTGACTCGCGAAGCTGACACGTGGCAAGTGCGATAGCCTCTACCAGATCCTCCCTGCGCCACGTAGCTGATGGGGGCAAGTAACCAGGCTAACCACCAGATCACAACCGTAAGTCACGAGACTTCGCCACAAACACTAACTCGCGAAGCTGACACGTGGCAAGTGTGATAGCCTCTACCAGATCCTCCCTGCGCCACGTAGGCGGCGGGCAAGTAACGAGCTAACCACCGATCACAACCGTAAGTCACGAGACCGCCACAAACACCGACTCGCGGGCGACACGTGGCAAGTGCGATAGCCTCTACCAGATCCTCCTGCGCCACGTAGGCGACGGCAAGTAACCGTGCTAACCACCGGATCACAACCGTAAGTCACGAGACTTCGCCACAAACCGAGCAGGCAAGTCGAAGCCAACTACGTAACCAACTGCGCCAAGACGGCCGGGGCAATGCGGGGCTAGCTACGTAAACTAGGCGAATCAAGAAACCTCATGGAGAGCTAGTCCATGGAACAACAATCCTAATGGAACCATACCCGTGGGCCACCCAACGTGTCAGTAGGTCCAAGGATATAACAAGATAACACTCCTAGTGGAAGCATACCCGTGGGCCACCCAACGTGTCAGTATGTCCAATCAACCAGATAGTCGGCCCTCCATCGAGAGACTCGGTAGCACAGAATCAAAACACTTGCACAACAAAGGCTATCACAACAAGCATAGGCAAGTTCATCGTGCTCATAGACTTTCATTTTATTACAACAAATCTGGATTTTAACCCCAAGGTACTACGTACTTTAACTCTTTAAAATATCCATTTCTTTCACAAAAAGTCACACGATACCCGTAGTATCAAAATAGAGTAACTATCTTTTTAAGTAAACCAAAATAATTTCCATACCTTCCTTTTAAACCATCTTAAGACAAAACCATGCATTTCTTTTAAACCAAAACACTTCAAATTCCTCAAGTCTCTTTTCTTTTAGAAAACAAGTTCCTTACTTTGGAATTTAAGAAAAATCAATACTTGTTATTAATGATCTTATTAAAGCAGTCATGATCTAGAAAATGTAATACAATTTTGTCTTATCTTAGCTTCTATGCAGATGGAGGTTTCTACTGGTTTTAATAATAATTAATTAGTCAATACATTTTCCTTTATTAACGCCGCGATGGTGCATTCGATACTTATTCTCATTTCCGAAATCAATATAACTTATTCCTTTTAAAACCCAATTACCCATTTCTCATAAATGCGGTTTCACAACTTTTTAACACAAACCAAGTCCTTAATATTTCACATCAAGTCATTTATAAGTCAAGTCTCTTATCTTTTAAAAACCACAAACCATTTCTTTACCTACATAAAGTTGTTATAACAAACTTCCATAAAGCCGTTATAACACTTTATGTTTTAAACCAACCAAATTCGTTTAGCACACGTACGTCTACCGTACTACATAGTTCACAACAATCATGCTAGAAAAGATAGGAAGAGGTTCACATACCTCGCGACGATTATCGACAATTAGCAAAAAGCTCCATAGTACTATACCCCTGCTAGCCTTTTCCACCCTTCCAGTAGAATACGCTACTCGTAGTATTTCAACCTATAAAGGCCACAAAACGTCTATCAACTTCTCGATCTCTTCGTAGAACATTTCCAAGTACAAGGTTCCTTATTCTACGGAAAATTGGGCAACACCTCCCCGCAATCACATAAATCTCTCCTCTATCAAGGCCGCTACAAGCCAACAACTCGAGGGTTACACGTCTAACGGACGTGTACAACATCGCCACAATAATACTACAAGTCTCAGTAAATACGGTCAATGTAAATCTGATTCAATTCTTTTATAATCATACTTCCAATATATCTTATACTCAATTCTAAACTACTACAATATGTAATATCCAATTACAATAGGGGGACAAAGATAATTACCTCGATAAGCCCAAAATTATCCAAGATTAATAAGTCGATCCTGAGCAACGTTTAGCTCTAATTTCTTACGTTCCAACCCGCTCCAAGCAACCCTTAGAAGCTCCTAACCAACTCCTCTTCAAGATCCAACTCCAAAAAGTGAAGAACACTTAGGCTCAAACTATGGCAAGTTTGGCCAGGCAAGGTTTCTAGGCTGTGGTGTGAAATCTTTTCCAACTCTTCGTACACAATCTTCCTAACACCCTGGAAGAACACTTAAAAGTTTAAGAATTTTTGGACAACATTTGCTCGCAAAATCAGCCCATGGCGAGAGCACTACAACAAGGAGGAGAATTTTTGCCTTGAAATAAACTAAGTGTGGGATGAATAAGTCTTGCACTCAAGGGGGGGGGGGGTATTTATAGAGAAAACAATGGCCAAGATCAAGGCAAGTGTGTGGTGAGATTGGGGGACAAGTGTGTGGGTCCCACCCTCCAAGTGTCTACACAAAGAAGAAGACAAATGGCTTGCCAGAAGGCCATTTAATTTGGGGACAAGTGTCTGACAACGTCCCACCATTTCGGCCCACATGGCCACCTAAGGGGGTGACACGTGTCGCCCCCCTACTCGTCCAAAATATTTTATCTCCCGAAAATATCCGTAAAAATCCAAAATCTCGAAAACAAAGTGGGCCCCACAAAACCGTATTTTTTCCTCGTGGGCCCCACGTGACCAATTCTGGAAATAAAATTTCATAATTCTAATATAATTCAGGAAGTCCAAATATCAAATCTGGGAGTCCAATTCCCATTAACGAACCTTTTGCCTTCACAAAATCCGAAAACTTTTCCGTCGAAAAATCACATCTTTGTCCCTTTCCAATATTAATGTCGTATTTTCGTACGTACGCCTCACATACATACCCTGGAACTACGGGGTGTAACACTTCCCCCATGACCCATGCCCACCCACCTGACCCGCTATCAACCCGTGACTTAGCACAAGACCCGCATTTACCTCGGCATCCAAGGTGTCTGCCGGAAAAGACCCAATGGACTCAGAAACCAAGGGTCGGTGACCCATGGGTTTCTTCCACAACCCAAGACCATCAACACTACCCACCTGTAACCCGTGACCACCCTCCATACCCGCTTTCGACCCGGGATAACCCGCATGACCCGTTTTTCCTCTAGAGTCGGTCGCTCTGAACACCACCTACCTCGCCGAGCTGGCGTCTGCCGAAAGCTCCGGCTTTAAAGACCGTATTCGTGACCCGTAGGTTTCAACCACACCATGACCAATATCACGACCCTCCCGTATCCCGGGACCACCCACCATACCTCTTTGGGCCGGATCTCCGCTGCACGTTCCTTCCATTGTCGAGGGTTCCAACCGGAAGACCTCCAGAGGATGCCACCGGAAAGTTGGGAGATTCAATGAATTGCCTTCTCGACCCATGACCACCATCATGACCCTCTTGCATTCCAAAACCACCCTCCTGACTGCCAACCCGATACACCCGCGACCGAATTCTCCACAAAGTTCAAAAGCTAACCGCCACCACCGTTCGCCACCACCGAAATCGTTAAATCAAATTCAAATCTTGAACAATCAAACTAATCTCTTTCTTTCTTTTGGCTGAAATCTTTATATTCTTCCTCATGGCAAGAAGGAAGATAACTCACTCTATATCAATTCGATTAAAGTGACCATGAAATGAACACACAATCTTCTCCGTAGGATGGGATTGATCAAGAACAATCTGTAATAATTCAGTTTGATGAGAATCATAGAAGAAGGGGAACGTAGAGGAGCAACTAGAGGAAAATGTTGAGAGCATTTTCGCCTAGTGAGAGAAACATCTCTCTAACTCTATACGGAAGGATTTTGTTATAGTCATTAGCTGTCTATTAAATGAATAGTTCCTTATATTACTCGTTTTGACAAATTGAATTTCGTTTGACGTTTAGAAAAACAAAAAACCACTTAAAGAAATCTTATATATGACTTTTAAGAAAATATTAATTAAGAAAGATTTTTGAATATTTTACCCTTAATATAATCTCTTCATTGAAAATTTATTCTATATTTGAAGTGTTTGTAATCTTCAAGAAAAACTATTACTAGGGGTAAAATGAGAAAAATAAATAATTTTGTTTTAAACTTTTACTATGACAAAAAAATTGAGATGACTAATTTTTTATAGATATCACGACAATTACTTTGAGATCAGGGACTTACATTGCATCAATTTATGTGGCACACTTTCTTTTTTTGTTTATCTTAAAAATTATCTTTTTATATTTAAAAATAACTACTCTCCAAAAGTAGTTATTTTCTTCCAAATTTTATGCCAAGTCAAATTGTTCCACAAAGGGATGGAGTATTACTCTATTCCAAATCCATATTTAGTGTTTCAATTTGAGAAGTGTTAATTATTCGAGAAGAGGTAAAAACTAGTTTAGACAAATACTCTTATAATTTACAGTTCAGGTAATTATATTGTACGCTGATGCAGTAATTGTTTGGCGAAAGATATGTCTTTAAAGAACATCTTTTCGGTGGGGTGGGACCTCCGAAGTTAGTTTTATCCATTTAAGGTCAAGATTATTCTCTTATAAAAATGGATGAATTGAAAGATTCTGTAACATTGATATCTTATTAAAAATAATATGAACCTTTCATTTGAGACCAATTATGGGTAAGAGAGTACTTATCTGTTAATTCTTGGCTTTAGCTCTTCTTTCTTCATGAAAATTCCATGTGCTAATCAGTCACACACACACACATAAATTAGAACTGAAATATCATGTTCTTTGAATCGTCAACACAATGATGAAAAAAGAATATTCTCAAAATTTAATGTATATACACCCATAATACAAAAATGTTTTACACTACATCAATATATTTTAAATTCTTGTACCATTTTTTTATAGTTATTTTTTCATGTTACGTTTATTATGACGATATTACCTATAACTCTAAAATTATACTCCCTCCGTCTCCAAAAAAATTGACTTATTTTCCTTATTAGTTTATCTGAAAAAGATTGACACATTTCTATATTTAGAAACAATTTAACTTTATGAGATGATTTACAGCCACACAAATATATAAAGTTTGTTTTTTACCACATATTTCAAAAATCTTTCTTTTCTTAAGCAGGGACGACTCAAAGAAATCACTGGCCTAAAGTCAAACCTCCGCAAGAGGCCTTAAATTTATCTAATAAAATTTTATATATTTTTATTCTTTTTTTTTTTGTGAAGATGGTATATGGACCATCTCGTACCTATCTTGATTATTTACTTAATGATAGCTTTCACCATTAAAAATATTTTAGTAACTCTATTAAATAAAATATAAATAAATATTTATATAAGAAATATATATTGACGGTTACAATAATATTTTTTTATAAATTCTCATATCTTGACGATCTCAATTTTGTGTCACTAAGTAAATGTCAAAATAATTTCATACATTAGAATAATTCAAGTATTTTGAAGTAAAAGATGATTTAATCCACTATCTATAAAAAATAATAAACTCTACGAGAGACATTATCTTTTTTAATTTATGAAAGTCGTCCAATTTACAAACTTTTATATATTGCATAATGTTTATTACTCTGAAATTTATGTGAAAGTGTTTAACGGGACATAGAGTATAAGAGACAAAAACATTACTATAACTTTTTGTTTAAAATAGGCTATAGAAATTTTGTGGGTGTAAATTATATCATAAAGGGTAAAAAAGTAAATTATACTTTTATTAAATGTGAAAAGACGTCATTCTTTTTTAATTAACTAAAAAGGAAAAAATGAGGTTAAGGGAAGATTTGGAGCAATCGGGTAGGTATCAGGATCTTGGGTATTGTAGAAGCATTAAGGTTGAGGAGGTTAAGGGGGCGGTTCGCAGGATGCGCAGGGACGAGCGACCGAGCCTGATGAGATTTCAGTTAAATTTTGAAAGAGCGCAGACGGGGTAGGTTTGGAGTGGCTGACTGAGTTGTTTAACGTCATTTTTAGGAGGGCGAGAATACCCGAGAATGGAGGGGGAGTACAATGATTCCTTTGTACAAGAGCAAAAGTGATATCCAGAGTTGCAACAACTATAAGGGTATCAAGCTGCTAAGCCACACTATGAAAGTTTGGGAAAGGGTCTTGGAGATGAGGGTGAGAAGAGGTGTATCTATTTTCAAGAACTAGTTTGGATTCATGTCGTGACGTTCGACTACAGAAGTCATTCATCTTATTAGGAGGTTGGTGGAGCAGTATAACGAGAGGAAGAGAGACTTACATATGATTTTTTGACCTCGAGAAGGCATACGACAAAGTCACTACGGATGTTCTATAGAGATGTTTGGAGGTTAGAGGTGGAGTACACTAGGGGATCAAGGATATGTATAATGGAGCCAAGACCAAGGTACATACAACAGAGGAGACTCGGAGCACTTACCAGTGATGATGGGATTGCACCAGAGATCAACTCTTAGCCCATTCTTATTTGCATTGGTGATTGATAGACTGACGCAACAAATTCAATGAGAGGTGTCATGGTGCATGTTATTCCCATATGACATAGTCCTGATTGATGAGACTCACAGCGAAGTGAACGCTAAGCTGAAGGCTTGGAGAAAGACCTAGAGTCTAAAGGGTTGAATATGAGTAGGACCAAGACAAAATATTTGGAGTGCAAGTTCAGTAACGGGATAGACCTTGAGATAGACGTGGAGGTGAGTCTTGGTACTCGGGTCATTCCAAAGAAAGGAAACTTCAAGTACCTCATGTCTATTATCCAAGGGAATTGAGATATTGATGACGATGTCACACATCGTATTAAGGCATGGTGGATGAAATGGAGGCTCGCATTTATAGTCTTATGCGATAAAAAAGTGCCACCAAAACTTAAAGGCAAGTTTTAGAGGGTGGTGGTCAGACCGACTATGTTGTATGGGGTAGAGTGTATGCCGGTCAAGACTTTGCACACCCACAAGATGAAAGTTGTGGAGATGATGATGTTAAGATGGATGTCATACAAGGAGGGATAGAATTAGAAATGATGATATCTGGGACAGAGTGAGAGTGACCTCGGTGGAGGATAAGATGCGGGAAGTGAGATTGTTCGGGCACGTGAGAAGAGAGACACAAGTGCCCAGTGCGGAAGTGTGAGAGGTTGTTTATGGACGGGTTCAGGAGGAGTAGAGGTAGGCCGAAAAAGTATTAGGGAGAGGTGATTAGATGGGATATGGAGCAGGTGAAACTCACTGAGGACATGACCTTAGATCGGGGGTATGAAGGACACAAATTAGGGTAGAAGGGCAGTAGAAAATCCAACATAGTTCTACCTAGGCTTACAAACTGGTAGTTATAGTGTTATATCGTAGGTCAGTTTAGTCTATCATACTAGTAGGCATAGTATTGCTTTATAGTCCTATGTCGTTTGATTTATGCTGATATGTGTTTTCTTGTGTATCTTGTTTGTCTTATTTACCTGCATTAGTTATTAATTCTTTTTAAAAATGGGATATTATGACTTATTCGCTTTGTTTGTCTTACTTTGCTTGTGCGTGTGGTTTGTCTTGAGCCGAGGGTCTCTCAGAAACAACCGTTCTACCTGCCAAGGTAGAGGTAAGATCTGTGTACATTCTACCCTCCCCAGACCCACGTTGTGGGATTTTTCTACATATGTTCGACGAAAAAAGTATAAAATTCAATTTATATTTCAATAACCTGTCACATTTCAATAAAAAGAAGTATAAAATCTAGTCTCTTTTATTCATAATTTTATAATATATTAAATAAAAAATTTGGGCCTTCATTTTGGGGTAGGGGGAGGGCTAATGGTATTGCTTTAGTTGCTTTCCCCTCTAGCCCGCCTTGTTATTAAATTGTGTGCTAAATCAAATTAAGATAATTTTTTTTTTGGGACGGAGGAGTAGTTAAACTCATAGTACTTAGTTGTTTTGTATGTTTAGGAGTTCAAGAACCAAACATTTTAAGGAGGATGAGATTATGGTGCACCAGTAACAACAGGAGTAGAGCTCAATTTCTTTCATCAGTTTTTTTATTAACTTGATGAGAATTGCAATCACCTTTTGAAAAAGCAAAAGCAAGAGAAAAGTAAAGAAGGAAAGGGAAAACATAAAGGGGGAGGGAAAAAAATAAAGGAAACCTAATAGGATAATAAAGAAAAAAGGAGAGAAAAGAGGGATACAAAGACAAATGTTCTCAAAACCCCTGATTCAAAATTCTCTTTCTTCTCTCTCCCACCTTTTCTTTCTTCTACTTAATCAAGAGTAGGAAGACCTTTCAAAGTTTCTCCAAAAACAAGACTTGTTTGGGAGCTTCAGGAGAAGTAGCATTGAAAAGAAAACTTATATATATATATATATATATATATATATATGGAGTAATTAATATAAGAAAGAGAAAGATAGCTAGATAGTTAGTTGAAAGAAGTTTAATTTGAAGAGAATATGAATAGAGGTCATGTTATGCAGAAGTCACCAGTGCAACAAATGATGGGTGGAAGCCCTAACTGGTGGAATAACATGAGGCCTCCCATATCTCAGCAAGCTGCTACTACTCATCTTCATGATGTTCCTTCCTTGTTTCCTCCTAATGATCTTCTTCCTCACTTCTCTCTTTCACTGCCTATGTCATCTACTACTTCATGGACCGATGACAACCAATATCAACTTCCTGAATCATGGAGCCAATTACTTCTGTAAATCTCTCTCTCTCTGTAGTACCATAGTTTGTTTATCTAAGGTGTATTTTGAAAAAGTAGCATATCTATCTCTCAAGGTAGGGATAAGGTCTGCGTACCTTCTTCAGATCCCACTTTGTGAAATTTCATGGGTATATTGTTGTTGTATGTTTGAAGAAGCAGAAAGTTTTTCTATGCTCCTTAAAAGGATCTGGCTTTCATTTCATGCAAGAATAGTTTTTCAGACATTTTGAAACTGATACTATTGATTTTCACGTTACTAGAGACTGCTATGGGAACCAAATTTAAGACAAGTCCTCGTTTCTCTCTTTTCTCAAATATGAAATTCCTTTGGGTCTTCTTTTTCTTTTACTCATCACTTTGTTAAGTAAAAGTCTTGCTTTAGTTTGTTGTTGACTTGTTTGTTTTCATTAATTGTACGTTGTCTCTGTTCTATGGTCTTATAATGTTAGTGAATTATTAAAGTAATGGCACTTTGGATTTGAATAGAGATGGCTTGGTGGGGGAAGAAGAAAAGGCAGTCCATCTGAGCAATATGCAGGTCAAGAAATTGGAAAACAATTGGGATGAACAGACGTTCCTGAGCCAGGCTGATTCTGTTATAGACGTTAACCAAAAAAACATAACAAATAGCTATATGTATGAACATGGAAATAATGTGGAGTACCATCAGCAGACAGAATTAACTGGTAAACAAACTTGGTCACAGATGATGCCAGTCTCATCTCCCAAGTCTTGTGTTACAACTTTGAGCAGCAACATGCTCGATTTTTCTAACAACAAGTCCGACGCAAGACACCCACCACCAGATCATTCATCTGAGGTATGAAAGACACACAAAAATAGAAAAAATTAATGGAAGATCAGTTGTATTGCTTGCAAAATTTTCTGGTGGTACGAATTGCTGCAAGTTGCCACTTTTTATATAATAATATGCATCTTGGCCGCAATACATATAGGTTCTTTAAGTTTCCGTACTCCCTCTGTCTTAATTTATATGAGAATTATCAGAGTTAAATAACTCTTTCTTTAAGTATGAATTTCTCTAATTCTATATTTGAAATTGAATGAAAAAAAGTTGTTTGACTCTCAAAACTAATTCACCTCATATAAATTGAGACGAAGAAAGTATTAATTAGTTTGATCAATCTTTTTTCAGACAAATTTTATTTCAGCAATTATTATTTTCTTCTATCTCGAGATATACTAGGATTTTTAGTTTGAGATGATTGGAGATTAAGAGTGAGAATTTTTTTCTCGTGTTTACCTTTTTGCGAAGTGCAACAGTAGAGCAGCTACAAGTGGGGCACCTAATAAGAAGGCTAGGGTTCAACCATCTTCAACTCAGTCCACCTTCAAGGTAAATAATAAGTAAACCAATGAAAAACCCCATTTAAAGCATGGTGTTTTGAGTAAAATTACCCCTTTCTTTACCACCTTTATTTTGAGGTAATCCTTATATATCTATCTCTTTCTCATTTTTGTCACAACACTATTGTCTTTCTTGATTGTCTTGACCTCCAAACATGGTGATTCTTTTCCTTACAATTATCTCTACAGTCTCTTATTTATTTTACATCCACAAAAGACACATAAAAATATTATCGGATCCCATCTATTTAAATTATTGTGGTTTGAAAACAGGTGAGAAAGGAAAAATTGGGGGACAGAGTAACAGCCCTTCACCAACTTGTTTCCCCATTTGGGAAGGTAAGCTTTAGGCAATTAATTAACATGACTAATTACTTTTTTTTCCAATTATCCCCTTGAGAACCAGAGCTGCACATGCGGACAACATGACTAATTACCTAGATTTACCTTTCAAGTGTGAAATTATCACACAATTAATATGTTTTTTTCAGCTTTAAAAGGTATCACAAAGAAAAAAGTTCTTTATACTCCTATAAAGATGACAATTCTTTACTGTCTTCATCTTTCTCCTTTTATCCTTTAGGGTTTTCATTTTACAGTTTCTTTACACATTAAAGAGAATACTACATATTTTTTTTTATTTTCAGTATTTTACAATATTAGTATATTTTGTGCAGACTGACACAGCTTCT
The DNA here is from genome assembly GCA_029844215.1 of Przewalskia tangutica. NCBI lineage: Eukaryota > Viridiplantae > Streptophyta > Magnoliopsida > Solanales > Solanaceae > Przewalskia > Przewalskia tangutica. The sequence continues at coordinate 44,412,997 of CM056722.1, read as the reverse complement.
GTCCTGTTAGAAGCTATTGGGTACGTCAGATTCCTTCAGAGCCAAATCGAGGTGACATTTCCTCTCTTTCATTTTCCCAAACTACTATGTAACACGGTAATGGAATATATGTACATAATAAGGTTAAAAATTCAGTTTTCAGACATCGGTTATTGAAGTTGTAAAAATATATTCCAAGACTTTATTTCAACGCCCTTGAAAATTGCAGGCCCTTAGCTTGCCGTACCTAGGCAGTGGATCAGAAAACATGAGGCAGCAACATCAACAACAATCTGTAAGAATCTAAACATTCTCAACTTCTCTACAGTAATTTTTAACTTCCCAATGCTCAGAAACATTCTGACGGGGTAGTGTGTCCGGCTTATTATCACTAACTTAATTTTGTATGTAAGTTTGAGTAACTGTTGATGTCCAAAGCTTTACTTTTTGTCCTACTAACCTTTAAAGTATGATTATTTTCATGCTAGGTCTATTATATATAGATAACTTTTTTTTTAGCAAAATAGTAGACATACAACACACATATATATAAAATCGATGTCGGCTTATTTTCATGATTCAACTAGTACGTAAGTTTGAGTGTGGGGCTGTAAATGTTCCAAACCTTTACTTTTGTCTTAAATTAACTTTACTTTGTATTATTTTCATTTACATATAAATGTAATAGTGTACATACGAAACACATATTCCCTCAATTTCAAAATGATTGACCTAATTTGACTTGACACAAAGTTTAAGAAATTAAAATAAGACTTTTGAAATATACGGTTCAAAACAAATCTTAGATATTTGTATGATTGTAAATGATCTTGTAAAATTGTATTAATCTCTCTGGGGAGTCCTTCTCATTAATACAAATATATATAGTGTGTACAATGTGAAATTCTCATACAATAAGGATCATATATCTATCATAATTATACAACACTAATAATTAAAAAATATATGGGGAATATTTTTTAATATTCACTAATACACCCCCAGTCGGAGCGGGAGGAGGCCGGGCGCTAAGACTGAATCGAAAGTCAAGAAATATCTGTGACCTTTGGTGAAAATGATACGAAAAAGACAAATGCAACACCTTAACATGACCGATAACAACCTTCTCACGAACAAAATGTATATACATCTCAATGTGATTGGTTCGCTGATGCTGAACCGAATTATGAGATAAATATATCGCGTATATGTTATCACAGTACATCATATATGTTTTACACAAGGGACATTGAAGTTCCAAAATAAGGTTTCGGATCCAGTAGATCTCAACAACAACATTTGCAACACATCTATACTCTACTTCTGCACTCTAACGGGATAGTGTGCTTGCCTCTTGGCAGACCATGAAATACGATTATCCCTATCACGATCCAAATCGGGGGTCATGACGGGCACCCGGACCCTACCTGCTGGGCACCACCAATCCCATATTTATCAGTTAATCATAATTAAGCATGACCACTAGGGCGACATGAGGTAGCCTACTGATAGTAGACTGGAGAGGTGTTATGTAAACTCCTGCAAAATCTATATTCATATGCATACCAAGACCGACAAGGTCATACACGACTAATATACACAGGACAACTGTCTACAAGTCTCTATAGAGTATGTAACACCATGAAGTCAGTATAGGGCCCCGCCATACCCCTATGCATATCAAGAATATTGTACCACGACTAGACTGCAACTCTGGAACAAATAGAGTGCTCCAACAAACCAGGAACCTACTAGCGTGGATCGTCACCCTGTCTACATGAGCTTGCGGGCATGAAATGCAGCGTCCCCCGACAAAAGAGACGTTAGTACAACTGATGTATCGAGTATGTCAGGCATGAAGAATAACATAAACAACCAACCGGTAGAAAATGCCTCCGAGGACATAACATGCCTAAGTACTATGTCTGTGCAGAATGCCTCTGAGGACCATAATATGCATAAGTATCATGTCTGTGCAGAATGCCTCTGAGAGCCATAATATACTTAAATGTCATGCACAATGTGATCATACATATATAAATATATGTGTATATAACGCTATTGGCCTCATTGGGCATCTTCCTTACCATTGCAATTTTTGTGAGCATCATATCATATCGGTCTCTGTCTCTGTGGGCATAATCATTATCGTGTATATATGTATCAGTTGCATGTGGTGTCGTATCCCATTTCTCATCCCCATGCATTTGAGGTCAAGGTATATACATGAATGTAATGAATGAATGATATGATAATAAGACACTATAAATTTGTCAAAGTGATGTAATATCAATCCACCTCTGATTAACATTATGAATACTAATATTTTTTTCATATACCTCAATAAGGATTTAAGAACATATTTAGACATGCTTTGACAATAGGAATGAATAACATAAAGATGTATTAAGAGTAAGAATAATTTATGAGACAATATTACGTTTGCGTTTCGTACTTAGAACATGTCAAAAAAAAATTGCCTTAACATACCTTTAATGCCGAATAACACTTCAATCTTATATGCCAAAAACTACTCTTATTCCATATTACTTCACTATAAAGAAATCTCCAATCCACTTAAAACCCGTAGAATAATCGGTGTTTAGAATTACGCAATCGTCGTTGGCATAATCTCTACATCGTACATAAACTTGTTGCTGCCCATATCTTCCTAATGAAAGTTTTCTACATTTTTTAATGTTATGAAACTGCATATATTGTCCTCTGTATATATAAAATGTGCAACACCTATTTCTTAAGATAGGGAGTCAATCAAAGTAGTATATAAGCATTGTTAAAGTCCTTATCTAATTAGACGTGTCAACTAATGAATATCCTTTCATTTTTGTCACCAAGTCTATTTAATACGTGTAGTCCATGTAGCTATGTTAATCTGTCATCATTTATCTGTTTGTGTATGTATAGCTTAGTTGCCGCCACTTGTCCATGCTATACATATTTTTTGTTCACATAACACTTACTCCATACTCTTAATTAATTTCTTGATCTCAATTCACTTAAATGATAATCATTTTAACACACTTTATATACTCATTATCATTATCGTGTGATATTACACTAGTCTGTAACTTCTTTTATCACGCACAAAAATATAATTTTAAATCATTATCGCCCCACTTGTTAAGTCCAAAATTGTTTTGGAACTTCATCCTTTTATACATTAAGCTCTTGATGTGCATACCCCAATATAACAAAATTTACTCGGTCTCAGGTATACTTGCATACGTCTAGCTGTTAAAATTACTTCCCGAAAGTACGGGATATTCATCCTTCCCCCCTTAGAAATATTCATCCTCAAATGTTGGGGTGACATATCTAATCCCTACCATGTAGCCTGAAAACATAACCCCCTCATATGCTTCTCTTGGTTCCTTGTCGTTGGCCTGAAATAAGTAAGGATATTTGTGCTTCATGTCCTCTTCCGCCTCCCATGTCATTTCTTTTATATTATTATTTCGCCATAGAATTTTTACGGAGGCTACTTCTTTAGTCCTCAACTTGCGGACTTGTTGATGTATGATAGCAATATGAACCTCTTCATATGATAGGTCCTTTGTAATTTTCACATCGTCTGGGAAGGAACCCCAACACACGTTCTCAACATAAAAATATGGAAAATCGGATGAACACACTCCAACTCCGAAGGAAAATCCAATTCGTAAGCCACTTGGCCGATTCTTCAAATTATGCAATATGGCTCAATATACATTGGGCTGAACTTTCCCTTTTTGCCCAAACTTCATTACACCCTTCATAAGAGGAATCTTCAAAAAGACCCAATCATTCACTTGGAACTCTAAGTCCTGCCACCACATATCTGAATACGACATCTGACGACTTTGAGCGGTTAATAACTGTTCTTGGATAAACTTCACCTTCTCTATGGCTTAGTGCACTAGGTCAGGCCAAATGATTCTGATTCGCCGCTTGTGGGTGAATGATCATATTGTCAACTTAGCTTTGTTTACTTACTGATGTGCTAGAAACTCTTATATTTGTAGTATCTCAATCGTGAACATTTTATGGACAATGTCATTTGTATCTGAAGTGTGTGTATCATCGTAGTTAACTCTCATTCATGGTCTGAAAGGAATCTCTTTTTTTCTGTACTTCTCACTACTCATAATTATAAACAACTTCCTTTCCTTACTTCTTTTGACACTTGTTCACTCATTTCTTACTTGTCGTACTCTTCATAACTCCAAAATATTCTGGTATACATACATAATATCAAATATTGCTCCTGATTTCAATTCTTGGCGTTACTATCCCTTAAAAGATGAGTTGTTAACTTATTACCTTATTCAGTATGTGAAAGATTTTGAAGAATTTGCATTACAGGAAGTTGGTCTACTATATCTAAACCTAGTCATTATACTTAGATTTGAATTCATTTACTTGCCTCATGGCTAAGACTTTCTGTCAATGGCGCTTTGAAAAAATATTTCCTTGATCTCTTAAGTTGTAACCCATTACCTTATCTATCTCGTAGAACATTTGGTCAGTTAAAAAAAATGCTCATAGACTTTTGTATTTTCCTATCATTTTATCTTCATTATAATGTCCTTTTTCACCTGTTTAGGTGTTAATCTCGAGCTTTACTCACTATTACTTTCGTTTACATACTTTTTGAGAGGTATGACTGTATATGTTGTAGAACCGATGCTTCGTATGTTTATATCCAATTCACGGTGTTATATGATCCCTTGGCTTGTCAAGCTTTTTGTCCTATCATTACTAGATCTCCCATCGATCGAGTGCTCATTCGTCTTACCTTTACATTTCCATTTCAAATTGTCTTGGGGGTCTATTATCTCAATGTATTTCTCATACTATCTTCCGGAACATCAGAGGTTCGTCACATTTGGCCGAAGAGTTCTTACTGTCCCTCCCCTACCATTGGTCCTTACGCTATTCTGGAGTAATAATACATTTGTGAAACCTGCATAACTATAATCTCATTCACCTTTATCATTCTCGTCGTAATCCTTCCTTCTACTCGTCATTAAATGAAAACATTCATGCCTTGATACTTGATCATACCATTCCATTCATACTTATTAACTGTTTTCATATTTCTTGAAACCATTCTTCGATTATTCCATAATTCTCGTCCTGAATTTCCCCTAACAAGCTATTGTTATCCAGAAGTTATTTAGAATTATAACACACTCCACAATGAAGTCGAAGACCTTACCAGTACAATACCTATAGCATGTCTTAGCTTATTAACATTGCTACATGTAATTCTCAATAATACACGATATGGTCCTTTACATACACACGAGAGACTTATGTCCTCTTGGACTACTGTGGATAACCCGATTCCTTATATGTGACTTGGGCTCACTATTCTAGGTACGTCACTTTACGTGATCTTCTTAAATCCATTAATGGTCGCTCTTAAGACGATTCAAAAGTGGCAATCCATTCTCGTTAATGATATCCTTGGGGACATGGCCCCGCCATATCCTTATGCATATCAAGAATATCGTACCACGACTAGACTGCAACTCTTGAACAAATAGAGTGCTCTAACATCAGCTGAGCCAACAACCTACTAGTGCGGGCCGTCACCCTGTCTACCTGAGCTTGTGGGAATGAAACGCAGCGTCGCCCGACAAGAGGGACGTCAGTACGACTGATGTACCGAGTATGTCAGGCATGAAGAATAGCATAATAGTGACTTGAAAGTAACATGAGACAAGAAGCAACCACCCAGTAGAAATGCCTCGGAGACCATAATATGCCTAAGTACTATGTCTGTGCAGAATGCCTCTTAGGGCCATAATATGCATAAGTATCAAATCTTAGATTTTTGTGTAGGAGTTTGCGTCTGGTTCGTACACGCAGCGAAATTTAAAAATTTATGTTTCAAACCCGACGACGATCGAACTGCAGTATGATATGTAATGTAAAATATAAACACAAAGTAAATGTAAAACTTCGAACGAAGACTTACATTTTGTAAGCAGTCATCCAAGCAGTTGAATCTTCAATCTTTGTGCAGTCCGAGGGTGCACACGCAAATGTTCCTCGATTTGTAAGTTATAGAAACTATTATGTAATTGCTAAGTCAGGAATGTTAGGGATTCTGACAGAGCTTTAGAAGAGATTTACCTCTCTTAGGTTTTGGTGTCTTTGGAATGGGAGGTAAGCCCTCTATTTATAATTGCAAAACAGAGGCTTAGGGTTTCCGTAGGCTGGGCCCAGCAGAGACTGACAAAATTTGGACTGCCAGAATCCGTACAGGCACCGTTGTCCCACTAAGGAGGCACCGCGGTTCTGCTCGGTATTCTTGGCACCGCGGTCCCAAAATAGGGCACCGCGGTCCTGTCCTAATTTTCAGTCTTTTCCCATTTTAATGTCCCGGTTATCAACCGAACATATAGGTATAATCTCCTTCTAATTACATCCTTCAATCGACGGAACATTTGACTTAGTGTTACCCTTCAGGCCTTTACATATCGTCACTAATAACATTAGGATCTTCACGGAACTCCTAGACTGCGCCGGAAGACGAACCCAATATGTAAAGTTTAGCTACACAAAATATGTGAACTTAACCTATATGTGCGAAGATAAAATTCCTTCATTCATGACGCACTCAATCAAGATTAGGATCTGTCAAGTGTCTATTCAAATGGCTTGATTATTATAACTCATCTATATTAGTTGACAACAGGACCATGTCACATACATGTCCATTGCATCGGCCAATGACGTAGTCAACCTAATACCATATGAGTACCTGAGTGTTCACTCGAATATAAATTCAAGGAATGAATCCTTTCTTGGCTCACATACCCCATTTAATCTACTTCGTAATGCACCCAAAACAAGTCGCGTCTCAACCTATAAGGCATTTGAGCTTATGACAGGATCAAAGTACATTACTCCGTAAACAAGATGATATTGACCTCAAGTCTAAGGACTTTTATCTCCCACACGCCGATGACATTATAGACATATAACAAAACAGTACATCAGCAGGGCATACAAATACTTCAACAAGTATCCATGTGTCCATCACGAGTTGCCATAACTCGTAGCAAGTGAGACATACTACATTCCTTAAGGATATGATACAGACCACATGTCGACGTATCACATATCATCGATATCCCAATTTCGATGATCATTAGTCGAGGTAATTTAAGAGTTACGTTATAACATTAATTCTCACATCATTAATAAACACGTAACCTCTAGGGATGCATTTATAGAATATTATAAACAATTAATTAATAATTCAACAAATGCAAATGCCATAATATTAATCATCATTAATATAAATACAAATGTGTATAAAGTACATTGTGTCATAATACAGATTGTCTCTAGGACATACATATACTTTCAATCTCCCACTTGTCCTAGAGCCAATCACCAACATATCTAATACCCATGTTCTCAAAATGATCATTATGCTTCACCAAGCTTAATGGTTTAGTAAATGAGTCTGCTAGATTATTGTCTGTGAGAATATAATCTATCTTGATATCTTCAACTTCCACCATATCTCTCAGGATGTGGTACTTCTTCGGTACATGCTTGTTTCTGTTTGTTGATCTTGGTTCCTTTGCCTGTGCAATGACAACAGTGTTGTCACAATAAATAGTTATTGGACAACTGACACTCGAAACAACCCCTAGTTCCTTCAGGAACTCAGAAATCGCGACAACTTCTTTAGCAGCTTTCGATCCAGCAATGTACTCCGCTTCAGTAGTCGAGTCTGCAGTAGTAGCCTGTTTGGAACTCTTCCAGCTCACTACTCCTCCGTTGAAAATGAACGTGTAACCGAACTGAGATTTAAAATCATCAACATCTGTCTGGAAACTAGCATCGGTATACCCAGTGGCAACCAGCTCATCAACTCCACCATAGACTAAGAAGTAATCCTTAGTACGCCTGAGGTACTTGAGAATACTTTTGACTTCTTTCCAGTGTTCCTCGCCAGGATTCTGCTGGAACTTGCAAGTCATACTAAGTCCAAAGGCTACATCTGGCCTAGTACAGGCCATGGCATACATGATCGATCATATAGGCGAAGCATATGGAATCCTCTTCATGCGCTCAAGTTCAATAGCATTAGAAGGGCAGCCCTTCTTTGATAACTTGATGCCTTGACCCATCGGAAGACCGCCTTTCTTGGAATTCTCCATTGAGAAACGTCTAAGCACTTTGTCTATGTAGACTGACTGTGACAGCCTCAACAATCTATTAGGTCTATCTCTATAGATTCTAATTCCCAGAATGTAGCAGGCTTCACCTAAATCCTTCATCATGAAGGTCTTGGACAACCAATTCTTAACTGACTGCGTGAGGGTCTTATTATATCCCATTATCAATATGTCATCAACATATATAATAATGAAGACAATACCCTCATCATTGCGTTTGGAATAAACACAAGGATCATCTTTGCTTCTGACAAAATCAAAAGATTTGATTGCATTGTCAAAGCAAATGTTCCAACTCCTAGAGGCTTGCTTAAGTCCATAAATGGACTTCTGTATCCTGCACACAACATTTAGTCTGGACTCACATGAAAAACCCTCGGGTTGTCTCATATACACTTCCTCAATTAGATTACCATTGAGTAATGTAGTTTTCACGTCTATCTACCAAATGTCATAATCCTAATGTGCAGCTATCGCAAGTAAAATCCGAATAGACTTTATCTTAGCCACCGGTGAAAAAATTTCATCATAATCCACACCAGGACACTGAGTAAAACCTTTAGCCACTAGTCTGCATCAATCTTCTTCTTGAAGACTCATTTGCATCCTACGGGTTTAACCCTATTTGGCAAATCAACCAAGTTCCACACCTGATTGATATACATAGATTCCATTTCGGATTTCATGGCTTCTTGCCATCTCTTTTAATCAATGTCTAGAATTGCTTCGTTATAGGTTCTAGGCTCGTCATCGTATGGAATATCTAGCTCATTTTGTGTTTCCACAAGTAGATTTAGTCTTTCCGGAGGACAATGAGATCTAGTAGACCTACGGAGTTGATTGTCTTCTGCATTCGATTCTGGTATGTTACATTGTGAGTAGGTTCTTGTGCGCTGGTTGATCCACCAACATTAGAGCTTTCAGGAATATCATTTTCATGTATTTCCTGAATGGAAGGAAATTCAACTGGTGCACTTGCTTCCAAGGTCTGTGCTAGAAGATCTTGCACTTCTTTGTTACCTTGTTCTTGAATTTCTTGAAGTTCTATCTCTGTGCAACTCTCATCCTTGTAGACATATTCATCTTCAAGGAAAGTTGCGTTCCTAGAAACAAATATCTTATGTTCTCCAGGAAGATAGAAATAGTATCCCTAAGTTTTCTTCGGATACCCTACAAAGTAACACTTCTCACTTTTAGATTCCAACTTATCATTGATCAACTTCTTGACATATGCAGGACACCCCCAGGGCCTCATGTGTCTAAGTGATGACTTTTTGCCACACCATACCTCATATGGTGTATTTTCGACTGATTTAGATGGAACTCTGTTTAGAACATATATTGAGGTCAAAATAGTGTATCCCCAAAGGTATGTAGAAAGAGCTGAAAAGCTCATCATGGAACGAACCATGTCAAGCAAGGTTTGATTTCTCCTCCCGGCAACACCATTCATATGTGGTGTTCCAGGAGGTATCCATTCGGAATGAACTCCATGAAGGTTTAAGTATTCAAGAAATTCTTTGCTTAAGTATTCACCCCACGATCAGATCGGAGAGTCTTGATACTCTTTGAGAGCTGTTTCTCAACTTCACACTTAAACTCATCAAAAGCCTCGGATTTATGTCTCATAAGATACACATATCCAAACCTTGATAAGTCGTCTGTGAAAGTTATGAAGTAAGAGAAACCCTCTCTAGCTTGAGTAAAAAATTGTCCACATACGTCCGTATGTACCAACTCAAGTACCTCTTTGGCACGGATCCCCTTTCCAGAAAGATTTTTAATGGTCATATTACCCTTCAAACAGGATTCACAGTTACCATAAGATTGTAAGTCAAATGGTTCGAGGTAATTTAATTTTCTCAACCGTTCTATCCTTGTTTGATTGATATGACCAAGTCTGCAATGACATAAGTAGGTAGAATTTCTTTCATTTAACTTAGCCCTTTTATTTTGTATATTGAAAATTTCTTAGTGGCAGTTTAATGTATACAATCCATTCACAAGAGGCGTAATTCCATACACAACATTATCTAAAGTCAAAACCATATTGTCATTAGACGTGTTTGAGGAAAAACCTCTCAATCAAGTACAGGAATGGAAATAATATTCCTTGTAAAAGAAGGAACATAAAAACAATTGTTCAACATTAAAACTTTGCCAAAAGGTAAATATATCCTATAAGTTCCCACGTGCTCAGCAGCAACTCTTGCTCCATTTTCGACGCATAGGTCCACCTCGCGAGGCCCGACCTTCCTGCTATTAGTTAGCCCCTGCACATTTGTACAAATATGTGAGCCACAAGCGGAATCAAGTACCCAGGAATGAGAATCATTTATAGATAGATTAATTTCAATTATAAACATACCTTGCACATTAGCACCTGGTGCCATTCCTCCGCCTGGAGCAGTGCAATCCTTTCTCCAAACATCCGATGTCGGCAGTTTCTTCTTCTTCTTCGCCTCTCCCTTAGGCTTCATTGCTGCTGCCGGAGCAACAGCTTTGTCCTTCCCCTTCTGTTGTCCCTTACCTTTCGGTGTGGGGCGACTAGAGGAGCCAACCATCAGAATAGGCTTGGTCTTAGATGTCGAAGATTCAAAAGTCTTTAACATATTATGTAACTCCGACAATGTCGCTTTAATCTCATTCATATTGTAATTAACAATGAAACTATCAAACGACTTAGGAAGTGAGTGCATGATGAGGGTGGTGGAGACTCTGTCATGAAACCTTATATTAATAGAAGCTAATCTCTCAATCAACTCAATCATCCTCAACACGTGAGGTAAAACTTGGTCCCCTTCATTTAGCCTACACTTGAAAAGTTCTATGAGCAGGTCATACTCCATTGTCTGACTCTGCGAATCATAAAGACTCCTCAGATGGGCTAACATTTCGTTGGGTCCCATAGTTTCATGATGTCTTTGCAATGTAGGAGACATAGAAGACAACATCGGGCATTGAGCAGAAGTGGCATCCTTATAATGTTTCTTGTAAGCAACCTGATCAAAAGTTGCATACTGATGTGTGATTTATACACACGCTAAACGCAAGTGCACGTATCGTTACAAGTAATATAGTCTAGGTAAGACCGGATATCGTCCTCAAGGACTGGTTTTCAAGTACCGATTATTTATGCTTTAGTTTCTATTTGGTTAACGTTAATTGGTTTGGAATTCTAAACTAATAATGCAGGAAATAAAATAATTATGAAAATACTTTGATTTAAATCAGTTATGATGGAGAATTAGGACTTCCAAGATCATCAACTATCCACTCTATTCAATCCTTAATACAATTAAACTGACTTCTTCTTCTACGTTAAGATAGCAAGTTAACTAAGCCGTTTTATACTCCTGTTAAGGTAATATAAACACTCAACTCCAATGGAGAACCCTTCTATCTTTCGATGACAAGATTGACTACAAAGGAGGATTAAGAGCAATAACCTATTAAGCTACACAAGTATCGGGGTACTTTCGTCCACAATTTAAATCTATATTTATTCAACTATAGCATATTCACAATCTCCCCTTTCGGATTTCGATTAGAACTCATGTAAGTGATGATAACTAGTGATCAATTAATTATCAAGCAATCAAAACAATTATTGAATAAATCTTAAGCAAGTGAAAAAGAAATCAACTAATGTATTAATTCATGAATAAGAGTTTTAAGAGAATCACAAGGAAATCCCTAATAAAGTAATTAGCTCCTAGCCATAGTCACACTAAGAATTAATACAATCTCCATACATGAACTGAAATAAACAAAGCAAAAGAAAGAAAAGAAAATACTTGAAAAACCTTCAATCTTAGCCTCCTAAGTTGTGTTGTATGTACAATGGATGGAATTGAATCCCCTTAATGATGTAGAGACTATTTATAGCCCAAGAATCCTTTAGGTCAAGGGTTAGGGATTATGTAGGTAGGAAAAGTTATCCCTTTTGGACCCTGAAAACGTGTCAAATTCGACCCAAAACGTCAAAAATACCGCGTCGGCGCCGTGGCCCTGCATTCGGGTGCCACGACGCCTGAAAATTATAGAGTTTCGGACAACTTCAGTGGTCGGCGCTGCTGCCAGGCGCCGCGGAGGCGGTGGCGTTTTTTCGGCGGTTCTTCGCTTCGTCGTCCAGTTTTCATCCGAGCTTCGTCTGATCTTTTATATATTTTCCGGGAATTCTTAGAATTCATTTATTGGCCCCTTTAAGTGTGTAATTCCATCTCAATTAAGCTCATTTCATCTTCTTTTCGCCATTTCTCCATTTTTGACCGCTGTGACACAAAAGAAAGGAAAACGACCCTAATACTATACTAAACATAAATGAAATGAGTAAAATACTAACTAAAAATGACTCAAAAGATGTATATAAAATACACCGATCAAACACCCCCAAACTTAAACTTTACTCGTCCTCGAGTAAAGCTCAAAAATAGAATGAATGATACGAAAGAAAAAAAAAATCAAGACTCTGATCAATCTGCTGCACAAATGTCACTAGAAAACATGAAGGTCAGTTGGATAATATGTATGAACATATAACATGGATTTTTAGCATTCTAAACTTTCAAGTCAGATATTTCGCAAATTCATTACAATCATGCTCCATGGAAGTAAGAGTACCTAACTTATGCATGTCAATTTCAAAATCCTATGGTCTGTTCACTTGTTATTCTCCACTAATCATGGATATACATACTAGAGATCTTCAGGACTTTTCAAGGTTGTAATATAGGAGTAGGCATGAGTAGGTAAAAATAGGCTTTTAGGCTCAATCTTACGTACCATAAGCTCTTTTGCTTTTCAATTCTTTCCTTTTCTTTTTGATTCTCTTTTTAACCTCATACCTATCTTTCCCTTCTTTTGTTTTGAGAGAATGAGGTGTATGATGAATAGCAGGCACCCCCAAACTTAGACTTTTGCCTATTTCTTTTTTTTTCACTGGGGTGCTTCAAAATTGTTCAATCTCTTTTGTCTTTTTTTCAACACTTTATATTCCAATCATCTCAATTTTTCACTTATGACACAAATATGAAATTATAGGGTGTCAAAGAAAGATCTTATTTTAGGCTCAAAGGGGCTGACTAGGGATACAATTTTAATGTCAGGGATAGACAATGAATGGTAAGAAAGGGCTAACAAAGAAATGCCTGAGTCATCTCCCTAACATGCATATCCTAACTATTTCGCCTCAAATAGCAAGCAAACAGACACATAGGTTTAATCATTAACCATGCATAAATCAAGCAAGATACCCCAAATAGTTCGATTTCATGAATTTTTGGCATATCTATCCTAAGTGTTCAGATTTTCTGCTTCTAATTTCATTACATTATCCCACTTTACTTCATTTAGGCGTTTCAAGTGACTACAACATGCATGATCAATAATAATAAATATATATAAAAAAAATAAAAATAATGACTCAAAAATTCTCAAAACCACACAAAACAAATCAAAAAGACTCAAAAACAATAAGACACCCCCCAAACTTAATCGACACATTGTCCCCAATGTGTGAAGACTAAAAATAGGGATAACTTACTGACACAATACATCGGTCATAACGGAGGTCTGAGAGGAAAAATTCTGAAATTTGCATTGCGTCTGGGCCTCTGAAATTTTGGCGCCACGCCCGAATTGTGGCCGTGGCGCCCAATCTTTGCGGCTCTCAAGTTCCGCGCCACGACGTTGATTCGCGCCGTGGCGCGACGACTTTTCCTTTTTTGGCGTTTTGCTTTTTTCTCGAGTTAGCTTTACCCACTGTCATCCAACAACACAAAACAAGAACCCAAGACCGTGATACTGTTCAAGACAAAATAAAAACAGAAATTAAAATAACATAATTAATAACATTGGGTTGCCTCCCAACGAGCGTTGTCTTTAACGTCTTTTAGCCGGACGCAATTAACCTTTACGAGTGCCCATTGGATCCTTCTGCGAACTGCTTGCAATTCGCATAGTTATTGTTGCAGGTCTCACTTTTCCTACAAACAATCTTTTCAACTAAGGGCTTCAGATATAAGATTATCCCCCAAGTACACAAGACATGCTTGTCTTCTAGGCTCTCTATAATGTAGGGATCAGTGAGATTCCCAACATCTCTCAACTCTAGGGGGTGCCCTTGATGGTATGGACTTCCTATTTGGGGATCAACAGTGACCGCTGGTGGTATTTCTTTTGCAATAGGTACAGGAAAAAGATTTTCCAAAGAATCCAAAAAGGTGAATAATTGGATCTCAGTAATCTTTTCCTTCTACACCAACTATCTCGCCAGATTCCTCAACAGCTGGGTGTGGTTCAGGTTCCTCAATTTGCTTATCACTTCCCACAACGGTGTCGCTAGGCAGACTTTCTTGAAGTGTATTGCTCATCCTATCCATTAGTTTCCCTATTTGTGTCTTCAAATTTCTGAGGGACACTCTTGTCTCATCCATGAACTGAGACTGACACTTGGTGAGCCTGAGTATGTCTGCATGCAACTTTTCTAGATCTTCTTCCAGAACCTGTGGGTTAAGCTGTTGTTGATGAATTTGCTGCCCCTAATATAAGTAGTAGTCCATGGACCTGTTTTTTTGTTTTTTTTTGAATTTAACCTGCAAAATAAAAAATAAAAACAAAAAGTGATAAAAAGATGCTCGCAGAACAAGTTAGAAACTTGTTCTTTGAGCAACCAAATTAGAAATAAGAATAGATAAATCGATATTGAAAGTACGCCAGTCCCCGGCAACGGCGCCAAAAACTTGATGTGCGATTTATACACACGCTAAACGCAAAGTGCGACGTTACAAGTAATAAAGTCTAGGTAAGACCGAATATCGTCCTCAGGGACTGGTTTTCAAGTACCGATTATCTATGCTTTAGTTTCTATTTGGTTAACGTTAATTGGTTTGGAATTCTAAACTAATAATGCAGGAAATAAACTAATTATGAAAATACTTTGATTTAAATCAGTTATGATGGAGAATTAGGGCTTCCAAGATCATCAATTATCCACTCTATTCAATCCTTAATACAATTAAACTGACTTCTTCTTCTACGTTAAGATAGCAAGTTAACTAAGTCGTTTTATACTCATGTTAAGGTAATATAAACACTCAACCCCAATGGAGAACCTTTCTATCTTTCGATGACAAGATTGACTACAAAGGAGGATTAAGAGCAATAACCTATTAAGCTACACAAGTATCGGGGTACTTTCGTCCACAATTTAAACCTATGTTTATTCAACTATAGCATATTCACAATCTCCCCTTTCGGATTTCGATTAGAACTCATGTAAGTGATGATAACTAGTGATCAATTAATTATCAAGCAATCAAAGCAATTATTGAATAAATCTTAAGCAAGTGAAGAAGAAATCAACTAATGTATTAATTCATGAATAAGAGTTTCAAGAGAATCACAAGGAAATCCCTAATAAAGTAATTAGCTCCTAGCCATAGTCACGCTAAGAACTAATACAATCTCCATACATGAACTGAAATAAACAAAGCAAAAGAAAGAAAAGAAAATACTTGAAAAGCCTCCAATCTTAGCCTCCTAAGTTGTGTTGTATGTACAATGGATGGAATTGAATCCCCTTAATGATGTAGAGACTGTTTATAGCCCAAAAATCCTTTAGGTCAAGGGTTAGAGATTATGTAGGTAGGAAAAGTTATCCCTTTTGGATCCTGAAAATGTGTCAAATTCGGCCCAAAACGTTAAAAATACCGCGTCGCCGTGACCTATGATCGGGCGCCACGGCGCTGAAAATCGAAGTTTGGACAACCTTCGTGGTCGTCGCGCTGCGCGCGCCGCGCCGCGGCGTGGCGTTTTCTGCGGTTCTTAACCGTCGTCCGATTTTATCCAAGCCGTCGATCTTTTATATCTTCGAATTCTTAGACTATATTTATTGGCCCCTTTAAGTGTGCAATTCCATCTCAATTAAGCTCATTTCATCTTCTTTTCGTCATTTCTCCATTTCTGACCACTGTGACACAAAAGAAAGGAAAACGACTCTAATACTATACTAAACATAAATGAAATGAGTAAAATACTAACTAAAAATGACTCAAAAGGTGTATATAAAATACACCGATCACATACTCTGCAGAGTCCTCCGCTGGAGCGATGAGGAATACTTTGTCCAATGTATACTCAATTTCTTCATGTCTAAGGACAATTATAACATTTCTTAGCCAGTCAATGAAGTTGGGTCCGGTGAGTCTGTTTGACTCCATAAGCATTTCAACGAAAAGTTTGACATTTCTGAAGATCTGAAGATAATAAATAGAATAGGACAAATGCTATCAACAATTCATTCTTCCAATAATTATACACATTCATAATAAACTAATTTAACATGGTCTTTTGTTTAATTAGCTCCCACTATTTTTCATACTTCTACGCCCCAAGGTAGAATACAGACCTAAATCAATATAAAGGTCATAATGGGCCAAGATCCAAACATATGCTACATCCACGTTTGTTTTGGCTGATAACTTCAATAGCACACTTTGGTAGGTCATCAACCAATTGTAAAACAACTCTACAACTCTTGATTTGATTAAATATCTTTCATTTTAATCTTACGTCTTTAGACTAGTCCGACACTTTGGCACCAAGATTCATCTAAACAAGTCAACCTCATTACACGGCTGCGTTTAAATGTCTAAGTAAACTTAGTCTTTGCAAGCAAACACTTTGGTGTAAATACCTACAAATATTTATTATCTACTTTCATTTTAACACATCTATGAAAGGGCATCGGTCCTCTTAGACTTAGAGCAAATGCTTTGGCATAAATACCTTTATCGCCGAAAATGACTTAACACCCTAACAATTATAATGGACGACGCATTATAATTAGACTTGTATTTAATGTTTGGGGAATTTTTTTTTCGGGGATTCTTTCAAGATCAACAATCAAGTCATACATCATATGACACCCTATCATGCAATTTCTAAACACAATTAGATGGGAAACCATCAAATCCAATATGCATGATAAAATATGGTTTTAATCATATACTGGGCACCGTCTACCCAGACAATTATAGCGGTCATTTGAAATTAAACAATTACTGGGCGTCGCCTACCGAGAGAATAATTGCGGATGTTATGCTAATAATTTAAATGCATCACATTTAACACTTATTTATATATTATTCAATAATATACTATTAATGATAACCATGAGTCTATTTGTCTAAACTCTATAATCTATTAAAATGCCAAACAGTCCCTAAATATTTTCTGATTTTAAAATTCTGATTTTCGAGAATTTTGTAAATTTTCAGAACTTACACTTTAGTCCCGTAAGAATTTAAAATTCAATTCTGAACCCTTATAAATTCATAAAATGCAATTCTAAACTTCAAAAAATATTTTCAAACTTTTGGGACCTGTTTGCAATTTCCAGAACCTAAAATCAACTTTTAGAAAACTTTCTTTAATTACAGATTTGCCCGAAAGGACCAAATATGTTCGATTCAAAACTTTATTTTCAGAAACTGAAACTTCCAAAATTTTGGATTCAGAATCTGAAACTTTAAGTCTCTGATTTTCATTTTTTTTATAAAATTTGTCGTCGGCACCGCGGTCCCGACAGGTGGCACCGCGGTGCCTCTGAGGTAGTAAGCTACTGGAATCTGTAAATTAATTAGCACTGCGGTGCCTCATAATTTCCGTCACAGGCACCGCGGTCCCAACTTGTGGAACCGCGGTGCCTCGAAAGCAGATTGTCCAAAAATTAATTTTAAGCTTCTGGATGAACAGCACCGCGGCTCCCATGAACAGGACCGCGGTGCCTCTGGCTTCATCTGGGCAACACCGCGGTGTTCCAATTGTGGAATCCAGGCGCCGCCACAAAACCCTAGCAGGCACTGCGGTGCTCCATCATGGAACCGCGGTGCCTCTCCTCCAGATCACAAAATCCGAAATTTCTGAACCCCTAAAACTGGTTTAGGGCCAAATCTTTCATATATATCACTTGTGTTACCATCACCATTAAAACAACATGTTCATCGACCATCAAATCTAATTTTCTTCTCGTTCTTCGTTTCAATGCACCATGCTTTAAGCCGGTAACGTATATAGAAGAGTTATTTATTGGATTGACTTATTCGAATACATTATTATATTAACAGATCTGGGCACAAGGATTATGTGTTCTAAAGATTTAGGGTTTTAAAACTTTTAAATATATAAAATATAGATCTAAACAAATCCTAACCCATATTATTATTAATATACATTACAAATCATACGAAACAGCCCAGGCTCTGATACCACTGTAGGAGTTCGCGTCGGGTTCGTACACGCAGCGAAATTTGAAAATTTATGTTTCAAACCCGATGACGATCGAACTGCAGTATGATATGTAATGTAAAATATAAGCACAAAGTAAATGTAAAACTTCGAACAAAGACTTACATTTTGGAAGCGATACCAGCGATTGAATCTTCAATCTTTGTGTGTAGCAGTGCACATAAACGTCCCTCGATTTGTAAGTTATAGAAACTATGATGTAATCGCTAAGTCAGGAATGTTAGGGATTCTGACAGAGCTTTAGAAGAGATTTACCTCTCTTAGGTTTTGGTGTCTTTGGAATGGGAGGTAAGCCCTCTATTTATAATTGCAAAACAGAGGCTTAGGGTTTTCGTAGGCTGAGCCCAACAGAAAATCAGACTGATAAAATTCGGACTGCCAGAATCCGTACAGGCACCGCGGTCCCACTAAGGAGGAACCGCGGTTCTATCCGGTGTTCTTGGAACCGCGGTCCCAAAACAGGGCACCGCGGTCCTGTCCTAATTTTCAGCCTTTTTTCCATTTTAATGTCCCGGTTATCAACCGAACATATATGTATAATCTCCTTCTAATTACATCCTTCAATCGACGAAATATTTGACTTAGTGTTACCCTTCAGGCCTTTACATATCGTCACTAATAACATTAGGATCTTCACGGAACTCCTAGACTGCGCTGGAAGACGAACCCAATATGTAAAGTTTAGCTACACAAAATATGTGAACTTAACCTATGTGCGAAGATAAAATTCCTTCATTCATGACGCACTCAATCAAGATTAGGATCTGTCAAGTGTCTATTCAAATGGCTTGATTATTATAACTCATCTATATTAGTTGACAACAGGACCATGTCACATACATGTCCATTGCATTGGCCAATGACGTAGTCAACCTAATACCATATGAGTACCTGAGTGTTCACTCGAATATAAATTCAAGGAATGAATCCTTTCTTGGCTCACATACCCCATTTAATCTACTTCGTAATGCACCCAAAACAAGTCGCGTCTCAACCTATAAGGCATTTGAGCTTATGACAGGATCAAAGTACATTACTCCGTAAACAAGATGATATTGACCTCAAGTCTAAGGACTTTTATCTCCCACACGCCGATGACATTATAGACATATAACAAAACAGTACATCAGCAGGGCATACCAATACTTCAACAAGTATCCATGTGTCCACCACGAGTTGCCATAACTCATAGCAAGTGACACATACTACATCCCTTGAGGATATGATGCAGACCACATGTCGACGTATCGCACATCATCGATATCCCAATTTCGATGATCATTAGTCGAAGTAATTTAAGAGTTACGTTATAACATTAATTCTCACATCATTAATAAATACGTAACCTCTAGGGATGCATTTATAGAATATTATAAATAATTAATTAATAATTCAACAAATGCAAATGCCATAATATTAATCATCATTAATATAAATACGAATGTGTATAAAATACATTGTGTCCTAATACAGATTGTCTCTAGGACATACATATACTTTCAATTTGTATGGTTGTAAATGATTTTGTATGATTGTATTAATCTCCATTGGGGAGTGCTTCTCATTAATACAAATATATATATAGTGTGTATAATGTGGAATTCTCATACAATAAGGATCATATATTTACCATAATTATATAACACTAATAATTACAAAATATATGAGGAATATTTTCTAATATTCACTAATAGATCTTATAAAGTTAAATGGTTTCTAAATGTAAAAATGAATCAATCTGTTTGAGAAAAATTAATAAGGAAAACATGTCAATTTTTTTCAGACGGAAGGAGTTATATAGTTTAATTATTTCGATGAACCGGTGTCAGATAACATTCCTTGCGTTGTAGAGGGTGTATCTGACGGTAATGAGATAGGTGGGGTCGGGTAGTGCGAATAGGGGTGTACAAAATCGGACCGGACCGGAATGGACCGGACAGGTGGATTCCGGTCCGGTCCCCGACCGTCAAAATGGTGGATTCCGGTTTTCCGGTCCGGGTAAAAACCGAAATTTTCCGGTCCGGACCGGAATGGACCGGATTTTTTTTTAAAATTGAATTTTCAATATTGAAATTGACATTCCCGAACACATTACCATGAAATTTGAACGTTGAAATCTATTGTATATCGCGAGATATTTAGCTTTGAAAATAGAAAAAACGTAACAATTTGGGAGAAAATTCAAATTGAGCGGGGAAAAAGACGTTTTCAAAAAATTGACCTGGCCGCGGTTTGACCACCCCCGTATCGAAAAAATACGCGAAATAAAAAAAAATAGGTGAAACGGACGTTCGAGCGCAAAGTTATGATCATATAAAGTTTGATCAATTTACAACTACTTTACTTTCTTCTCTCCCTACCTATAATTTATGTCGATGCTTCAGGAATGTCCAAATTCAAAATAGAAAATAGAAAATATAAATGTGGTGTGTAACTTTAATTAATGAGTAGTTCAGTAGTTCGTATACGAACCAAGTACATTTGGTGGTTTTCTTTAAGTTAGTCATATTAATGAAATAAAGTATATTGAAAGATAAGGAAAAAACAAACATATTTAATGAGATTGATAAACGAAGACATTGTTAAAAATTTATAATTTATAAATTGCATTTAACAAAAAAAAAAAAAAAAAAACCGGTCCAACCGGTCCTCGGTCCGAAAAAATTCCGGATTCCGGTTCCGGTCCATTCCGGTTCTGGACCGGTGAACACCCCTAAGTGCGACCACTGTTATGCATGTGATATCTGTGGTCTATAGATGTGTGGCATATGGCATGTGAAAATTGAATTAACATGTCAGTAATGTATAGTTGCATTTATTGAATGTATAGTTGCATTTATTGATTAATGATTATTATGTACTATATATCTGCTTTACAGGTTCATGAGAGGAATAGATTATTTCCTGAAGACCCTGGTGAGGTATATTCTTTATTGGATCTATTTAATTGAACTGTGTTTTGGGAATGATTTATTATCCCTTTAATTCTATCACGAAACACGATGTTTGCAACTTTAACAACCTTAGTCTCAGTTATGAAAACGGCTGAACAAAGATACAAAAAGAGCAGGCTAAATATGTAGTTTCCTTTCAAAATTATGAAAAATTAAAGATAGTGTTGTCGGTCCATAATGCTTACGGGTGTACGTTGTGTACTCATACTATACTTGCTATATACTTGCTATTTAAGGTGTATTACTGTCTGAAAAGGAAGGCAACTACTGAGCAGGTAATTGTTTTATGCCTTCGAATTATTAATTTTTACCGACCATTAAATAATTGAATAGTTTTTCTACTTGAGAATACTTTTCTAATTCCTTTCTTTTGAATGATCTAAAGGAATATCATGACGAACCAAAAAAGGACCTGCGGAGTAGAGGGTTGTGTCTGGTTCCACTATCATGCACACTGCAAGTTGGGAGTGACAATGGAGCAGATTACTGGGCTCCGGCATTCGGAGGAGGTTTCCGGTGAATGGAAAAATAAAATTTTGATCACGTACAGCACACTCAAGACGATACGAAAACCAAGTTGCACCAGATTAAGTGCTAACTATAACATCATGATCACTCAATCTGCTAAAAGTCTAAGGTTGATTGCTTATGATGCTATACATTTTCTGCTGAATTAATTGAACATTCAACAGTGGTGCTGTAATATTATATAGTCAAGCTTGTAATTTGGCTTAGAACTCAGTAGCTATGCTCTAGCTTTTCTCCTTTCATTGGCAAGTACAATGATCATTTCATGACTTCATGTATATGCCATTCCTCTACGATAAGTATTCATTTTTATGCTGCTCTTACTTAGAAGCATCTTTTCTTCTACTCCCTCTGGTCTTTTGGTGATATATATATATAATTCATGTTCCAAACAAGAATTTCCATATCATGTTGGCTACTGATGAGATATGGCAAGGACTAAATACGAAGGAGAGGGGAGAGGTGGGGTGTCACAAATTTACCTAAGTCGCGATGACATTCAATACTCAACCATTAGGTAAACCAACAATTATAGATATTTATATCAAAACTCAAAAGAAAAATAAAGTCTAACGGGAAATAACAAAGTAATGAAGTTAATACAACCGAAATCTAAGACAACACCCTATGATTGTGTCACGATCCAAATCACAGGTTATGATGACATCTACACTATCCCTCGATAGGCGAACCATTTTCAAAATTATTTAACAATAATTGAACATTCCGGAATAATAATGAGAGTTAAAAGAGAAATAAAATTACTCCATTAGAAAACTTATAATATCAAATAACCTTTAGAATACATCCTTTCCCAACACTACAAGAAAAATGACCTACGGTGACGGTTAAAAACTGTCATCGAAGGGGGTTCATGACAGTTTTTGTTAGTGTCATTGTAGCATGTGTCACGATAGGTCCTTCATCGATGACAATTTAAATAACTGTCACATAATATGTGACGGGCATAAATCGTCACACATTTTTAAATAAATTTAAATTTTAATTAATTTAATTTAAATATAAAACAATTGCGTAAAATTTGATTTTCACGCATTTTGTATTTAATAATTAATTTAATTAATTATTTTTAATTTTTTTCAATAATAGTTAAATTAGTCGGAAAATGGCATATTGTAACTAAAATGTAACTAATTAATCAAATCATTTTAATATATAATATTGAAACATTTACGATTGTACCTAAAATATAACTAATTAATCAAACATGTTACAAATCTTTTTGTTCCCAAATGTATCCAAAACAAAATATTTTACAAACAAAATGGGCCTAAGTACATATTATCCAAACATCATGAAGGTAACACAACTTCTGTAGCACGGAGAATCTTTGAAAAATGATGCGCCCACTCAATCCGGACCTCATCAAGCTCATGCTGTGAAAAAATTTCTTTTCGATCCATTGTACTGTTAAACACAATAGATATCAATTAAAATTTCTAATCATAATTAGGTCATTCTAATGTAATTACATCCAAATATAATTCAACATGTTAGATCAATTATAATACACAATAGAGATCAATTAAAGTATATATAGACAAGTACATAAACAAGAAATAATGTTAGAACTTCGTCAGTCCTATGTAGCATGTAAAGAAAGTAAATCTAAACTTGAAAATCTTCATTAGCAAATCTAAGAAATCTCACTATGAGGAATTTCTCCTCAACTAGTCAGCTCAGTGCACACTACAAACACAGTAGCTAGTTAGGCTAAAAAAATACATCAGTAATGAACATGAAATGTGCTCAAAAGTGCAGCAACAGTTCGGCCAGAATGCAGTATCAAATAGTAGCAACAAGGTAGTAGGACAACATCTTGAGCACAATAAAGGCTCAATCCCAAATGCAGCAACCACTTGCCCCAATATGCCTCAAGAATGCAATTTAACACTCAAAGAAGGCAATTACTTACCTCAAAGGGGCAGTGAAAACTTTACCCAACTAGCAGCTCAGAGCAACATAACAACAAGTAGCAGTGGCAAAGCAACAAACATCAAGGAACTCAAGTGTAGCAGTTGCTTCAGCTTGTACAAGATGGTATGGATATTGGGATTTGGAACTCCCCCCAAGTTATGCAAAGAAGGAGAGGGGGTGAATAATGAGTATCAAGAATTACCTATCTTTAACAAACTAACAACTTAGAAGAAACTTAGTAGTTAATCATTTGAAGTAGTTATCAAAAAGCAAAGACATCAAACAACTCAATGTTTTAAGGTAAACTTAAAGACTTGTCATAATCAAATTAAACCTCAAATTTGATAGACAAGAAAGCAAGGGGGCTACCACCATTCATATTCCAATGCCGCAACAAGATCAAAATGTTTCTAGAACTTAAGGCATGGCATGTTATCGGATGAGGCTAACCAAATACCTAAGCTTAGTGATTAAACATGGTTCAAAGACAACGTGGTAATTCACACACAAAGCTGGACTAGATCCAAGGTTAGCTATTGATTTAAATAACAGATAACTTTAAACTTGCCAATAAACACAGCTAAACATCGCTTCATTTTTTGGTTTTTAAAATAGTAGTTCAGCTCTTAATGCACTTACTGGATGTATCAATAAGCAAACAGGAGCTTCAGGAAAGTTAAAAGTTTTAGGAGAGAGGGGTCTTCACTTCTGGATTCACTTAGTGTAGACAGACCAGCAAATACTTAAATATACCAAATAAAAAAAGAAAACAACCTTCTATTTAACATACTTTACTAGATTATCCTATATTAGAGCAACATGTTTAATGGTAAATCATCTCAACATCTCTGAGAGCATACCTAGGTTAGTAGAGACACTTAGGCCATGAGAGATATAAAAACATTCGAGCAGAGATGACATATCATTGCGTTTTAAAAGATTGAAAACTAATCTCAGCAACTTCCAAACTAGTATAAGATATCATAGGATAATAACATCGGATTGAAAGAAGTAGACAAACAAAACCTAAGCTGACAAAAAAGGGCCACAATGACTAATATAATTGTAGCTCAGCAACGAAACCAACAATTTTAGGGCACACAGTGATTTTCTTAGCTCAGAACGATTTTAGGGCTCAGATTTCAGTTTGCATGTGCTCAGATTTCGGTTTGCACATAGTAAGAATTTTAGGGCTCAGATTTAGGGTTAAGAACGAAAGACCAAGGAAGAAAGTAAGATTCAGGGCTAAGAACGAAAGATGAAACTCAGATTTCGGTTTCTATGGAAGAAAGTAAGATTTAGTCGCAGATTTTGGTATGGAATTTTAGGGCTCAAATTTTGGTTTGATATGAAAAGAAAGCAGCAAAGTGTTTGTTATGGAAATAATTTGACCTATGGTTTATTTAGATGGGCCGATTTTTAAGGGTTGGATCGGGTCGACTCCAAAAAAAATGGACCAACGCCAAAAAACTGTCACACAATATGTGACGGTGCAAATAACTGTCATATGCCTATGACAGTTTATATAACTGTCTCACTTATGTCATAAGTGTCTGTTGACCGAGAAGTCAAACGAAAAACTGTCACACTATGTGACAGTTGCAAAAACCGTCACACTCTGACTGCCACCGTAGGTCATTTTTCTTTAGTGCAAAAGCTGATCTGACTTATACAAGAGCTACTATGAGTACAACTGAAATAGGCGAAATAATGCTATCAACTGCCTCGAAATAATAAGGATAGTATAACCACATATGAAGACCTGGACCATTGTTAAGATATGTGGCTCGCCCTAAGCCTCCACGTACTTTGAAAGCTGTAAACTGGACCAATCGATAACATGTATCCATGTAAAAGATGCAACAAATGTAGTATGAGTACACAATATACATCTATAACCATCATAGGCCGACAACGATGAATAACATGTAATGAATATAAAAATCAAGTATACTCACATGTATACTAGATGCTATGCAATTATTACTAACACATAATTACACCAGAACATAATAATTAAGGCTTAACACCTAAGTCATCTCAAAGCACGGAAGAACACGTATCTATTCAAGGATCTGAATTACACTTAATATAACCACATAACATTATTGGTCCCCAGTATGGACAATAGATCACTTAAGGAAATCAACTACATCACATACCCTTCACATAAGCACATATTCAACACATATTAGATCCATTAGTCTTATATTTCCTCTAACTCACACACTGAATCATTTACATTCGTTTCCAAATCTCATCGGACCAACAACATTTCATACCACTCTATTTCAATACCAAAATAACATGAGTGTATGAATGCAATAGTAATAAAGCAAGTAATCATGAAGCATGCGATGAAATTATATTCAAGAGATGAATAACACATGTCCTCAGAATTATCAATAGCACATAATTTGATATAATCAGTCTTTTCATATCATGGGGTATATGTGATTAGTAATTTCAACAAAAACCATAAATAATATCAATCATGGAGACAAGTCCACATAACATCAGTCGGGATCAATCATAAGGATGACCCCCCAAATAGTTCAACCCCGGTATCTACCAAAGTGCACATCACAGTTACTAAGGTGGGATCCCCATCACGCCCAATACCCCTTAATATTTATATATACTATATGCATCTATCGAAGTCTAATAGAGAAAATCATAGTCTACCTCATTTCTGAGCAGGTGCCACGAACTCCTACGCCAACATTGTCCTTCCGAAATACTATCGGACAATCGTAGTCTAGACATATATTTATGTCCTACGTTAACACATACATTTAATAGTAACATAAGGATAAATCCTAAACGGAATCGAATACTAGGCCCCTAAACATCTCTGAACCCATTAGAGTAAAATTGAAACATTAGTTTAGAAATGGATTACCCCCGGTCTAACTAGTGAAAATCCCAAAAGTGTTTGAAACATATCCACAAATCGACCCTCAATTTGATAATTTATTAGAAAACCCATTTTCATGAAAAATCCCAACTTTGCATAATCAAACAAGTATTAAAATTAGAGATTTATACCCATAATAATTCTCCCTTGATTTACAACCTCTACTATCTAAGAATAAATCATGAAAGTTCACATCTTGGTTACCAATTTCATAAAAAGTCTCATTTTGCAAACTTAGTAAAACCCTAGGTACATCTCTACCCATTAACAAGAAAATACCTTGAAAGGGAACATTAATTAACTAATTAATACAATGAAAGGTCTAGGAAGTTACCCAAGGATTGATGTTTGAAATACCCATTTAGATGCCTATAATCAGCTCCCTAGCATCCCAAAAGTAAGTTTGTCAAGTGTAAGGTTCGAAATAGGAAAGAATGTCTTAAAATAGAAATCTATCTATAGTCGATCTCACTTCTACGGACCATCATCCGCAGAAGCGACCTCACATCTGTTGAAGGACGTCCGCATGAGCGGCTTTATTTAATCTCACGAACCAACACAGAAGTAATGGTTTACTCGCAGGTGCATTCGTTCACCCGTACAACACATTTGTAGAAACGGACCAGACCCATTCCCCCAACTCATGCATCTACAGATCGACCTCTACAGAAGTGGCTCTGCAGGTGTGGTAAATTCCTCACACCCAGTTCTAAAATACTATGCCCAAAAGATCATGATACAACTCTAAATGCTTCCCGTGTATAAACAGCTAACCGAATTTACTCATATATTCGAATGTCAGACATGGCATTATTACGACACGTTCTGCCAATAAATCATCCCCAAATTATCCCAACATGCACATATACTAAAACTAATGACCCAACCATAACTGATAGCCTCGGAAAAAAATAGAAACTCGACTATATCGTGAAAGTATATGTATGTCCTAGAGACAATCTGTGTTAGGACAAATGTACTTTATAAACATTCGTATTGATATATAATAATGTTGATTATTATTATGGCATTTGCATTTGTTGAATTATTAATTGATTGTCTGTAATATTCTATAAATGCATCCGTAGAGGTTACGTGGTTATTAATAGAGTGAGAATTAATATCATAGTGTGACGCTCTTAAAATGTCTCGACTAATGATCATCAAGATTGAGATATTGATGATATGTTATATGTCGACATGTGGTCTGCATCATATCCTTCGTGGATGTAGTATGTCTCACTTGCTACGAGTTATGACAACTCGTGATGGACACATGGATACTTGTTGAAGTATTGGTATACCCTACTGATATGCTATTTGTTTTATATGTCTTTAGTGTATTCAGTGTGTGGAAGATAGAAGTCCTTAGACTTAAGGTCGATATCACCTTATTTACGAAGCAATGTGCTTTGATCCTGTCCTAAGCTCAAATGCCTTATAGGTTGAGACGCGACTTATTTTGGGTACATTGCGAAGTAGATTAAATGTGGTAGTTGAGCCAAGAATAAGATTCATTCATCGAATGCATCTTCGAGAGAGCACTCGGGTTCTCATAAGACATTAGGTTGACTAAGTCGTTGGCCAACGCAATGGACATGTCTTCGATATGGTCCTGTTGTCAACTAATGTAGATTAGATAGATTGATCAAGCCATTTGGATAGACACTTGACAAATCATAAGCTTGATTGAGTGTGTCGTGAATGAAAGGATTTTATCTTCCCACATAGAGGTTCGGTTCACATATTTTGTGTAGCAATCCCATTCATCATTTTTGATCTACATAAGCCAAAGCCCATAGCACTTAGACAATTCACTTTGAGTACAGGGAAGTCAAACTTTACATATTGAGGTTCGTCTTCCGGCACAGTCTAGGAGTTCCGTGAAGATCCTAATGTAATTGGTGTCAATATGTAGAGGCCTGAAGGGTAAACACAAGTCAAATATTTTGTTGATTGAAGGATGCAATTAGGAAGAGATTATATAAATGTTCGATTGATAACCGGGACATTAAAAATGGAAGAAGGCTGAAAACTGGGCGAGGGTCGCGGCTCCATTGATTAAGGGTCGCGGCGCCTGTGCGCGTGGAAGGGCCGCAACTCTTAGGCGCGTCCAGGGGGTCCGAATGACTATTTTACCCCTGGCTGGTTCTCCCTCTCAACTATAAATAGAGGGGCTTCTCATTCCATTTGAGAGACTTGAAACCTATGAGGGGTTAATCTCTTCTAACACTCTGAAGAAATTCCTAGCATTTCTAAAAGTTACAAAATTACATCAAAGTTCTTGAGAACTTGTAAATCAAGGAATCTTTGAGTGTGCACCCCGGACTACACAAAGCTTGAAGATTTCAAATGCTTGGCTGATTTGCTTCATAATGTAAGTCTTCTTTTGAAGTATTACATTAACTTTATGTTTTACTTTGCATTACATTATCATACTACAGTATTACCGTTGTTGGGTTTGAAACATAAATTTTTAAATTCTGCTGCGTGTACGAACCCGACGACGAAACCCTTCATATCGTACCCTGATCTCCCATACTTAATGATTTTCATGAACCATAAAGTTTTGACCGAATGTTAATTTTCTCCATTTCAAACTTATGAGGCTTTTATCCTTATGATTATTTCTCTGAAGCCAAGATGAATTCGTTACGAGGCGTGTGTCATCCATCCTTGCGATTCACGACATTGGGTCAAGAGTAGAGAAAAAGGTAATTTGGTCGGAACACGGTAAGAATCCCAAAACGATCGAGTGGGTCATTACATCAGATACCAATTTAACAAAAGTTCATCCTCGAAAGCGATAAGAGGCGAATGAAGGAACATCCAGTTGGATCAGACAATACTGGGCTTTAACAAAGCTTGTAGGATATGTCAAAAAGTATTCCTTTAACTTGAATGAATTAACAACACTGGCTGAGCATCAAACAAATTAGGTGGCAACGCCAGCTCAAATAATCGCCTTATTAACTCTGTCACGACCCGACCTCGGGCCCGCGACTGATGTCTTACCCGGGCACCCTAGTGATACAACATCAGAGAAAATCAGCGAAAATAAAAACTTAAACATGAAACAAGATATACAATAAGAAACAGGCTAACCAAAACGGTTACCTTTCTGTATATAAAAATAATTAAACCTGAACAGTTACATCCTTTTTCAAACCCTGCCCACAACAGTACTACAGACCTCTAAGAACGTAATCACAACTACGACGGGACAGGGCCCCGCCATACCCCTGAATGTAAGTACCTACAACGACAGGGGACTATACCAAAGATAAGCCTCCGGAGAAACGGGGCTTCCCAAACGCTGAACTGTGATCCTAAGAGCGAGGATCAACAACTGGTGTACCTCTACCTGCGACATGCACGCAGCCCCCCGAAGGAGGTCGATAACAGTACAAGTATGGCCCGAAAATCATAAGTGAAATCATAACAGTCTATATAAAGCAGGAGACATGTATGATAACCAAACTACAGTCCACAATATATAAGCAGTCATGTCAAGCCAGGGACTCACGCCCTCAAAGTCATCACTAAAATATAACTATGGGTCTCACGCCCACAACATCAATCATGCCCGTGGAATACCTTCCTCATGCGGCGATGCATGATATAATAACACCAAGAGTACATGTGAACACGAGTCCCACCTGTGTCATAAAACCGTACGGGGCAAGTACGAAGGCATAGCTACCAGATCCAACCTGCATCATCGACTGACCGGGGCAAGTACGAAAGCCAGCTACCAGAACCTACCGTACCAACAATACAAAAATAACTATATCACGAAGTCGACACGCGTGGCAAGTCGATAGCCTCTACCAGATTCTCCTGCGCCCACGTGGCGGACGGGGCAAGTAACCGAGCTAACCACCGATCACAACCGTAGTCACGAGACTTCGTCAAACACCGACTCGCGAAGGCGACACGTGGCAAGTGCGATAGCCTCTACCAGATCCTCCCTGCGCCACGTAGCAGACGGGGGCAAGTAACCAGGCTAACCACCAGATCACAACCGTAAGTCACGAGACTTCGCCACAAACACTGACTAGCGAAGCTGACACGTGGCAAGTGTGATAGCCTCTACCAGATCCTCTCACTGCGCCGTAGCCGACGGGGAAGTTACGAGCTAACCACGGATCACAACCGTAAGTCACGAGACTTCGCCACAAAACTGAACGGGGCAAGTACGAAAGCCAACTACCAGAACCAACCTGCATCAGCGAACGGCCAAGGCAATCACGGGGCTAGCTACGTAACCTGGGCGAATCGATGAAACCTCATGGAGAGCTAGTCCATGGAACAACAATCCTAATGGAACCATACCGGTGGACCACCCAACGTGTCAGTAGGTCCAAGGATATAACAAGATAACACTCCTAGTGGAAGCATACCCGTGGGCCACCCATCGTGTCAGTATGTCCAATCAACCAGATAGCCGGCCCTCCATCGAGAGACTCGGTAGCACATAATCAAAACACTTGCACAACAAAGGCTATCACAACAAGCATAGGCAAGTTCAACGTACTCATAGACTTTCATTTTATTACAACAAATCCAGATTTTAACCCCAAGGTACTACGTACTTTAACTCTTTAAAAGATCCATTTCTTTCACAAAAAGTCACACGATACCCGTAGTATCAAAATAGAGTAACTATCTTTTTAAGTAAACCAAAACAATTTCCATACCTTCTTTTTAAACCATCTTAAGACAAAACCATGCATTTCTTTTAAACCAAAACACTGCAAATTCCTCAAGTCTCTTTTCTTTTAAAACAAGTTCCTTACTTTGGAATTTAAGAAAATCAAAACTTGTTATTAATGATCTTTATTAAAGCAACCATGATCTAGGAAATGTAATACGATTTTGTCTTATCTTAGCTTCTATGCAGATGGAGGCTTCTACTGATTTTAATATTATTAATTGTCATTACATTTTCCTTTATTAACGCTGCAATGGCTTGTTCGATACTTATTCCCATTTCCGAAATCAATATAACTTATTCCTTTTAAAACCCAATTACCCATTTCTCATAAATGCGGTTTCACAACTTTTTAACACAAACCAAGTCCTTAATATTTCACATCAAGTCATTTATAAGTCAAGTCTCTTATCTTTTAAAAGGAGTTAGAGAGAAGTTTCTCTCACTAAGAAAACGCTCTCAACGTTTCCCCTTAGTTGCTCCTTCGGTTTTTCCTCTTCTTCCCCTTAGATTTTCGTTTGTTTCACAATGGTTTAATTGTTATTGTTCACAATATGAAGAAGTCTAAACGCTACACACGTTCTAGAAATGATTCAGGAGGTTCAGGCAGTTCGGCTAAAACTAGAACAAGGAAGAAAAAAAAGAGTGGAGGCAGTCCAACAATTGCCGAGAAAATCTTATTAAGCGATCTCGGACCCGTCTGTCTTGGTTCATGTCACGCCAGACTCGCGATTTCCATTAGAAAATGTAGTAGATGATTCTATGCTACAAAGGATACATGAATGGGGCAAAAATATAGAAATTGAAAGCTTGGACATTAGTGAATTTGAAGGCAAAACTTCCGGCAAGCAGTGTCTTTTTCCGATAGCCATTGACGCCTAATGCTTCATGGTGGTGGAACCATTCCGGGCCAATTAGTTGGTAATGGGATCATTTCGGAAGAACAAGACAATCACTCTAGCATTAGTAACTCGTCACTACCTGGAAATTCACTCAGGTTAGCCGGAAAAGGGCTTAATTCTGGGCCTGACATTGTTGTTGGAGGAACAAGGTACGATGGCATTCTTGGGTCTAAACCGGGTCGGGCAGGTGTTCATGGGTCCAAGAGTAATCACGTCTTGCTTGATTCAAAGTCAGTTGAGAGCATTGAAGGTAGTCCTATACCCAAGAAGTTTAACGGTGTCGAAAAGGAACTTTAATGCCCCGGGAAACGATGTGTCTCCTCCTATTACGGGTAGGGGCTTGGGTCAGATGGACAAGGCGGGTCAGGAGGTTATCAATGAAACTAGGAATATGAACTCTATGCATGGATCTAGGTCATACGTGGGATACCAAGGGGTTTCTACACCCAAGGACTCTAACGTTATTATTGAAGGTGCCGAGGCGTCACACATTAATGTGGCGGGTACCAAGGATACACTCACAACCACGGGCCTTTATGATGGCCTGATTTCCAAGACGGGACAAGGGGATAACCTAGGGACATTAACTACTCCCGTTATACAAAGAGTCAAGCGGTTGAGAGTTCTAACGTTATTATTGAGTGCCGAGGCGTCACTCATTAATGCTGCGGTACCAATGATTCACTCACTAGCAGGACTTTATGATGGTCCGATTGCCAAGGCGGGCGGCATAACCAAGGGACATTGAATATTCCGTTATACTGTGAGCCAAGTCAATTGTGAGAAACAAAGCTAAGTCTATTTCAAGGAGCCTAGGAACTACATGGCCATTAATAACGCAAGCAAGTGCGGGTCTCTTGAATGATGCGGGAACCAAAGAGCCCTCTCGTGTATTAAGACAACAACCACTGATTCCTTTTAATGTCACAAATGAAGCCTTCCCTACTTTAGCTAGTTTGCTAAGTGGAGTCAATCTCCAGAACCAAAATAAGCCTTTCGTCTTTAATACTCCCCCAGATTCGAGTAAAGTCTTTAACTTACCCCCTCTCTCATCTAATAACACTTCACTACTTTCTGGAAAACAAAACACTCCACCCCTTCTACCTACTCTTCCTTCTTTTCCTCCGTAAACCCAACACAAATTCCTTCCTTCCAAATGGCACGCGAATCATCCCTCCTATCGCGCACTAGCTCTTTCCTTCTACCCATCCCCCTCTGCCTATACCTCCAGAAATACCCACCAATGATTTACACACTAATGCATCTTCTAAACCACATCATATTCCTACCACGACTACAACTCATAACAACCCTTCCCCAAACCATGGCAAAGGTACCCTCCCTCCCAAAAGGACTTATGCTGGAGTCTTTGCGGGAACCAGGATTGTGGCTAAAGGCATGAAGTTACAATTTATTGAACAACAAGGGGCAGAAGTAGATATAGAAGTCGAGGATGAAGTCCCTTTCATAGAAACTTGGGGCTATTGCCTAATAGGATGCTTCACGGTCCTTTCCAAGAGAAGCATTGAATACGATTGTGAAAGGATGGGAGTTAAATGCCGAGATTATACCATATGGCAAAGGTGGGCGATGTTCAAATTCATGACGGAGGAGGAGCACACTAATGTACTTCACGGAGGCCCTTATATGGTTTACGGGAAAACCATGATGCTTAAGGCTATCAATAAAGGAGTTCTTATAACGGATGATTTCTTTATGGACATTCCTATTTGGGTCACTTTCCCGGACATTCCCCTTTCTATTTGGAGTGCCACGGGCCTTAGTAAGATTGCTTCACGTGTAGGAAAACCTCTTTACACTGACCAATATACTAAGGAAAGGTCTAAAATGAACTATGAAAGAGTTCTAGTGGAAGTGGATGTTAGCAAGGAGCCGATAATGGATTTTGTCGTCAATCTCCCCGATAACAAAAGGTATACTCAAAGGGTAAACTATGAGAATTACCCGGACTTTTGCTATCATTGTGCGGATTTCGGACACAACTATTTGAAGTGTAGGAAGCTGAGGGATGATGTCAACAATGAAGAAGCTCCAAAAACGCACATCTTGAGGTACCCTAACAACAAGGATGATTACTCGTTTGAAGGTCAACAAAGTGCGGGTGGAACCAACCTCCTCCCGCCATCCACCAACTTCTCAACATCCCGTAGATGCTGATCACTTGATGGACATTGAACAAACGAGCACACAACACCTCGCAGTGCAGGAAGCTTGGGTGAATTATCACGCATCTGCGGGTCCTCCGATTTTGGGTCATTCTGGCCCATCATGTTTGCGGGATTCTCTTGCCAAGTCCTCATTGCCTAATTCTCACAATGGCAGTTCACAACATGTTAGGATGAGGGGTAAGTCAAAACATTCTGATTCTGAAATACCTATGAACCCGCCACCTTCATTGGAGGAAGTTACATACAACGGTGCTACGGATAAGGCTCGACTTGTGTCAAGTGCGTTAACTTTGAGCAGGGGAGCATAGCTTGGCTGGTACACAGTTATGGCTTCCAGCAAGGATGATGGATGGCAAGAGGTTTTGTCCAAAAGAATGGTGCAGCGAAAAGCGGCGGCTAAGCGCGGAGGTGCTAATAAAACCTCGCTTTGTTTCCTAATGAAAATACTTTGTTGGAATGTCCGTGGTCTTTGCGGACAAAGGGATAGGAGCTGCCAAGCTCTAGTGTGTAGTATCACAAAGCAGCATGACGCGGCTATGATTTGTCTATTGGAAACTAAGCTATCTCGGCCAAGGACAGAATCTTTCTCTACTAAAAGATTCAAAGGGTTGAGAAGAGGTCATTGCAAGAATCAAAACAACTTCTTATAGAGTTCTCTATGATTTTATCCCCTCCTGTAATGGCACCTTTTGAGTGACCACCCATCCCCTCTATCTCTTCTTGTTTGCATTACGTTGAGGCTTGAGATACCTCAATGATTGATTGTAGCCACTTCCTTTATCGTTATTAGTAATAATATTTGCATTTACCTAAAAAAAAAAGTCTCTTATCTTTTAAAAACCACAAACCATTTCTTTACCTACATAAAGTTGTTATAACAAACTTCCCATAAAACCGTTATAACACTTTATGTTTTAAACCAACCAAATTCGTTTAGCACACGTACGTCTACCGTACTACATAGTTCACAACAATCATGCTAGAAAAGATAGGAAGAGGTTCACATACCTCGCGACGATTATCGACAATTAGCAAAACGCTCCAAAGTACTATAATCCTGCTAGCCTTTTCCACCCTTCAAGTAGAATATTCTACTCGTAGTATTTCAACCTATAAAGGCCACAAAACGTCTATCAACTTCTCGATCTCTTCGTAGAACATTTCTAAGTACAAGGTTCCTTATTCTACGGAAAATTCGGCAGCACCTCCCCCCCGCAACCACATAAATCTCCTCCTCTATCAAGGCCCGCTACCAAGCCAACAACTCCAAGGGGGTTACACGTCTAACCGGACGTGTACAACACTGCCCCACAATAATACTACGAGTCTACTGTAAATACAGTCCAATATAAATACAGTTCAATTCTTTATAAACATCCTTCCAAAATATCTTATATTCAATTCTAAACTACTACAATATGTAATATCCAATTACAATAGGGGGACAAAGATCATTACCTCGATAAGCCCAAAATTATCCAAGATTAATAAGTCGATTCTGAGCAACGCTTAGCTCCAATTCCTTACGCTCCAAGCAACCCTTAGACGCTCCTAACCAACCCTCTTCAAGATCTAACTCCAAAAAGTGAAGAACACTTAGGCTAAAATTTTGGCAAGTTTCGGCCAATGGGTTCTTTAAAGGCTAGGGGTGTGAAATCTTTTCCAACTCTTGGTACACAATATTCGTAACACCCTAAGGAAGAACACTTAAAACTTTAAGAATTTTTGGACAACAATTTGGTCAAGAACTTAGCCAAAAACCGAGAGCACTAACAAAGGGGAGGGAGTGTTTTTTTCCTTGGAAATTATCTCAAGTGTGGATGAAGAAGTCTTGAAATCCAGGGGGGTATTTATAGAGAAATCAAGGGCT
Organism: Przewalskia tangutica; assembly: GCA_029844215.1. Taxonomy (NCBI): domain Eukaryota; kingdom Viridiplantae; phylum Streptophyta; class Magnoliopsida; order Solanales; family Solanaceae; genus Przewalskia; species Przewalskia tangutica. The sequence continues at coordinate 44,376,491 of CM056722.1, read as the reverse complement.
AGGATTAAAGCAAGTGTAAGGTGTAGATTGGGGCATGTGTGTGTGGATTCTACCAACCACATGTCCACCACAAAATTGGGACAAGTGGCTAGCCACTTGTTCACCACAACGTCCAACACACTTGTCTATCAACCATTCGGCCAACATGGCCACATGGGGGTGACACGCGTCTCCCCCTACTCGTTCAAAATATTTCATCTCCCGAAAATATCCGTAATGCCAAAAATCCGAAAATAAAGTGGGCCCCACAAAACCGTAAATTTTCCCCGTGGGCCCCACGTGACCAATTCCGGAAATAAAATTCCATAATTCTAATATAATCCAGGAAGTCCAAATACCAAATATGGGAATCCAATTCCCATTAACGAACCTTTTTCCTTCACAAAATCCGGAAACTTTTCCGTCGAAAAATCACATCTTTCTTCCTTTCCAATATTAATGTTGTATTCTCGTACGTACGTCCTCACATACATACCCTGGAACTACGGGGTGTAACAAACTCGCAGAGAACCCATAGAATGTCCCGGTGCTATTTCAAACATGATTACACTAAGGAATTTCGTTAAAATGCTAGGATGATTCATGAATGTCTCATAATAGGTTCCATATAAGTAGCGGTGTTGAGTTTCACTCCATAAATAGATGTAGAGAGTTTTCAGATAGTCCAAAATTAGTATGCGCATGTGCGGATAGACTCTATAGGTGCGGGATCACAAAGGCGACCAAAGATACGCAGATGCAGCCTTCTGAAGAGAGGCCAATATGTCACAGAATCGAGAAGTACTATGCAGGAGCGTAGAAGCATATGCGAAAAATAGTTCACCGAAGCGGACAACTTACAAGGTTAAAACTCGCAGAAGCGGAGCAATCTCCGCTGAAGCGATTCCGCAGAGGCGGATAAAAGGCCGTAGAAATGGAAATGGTGTATCAGGCGTAAATACAGAAAAGGGCTGAATTTCAAACGTCCAAAACCCTTCAAACTGTTATGATTGACTTTTACGCGAAGACATAAAAGCTATTAAGAAATTGTTGGTGCTCTAAGTCGGATAATATTTTTAGAGTCGCCACATATTTATAGATAAATTACGAAAATTGAGTTGAAAGGGTTTATACAAAAATGTTGAAAAATCCTATCTAAATCAGAGTCAAGGTAAGGATTCTGGTGATCCCCGAGAAGGTGTTGACACCCCGATATTAAGGATCCGTAGAATACGGTTGACCTGCGGGTTCTATAACATGCTCTAAATGATTTGAATTGATTTGAAACTATTTAAAAAATCCGCAAAAATAGTTGTCATTCATTTATTCAAAACTCAAGGGTTTTCTTAAAAACAAAAGAGTCAGACTTCCGCCAAAATCATTTGTACTCGGGTAGTTTTCAGACTAAGAACACCCAAATTTTAATTTAAGTAGAACTCTACTATTTTTTCCAACAAGTCCTCCAATAAAACTTGCATCTTTTTGAAAATCTTTTTAAGGTTCAAAATGAGTATAATCTATTTAGAATGACAAGCTTTTGGTTTTCTGAAAGAGATAGAAGATAAACTTTCTTTTATTTCATGCTATATCCTAAAAGTCAACTCATATTCTATAATCCCAAAATCCATATCTTTAACTCAAGTCGAAGATGTTCTTTAAGTCCTTGTCTAAAAATCAATTAAGTTGGGCTTGGCCCAAAACCAACCATTAAAAATGTCCAATTTGATCCAAATTCGGTCTAAGCAATCCGATTCTATTCCAACAAAATGGTTTTCAATTCCTTGATTAGATCCATTAATCAGAACCCTAGATTTATTTAAAATGATTCAGCCCGTTAAACGGATCCAAAACAAATTTGTTTTTATTTAAGTCCAAGAGTTGTTTTCATATCTAAGTTCAAAAATCCATCTTTGTGAAACAAAATAGTCCATTTGTTTTTAAATCCAAAAGTTAACCGTTTTAAGATTTCATTTTTTGGTGATCCTCACTAAACGAATCGACGTATCATTTGTCTATCCTAAGTTCATAACCATAATATATATATATATATATATATATATATATATATATATATATATATATATACATACCTTATAAAAATGAATTGAAGGAGGCTTGAGTTTAGGCTGGTGGGTCTATTTAAGCCCATCACCCATAGTTGGGCTTTCAATGCGCGGCTATAAGCTATCGGACTCGATCAAATGTTTTAGTTGGGCCTCAACCCAACTGGCTGAAAGAGGAAGTGGAGGCCCAATGGGGCCATCTTGCCATTGGGGACAGGGGAAAGAAGAAGGGAAAATGAGGAAGCAAGTTAGAAAGAATCTACAATTATCTAAATATAGCACAAGTAATTTTAGATTAAAGACACAATTAATATAAGAAATAAACATGTAAAGAAAATGCCACTCATTGGCCAGAAGTAAACCAAAGACGAACCAAGCCCAATGTTTTAAGTTAGAATCGTACACTGACTAAGACCAATTAATGTATAAACGCAGAAAACAAAACATGTATTGGGCTGAGCCCATGTTGCAAGTTAACAGATGTACGAGGGAAATAAAAAGAAATCAGATGGGCTAGGCCCAAATAGGTCATCCCATAATTATCTTAGATGAGGCATGTTGAAGGCATAAGGATTTGGGCTGAGCCCAAGGTATTTTAAGCAAGAGAAACTTCTAGGGATATACACTAATTATATACTCAGCCAATGTATCTCGTATACTAAGTATATTTGGTGTATTGACTGTATATCATATAACAAAGAGTTAATCATCAGAGTCGACCAAAAGTCATTCCAAAAGTAAATTTAAAGAGGCCTTAAGTACTACTATTACTATATATATATAATTCACACCACCTTTGTGAATAGTCGGTGGACAGTTGTACATGTATATCATAAACACTCCAACGTGCTATAGTCGGACGAGCAGGAACATCAATGTGCATCCATACATACACCTACAAGTATACCTGAGGGAAATAACATATTAAACATCTCGCACTATAAGTCGAGGTCAGTTTATATAGTAAGTCCTATCAAAATAGGTTATATTTGAATGTCAGAGTTTCATTATTCGCCTCATATGTCATCTAGGTTGCTTTATGCTTTCCTTTACAACTCATCTCTTTTATGCCTTCTTTATATCTTATAGTTTCATAATGTTATTCATACTTTACATACTCAAGACATTATTTCATACTGATTGGGGTTCAGCTAGGCCACCTAAGTAGGAGATGTCGAGTTCACCCGTTTGTAAGTATGATTCATCTTCCCCGGAGCTTCCTGATCAGCTAGTGAATATATTTTTTACAGTTATGTATAATATGGGTAGGTCGGGCCCTCTCCCGACCATATGATAGTTCAGTTACTCGTAGAGGCTCGTAGCCTTTTCTAGTATATCTAGTTATCGGCGTATAGCCTTGTCAGCTAAATTGTCTTTTGTTGAACTAGGTTGTGACCTTGTCAGTTTTATTATGTATATATGTTAGGCTAGTCCTTTAGTTCCTACACCTGAGTTTTCTAAGCAAGGAGTGGCAAATGCCATACAGTTATTGGCACAGATGATAGCTACCCAACAGCATAAAATAAGGTCTTTTACAGGTGATGGGTCTTGTGAAGCTAAAGGAACTAAAACTTCACCTGAAGGATCTTTTGGAGAAATGCTATATTAGGCCCAGTACGTCCCCGGATGGTGCTCCGGTGTTGTTTGTTCATAAGAAAGACAGTTCATTAAGGATGTGTATTGATTACCGTCAATTGAATAAGGTGACTATTAAGAACAAGTACCCTCTCCCCAAGATAGATTATTTGTTTGATCAGTTACAAGGGGCTAAGTATTTCTCAAAGATTGATTTCAGGTCTAGATATCATCAGTTGCAGGTTAAGGAGATATCTCAAATACTATTTTCCAAACTAGATATGGCCATTATGAGTTTCTTCATATGTCATTTGGTCTGACTAATACGCTGAAAACCCATATGGATCTGAAGAACCATGTATTTAATCCATTCTTGGATATCTTCGTAATAGTGTTTACTGACCATATTCTAATATATTCTAGATCAGAAGGTGAACATGATGATCATTTGGGAGCAGTATTATGGACGCTTCAATACCATTAGCGCAATGCTAAGTTTTTCAAATGTGAATTCTTGTTAAACTATGTTGCCTTTTTGGGCCATATTGTCTCATCCGAAGGTATTAAGGTGGATCGTCAAAAGATTAAATTCGTAAAAAATTGGTCGAGAGCCACGACTCTTACCGAAGTACATAGCTTCTTTGACTTAGCATGATATTATTGAAGATTCGTTAAGGGTGTTTCTTATATTTTTGTATCTATGATCAATCTTACTCACAAGATAGCTAAGTTTCAGTGCAAAGATGCGTATGGCTGTAGTTTTAAAGAGTTGAAGAACAGGTTGACATTCGCATTTGTGTTAGCTCTTCCTAAAGTTATCGATGGGTATGTGGTATACTTTGATGCCTCAAGAGTTGGACTAGGATTTGTTTTGATGCAACCTAGGAATGTCATAGCATATGTTTCGAGACAGTTAAGAAAGCATGAAGTAAATTATGCGACTCATGATCTCAAGCTGGCGGCGGTAATTTTTTCCCTGAAGATGTGGCGTCATAATTTATATGGAGTCCATGTGGACATATTTACATACCGTAAGTGTCTACAATATATATTCCGCCAGAAAGAGCTGAAATTAAGGCAAAGAAGTGGTTCGAATAATTAAAGGATTACGACGTCGGTGTCTTATACCACCCTGGTAAGGCAAATATTATAGATGATGCCCTAAGCCGCAAGTATATGAGGTGTTTAGATGGTGTTGTAGCCAATAAGTTAGTGATAACCAATGAAATATATCTCTTAGCCAGTTTAAATGTGCGACTGTTGGATACAGATATCTGAATGGCAGTAATGTAGAATACCACAGAATCATCCTTAATGGTTGAGGTAAAAGCGAGACAATTTGATGACCATGAGTTGGTTCGAATGAAAGAGGGGATTCCCCTATAGGAGAAGAACATGTTGGAACTTATGAGAGATGGAGTCCTTAGATATCAGTGTCGACTATGTGTACCAGATATAGGAGGACTCCTAGAGAAAATCATGGTTGAGATATACCAGTCCAGGTATTCTATTCATCCTGGATCGAAAAAGATGAATTGTGACCTCCGACATGTTTACTGGTGGAATGATATGATGAAAGATGTCACATTATTTGTAGCGCAATGCTCTAATTGTCAGCAAGTTAAGATCAAGCATCAGAAGCCTGGAGGCTTGATTCAGAACATTGAGATCATTACTTGGAAGTGGAAAATGATTAATATGGATTTTATCACTAGATTGCCCCGTTCTTATCGGAAGTTCGGTTCTATTTCGGTTATCATCAGCAGATTACGAAATTGGCTCATTTTCTACCTATTCGTACTACTTTCTCGATAGAGGATTACGCCAAGTTGTATATCAATGAGATAGTTCGATTGTATGGTGTTCCAGTATCTAATATATCCAACAGGGGTGCTTAGTTTATGACTCATTTTTAGAAGTCATTTTATAAAGGTTTAGGAACCCAAGTAAACCTTAGTACAACCTTTCATCCACAGACCGACGATCAAACCGAGCGCATAATCTAGACACTCGAGGACATGCGATGATCTTGTGTATTGCATTTCAGATGTAGATGGGAATATTTATTTGCCCGTTATCGATTTCTCTTACAATAACAGCTATCACTTTAGTATTCAAATGGCTCGTATGAGGCATTGTATAAACGGAAGTGTAGATCCTCAATTGGATGGTTCGAAGTGGGTGAAGTCGGGTTACTAGGTCCCGATTCGGTCCAGAAAGAAGTGGAGAAGGTAAACCTAATCCAAGAGCACTTATTGACTACCCAGAGTCGGCATAAATCCTATTAAGATATTTGATGTTGTGGCATAGAATTTGCAAGTGACGATTGGGTATTCCTAAAGTTTTCTCCAATGAAAGGACTTATGCAACTAAGAAGGAAAGGAAAACTCAGCCCCAGATATGTCAGGCCATATAAGATTCTCTGTAGGATAGGACGAATGGCCTATGAACTTGAATTACCCTCAGAATTGGAAGCAATTCAACTGGTGTTACATAAATGCATATGAGATCCCTCCCGTATTACCCCTATAGAAGATGTGAAAATCACCGATGATTAAACCTATGATGAGACTGCAGTAGCCATTCTAGATCGCCAAATTCAAAAACTGAGAACTAAAGAAGTTTCCTCTATTAAAGTACTATGGAGAAAAAATATATATAAGAAATGACTTGGGATGCCGATGAAGATATGCGATCCAAATATCCTTACTTGTTCAATTCTCAGGTTATACTCATACTCATGCGACATGATTCACTTATTTCTATTTTATTTGATAAATCGTAAATCCTATATCTTGATTAGGTGCAAATGTTGACGCAGATATGGCTAGTGCAGCTCAGAGCACGACAGAGGATAGTTGAGGTGAGTTATGACTAACTTTCTTAATTTTGATATATACATACGGTCGTGTGAGGCCTAGTTAATATTGTCTTACTATTATGTTGTCCTGTATGGCATTGGATATATTTTGGGATGTTTAACATATTTTGGATAGTCCCGTTTACAGAGAAAACAGTACCAAAATTTCTACAACCCTCAAGAGTTAAAGAATATCATCAATATTCGCGGACGAATGATCCTAAAGGAGGGAGGATGTAGCACCCCGTAGTTATGCATTCCATCATGTCGTTAGTGGATACCGTTGTTCCGAAAAGAAATACGACTTTATAAAAGGATAATGATGGTTTATGGATTGTTTATGGAAGTTCTAGTGTGTTGAGAAACTAAACGAAACTATGAATGTACGTTTCGACAAAATTTGGAAAAACTGGGCATTTTGACAACAGATTGATGGACTATCAATGTATTTTACGGACCGTCAAATGCTCTGAGATTTTGAGATCTCAGTTGTGGATTAACGGTCCAGATTGATGGACCGTCAAAGTTCCCACCCTGTGTTGTCCATTTTCCCTGGCAATTTGGTGAAAAGATTGACGGACCGTCAAATAAACCGTCAAAGTATAACATTAGAAAATATTTCTGGTTTAAATTCAAGTTGGTCGACCCAACCCTAATTTTCCCCAAAAATCATTTCATAAGCACTTTCAAAACCTTCTCAATCACAGTACACCATTCCTCGATCAAACCCAAGGTAAATCACGCTAGATTAATGCAATAATTTCTGTAGTAACTGCAAGAATCATTATCTCTGGTTGAAGCAATTTTGGAAACCCTTAGAATTGGGGCAACTCTGTTCTACGAGGATTTGGATACATAAAGGTGAGAATTTATCCTCGTCTATTTTTTATCGTGTTTAATTGATGATTTGGGGTAAGTTATGAAAGGATTTTTGTAAACCAAACCCATAACCCTATGAAATCATTGTGATATGGTTTGTGGGTTGTTTTGTTTGGGATATGAATTGAAATTAATAAGTAATTTATTGTTGGTATTGTGAAGCTATGAAATAATGTTTATGAGGATCATGGAATCAAATTACCTAAGTACACTTTGTTAACAATCTTAAGAACCCTTTTGTGTTAAGATCCCGTAAAGGAGTATGAGGACTTGTTAAGTGATTGTAACTTCAAGGATAAGGTATGTAAGGAAAGCTTCTTTCTTGGCATGACTTGATACATCATTTCTTTGAATAGAAATATCTTGGCAAAATGAAGTCGAGAAAGGTCTTCTTGACAACTCGATCATAGTTCTTGAGTACTTTCTTGTCCATAGTATCTCTTGGGTTATATAAGTTCCAAATGTCCATATCATGATTCTTGAACATAGTGCCAATAATAATTGTCAGAGGATAACGATGTTAGGTCACTCTAACTTACTTGTGATACCTATTAGTTATGTCTTGCACTGCACTTATATATATGTATTTATTTTCTTAACGAGTCATGCTATAGTCTGTCGGGTATGACATGTAGATGTGCACCCAGCTGTGGTTGGTTTAATATTACCGAGTCTCACATTTAGGCTAGGTACGATTGAGTCCTCATCAAGGTTGGGTATGATATATATGTATTATGTTATGATTCTCCCCATAGAGAGGCCGAATTTTTATCGATATGTATACTCTTTCATGATTATGACAAGTAGGCCCTCACAAGCTGTTATGAGTTTTAGGTTCACACTTATCTCCATATCTCTCATGTTATATCTCATGTTTACATATGTTACCTGCCTTACATATTCAGTACATCTTTTGTATTGATTCCCTTCTCTGGGACACTATGTTCATGCTCGTTGTTACAGATGGATAGAGCGGTTCTCCTCCTTAGTAGGTAGTCTGCTTAGCTGTGATTGACACACTTTTTTTATCTCGGAGCTGCAGTAAAGGAGTCTTTAGGTACCATAATTTATGCTACTAGTATTTTGGGGTATGGTGGGGCCCTGTCCCAACTTGTTGATATGTATATATAACTTTTAGATACTTACAAACCTGTGTACAATAGATGTTGGTATGGCATGGCCTTGTCAACCCTTTTTGTTAGCATTATACTCATGTTGTGGCCTTGTCGGCCTTGGTTATCTGTTCATATATATATATATATCCTACTAGGACTCTTCTGTGTGCATGTTATCTTTCAGCCTTGTCATATATGGTAAATTAGAGGCCTTGTTGGCCTAAGTTTTATATTTCACGATTTATATACTATAGTGGTACACTCAGTACTTTGGGCACTGGGTTCCGGCCACACCCCCTAAGGCTAGGGTATGACACTCAACTGGATCGTTCGGAGAAGCAGCAGGTAGCTCCAATAGCAATTGCTTAGATGTCTGCCTTGTTTTGATAATAGTGCTCTATTCCAGTTGAAGGAGCCAAGGTATCACAAATATATGTTAAATTAAGACACGCACAGAGTTCGAGAGCTTTTGGTTCTCAGAGGCACAAACGTTCAATATAGGTGAGACCTCTATTTCCGCCATGTAGTCAGTGTGGTAAAAAACACACAAGATGATATCTTTAGGTTTCCTATGCGTGTTATTATTGTGGGGATCCTGGTCAAAATATGCATTAGTGCCCAAGTACAGTTAGAGGTGATGCATATTAGCAGACAAGATCGATAACATCATCTTCATTGAGTGTACATCCATAGAGTGGTGGGCCTCAAACCTTAGCAACTAGAGGCAGAGGCCGAGGAGGATGAGCATCTAGTTCAGGCGGTGCCTAGAACTTCATCCATGCTTTATCAGGTCGCCAATATTTAGAGGTATCTCTAGATATTGTTACACATATACTATCTGTCTTCACCAACGATGTTTATGGATTATTATATCCAGGCTCCAATTTGTCCTACGTTATGTCCTTTGTTGCTGGCAAATTTTGATTTGATCTAGAGTTGTTCTCTAAGCCATATAAAGTTCCTACACTGGTTGGTGAGATGATTGTAGCGCAGCGAATTTATAGGAATTGTACCATGTCCATTTGTAATGGCCTTACTTTGGATGATCTAGTCGAATTACCTATGGTCAAGTTCGATGTTATCATCAGAATGGACTGGTTGGCTTCTTGTTATGCGAATGTCTATTACCGGACAAATATTGTTAAGTTTAATATTTCAGGAGAGCCAACCATTTAGTAGAAAGGAAACTCTGATTTTCCTAAAGGCATGTTGATTTCCTACCTGAATGCTAGGAGAATGATTTCCAAGGGATATATTTATCATTTGGTTCTGGTTAGGGATGAATATGTAGTGCCTCCAACCCTTTAGTTTGTCCTTGTAGTTAATGACTTTCTCAATATATTTCTGGATAAGCTTATGGGCATCCCTCTAGAGCGGGAGATTAAGTTTACTATTAATGTACTGTAAGATACGCAGCTGATATCTATACCTCCTTATCGAATGTCTCCTGATGAGCTAAGGAAATTGAAGGATCAACTAAAGGATTTACTGGGAAAAGGTTATATAAAACCTAGCACCTCTCCATAGGGTAATCTAGTATTGTTTGTTCGCAAGAAGGATGGCTCCCTAAGGATATGCATCGATTATAGACAATTGAATAAGGTCACTATCAATAATAAGTATCCACTTTCGAGGATTGATGATCTATTCGATCAGTTGCAAGGTGATATGCATTTTCAAAGATTGATCTAAGATCAGGATAAAACCAGTTAAGGGTAAAGGAGAAAAATACCATGAAGACGGCCTTTCAAACTAGGTATGGCCGTTTTGAGTTTCGAGTGATGTCTTTTGGACTCACTAATTTCCAATGGCCTTGATGAATTTAATTAACCGAGTCTTCAAGAAATTCTTGGATATCTTCGTAATCGTGTTTATCAATGATTTTTTGGTGTACTCCCAGACTGAGGTAAACCATTCAGATCATCTCTAAGCAGTGTTAGAGACTTTGCAAGATCGTAAGTTGTAAGCCAAGTTTTCTAAATGTGATTTCTGGTTGAACTTTGTTGCTTTTTTGGGCTATATATTCTCCTCAGAAGGCATTACGGTGGATCATCAAAAGATTGATGCCGTAAAGAATTGGCCGAGGCCCACGACTCCTACCGAAATACGTAGCTTCTTGGTCTTAACAAGATATTATTGGAGATTCGTGGAGGGTTTTTCGTCTATCTCCACACCTATGACCAAGATCACTCAGAAGGCAACTAAGTTCTAGTGGTTAGATGTATGTGAGCACATCTTTTAAGAATTGAAAGACATATTGACATCTAAACCTGTGTTAGCACCTCCCGATAGTACAGTTGGGTATGTGGTTTATTGTAAGGCCTCCATAGTTGGCTTAGGATGTATTTTGATGCAGCACGAGAAGGTTATAGCATATTTTTCAAGGCCATTAAGAAAGCATGAGGTGAACTATACAATTTGAGTTAGCATCGGTAATCTTTTCCCTGAAGATGTGGCATTATTATTTATATAGAGTCCATGTTGACATATTCATAAACGATAAGAGTCTTCAGTATATATTTCACCAGAATGAGTTGAATTTAAGACAAAAAAAGGTGGATGGAATTATTAAAGAACTATGACGTCGACATTTTACACCAAACTGGCAAGGTGAATGTCATAGCTGAGGTTTTATGCCATAAGTCCATGGAATGTTTGGATGGTATTGAAGCCACAAAGTTGAATTTGACCAAAGAAATAAGTTGCCTAGCCAGTTTAAATGTGTGACGTGTGGACACAGATGATGGATGAGCGGTGATGCAGAATACCACAGAATCATCCTTGATAGTAGAGGTGAAAGAAAGACAGTTTGATGACCCGAGTTGGTCCAAATGAAAAAGGGGATTCCCTTGTAGAAGAAGCACATATTGTAACTTATGGGAGAGAGAGTCCTTACATATCAGGGTCGACTATGTGTACCAGGCATATGAAGACTTCGAGAGAAAATCATGGATGAGATATACCAGTCCAGGTATTCTATTCATCCTGGATCGACAAAGATGTACATTTACCTCTGATAGGTTTACTGGTGGAATGGTATGAAGAATGATATTGCAGCATTTGTAGCTCAATGTTTGAATTGTCAGCAAGTTAAGATCGAGTATCAAAAACCTGGGGGATTGATTCAGAACATTGAGATCCCTACTTGCTCGTGGGAAATGATTAAATATAGATTTTATCACTAGATTACCCTGTTCTTATCGGAAGTTTGATTCTATTTGGGTTATCATCGATTGACTTACAAACACATCCCGTTTTCTACCTATTTATACTACCTTTTCGACTGAGGATTACGCCAAACTATATATTAAGGAAATTGTTTAGTTGCATGGTGTTCCAGTCTCTATTATATCCGACAGGGGTGCTCAATTTACGGCTCACTTTTGGAGCTCGTTTCAGAATATTTAGGCACCCAAGTAAACCTTAGCACAACCTTCCATCCATAGACTGACGGTGAAGCTCAGTGCACAATCTAGATACTCAAAGACATATTATGAGCTTGTATATTGGACTTCAAAGATAGTTGGAACGATTATTTGCCCCATATCGGATTTGCTTAAAATGATAGCTATCATTTTAGCATCAAGATGAACCCATATGAGACATTGAATTGATAAAAGTGTAGATCCCCGATTGGCTGGTTTGAAGTGTCGTGAAGCCAGGTTACTATGTGCCGATTTGTTCCAGCAAGAAATAGAGAAGGTAAATCTAATTCAAGAAGACCTATGACTACTCAGAGTTGAAAAAATCTTATTCATATGTTTGACGTCGTGATTTGGAATCCGCAGTTCTGTGATTGGGTATTCTTAAAGTTTTCCCCAGTGAAAGGAGTTATGAGGTCTGGAAAGAATGAGAAACTTAACCCCAGATACATCGGGTCATATAGGATCATGCGCAGGATATGCTGATTGGCTTATGAACTTGAACTACCCTCAGAATTAGAAGTTGTTCACCCGGTGTTTCATGTATAAATATTGCTCAAGTGGATAGGAGATCCCTCCCATATTACTCATATTGAGGATGTGCAGATCATCGAGGATTTAACCTATGAAGAGACACCAGTAACCAGTTTATATCGCAAAGTTCGGAATAACAATACATAAGTGATGACTTGGAGGCCGAAGAAGATATGCGATTCAGATATCCTCACTTGTTTTAATCTTCAGGTTTATACCGATACTCGTGTGGTATGATTTTCTCATTTATATTTTATTCGACAATCCAAATTCATATATCATATCTATGTGTTAATATGGAGGTAAGTATAACATGTTCAGCTTAGTGTACAACACAAGATAGTTAAGGTGTGTTATGGCTAACCTTCTTAGATTTTTACATATATAGATTGTCATGTGAGGCCAAGCCAGTGTTATTTTGTTATTATGCTGTCATGTGTGACATTGCATATATATTTGGGTTGCTTAACTGGTTTTGATAGTCTTGTTTACAAAGAAAACTCTACAAAAATATTTAGAACTCTAGACAGTTAAAAATATCTATAACATTCGTGGATGAATGTTCATAAGGGGGGAAGGATGTTACACCCCGCAGTTTTGCATTTTATTATGCCATCAATTGATATCGATGTCCCGAGAAGAAGTACAACCTTACGTAAGGGTAATAAAGATTTATCGCTTTGTTATGGTAGTTCTGAAGTGTGTGGAAGTTAAGTAGGTCAAAGAAAATACATTTCAACGAAATCAGAAAACTGTGTAATTTGACGGGGAGGGTGAATGACCATCAAAATACAAGATTAAACCGCCAATATGTCTGAGATATTGAGATTTCTTGTTCTAGATTGACAGGCCATCAATCTGACCGTCCTTTTGCGGCATTAGAACATATTGTTAGGTTTATAACGGGTTATATCGAATTGGGACTCAATTTAAACCAAAATCAGACCATATGTTCTCCCTAAAACCCTCTATAAGGTTCCATAACAACCCAATATCAAATTAAAGGCTAATCACACAAGAATAATGTGATAATTCCCGTGGTTATCATAAGAATCATCTTCTCCGTACTGAACCAATTTTAAAAACCATGGAATAACGTGTTGTTTTAAAGGGATTTTGATGCATAAAGGTAAATATTTATCCTCATCTACTTGTTATTATGAGTAATTGATGATTTGGAGTAAGTTGTGAAAGGGTTTTGTAATCGAAACTCGTAGACATATGAAATCATGGTGATATGATTTGTGGACTATTTTTGTTACACCCCGTAATTCCAGGACATGTTTTTAAGAACGTACGTAAGAACTCAAAATGTTAAGATTTGAGACTAGTAAAAATTTATCGGAATTATGGAAATGTCGGAAAATGAAATATTGCGACGAACGGGAGGGTGACACGTGTCACCCCCCCTTGGATAGTCATGGTTGAATGTACCAATGCTAAAATGGTCATTTGGCCAATGTTAAGATGACCAAGTCTTGCTAGGCTAAGAGCTTGACATTGTTGACTAAGTCCAAGGGCCACTTGGCTAGATTTTTAAATGAATTGGATACAAGCCATCCATATGTGCTAATCTTGACCCTCCATTGTGTTATTTAAACATACTAGTAGCAAGACTAGTTCCCACACTTAGAAAAAAATTCAAGAAAACTCGTTCTTTCACTATGTTGCTCTCGGTTTGAGACTTTTAGCAAGACAAGAATTTTTGTTTGTTGTTCAATAATCTCCACACTTTAAACCAAGGTTCCTAAGGATGTTGTAAGGGTATCTCAATAGAAAGATCCCGGAAAAGTGTCGTTTTTGTATTAGTCGCAAGGTGAAAACCTAAGTCACTTTCCTAGGTTTGGATTGGAAATTGAAGGAAAGTTGTTTGTGATCTTCTAAGGGCTTCAAGTGGCGGATTTGAGTGTTAAGGAGAGGCTCTTAGTTGCTAGGGAGCGACTTCGGATCTTGAAGTTGGATTAAGGCTCGTTAAGGTAACAATCTTGTTCTCTTAAGTGTTATAAGATTACATATTGTTGTATCCTTATATTTTAACTAGCATGAAGTATATGTATTAAAGATTGATAAGTGTTATGGTTATTGGAAGCCTAAATCCAAAATGACATTATTAGCCATTTGAAATTGAAATACAATTTGGTCGGTAATTAGAATCGTCGCATGTTATCTACTTGAAAATTGTAGTAGTTATAATCGATTGTAGCTTGATAACATGTTATACTAAACAACTTGGATTGAAAAGGAATTGGAAAAGACTTTGTGTTGTTGTCCCTCAAATTGCCGAAAATAACATTGTCTTTTGGACTAGTTTGATATCAATTGTGGGGCAGAATTTTACACGTCCTATTAGGCGTGTAATCCTCTATTGTTAACTACATTGTTGAGCCTTAAATGTGGCATGTTTGGTTATTGAATTTGGGCCTTGAAAAAGGTGGAAAAGTATGTAGAAACAAAGGAAGTGCTGTCCGATTTTCCGTAGAATTTAGTGACTTTGCACTTAGAATATTCTACGTTGAAGTTAGAAGTTAATAGACGTATTATGTCCATTATAGGTTGACATACTACGTACGGCATATTGGACTTAGCAAGTGGATTGAACCGAAGAGGTATGTGGAACTTTCCTATCTCTTGAGCATGAGTAGTTGTAAATATATAGTACGGTAGACGTACGAGATTTAAATGAATTTAGTTTCATTTGAGATCCTTGACTTGTTTTTAAAGGATAGAAATGCCTTGATTTCAAAAGCATAAAGTTGGTTAATAACTTTATGGAAAGTAAAAAGAATGGTTTATTTTAATAAGGTAAACAAGGATTTCTTGACTTGAAAATGTATAAAATACTTGATTTGGAAAGTATTGATTCCTTGAGCTATTCTAAAGTTAAGAGACTTGAAGTATTTTAAAAGTATATGATACTTGGTTTTGAAAGTATAAGTCTTTTGGTTATAAAAAAAATAATGGAAGTGTCTAAAGCATAAAGTTAGTATAACGGCTTTATGGGAAGTTGGTTATAATAACTTTATGAAAGGATAAAAGAATGGTTTACTCTAGTGAAGTAAATAAAGAAAAATGACTTGAAAGGAAGAAAAGCAAATTGATTTGAAGGCATCAATTTCTTTAAGTTTTAAAGTAAAAAGTCACTTGAATTAGAGGTCTTTAAATGTAGTTCTAAAAGGTATTATGACTTGTTTTGAAAAATAGATATGACTTGATACTACGATTATTAGTATCTTGGAAGTTTTATACGAAAAAGAGTCATTTTAAAAGAATGGAAGTACGTAGTACTTTGGGTTAAATTCTCGGATTTTATAATGACATGTTAGTGCCTTAAGTAAACTAAAATGAGAGTGTATATGAATAAGGTTAATAAGAAGTTAGGGGATTTCTTAACGTGCTTATGATAATTGTGATAAGTCGGTGGTGCTTATGTTATGTATGATAAGCTGGTAGTGCTTATGTTATGTATGATAACCGGTTGTGCTAGTGATATATTGTTCATTACGGGGTCATTCCCCGGGTTTGTGGCATTTGCATATTCCGTGGATTTGCTACCCATTATGCGAGGAATACCTCATACGAGTCTGTAGGGCTTATGCGGGTGAAATAGTCCTATGCGGGGCGGACCAGTCCTATGCTAGGAGATTACCTCATGCGGGTCCACACGACCTATGCGGGCGGATACAGTCTATGCGAGGAAATTACCTCATGCGGATCCATACGGCCTATGCGGGTGAAATAGTCCCAGGAGTGGGATTGCTTAATGATACTACGGGCGGGTGGCCCTACTTTGATCATGAGCCTCCTATTTTTATGCAGTAAAATATACTCTTATTTACTCTCATTGTTAGTAAGGCACAGTGTACTGTTATTTGAGTTATCATACATGTCTTCAGCTTTATTTTAGACTTTATGATTTCATTACGCATTTCTGGGCCACATACTTGGTACATGTTATCGACCTCCTCGGGCCATGCTCATGTCGCAGTAGAGTATACTGAGTTCTTGATCCTCACTCTTAGGATCATTGTTCAGCTGTTGGGAAGCTCCATTACTCCGGAGGCTTATCCTTGGTTCAGATCCCTGGTATGGTCGGTTGTTGTACATTCAGGGGTATGGCGGGGCCCTGTCCCGTCACAGTTGTTATTCTTAGAGGTCTATAGTCATGTCTTGTGGATTGGGTTGTAAAGAAAAAAGAAAATGTAACTGATGTTTTTGGGTTATGTATATTTTACGGAAGGTGGCCTTATCGGCTAGCCTGTTGATTTTTAATGTCTAAGTATTTTTTTGAGTTGTGTATGTTCACCGCTATTCTCTCGATGTATACCCAGCGGGTGCCTGTAGGCACCACCATCGCTCCGGTCCGGTCGTGACAAAAGTGGTATCGGAGCGATTAGTCCTCTGGAAAGTGTCTGCACCGCGTGTCTAGTAGTCTTGGTTATCGGTGTGTTGTGCACCACATCTATAACCGTGAGGTCTGCAGGACATTTAGGATTGGTTTCATTCTTCTCACTCGAGATCGTGCGATAGAGTCTGTGTTGTTAGTGGTCGCTTTCCTAACGAGTTATGTTGATTGCAACTACGAGAAAGCGTGATGACCGGGAAGGATTATGTGGATTGCATATCCAGGTTGGTAATAATTATAGTATAGTTGGTATTATGACATACAGCTATACGGATTTATGTATGAAGTCGACGCGTGTTGCCTAGAATGATTTTAGATTACCGAGATTGGTAAGGACTAAATAGATACCGGGAAGGTATGAAACAGTTAATGAATTCTTGCCAAGGTTTTATATTTTATTTGAGATAATTAGGAGATGATGAGCTGTCTGAGAAGGTAATGGACCCTTAAGAAGTTATAATTAAGGGACTTAATGGAAGACTATGTTAATAGATTAAGCTACGTAGTATGATTAAGAGAATGGTATGGATGAGACCCGTATGGGGTAAGTATGGTTGTTGTGATCAAGACAACACGATTATGGTATTATGAGAAGTTATTGTACCCGTTTACGGGGGGACTGATAAGGTAGGCTTGGAACATGGAAATTGCGAGCCTAAGAATATTGATAACCGCCAAGACCTTAGGTATATAAGGCCTTCTCGGGTAGTAAAAATTTAAGTCAGACCAAGGATAAGAGTTAAGTGCGACGCCGAGTCGGGTTGAGGACCTATTATGGGCCGCCCCATAGCCTGAAATGGAATGGGATCAGTTGGTAGTAGTCCAGCTACGTGACAGGGTCACGAGGGTGCAAGGCCCAAGTCTAGTTAATCATTTTACGGGTTCGTGGACGTATTCCACCAGAACCAGGTTGTGAGAGCCGGAAATGGCCTTATATTGTTTAATTTAGTAACTCCAAAGATTGGAGGCCAGATTTAGTATGAAAGTTATGTACGTATGCTATTATAAGTTTGGAAATGTAAAAGAAATGCGACCAGTGAGAAAGAGAGCAACCAAGTGTAAAGGAATAGAGCCTGAATCCATGAGGACCTTTCGAGGTGACTACACCCGTGAGTGATGGGTGGTAGCTGAGCGGGTATATAATAATTGCCCGGTGACGATACAATCGTCGGACCCTAGCAGACCTAGCAGCGCTGTTATGACAGACTTTGAGGACATTATGGGTACGGGCTAGTTGGCCTCTCGTTATGCCAACGCGTTCGCAGAAGAGATTTGTTCGATTCCAGTTTTCCGATTAGCCGATTATCGAGTGGAAAGGAAGGGAAGTGGTGGTAACCAGTGAATTATCCTTTCTTCTTTGACATCATTGTTTTTAATAAGTCTGTGTGACTTGTTCATTTGAGGTGAATTGAGGCAGAAGGTAAGTAGTACTTGAATTTGAAGGAATTTTATGTTAAGTACCCTTGGGGGTACTTGGAGTTGGTTTGGTGTGGCGGTCAGGGCCACGACCTTTCGGATAATTTCAGGAAAGCGCGCAAGCAATAATAAGATAAGTACGAGTGCTGCCTGCGGAAAACAGAAGACATCGTTGGTAGGTTTTGAAAATCTATACGATTATAAGGTGGCGCTTGATGATTAAGATTTTGAAAGGGAGATAAGTTCTCTCCCCTACGTAAAATGATAGTTTTACGTATTATGGGGTTATGTGTACCCATGTTGTTAGACGAAAGATAGGAGACTGGTAAGGTCTTCAGTATCGTTATGCCATAGGTTACAGTTTTAGATAACAGTGGGAAAAGTATTGTGTTGGGGTAATTGAGAACGACGTTAGGAAATGATCGAGGAAGTGTCGTAAGGATATAAATGCAGGTAGTACGCATGTATGAAACTGTACGATTATGAATCAAGATAGAAATACTTTTGCTAATAATAAGCATAAGGAAGGGTTAGGACCAGAATGATAAAAGAGAATACAACTATGGTTATGAAAGTTGCACGAGATATGATTACCCCAGATTAGTGTAAAAAACCATTAGTAAATGATGGGCAGTAAGAACACCTCGAGGAAAGGTGGTAACATTTGTACTGACGAGAAAGATAGTAAGAAAATACGGGGGGGGGTAAGGGACCCCAGGACAACTTGAAATAGCTTATAAAGGAAAGACGAGTAGTCACTCGAACGATAAGAAATCTTGACAAGTCATTGGATTATGTAATACCATGAATTGAGGTTGAACACCTGACTATAAGCTCTACGAGCTGGGAGAGAATAATAGGATTGCTACTTGACGAGATCAAGGAAATCTCCCCCCTAAATTGTGATTGACAGGAAGTCTTAGCCATGAGGCAAGCAAATGAATCAAATCTAAGTTAGTGACCAAGTTTGGTTGCAACAGAGAAAGGGAAACATGAACCATAATTGAGATTAAGGATACCCGAATATTTCGCAGGTATGAGAAAGACTTCCAGTTATTGGAAGATAAGTTGACCACGACTACAGTTCTAACCCCTCCTTAGAGACTAGAGGGTTAGGGTATTATTGTAACACTTTGGGTGTTGGGCTAGGTTGTGTGCTGATGCAACACGATAAGGTTAGAGCCTATGTTTCCCGGCGGTTAGGGAAGCATGAAAGGAATTACGCTACTCACGATTTAGAGTCGGCGGCAGTTAATCGTACCTTGAATATTTGGAGGCATTCCTTATATAGACTTCATGTGGATATTTGTGCAGATCACAAGAGCCTCCGGTATATCTTCAGACAGAGGCAGCTGAATTTGCGACAGAGACGGTGGTTAGAGTTACTCAAGGATTGTGATATTGATATCCTATACCACCCGGGGAAAGCCGAGACGGTTACAGATGCTCTTAGTCGTGGATTTATTGGTAGTCTGTGAGATGGGCAGCCAGATAGACAGGACATAGTCCGTGAGATTCATCAGCTACCGAGCCGAGGGGTTCGATTATTTGTTTTCAAGGTTAATGGAGTTTAGATCCGAGAGGTTGCCGAGTCTTCCATCGTGGAGTAGGTAAAGAGGCGACAATATGAGGATCCAGTTATGATACGGTATCGAGATACGACTCTTTGAGAGGAGGAGAGTTTATTTGAGGTAGCGCCTGATGGGGTGCTAATATTCGAGGGCAGATTGTGTGCTCCCGATGTTGCAGGACTTCATCAGCAGATTCTGGGGGAGGCACACAGTGCTCGTTACTCTATTCACCCGGGGTTGACTAAGATGTAACATGACCTCAGATGTATGTATGGGTAAGATGACCTGAAGAGGGACGTAACGGAGTTTGTTGTTTAGTGTCCGAGTTAGTATCAGGTCAAGGTGGAACACCAGGAGCCCTGTGGGCAACTACAGGCGATTGAGATCCCAACTTAGATATGGGAGGTAATTAATATGGATTTTGTTACAGGATGGAATCGTACTCAGAGGAAGTGCGACTCCCTGAGGGTCATAGTAAACAGGCTGACGAAACCAGCCCGTGTTCTTCCGGTTAGGACCACTTACTCGGCTGAGGATTATGCTAGCTTATATAGCAGGGAGATTGTGAGATCGCACGGTTCCTACATTTATGATGTCGACAGATGAGCTCGTTTACGGATAACTTCAAGGTTTTCCGAAGGGTTAGGGACACGTGAGTCTCGGTGTTGCTTTACACCCTCGATCGGACGGTGCAGAGCATACTATCCAGACACTTGAGGATATGCTGCGGGCCTGTGTTATTGATTTCAGGGGTAGCTGGGAGGATCATTTCCCTCTTGTTGGGTTGCTTATAACAACATCTACCATTCTTGCATTCAGATGACGCCATATGAGGTTTTGTATAGGCAGAAGTGTAGATCGCCGGTTGGTTGGTTCGACGTAGGCGAGGTTCAGTTAGTTGGCCCAGATTTGATTAAGTGGGCTGTGGATAAGACGAAGCCTATCCAGGAAAGAATATTAGCAAGCTCAGAGTCGACATAAGCTTTATGCAGATAACCGACGTCGACACTTGGAGTTCAGGTTGACATTTTAGTATAAGTATTGTTATGTGGCCACGTGTGGCATTATTGGTATATAGGGGTTGTAAAAGGAGACTATGTCGCTATCCATAAGATTGACTCCAAAAGAACATTCGGGGACGAATGTTTCTAAGGGGGGAAGAATGTTAGACCCCGTAATTCCAGGACATGTTTTCAAGAACGTACGTAAGAACTCAAAATGTTAAGATTTGAGACTAGTAAAAATTTATCGGAATTATGGAAATGTCGGAAAATGAAATATTGCGACGAACGGGAGGGTGACACGTGTCACCCCCATTGGATAGTCATGGTTGAATGGACCAAGGCTAAAATGGTCATTTGGCCAATGTTAAGATGACCAAGTCTTGCTAGGCTAAGAGCTTGACATTGTTGACTAAGTCCAAGGGCCACTTGGCTAGATTTTTAAATGAATTGGATCCAAGCCATCCATATGTGCTAATTTTGACCCTCCATTGTGTTATTTAAACATACTAGTAGCAAGACTAGTTCCCACACTTAGAAAAAAATTCAAGAAAACTTGTTCTTTCACTATGTTGCTCTCGGGTTTGAGACTTTTAGCAAGACAAGAATTTTCGTTTGTTGTTCAATAATCTCCACACTTTAAACCAAGGTTCCTAAGGGTGTTGTAAGGGTATCTCAATAGAAAGATCCCGAAAAAGTTTCATTTTTGTATTAGTCGCAAGGTGAAAACCTAAGTCACTTTCCTAGGTTTGGATGGAAATTGAAGGAAAGTTGTTTGTGATCTTCTAAGGGCTTCAAGTGGCGGATTGGAGTGTCAAGGAGAGGCTCTAAGTTACTAGGGAGCGACTTCGGATCTTGAAGTTGGATTAAGGCTCGTTAAGGTAACAATCTTGTTCTCTTAAGTGTTATAAGATTACATATTGTTGTATCCTTACATTTTAACTAGCATGAAGTATATGTATTAAAGATTGATAAGTGTTATGGATATTGGAAGCCTAAATCCAAAATGACATTATTAGCCATTTGAAATTGAAATACAATTTGGTCGGTAATTAGAATCGTCGCATGTTATCTACTTGAAAATTGTAGTAGTTATAATCGATTGCGGATTGATAAGATGTTATACTAAACAACTTGGATTGAAAAGGAATTGGAAAAGACTTTGTGTTGTTGTCCCTCAAATTGCCGAAAATGACATTGTCTTTTGGACTAGTTTGATATCAATTGTGGGGCGGAATTTTACACGTCCTATTAGGCGTGTAATCCCCTATTGTTAACTACATTGTTGAGCCTTAAATGTGGCATGTTTGGTTATTGAATATGGGCCTTGAAAAAGGTGGATAAGTATGTAGAAACAAAGGAAGTGCTGTCCGATTTTCCGTAGAATTAAGTGACTTTGAACTTAGAATATTCTACGTTGAAGTTAGAAGTTAATAGACGTATTATGTCCATTATAGGTTGACATACTACGTACGGCATATTGGACTTAGCAAGCGGATTGAACCGAAGAGGTATTGTCACGACCCGAACCCGGGCCCGTGACTGGTGCCTTACCCCGGGCACCTAAGTAGCCATACATCAGAGTAATCAGCGGAATATAAAACAAGACATGATTAAAGTGAAGTGTAAAACAGTTATCTGAGAAAAGTTGCCTTTCGGCATATATATATATATAACTAAACGAATCCACATCCCTTTTACAATTCGCTCAACAAGATTTACTGCACTCTAAGAATGATATGACAACAATGGGACAGGCCCCGCCATACCTGAATGTAAGCACTTATAACGACAGGACTATACCATCGATAAGCCTCCGAGAAACGGAGCTTCCCAAACGCTGAATCATGACTCCTAAGAGCGAGGATCAACACTGGTGTACCTCCGCTGCGGATGAACGCAGCCAAGGAGGTCAAGACAACAGTACCAAGTATGCGAAATCAAAATATCAGAAATGAAATCATAGTAGTCTATATAAAGCAGGAGACATGTATGATAACCAAACTACAGTTCACAATAAATAAGCAGTCATGTCAAGTTAGGGACTCACGCCTTCAAAGTCATCACTTAAATACAACTATGGGTCTCACGCCCACAACATCAATCATGCCCGTGGAATACCTTCCTCACTGCCGGCAGTCTATGATATAAAAGCACCAAGGAACACACATGAACACCAGGTCCCACCCGTGTCATAATAAAACCATATCGGGTAAGTACGAAGGCATAGCCGACTACTAAAACCCACAGTACCAACAGGGTTATAAACTATATCATGAGATCTGTCTAGACCGCCACATGATCGAAGCTGGCCACTCGCCCGCAGTATCTAATGTGCGCGTCTAGTCCTGGAACTTCCCGCAGCTCCGCATAGGCCACTCCAATGGCCCGCATGAGGTATTCCTCGCATCGAGGGTAGCTACTCCCCGGCAACGTCCTGGACTCGCAGTCCGAATGGCCACATAGACCGCATGACCACAAGGGCCGCACACTAACCTGGAACTCTCGTAGCTCCGCATAGGTCCCCTGGACCCGCATGAGGTATTCTCGAATCATAGTCCTGCATCACTCGAAGTCTACCCCGCGACGGAGAGGCGCTTAACCCCCGGAATCATGTCAAGAGGTGAGTGATGTAATACTAGCATAACGGCTTACCGTTAGACAGCATAAGCACAACAAGGGAAACCCCTTTACACAAACATCACAAGACACTAACACACGTAGCATCCTAACATGTTTAATTATCGAATCAACAAGGAAGTATTACAAAGCTATCACAAACCAACACAATCAAGTTATTCACACAAGGTACTTTCTACTTTATTATTAACAGGTTTGGGTTTTTATCCCCAAAGTACTTCATACATTAACTCTTTAAAGGATCCGTTTCTTTCACAAAAGTCACACAATACCCGTAGTATAAAAATAGAGTGACTATCTTCTTAAGTAAATCAAAACACTTCTCTTTGTAAAATCAAGTAACAACATTCTTTTTCAAACGTTCAAGTTTGCCTAATTTCAAATACTCAAGTTTCTCATTTTTGAAAGGTTCCATAGATCATAGTCTTAATCACTTAACGTAATCTCCTTTTAAAACAATTGAGTAACATATGCCTTATGTGTGAGTAGGTTATTCTTGTTTATAACAATCTTATTAAAGCAGCCACGATCTAGAAAATGTAATATCATTTTGTCTCATCTTAGCTTCTATGCAGATGGAGGTTTCTACTGGTTTTAATAATACTTAATTAGTCAAAACATTTCCCTTTATTAACGATGCAGTGGTTCGTTCGATACTTATTCTGATTTCCGAAATCAGTAAAACATTATTCTTTAAAAGCCAAGTACTCATTACTCACGAATGAGGTTTCACACCTTTTTAACAAAATTCATATTAATAATTAAGTCAAGTCTCTTATCTTTTAAGATCAAGTCTCTTAACTTCTAAAATCAATAAACCATTCTTTTTATCACTCTTAAGCCGTTATACCTAACTTCCCATAAAGCTAGTATAACTCTTAAGCTTTTAAAACCAAGTATTATTCTTCTTTCAAAAAGGTTTCTTAATTCTTTTGAAATACTTCAAGATTCTTATTATTCAGGCTTAAGTCAAAAGACATTGCCGTAAAACTACGTTCAGTAACATACGTACGTCTACCGTACTATATATATATTCGTTTAAAATATCATGCTCAAGAGGATAGGAAGAATCACATACCTCGCGACGATTATCGACTATTAGCAAAACGCTCCACGGCTATAACCCGGCTAGCCTTGTCCACCTTTCAAGTAGAACATGCTACTCAGTAACTTCAACCTATAAAGGTTATACAAGTCTCATCAGAATACAAATTCATGTAAAGTCAGTTTAATCTTCTTATTTAATATTCTTTTGATGTGATTTCGCCAAGTCTTTTCTCGTAATATCCTTCTATTACGCTTCAATTCTCTTCTATGAATCTTATATTCATTTCAATACAACTACAAGATGTAATTTCCAATTACAATAGAAGGTCAAGAGTATTTACCTGAAGCCCAAAATTATCCAAGTTTAAATGTCGATCCCGAGCAACGTTTAGCTCCTACTCAGTTGCTCCAACCCGCTCCAAACAACCCTTAGAAGTTCTACGCAACTCTTCTTAAAACTTCAACCTATGAAGATTTTTCTTGTGGTTTCGTTTTGAGATAAAAGGACATAAGGTAGTATTTCCTGCTCTACGTATAGAGGTATCTTTGGAATACTACAAAGTATAAGGCTAAGGTATTTTGGGTATAGTAATAATACTTGGAGAGTATTTTCTACCAAGAGGGGGGGGGGGGGGTACTCTCGGCCAAGGCCACTAGGAAGGTGGGGTAGGTTTCGGCCAAAGGTCTTCTCAAGGGGGAGGGGTGCTCTATGGACGAGAGCCTCAACTAAAGGGAAGAGGGATTTTCAAGACTTGGAAGTCATTTGAGGGATGAAGAAGTCTTCAACAAAGGGGGGTATTTATAGGGGAAACAATGGCCAAGATCAAGCCATGTGGGGGGGCAAGTGGAGGGTGAGGATTTGGCCAAGTGCCCCCTAGCCATATACTCCTCAATTCACTCCAAACATTGACCCATATTTTAGGCCACAAAACATGCCCAAATCGTGCAAGCCAAACGGCCACTTGACCGCCCACTAGAGGGTGACAAGTGTCGCCCTCTCGTTGGTCCAAAATATTTCATCTCTCGGAAAAATCCGCAAAAATTATTAAAGACATAGCCGGAATTTTCCCTTCGCAAGTTTTGTAGTGAAAACGATTCCTTTCGTGTGTTGTGCACAAAATTTTCGGCCCTTGCCTACTTTAAGGATCAAACTTTTATACGTACGCCCTCACGTATATACTCTGGAAATACGGGGTATAACATTCTACCCTCCTTAGAAACATTCGTCCCGAATGTTCCTTCTCAAGACGGATAACGATGAAGTTCCTCTTAACTTAAACAAGTTGCCAATGCCACACATGGCCACAAAAATAACACACGCTCCAATACTTAATCCAAGTCTACGAGGAATCACCTCTAACATCACAAAAGCTTCCACCCAAAGTCTAAACGATACTCCTTCAAGAAACGATCACTTCTATCCTCTTAACACATGTTCACTTCTTCCCTTGCTCGTCGTACCCTTCTCGTACATTCGAACTCTTTCTCATAACTTACCACATTTCATTATCGCTTCAATATCAAAAATCTCTGGGTTACTACCTCCAACTTGATCATCATTAACTGGGAACACTCTGGATGGATCTCCGATACTCTTCCGAACATAACAACACGAAAGACCGGACATACTGCCTCCTACGTCGGACGGCAATGCTAACCTATAGGCAACTTGGCCTATCCTCCAAAGGATCTGAAAACGCTCCAAGTACTCAGCCGAAGTTTCGTGTTTTCCAAAAACTCGTCACACCCCTTCCGGGGTGGTACCTTCAAGAATACCGACCGTCAACCTGAACTTCAAGTGTCGACGTCGATTATCCGCATGACTTTTGTTGACTCTGAGCTGCCAATAACCTCTCCTGGATAAGCTTCACCCTATCCACAGTCTGCTGGAACAAGCCTGAACCAACTATCTGAACCTTGCCAACATCGAACCAATCGACCGGCAACTTACACTTCCGCCCCCTACAAGGCGTCATAAGGCGATAACCGAACACTGAAATGGTAGCTATTATAATACACACTCAACCAAGAGGCGAATAATCCTTACAGCTACCTCTGAAATCAAAACCACCGGCCCGAGGGTGAATGCGATACTGAGACTCACCTGAGTTCCTGACCCTGCCTGGTAAAACTTCCAGAAAAAGAAATAGCCGCAACCTGGGCTTCACTGTCTGTCTTAAGGTGAAAGTAGGCACCTCGTGCAGCCTTACAACCTTCCTGATATAACCTCTCGCATAACCCTCTGTCGAGTAAATGGTCCTTACTGAAAGACAAGATGGGCTGACCTCATCGGCCCGACTACTGGTCGAACGCATCCACGAACTCGTACGCTGGTTAACTAAACTTGGGCCTAACACCCCCGTGACCCCACCACCTGGCGGGACCACCTCGAACTGACCCCACCACAAAACAGGTCGCGGGTTGACCCGCGATCGGTCCGCAACCCGACCCGCTATCGCGCCAAACACTTGCTCCCCGATCCGGAACAATCCCACAATCAAGTCACGAAAACCTAGTGGTCTTCTTAGCTCAACTACCCTATTTCATTCCACACTACTCAGGGACTTATTATACAAATATATCTCACGTGTATTATGCACTCCGATAAGGGTCAAACATAAAAATACATCTTTTACTCGAGATGACCTTACCTCTAAGGTCTCCACATATATCATTCTAAGGCTCACACTTACCCTTATTCCCAATCTTACCCTTTTAACTAACCATGATTTCTAATCCCAATTAACACAATGCTATGTGAACCTAATATTTAAGGTATACTTCATCTTATCATACGTACTAATCTCTAGAGGGTTAAAGATATGCTCAGATCTCATCGTTTACCTCTTCGCTGCTCTAATCAATCATGTCCGTAGGCGCATTAGGAAGGTGATGGCGGTCGTCACTGATCCTGAAGGCTGAGTCTCTACACCCGCGCCACCTCTGGTAGGACAATTTCTCGTAAAAATGGCCCTGCTGGCCGCAAGCAAAACAAGCCGTCGAAGAAGCATGACATTCCCCACAATGACACCTACCACAACGGCCACACCGAGGTGGGGGTGGCCTCCTCTGGCTAACACTCCTTCCTCTGTGAACCACTGAATCCGGCTGGCTAGAACATACATATAGCTGTGAACTAAGCCCCGAGCTCGCCAACTCCAGATACCCCAACGCCCCGAACCTGCGGAGGACCACTGCACCGCGAGGTGCATATCTAATCTGCACGAGGCGATTCGCCAAAGTTACCAAAGGACCCTGCTGTTCTGACCCTCTTTTGCTGATTTTGGTTAACCCGTCGATCTCTACGTTTCTCGGCACATTGCATAAGCGCACAGTGCCATGCTCAAGCCCGATCAAGAGCCACTCTTGCACAACCCTCTCTTAGATAGTCATCAAAACTCGTGATAAATCGATACATAATATATTCTCTGGTAGCCAAATCCATAGCTAGTAACAGGGTCATCTCTTTGCAATCTATACTTTCTCCATCGTCGTGGAACTGGCGTTCAACTATCATGGCCGTAGGAATCGCCGCCATTAGACTCTGCTGGGGTGGCGTCGCAGAACTCCCGAATGAAGCACCACCCAGGTGATGATTGGGCTGTGCCTCGTGAATCTCTCGTGCTCTACTCGCAGCTCCTACGCTTTGCCTTCCGGCGGGTTGCCTTACGCGGAGGCATAACGGTAAGGGAAAGAAATACGTTAGAGGTGTCCAACTTACAACACGCTCTAAGGCACGATCTCAGAGTGTGAAGAATGGAAATCAATCCTAAATATCCTGCAGCCTCCTGATTATTGGTGTGGTGCACAACACACCGATAATTAAGACTTACTAGATACTGCAGTAGACACTTTCCGAGGATTAATCGCTCGATACCACTTTTGTCACGACCCGAACCCGGGCCCATGACTGGTGTCTTACCCCGGGCACCCAAGTAGCCATACATCAGAGTAATCAGTGGAATATAAAACAAGACATGATTAAAGTGAAGTGTAAAACAGTTATCTGAGAAAAGTTGTCTTTCGGCATATATATATATAACAACTAGAACGATTACATCCCTTTTACAATTCTGCCCCAACAGATACTCTGCACTTAAGAATGATATGACAACAATGGCGGGATGTGGCCGCCATACCCCAATGTAAGCACTTACAACGACGGACTATACCACCGATAAGCCTCCGAGAAACGGAGCTTCCCAAACGCTGAATCGCGACTCCTAAGAGCGAGGATCAACACCGGTGTACCTCCACTGCGGCATGAACGCAGCCCGAAGCGAGGTCAAGATAACAGTACCAAGTATGCGAAAATCAGAAATGAAATCATAGTAGTCTATATAAAGCGGGAGACATGTATGATAACCAAACTACGATTCACAATAAATAAGCGTCATGTCAAGTCGTGACTCACGCCTCAAAGTCATCACTTAAATACAACTATGGGTCTCACGCCACAACATCAATCATGCCCGTGGAATACCTTCCTCATCGCCGGCATCTATGATATAAAAGCACCAAGGAACACACATGAACACCGTGTCCCACCCGTGTCATAATAAAACCGTGACGGTAAGTAAATGCGAAGGCATAGCCGACTACTAAAACCCACGCACTACCAGGTCATAAATCAGATTATCATGAGATCTGTCTAGACCGCCACATGATCGGCGCCACTACGCTGCGCAGATCTAATGCGCGTCTAGTCCTGGAACTTCCCGCACTCCGCGATAGGCCACCCAATGGCCCGCATGAGGTATTCCTCGCATCGAGGGTAGCTACTCCCCAACGTCCCCGACTCGCATCCGCATGGCCACATGCACCGCATGACCACAAGGGCCGCACACTAACTCGAACTCTCGTAGCTCGCGCATAGGTCCCCGACCCGCATGAGGTATTCTCGAATCATGGTCCTGCATCACCGAAGTCTACCCCGCGTGGAGGGCGCTTAACCCCGGAATCATGTCAAGAGGTGAGTGATGTAATACTAGCATAACGGCTTACCGTTAGACAACATAAGCACAACAAGGGAAACCCCTTTACACAAACATCACAAGACACTAACACACGTAGCATCCTAACATGTTTAACTATCGAATCAACAAGGAAGTATTACAAAGCTATCACAAACCAACACAATCAAGTTATTCACACAAGGTACTTTCTACTTTATTATTAACAGGTTCAGGTTTTTATCCCCAAAGTACTTCATACATTAACTCTTTAAAGGATCCGTTTCTTTCACAAAAGTCACACAATACCCGTAGTATAAAAATAGAGTGACTATCTTCTTAAGTAAATCAAAACACTTCTCTTTGTAAAATCAAGTAACAACATTCTTTTTCAAACGTTCAAGTTTGCCTAATTTCAAATACTCAAGTTTCTCATTTTCGAAAGGTTCCATTGATCATAGTCTTAATCACTTAACGTAATCTCCTTTTAAAACAATTGAGTAACATATGCCTTATGTGTGAGTAGGTTATTCTTGTTTATAACAATCTTATTAAAGCAGCCACGATCTAGGAAATGTAATATCATTTTGTCTCATCTTAGCTTCTATGCAGATGGAGGTTTCTACTGGTTTTAATAATACTTAATTAGTCAAAACATTTCCCTTTATTAACGCTGCAGTGGTTCGTTCGATACTTATTCTGATTTCCGAAATCAGTAAAACATTATTCTTTAAAAGCCAAGTACTCATTACTCACGAATGAGGTTTCACACCTTTTTAACAAAATTCATATTAATAATTAAGTCAAGTCTCTTATCTTTTAAGATCAAGTCTCTTAACTTCTAAAATCAATAAACCATTCTTTTTATCACTCTTAAGCCGTTATACCTAACTTCCCATAAAGCTAGTATAACTCTTAAGCTTTTAAAACCAAGTATTATTCTTCTTTCAAAAAGGTTTCTTAATTCTTTTGAAATACTTCAAGATTCTTATTATTCAGGCTTAAGTCAAAAGACATTGCCGTAAAACTACGTTCAGTTAACACTT
Organism: Przewalskia tangutica; assembly: GCA_029844215.1. Taxonomy (NCBI): domain Eukaryota; kingdom Viridiplantae; phylum Streptophyta; class Magnoliopsida; order Solanales; family Solanaceae; genus Przewalskia; species Przewalskia tangutica. Next base: position 44,345,989 of record CM056722.1, on the reverse strand, counting down.
AACACACATACGTCTACCGTACTATATATATATTCGTTTAAAATATCATGCTCAAGAGGATAGGAAGAATCACATACCTCGCGACGATTATCGACTATTAGCAAAACGCTCCACGGCTATAACCCGGCTAGCCTTGTCCACCTTTCAAGTAGAACATGCTACTCGCAGAACTTCAACCTATAAAGGTTATACAAGTCTACTGTAAATACAGTCCTATGTAAGTACAGTTTAATCTTCTTATTTAATATTCTTTTGATGTGATTTCAGTTCAAGTCTTTTCTGTAATATCCTTCTATTACAGTTCAATTCTCTTCTATGAATCGTATATTCATTTCAATACAACTACAGTATGTAATTTCCAATTACAATAGAAGGTCAAGAGTATTTACCTCGGTAAGCCCAAAATTATCCAAGTTTAAATGTCGATCCTGAGCAACGTTTAGCTCATACTCTGGGTGCTCCAACCCGCTCCAAACAACCCTTAGAAGTTCTACGCAACTTCTTCTTAAAACTTCAACCGGCTATGAAGATTTTTCTTAGGGTTTCGTTTTGAGATAAAAAGGACACAAGGTAGTATTTCCGGGCTCTACGTATAGAGGTATCTTTGGAATACTACAAGGTATAAGGCTAAGGTATTTTGGGTATAGTAACAATACTTGGAGAGTATTTTCTACCAAGAGGGGGGGTATTTATACGAGGCAACACTCAAGAGGGGTACTCTCGGCCAAGGCCACTGGAAGGGGTAGGTTTCGGCCAAAGGCCTTCTCAAGGGGGAGGGGTGCTCTATGGACGAGAGCCTCAACTAAAGGGGAGAGGGATTTTCAAGACTTGGAAGTCATTTGAGGGATGAAGAAGTCTTCAACAAAGGGGGGTATTTATAGGGGAAACAATGACCAAGATCAAGCCATGTGGGGGGGCAAGTGGAGGGTGAGGATTTTCCCAAGTGCCCCCTAGCCATCTACTCCTCAATTCACTCCAAACATTGACCCATATTTTAGGCCACAAAACATGCCCAAATCATGCAAGCCAAACGACCACTTGACCGCCCACTAGAGGGTGACAAGTGTCGCCCTCTCGTTGGTCCAAAATATTTCATCTCTCGGAAAAATCCGCAAAAATTATTAAAGACATAGCCGGAATTTTCCCTTCGAAAGTTTTGTAAAACGTTTCGTCGAAAAACGATTCCTTTCGTGTGTTGTGCACAAAATTTTCGGCCCTTGCCTACTTTAAGGCTAAAACTTTTATACGTACGCCCTCACGTATATACTCTGGAAATACGGGGTATAACAGGTATGTGGAACTTTCCTATCTCTTGAACATGAGTAGTTATAAATGTATAGTACGGTAGACGTACGAGATTTAAATGAATTTAGTTTCATTCGAGATCCTTGACTTGTTTTTAAAGGATAGAAATGTCTTGGTTTCAAAAGCATAAAGTTGGTTAATAACTTTATGGAAAGTAAAAAGAATGGTTTATTTTAATAAGGTAAACAAGTATTTCTTGACTTGAAAATGTATAGAATACTTGATTTGGAAAATATTGATTCCTTGAGCTATTCTAAAGTTAAGAGACTTGAAGTATTTTAAAAGTATATGATACTTGGTTTTGAAAGTATAAGTCTTTTGGTTATAAAAAAAAGAATGGAAGTGTCTAAAGCATAAAGTTAGTATAACGGCTTTATGGGAAGTTGGTTATAATAACTTTATGAAAGGTTAAAAGAATGGTTTACTCTAGTGAAGTAAATAAAGAAAAATGACTTGAAAGGAAGAAAAGAAAATTGATTTGAAGGCATCAATTGCTTAAAGTTTTAAAGTAAAAAGTCACTTGAATTAGAGGTCTTTAAATGTAGTTCTAAAAGGTATTGTGACTTGTTTTGAAAAGTAGATATGACTTGATACTACGATTATTAGTATCTTGGAAGTTTTATATGAAAAAGAGTCATTTTAAAAGAATGGAAGTACGTAGTACTTTGGGTTAAATTCCCGAATTTTATAATGACATGTTAGTGCCTTAAGTAAACTAAAATGAGAGTGTATATGAATAAGGTTAATAAGAAGTTAGGAGATTTCTTAACGTGCTTGTGATAATTTTGTCACGACCCGAACCCGGGCCCGTGACTGGTGCCTTACCCCGGGCACCCAAGTAGACATACATCAGAGTAATCAGCGGAATATAAAACAAGACATGAAATAAAAATAGTTCATCTGAGAAAACTTGCCTTGCGGCATATATATATAACAAATAGAACAGTTACATCCCTTTTACAACTCGCCACAACAGCACTCTGCACTTAAGAATGATATGACAACAATGACGGACAGGCCCGCCATACCCCGAATGTAAGCACCTACAACGACAGGACTATACGGCGATAAGCCTCGAGAAACGGAGCTTCCCAAACGCTGATCGTGACCACATGGCGAGGATCAACATCGGTGTACCTACCTGCGGCATGAACGCAGCCGGCGAGGTCAAGATAACAGTACCAAGTATGTGAAACTGTAAAGTACTTTAAATGAAATCAAATTATTTAAAACCATATGCAAATACAATTAGTTCAATTTGCACATAGTGCCATATCACAAACAAAGAGCAATAGGTAAATCAGAATGTGTCTTTCCTAGGCCGCGAATGATCGAAGCAAGGCCAATCGCCCATAGTATCATTATGCATGCCTAACCCTGGACTCCCGCAGTCCGCATAGGTCACACATAGACCCGCATGAGGTATTCCTCGCATCGGGGGTAGCTAACCCCCGGTACCCTCCTGGACTCCCGCAGTCCGCATAGTCTCAATAGACCGCATAGTCACACAGACCGCATAGGGCATCCCCCGCATCGGGATAAAACACCCGGAATGATCAACCCTGGAACTCCCGCAGCTCCGCATAGTCACGCAGACCGCATAGGCCGTATAGACCCGCATCAAGGGTGGCAAGCCCTCGGTATAACAAGTCAAGGGGGTATGTGATATAATAACATAACAGCTTATCGTTAAACAACATAAGCACAACAAGGGGAACCCCTTTACACAAACATCACCAGATACTAACACACGTAGCATCCTAACATGTTACTTATCAAATCAACAAGAAAGTATTACAAGGCTATCATAAACCAACACAATCAAGTTATTCACACAAGGTACTTTCTACTTTATGTTAATAATTTCGGGTTTTTATCCCCAAAGTACTTCATACATTAAATCTTTTTAAAAGATCTGTTTCTTTCAAAAAGTCACACAATACCCGTAGTATAAAAATAGAGTGACTATCCTTTTAAGTAAACCAAAACACTTCCCTTTGTAAATCAAGTAACAACATTATTTTCCAAACGTTCAAGTTTGCCTAATTCCAAATGCTTAAGTTTCTCATTTTCGAAAGGTTTCGTAGTTCATAGTTTTAATCACTTAATGATATAATTCTCCTTTAAAACAATTTGAGATACATATGCCTTATATGTGAGTAGGTTATTCTTGTTCATAATCAATCTTATTTAAGCAGCCATGATCTAGGAAATGTAATATCATTTTGTCTCATCTTAGCTTCTATGCAGATGGAGGTTTCTACTGGTTTTAATAATACTTAATTATTCAATACATTTCTTTATTAGCGCCGCAGATGGTTTGTTCGATACTTATTCGATTTCCAAATCAAGAAACATTATTCCTTTTAAACACCAAGTACTCATTACTCACGAATGAGGTTTCACACTTTTTAACAAAATTCATATTAATTCAATTAAGTCAAGTCTCTTATCTTTTAAGATCAAGTATCTTAACTTCTTAAAATCAATAAACCATTCTTTTTATCTCTCTTAAGTCGTTATACCTAACTTCCCATAAAGCTAGTATAACTCTTAAGCTTTCAAACCAAGTATTATTCTTCTTTCAAAAAGGATTCTTAATTCTTTTGAAATACTTCAAGATTCTTATTATTCAGGCTTAAGTCAAAAGACATTGCCGTAAAACTATATTCAGTTAACACACGTACGTCTACCGTACTATATATATATTCCTTTAAAATACTTCTAGATTCTTATTATTCAGGATTAAGTCAAAAGACATTGCCGTACAACTATGTTCGCTAACACACGACGCCTACCGCATTCTATATATATATATTCTTTTAAAATATCATGCTCAAGAGGATAGGAAGGATCACATACCTCGCGACGATTATCGACTATTAGCAAAACGCTCCATGGCTATAACCCGGCTAGCCTCGTCCACCTTTCAAGTAGTACATGCTACTCGCAGATCAATCAACCTATATGGGTTATACAAGTCTATCAATGCCTAGACTACTCTTGTAGAATATTCTTCTGATGTGATTCCAGTTCAAATCTATTCTGTAATATCCTTCTATTACAGTTCAATCTCTTTTATGAATCTTATATTCATTTCTATATAACTACAGTATGTAATTTCCAATTACAATAGAAGGATAGGATTATTTACCTCGGTAAGCCCAAAATTATCCAAGTTTAATGTCGATCCTGAGCAACGTTTAACTCCTACTCTAGGTGCTCCAACCCGCTCCAAACAACCCTTAGAAGTTCTACGCAACTTCTACTTAACACTTCAACCAACTGTGAAGATTTTCCTTAGGGTTTCGTTTAGTGACTGAAGGGAAGTATAATAGTATTTCTGGGCTTTTAGTATAAGTGTAACCTTGGAATACTACAAGGTATATGGGCCAAGGTATTTTGGAATAGTAACAATACTTGGAGAGTATTTCTACCAAGAGGGGTGTATTTACGAAACAACTCAAGGTAGTGGGTACCCTCTACCAAGGCCACTAGGAGTGGTGTACTTCTGGCCAAGGGCCTACTCAAAGGGGGAGGGGGAGTGTTGGACGAAACACTACAAGAGAGGGGGAGGGATTTTCAAGACTTAGAAACAATTTTTAGGATGATGAAGTTCATCAACTAAGGGGGGTATTTATAGGACAACCAAGGGCCAAGATCAAGCCAAGTGGTAGGCAAGTGTAGGGTGAGGATTTACCCATGTGTACCTTATCCATCTACCACACCAACTATCACAAAATATCCTACCTAACCAAGACCTCCAAATCGTCCCAATTGCCGCCCCAAATAACGCCCAATATGAGGGTGACACGTGTCACCCTCCCGTTGGTCCAAAATGTTTCATCTCTCGGAAAAATCCGCAAACCTTCGCAAGTCTTGTAAAACGTTTCGTCGAAAAATGATTCTTTTCGGTAGTTGTGAACAAAATTTCGGTCCTAGCCTAATCTTAAGGCTAAACTTTTCTACGTACGTCCTTACGTACATACTCTGGAAATACGGGGTATAACAAATTGTGATAAGCTGGTGGTGCTTATGTTATGTATGATAAGCCGGTAGTGCTTATGTTATGTATGATAAGCTGGTAGTGCTTATGTTATGTATGATAGCTAGTTGTGCTAGTGATATATTATTCATTACGGGGTCATTCCCCGGGTTTGTGGCATTAGCATATTCCGTGGATTTGCTACCCATTATGCGAGGAATACCTCATGCGAGTCCGTAGGGCTTATGCGAGTGAAATAGTCCTATGCGGGGCGGACCAGTCCTATGCGAGGAGATTACCTCATGCGGGTCCAGACGACCTATGCGGGCGGATACAGTCTATGTGAGGAAATTACCTCATGCGGGTTCATACGGCCTATGCGGGTGAAATAGTCCCAGGAGTGTGATTGCTTAATAATACTACAGGCGGGTGGCCCTACTTTGATCATGAGCCTCTTATTTTTATGCAGTAAAGTATACTCTTATTTACTCTCATTGTTAGTAAGGCACAATGTACTGTTATTTGAGTTATCATACATGTCTCCAGCTTTATTTTAGACTTTATGATTTCATTACAAGATTTCGCCACATACTTGGTACATGTTGTACTGACCTCCTTCGGAGGGTTGCGTTCATGCCGCAGGTAGAGTATACAGGTTGCTGATCCTCACTCTTATGATCACTGTTCAGCTATTGAGAAGCTCCATTACTCCGAAGGCTTATCATTGGTTCAGATCCCTGGTATGGTCGGTTGTTATACATTCAGGGGTATGGCGGGGCCCTGTCCCGTCACAGTTGTTATTCTTAGAGGTCTGTATTCATGTCTTGTGGATTGGGTTGTAAAGAAAAAATAAAATGTAACTGATGTTTTTGGGTTATGTATATTTTACGGAAGGTGGCCTTATCGGCTAGTCTGTTGATTTTTAATGTCTAAGTATTTTTTTGAGTTGTGTATGTTCCGCTGTTATTCTCTGATGTATACCTAGAAGGAGTGCCCAGGTAGGGCACCAGTCGCGGGCCCGGGGTCGGGTCGTGATAATTTTATTGAAGATATGAGTTGATATTGATATGTAAACTGATGCTATATGTTGTGAAACTAAAGAAAGTACATTTTGTAGAATTTTTGGATCAAATTGCATAAGTAGTTCTATAAAGGGTCTAAGAAACCTATATGCTTAAAGTTGTCGATAAGATGCCTATGTGAAGTGTTTCTATTGAATATGCATTTGATGTTAATATCGACCCTTTGTTTGCTATAGATAATCATCCTGGAAAAGTACGAGGACTTAGATGATGATTTATAGCTTCATGGACAAGGTATGTAAGGCTATCTCTTTCTTTCAAAAGCATGAAATCCAAAGAGTTTATCATTTTAAAAATAAGAAATGTCGATGCTTCATTCTATTGTATCTCGTAATATCATGTCGAGAGTTTTTCATTATTGATTCTATTCTTATAATCCTTGTTATTAGATTACTAGTTTTTCTTATCATAAGCATTTCAAAAGAAGTATTCCGAAGAGCTAATCGTCAGAGTCGACTAAAATTCGTTCCAAAAGTAAAGTCAATGAATTATGAGTTTCAAAGAGGCCTTAAGTACTACTATTACTATATATATATATATATATATATATATATATATATATATATATATGATTAACACCACCATTGTGAATAGTTGATGGGCAGCTCTACATGTATATTATAAACATAGTGTTGTGCTATAGTGGGTTGGGCAGACAGAAAGATGTGCATCCATACATACACCTTACAGAATACTTGAGGGCAGTGACATATTATACACCTCTAACTATAAGTTGAGGGTAGTTTATACAGTAAGGCCTATCCAGATAGGTTGTATTTGAGTTTCAAAGTTTCATCATTCGCCTCATATGGCGTACATGTTGCTTTATTATTTTCTTTGTAGCTTATCTCATCATATTGTGTTTATGCATTCCTTTACAACTTACAATTTCATATGGTTATTCATGCTTTACATACTCGGTACATTATTTCATATCGACATCCCTTTTTCTGAGGGCATTGTGTGTTCATGCCATAGGTTCTGATAGGGGCTCTACTAGGCAACCTCAGTATGAGTTGTCGAGTTCAGTCGTCAGTATGTAAGCTTCGTCTTCCCCGAAGCTTGCTGGTTAGCTAGTGAGTATGTTTTGTAGAGTTATGTACAGTATGGATAGGCCGGGGCTCTATCACGACCATATGACAGTTTAGTTACTCATAGAGGCTCATTGACTTGCCTGGTATGTACAGTTGTTGATGTATAACCTTGTCAACTAAGTTGTTTTTTATTGAACCATGTTTTGACCTTGTTAATTTTGTTATGTATATAGGTCTGGCTAGTACCTCTTGTTCAGTATTGTTGTTGTGTTATGCCCTAATACGACCTTGTCGGCCGAAAGTTTACTTATGTAGTAGGCTGGTCATCAGAGTGGTACATTTGGGCCAGTAGGGCACCGGGTGCTGGCCATAAATCCTAGTTTGTGGTGTGAAATAGTGTGCCATGTATTTCTCAAAAAATATTTGAGATTGGGGTTGTTACACCCCGTAATTCCAGGGTATTAATATGAGAACGCATTTCTAAGGATTTAAGATTTAAATATTGGAAGGAAAGTATATTTTCATTTTCTCATATGGAGAAAATGTTTTGGAACAATGTGACGACGAAAGTTTATTAACTTGTAGTTAAATTCCTTAATATGGATTTATGGACTTAGTGTTGTATTATGAAATCTTGGCATTGATAATATGGGGTCCACCGAAAATTTCACAATTTTGTGGGCCCATCGATTTTAAAGATATTTTGGCTTAGTATAGAAATATTTTTGTGAAGAGATAATTATGACCAATAAGAGGGTGACATGTGTCCCTCCCCACTTGTCTTGCAAGTTGACAACTATATAGAGATATGTATAGCAAGACTTAGCTCACAAAATAATATCTTCTCCTCCAACTTTCTCTTCTCCTCCAACTTTCTCTTCTCTCTCTCTTAGCCTTCTCATTTTCGAAATTTCATAGAAAGTGAAGAACAAGAGTTACTTATTTTCCAAGATTAACCACCTTAACTAAGTTCTAAGCCAAGTTAACTCTCCAAGAACTATAAGCCACGGTTTGGCCGAGAATAATGGTCTTGAAACCCTAGGGTTGGAAATGAACTTTTTGGAAGGAAAGCATGAAATGAAGATGGTTACAAACTTGTAGAGGGTACATGCATGTTGTTGTAGCTTGAAGAAGTGGTGTGGAAGTGAATGGTGGAGCCGAAAACCTAAGGACTATTTTGGCTAAGTTGAGGTAAGAGTTTTTCTTCTTAATAAGTTATTGGTAGTTAAATGATGTTATAGTTAATAGATGAACATGTATTAAGAAGGATTGGAAGTAAGAAAATGCATGTGGTTGTGACTAGTGTGTTGGCCGATTCTTGGACTATTTTTCATTACTTGGATTCGTTGGTTATTCTTGTTGTTATCACCACTTGCTACATGTTGTTAGATGAAGGAAATCTTGTTATGGAAAGTATAAACTGTTTATATGAAATTGTTGTAACGAATTGGATTATAAAGATTTGTGAAAAAGGGCCTTGGCTTGAAGTATTGTTGTGGCCGAGAACTTCATACAAATTGTTGGATATTGTCATGTTGTTTTAAGGACTGTTTTATGCGTGTATATGCTGGAAATTTAGTCACTGTTTATGCATGTTTAGATGTGGTAATTGCTAACGTATGTCCTAAAGGAACGAGGGTGTAGAAAGGTGTAGAAAGGCTTCATATCTTACCCTCGTTATTGTTGGAATATGGACTGTTGTGGACTGTTTTAATGTGGATTAAGAGGCTGAATTTACATGAGAAGTAGGTGTGTAAATCCCCTTTGTTGCTGGCTGGTTGTGCCCTTAATTGGTGCTTGGTTATTGATGTTATTGGCCTTATTTGTAAGGTGGAAAAGTATGTATAAATAGGGGAAGTGCTGCCCAAATTTTTATAAGAAAGGAGAGTCATTATGTGGTATAGCGTATGCTAGTATTCATGAAGTTGATAGACGTGTTATCGTTGTTATAGGTTGAAGTACCTATTTGAGGCGTATTCTACTTGTCATGTTGGTATAGCCGATAAGGTATGTGAACTATCATCTCTTCTTTTGGCATGTTCTACGTACGAAATATACCTGTGGTATTGTTTCATTATTCGTTCTACTCTTAGAAGTTAAGGGGTATTCATGTTATTGATTCTATGCTAAGAGCATGTCTGAATTGTTCCTAAGTCCTTGTTAAGGCATATGAGGAGAGATGTTGATATTCATAAGAGTTCTTAGTAAGCGTTGGAGTCGGTTCTACTTTGCTAATTTAAAGTACCTGATAAGTATTAAGCGTCGAGACTGTTTTAATAAATAATTGGGTATGTTCTAATAGATGTGTTGAAATAAGTCATTGCAACGTTAAATGAAAAAGGTATCGACAAGCAATTATATTTAAATGAGTAGACTGGCATCTACATAGAAACTAAAATATAACCAATTTGTTTTCATTTTCTAGTTCACATCTGATTAGATAAAATTTCATGATATAAATTACTCACGACTCATATAAGAATTAATTAGGCAATTCGGATCCGTTATCACCAATCAATTACAGGATTATTGGAAATATTTGAGGTATGTGAAACTCTTCTTTCTTTCTTTGGCGTGATTTATATAAAGTAAGTGTACAACATACGTACATAGTTCTATTGGATCTTAATCATTAATGATGCATGATATGATAGTGACTTAGTGTTTTCTAAAATGAAAGATGTGATAGTGCCTTGGTTTTCTAAAATGAAAGATGTGACAGTGCCTTGGTTTTTCTAAAATGAAAGTTCATTTTAAAGATGATATTATTGAGAGTCAAAAGATGATTTAAATTGCATTGTGGCTCTTGATAGTTATTCGTGCAAAGTATATTGTTTCGTGGACTTACATCCATGATGCGGGTATAGATTCTCATGAGAGTATATTGTTCCGTGGACTTGTATCCACGATGCGGGTATAGATTCTCATGAGATTATATTGTTCCGTGGACTTGTATCCACGATGCGGATATAGATTCCCATGAGAGTATATTGTTCTGTGGACTTATATCCACGATGCGGGTATAGATTCCCATGAGAGTATATTGTTCTGTGGACTTGTATCCACGATGCGGGTATAGATTCCCATGAGAGTATATTGTTCCGTGGACTTACATCCATGATGCGGGTATAGATTCTCATGAGAGTATATTGTTCCGTGGACTTGTATCCACGATCCGGGTATAGATTCCCATGAGAGTATATTATTTCGTGGACTTACATCCATGATGCGGGTATAGATTCCCATGAGAGTATATTGTTCTGTGGACTTGTATCCATGATGCGGGTATAGATTCTCATGAGAGTGTATGATTCCATGGACATGTATCCATGATGTGGGTATAGATACCTATGACATATATGATTTCATGGACATGTATCCATGAGGCGAGTACAAGTACTCACGACAGTATATGATTCCATGGACATGTATTCATGATGCGGGTATAGATACCTATGACAGTATAGGATTATATGGACAGACATCTATGATTTTGATATCACTCTCTCACTTTTAAAAGGTACAGTTGGCTCTAGTTTTTATGGCACGGTTGGATCTGGTATTTGATTTTCATACTTTTCCCTGTCATTTTTTGGGCCAGTTATGATATTATGTACTGTACTTTATGTTTACATACTTAGTACTTTGTCAGATCGACTTCTTCGAGGCTGCGTCATGCCCGCAGATAAGTACTGGGCCAGTGATCCGCGAGCTTAGGATCTTTGCTCAGCTTGTGGGATAGCTCTATTGTTCCGGAGCATGTCATTTTGGTACAGACTTACGTATATTCAGGGGTACGTCGGGGCCTTGTCCCGTTAATAGTTCATTGTCTTACTCTTAGAGGTCTGTAGTCATGTGTGGGTTGGACATGTACAATTGTAATTCATTTGGATATTTCTAAATGCAGTGGCGGCCTTGTCGGCTTGCCTGTTTTATAATACCAGTTTGTTATTACAGTTCAGGGGACATGATCCCTTTGTTATGTGATTAGAAGTTTTACTTAAGCTTCTGTTAGTTATATGTGATGTTTGCGGCGGTGCCTGTAGGGCACCGCCGCCCCGTCGGTTCGAGTCATGACAGGGGTCTCACCAGTTGAGGGTAAAGGAGAAAGACATTCAGAAGACAGTCTTTCAGACCATGTATGGCCATTTTGAGTTTCTAGTGATGTCTTGTGGACACACTAATGCACCCGCCTTTATGGATTTAATGAATCGGTTTTCAATCCGAACTGGATATCATCATGATCGATTAATTGATGACATTTTGGTATACTCACGGATGACGCAGATCATGCAAGTCATCTCCAAGTAGTGTTACAAATATTCCGTAATCGTAAGTTGTATGCTATGTTCTCCAAACGGGAGTTCCGTTGAACTCGCTTGTTTTTCCGTCTATAAAGTTTCTTCAAATGGTATGAAAGTAGATAATCAGAAGATTGAGGCATTGGCTAAGGCCCACAACCCTACCAGGGTACACAGTTTCTTGGGCTTGGTGGGATATTTACCAAGATTTGTGGAGGGATTTTCCTCTATCTCCGCATGTTTGACAAATCAACCATAAGGTAGCAAAATTTCAGTGGTCAGAGGTGTGCGAATGCATTTTTCTAGAATTGAAGGATAGGTTGACATCCGCACCTCTCCGACTCTTCAAGAAGGTACCAAAGGGTATGTTGTTTATTGTGATACCTTCAAAGTTGGCCTAAGATGTGTTCTGATGCAGTATGGGAATGTTATAGCATATACTTTTAGTAAGTTGAGGAAGCACGAGCTAAATTACTCGACTCATGATCTTCAGTTGGCGGTTGTTATCTTTTCTCTGACGATATGGAATCTTTGTTTATATGGGGTTTACATTGACCTATTTACAAATCATAAGATCTTACAGTACATATTTCGGAAAAAAGAGTTGACTTTGAGGCAAAGGAGGTGGCTTGAGCTATTAAAATATTATGATGTTGATATCTTTTATCACCCTGGTAATTTGAATATTGTAGCTAACGCCTTAAGCCAACTAGGTTGAGATAACCAAAGAGTTGTATCACCTAGCTACCCTGAATGTGCGACTATTAGATACATGTGAAGGAAATAAGGTGGTTTAAAATACTGCAGAATCATCCCTGGTAGCAGAAGTTAAAGCAAGGCAATTTGATGACCCTGAGTTAGTCATAATAAAATAAGGAATTCCCCTTCATAAGAAGTGAATATTGGAGGTTGCAGGAAAGATGGAGTTCTTAGATACCAGGGTCAACTATGTGTACTAGCATAGGAGGACTCCAAGAGGAAATCATGACTTAGATCTACCAGTCCGGATATTCTTGTTACACCCCGGAATTTTAGGATATGTTTATAAGAACGTACGTAAGAACTCAAAATGTTAAGATTTGAGGCGAGTAAAAATTTATCGGAATTTTGGAATTTGTCGAAACGAAATATTGTGATTTAATGGGAGAGCGACACGTGTCACCCCCTTATGTTGTCTTCGACGAAATTTACCATGGGCAAAAGGGTCATCGACCATTAAATAGATGAGTAAGTCTTGCTAAAGTCTTGAAGCTTGACAATGTTGACTAAGTCAAAGGACACTTGGACTTGATCCATGTGAAGCTCATCCTAGCCACCTAATTGTACTAATTTTGACCCTCCATCTTGTTATATATGTATACTAGTGCAAGACAAGCTCCACACTTAGCAAATTTTCAAAAGAAAACTTGAAGAGCTCTTATGTTGCTCTCGGCATTGAGGGTTTTTTCCAAGAAGAAATTTTTCAATTTTTGTCCAATAATTCCCATACTTTAAACCAAGGTTCCTAAGAGTATCAGTGGTATCTCAATAGAAAGATCCCTAAAATGGTGTTTTCGTATTAGTCGCAAGGCGGAAGCTAAAGGAGTTCTTCAACTTTGAAGTTGGAACTTGAAGATAAGTTCTTCATAAGCTTCTAAGGGTTGCTTGGAGTGGATTGGAGCGTCGAAAAGAGGAGCTAAAGTTGCTAAGGGCGACTTGTGATCTTGGATCATATTTGGGCTAAATGAGGTATAACCTTCATCTTACCTTTGTAATTGAAGACTTCATGTTATGATAAGTTATAAGTGATCATGTGATATGTGTTATGAAGATTGATAAGTGTTATGGAAAATTTGAAGCTCAAATCCGAAAATGACATGTTTAGCCATTTGAAATTGAAATCCAATTTGATCGATAAATTGAATTGTCGCATGTTACCTACTTGAAGAATGTAGTAGCTATAATCGATTGCGGCTTGATATCATGTTATACTAAACAACTTGAATTGAAAAGAAATTGGAAAGATTGTTATGTTGTTACACCTTTGGCCGAGAATGACATTATATGTTGGACTAGTTTGTTATAAATTGTGGGGCGAAATTTAACACGTCTTGTAGACGTGTAATCCCCTATTGATAACTACATTGATTGAGCCTTAAATGTGGCGTGTTTGGTTATTGAATTCGGCCTTGAAAAAGGTGGCAAAGTATGTAGAAACAAAGGAAGTGATGTCCGATTTTCCGTAGAATTTAGTAGCTTTGCACTTGGAATATTCTACGTTTGAAACTAGAAGTTAATAGACGTACTATGGTCATTATAGGTTGACATACTACGTACGGTGAATTGGACTTAGCAAGTGGATTAAACCGACGAGGTATGTGGAACTTTCTTATCTCTTGAGCATGAATAAGTTGTAAATGTATAGTACGGTAGACGTACAAGATTTTGACAATCTAGGTCCATTTGATATCCTTGGCTTATTTTAAGATTGTCCAAGTTGATTGAGTTAGGGAATTAACTCACTTGTTTAAATATTAAGGATATCTTGGTTTTCAAAAGTTAAGAGACTTAAGTATGTTTGTTATACCCCGTATTTCCAGAGTATGTACGTAGGGCGTACGTATTTAAATTTGAGCCTTAAGATTTGGCAAGTTCGAAAATTTGGGCACAAGTGCCGAAAGGAGTCGTTTTTCGACGAAACGTTTTACAAGACTTGCGAAGGTAAAATTCCGGCTATGTCAATTATAATTTTTGCGGATTTTTCCGAGAGACGAAACATTTTGGACCAACGGGAGGGTGACATGTGTCACCCTCACATTGGGAGCAAGTGGACGGCAAGGGCAAGTCAAGGGCACGTTTTTTGTGCCTTTGGTTAGGTAGGATATTTGTGCAAGTTGGTGTGGTAGATGGATAAGGTCCACATGGTTGAAATCTAGCCCTACACTTGCACCACACTTGTCTTCATCTTGGCCATTGGTTGGCCTTTACTTGACCTATAAATACCCCTCTAAGTTGAAGACTTTCTTCATCCAAAACTTGAGCAATCTTTCTAAGTCTCTAAATACTCCCTCCCTCTTGAGTGTTCTCGTCCAAAAGCCTTCCCCCTCCCCCCTTGAGTGAGCCTTGGCCGAGAGCCACCCCCCCTAGCCTAGTTGTTTTCGTATAATACCCCCCCTTGTGTGGTATAGAAATACTCTCCTAGTATTGTTATAATGCCCAAATACCTTGGCCCAAATACCTTGTAGTATTCCCAAGGTTACCTCTATACAAAAAGCCCAAAAATACTAGTATACTTTCCTTTAGCCACTAAACGAAACCCTTTGGAAAAATCTTCATAAGTAGTTGAAGTGTTAAGTAGAAGTTGAGTATAACTTCTAAGGGTTTATTGGAGCACTCGGAGCGTGCAATTAGGAGCTAAACCTTGCTCAGGATCGACATATTTAACTTGGATAATTTTGGGCTTATCGAGGTAAACACTCTTGACCTTCTATTGTAATTAGAAATTACATGTTGTTGGAATATATAGTTGAAGTATACTATATATAGAATTGAATAATACTTACGGCAATGTCTTGCGACTTAAGCCTGAATAATACTTACGGCAATGTCTTGCGACTTAAGCCTGAATTTAAAGAGGAGAATCGAATCAGAATTACATAGGGATCAGACATGAGACTTGTATAGCATTATCGTGAAGTAGAATTGTACACGCCCGTTAGACGTGTAAACCCCCGTTGGCTTGGTAGCCGCCTCGATAGAGAGAGAATTACGCCGTCATGGGGAGGTGCCGAATTTTTCTCAGAATATTCTACGCCGATCTAAGATATTAATAGGCGCCAGGACTCTATAGGTTGTAGTACTACGTGTGGAGTGATCCGCTGGCTTAAAGTGTATTCGACGGTTTGAGGTACTTGGAGCGTTTTGCTATTAGTCGATAATCGTCGCGAGGTATGTGAACCTCTTCCTATATGTTCTAGCATGATATGTGTATAACTATGTAGTACGGTAGACGTACATAAATGTATTTGATTGCTTTTAAACATAAAGTGTTATAACGGCTTTATGGGAAGTCGTTATAATACTTTATGTAAATAAGGAATGCTTGTGGTTTTTAAAAGATAACTGATTTGACTTATAACTGACTTGATGGGTGATAATAAAGAACCTTGAAGTATTCTAAAAGATTGAGAAACCTTTTTGAAAGAAGTGTATACTTGGTTTGAAAACATAAGAGTTATACCACTTTATGAGGTTAGGTGTAACGCCCAAGAGAGATAAAAAGAATGGTTTAATGGTTTAGAAGTTAAGAGACTTATTCTTAAAAGATAAGAGACTTGACTTAATATGGATGTTTGTGTGAAACCTCATTCGTGAGTAATGAGTACTTGGTTTTAAAAGGGAATAATGTTTTACTGATTTCGGAAATCAGAATGAGTATCGACAAACCACTGCAGCGTTAATAAAGGAAATGTATTGAATAATGAAGTATTGTATTAAAACCAGTAGAAACCTCCATCTGCATAGAAGCTAAGATGAGACAAAATGATATTACATTTTCTAGATCATGGCTGCTTAATAAGATTGATTATGAACAAGAATAACCTACTCGCCTATGGCATATGTTACTCAATTGTTTTAAAAGAGATTAAGACATTGAACTATGAAACTTTTCAAAAAAGAGACTTGTGTAATTGAAATTAGGCAAACTGGAACTTCAGGGAAAAGAAAGGCATTGTGTTGTCTTAAAATGGTTTAAAACATAAGGTGTTATAACAGCTTTATGGGAAGTTGGTTATAACGACCTTATGAAAACAAAAGAAAGGTTTTATCATTGGTTTTAATGTGGTAACTTAACTTTAAAAAGAGAAGTGTTTTGGTCAAAAAAGAAGGTATGGTGTTGCCTTAATTTGGTTTTAAAAAGGAAAAGTATGGAAGTTGTTTTGGTTTACTTAAAAGATGTAAGTCACTCTATTTTGTTTATATATACTACGGGTAACGGGTGACCTTTATAAAAGGAATGGATCTCTTAAAAAGAAATTAACTTACGTAGTACTTTAGGGTTAAAACCCGGACTTGGGCATAAAATGAAAGTACTTCGAGTTGTGTATAAACTTGCCTATGCTTGTTGTTGTGAAACTTGCCTATGCTTGTTGTGATAGCCTTTGTTGTGCAAGAATTGTGTTTCTATACTACCGCGTCTCTCGATGGAGGGTCGGTTGACTTGTTGAGAACTTATTTGACGCGTCACAAAGAACGAGAAATTCCACGCACGCCTCGCTGATAGTGTTACTTTTGCTAATCGCTTGGACATATCGACACGACGCGCGTAGCGCACGCATGCTTCCACTTTGACACGCCTTGTTGTCTTATTGTTCCCTTTCGACATACCGACACGACGCGTAGCGCACGTATGCTTCCATTTGGAATGTTGTCTTATTGTTTCCTTGGACTCATCGACACGACGCGTAGCGCACGTATGCTTCCATTTGGAATCTTTTATTGTTTCCTTCGACTCATCGACACGACGCGTAGCGCACGCATGCTTCCATTTGGAATGTTGTCTTATTTGTTCCTTTGGACATATCGACACGATGCGTAGCGCATCGTATGCTCCCATTTGGATTCTTGTCTTGTTGTTATCATATCATGCATCGCCGGCATGGCGGGCGCACTCCACCGCGTGATTGATGTTGGGCGTGAGACCCCGAATTGATATAATCATATGTGTGTACTGTAGTTTGGTTATCATACTTGTCTCCTGCTTTTATAGACTATTATGATTTCATTTACGGTATTTTACAGTTTCACATACTTGGTACTGTTATCGACCTCCTTCGTGGCCGCTCACGCCGCAGTAAGTACATCTACCGCCGATCCCCGCTAGGATCTCATTTCAACGTTTTGGGAAGCTCCGCTTCGCCGAGGCTTATCTTTGGTATGTTACCGAGTCCGTAAGTTCTTAGACGTTCAGGTATGGCGGGCCCCGTCCGTCATAGTTGTTGTATAAATCTTAGAGGTCAGTAGCATCGCCGCGCGGTGTAAGGATTGTAATCGCTCAAATGTCTATATATATACGTTGGGAGGCACCGCTTTGGTTGGCCTATTTGCTTTTATTTATCATGTCTCTTGTTTCATATTTATGCTTTATGTTCCGCTGATTTTCTCTGATGTTGTATCACTAGGGTGCCCGGGGTAAGTCACCAGTCATGGGCCCCGGTTCGGGTCGTGACAATGTTGAAAGTATTATTGATACTTGTTTTGTTGGAAAGTTTAAGTCTCTTGGTTATAAAGAAGTATGTAAGTTGCTAATGTATAAAACTAGTATAACGGCTTTATGGGAAGTTGGTTATAATAGCTTTATGGAAAGTTAAAAAGAGTGGTTTACTCTAAGTAATTTAAGTATGTTAAATGACTTGAAATAATGAAAGGCAAATTGATTTAAAGACACCAATTGCTTAAGGTTTTAAAAGAAAGAAGTCACTTGATTTAGAAGCCCGAAAGTGTATTTTCTAAAAAGGTATTGTGACTTGTCTTAAAATGTAGTTATGACTTGATACTACAGTTATTAGTATCTTGGAAGTTTTATATGAAAATGAGTCATTTTACAGAATAGAAGTACGTAGTACTTTGGGTTAACTCCCGGATTTATAATGACATGTTAGTGCCTTAAGTAAACTAAAATGAGAGTGTATATGAATAAGGTTAATAAGAAGTTAGGGGGATTTCTTAACTTGCTTATCAGATGATGTTCTGTAGTGCTTATGTTATGTATGATAAGCCGGTAGGGCTTATGTTATGTATGATGGCCAATGAGATAGGGTAAGAGTATATCCGGCGGGTAAATCCTCAAGATAGTTATACCACCTTCTCCGTGGTAAGAGTATATCCGGCGGGTAAATCCTCAAGATAGTTATACCACCGCCTGTGGTAAGAGTATAATCGGCGGTGAATCCCCAAGATAGTTATACCACCGCTTCCGTGGATTTGCTACCCACGACGCGAGGAATACCTCACGCGAGTCCTTGGGCTTACGCGGTGAAATAGTCTCACGCGGGCGATACAACTATGCGAGAATACCTCACGCGTCCACACGACCTACGCGGGTGAAATAGTCCCACGAGTAGGATTGCTTAATGATATCGCGGGCGGTGGTCCCGCTTGATCGCGAGCTTCCTATTTTTATGTCAGAGGTATACTTTTGATTACTCTCATTGTTAGTAAGGCAATCGTAATCGTTAATCGAGTTATCATACCGCTCCGCTTTATTATAGACTTATGATTTCATTACGCATTTCGGGCCACATATTTGGTACATGTTGCATCGACTCCTTCGGGGCCGCTCATGCCGCAGTAGTACGCTGTCGATCCTCGCTCTTAGGATCATTGTTCAGCTGTTGAGAAGCTCCTTTATTCTGGAGGCTTATCCCTGGTATTGTCAGTTGTTTTACATTCAGGGGTATGGCGGGGCCCTGTCCCGCCAGAGTTGTTATTCTTAGAGGTCTGTAGTCACATTGTGGTTTGGGTTGTAAATAAAGAAAAAAATGTACTGTTCTATTTGTATAGTTTACGGAAGGTGGCCTTATCGGCTAGCCTGTTGTTATTTTATGTTTCAACATTTTATCAGTTGTGTATGTTCCGCTGCTATTCTCTCGATGATATCGAAAGCGTGCCTGTGTAGGCACCATCACGCCCGGTCGGGTCGTGACAATTCTATTCATCTTGGATCGACAAAGATGTACCGTGACCTCCAACAGGTTTACTTGTGGAATGATATGAAAAAAGATATCGCGACATTCATAGCTCAATGCTTGAATTGTCAGCAAGTTAAAATCGAGCATCAGAAGCTTGGGGATTGATTCAGAACATTGAGATCCCTACTTGGAAGTGGAAAATGATTAATATCGATTTTATCACTAGATTATCCTGTTCTTATCAGAAGTTTGATTTTATTTGGGTTATCATCGACAGACTTACAAAATCGACCAATTTTCTACCTGTTCGAACTATTTTTTCGGCTGAGGATTATTCCAAGTGTATATTAAGGAAATAGTCTATTTTACGGCTCACTTTTGAAGTCGTTTCATAAAGTTTTAGGCACCCAAGTAAACCTTAGCACATCCTTCCATCCACAGACCGGCTGTCAGTCTCAGTGTACAATCCAGACACTCGAAGACATATTACGGGCTTGTGTTAGACTTCAAAGATAGCTGAGTCGATCATTTTCACCTTATCGAGTTTGCTTATAATAATAGTTATCATTTCAGCATCAAGATGACCCCTTATGAGGCATTGAATGGATGAAAGTGTAGATCCCTAATTCGATGGTTTGAAGTGGGTGAAGCTGAGTTACTTGGTCCCGATTAGGTTCAGCAAGAAATAGAGAAGGTAAAGCTAATTTAAGAACGCATATTGACTGCCCATAGTTGACGAAAATGTTATTCAGATGTTCGACATCGTGATTTGGAATTCATAGTTTGTGTCACGACCCGGCCCCGGGCCCGCGACTGGTACCCTACCTGGGCACCCTTACAGGTATACATCAGAGATAATCAGCGGAACATACATAAAATTTGTAACGTAATAAACAAGAAAATAAACAACCGATTAGCCGATAAGGCTACCTCCCTGGATATATAAATACATAGCCAAAAGCAGTTACATCCTTTTGTTTACAACCCAACCCACAAGATATGGCTACAGACCTCTAAGAATTTTGACATAACAACTGTGACGGGACAGGACCCCGTCATACCCCTGAATGTACATAAATCTACAACATCTGGGAAACCGTACCAAAAGACAAGCCTCCGGAGAAATGGAGCTTTCTGACGACTGATCAGTGATCCTAAGAGTGAGGATCCGCAACTCGCTACTCCCTACCGCGGATGAACGCAGCCCTCAGACGGGTCGACAAAGTATGTGAAACTAAAAGTACTGTAATTTAAATCATAAAGTCTAGATATATAAAGCTGGAGACAAGCATGATAATCAAATTAACAGTACCAACGTGCCTTGTCGAAACGAACGTAATGAAAGTCAGTTTTTACCTTTTAAAGACTAATTCATCATATAAACAATAGTCACACCAAGGCTAGGGACACAAGCCCTCAAAATCATCACACAGTCTAGTAAGGGTCACAAGCCCGCAAACATCAAGCGTGCCCGTGGAATCCTTTATCACTGTCGACAGCCGCAAGTGTAAAATATATATATATGTAACACGCCCGTGGAATCCTACATCACTGTCGGCGTGCACATATGCAATATATAATCTCATGCCCGTGGAATCCCTCATCTCGGGTAAATGACTTCATGGAGAGCTAATCCATGGAATAATAATAGTATATAACATGCCCGTGGAATCCCTCATCTCGGGTACATGTCTTCATGGGGAGCTAGTCCATGGAATAATAATAGTATATAACATGCCCGTGGAATCCCTCATCTCGGGTACATGTCTTCATGGAGAGCTAGTCCGTGGAATAATAATAGCATTCGAGAGTTTAACCCGCATCATGGTTGCATGCCCCGGAATCCCTCATCGTATTAGCATGTCCATGGAAAAATCACAACGAAGCATACCCGTGGAATCCTTTATCACTGTCGGTACGTCCAAGTAAATTCACAACAAGACAGCCGGCCCTCCAACTGAGAGTCACAGCAGCGTAAAAATATAATACTTGCACTCAAAGGCTATCGCAAGCAAGCATAGGCAAGTTCATAAAATCTTTAGACTTTCATTATCCTACCAAAAATGAATTTCATTTTATAAACTCAAGGCACTTTCGTTTTACGTGAAATACGGGGATTTAACCCAAAGTACTACGTACTTCTAAGCTTTTGAAAAGGACTTATTTCATAAAACAGCCACAAGATACTAACGCCCGTAGTATCGAGGTAAGTATACTTTTCGAGTCAAGCCACTACACCTTTAGAAATACATTTTAAGGCTTCTAAACCAAATGACCTCTACTTTCACAACCTAGGCAACTTATGCCTTCAAATCAAGTAGATCATTCTCTTAAATTTCCATAAAGTCGTTATAACTAACTTCTCATAAAGTCGTTATAACTCTTTATGCATTTAGGCAAAATAAGACATTTTCATCCTCTAAAATCAAGAGAGTTAATTCTCTACTCAACCAACTTTGGACAATTCGAGGCAAGGCAATGACATCAAAACAAAGCCGAATTCATTTAAAGATCGTACGTCTATTGTACTATACATTTACAATACATCATGCTCAAGAGATAGGGGAAAGTTCCACATACCTCTTCGGCTTAATCCACTTGCTAACTTGAATATGCCACACGTAGAATGTCAGCCTATAATGACCATAATACGGCTATCAACTTCTAGCTTTTAATGTAGAATATTCTAAGTGTAAAGCTTCCTATTCTACGGAAAATTGGGCAGCACTTCCTTTGTTTCTACATACTTTTCCACCTTTTTCAATGCCCGAAATCAATAACCAAACATGCCACATTTAAGGCTCAACAATTTAGCTAACCAAAGGCGATTACACGCCTAACAGGACGTGTAAAATTATGTCCCACAATTGATATCAAAATAGTCCAATATTTCAATGTCATGCTCGGCTACAATATAGAACAATGTAAAGTCTTATCCAATTCCTTTTCAATCTAAGTTGTTTATTCTAACATTTTATATAGCCGCAATCGATTATAACAACTACAATCCTTTCTTTATATAACATGCGACGATTATAACTATCGACCAATTTGTATTGCAATTTCCATGGCTAATAAGCTCATTCACGGATTTAGGCTTCCAATACCCCATAACACTTATCAATCTTCATTATACAATTCACATGATCATATATCAACTACTAAAACATGTAATCTTTAATTACATAAGTAAGAAGAAGATTATTACCTTGTTAAGCCCAAATACAATCCAAAACCTAAAGTCGATCCTTAGCAACTTTAGCTCCTTTACTTCACGCTCCAATCCGCTATTTGAAGCCCTTAAAAGTTCATAAACAACTTTCCTTTAATTTCCAACCAAAACTTATGAAAACAACTTAGGTTTTCATCTTGCGACTAACGTAAAAACGTAGCTTTTCCGGGATCTTTGTGTTGAGATATCCTTATAATACCTCTAGGAACCTTGGGTTTAAGTATTGTGAATTATGAACAATAAACGGAAAAAAATTCTTCTTCTTCTTGAGCTTAGCCGAGAGCTCCTAAAAAAACACACAAGTTTCTTGAATTTTTTTCTAAGTGTGGAAGAAGTATTGCTACTAGTGTAGTAATATACTACTTTCAAGGGCCAAGATTAAAACACTTGTGTGGCTTGGATGAAGAAATTAAAATATCTTGTGTCCACTTGACTTAGTTGACTTGGTCAATTTTCTCAAGCTTGATCATCTACATTTGACCACTTAACCTTGGTCACAAGACCACTTAATCTTGGTCAATATTTCAACCAAGTCTATGTAGGGGGTGACACATGTCACCCTCCCATTCGTCACAATATTTCATTTCCCGACATTTCCATAATTCCGATAAATTCTACAAGTCTCAAGTCTTAAAGTCATGTTTTCTTACGTACGTTCTTATATAAATGTCCTGGAATTTACGGGGTGTAATAGTTTGTGACTGGGTATTCTTAAAGGTTTCCCCAATAAAAGGAGTGATGAGGTTTGGTAAGAAAGAGAGACATAGCCCTAGATACGTCGGGCCATATAAGATCATGTGCAGGATATGTCGAGTGGCTTATGAACTTGAACTACCCTCATTATTAGAAGCAGTTCACCCGGTGTTTGTATCGATGTAAGACAAGTGCATAGAAGATCCTAGACAAGTGCATAGGAGATCCCTCCCATATTACTAATGTAGAGGATGTGTAGTTCACCGAGGATTTAACCTATGAAGTGACTCTAGTAGCCATTTTATATCAGCTCGTTCGAAAGATAAGAACTAAGGAAGTTGCATATATTGTGGTTCTATGGAGGAATAACAATACAAAAGAGATTACTTGAGAGGTCGAAAGAGATATGCGATCTAGATATCCTTACTTGTTTTAGTCTTCAGGTTTATATCGATACTCATGCGATATGATTTTCTCATTTCTATTCTATTCGACAATCCTAAATCATATGTCCTATCCAGGTGTTAATATGGAGGTAAGTACAACAAGTTCAAGTCAGTGTACTGTACAGGACAATTATGGTCGTGCGAGGCCAAGCCGGTGTTGTTTTGTTATTATGTTGTCCTACATGACATTGGATTTATATTTGGGTTGTATATCAGGTTTATGATAGTTATATTTACAAAGAAAACTCTGCCAAAATATTTATAACCCTCGATAATTAAGAATATATTTAACATTCGCGGACGAATATTCCTTAGTGTAGAACGATGTTACACCCCGTAGTTTTGAGTTCTATCATGTCATCAATTGATATCGGTGTCTCAAGAAAAGGTACGACTTTATTTAATGGTAATAAAGGTTTATCTCTTTGTTATGTACATTCTAGAGTGTATGGAAGTTAAGAGGAATGAAGAAAATACACTTTGACGAAATCGGAAAACTATGAAATTTGACGAGGAGGGTAACAGACTGTCAACATGTTTGACGGACCGTCAAAATGCAAGATTGAACCCTCAATATATCTGAGATATTGATATTTCTGGTTCTAGATTGATAGACCGTTAAAAGTTTCACAGACCATTAATCTAACCGTCCTTTTATGGTCGTGGAAGTTTTTTGTCGGGTTTATAATAGGTTATATGGCATTTGGACTCATTTTTAACAAACATCAGACCCTAGGTTCTTACCAAAACCCTTTATAAGGTTCCATAACATGCCAAAATCAAATTAAAGGCTAATCACATAAGATTAACATGATAATTCTCGTGGTTATCGTAAGAATCATCTTCTACATACTTAACCAATTTTGGAAACCCTTAGTGATGGAATAACTTGTTGTTTTAAAGGGATTTGGATGCATAAAGGTAACAATTTATCCTCCTCCACTTTTTATTATGATTAATTGATGATTTAGAGTTATTTGTGAAATGTTTTTTGCAATCGAAACTCGTAGACATATGAAATCATGGTGATATAATGTGTGGACTATTTTATTGAAGATATGAGTTGATATTGATATGTAAACTGATGGTATATGTCGTGAAACTAAGAAAAGTACATTTTGTAGAACTTTTGGATCAAATTGCATAAGTAGTTCTATGGAATATGCATTCAACATTAATATCGACCCTTTGTTTGCTATAGAAAATTATCCTAGAAAAGTACGAGGACTTATAGGATGACTTATAGCTTCGTGGACAAGGTATGTAAGGCTACCCATTAATTCAAATGCATGAAATCCAAAGAGTTTATCATTTTTAAAATGAAAAATGTCGAAAGCTTCATTCTATTGTATCCCGTAATATCTTGTCGAGAGTTTTTCATTGCTCATTCTATTCTTATGATCCTTGTTATTTGATTACATAAGCATTTGGAAAGAAGTATTCCAAAGAGTTAATCGTCAGAGTCGACTAAAAGTCATTCCAAAAGTAAAGTCAATGAATTCTGAGTTTCAAAGAGGCCTTGAGTACTAATATTACTATATATATATGATTCACACCACCATTGTCAATAGCCGGTGGGCAGCTCTACATGTACATTATAAACATCAAGGCCAGTTTATACAGTAAGGCCTATTCAGACATGTTGTATTTGAGTTTCAAAGTTTCTTCATTCTCTTCATATGGCATATAGGTTGCTTTATGCTTTCCTTTATAGTTCATCTCTTCATATTGCTTTTATGCCTTCATTTACAGCTTACAGTTTCATATTGTTATTCATGTTTTACATACTTAGTAAATTATTTTGTATTAACGTCCCTTTTGTCGGAGACACTGTGTGTTCATGCCTCAGGTTCTGATAGGGGCTCTACTAGGTCACCTCAATAGGAGCTATCGAGTTCGGTCGTCAGTATGTAAGCTTCATCACCCCTAGAGATTCCTGGTTAGCTAGTGAGTATGTTTTGCAGAGTTATATATAGTATGGATAGTTCAGGGTCATGTCCCGATCATATGACAGTTCAGTTACTCATAGAGGTTCATAGACTTATCCGGTATATACAGTTGTTGACATATATCCTTTTCAGCTATGTTTTATTTTGTTGAACCATGTTGTGACCTTGTCAATTTTGTTATGTATATATGTTGGGCTAGTACCTCTTGTTCATTATTGTTGTTGTGTTATACCCCAGTACGGCCTTGTCGGCCTAAAGTTATACTCATGTAGAAATCTGGTCATCATAGTGGTACATTTGGGCCAGTAGGGCACTGGGTGTCGGTCGCACATCCTAGTTTGGGGTGTGATACAAGGTGCCAAGTATTTCTCAAAAAAGGATTTGAGATCGAGGTCTCAGTAGTATAGGGCAAAGAATAAAGACATTTCAAATTTTGAGTTCCTGGTGATGTCTTTCGAACACACTAATGCACCAGCGACCTTTATAGATCTAATGAATCAGGTCTTCAAGCCATTTCTGGATACCATCCTGATCGTATTCATTGATAACATTTTGGTATACTCACGGACAGAGGCAGATAATGCAATTCATCTCCGAGCAGTGTTACAAATGTTCCATAATCATAAGTTGTACTCTATGTTCTCCAAATGGGTGTTCTGGTGGAACTCTGTCGCTTTTCTAGGCTATACTGTTTCTTCAGATGGTATAAAAGTAGATAATCAAAAGACTGATGTCGTAAAGAATTGGCTGATGCCCACAACCCTACTGGGGTACGTAGTTTCATAGGCTTGGTGGATATTACCGGAGATTTGTGGAGGGATTTTTTTCTACTCTCCGCATCTTTGACAAAGCTTACCCATAAATGACCTCCAGATCTATCCAAATTCAAAGGGGGAAGTTTCCTGTCTTAGTTTCACTTCCTTGAAAGGCAGCCAAATTTCAGTGGTCAGAGGCATGCGAACACATTTTTCAGGAATTGAAGAATAGGTTGACGTCTGCACCTATCCTGCCTCTTCAAGAGGGTACTGAAGGGTACATTGTTTATTGTGATAGCTCCAGAGTTGGTCTAGGCTGTGTTCTGATGTAGTTTGGGAAGGTTATAGCATACACTTATAGGCAGTTGAGGAGGCACTAGTTGAACTACCTGACTCATAATCTTCAGTTGACGACTATTATCTTTTCCCTAAAAATATGATGTCATTATTTATATGGGGATTAAGTTGACCTATTTATATATCATAAGAGCTTACAGTACAAATTTCAGCAAAAGGAGTTGAATTTGAGGCAAATGAGGTGACTTGAGCTATTAAAAGATTATGATGTTCATATCTTATATCACCCTAGTAAGTCAAATGTTGTAGCTAACGCCTTAAGCTGTAAGTCTATGGGGTGTTTTAATCATATTGAAGCCAACAAGTTAGAGATGACCAAAGAGTTGTATCACATAACTAGCTTGAATGTGCGATTATAGGATACGGGTCAAGAAAATGCAGTGGTTCAGAATACTGCAGAATCATCCCTGATAGCAGAAGTAAAAGAAATGTAGTTTGAAGACCCTGAGTTAGTCATAATAAGATCAGGAATTCCCCTACATAAAAAGCCAATATTGGAGCTTGCATGAGATGGAGTTCTTAGATACCATGGTTGACTATATGTACCAAATGTAGGAAGGCTCCAAGAGCGGATTATAGCTGAGATCCACTAGTCCAGGTATTTTATTCATCCTGGTTCGATGAAGATGTACCATAATCGTTGACAGGTTTACTGGTGGAATGATGTTAAGAGGAATGTTGCAATGTTCGGAGCTCAGTGCCTTAATTGTCAGCAAGTTAAGATCGAGCATCAGAAACTTGGGGGCCTGATTCAAAACATTGAAATTCTAACTTGGAAATGGGAAATAATCAATATAGATTTTATTACAGGTTTTCCTCGTTCTTATCAGAAGTTTGATTCTATTTGGGTTATAGTTGACCGACTTACAAAGTCAGCCCATTTTCTACTCGTTCGAACTACTTTTTCGGTAGAAGATTATGCCATGCTATATATTAAAGAAATAGTTTGATTGCATGACGTTTTTATCTTCATCATATCTAATAGCGGTGCTCAGTTTATGGCTATTTTTTATGTCTTTTCAAGGGGTTTAGGCGCCCAAGTAAATATTAGTACAACCTTTCATCCGCAAATGGATTGTCAGGCTGAGTGCAAAATTTAGAATAGCCCTATTTATAGTGAAAACCATATAAAAATTTATTAACACCTAAGAGTTAAAGACCCTCAGTTGTGTCTCTCAAACATTCAAAGATGAATGTTCTTAAGAGGGAAGGATGTTACACCCCATAGTTGTATGCGTGATTGAGAATATAGTTAGTCGTCTGAGGGTCACCTACGACTTTATTGGATGTTAAGGATGTATACAGAAGGTTAGAAGCCAAATGGATTAAAGGAAACATGTCTCGATAAAGTTTGACAAATATTACATGATATGCTAAGCGTTCCACCCCAAGGAAGCCGATCCGCTTTGCGAATCAAGCCACATATTAAAACCTCCACTTTTCTACCATTATGCCACCATCTACGTTGGGTTTTATGATCGTAGATGTTGATCTTCGACACAA
Source organism: Przewalskia tangutica (assembly GCA_029844215.1). Taxonomy (NCBI): domain Eukaryota; kingdom Viridiplantae; phylum Streptophyta; class Magnoliopsida; order Solanales; family Solanaceae; genus Przewalskia; species Przewalskia tangutica. The sequence goes on along the minus strand of CM056722.1, from coordinate 44,317,677 downwards.
AAACAAACATATATAGTAGGCGATAAGTGATGCTATTTATAGCAAAGATTGGGGACTCACTTGTATTATTTTATTTTTGACCTAGGCATCCTTCAAACACTCTCAAACACACTCCTAGGGTTCTTCTATCATCAAGGAACATTACCACACAGGTTTGAAGTGAAATCTCCCTTAGATGATCCAAAATATCTTGGAAATCTCCTTAGTGGCAAGGCAAAGTCGAAGATCTACTTGAGCTTGGAGAGGGGTTATTGTGCAAGTCATCTTAGCCGTGTGAAGGTAAGATTTTACTGTCCTTTGGTGGTTTCTAACTCCTAGTAAGCTTAGTTGGTTGTACTGGAGAAGACAAGTTGTTATAGTTAAGTTGAACTCCATAAAAGAGTTATTATGATTCTTGGGTTGTTCTTCATTAAACTTTGTGATGCTCATGGCAGAAGTTGAAGGGGGCGTTAGTAGAGGTTATGGAATATGTATTGTTATCTTATTGATGTTGTTGTTGTTGTTGTTGTTGAAGGGGACTTGATGGTATATTGGTAACCATGTGTCACGACCCGATCCCGGGCCCGCGACTGGTGCCCTACCTGGGCACCCTTATAGGTATACATCAGAGATAATCAGCGGAACATAGATAAAACTCATAAATATACAGCATTGTGACATAAATAACAGGCTAGCCGATAAGGCTGCCTTTCTGGACATACATAAATACATAGCCCAAAAGCGGTTACATCCTTTATTTTTCTTTACAGCCCGACCCACAAGATATGACTACAGACCTCTAAGAGTTTTTGGACATAACAACTGTGACGGGACAGGGCCCCGCCATACCCCTGAATGTACATAAATCTACAACATCAGGGAAACCGTACCAAAAGACAAGCCTCCGGAGGAATGGAGCTTTCCAAAACTGATCAGTGATCCTAAGAGCGAGGATCTGCAACCTGCTTACCCTTACCTGCGGCATGAACGCAGCCCCCCGAGGAAAGGGGGTCAGTACAAAATATGTACCAAGTATATGAAACTGAAAATACTGAAATGAGATCATATAGTCTAAATAAAGCTGGAGACATGTATGATAATCAAATAACAGTACACCGCACCTTATTATCATTGAGACTAATGAGAGTAACTTTTGCCATTTTTAAAAGTTGGATGGTTATGATTAATTTAGGGTCACCCGCCTGTAATACCATTATACAATCCTATTCATGGGAATTTAACCCACATGGGAATTGAACCCGCATACGTCACGTGGACCCGCAATGAGTATATATGGATACCCGCATCGTGGAGAGCTAGCCCACGGAATAGTCATGGGAATTGAACCCGCATGAGAATTGAACCCGCATAGTTCACGTGGACCCGCAATGAGTATATATGTATACCCGCATCGTGGAGAGCTAGCCCACGGAATAGTCATGGGAATTGAACCCGCATGGGAATTGAACCTGCATAGGTCATGTGGACCCGCAATGAGTATATATGGATACCCGCATCGTGGAGAGCTAGCCCACGGAATAGTCATGGGAATTTAACCCGCATGGGAATTGAACCCGCATAGGTCATGTGAACCCGCAATGAGTATATATGGATACCCGCATCGTGGAGAGCTAATCCACTAATGTAACAATGTCGCGGAATTGAACTCAGAGCATAACACATGATTGTCGGGCCCCGAGCGAGGGGAACGGTGATATGGAAATATAACACTTGCACGAATGTCTATTGTGAGCAACATATGCAACTTAAATCATTTAGGACTCTCATTAGATTAAGGTGAATCACTTATCATTTTATAAGACTCAAGGCACTAGCATGTCACGTGAATTCCGGGAATTTAACCCCAAGTACTACACCTTTAGAAATTCAAATCAAAGCTTTTAAAATCAAGTATTTCTACTTTCACAACCTAGGCAACTTATGCCTATAAATCAAGTAGACCACTCTCTTAACTTTTCATAAAGCCGTTATAACTAACTTCTCATAAAGTCGTTATAACTCTTTATGTTTTAGACAATTAAGGCATTTTCATACGTTAACATCAAGGAAGTTAATTCTCTACCTCAACTAACTTGGACAATTCAATCGAGGCAATGATATCAAAACAAAGCCTAATCTATTTAAAACCCGTACGTCTATCGTACTATATATTTATAAAACATCATGCCCAAGAGATAGGGAAAGTTCTACATACCTTTTCGGCTCAAACCACTCGCTAAGTTGAAATACGCCGCATGTAGAATGTCAACCTATAATGACCATAATACGTCTATCAACTTCTAGCTTTCAACGTAGAATATTTCTAAGTATAAAGTCTCTTATTCTACGGAAAATTGGACAACACCTCCCCTGTTTCTATGTACTTTTACACCTTTTTCAAGGCCCGAAATCAATAACCAATATGTCACGTTTAAGGCTCAACACATCAACTAATAAAAGGGGATTACACGCCTAACAGGACGTGTAAAATTCTGCCCCACAATTCATATAAAACAGTCAATTAACTCTAGGCAATTCTCGGCTACAATATGCCAACATATAATCCTTTTCAATTCCTTTCTAAACCAAGTCGTTTTCCAACATGTTATATAAGTCGTAACCAATTATAACAACTATATTCCTTTCCTTATATAACATGTAACGATTATAACTATCGACCAAATTGAATTACAATTTAATGGCTAGCATGCCAATTTTCAGTTTTTAACATCTCAATATAATCCAAATCTTTTCAAACTTCATTCCATATATCACATGCTCATTTATCAACTACTACAACATGTAATCTTCAATTACATTAAGAAGACGAAGATTTTTGCCTCAATAAGCCCAAATATAATTCAAGACTAAAAGTCGATCCTTAGCAATTTTAGCTCTTCTTCTTTACGTTCCAATCCACTCTAAGCAACCCTTAGAAGTTCATAAACAACTTCTCTTCAAATTCTAACCCAACATATGAAGAACACCTTAGGGTTTCATGTTGCGACTAATGGATTAACGTCGTATTTCCGGGATTTTTGTGTTTGGATATCCTTAGAATACCTTTAGGGACCTTTGGTTTGAATATTGGGATTTATGAACAACAATTGGAGAATTTTCTTGCTCTTAGAGAGCTTATGGCCGAGAGCCCCTCTAGGTGTGCACAAGTTCTTGATATTTTTCTAAGTATGGAATTAGTCTAGCACACTAGTATAGATATATACTACAATCAAGGGCTTAGATCAAAACAAATGTGTGGCTAAGATTTGGTCAATCAAGCCAACTTGGCTCTCTTGACTTGGTCCATTTCGACCAACCCATGTGGGGGGTGACACGTGTCGCCCTCCTATTGGTCCATAATATTTCATCTTCCAAAATTTTCATAATTGGTCAAAATATCAAAAAACTCGTGGGCCCCACAAAAATGTAAAATTTCTAGAGTGGGCCCCACGTGACCAAATCCGAAAATAAAATTCCATAATTCCGATAAATTCTATAAGACTTCAAATGACAACTTTGAGAACCCAATTCTCATTAACAAATATTTTTCCTTCCCGAGATTCGGAAGATTTTCCTTAGAAAGAACAAATCTTTCTTTCGTTCAAATTTTCAAGTCTTGTTTCCTTACGTACATTCTTATATACATGTTCTGAAACTACGGGGTGTAACACCATGAACACCATAGCTTGAGAAACATGCCTTCTAGGTGTTTGTTGGATCATCATAGTGAATCAATTCTTAGTTTATTGATTCTATCTTTACCCGAACCATATATATTGTGTACATAATCATTCGTAAAACTTTCGGGGGTTTGTGAGGCATTGTTAGCTAAGCGACGCATGTATGTAAGGCTATCCCTTTTCATACAAAATCATGAATCCAACGTATACAGTTTTCCAAATAAGTCATCGAAAGAACTATCCTAAATCATATGTTGGTTGTCCCTTGTCGGGAGCACATCTTTGTATTGTTATCATATTCTATATCACTTCGTTGTTGGTTGTATATCTAAGTTTCATAGACCTCCAAAAAGAGCATTTCAAAGAGTTAACCGTCGAGTCGACCAATAATCCTTACAAAGTAAAGTTAAGGAGTGGTAAGTTACAATAATGGCAAAGGTTCCTGTCACGACCCGACCTCGGGCCCGCGACTGGTGCCTTACCCCGGGCACCCTAGTGATACAACATCAGAGAAAATCAGCGGAAATAAAAACTCATAAAAGATAAACAGTGAAATAAGAAAACAGGCTAACCAAAACGGTTACCTTTCTGTATATATAAATAAAAACTTGAACAGTTACATCCTTTACAAACCCTGCCCACAACAGTACTACAGACCTCTAAGAATTTTTATAACAACTATGATGGGACAGGGCCCCGCCATACCCCTGAATGTACAAATATTACACCCCGTAGTTCCAGAGTATGTATGTGAGGACGTACGTACGAGAATACGACAGTAATTTTGGAAAGGAAGAAAGATGTGATTTTTCGACGGAAAAGTTTCCGGTTTTTGTAAAGTAAAAAGGTTCGTTAATGGGAATTGGATTCCCAGATTTGGTATTCAGACTCTTTGGAATATTTTAGAAGTATTGAAATTTTAATTTCCGGAATTGGTCACGTGGGGCCCACGAGAGAATTTACGGTTTTGTGAGGCCCACTTTATTTTCGGATTTTTGGCATTACGGATTTTTCCGAGAGACGAAATATTTTGGACCAATAGGAGGACGACATGTGTCACCCTTAGTGGGCATGGGTTGGACGAAATGGGGGCATAGTGGACAAGTCAATTGGTCAAGTCTTGGAAGATATTTCTTTGGGTGAGTGGGGGTAGGTAGGGAAGGCCTTGTTGGACGTTTTTTGTGCCTAGTGGAAGGCCACATGGGTCTTTGTTGTGGGGGACATATGTCCCAATGTTGTGGTGGACATATGTCCCAAGGTTATGGTGGACACTTGGTTGGAAGACCTCTTACTTCACATGGATCCAAATCTACACCATCCATTTGTTTTAATCTAGACCATTGGTGGTTCTATAAATTCCCCTCTTGTGCAAGACTTCTTCATCACTTGAACATTTTCTAAGTCTCAAAAATCCATCCCCCTCTAGTAGTGTTCTCGTGTCACGACCCATTCCGGGGCCCGTAACTGGTGTCTTACCGGGGCACCCAAGTAGTCATACATCAGAGTAATCAGCGGAAATATAAAAATAAGACATGAAACAGTTTATAAAATGAGACACAGTTTATGTGAACAAACGTCGCCTTTCGGCATATATATAAACAACAACTCTTTCAATCATGAACAGCTTAATCCTTTTTACAAACCCCGCCACAACAAAGATTACTGCACTTCTAAGAATGATATGACAACAACGACGGACAGGCCCGCCATACCCACGAATGTAAGCACCTAAAACAACAGGGACTATACCACGATAAGCCTCCGAGAAACGGAGCTTTCCCAAACGCTGAATCGTGACTCCTAAGAGCGAGGATCAACGATCGGTGTACCTTTACCGCGGCATGAACGCACTTCGGGCGAGGTCAAGATAACAAAATTTAGTATGTGAAATCAAAATAAATCAGAATGAAATCATAGCGGTCATATAAAGCAGAGACATGTATGATAACCAAACTACGCTTTAACAAAGCGCCATGTCAAGTCGTGACTCACGCCTCAAGTCATCACTAAGTATAACAATGGGTCTCGTGCCCACAACATCAATCATGCCCGTGGAATACCTTCCTCACCGCCAGCCTATGATATAAAAGCACCAAGGAACACACATGAACACCGTGTCCCACCTGTGTCATAATAAAATCAGACGGTAAGTAATGGTGGCATAGCCGACTACTAAAAACCCACGACTAACCAAAGTCATGAATCAGATTATAAGATCTGTCTAGACCGTCACATGATCAAAGCCGCCACTTGCCCGCAGATCACGTACGCTGCCTAACCCTCGAACTCCCGCAGCCCCGCATAGGCCAAACTCATAGGCCCGCATGAGGTATAACCTCGCATCGAGGGTAGCTACTCCGGCAGCCGCCCCGACTCGCCGTCCGCACGCCACAAGGACCGCATGACCACAAGCGGCCGCACACTAACTCGAACTCCCGCAGCCCGCATAGGCCCTGCTGCACCGCATAAGGTATTCTCGAATCATAGGTCCATCGACCGCCGAAGTCTACCCCCGTGACGGAGGCGCTTAACCTCCGAATATGTCACGATGTGGCACAATACTATCATAACGACCGATAGTTAAGAAGCACAATCAAGGGAAAACCCTTTACACAAACATCACAAGATACTATCCCACGTAGCATCCTAACATGATTACTTATCAAAGCAACGAAAGTATTACAGTGCTATCACAATTCAATACAATCAAGTTATTCACACAAGGTACTTTCTACTTTAAGTTAACAAGTTCTGAATTAATCCCCAAAGTACTTTATACAATAACTCTTTAAAAGGTACGCTAAAAGTCACACAATACCCGTAGTATATAAAAATAGAGTGACTATCTTTTAAGTAAACTAAAATACTTACCTTTGTAAAATCAAGTAACAACATTATTTTCCAAACGCCCAAGTTTGCCTAATTTCAAATGTTCACGTTTCTTATTTTAGAAAGGTTTCAGAGTTCATAGTCTTATTCATTTAAGAATATAATTCTCTTTAAACAACTGAGAAACATAAGTCTTATGTGAGTAGGATATTCTTGTTTATAACAATCTTATTACAAAGAAATCATGATCTAGGAAATATCATTTTGTCTCATCTTAGCTTCTATGCAGATGGAAGTTTCATCGGTTTTAATAATACTTAATTATTCAAAACATTTCCTTATTAACGCCGCAGTTGGTTTGTCGATACACATCCCGATTTCCAAAATCAAGAAACATTCTTAAGCCGTTATACCTAACTTCCCATAAAGCTAGTATAACTCTTAAGTTTTCAAAAGAAACCAAGTATCACTCTTCTTTCAAAACGATTTAGAAATCTTTTGAAATACTTCAAGTTCTTTATTATCACACATCAAGCCGCTTATAAACAAATCATTTACCTTTTAAAACCACAAAGTATTTTCTGACCTACATAAAGTCGTTATAACCAACTTCCCATAAAGCCGTTATAACACTTTATGTTTCAAACCAATCAAATACATTTAACACACGTGACGCCTACCGCACTACATAGTTCACACATATCATGCTAGAAGAGATAGGAAGAGGTTCACATACCTCGCGACGAGTATCGACTAATAGCAAAACGCCCAAGTACTTCAAACCGCTGGCTACTCCTAGCCAAGAGATCGCGCCATACGTAGTACTTCAACCTATAAGGCCACAAGGCGCTTATTAACATTTAGATCCCTTCAGAGAACATTCTACGTAAAATTCAAAGACTTCTCCCCGCAACAACAGAAATCTCCTCCTCTATCTGGGCCGCTATCAAGCCAACTGGGGTTCATACATCTAACCTGACGTACAATTCTACCTCACGTAAAAGCTACACAAGTCTCATCAGAATACACCCTATGTAAAAACAAGCAAGATTCTTCTTCAAAAGGTTTCTTATTATTCGTGCTTAAGTCAAAAGACATTGCCGACAACAACGCTCGCTTCTACATATAGTATACTTCAACTATAGTCTAACAATCATGTAATTTCCAATTACAATAGGACAAGATATTTACCTCGATAAGCCCATAATTATCCAAGTATAAAGTCGATCCCGGCAATCGCTTAGCTCCAACTCCGAGCGCCCAACCCGCTCTAAACCACCCTTAGAAGTTCTAACCAACTTCTACACAATACTCCAACGGACTATGGAGATTTTCCTAGGGTTTCGGTTTTGGATGACGGGAAGTATAATAGTATTTCGGGCTTTTCATATAGGTATAACCTTAGAATACTACAAGGTATACGCTAAGGTAATTGGGCATTATAACAATACTTTTGAGAGTATTTCTACACCACAAAGTGGGTATTATACGAAAGCAACTAGGCTAGTGCGGTACCCACGCCACACTACTAGGAGGAGTGGAGAGGGCTCTCGCCAAGGGGGCCTTTCAAAGGGGAGAGGGCTCTGACGAGAGTCAACAAGAGGGGAGAGGAGGGATTTCAAGACTTAGAACACATTTGGATGATGAAGTCTTCAACAAAGGGAGGGTATTTATAGGGAAGCCAAGCGGCCAACCAACGGACAAGATCAAGCCATGTGTAAGGCAAGTGTAAGGCCAAGATCAAGCCAAGTGCACCCTATCCCTACTCCACAAAACATGGCACAAAACAAGGCACAAAACAAGGCACAAAACAAGGCCAAGAAAACTAGCCAAAACGCCCCACTTTCGGCCAGCAAATCACAACTCGAGGGTGACAAGTGTCGCCTCTCGTTGGTCCAAAATATTCCGCCTCTCGGAAAAATCCGCAAAAATTAGAAAAGACATAGCCGGAATTTTCCTACGAAAGTCGTGAAAATGTTTCATTAAAAACGACTCTAATCGGGTGTTGTGAACAAAGTGAAAATCGCCCAAGCCTTACTCTTAAGTTCAAATTTCTACGCACGCCCCACGCACATACTGAAATACGGTATAACATTCTCCTCTTAGAAACATTCGTCCCAATGTTCTTTCTAAGTCTCAAAACAAACGCGCCAAGATAGTCTTCACTACTATGCTTACGAGAACAATCCTTGCCACACATGGCCACGAAACAACTTGCGCAAAAAGCTTACATCCAAGTCCACGAGGAAACACTCTAACATCACCATAACACCTCTCACCGGGTCTAAAATATACTTCCTTCGTGACCTTCTCTTTACAAAAGAAATGATACCACTTTTGTCACTTTGCCGCGAGGTTCTAATGTCACTCCGACCCAACAAATGGTACCGGCCGCATGCGATCCCCGAGGTCGCCGTGACACTCAAACTCTTACCACATTTCTGACATCGTCGCTTTCCAAAACTCGGTTACTATCTCTAACGTGGTCATCATTAATCGGGAACACTGGATGGATCTCCGATACTTTCCCGAACATAACAATACGAAGACCGACGTCACGCCTCCTAAGTCGGACGGCAAAGCTAACATATAGGCAACCCGCCTATTCTTCACATGAACTTAAAAAGGCCCAAAGTAACTCGCTAAGTTCCTCTGCTTTCCAAAACTCACACACCCAAACCGGTGGTACTTTAAGAAGACCGACCGTCATCCCGAGCTCTGGCGCCGTCGCCGATTATCCGCACGATTTCTCCGAGCCGCCGTAACCTCTTCTAGACAAGCTTCACTATCCACAATCCGGAACAAGCTCGAACCAATCATTCGAACCTTGCCAACATCGAACCAATCGACCAAGAACTTACACTTCCGCCCCTACAAGGCTTCAAAAGGTGACATCCGAACACCGAAATGGTAGCTTAAACACTCCTCCACAGAGACAACAATCTCCACAACTACCCTGAAATCCAACCATCGCCCGGGGCGAACGCGATTCTCGAGACTCACCGAAGTTCCTAACCTTGCTCGCAAAACCTCCGTAAAAGAAGCGGTAGAATCTGGCTCCATCGTCGCCTTAAGGTGTAGGTAGGCACCTCGTGCAGCCCTACAACCTTTCTGATGCAACATCTCGCATAACCCTCTACCGAGAAAACGGTCTCGAACGAAGAACACGATGGGCTGCCCCCATCGACCCGACCACCGGTCGAACGTATCCACGAACTCGTACGCTGGTTAACTAAACTTGGGCCCAACACCCTCGTGATCCCACCACCCGGCGGGACCACCACAACTGACCCTACCAACAAACAGGTCGCGGGTTGACCCGCAACGCGGCCTCAACCCGACCCTAACGCCGCACAATACTAGCTCCCGATCCGAACAATCTCACTTAATCACGCTTCAAAACCAAGCGTCTTCTTAGCTCAACTACCCCTTTCATTCCACACTACTAGGACCTATCCCAAACATAACTCACGCGGCACTATGCACTTCCGATAAGGGTCAAACATCAACATACGTCTTTTACTCAAGATGGCCTTACCTCTAAGGTCTCTACGTATAAAACTCTAAGGCTCACACCTTCTCTATCCCCCAAAATCTTACTCGGTTAACCCATCATGATTTCTAATCACAACTAACACACTGCTATCAGAACATAGCACTTAAGGTATACTCACCTTATCACATATACGCATCTCTGTAGGGTTAAGGATATATCTATATCTATCGCTTCACTCCCTTAGTCGTCTAATCAAGCTCGCCTGTAGGCGATAGCTAAGGAAGATGACGAACTACCCACCGATCTCAAGGCTAAGTCCTCCTACAAGGACACTCCTCGACACATGGCCCTCGACGGCCGCAGTACAACAAGTACCAACTAAAAGACGACATTCCCGACGACGCTCATACACCGCGAACACCGAGGAAAATCAATCCGCCGGCCGAACCATACGTAGCCGTGAATCAAAACTCGAGTTCTCACCAACTCCTACATACCCCGAACGCCCCGAACCCCGCGAGGACCACTCAGACCGCGATGCGCATATTCAATCACGCCGCGAGGTGACTCGCCTAAAGTTACCAGCGACCTTGCCGCTCGCCTCTTCTCGCCGCCCTTCAACCCGCTGATCTCTACGCTTGGCATGTTGCGCGATAAGCCCGCATACGTGCCATGCTCGCTTCAATCAAGAATTACTCGCACAACCTTCTCGCTGATATTCATCAAGACTCGCAGACATCGGTATACTCTATACTGCTCCCGGCCGCGAATCAAGGTCCAAACATCGTGTCGCAGAGGAACGCCGCCGCGCTAAAACTCGCCGGGCTAGTGACATCGCAGAACTCCCGAATGAAGCACTACCCTAGGTAATGATTGGGCCTGTGCCTCGCCACCCTCTCGAACTCTACTCGCAGCCTCGCCGCTTTGCCCTCCCGGCCCGGTTGCCTACGCGAGGCATAACGATAAGGGAAATAATTTCGTCAGAGGGTCCAACTTACAACACAGCTCTAAGGCACGATCTCAGAGTGAGAAGAATAGAAACCAATCCTAAATATCCTATAGCCTCCTGATTATTGGTGTGGTGCACAACACACCGATAATCAAGACTCTACTGGTACGGTCTGTAGACACTTTCCGAGGATACCACTTTTGTCACGACCCATTCCGGGGCCCGTAACTGGTGCCTTACCGGGGCACCCAAGTAGTCATACATCAGAGTAATCAGCGGAAATATAAAAATAAGACATGAAACAGTTTATAAAATGAGACACGCTTATGTGAACAAACGTCGCTTTTCGCATATATATAAACAACAACTCTTTCAATCATGAACAATTTTAATCCTTTTTACAAACCCCGCCACAACAAAGATTACATGCACTTCTAAGAATGATATGACAACAACGACGACAGTGGCCGCCATACCCCGAATGTAAGCACCTAAAACAACAGGACTATACCACGATAAGCCTCCGAGAAACGGAGCTTTCCCAAACGCCGAATCGTGACCCTAAGAGCGAGGATCAACGATCGTGTACTTTACTCGCGGATGAACGCAGCCCCCAAGGAGGTCGCATAACAAAAATTTGTATGTGAAATCAAAATAAATATCAGAATGAAATCATAGCGCCATATAAAGCAGGAGACATGTATGATAACCAAACTACGCTTACAACAAAGCAGCTATGTCAAGTCGTGACTCACGCCTCAAGTCATCACTCAAGTATAACAACGGGTCTCGTGCCCACAACATCAATCATGCCCGTGGAATACCTTCCTCACCGCCGGCTACCTATGATATAAAAGCACCAAGGAACACACATGAACACTGTGTCCCACCTGTGTCATAATAAAATCAGACGGTAAGTACGAGGGCATAGCCGACTACTAAAAACCTACGCACCAACCGTGCCGCGAATCAGATTATAAGATCTGCTCTAGACCGTCACATGATCAAAGCCGCCACTTGCCCGCAGATCGATGTACGCGTCTAACCTCGAACTCCCGCAGCCCGCATAGGCCAAACTCATAGGCCCGCATGAGGTATAACCCCGCATCGAGGGTAGCTACTCCCAGCCGCCCCGACTCGCCGTCCGCACGCCACAAGGACCGCATGACCACGCGGCCGCACACTAACTCGAACTCCCGCAGCCCGCGATAGCCCTACTGCACTCCGCATAAGGTATTCTCGAATCATAGGTCCATCGACCGCTCGAAGTCTACCCCGCATCGGAGGGCAGCTTAACCTCCGGAATATGTCACGATGAGTGGCACAATACTATCATAACGACTGATAGTTAAGAAGCACAATCAAGGGAAAACCCCTTTACACAAACATCACAAGATACTATCCCACGTAGCATCCTAACATGATTACTTATCAAAGCAACGAGAAAGTATTACTGTGCTATCACAATTCAATACAATCAAGTTATTCACACAAGGTACTTTCTACTTTAAGTTAACAAGTTCGGGAATTAATCCCCAAAGTACTTTATACAATAACTCTTTTAAAAGGTACGTCAAAAGTCACACAATACCCGTAGTATATAAAAATAGAGTGACTATCTTTTAAGTAAACTAAAATACTTACCTTTGTAAAATCAAGTAACAACATTATTTTCCAAACGCCCAAGTTTGCCTAATTTCAAATGTTCACGCTTCTTATTTTAGAAAGGTTTCGTAGTTCATAGTCTTATTCATTTAAGAATATAATTCTCTTTTAAACAACTGAGAAACATAAGTCTTATGAGTAGGATATTCTTGTTTATAACAATCTTATTACAAACCATGATCTAGGAAATATCATTTTGTCTCATCTTAGCTTCTATGCAGATGGAAGTTTCTCGGTTTTAATAATACTTAATTATTCAAAATATTTCCTTTTATTAACGCCGCAGTTGGTTTGTCGATACACATCCCGATTTCCAAAATCAAGAAACATTCTTAAGCCGTTATACCTAACTTCCCATAAAGCTAGTATAACTCTTAAGTTTTCAAAAGAAACCAAGTATCACTCTTCTTTCAAAACGATTTGGAAATCTTTTGAAATACTTCAAGTTCTTTATTATCACACATCAAGCCGCTTATAAACAAATCATTTACCTTTTAAAACCACAAAGTATTTTCTGACCTACATAAAGTCATATAACCAACTTCCCATAAAGCCGTTATAACACTTTATGTTTCAAACCAATCAAATACATTTAACACACGACGCTCACCGCATTACATAGTTCACACATATCATGCTAGAAGAGATAGGAAGAGGTTCACATACCTCGCGACGAGTATCGACTAATAGCAAAACGCCCAAGTACTTCAAACCGCCGCTACTCCTTAGCCGCAGATCGCGCCATACGTAGTACTTCAACCTATAAGGCCACAAGGCGCTTATTAACATTTAGATCCCTTCAGAACATTCTACGTAAAATTCGAAGACTCTCCCCCGCAACACAGAAATCTCCTCTCTATCTGGGCCGCCATCAAGCCAACCGTGGGTTCATACATCTAACCGACGTGCACAATTCTACCTCACGTAAAAGCTACACAAGTCTCATCTGAATACACCCTATGTAAAACAGCTCAAGATTTCTTCTTCAAAAGGTTTCTTATTATTCAGCTTAAGTCAAAAGACATCACGACAACAACGCTCGCTTCTACATATAGTATACTTCAACTATAGTCTAACAATCATGTAATTTCCAATTACAATAGAGGACAAGATATTTACCTCGATAAGCCCATAATTATCCAAGTATAAAGTCGATCCTGGGCAATCGCTTAGCTCAACTCCGAGCGCCCAACCCATTTAAACCACCCTTAGAAGTTCTAACCAACTTCTACACAATACTCCAACGGACTATGGAGATTTTCCTAGGGTTTCGGTTTTGTGACTGACGGGAAGTATAATAGTATTTCTGGGCTTTTCATATAGGTATAACCTTAGAATACTACAAGGTATACGGCTAAGGTAATTTGGGCATTATAACAATACTTTTGAGAGTATTTCTACACCACAAAGGAGGGGTATTATACGAAAGCAACTAGGCTAGGGGGGGTACCCCACGGCCACACTACTAGGAGGAGGAGGGGGGAGAGGGCTCTCGGCCAAGGGGGCCTTTCAAAGGGGGAGAGGGGCTCTTGGACGAGAGTCAACAAGAGGGGAGAGGGAGGGATTTCAAGACTTAGAACACATTTGGATGATGAAGTCTTCAACAAAGGGAGGGGTATTTATAGGGAAGCGAGTGGCCAACCAATGGACAAGATCACGCCATGTGTAAGGCAAGTGTAAGGCAAAGATCAAGCCAAGTGCACCCTATCCCTACTCCACACACCATGCCACAAAACAAGGCACAAAACAATGCACAAAACAAGGCCAAGAAAACTCGCCAAAACGTCCCACTTTCGGCCAGCAAACCGCCAACTCGAGGTGACAAGTGTCGCCTCTCGTTGGTCCAAAATATTCGCCTCTCGGAAAATCCGCAAAAATTAGAAAAGAATTAGCCGTATTTTTTCCTACTAATGATGTTAAAAGGTTTCGTCTAAAAACGACTCTAATCGGGTGTTGTGAACAAAGTGAAAATCGCCCAAGCCTTACTCTTAAGTTCAAATTTCTACGCACGCCCCACGCATATACTGAAATACTGGTATAACATCTCGCCCAAGTCCTCTTCCCCTCTCGTGTTCTCGCCGAGACACACCCCTCCACCCCCACTTCCTTGAAGCTTTCGTCCGAAATACCCCCCCCCCTTTGGTAGAAAAGTATTCTCCAAGTATTGTTACTATTCCCAAATACCTTAGCCCAAATCCCTTGTAGTATTCCCAAGTTACCTCTATACTTAGGGCCCGGAAATACTACTATATTTCTTTTAGTCACAAAACGAAACCCTAGGAAAATCTTCATTGTTGGTTGAAGTATTAAGTAGAAGTTGTATAGAACTTCTAAGGGTTTTTTGGAGCGAATTGAGCGCATGCATAGGAGCTAAACCTTGCTCAGCATCGACTTTAATCTTGGATAATTTTGGGCTTATCGAGGTAAATATCTTTGTCCTTCTATTGTAATTGGAGATTACTTATCGTAGTAGTTTAGAATTAAGTATAAGATATAGAAGGATGGTATAAAAGAAGAGAATTGAATCAGATTTCACGAAGGATCAGATTTACTGAGACTTGAGTAGTTTGACTGCAGGGAAGTCGCCCAAATTTCCGTAGAAATAAGAACCTTCTGCTTAGATTATTCTACAGAGTAGTCTAGACGTTGATAGACGTATTTGCCTATTATAGGTTGATACTCTGCGCGCAACATATTCGACTTGGCAGGTGGATTTCGCCGAGGAGGTATGTGATTCTTCCTATCCTCTTGAGCATGATATTTTAAAAGAATATATATAGTACGGTAGACGTACGTGTGTTAACTGAACGTGGTTTTACTTCGATGTCTTTTGACTTGAGTTTTAAGAATCTTGAAGTATTTCAAAAGAATTATGAATCGTTTTTGAAAGAAGAGTAATACTTGGTTTTAAAAGCTTAAGAGTTATGCTAGCTTTATGGGAAGTTAGGTATAACGACTTAAGAAAGATAAAAGGAACAGTTTACTTAATTGTTTATAAAAGCCTTGTATTGATTTCGGAAAAGGGAAATAAGTATCGAACAAACCACTGCAGCGCTAATAAAGGAAAATGTACTGACTAATTAAATATTATTAAAACCAGTAGAAACCTCCATCTGCATAGAAGCTAAGATAAGACAAAATTGTATTACATTTTCTAGATCATGGCTGCTTTAATAAGATCATAAATAAACAAGTTTTGATTTTCTTAAAAATTTCAAAGTAAGAACTTGATTTATAAAAGACAAAGACTTGAAAAATTAAAGTATTTTCATTTAAAAAGGAATACATGCTTTTGTCTTAAGTTGGTTCAAAAAGAAGGTAGGGAAACTGTTTTGGTTTACTTAAAAAGACAGCCACTCTACTTTTGACACTACGGGTACCGTGTGCATTTTTGTGAAAGAAACAGATCTTTTTAAAGAGTTTATGTATGAAGTACTTTGGGGATAAAAACCCGAACTTGTTGACATAAAATAGAAAGTACCTTGTGTGAATAACTTGACTATGTTGGTTTGTGATAGCCTTGTAATACTTTCTTGTTGGTTTGATAAGTAAACATGTTATGATGCTACGCGTGTTAGTGTCTTGTGATGTTGTGTAAGGGGGTTATTCTTGTTGTGCTTACGTTGTTAAACGTTAAGCCCGTTGTACTGTTATTATATCACATACTCCCCCTGACTTGTTATACTTAGGACTTGCCACCCTTGATGCGGGTCTATACGGCCTATGCAGTCTGTGTGACTATGCAGAGCTGCGGGAGTTCCAGGATTGATCATTCCGGGTGTATTATCCTGATGCGAGGAATGCCTCATGCGGTCTGTGTGACTATGCGGTCTATGTGACTATGCGGATCAGGAGTCCGTATGATATCTGCGGGTTAGCTACCCGATGCGAGGAATACCTCATGCGGTCTCGTGTGACCTATGCGATCGCGGAGTTCCGAGATTAGGCTCGCATAATGATAATATGGGCGATTGGCCTTGCTTCGATCATTAGCGCCTAGAAAAGACCAGCTTATGTTATATCTATTTTTGCTTTTGGTTATGTTGTGGCACTATGTGCGCGTTACATATCGTTGTTTCGCATATATTTGTAAAATTGGTTTTAAAATGATGTGATTTCATTTAAAGTACTTTACGCCACATACTTGGTACTGTTATCGACTTCCTTCGGGCCGTTCATGCCGCAGGTAGAGGTACACCAGTTGTTGATCCTCGCTCCTAGGGTCACAGTTCAGCGTTTTGGGAAGCTCCGTGTCTCCGGAGGCTTATCTTTGGTATAGTCCCCTGTTGTTGTAGGTACTTACATTCAGGGGTATGGCGGGGCCCTGTCCCGCCATTGTTGTTATAACATTCTTAGAGGTCTGTAGTACTGTTGTGGGCAGGGTTGTAAAAGGGATGTAACTGTTCAAGTTTTTATATATATATGCCGAAAGGCAACTTTTCTCAGATAAACTGTTTCTCACTTCATATTGTTCATGTCTTGTTTTATATTCCGCTGGTTACTCTGATGTATGTCTACTTGGGTGCCCGGGTAAGGCACCAGCCACGGGCCCGGGTTCGGGTCGTGACAACAAGTACCTACAATCTCAGGGAATCATACCAAAAGATAAGCCTCCGGAGAAACGGAGCTTCCCAAAACGCTAAACTGTGATCCTATGAGCGAGGATCAACAATCGCGTACTTCTACCGCGCATTGAACGCAGCTTCCGGAAGGTCAAGATAACAGGTACCAAGTATGTGAAACTGAAAATACAGTAAATGAAATCATAATAGTCTATATAAAACAGGAGACATATATGATAACCAAACTATGATACACAATATGTAAGCAGTCATGTCAAGTCAGGGACTCACGCCCTCAAAGTCATCACTCAAATATAACCGTGGGTCTCACGCCCACCATATCAATCATGCCCGTGGAATTCCGTCCTCACCGCAGCTTTATGATATAACAACACCAAGGAGTACACATGAACACCGTGTCCCACTCGTGTCATAAAACCGCACGGGTAAGTACGAAGGCATAGCCAACTACTAGACCCATCGTACTAATAATGCTATAAAATCAGATCGCGAGGTCTTTCTAGACCGCCACATGATCGGCAGGCCACTCGCCTCGATTACAGGCGCGTCTAACCCCGAACTCACCGCAGCCCGATAGCCACATAGGCCCGCATGAGGTACTCTCGTGACGGGGTAGCTAACCCGCAGATCTTCCTCGACTCCCGCAGCCGCATGGCCTCGCATGGACCGCATGAGGTATTCTCGTGACGGCGTAACACACCCGAGTGATCATCCCGAACTCCCGCAGCCCGCGATAGGTCACATGGACCCGCATGAGGTATTCTCGCGACGGGGTAGCTAACCCATGCTCATAACAAGTCGTGGGGTAAGTGATATAATACCAAGACAACGGGCTTATCGTTAAACAACATAAGCACAACAAGAAAAACCCCTTTACACAAACGTCACAAGACGCTAACACACGTAGATCATAACATGTTTACTTATCAAACTAACAAGAAAGTATTACAAGGCTATCACAAGCAAAACATAGGCAAGTTACTCACACAAGGTACTTTTATTTGATGTCAACAAATCGGTTTTAACCCCAAAGTACTACATACTTTAACTCTTTAAAAGATCCATTTTTTCCACAAAGTCACACGATACTGTAGTATCAAAATAGAGTAACTATCTTTTTAAGTAAACCAAAACAATTTCCATACCTTCTTTTTAAACCAATCTTAAGACAAAAGCATGCCTTCCTTTTTAAACCATTTTAAGACAAAACCATGCCTTCCTTTAAAACAAAGACACTTTTCCTTTTTAAAGTCAAGTAGCAATATACTTTTTAAACCAAGTGTCTTACTCTTTTAAAAACAAGTAACATATACCTTTAAATCAAGTTACTTCTCCTTTCCCAAAATCAAGTTGTTTATAAGTCAAGTCTCTTTACTTTCAAAAATCAGTCTCCTAATCTTTAAATCATATCTTTTAAGGAAACCAACCTCCAACTTTTAAAATGTCAAGTTATAATTTTAAATCCAATGATAAAACCATTCTTTTGTTTTCATAAAGTCGTTATAAATAACTTCCCATAAAGCTATTATAACACTTTATGTTTTAAACCAACCAAGGACAACTATTCTCATTCGAAATCAAGATAACTTTATTCTTTAAAAGACCACACACCCATTACTCATGAATGAGGTTTTACAACTTTTTAACATAATTCAAGTCCTTAATATTTCATAACAAGTCACTTAACTTTGGAATCAAGTCAAGGACACAAAAGGAAAATCAAATTCCTTTAAACACACGCAAGGCCTACCGCACTATATATATTTCACAACAATCATGCTAGAAAGGATAGGAAGAGGTTCACATACCTCGCGACGATTATCGACAATAAGCAAAATGCTCCAAAGTACTATAACCCTGCTAGCCTTTTCCACCCTTCAAGTAGAATACGCTACTCGTAGTACTTCAACCTATAATGGCCTTAAAACGTTTATTAACTTCTACATCCCTTCGTAGAATATTTCTAAGTACAAGGTTCCATATTATACGGAAAATTCGAAGACCTTCCCCGTAACCACATAAATAACCTCCACTATCAAGGCCCGCTACTGTGCCAACCACTCCTAGGATTACACGCCTAACCTGACGTGTACACTCGCCTCACAATAATACTACAAGTCTCATCAGAATACAAATTCAATGTAAATACAGTTCAATTATTATCAATATTCATTCTATATATAGTATACTCAACTATACATTACTACAACATGTAATTTCCAATTACAATAGGGGGATAAAGATCATTACCTCGATAAGCCCAAAATTATCCAAGTTTTATAAGTCGATCCTGATCAAAGTTTAGCTCCTAATCCTTACGCTCCAACCCGATCCAAGCAACCCTTAGAAGTTTCTAAACAACTTCTCTTAACACTTCATCCAACTATGAAGATTTCCCTAGGGTTTCATTTTTGCGACTATTGGAATAAAGTAGTGTTTTCGGGCTCTTAGTATAAAGATAACTTTGGAATACTACAATGGATTTTAGGCTAAGGTATAAGGGATTATAACAATACTTGAAGAAATTCTTTCACAAGAGGGGGGGGTGTTGGACGAGAACCACAAAGGGAGGGAGGGGGAAATTTTGCCGTGGAAAAAAATTTAAATTGAGGGGTGAAAAAATTCGTGCAACAAGGGGGGTATTTATAGAGAAATCAATGGCTAGGATCAAAGCAAGTGTATGGTGAGGATTTGGTCCATGTGGGAGTGGAGTCTTCCAACCAAGTGTCCACCACAACAATGAGACATGTGGCTACCACAACAATCCACATGTCTCAAAAAACGTCCAAGCCACCCTTAATTTCGGCCAATAGGGCCACATGGGGGTGACACGTGTCACCCCCCTACTCGTCCAAAATATTTCATCTTCCAAAAAAAATATTCGTAATGCCAAAAATCCGAAAATAAAGTGGGCCCCACAAAACCGTAAATTTTCCCCGTGGGCCCCACGTGACCAATTCCGGAAATAAAATTCCATAATTCTAAAATAATCCCAGAAGTCCGAATACCAAATCTGGGAATCCAATTCCCATTAACGAACTTTTTTCCTCCACAAAAATTCGGAAACTTTTCCGTCCAAAAAATCACATCTTTCTTCCTTTCCAATTTTTAATGTCGTATTCTCGCACGTACGTCCTCATATACATACCCTAGAACTACGGGGTGTAACATTCTTCCCCCTTAGAAACATTCGTCCCGAATGTTCCTTCTAAGTCTCCAAACATACCTGTGCCGGTATAGTCTTCCCTACTATACTTACGGAACTAATTATGCCACACATGGCAATAATAAAACATACGCGCAAAAACTCACATCCAAGCCAACGAAGAATCATCTCTAAAGCGTATAACAATACTATTAGCTCCACCCATGGTCCAAAGGATACTTTCATCTTCTTAACACATCTTCGCCTCTTTTCTTACTTGTCGTACCCTCCTCGAACACTCGAACTCTTCCTAATATACGTACCATTTCCAACTTGGTCATCATTAACTGGGAACACTCTGAATGGATCTCCGATACTCTTCCGAAACATAGCAATATGGAAGACCGGACGTACTGTCTCCTAAGTCGGACGGCAGTGCTAACTTATAGGTAACCTGGCCTATTCTACAAACGATCTGAAAAGGCTCAAAGTACCTCGGCTAAGTTTCTCGCTTTCCAAATCTCGTCACACCCTTCCGGTGGTACTTCAAGAAGACCCACCACAACTGAAGTCCAAGTGTCGACGCCGATTATCCGCACGACTTCTGTTGACTCTGAGCTGCTAATAACCTCTTCTGGATAAGCTTCACCTTATCCACATCCTGCTGAATCAAGTATGGACCAACTATCTGAACCTTGCCAACATCGAACCAATCGACCGACAACCTACACTTCCGCCCATACAAGGCTTCATAAGGCGCCATCCGAATACTGAAATGGTAGCTATTATAATACTCACTCAACCAGAGGCAAATAATCCTCACAGCTACCCCTGGAATTATCCCACAATATATTTCACGCATACCAAGTACTTCGACAAAGACCAACCGTAAAATCATCCACTCAAGACGGCCTTGCATCCAAGGTCCCAACTGTTATAAATTCTAAGGCTCACCATTTTCTCGTCCCCAGACTTACCCTTTTCAACTACCCATGTTTTCTAATCCACACCTAACACAATGCTATCCGCACATAGCACTCCACATGTATCTACCATAACGACCTAAACAAGTCTCTGCGGTCAAGATATCTCTGTAACTCATCGCTCACTTTCCTTTGTCGCCTAATCAAATCTCGCTCACGGGCGCATAACTACGTAAGGTGATGAACCAACATCGATCCCGGCGTCGAAGTCAGAACATCCGCGCCACCTCGGTCGCAATTTTCGCAAATGGCCCCGCTGCCACAAGCATAACAAGCTATCAAGTAGTACGACACTCCCATAAGAACACCTACCACAACGCCATACCGAGGGGTGGCCTCCTCTCGCTAACACCCTTCCTCTCCGAACCATCAATCCGCAATCGACTGGTAGGCTAAGTCATCCCACTTGTATCCTCCTACTAGGACATTCTCTCCTCACGGCCCCGACGTCCACGGTAAAACAAGCATTAGTAAAAAGACGACATTTCCCGGGATGACGCCTACCACATAGTGAACACTGAGGGGAAACTGAATCTGGCTGGCTAGAACCTATGTAAATCAGGAACTGTAAACCCCGGAGTTCTCACCAACTCCTAAATACCCCGAACGCCCCAAGTCCGCGGAGGACCACTCAGATCGGGCGGAGGCGCATAACTGGCTCACGGTAAGGTCCGCCGAAAGTTACCAAAGGACCTGCTCGCCCTCTTCACGATTCGTTAATCCACAATCTCTACGCTCTCGCACAGTGCATAAGCTCAGACGCGGCAATGTCCATGCTCGATCAAGAGCTACTTGTACAACCCTTTACTAGATACTGCCAAGTCCTCGTGACCTATCGGTGCACTCTATCCTCCATGTCCGCCACTTAAGCGGGACATAACGAGCCAATGAGTCAAACTCGACATCAGATTCCCAACCGCCCGCCTGCTTCGCCTCAACATCATAAATCTATCTACCCGAAGCTCTCCTCATCCGCGAGGCGCAAGCGGTAGGAAATGCTCTAAGGTCTTGATCACTTTCATGATCCACAGAATCGCCGAATAAACTCCCGAGGATCTTCTCGCTCAATCCATAAAACTCGTGGATCGCAACTCAAGAAGTCCCAAATCTCCACTATCGATCTAGGGTGAACCATCGTACTACGAACCTCCGACTTCGCTCGCCCTCATGCCTCGCTACAAGCCGAGCTAGTAATCGCCATCTCCTCGTAACCATATCCTCTCGCTCTCGGCCGCGACTAGAGGCTCGTGTATTGTGGTCTCTGTAGCTACCGCACGCTTCTAAACTTTCTCGCTAGCGCGCCGCAGAACTCCCGAATGAAGCACCACCTCGTGATGATCGGGCTCGGCCCTCGCACTCTTCTCGTGTTCCACTAGCGCCTCTCTCGCTGTCCCGCCTCCGGCCCCGGTTGTCTGCGTAGAGGCATAACTAGCACAAACGAATACGCGCAGGAGTCCAACTTATAACACAACTCTAAGGCACTATCTCGAGTGAGAAGAATGGAAACCAATCCTAAATATTCGCAGCCTCCCGATTATAAAGGTGCACAACACGCCGATAATCAAGACTCTACTAGATACGGTCTGTAGACACTTTCCGAGGATTAACTGCTCTGATACAACTTTTGTCACGACCCGACCTCGGGCCCGCGACTGGTGCCTTACCCCGGGAACCCTAGTGATACAACATCAGAGAAAATCAGCGGAAATAAAAACTCATAAAAGATAAACAAAGGAAATAAGAAAACAAAGCAACCAAAACGGTTACCTTTTCAGATATATAAATAAAAACTCAATAGCATATCCTTTACAAACCCCGCCACAACAAAGATTACATGCACTTCTAAGAATTTTTATAACAACTATGACGGGACAGGGCCCCGCCATACCCCTGAATGTACAAGTACCTACAATCTCAGGGAATCATACCAAAAGATAAGCCTCCGGAGAAACGGAGCTTCCCAAAACGCTAAACTGTGATCCTATGAGCGAGGATCAACAACTGGTGTACCTCTACCGGCAGATGAACGCAGCCTCAAGCGAGGTCAAGACAACAGGTACCAAGTATGTGAAACTGAAAATACAGTAAATGAAATCATAATAGTCTATATAAAACAGGAGACATATATGATAACCAAACTACGATACATAATATGTAAGCAGTCATGTCAAGTCAGGGACTCACGCCCTCAAAGTCATCCCTCAAATATAATCGTGGGTCTCACGCCCACCATATCAATCATGCCCGTGGAATTCCTTCCTCACTGCCGGCAGTCTATGATATAACAACACCAAGGAGTACACATGAACACCAGGTCCCACCTGTGTCATAAAACCGTACGGGGTAAGTACGAAGGCATAGCCAACTACTAGGACCTACCGTACCAATAATGCTATAAAATCAGACGCGAGGTCTTCTGCATCGCCACATGATCGGCAGGCCACTCGCCTCTCGTGATCAGGCGCGTCTAACCTCGAACTCACCGCAGCCCGATAGCCACATAGCCCGCATGAGGTACTCGTGACGGGGTAGCTAACCCGCAGATCTTCCTCGACTCCCGCACTCGCACGGCCTCACATGGACCGCATGAGGTATTCTCGTGACGGGCGTAACACACCCGAGTGATCATCCCGAACTCCCGCAGCTCGCATAGGTCACATGGACCCGCATGAGGTATTCTCGTGACGGGGTAGCTAACCCGACTCATAACAAGTCGTGGGTAAGTGATATAATACCAGCACAACGGGCTTATCGTTAAACAACATAAGCACAACAAGAAAAAACCCCTTTACACAAACGTCACAAGACGCTAACACACGTAGCATCATAACATGTTTACTTATCAAACCAACAAGAAAGTATTACAAGGCTATCACAAGCAAAACATAGGCAAGTTACTCACACAAGGTACTTTTATTTGATGTCAACAAATCCGGGTTTTAACCCCAAAGTACTACATACTTTAACTCTTTAAAAAGATCCATTTCTTTTACAAAAGTCACACGATACTCGTAGTATCAAAATAGAGTAACTATCTTTTTAAGTAAACCAAAACAATTTACATACCTTCTTTTTAAACCAATCTTAAGACAAAAGCATGCCTTCCTTTTTAAACCATTTTAAGACAAAACCATGCCTTCCTTTAAAACAAAGACACTTTTCCTTTTTAAAGTCAAGTAGCAATATACTTTTTAAACCAAGTGTCTTACTCTTTTAAAAATAAGTAACATATACCTTTAAATCAAGTTACTTCTCCTTTCCCAAAATCAAGTTGTTTATAAGTCAAGTCTCTTTACTTTCAAAAGTCAGTCTCCTAATCTTTAAATCATATCATTTAAGGAAACCAACCTCCAACTTTTAAAATGTCAAGTTATCATTTTAAATCCAATGATAAAACCATTCTTTTGTTTTCATAAAGTCGTTATAAATAACTTCCCATAAAGCTATTATAACACTTTATGTTTTAAACCAACCAAGGACAACTATTCTCATTTTCAAAATCAAGATAACTTTATTCTTTAAAAGACCACACACCCATTACTCATGAATGAGGTTTTACAACTTTTTAACATAATTCAAGTCCTTAATATTTCATAACAAGTCACTTAACTTTGGAATCAAGTCAAGGACACAAAAGGAAAATCAAATTCTTTAAACACACGCAAGGCTTACCGCACTATATATATTTCACAACAATCATGCTAGAAAGGATAGGAAGAGGTTCACATACCTCGCGACGATTATCGACAATAAGCAAAATGCTCCAAAGTACTATAACCCTGCTAGCCTTTTCCACCCTTCAAGTAGAATACGCTACTCGTAGTACTTCAACCTATATTGACCATAAAACGTTTATTAACTTCTACATCCCTTCGTAGAATATTTCTAAGTACAAGGTTCCATATTCTACGGAAAATTCGCAAAGACCTCCCGTAACCACTTAAATAACCTCCACTATCAAGGCCCGCTACTGTGCCAACCACTCCCAGGGGATTACACGGCTAACCGGACGTGTACAATTCGGCCCCACAATAATACTACAAGTTCATCAGAATACAAATCAATGTAAATACAGTTCAATTATTATCAATGTTCATTCTATATATAGTATACTCAACTATACATTACTACAACATGTAATTTCCAATTACAATAGGGGGATAAAGATCATTACCTCGATAAGCCCAAAATTATCCAAGTTTTATAAGTCGATCCTGAGCAAAGTTTAGCTCCTAATCCTTACGCTCCAACCCGCTCCAAGCAACCCTTAGAAGTTTCTAAACAACTTCTCTTAACACTTCATCCAACTATGAAGATTTCCCTAGGGTTTCATTTTTGCGACTATTGGAATAAAGTAGTGTTTTCGGGCTCTTAGTATAAAGATAACTTTGAAATACTACAATGGATCTTAGGCTAAGGTATAAGGGATTATAACAATACTTGAAGAAATTCTTTCACAAGAGGGGGGGGTGTTGGACGAGAACCACAAAGGGAGGGAGGGGGAATTTTTGCCTTGGAAAAATATTTCAAGTGAGGGATGAATAAAGTCTTGCAACAAGGGGGGTATTTATAGAGAAATCAATGGCTAGGATCAAAGCAAGTGTATGGTGAGGATTTGGTCCATGTGGGAGTGGAGTCTTCCAACCAAGTGTCCACCACAACAATGAGACATGTGGCTACCACAACAATGAGACATGTGGCTAGCCACATGTCTCAAAAAACGTCCAAGCCACCCTTAATTTCGGCCAATAGGGCCACATGGGGGTGACACGTGTCACCCCCTACTCGTCCAAAATATTTCATATTCCGAAAAAAATATCCGTAATGCCAAAAATCCGAAAATAAAGTGGGCCCCACAAAATCAGAATTTTCCCTGGCCCCACGTGACCAATTCCGGAAATAAAATTCCATAATTCTAAAATAATCCCAGAAGTCCGAATACCAAATCTGGGAATCCAATTCCCATTAACGAACCTTTTTCCTCCACAAAAATCCGGAAACTTTTCCGTCAAAAAAATCACATCTTTCTTCCTTTCCAATTTTTAATGTCGTATTCTCGCACGTACGTCCTCATATACATACTCTGGAACTACGGGGTGTAACAGTTCCAATACTACTATTACAATATACTATTAACACCACCAATCTAATCACAAATAGGCAGTTGTACATAACTACCCCGAGCTATAACCAAAGGGCAAACATATATATATATATATATGTATCCATACATGTACCTCAGACAATTACCTAAGGGAAGTACCTTATTTAAACACCTTGGGCTATAATCCGAGGGCAGATTATATAATAACACATGTATAGATGTTTCAGTACATTTGTTGAGTTTTATTGTTCGCCCTAAGTGGCACATAGGTTATCAGAGTATTAGGTTGCTTCTTATGCCCTCTTTTACAACTTTTGTTTTCATATTTATATTCATGGTTTACATATCGGTACATTTCATTCATACTAACGTTCATTTTTGTCACGACCCGAACCCGGGCCCGTGACTGGTGCCTTACCCGGGCACCCAAGTAGCCATACATCAGAGAAATCAGCGGAACATAAAACAAGACATGAAAATATTATGAAGTAAGAAACAGAATCTGAGAAAACTTGCCTTTCGGCATATATAAATCAATTTAAAACCGAACAGTTACATCCTTTTTACAACTCGCCACAACAAGATTTCTGCACTTAAGAATGATACGACAACAATGGCGGACAGGCCCCGCCATACCTCGAATGTAAGTACTACAACGACAGGACCATACCACCGATAAGCCTCCGAGAAACGAGCTTCCCATACGCCGAATCGTGACCCTAAGAGCGAGGATCAACACCGATGTACCTCTACCGCGGCATGAACGCAGCTCGGCGAGGTCGATAACAGTACCAAGTATGTGAAATCAAAATACGTAAATGAAATCATAGTAGTCTATATAAAGCAGAGACATGTATGATAACCAAACTACGCTTCAATAAATAAGCGATCATGTCAAGTCGTGACTCACGCCTCAAAGTCATCACTCAAATATAACTATGGGTCTCACGCCATAATCAAGCACCTAAATATTTCGTGATATGTTTCTAAGAAAGTGCGTAAGAACTCAAATGTTAAGGTTTGAGACGAGTAAAAATTTATCTAATTATGAAATTGTCTGAAACTAAATATTATGATTTAACGGGAGGCGACACGTGTCACCCCCCCTTTTATGGTCATGGACGAAATGTGCTAGGGTAGAATGGTCTTTTGACCATAATTTTATGATGAAGTCTTGCAAGGCTTAGAGCTTGACAACATTGACCAAGTCAATGACCCCACTTAGCTTGATATTTAATTAAGATGCATCCAAACCACCCATTTGTTCTAATCTTGACCTCCATATTTTTTATATAAGCTACTAGTGCAAGACAAGGCTTAACACTTAGCAAATTTTCAAGAAAACTTGATGAAACCTTGGGAAGCTCTCGGCCAAGGCTAGGGTTCCAAGGAGAAAATTTCAATTCTTGTCCAATAAATCCCCACTTTAAACCAAGGTACCTAAGGGTATTATAAGTGTTTCTCAAGAGAAAGATCCTGAAAATGGTGTTTTCGTATTAGTCGCAAGGCGAAAACCTAAAGGGTTATTCAACTTTGAAGTTGGAACTTGAAGATGAGTTATTCTTAAGCTTCTAAGGGTTGCTTGGAGTGGATTGGAACGTCGAAAGGAGGAGCTAAAGGTGCTAGAGATCGACTTGTACTCTTGGATCATAATTGGGCTATTTGAGGTATAATCTTCGTTTTACTTTAGTAATCAAGATTTCATGTTTTGATAAGTTATAAGTGGTCATGTGATATGTATTATGAAGTTTGCTAAATGTTATGGAATTGGAAGCTAAAAATCCGAAAATGACTTATGTAGCCATTTGAAATTGAAATCCAATTTGATCAATAAATTGAATTGTCGACGTTACCTACTGAGAATGTAGTAGCTAGAATCAATCGCGCTTGATATCTTATTATGCTACCAATTTGGATTGAAATGGAAATTGAATAAGAATTGGTATTGTTATATTATTGTGAGCCAATTGGGGCTGTTTGGTTAGTAATTGGCATTGGATTACCTTCTATATTGTTGTGAGCCAATTAGGGCTGTTTGGTTATTGTATTTCGACCTTGAAAAAGGTGGCAAAGTTAGTAAGAACAAAGGAAGTGTTGTCCGATTTTCCGTAGAATTTAGTGACTTGCACTTGGAATATTCTACGTTTGAAACTAGAAGTTAATAGATGTACTATGGTCATTATAGGTTGACATACTACGACGCATTTAAATGGACTTAGCAAGTGGATTAAACCAAGAGGTATGTGGAACTTTTCCTATCTTTTGAGCATGACTAGTTTCACGATATAGTACTGAGACGTCAAGATTTTGACAATCTAGTCCATTTGATATCCTTGGCTTATTTTAGGAATGTCCAAGCCGATTGAGTTAGGGAATTAACTCACTTGTTTAAATGTTAAGGATATCTTGGTTTTCAAAGTTAAGAGACTTTAAGTATGTTGAAAGTATTTTGATACTTGTTTTTATGGAAAGTTTAAAGAGTGGTTTACTCTAAGTAATTTAAGTATGTTAAGGGACTTGAAGAGTTTTAAAGTATGCGATACTTGTTTCGTTTTAAACGTATAAGTCCCTTGGATAGGAAATTGTACTTGACTAATGCATAAAGTGAATATAACGACTTTATGGGAAGTTGGTTATATTGGCTTTATGGAAAGATAAATGGCTTGTTTTATTGAAAGGCAATTTGATTTAAGGAATCAATTGCCTAAGGTTTTAAAGGAAAGAAGTCACTTGATTTAGAAGCCTAATTGTATTTCTAAAAGGTATCGTGACTTGTCTTGAAAAGTAGTTATGACTTGATACTACGGTTATTAGTATCTTGGAAGTAATATATGAAAAGAGTCATTTTTAAAAGAATAGAAATACGTAGTACTTTGGGTTAAATTCCTGATTTTATAATGACATGTTAGTGCCTTAAGTAAACTAAAATGAGAATGTATATGAATAAGGCTAAGTTAGTTGGGATTTCTTAACTTTCTTATTTATTGTATGATAAGCCGTAGGGCTTATGTTATGTATGATGGCCGGTTGAGCTAGGGTAAGAGTATAAATGAGGGTAAACCCCAAGACGTTATACCACCCGCCTTGGTAAGAGTATAAACGGCGGTAAACCCCAAGACGTTATACCACCGCTTCCGTGATTTGCTACCCATGACGCGGCGAATACCTCACGCGAGTCCTTATGGGCTTACGCGGTGAAATAGTCCCACGCGGGCGGTACAATTATGCGAGGAATACCTCACGCGGGTCCACGCGATCTACGCGTGAAATAGTCCCGTGAATAGGATTGCTTAATGATACATCGCGCGGTGGTCCCGCTGATCGTGAGCCTCCTACTTTATATTGTAAGTATACTCCTATTTACTCTCATTGTTAGTAAGGCACAGTTGTAATCGTTAATCGAGTAATCATACATGTCTCCGCTTTATTTTAGACTTATGATTTCATTACGCATTTCTGGCCACATATTTGGTACATGTTAGATCGACCTCCTTCGGGGCCGCTCACGCCGCAGTAAAGTGCTGCCGATCCTCGCCTTAGGATCACTGTTCACCGCTGGTAAGCTCCTTCATTTCGGAGGCTTATCCTCGTATTGTCGGTTGTTGTACATTCGTGGTATGGCGGGGCCCTGTCCCGCCAGAGATGTTAGTCTTAGAGGTCTGTAGTCACAGTGTGGATTGTGCTGTAAAGAAAAGAAAATGTACCGTTTCTATTTCTCGATTGAGTATATTTTACTGGCGTGGCCTTATCGCCAGCTCTGTTGGTTACTGTCTAAGTTTTTTTGTATGTTGTGTATGTTCCGCTGCTATTCTCTGATGTATACCTGACAGGGGTGCCCAGGTAGGGCACCAGTCGCGGGCCCGGGGTCGGGTCGTGACAATAACATCAATCATGCCCGTGGAATACCTTCCTCACTGCCGGCAGTCTATGATATAAAAGCACCAAGGAATACACATGAACACCAGGTCCCACTTGTGTCATCATAAAACCGTACGGGGTAAGTACGAAGGCATAACCGACTACTAAAAACCCACAGTACAAACAAGGTCATAAACTGTATCATGAGATCTGTCTAGACCGTCACATGATCAAAACTGGCCACTCGCCCGCAGTATCTAATGTGCGCGTCTAGCCCTGGAACTTCCCGCAGCTCCGCATAGGCCACTCCAATGGCCCGCATGAGGTATTCCCCGCATCGAGGGAAGCTACTCCCCGGCATCCGCCTGGACTCGCAGTCCGCATGGCCACATAGACCGCATGACCATAAAGGTTGCACACTAACCTGGAGCTCTCGCAGCTCCGCATAGGCCCCCGGGACCTGCATGAGGTATTCTCGAATCATAGGTCACACAGACCCGCCTGAGTCTACCCCGCATCGGAGGGCAGCTTAACCTCCGGGATGATGTCAAGGTGAGTGGTACAATACCAACATAACGGCTGATAGTTAAATAACTTAAGCGCAATCGAGGGAAAACCCCTTTACACAAACATCACAAGATAATAACACACGTAGCATCCTAGCATGTTTACTTATCAAATCAACAAGAAAGTATTACAAGGCTATCACAAACCAACACAATCAAGTTATTCACACAAGGTACTTTCTACTATATGATTAATAAGATCGGGTTTTTATCCCCAAAGTACTTCATACATTAACTCTTTAAGAGATCTGTTCTTTCACAAATAGTCACACAATACTCGTAGTATATAAAAATAGAGTGACTATCTTTTGAAGTAAACCAAAACACCTCTCTTTGTAAAATCAAGTAACAACATTATTTTCCAAACGTTCAAGTTTGCCTAATTTCAAATGTTCAAGTTTCATTTTTCAAAGGTTTCAGTTCATAGTTTTAATCCTTTAAAACAATTTGAGAAACATATACCTTATGTGAGTAGTTTATTCTTGTTCATAACAATCTTATTACAAAGAAATTATGATCTAGGAAATGTAATATCATTTTGTCTCATCTTAGCTTCTATGCAGATGGAAGTTTCTACTGTTTTAATAATACTTTATTAGTCAAAACATTTCCCTTTATTAGCTACGTGGTTTGTTCGATACTTATTCTCGATTTCCAAATCAAGAAACATTATTCCTTTTAAAACCAAGTACTCATTACTCACGAATGAGGTTTCACACTTTTTAACAAAACTCATATTAATTAACCAAGTCAAGTCTCTTATCTTTTTAAGATTAAGTCTCTTAATCTTCTTAAAGTCAATAAACCCTTCTTTTTATCCTTCTTAAGCCGTTATACCTAACTTCTCATAAAGCTAGTATAACTCTTAAGCTTTTAAAACCAAGTATTACTCTTCTGTTAAAAATGGTTCATTATTCTTTTGAAATACTTCAAGATTATTCAGGCTTAAGTCAAAAGACATTGCCGTAATTATTATTCAGTTAACACATGTACGTCTACCGTACTATATATACTTTAAAAATATCATGCTCAAGAGTATAGGAAGAATCACATACCTCGCGACGATTATCGACTATTAGCAAAAGGCTCCAAAGTACTGTAGTCCGGCTAGCCTTTTCCACCATCCGAGTAGAATATGCTACTCGCAGTACTTCAACCTATAACGGTTATACAAGTCTATCAAAGTCTAGACTACTCTGCAGGTTAATCTTCTGATGTGATTTCAGTTCAAGTCTTATCTGTAATATCCTTCTATTACAGTTCAAATCTCTTCTATGAATCTTATATTCATTTCCTTATTACTACAGTATGTAATTTCCAATTTCAATAGGGGGACAAGATATTTACCTCGATAAGCCCATAATTATCCAAGTATAATATCGATCCTGAGCAACGTTTAGCTCCTACTCCGGGTGCTCCAACCCGCTCCAAACAACCCTTAGAAGTTCTACGCAACTTCTTCTTAATACTCCAACCAACTATGGAGATTTTCCTGTGGTTTCGGTTTGAGACAAAAAGGACATAAGGTAGTATTTCCGGGCTCTACGTATAGAGGTATCTTTGGAATACTACAAGGTATACGGCTAAGGTAATTTGGGTATAGTAACAATACTTTGGAGAGTATTTCTACCAAGAGGGTGGGTGTATTTATACGAGACAACACCACAATGGGTGTACCTCTACCAAACCCACTGGAGTGGGGTACTCTCGCCAAGGGAGGGACTCTCGGCCAAGGGGCCTCACAAAGGGGGGAGGGGTGTGTTCTTGGACGAGAACACTACACTAAGGGGGGGAAGGGATTTTCAAGACTTGGAACAATTTTTGGATGAAGAAGTCTTCAAAGGGGAGGGGTATTTATAGGTCAAGTCATGGCCAACCAATGGCCAAGATCATGCCAAGTGCAAGGCAAGTGTAGGGTCAAGATTCATACATGTGCACCGTATCCATCTACCACACAAAATATCTACAAATATCCTACCAACTCCAAGGCAACAAAAACGTGTAAAAGATGGCCCCTTTGCCGTCCACACTCCATCAACTTGAGGGTGACAAGTGTCGCCCTCTCGTTGGTCCAAAATATTTCGTCTCTCGGAAAAATCCGCAAAAATACTAAATGACATAGCCGGAATTTTCCCTTCGCAAGTTGTGTAAAACGTTTCGTCGAAAAACGATTCTAATCGGGTGTTGTGCACAAAAATATTTCGGCCAAGTCTACTCTTTAAGGCTCAAATTTTTGTACGTATGTCCTCACGTACATACTCTGGAAATACGGGGTATAACATTCTCCCCTCCTTAGAAACATTCGTCCCGTATGTTCCTTCTCAAGACGGATAACGATGAAGTTCCCCCTAGCATAACAAGCTTGCAAATGCCACACATGGCCACAGAAAAACACCTGCGCAAAATACTGACATCCAAGTCCACGAGGAATCACCTCTAACATCACAAAAACTCCCACCCAAGGGCTAAAAGATACTCCCTCCGCACCTTTTCTTTACAAACGAAATGCTCACTTCTATGTTCTTAACACATGCTCGCTTCTTCCCTTACTCGTCGTACCCTTCTCGTACACACGAACTCCTTCTCATAACTTACCACATTTTTTTGTTACTGCTTCAGTTTCCAAAATCTCTGGGTTACTACCTCCAACTTGATCATCATTAACTGGGAATACTCTGGATGGATCTCCGATACTTTTCCGAACCTAACAACATGAAGGATCGACACACCGCTTCCTAAGTCGGACGACAAAAGCTAACATATAGGCAACCCGCCTACTCTTCACATAACTGGAAGGCCCAAAGTAACTCGGGCTAAGTTTCCTATTTTCCAAAACTCGTCACACCTTCCGGTGGTACCTTTCGGAAGACCCACCGTCAACTCAACCTGCCGCCGTCGCCGATTATCCGCGCGACTTCTGTTGACTCTGAGCTGCCGATAACCTCTCCTGGATAGGCTTCACCCTATCCACATCCTGCCGAAATAAATATGAACCAACTATCTGCACTTTGCCAACATCGAACCAATCGACCGACAACTTACGCTTCCGCCCCTACAAGGCTTCATAAGGCGATATCCGGATATCCGAATACCGAAATGGTAGCTATTAAAACACTCCCTCAACAGGCGACAACAATCCTTACAGCTACCCCTGAAATCCACACACTGGCCCGAGGGCGAATGCGATACTGAGACTTACCTGAGTTCCCAACCCTGCCTGGTAAAATTTCCAGAAAAGAAACAGTTGTAAACTGGGTTGCACTGTCTGTCATAAGGTGAAGGTAGGCACCCCGTGCAGCCTTACAACCTTTCTGATATATCATCACTGCCAAGCAACGGTCCTGTCAGAAAGACACGATGGGCTGACCCCATTGGCCCGACTACTGGTTGAACGCATCCACGAACTCGTACGATGGTTAACTAAACTTGGGCCTAACACCCTCGTGACCCTACCACCTGGAGGGACCACCCCGAACTGACCCCACCACAAAATAGGTCGCGGGTTGACCCGCAACATGGCCTCAACCTGACCCGGCAACGCGCAAAACACTAGCTCCCCGATCCGGAACAATCTTACTAATCACGTTACGAAAACCTAGCGGTCTTCTTAGCTCAACTACCCTCTTTCATTCCACATTACTCAGGGACTTATCCCAAAACATAGCTCACGTGCACTATGCACTCCGATAAGGGTCAAAACACACATAAAATAAAATACATCTTATACTCGAGATGGCCTTACCCCTAAGGTCTCTACGTATAAAACTCTAAGGCTCACACTTTCTCTATCCCCCAAATCTTACCCGGTTAACTAACCATGATTCTAATCACAATTTACACAAGGTTAACTGAACGTAACACTCAAGATATACTTATCTTATCACACATACAATCTCTAGAGGGTTAAGGATACACCTGTATCTACTGCTTCACTCTCCTTAGTCGTTCTAATCAAACCTGCCCTGTTGGACGCAAGCATAACAAGCTGTCGAAGAAGTACGACACTCCCCACTATGACACTTACCACAACGGCCACACCGAGATGGGGGTGGCCTCCTCTGGCTAACACCCCTTCCTCTCTGAACTACTGAATCCGCAACTGATCTGGTAGGCTGAGTCCTCCTACTTGCATCCCTCTTAGTAGGACATCCTTTCGACACATGGCCCTGACGGCCGCAGGTAAAACAAGTACCAACTAAAAGACGACATTCCCCGGGATGACGTCTGTCACACTGTGAACACCGGGAAAATCAACTGGCCGGGCCGAACCTACGTGTAGCCGTGAACCGGAAGCTCGAGCTCACCAACTCCGCTACCCCGAACGTTACAACCCCGCGAGGACCACTCTGACCGTGGACGTGCGATCTAATCTGCCGTGAGGCGATTGGCCTCGAAAGTTACCAAAGGACTCTTGCTGCTCGCCTCTTACGCCGCTCTCGTTAACCCGCTGATCTCTACTTTTCTTGGCCTTCTGCGCATAAGCCCGTACGCAGGCCATGCTCAAGCCTAACGGAAGAATTACTCCTGCATGACCCTCTCTTAGATATTCATCAAGACTCGCGTACATCGGTATACTCTCTGTAGCCAAATCCATAGCTAGTAATGTGGTCGCTTTGCAGCCTCTATTCTCTGCTCGTGGCCGCGAACCGGGTTCAACTTATCATGGCCGCCGCAGAGGGAATCGCCGCCGTGCTAAACTCGCTAGTGGTGATGTCGCGCAGAACTCCCCAAATGAAGCACCACCCTGGTGATGATTGGGATCGTGCCCACGTAACCTTCTCAGATTAACTCGCAGCCTCCGCCGCCTTGCCCTTCGGGGCCGGGTTGCCTTACGCGAGGCATAGCAGTGGGAAAGAAATACGTTAGAGGGTCCAACTTATCACACGCCTCTAAGGCACGATCTCGTAATGAGAAGAATGGAAACTAATCCTAAATATCCTATAGCCTCTCGATTATCGCGTGCACAACACACGATAATCAAGACTTCATCGATACGGTGCAGACACTTTCCGAGGATTAATCGCTCGATACCACTTTTGTCACGACCAACCTGCCCGGATCGTGCCTTACCCGCACCCAAGTAGCCATACATCGAGAAATCACGAACATAAAACAAGACATGAAAATATTATGAAGTAAGAAACAGACCGAGAAAACTTGCCTTCTGGCATATATAAATCAATTTAAAACCGAACGCTACATCCTTTTTACAACTCGCCCACAACAAGATTTCATGCACCTCTAAGAATGATACGACAACAATGGGCGGATGGCCCGCCATACCCTCGAATGTAAGTACCTACAACGACAGGGACCATACCATCGATAAGCCTCCGAGAAACGAGCTTCATACGCTGAATCGTGACCCTAAGAGCGAGGATCAGCAAACTGTGTACCTCTACCTGCGGCATGAACGCAGCCCCCGGGCGAGGTCAAGACAACAGTACCAAGTATGTGAAATCAAAATATCAGAAATGAAATCATAGTAGTCTATATAAAGCAGAGACATGTATGATAACCAAACTACGATTCACAATAAATAAGCGATATGTCAAGTCGTGACTCACGCCTCAAAGTCATCACTCAAATATAACTATGGGTCTCACGCCCATAACATCAATCATGCCCGTGGAATACCTTCCTCACTGCCGGCAGTCTATGATATAAAAGCACTAAGGAATACACATGAACACCAGGTCCCACTTGTGTCATCATAAAACCGTACGGGGTAAGTACGAAGGCATAGCCGACTACTAAAAACCCACAGTACAAACAAGGTCATAAACTGTATCATGAGATCTGTCTAGACCGTCACATGATCAAAGCCGCCACTCGCGCAGATATCTAATGTCTGCGTCTAGCCCCGAACTTCCGCGACTCGCGTAGGCCACTCCAATGGCTGCGTGAGGTATTCCGCGTCGAGGAAGCTACTCCCGGCATCCGCCTGGACTCGCATCCGCGTACGCCACATGCACCGCATGACCATAAAGGCCGCACACTAACTCGGAGCTCTCGCAGCCCGCATAGCCGGGACTGCGTGAGGTATTCTCGAATCATAGGTCACACAGACCCGCCTGAGTCTACCCCGCATCGGATGGCAGCTTAACCTCCGGGATGATGTCAAGGTGAGTGGTACAATACCAACATAACGGCTGATAGTTAAATAACTTAAGCGCAATCGAGGGAAACCCCATTTACACAAACATCACAAGATAATAACACACGTAGCATCCTAGCATGTTTACTTATCAAATCAACAAGAAAGTATTACAAGGCTATCACAAACCAACACAATCAAGTTATTCACACAAGGTACTTTCTACTATATGATTAATAAGATCGGGTTTTTATCCCCAAAGTACTTCATACATTAACTCTTTAAGAGATCTGTTCTTTCACAAATAGTCACACAATACTCGTAGTATATAAAAATAGAGTGACTATCTTTTGAAGTAAACCAAAACACTTCTCTTTGTAAAATCAAGTAACAACATTATTTTCCAAACGTTCAAGTTTGCCTAATTTCAAATGTTCAAGTTTCTCATTTTTCGAAAGGTTTCGTAGTTCATAGTTTTAATCCTTTAAAACAATTTGAGAAACATATACCTTATGTGTGAGTAGTTTATTCTTGTTCATAACAATCTTATTACAGCAGCCATGATCTAGGAAATGTAATATCATTTTGTCTCATCTTAGCTTCTATGCAGATGGAAGTTTCTACTGGTTTTAATAATACTTTATTAGTCAAAACATTTCCCTTTATTAAGCGCCTTTGTGGTTTGTTCGATACTTATTCGATTTCAAATCGGAAACATTATTCCTTTTTAAAAACCAAGTACTCATTACTCACGAATGAGGTTTCACACTTTTTAACAAAACTCATATTAATTAACCAAGTCAAGTCTCTTATCTTTTTAAGATTAAGTCTCTTAATCTTCTTAAAGTCAATAAACCCTTCTTTTTATCCTTCTTAAGCCGTTATACCTAACTTCCCATAAAGCTAGTATAACTCTTAAGCTTTTAAAACCAAGTATTACTCTTCTGTTAAAAATGGTTCATTATTCTTTTGAAATACTTCAAGATTATTCAGGCTTAAGTCAAAAGACAGTACCGTAATTATTATTCAGTTAACACACGTACGTCTACCGTACTATATATACTTTAAAAATATCATGCTCAAGAGTATATGAAGAATCACATACCTCGCGACGATTATCGACTATTAGCAAAAGGCTCCAAAGTACTGTAGTCCGGCTAGCCTTTTCCACCCTCCGAGTAGAATATGCTACTCGCAGTACTTCAACCTATAACGGTTATACAAGTCTATCAAAGTCTAGACTACTCTGCAGGTTAATCTTCTGATGTGATTTCAGTTCAAGTCTTATCTGTAATATCCTTCTATTACAGTTCAAATCTCTTCTATGAATCTTATATTCATTTCCATATTACTACAGTATGTAATTTCCAATTTCAATAGGGGGACAAGATATTTACCTCGATAAGCCCATAATTATCCAAGTATAATGTCGATCCTGAGCAACGTTTAGCTCCTACTCCGGGTGCTCCAACCCGCTCCAAACAACCCTTAGAAGTTCTACGCAACTTCTTCTTAATACTCCAACCAACTATGGAGATTTTCCTTAGGGTTTCGGTTTGAGACAAAAAGGACATAAGGTAGTATTTCCGACTCTACGTATAGAGGTATCTTTGGAATACTACAAGGTATACGGCTAAGGTAATTTGGGTATAGTAACAATACTTTGGAGAGTATTTCTACCAAGAGGGTGGGTGTATTTATACGAGACAACACCACAAGGGGGGGGTGTACCCCTCGGCCAAACCCACTAGGAGGGGGGGTACTCTCGGCCAAGGGGGAGGGAACTCTCGGCCAAGGGGCCTCACAAAGGGGGGAAGGGTGTGTTCTTGGACGAGAACACTACACTAAGGGGGGGAAGGGATTTGCAAGACTTGGAACAATTTTTGGATGAAGAAGTCTTCAAAGGGGAGGGGTATTTATAGGTCAAGCCATGGCCAACCAATGGCCAAGATCATGCCAAGTGCAAGGCAAGTGTAGGGTCAAGATTCATCCATGTGCACCCTATCCATCTACCACACAAAATATCTACAAATATCCTACCAACTCCAAGGCAACAAAAACGTGTAAAAGATGGCCCCTTTGCCGTCCATACTCCACCAACTTGAGGGTGACAAGTGTCGCCCTCTCGTTGGTCCAAAATATTTCGTCTCTCGGAAAAATCCGCAAAAATACTAAATGACATAGCCGGAATTTTCCCTTCGCAAGTTGTGTAAAACGTTTCGTCGAAAAACGATTCTAATCGGGTGTTGTGCACAAAAATATTTCGGCCAAGTCTACTCTTTAAGGCTCAAATTTTTGTACGTATGTCCTCACGTACATACTCTGGAAATACGGGGTATAACAATTTTTTCGGGGGCTCTGCATATCATGTTGGACGTTCTGATAGAGGCCCTGATAGACCGCCTCAGTAGGAGCTATCGATTCTTAACCTTCAGTGGGTAAGCTTCATCTCTTCCAGAGCTTTCTATTCAAACCATATGCCTATGTATAAGTTGTGTATGTAACACCATAGGCCTATGTGGACATCATAGATACATAATATAATATATATATATATATATATATATATATATGAAACCCACTCGATGAACATAGAATACTTTTTGATCTCGTCGGAGTGACGTAAGGTCGTTCCACCTCCGACTATCCTTATATGAATGACATGTCATTTTATCCTTTGATATGAATCAATAAGAACAGATAAAGCATACCATACCTAACTTTTAAGAAACCAACAAGGAACCATGTTACATCAATATAGGAATGATTCTATAGATATGAATAGTAACCCCGACAAGGGACATATAAAGTGCAATAACCAATTGACAAAATAAATCACAATTTTATATCTTTAATGACCATGAGTAGAGTCTTTATTAAAAAATATTTCGTAATTGTCATTTCTATATCAATCATACCAAAAAGGAAGGAGAGTAAGCCCTACATATCTTATCGCATTACCTATACCGATCCCACGAGTCGTTGTATGTTCTACGAATGATTATCTACAATAGACGGATAATTCGTATCAACAATAAATTCATAATTCATAAGAAGGTTCCTTTGACATTTTGTTAAACACCTTGCGTTCATCGTGGTTATGTTACTACTTATGCTCGATCATATACACGGATCAACACCAAAATCTTCTCACTAATTCTCCTCCATCTCCATAACTCAATTAACAACCCAACAAATTAATATTACATTATTAATTTACACAAAACATCCCAACAACATCATAACTTAGCTTTAAGGTTCATGAGAACTTGTTCTATAAGAATCCTTCAACAATCACTCCTCAAATACTTGTTGTAACGACCCATTTGGTCGTTATAAATTTTTCATCTATTTTCCTAAAATATCCCTCATTCGAGTGCTCACCAATAATTTTTACGCATATAATTTATGGGTAAGAGTAACTCTTAACCATTTTATATAGAAGATTAATCTACTTGAGAATTTTCGGAAGTCCTAACTTCACTTTGGCGAGAATCGTGTCACCCTAGTGAACCTGCGCCAATGTTATTTTGTCTGCTTCCGCAAAAGTTCTGATAATCTAGTAAGCTCGCATCTACGAAGTGTTTTTCCGCAGATGTAGTATCGTGTCAGCAGAAAGAGTTCCGCTCCAACGAAAATTGTTGTGGAGACCTAGACTTTTATTTCCTAAGACATCTAACTTTGAGCCTCACTTTCCAAAAACTATTTCACAAACTAGGAGGCTCGGTAGAGAGAGATTTTCAAGAGTTTTTCCAATGAATACTTGGGGGTAAGATTTATTAGCTCTATTTATGACTCTTATGCTCTTAAGTTATGTTCTAATGGTGGAAACTTGGGTGGGGAAGAAGAGTTTTGATGTAAAAACCATAAATATTGGGAACTTGATTTCTTAACTTAAGAACTTGGGTTTTGAGATGGGTTTCTTATTTTAATCATGTGTTAGTTAGGAGAATCAACTACTAAATTGATTATTGATTTTTAAAGCTAGTTCATAAATGTAATCAAAAGGGGGTTTTCTTATAAAAATGATGTCTTTTGATAAATTTATAAAACTAATGTTAGATTAGATAGTTAGTGGCCATGTGGAACTTCATGGATGTTGGGTAAACCATTTTCAAAGTAAAATTTTGAATTTTGCCCTTTCTAGTGTGGATTTTCTTCCTTTTTTCTTTGATAATTCACTTCCGGAGTGGGTAGATGTTATTCCTCTAGAAATAGCCTTATGTGTTGATTGCATGTATGATGAATTAGGACATCTATGTTCATGATTGAGTTACGACAATATGATACCCATTCGGAAGGACTTCATAGATTAGGAGTTTGTGACACCCGTTCGGCAATGAGGGAGGCTATGGTTTCTCTTTAGTAGATTTCGATAGAAGTGCATACTTGTTATAAATGTTAAAGGGTAGTGGGCATGTTTGGAGGTCCTACCTTAGCAGTTATGATGAACGCTTGGGTGAGTATCAGTGCTGAAATGTAAAGATGGGTGATTAGAGAAATCAGCCTTAAGTTTTTTTTTTCTTTTTATTTTTATTTTTATTTTTAATCAGCCTTAAGTTGATTCTGACTACTATTGTTTTGTATTATTGCCATTATGTTTGCTTGTCTCCATTGTTTAAATTGTGGTGTTTATTCATCACATTACTTTCTAAATATTAAGCTGATGTGTCTAAATAACGTGTTATTTGGGCTCATAGGAACTTATTAGATTGTTGTGAGCATGACGAATTGGGCACGCTTTGGAATAAGCTATCTGGTACCGAGTCATCTTATTGGTAATAACAAGAATATCACTCAATACTTCGTCTAAATTCTTAGAAAGGATTTGTTAATACTGATTGTATTGATTATCATGTTGTATGGTGTACACATATGCATATCATTCATACACATTATTATTGGCATTAGAACTGTTGAGATACTAAAGAAATGGGCTTGCAATCCAGTTATTGTTTATGGTACATGGTACGAGAGTAATAATTGATGATGACACTACAACCATAGAGCTGGGATCCGATGAGATATTTTAGATGGGTATATGAACCTCATGAGTCTCCCATTATTATTGGGTATATGGACCTCATGCAATACTTCATCTAAATTCTTGGAAATGATTTGTTAATACTGATTATATTGATTATGATGTTGCATGGTGTACACATATCCATATCATTCATACACATTATTATTGGCATTAGAACTGTTGAGATACTCAAGACATAGGCTTGAAATCTAGTTACTGGATATGGTACATGGTACAAGAGTAATAATTAATGATGACACTACAACCATAGAGCTGGGATCTGATGAGATATTACAGATGGGTATATGGACCTCATGAGTCTCACATTAGTCACGTGACACCTATTGCAAGAGCGTGTGTATACCTGGTACATATAGCCATTGCATATATACATACTATTGTATTTAGAGGTGACAATGGGGCAGGTTAGGGCGGGTTAGGGCAGGGCAAGCATTGGCCTGCTAAGATGTTAACCCGCCCTGCCCTGTTCCGTTTAGCACTTTCTAAAAATTTGGCATGTCCTGCCCTACCCCGTTAAGTTCTGTCTTGTTTATGTTATTTCACTTTTAACTTGGTATTTATTTTGTTAACTTTTTTTATTTATTTTAAAAAAATGGATGAACAATCAGTCTATTGTCATACTTTCTTAATATCAAGTAATTTATGAACTGAGTTTATTTTTTAAATGTTATTCCTTTCTTTCAACCTTTCGCACTTCCCACTTGTAAGGGTTACAACTCTCAAACTGTAACCTCAAATAAGGTATTTCTTATGCCGAGCTGAAGGTAACACGGAAATCTAACACTATTCCAAGTTTACTCTAGAAATATTTAGTATAATTAGTACAAATTCGCGCAAGAACAACCCTATAAAAACTGTCTCGCCGGATTTTTTATGAAACAAGACACAATCTTAAAATAGTCATAACTTCTTATCCGTAAGTCCTATTAATCCCCATAAAGTATCAAACTGTCGAGAACAGAGAAAACTAGAACTTTTATTCAGCAGAAACTTTCAGATTCTTTACCTATTTGTACAGTTTTTACGTTATACATTATGCCCTTTCAGATTTAGGTTGATCCGAGGCAGAAACTTTAAACAGTGATAACTTTCAAACCGTAAGTCGGATTTATCCCCGTAAAGTCTCAAACTGTCGATAACGGGGTAATCTAGAACTTTTATTCAGCACAAACGTTTAGATTCTTTATTGATTTGTACAGTTTTTACGTTATACATTCTGCCCTTTCAGATTTCGATTGATCCGAGGCAGAAACTTTAAACAGTGATAACTTTCAAACCGTAAGTCGGATTAATCCCCGTAAAATCTCAATATGACCGTAACAGAAAGATGTACAACTATATAAAATTTTATCCAATTCTAACAAATAAAATCTAGCGTAACAGAAACAAAGAAAGTTTTGCCCTATTAACTGTTCTGTCATATTTAAAATTTTCTAAAAATGTGTTTTGACCTGTCCCGCCCTGCCCTGTCCCGTTTAAGCATTGTCCTGCCCTATTTAACATTTGACATGTCCTACCCCGCCTTGTCCTGCCTCATTTGTCATCTCTAATTGCATTGCATTTCATTCATACTTATTAATGTGTAGTTGATGTTGTGTGTAGTCGGTGATGAATGATGGTTGACCCTATCATCTTGTGACACTTACTAGAGGAAAAATGTATTTGTTTCCTTACTTGATATAGTTCGTCAATATAAAGATGTAGCTGGATAGTTAAGATTTATTTATTATTATTATTTGTTACAAATATACTATGTCCTGTTCAAATTCTAGTTTATTTAATTCTAGAATAACTCTACTTCAACAAGATATGAATCCTTTTTGAAATAAGTTAATACAATAATAATTGTAACAAACGTAGGAATTATCAAAAAATTAGCCACAATTCATCGTCAAGGTTTGGCATTCTAAATTCATAATCATAGTCAATTAACAATTTCTTAGTTAAATTCAAAGTCCTAGATATTGGAAAATTTTGAATATTATAATTTTATCCAATATTAAATTGCTTCTTTAAAAAAATATTCTAGCTCTTAAAGGACATAAAAATCGTTTAATATTTAAAAAATATTTTGATCAACCAACATTTATATTCATGTTTTTAAGATTTTATATATTTTGATCACAAATTCAAGCACCCCTCCCCCACATAACATGCCAAATTATCTCGATTTGAATAGTTCAACATCAAAATTGCCCCTATTCCTTGAACAATATTGTAGTCTGCATGGGTCAAAAACTCGAGCCGGCAAGACGGCAAAACATGTTTCTTTCACTTGACTTTGAAGAAGATTTTACAAAGTAAAAAGCCGTCCCTGCAAGTATTTTCGCGCCAGCTTAGCAAAGTCAAAGACTGACATTTCCATTATCTTCAATTTCAATCCCCTGACAGATATTGTTGCCACCAATGGCTACCTTAGACAACATCCTCCGTCACACCACCGTGTTCTTGTCGGAAACTCTTCTGCAGTCTGACCTTCTCCACCGGCTTTTCTCAGTCTTTCTTCAAAGAATTCAATCTGCTGATCAAACGCCCCTCAATCTTGCGGTTGAAACTATAGAAAATGCAGCTTCCAACATTTCCATCAAATCTTCCTCCCTCAGACTAGCTGAAAAGATCCTTCTTTCTTTATCTGAAAACCCATTCTCTTCCTTTTT
Organism: Przewalskia tangutica; assembly: GCA_029844215.1. NCBI lineage: Eukaryota > Viridiplantae > Streptophyta > Magnoliopsida > Solanales > Solanaceae > Przewalskia > Przewalskia tangutica. Next base: position 44,273,039 of record CM056722.1, on the reverse strand, counting down.
GTTATCTCTCGTTTATACTCTTCTGCGCAGACCCGTAGATGCTGCTCTTAGTCTTCTTGATGTGTTTTACACTGATCCTTCCATTGCAAGACTGGAAATGGCACCTCTTGTTTTTCAAGACTTGTTTCTCATTCATCTCCTTCCCATTCTTCAGTGGTACAATCACAAAAGGTCAAGAATTATGTCTTGTCTATCATCGGGTTATCACGGTGATGATGAGTCAGTGGCTACTACCAAGTCGTTGTCAGCTATGAGTGGAAATCAAGCTTCTGAGTTGAAAGATTTGGAGAGAGAGTATGAAGAAATTCTTGATGAGAATTGTAGGATTTTCGCTGGATATTTCAAGGAGGTTTTGCGAGCCAAAAGTGGGGACAGGTTTATTGATCCGCCAACAGTTATTGTACAAAGGAATGAAAAGACTGACTATTTTGTGTTTAGCAAAGATGAGGAGATGATCAATGAAGAATTTGGATTGAAAAATGGACGGTATAATGTAATGCTTTGTTATTATTTAGAATTCTACCTTTATCTAGTTTGCAGTTAACAGTATTTCTTCATCTTATGACAATGTTTTGTGATGGAAATTTTACTAACGAGGGATAGATTGAGTTTATCTCGTCTTTAATGACTTAAACATGTAGGTTTCGCATGTCGAAAATATTGTTTCTTCGTACATGCCTAATCTACTAAGTGAGTAGATGATGTTAGTGTCAAGTATCGTCAAATTTCGTTAAGAAATTAAAGAGATATTAGTACACAAAATAAGGTTTTTGAGACATGAAAAGATGGAGTGTTTTTGGCCAAAATAACAAATCTCTCTCATTGGTAAAAGATGAAGAGTTTATGCAATATATAAACTCTAAAGTTGAGTATGGGTTCGGAGCTAAGCCCCACACGCGCGTCGCCCGATCCAGGCTTGGGTTGTGGGTCGTTGATGTGTCAACAGTTACAAGACCTAATTGACTCCTTATGACTTCTAGCCTCCCTTTTCTAATCCTATATATTGAACACTACGAAACAGAAAAGCACAGGCAGAACACACAACTCAAACTAGTTTATCTTTTTGTCTTGTTCATCGTCAAGAACATATACACAGAAAATGACAATACAAAAAAAAATTCGCTCTCTTTCTGAAAGCAGGCATCAAGACCACGCAAATGAAGTTATGTACAAAATGCTCAAAGTCAACAACACCCGGGAGTTTCTGATTATCCGGAACTAGATGTTCTAGATCTACAGGACTCAAGAGTTACTGACTATTCAGAACTTAATGTTCCAGACCTACAGAACGTAGGGGTTCTAGATGAGGAACTAAGACGGAGCAAGAGGGCCAAAAAGGATAATACTTTTGGTCCAGACTTTCTAACCTATATGGTTGAAAATGAACCAAGGATAATTAAAGAAGCATTGTCAACTCCAGAAGCACCGCTTTGGAAATAAGCTATAGAAAACGAAATAGATTCCATCATGAAAAACCATACTTGGGAATTGTTGATCTTCCTCCGGGAAGAAAGCCTTTGGGTTGTAAGTGGATACTCAAAATAAAGTACAAAGCATATAGAACTATTGACAAGTATAAGGCCATATTGGTAGTCGAATGCTACAGTAAAAAAGAAGGCCTCGATTACTTCATACTTACTTGCGTCTAGATTAACGTCCATAAGGGTATTCATAGTCATAGCAACTTTGTGTGACCTTGAGATACACCAAATGGATGTTAAGACAGTCTTCCTAAACAGAGATTTAGAAGAGGAAATATACATGGAACAACCTGAGGGGTATGTGGTTCCAGGACAAGAAAAGAAAGTATGTCGACTTGTTAAGTCTCTGTACGGACTCAAACAAGCTCCAAAATAATGACATGAAAAGTTTGATAATACTTTATTATTCTACATAAATGAATGTGATAAATGTAAATATATCAAAGGGAACTCTGACTCATTTGTTATGATATGTATTTACGTAGATAACATGTTCATCACCGCAAGTAGTCTAACATTGATCCTGGAAATCAAGAAGATGTTGAAATAATGCTTCGACATGAAAGATATGTGTATGTTTTTACAATTGCAAACATTTATCGCTCGATCCACGATGGAATCAGAGTTTATCGCTTTGGACAAAGCATGAGAAGAAGCAGAATGGCTTCACAACTTCTTAGAGGATATCCCTTGTTGGGATAAACTCGTGCCTTCGGTGATGATTCATTATGACAGTCAGTCGTCTTTAGGAGGGCACGAAGTAATATATACAACTGCAAGTCTAGACATATTCGTCGGAGACATAAGACCGTTAAGCAGTTGATCACTACGGCATTTTAATTGATTCGCCAAATCAAATGATACTTAGCGGATCCTTTAACTAAAGGTTTACCCAAAGATTAAATATTCTACTTGTCTAGGGTAATGGGCTTAAAACCCATACAATAAGAATCTTTATGGTGGTAACCCAACCTTACTGACTGAAGATCCCAGGAATTTGGTTCAATGGGAAAACTAAGCTATAGAGGTTCAGTTTAGCGCTTCACTTGAAGTAAGAGCACTTCAGATTATTATTCTTTAAAGAAAGATAACTCCAAAGTCGTTCCCGCGATAGACACTAAGTGTTACCTGTATGATGGGTAAATGATAAGTTTCTGAAACTTTTAATGATTTCTAACACTTGCGAGTGGGGTAGAGTAATATACCTTATAGGAGATCACCTATTCAAGTGCGAAGACATACTGCTTCAATTGTACGCACTTAAGAATCCAAAAGTTGTCCATGACCACAACGAACAAAACAATAAGAAGAAGATGAATAAGGAGAGTTATTGTGTTGATATCATTTTCTTGGTTTACACTAAACACTGACGGTTCAAGACATCACGTTCACCGCGCACTAAGTAAATCCGACAGTAGTTGATGCAATATCTTTCCGCTGAAAAATTGCTGAACTTTGGCACCTTGTGTGCACCAATTCTCTTTCAAGAGAGTATTGATGGAAATTTTACTAACGAGGGATAGATTGAGTTTATCCCGTCTTTAATGACTTAAACATGTGGGCTTCGCATGTCGAAAACATCGCTTCTTCGCACATGCCTAATTTACTAAGTGAGTAGATGATGTTAGTGTCAAGTATCGTCAAATTTCATTAAGAAATTAAAAAAATATTAGTACACAAAGTAAAAAATTTGAGACATAAAAAGATGAAGTGTTTTTGGCCAAAATAATAAATTTCCCTCATTAATAAAAGATGAAGAGTTTATACAATATATAAACTCTAAAGTTGAGTAATGGTTTGGGGCCCAAGGGGTAACTCATGTGTTTGAAAGAGAACCTATGTGAGCTTGAGTTAGGGGCTAAGTCCCACGCGCGCAGCTGCCACCCGCCCGTCTGGGCTCGGTCCCGGGTACAATTTTGTGTTAAAGACAGATAGTTTAACCTTTCATTACACTTTAACCCCATTTTCGTTACCTGCAATCCTGTTTATAACCAACAAGTTCTAACATTTTGCTGCTTAGATTTTGACTTCAGAGGCGAAGGCAAATCAATTCTTTGTGAATTAGAGAAACTTTACTAACTCTAGTATCTCTCCGAATTCATTTTCTTCTGAAACCGAGTACTCAATGTATATCTAACTCTGTCAAAAATTGTTTTTCAGACACATATAGGGTTCGACTGAAGAATTTTGCCGAACCTGTGAACCTATTGTTGGGTCCGCTATTAACTTCTTTTAGAGTTTATCAATTTCTCTACAAAGCAAATGGCTATGAAATTCTCTTCCCCTCTTAATTAATTTACACCAATTTGTTCTTTGTCTGTATTGCACTAACATTTATTCAATTATATATGTGCTAGATCAATGACTTCTGTTACCTAATATTTGGCCTGTTCTGTTTTCATGTTTTATTGCCAAAGAACTCTGTAATATATGCCTCTCGAAATCTTAATTTGCTGAACAAATTAAAATATTATATTATCTTTTACACTTTTCAGTAAATGGGAATATCCTATGAAATCATGCTGATAATTTGTCATTTACTTTAGCTTTCTATGACTCATTGTTATTGCATAATTCCGTGCAGCCATTATGGACTGATTCTGCTGAAGGAGACAAGTCATTCAAATTCAATAGGAGTAGCAAAAATTTGTCCAAGTTTCCCTCGTTTTATCCTGAGAGAGTTTCCCTGAAAGTTCTTACAAGCCAAAGATCATCAATAAAATCAAAGCCTTTGGGTAATTCCAATTTTGATTCGGAACGTGAGTCTTGTTCAAGTGATGATTCCAATGATCCTTATTCCACAGAATCTGAAGCCGAAAATGAGGTAACCGATAATAACAATGAATGAGAATAGCCTGCAGACTGATACACCTATACAGGTTGTTCTAGCTATTAAAGTGATCCTTGTGTCTTTTAGGATATGAACAAAATAATGGCATTGCTCAACACAAGGCAGATGCAATACCTAAACGAAAAGCAGCATAATTTGGGAGAATCAAGCTGGTAGGTATCAAGAAAGTACTTTCTAAAATTCTTCATTTTTTGGATATAATATTTATACGACTTTATTGCTATATCAGCCATCCACATCCTTTGATGGAAGACTATGATAATATGCAATCCAGTGGAAAGAATACACCTTCAAAGGATTTTATATGTCCCATAACTACACATGTACTTGAAGATCCAGTAACTCTTGAGACTGGTCAGACATATGAAAGAAAGGCAATTCAAGAATGGCTGGATAGGGGAAACGCCACTTGCCCAATAACACGGCAGAAGCTACATAATACTCAACTACCAAAAACAAATTATGTGCTCAAGCGCCTCATCGCAAGCTGGCAGGAAAAGGACCAAAATTCAGCTCATGTTCAAACTAAACTGAATAGGTGTGAGCCTGAATATCAACCAGTAAAGAGACTAGCTTCTCGTACTAGTTTAGGAAGCCTAGGTTCTTTAGATGGAACCATCAGTGAGCTTCGCCGTGCAATAACCAACCTCTGTACATCAGAGATTCCGAGAGAGTCTGAAATGGCAGTGCTCCAAATTGAGCAGTTCTGGAGAGAAGGTCAGATGGTTGATATTCAGACGATGCTCTCAAAACCTCCAGTTGTCAATGGTTTTGTAGAGATCCTTTCTAATTCTGTTGATCCCCATGTTTTGATGGCGACAATATTTCTCCTCTCTGAGTTGGGCTCAAGAGATAATGGTGTCATCCAAACACTGACCAGAGTTGACACTGATGTAGAATGCATTGTTGCTCTTTTCCAGAAGGGGTTACTGGGAGCTGTTGTACTGATCTATCTATTGATGCCATTCATTGGAAATCTTGCAGAAATGGAATTGGTAGACTCTCTTCTAAAAGTGCTCATCAGTAGGGAGGAAGATTTGGTTAGCATGTTTATGAATCCCAAAGCAGCTTCAGTGCTTCTTTTAGGACATTTTCTTAGAAACACAGAGGACGAAAGAGCTTCCAAAATTGTGAAGAGGATGACTACGGAAAAAGTAGTTGAGGCTATTTTACGCAGCTTGGAAGCTGAATTAGTCGAAGAACGATTATCAGCTGTGCTTATATTGTTGAGATGCATGCAACTGGATGGACGATGCAGGAATATGATAGCAGATAAAGCTGAATTAACTCACCTGTTAGAGAGCTTTATTGAGTCGAACGATGCAGATAGGTTTGAGATTATCCAATTCCTATATGAACTGGTCAAGTTAAACAGGTATATAACTCTTAACTATGTGAAATTCCATCTTTGTAACTTGTTCAAATATTTTTACTCACTGTATTATTTCTGCAGAAGGACATTTAATGAGCAAGTGTTGCACATTATTAAGAATGAAGGTACCTATAGCTCAATGCATAGTCTCCTCATATACCTACAGACAGCCCTCCCTCATCAGTGTCCTGTTGTGGCTGGCCTACTTCTTCAACTTGATCTGCTTGTACGAGTCTTTGTTTATCTCTATATCATCTTCAACCTTATCTCACTGTTTTCTCTATCTGGAGATGAACAATCACATCTCATGTGAAATAACATGGGTTGTCTTGAACTGCAGGCAGAACCAAGGAAAATGAGCATCTACAGAGAGGAAGCTGTAGATGTCCTAATTATGTGTCTCAGAAATTCAGATTATCCTGACTCTCAAATAGCTGCTGCTGAGACACTTTTAGCGCTCCAAGGAAGGTTTTCCTATTCTGGTATACCTCTTATCAGGGAGTTTCTACTTAAACGTGCAGGACTTGACCGGGCAGATAGTAATGTGGCGCAAAATGGTATTGGATATACGTCTAATAGTCGAGAAACAACGGTCAGCTTCATTCCTATAAATGATGCAGTAGCATTCTTAAATCGTGATACCAGAACGCCAAATTACTAAATTTCAATCCTCTTCTGTTCTGTAAAAACCTTTATAGGAAGAAGAGGAAGCTGCTGAGGACTGGGAGAGGAAAATGGCATATTCTCTGGTCAGCTACGAATTCGGATTACTTTTTGAGGCTTTAGCAGAGGGCTTGAAGAGTAAATCAGCAGATTTATTCTCTGCATGTTTTGTGTCTGCTACTTGGCTGGTATACATGCTGACCATCCTTCCAGACACTGGAATTAGAGGAGCAGCAAGAGTATGCTTGCTTAAGCAGTTTGTATCAATATTTAAGTCTTCAAGGGACACAGAGAATAAAGCACTTTGCTTGCTTGCAATGAGGAGCTTTATCCGTGAGCCTGGTATGTGGAACATTTAATATTATGGATGCTTTCACGTATATATGAGTAGTAATCAGTCATTGATATGGAATTATATTTCTATACATGTTACTGTGGTTTGGTTGGTCATGGTTTTACATCTAAGACATAATGTGGTAACTGAAGATTATTCTCATTTGTCATATGGTAAATTTCAGAAGGACTGCATGATCTAACAAACCATGTGAAGGATATACTTAAAGGCTTGAGAGAACTAAAGAAATCATCCACCATAGCTGTTGAAATTTTTAACCTTTTTTCAGAAGAGCGAGAATCTAGTGCTGTAAGTTTCTGGTATGTCCCTACATTAGTTATCAGCATATTAACCACCCTAATCTTCCAAATTTCACTGGTATCAGGATATGTGGAATCATAAAGAAATTACACTGGAGGATTGCAGCGTTAACGGTGAAGTCTCTTCACTCGTGTGCTTCAGAAATAAAGTTTTTTCCAGTCATACAGATGGAACTATAAAGGTTTGTCATCTAATATATGCTACGTTCAGATGAACTTGCTTCATTGGTTCAAGATGCTTGATTTTTCCTGCCTTCTGAAATTGTAAATTAATGATTATGTTTTTCATTACTTGTAAATAAGTGTGCAAAATTACCTTGTAGCTATTCTAAAGGAAAAGAAAATATCAGATGTAATATATGTTAAGAGTGGTCTTAGATTGCCCCTGCATATCATGAATACTGGTTCATCAAAATTGCTATAGAGCAATGTTTAAACTTTAGATAAAAGGACCTTGGTCAAGTTCAGTGTCACCAGTGCAATTTTAGAACAAAATCTTGCAAGGTTGAGTTTGATGGAAATTTCTTTATTCTTGAAGGTATGGACAGTAAAAGCTAAAAGTTTACACCTCATCCAGGAAACCAGAGAGCATCTCAAAGCAGTGACAAGCCTGGTGGTTCAACAATCAGCAGAAAAGTTGTACAGTGGTTCACTTGATAGAACTGTGAGGGTAAGATATACATCCCTTAAGACTCATAAAATATATGGGTTATCTCGCTAAACCTGTCTGTACGGTCACTTGTAGGTGTGGTCCATCCAGGATGAAGGAATAGAATGTGAAGAAATTCATGAAATGAAGGATCATGTCAATAACTTACTGGTTGCAAATAGCTTGTCATGCTTCATTCCTCAGGGAGCTGGCATTAAGGTCAGTTCTCCATGGTTTTTAAGTACATAATTTAGAATGTTCACTTCACATTTTCTGAAAATAATAAATATTGATTCCCCAGACCCCACGTTGTGAGACTTCTGGGTATGTTGTTTAATAAATATTGATTGATTAATATATAATCGGCTAAAAAGTTGGTACATTTTTTGCCTCCCCTGCTTTGAGTGGGACTTGTTTTGTAACAGAAATCTCGCTGAACATTGATAATGAGTTTGTATGTGAAGCCGAAGAATCAGTGGAGGTTGTTAATTTAACTATATCTTGTATATCAAAATCAGGTGCATTCATGGAACGGAGCAACCAAACTTTTAAATCAACAGAAGTATGCAAAATGCTCGACTCTTGTTAAAGGAAAACTGTATTGTGGATGTCTTGATAACAGCATTCAGGTAAACCCTTTGAGATTCAATATAAGAGAAGATAGACCTAATATTGATACATATATTTCACACATGTATAGGATATTGATTTGCCAACCGGAACAATTAATTCTATTCAAAGTGGCTCAAGAAAATTATTGGGGAAATCAAGTCCGATTTATGCCCTACAAGTTCACGATGGACTATTATTTTCAGCTGGTACTTCCTTGGATGGAGCAGCTGTTAAGGTACTGTGTATGGAACAAGCATATGATAGACAGCTATTCACCAATTTAGTTTTTAATATCTGCATTGGATGCTTCATGCTTCTTCACAAGTATGACCCCCATGCATTTTCTTCAAAACAGTCATAGCTAATGAACATCTTTTACATTAACATTTAAATGTACTAATTAACATTCTCTGTTTTTCTTTTCTTGTTTGGTAAAAAAGATATGGAATACAACAAATTACAGTATGGTTGGATCATTGCAATCAACATTAGAAGTCCGCGCAATGGTTGTCAGTTCAGAGCTGATCTATTTAGGGGGCAAAGGAGGGATTGTGGAAGCCTGGTGTAGAAATAAACATAACAGAGTGGAGGCACTACAAACTGGTATAAATGGTAAAGTTCTTTGCATGGCACTTGATGCTAATGAAGAAACTTTGGTCATTGGAACATCTGATGGAAAAATTCAGGTAGACTACTTCTCTTCTTTGTCTTGAATTAGTATCTTGTAGTGATCATTTGAACTAAAATATCTTCTGGTTTTTTTATGCAGGCTTGGAGGCTGAGTTAAAGTAAAATGGTGTAATAAGCAATGGAAATGTCCATATCAACAGTGTTGCTAAAACTTGTACATAGTTGAATTTGTTACATCAATAAACTCTTGGGCTTGATCTCAACTTTCGGTAGTTCACTTTGTCAATAGGAAATCTGGATAGCCGAAAGATTATCGATGTTAAAGTCAAAACCGTATGGGTCTTCAATCATTACTGCACTTAAATAAGCTCAAGGCCCGTAACTCAACTTTCGTATAATAATAACATTGATAATATAAGAACGACAAACAAAACAACATTGATGGAAAATATTATGTAAATCGGAAGCAATTCAAGATGAATTTGCATGTAAAATAGATAATATATTCTCAGATTTAATCAAACATAAAATCAGAAAAATAAATCTTGAAACATGAAATTCCACCCAGAAATCAATCTTCACTTTTGAGATGTGTTAGCCGAGAAATCGCCGGACTCAACCTTGTGTGGACAAGTCAGGGAGGTGAACATGATCAAGGAGTGGAGGAAGAAGGAAGAAGGGAACCATACAATTTGTTCATGCGCTCAGAGAAGGAAACCAACTAGCTGATTTTTTCACTAACCTGATTTTTTATTTTGCAGGGATAGTCCAGTTTCAATTCTTTTCAGGAGCTTCCATTAACAGCAAGGGGGCTAGTTAATGCAGACAAAATGCAAATGCCAAGCCTGAGGTTCAAAACTCTTTAAACCAAGGAATCAGACTGAAGAATGTGATTAGATGTGATCAACAGATGTGCAAATCGGCCTGCTGTACAAAATTTAGTCTGATATCATACATATATCAGGAAGGAAAACAGTCTCAGACTCTCAGTCAGGGATAACAATTCTTCTAAAAGTTACTAAACCAGTAACATAGCTGCTAAGGAAGTTCTATCTAATGTGTTGTATTAACTTTTAGTTTAATCTAAGGGCGGCCAGCGGGGTGGGGCGGGTCGGGTTCTGGCGGGACGGGGGTGGGTCCGTACCGAGATCCGGCGAGACTGGCGGGCCGGGATAGGAAGAAGTCCTGTCCCGTCCCACATCCGGCCGGAAGAGGGGCCGGAATTTGGGGAGACGGGACGGATCGGGTTGCGGGATTTGGTTTTTTTTAGATACTTAATTTTAAAAAATATATATTTAAACACTTAAATAATTGAACAAAATAGTGTAATAAAAACATCTCAATGTTGTTTTTGTGCCTCTTATATTATTTAATATAATATAATATTTTTGTAATACAATTTCAAAATTGAAACTTTTTTTCGTTGTTCAAAAATTGCAAATCACATAATAAAATTGACATTAAAAAAATTATATAATTAACCATACTTTTTCTAATTTCCTCACAATGTCATGAGGATCTTCGGTTGGAATTGGAAGTTGTTGGTCAAATTGTTCGACGACGCTTCCTGCTCCCTCGGACAAGATTTCGTTGTAGTTGTAGTCGTCCTCTTCGTTGATCTCTAGTTGACCGCACCTTCTACGCTCCGCTCTAATCCTATCTCTGAATAAAACTACAATCTCCAAGCCGTCTTCCGTCAATGAGTGTCTGTGCTCTCCTATTTGAAATATTCCATCAGAAAAAGCGCTTTCAGACGTTGTTGATGACGCTTGAATGTTCAACACATCTCGGGCCATCTTTGATAGTGTCGAATTTTTTTTCGCATTCTCCCTCCAGTATCTTAAAAAGTCTTCACGTCCATCTTCATTGACAATTGATTCGTACGGTACAACACCCTAACATAATTAAATTCACTAACTTGTGAAGAAGTTGAACCGTTAAACATTTTATTTCTAAGGCCTTGAACAGTAGCAGCAGAAACTGCATGTCTTTTATAGGTTGCAGTGAAGTAGAAGAAGATAGTACCGAAGCCGGTTGATTATTTACACTTTCTTGTTGGTAATACACATATATATATATATATATATATATATATATATATATATATATATTTGCATTCATTATGTATGCTGGACTTAACTTCTTCTTTAGTTGGTTCTTCAGTTGGGTCTGTTGAAAGTATTTCTAAACTTTCATAAATCGTTTCAATTCATTTCATTATAATTATGCAAATAAATAATTAAAGATAATGAAATTAAGTACGATAATTAAAATTAAGTAACAATAATAATTTAAAGAAGGAACGAAGGTACCAAACGCCGATGTGTAATCAAGGTTGAAAATTGAATTTTTTCTTCATGGATGATCTTCAAACTAGTTGTCAAATCACTCTCAATTTTTGAACTTTAATACAAATAAGCAATAAAATATAATATTTAGTAGGCAAAGTAGACTTGTCTCAATTCAGCTTGTGTTAGTTTCTCTTGTTCTAAGTGTTAGAATGCATATAATTTATAAATTCTTACAAGGCAATAACAAGAGCAAAGAAAAGAGAATAAGAATATTATTGATAGTGAATTGACAAGTTAAAAAAAAATAACTACATTCATTTATATAGGGTCTAATACATAAGACATAATGAAAAAGTAACGATGTGAGACATTTTGACAAATGCTAACATCCCCTCTCAAGCTCTGGATGGTGTAGAGAGAAACATGGAGAGTTTGTCAAGAAAGAATCGGTGACACTGTAAGGTATGTGCCTTTGTGAAGAAATGTGCAAGTTGCATCGAAGATGAGACTAATGGCAATGATAGAGTGTCTTGTTGAAGATGATATCGAATAATATGACAATCAATCTCAATATGTTTGGTACGTTCATGAAAGACTGTGTTGTGTGCAATCTGAATAGAACTCTTATTATCACAGTACATCGGTGTCGGTGAGGAAAGAGAGACACCCATATCAGCCAATAACCAACGTAACCATACAATCTCACACGTAATAGAAGTCATAGCACGATACTCTGCCTTGGTTGAAGAGCGAGAAACAACATCTTGTTTCTTACTTTTCCATGAAATGAGTGAATCTCCTAAAATTACACAATAACCATTAGCGGATTTCCGATCAGTTGGGTTACTAGCCCAATCTGCATCAGAAAATGTACGAAGCTCTAATGATGAGGTTGATGGAAACAAGAGACTCTGATAAATCGTTCATCGGAGATGGCGAAGAAACGCATAACCGCAACCCAATGTACAGATGTAGCAGAACAAACAAACTGCCTGATAATGTGAACAACATATGCAATGTCAGGACGAGTAATAGTACACCAAGCTACCCATAATTGAACGATATAAAGTGGGATCAGAAAGAGGGTCCCGTCAGTTTGGGTATAACGAACATTGACCTAAAGAGGAGAGTCAACAATACGAGTATCTGTGAGATGAGCCCGCTCAATAATATCTGCAGCGTACTTAGACTGAGAGAGAAGATACCCCTTCTCAGAATAAGCTACCTCGCCTAAAAAGTAACGTAGATGACCTAAATCTTTCATCTCAAAGCGACGAGACAAAGTGAATTTTAGGTTTGTGATACCATAAATATCATCACTTGTAATGACCATATCATCAACATACAACAAAAACAAAATATGACCTACCGGGGATGATCTAACAAATAACGTTGAATTATGAAAGCTGGAAATAAACCCAAGAGAAGATACTACAGTGGAAAACTTGTTGAACCAAGCTCTTGGGGCTTGTTTAAGACCATACAAAGCCTTCTTAAGCCTGCACATCTGCCCTGGACTATGTGACACACCAGGTGGAGGGACCATGTAGACTTCCTCTTGAAGATTCTCATTCAAAAAGGCATTTTTAACATCAATTTGTGATATATACCAATGACGAACAGAGGCTACTGCAATAAGAACTCGGACAGATGTCATCTTTGAAACAGGTGCAAAAGTCTCCTCATAATCTATACCATACTCTTGAGCAAAGCCCTTTGCAACCAAACTAGCTTTATATCTCTCAATGGAACCATCAGACTTGGTTTTAATCTTGTACTCCCATCGAGAACCAATAGTTTTCTTACTAGATGGTAGAGAAACCAAATCCTAAGTACCAGTTCTGTCCAAAGCAGATAATTCTTCACTCATAGTTTTTTGCCAAAGAGGATCACGAGTTGCCTCAGAGTAAGAGGTAGGCTCGCAAAGAGAATTAATAGAAACTAAAAAAGAGGCGAATAGCAAAATAATCATAATCGGATACCTGGGTAGATCGAGTAGTTCATTTAGGATAGCGATGTGGATCTGGATCTGCAATCACAAGAGGTTCTGGAACAGTCGTAAGAGGGGGTGAGTATCAATATCACGGGACCTGCCAGAAGACTAGAAAAGGAACAAACGATATAAATGTAGAATCAGTTGGACAATTAGTAGTAAAATGATAAATATCAACAAGGTCAGATTTTGATATGTCATGTGAAGTAGATGGGATGGAGAAAAAGGAACATGCTCAATAAAGGAAACATTACGAGAAACATACAATTTTCCAGAAACTGGGTCATGACAACAATAACATTTTTGTCAAACCTCATATCCAAGAAAACAAAAATAGCGACACGAGATGATAACTTAGTACGCTCTGCATGTGGACGCAGAACAAAATATGTTGAGCCAAAAACACTCAAATGGGAATATAGTGGGGTGTGACCAAATAGTCTAGCATACGGAGAAATCTCAGAATTATGAGAGGTAGGAATTCTATTAATAATATAAACAGATGTTAGGACAACTTCTCCTCAAAATTCGCTAGGGACACTAGCGGACAAAAGCATAGATCGAGCGGTCTCAATAATATGCTTATGCTTTCTCTCGGCTATCCCATTTTGTTGTGGGGTATAAGTACAAGAAGATTGATGTATTGTACCATCAACTTTAAAAATACTAGAAAGATTTCCACTAGTATATTCACCCCCTAAATCAGCTCGAAAACATTTAATAATGGCAGAATGTTGTGTTTTCACATAGGCTTGAAACTCAATATAATTATGAACAAGATCAGAACGTCGTTTCAGTAAATAAACCCAACAATAACGAGTATAATCATCAATAAAAGAAACATAATATCTGGAGCCCCCCTTAGTAGGGATAGATGTCGGCCCCCAAACATCAGAATGAACTAGATCAAATGGTGCAGAAAAAGTAGAAGTACTGAGATTAAAAGCAAAGCGACAAATTTTCCAAGTTTACATCCACTACAATCAGAAATATCATCGGATTATAAATCACCAAGAATACCAGAAGTACACATAAAATTTAGGCGAGAGTCTGATACATGACCGAGTCTAGAGTGCCACAAATAAAACATCAAAGAAGAAGACATCAAATGGAAAGAAGACAAATTAACAGGCATAGCCGCTGCATGAGTAGGAAGATGCAACTCACCAAAACATATAGACCTTTCCCCTTCCTACTCCATGTCTCAATCACTCTCTTGAATTTTAGATCCTGCACATAACAAGAATTGGGGAAAAGGCCAACAAAATAGCCAGAGTCACATATTTGACCAGCAAAACCAAGATTCATATGTAATTTGGGAATGCAATAAACATCAGGTAAAGATATAGTGGATGTATGAATGGTACCTATGCATGTCAATGGCATAGGTTTGCCATCAGCAGTCACAACAGAAGTGGATGGGGGTCACAAGACATAGATATAAAAGCATAAGAATCCGGAGACATGTGATTTCCAGCTTCAGAGTCCAAAATCCAAGAAGACGAATTGATACCTGAACCAATAGATGGTGATGAACCGGAAGGAGCAGAAAGAGCATAAGACTGTGGATTACTTTGAAACTGCTGGAAGACGAGGAACGTCTTAAATTGGTCACTCTGAGAATCGATCGACTCACATGAGTTCACGGTGAAGTGATCAATAGAGGACACAAATGCAGCCTGAGTATGTGGATATGAGTTCTAGGATTGACCCCCAAAGTATGACTTTTGTTGCCCGCTATGATATTGTTGTGGAGGCTTCCGTCCTTGTGACCTTGACTGTGGATGCTTTCAACCTTGCCCCGTAGACTTTCAACCTTGTCCTGACTGTGGAGGCTTACAACCTAACACATTTCGTAGCACGGGACATTGATCCTTTCAGTGCCCCGGTTCCTTGCAATAATTGCAATACCTATGGGCAGATGTTTTATAATGGTGTGTAGGAGCTGCAAAGACTGATGCAAATGAAGAAGTTGTAAAGACGGAGGTAGAAGCAGTATGTACCCCCTTTAGTGTCTTCAAACAAGTTTCTTCGGCCATAAGTTCATTTACCACATCTTCAACAGATGGTAAGGGTTTGCGGTGCAAAAGGCCTGAACGATAATTTTCAAATTCTGGACAAAGACTCATCAATAGCTGAACAAGACGGTCTTCATCTCTACATTTAATATAAGCACAACATGTTTTTAATTCAATAGATTCCGTCAAAACTAATTGATCCCAAAGAGTAGTCATTGCACACAAAAAAATCTTGAATACTGAAATCATTTTGTACTAGTGCACGAATTTTAGAGTGTAATTGATATTTAACAGCAAAAATTATTCTGCAAAAACAATCTTGACAAATAATCCCAAATCTCTTTAGCATTTTTGAACTTAGCTAATTGGACACCAATTCTTTGTTCAGCTGAGTTATTGATCCAAGTTATTATCTTTGAATTATTGGTCTCCCAAATACGAAATAATTCATCAAATTTTCATCTTCAATTTTAGGACATTTGACTTTTTCAGAAATATAGTCCCAAAGTCCTTTACCCTTCAAAAAACTTATCATTACATAGCTCATTTTTTTCATCTAAATGAACACCAATAGATTGTAATGAATCGTCACCTCCAGCCACCGAAAATAATTTAAACAGAAAAATCTCAAATAACAAGCAACAATCTCAATCTCACCAATCAAAATGAGGAAGTGGTGGAACCGATCAGAACAAGAACCCAAATTTAACAAGAACGAACACAAATAGCGGGAAAAAACGAAGCTAACAAGATAGGCGGTAGAATCGGCCAATATTATAATGCAAGAATTTATGTAATAGACGGTAGAACCGACCAATATCATAATGAAAGAATTTATATAATAGGCGATAAAACCGACCAATAATTTTAAAGTAATATTAATTTAAAATTAATATTATTTTATTCTCTCTGATACCATGTTAGAATTTGTATAATTCATGAATCCTTACAAGACAATAACAAAAGTAAATAAAAGAGTAAGAATATTATTGATGGGGACAACTAAATCTACCCGGGTATTTGTTGTCACCATCATAAAAAAAAATGGAGTCACATCATAGGCCCCGCAGACCACCTTTCCTTCCTTTTTCAATTAGCAGTCACATCCTAAAATATTAACCGGACCCCCTTCCCTTCTTTTTTTTAAGTTTCCCTTCCTTTTTTAATTAGCAATCACATCCTAGGTCATTAATCGGACCCCTTCCCTTCCTTTTTTATGTTTTGTCATCTACCCCTTTTTCCCTTTTCAATTTTGATATATGACATTAGTTAGTTACAATCTTTAATAGGTTATCTTTTAATGTTTAATTATTGTAGAGAATATGTGCAGAAATTAATAACTTAATTACATATAAGTGATATGATGGTGTACATATTATATTATAACTAGAATAGGACCGATGTGCTACCATTTAAGTGAAAATATTGGGTCTGTTTGATCAAACTTTTTAAAAAATGTTTATGTTTCTTAGAAATATTTAAGTAAAGAAACTAGAATATTCTTTTTAATATATTTAAAACTATTTAAAATATTCTTTTATATCCTATATTTCTAAAAATTAGTATATCTTTATAATTTAATAATTTTTCAATTTTTTATTTAATTGCAATATTTAATAAAAATAATAATATTATATTGTACATAAGAAATGAAACGATAATATGATAGTCAATGACTCAAATATGTTCAAATCTACCCCCGCTCTACCCACACCTATCCCTCCACCCACACCCATCCTCAAATTTCTATTTCATATTTTATTTTACTTTCATAAAAAATATAATTTTTTTACGCCCCACCGCCCTAACCCCACATACCCCTCCACCCCACCCCATCATTTAATATTTTTTGTTACTTTTATAAAAAAATAAATTAAAAACAATTTAATTAGCGAAAAATGTTTATTCAAGTACAAATAAATGTTCAAGCATAAAGTATAAATATCAGGTGTATTTCATTTACATAAAGTATTATTATGTGTATTTCATTTTCATTTAAGACGGGCAGGGGGTATTATTCAAGCATTTGGAATTTCAGGTGTATTTCATTTACATAAAGTACTTCAGTATTATTCAAACATTAAGAGGGAAGGAGGGGACATGTAGGAAAAAGCGGAATTGAAAAGTGAAATAGAGGCCATCAAGTAGGAAAAGCCGAAAAAGTACAAAGTCAACACCTTTTCTTGTCCCATCACAAGAAATTAAAACTTTGGAGTTGAGTGATGGGACATCAAATAACCGGGTATGTATAACATGCCTAATTATTAATAATGAATTGATAAGTTAAAGAAAAATAACTACATTCTTTTATATAAATGTTACACCCCGTAATTACAATGGAATGATATGAGAACGTACATATGAAAATAAGATTTGAATTTAAAGAAAGATTACTTTTTCTTAAGGAAAAATATCGGGAATTTGTGAAGGAAAAAGATTATTAATTGGAATTTAGTTCTCAAATTTGGTATTTGGGACTTATAGATTATATTGGAATTTTGGATTTTTAAGTTCCGGATTTGGTCATGTGGGGCCCACAGGAAAATTTTACGATTTTGTGGGTCCCACAATATTTCGAGATATTTTGGAGGAAGAAATAATTTTGACGAATTGGAGGGTGACACGTGACACCCCCCCCCCCCCCCCCCACTTGTCTTGCAAGGTGACAAGTCTTGAAGATATTTGTTGAAGTGGACATGGGTCCCACACACACTTGTCCACAATCTTGTCCCTACACTTGTCTTGATCTCACTACTTGGGATACATTATACATACATAGAGGGAGTGCAAGACTTCATTCTACACTTAGCCAACACTTAGAATTATTTCAAGAATCCTAGCTCCTCCTCTTATGGTGCTCTCGACCAAGGCCTATTTAGAGACCAAAAAATCCTTAAACTTCCAAGCTTTGTTCATTGATACAAGATTAAGGTCCCTAACCAAGTGATTAGCAAGATTAAGCACCCCTAACCCCTAAAAAGCCTCTTGGTCGTGACTTGAAGGGTTGAAACCATAGGGTGTTCTTCAACTTTTTAGGTGTTGAACTTGAAGAGAAGTTGGTTATAAGCTTCTAAGGGTTACATATTGTGGATTGAAACTTGAAGAGTAGGAGCTAGGATATGCTAAGGATTGACTTTTAAACATGGATTATTTTGGGCATATTTGAGGTAAGGATCATTGTCCTCTTAAAGTAATTGGTTATTACATGTTGTAGTAATTAATGGATGAACTTGTGATTAAAAAGAATGAAGAAAAAGAAGTACATATCACAATCTTGGCATGTTAGTCAATTGTGGACAGTTTTGGCGAAGTCGGATTCATTGGATAGTATTGTTGTTAAACATTACCTATTACATGTTGACATGAAGGAATCTTGTTGTTAACAAGTTAATATAACTTATATAAAGTGTTGGAATATAGGTTGGATTATAAGAAGTTATGAAAACAGTTTCGGTTGTAGTAGTTGGCCGAGAACACCAACTAAAGGACTGTACTAATGGACTATATTAGTGGACTGTACTAATGGACTGTATTAGTGGATTGTACTAATGGACTGTACTAGTAGACTGTTTTAGCGGACTAAAGGATTGTTTTTACGTTGGACTATGAACTGATTTTAGTGGGCTGTTTGGTAGATTAAGGGGCGGAATTTTACACATCAAGTTAGGTGTGTAATCCCCTTTGGTTAATTGTTGATTGTGCCCTTAAGTATGGCTTGATTGGTGTTGAAATCGGGCCTTGGAAAAGGTGGAAAAGTACGTAGAAACAAAGGAAGTGTTGCCCAAATTTCCGTAGAATAAAAGGACCATTATTTGGTATAAGTCTTACACTTGATATCTTAGAATTGATAGAAGTATTATTGTCATTATATGTTGACATTCTACGAGTGGCGTATTCTACTTAGCGTGTGGAATAGCTCAAAAGGTATGTGAACTTCTTCCTTCTATCAGCATGATTGATTATTGGAGTATACATGACTTGTTTCTTGAAGTATACTTGTCTCGTTATTAGAGTATTCATGTTATTGATTCTATGCTATAGGCATGTCTAAGTTATTCCTAAGTCCTTACCAAGTCTTATGGAAGATGTTGGTAAAAGTGTTTAGTAAGCATTGGAGTCGAGTTGATCTTGAGAGGTTACAACACTAATGAGACTTGATTTATTTGAAAGTCCTGAGACTAGATTTATTTGAAAATTATGAGACTGAATTTATTTTAAAGTCATGAGACTAGACTTAGTTGAAAGTATATGAGACTTTACTTGAAGGTATATGAGACCTTATTTGAAAGTATATGAGATTTGATTAGATGAAGTATAAGAGACTTGATTTATTTGAAAGTTATGAGACTTGATTTATTTGAAAGTCACGAGACTAGATTTATTTGAAAGTTATGAGACTTGATTTATTTGAAAGTCATGCGACAAGATTTATTTGAAAGTTATGAGACTTAGTTGAAAGTATATGAGACTTTACTTGAAGGTATATGAGACCTTACTTGAAAGTATATGAGATTTGATTAGATGAAGTATAAGAGACTTGATTTATTTGAAAGTCATGAGACTAGATTTATTTGAAAGTTATGAGACTTAGTTGAAAGTATATGAGACTTTACTTGAAGGTATATGAGACCTTACTTGAAAGTATATGAGATTTGATTAGATGAAGTATAAGAGACTTGATTTATTTGAAAGTCACGAGACTAGATTTATTTGAAAGTTATGAGACTTGATTTATTTGAAAGTCGTGCGACTAGATTTAATTGAAAGTTATGAGACTTAGTTGAAAGTATATGAGACTTTACTTGAAGGTATATGAGACCTTACTGGAAAGTATATGGGATTTGATTAGATGAAGTATAAGAGACTTGATTTATATGAAGTATAAATGACATGATTTTGGGAAAGAAGAAGTAACTTGATTTAAGGGTATAGGTTACTTGATTTGAAAAGAATAAGTTACTTGCGTTTAAAAGTGTAAATAACTTGTTTTTAATAGTGAAAATGTCTTGATGCTACAAGTGCTAGTGTCTTGGGGTTTATAAAGGAAAGGATGTGCGACGGACGTACATGAATATTTTAAAAAGGAAGGCATGGTATTGTCTTGGTCATTTTAAAAGTAAGGCATGGTATTGCCTTGGTTGTTTTAAAATGAAAGGATGTACGACGGACGTACATGGTACTTTTTGGGTTTCAATTCCCTAATATTGCATGATGTGATTCTTTTTTTATAATAATGGATGTACATAGTACTTTGGGTTCAATTCCCTGATATTACATGACATGATAAATGCCTTGAGTTTTCTAAATTGATGGTTCATTCTATTTGTTCTAATGAGAGTCAAAGATCATTTTAAATTGTATATGTTATCTCATATAGCCATTCGTGCGAGTGTTATATTTCCACATCTCCGCATCCATCGCTAGAGGGCCGGCAACATTGTATATATATTTCATGGAGTAGCTACCATGACGTGAGATGGTAAACACTCACTGCGGGTCTGAAGGACTTTTGCGGGTTCAATTCCCAGGACACATTCTATGGATTAGCTCTCCGTGATGCGGGTATCGTGTACAGATATTCATTGCGGGTTCAATTTCCATGCGGGTTCAATTCCCATGAATAGAATTGCATAATGATTCTGAGGGCGGATGACCCTGACATGACTTTCATATTTGAAATGGTAACGATTTCATATTTAAAAGGGATACAGTTGATTTCATATTTGAAATGGTATTTATTTCATAACTTGAAATGACACGGTGGATCTTACTTTTAAAAGGGATATATTTTAAAAGGCTCAGTTGACTCTCATTTCTTTATATAAAGTACAGTAGTACAGTGATACAAGGTACGTTTGGCTTTATTTTATATGGCATGGTTGGAGCTGGTAAGGTTTTTACTTGTCCCTGTCATCTTTTGGCCAGTTATGGTTTATTTACTGTACTTTATGTTTACATACTTAGTACTTATTGTACTGACCCCCTTCGGGGGGATGCGTTCATGCCCGCAGGTTTAGGTTCGCAGTTGGGTGATCCGCGTGTGTGGGGTCTTGTTCAGCTGTTGAGGTAGCTTCCTTGTTCCAGAGCTTACCATTGGTACGGTTGGTTTAGAATGTTGTGTATTTTAGGGTACGGCTGATGCGCGATTTTATGCACACACTTACGCAAGTGCACGTGTCGAGTCAAGTAATATAGTCTTGGAAGACCGAGTTATCGTCCTTATGGATTAGTGTTCAAGTACCCACTTCTATTCTTTGTTATCTATTTGGTGACCGATGATTGATTTGTTGTTTATGACTAATAATTATAAAAACTAATTAACTATGTTATTTTACTCAGTAATGATGGAAATAGGGCTTCCAAGTCTCCTCAACTATCCGCTTAACTTACTTATTAATGCAATCAATTATGGTTCTTCTTCTACTTTGAGATAGCAGGTTTACTAAATCGTTTTATACTCCTGTTAAGGTTATATAAACACTCAACCCTAGTATAGCACCTTTCTACCTTTCGGTGATAAGATTGACTATAGAGGAGGATTAAGACCAAAAACCTATTAATACTACACAAGTAATCGGGGTACTTTCGTCCACGATGTAACCTATTGTTACACCCCGTAGTTCCAGGGTATGTATATGAGGACGTACGTACGAGAATACGACATAAAAATTGGAAAGGAAGAAATATGTGATTTTTCGACGGAAAAGTTTCCGGATTTTATGAAGGAAAAAAGTTTATTATTGAGAATTGGATTCTCAACTTTGGTATTTAAGACTTTAAGAATTTTTAAGAATTATGGAATTTTATTTCCGAAATTGGTCACGTGGGCCCACTGAGAATTCTGATTTTGTGGGGCCCACTTTATTTTTGGATTTTTGGCATTACGGATATTTTTGGAAGATGAAATATTTTGGACGAGTAAGGGGGCGACACGTGTCACCCCCATGTGGCCATGGCCGAAATTAGGGGAGGCCTTGGACGTTTTTTTGAGACATGTGGCAAGCCACATGTCTCATTTTTGTGGTGGACACATGTCTCATTGTTGTGGTGGACATATGTCTCAAAGGTGTGGTGGACATTTGGTTGGAAGACTCCACTCCCACATGGACCAAATCATCACCATACACTTGCCTTGATCTTGGCCTTTGATTTCTCTATAAATACCCCCTTAAGTGCAAGACTTATTCATCCCTCACTTGAAATAATTTCCAAGGCAAAATTCTCCCTCCCTCCCTTTGTATTTCTCGTCCAACACCCCCCCCCCCCTCTTGTGAAAGCATTTCTTCAAGTATTGTTATAATCCCAAATACCTTAGCCTAAAATCCCTTGTAGTATTCCAAAGTTATCTTTATACTAAGAGCCCGAAAATACTACTTTATTCCAATAGTCGCAAAAATGAACCCTAGGGAAATCTTCATAGTTGGATGAAGTGTTAAGAGAAGTTGTTTAGAAACTTCTAAGAGTTGCTTGGAGCGGGTTGGATCGTAAGGAATTGGAGCTAAACATTGCTCAGGATTGACTTATAAATCTTGGATAATTTTGGGCTTATCGAGGTAATAATCTTTATCCCCCTATTGTAATTGGAGATTGCATGTTGTAGTAATGTATAATTGAGTATAAGATATATGGAAGGATGATTAAAAAGAATTGAATTGTATTTACATTTGACTGTATTTACAGTAGACTTGTAGTATTATTGTGGGGCAGAATTGTACACGTCCGGTTAGACGTGTAATCCCCTTTGAGTTGTTGGCTTGGTAGCGGGCCTTGATATTGGAGGTTATTTATGTGGTTACGGGGGGGGGAGGTGCTGCCGAATTTTCCGTAGAATATGGAACCTTGTACTTAGAAATGTTCTACGAAGGGATCTAGAAGTTAATAGACGTTTTATGGCCATTATAGGTTGAAGTACTACGAGTAGCGTATTCTAATTGAAGGGTGGAAAAGGCTAGCAAGGTTATAGTACTTTGGAGCGTTTTGCTAATTGTCGATAATCGTCGCGAGGTATGTGAACCTCTTCCTATCCTTTCTAGCATGATTGTTGTGAACTATGTAGTACGGTAGACGTACATGTGCTAAACGAATTTGGTTGGTTTAAAACATAAAGTGTTATAATGGCTTTATGGGAAGTTAATTATAACGACTTTATGTAGGTAAAAGAATGGTTTATTGATTTTAAAAGATAATAGACTTGACTTATATTTGACTTGATATGATATGTGAAGAACTTGAATTGTGTAGAAAGTTGTGAAACCTCATTCGTGAGTAATGAGTACTTGGTTTTTAAGGAATAAGTTATATTGATTTCGGAAATGGGAATAACTATCGAACAAGACATTGCAGCGTTAATAAAAGAAAATGTAATGACAATTAATTAAATTAAAATCAGTAGAATCCTCCATCTGCATAGAAGCTAAGATAAGACAAAATTGTATTACATTTCCTAGATCATGGTTGCTTTAATAAGATCATTAATAACAAGTTTTGATTTTCTTAAAATTTCAAAGTAAGGGACTTGATTTATAAAAGAGAGAGACTTGAAAATTTGAAGTGTTTTTGTTTAAAAGGAAGGCATGGTTTTTGTCTTAAAATGGTTTAAAAAGGAAGGCATGCTTTTGTCTTAAGTTGGTTTAAAAAGAAGGTATGAAAATTGTTTTGGTTTACTTAAAAATATAGTTACTCTATTTTGATACTACGGGTATCGTGTGACTTTTGTGAAAGAAATGGATCTTTTTAAAGAGTTAAAGTATGTAGTACTTTGGGGTTAAAACACGGATTTGTGGACATGAAATAAAAGTACCTTGTGTGAGTAACTTGCCTATGGTTGCTTGTGATAGCCTTGTAATACTTTCTTGTTGGTTTGATAAGTAAGCATGCTAGGATACTACGGCCGTTAGTATCTTGGGACTTTTATGTGAAGGGGGTTTTCTTGTTGTGCTTATGTTGTTTACGATAAGCCGGTTGCGCTTGTATTACATCACATACCCCCCTGACTTGTTTTGTTGTCGCGGGTTAGCTACCCCGACGCGAGAATACCTCACGCGGGTCCACGGACCTACGCGAGTCCGCGGAGTTCCAGAATCACTCCGCGTGTTACGATGCGAGAAATACCTCATGCGGTCCATGTGGCCATGCGGATTGCGGGAGTCCAGGATGTTGCCGCGGGTTAGCTACCCCCGATGCGAGGAATACCTCATGCGGGCCTAGGTAGCCTATGCGGACTGCGGGAGTTCCAAGATTAAGCTCGCACAAATGATACTGAGGGCGAATGGCCTAGCTTCGATCATTTGGCGGTCTAGAAAGACCTCGCGATACAGTTTTATAGCATTATTGGCACGGTAGGTTCTAGTAGTTGGCTATGCCTTCGTACTTACCCCGTACGGTTTTTATAACACAGGTGGGACCTGGTGTTCATGTGTATTCCTTGATGTTATTATATCATGAATTGCCGGCAGTGAGGAATGAATTCCATGGGCATGATTGGTATTGTGGGCATGAGACCCATGGTTATATTTGGGTGATGACTTTGAGGGCGTGAGTCCCTGGCTTGACATGACTTCTTATATATTGTGTATTGTAGTTTGGTTATCATACATGTCTCCTATTTTTATACAGATTATTATGATTTTATCTCAAGATTTCGGGCCACATACTGGTACTGTTAGATCGACTCCTTCTGGCCGCGTTCATGCCGCAGTAGAGGTACACCAATTGTTGATCCTCCTCATGGATCACAAGCTGCTTGGGAAGCTCCGCTTCTCCGAGGCTTATCTGTGGTATGATTCACTGAGATTGTAGGTTCTTATACATTCAGGGGTATGGCGGGGCCCTGTCCCGTCGTTGTTATTATAAAACTCTTAGAGGTCCTGTAGATCACAAGTGGCGTGGTTTGTAAAGGATGTAACTGTTCAAGTTTTTTATATATATGCAGAAAGGTGACCGTTTTGGTTAGCCTGTTTCCTATTTTATATTGTTTCATGTTTGAGTTTTTATTTCCGCTGGTTTTTCTCTGATATAGTATCACTAGGGTGCCCGGGGTAAGGCACCAGTCGCGGGCCCGAGGTCGGGTCGTGACAAAAGTGATATCAAAGCAGTTAATCCTCGGAAAGTGTCTACAGACCGTATCTAGTAGAGTCTTGATTATCGGCGTGTTGTGCCCCACACCTATAATCAGGAGGCTACAGGATATTTAGGATTGGTTTTCATTCTTCTCACTCTGAGATCGTGCCTTAGAGCTGTGTTATAAGTTGGACTCCCTCTGGCGTATTCGTATGTGCTAGTTATGCCTCTACGCAAGGAAACCAGAGCCCAGTAGGGCAAGGCAGCAGAGGGAGCTGCGAGTAGAATACAGAGGGTTACGAGGGCACAAGCCCGCCATTACACCGAGATAGTGCTTCATTCGGGAGTTCTCGCACGCCGCTAGCCCCGTGAGAGTTTAGAGCAAGTGCGAGCTACCGAGACCACGATACTGAGCCTCTAGTCCCACGCCGAGAAATGCAGGATATGGTTACAAGGAGATGGCGATTACTAGCTAGGCTTGTAGCGAGGCATGAGGACGCACGAGTCGAGGTTCCAGTAGTACGATGGTTCACCCTAGATCCGATAGTTTGAGACTTCGACTTCTTGAGTTGCACCACCCGAGTTCTATGGATCGAGAACCGGCGAAGATCCTCGGAGTTTATTCGACAGCGATTCTGACGGATCATGAGAGTGATCAAGGCTTCGGAGACACAGTCGGTGGTCTTAGGTTCGCATCGGCTGCATGATACTGCAGTCGACTGGTTTGATTCATGGAAACTATCCCGGGGGAAGCATGCGCCTCCAGCTGGTTGGGACGAGTTCTCAGAGGCATTTCTTACACATTTCTTGCCTTCGCAGATGAGGAGAGCTCGGGCAGATAGATTTATGATGTTGAGGCAGAACGGGCGGACGGTTCGGGAATACAGTATAGAGTTTAACTCATTGGCTCGTTATGTCCCCTCTTTAGTGGCAGACATGGAGGATGGAGTGCACCGATATGTCACAGGACTTGACGATTATCTAGCAGAGAGTTGTATAGGAGTAGCTCTTCAGCCGGGCATGGACATTGCCCGCGTACAGGCTTATGCGCAGCAGACTGAGGAACGTAGAGATCGACGGATTAACCAAGATCAGCAGAAGAGGGCCAGAACAGCAGGGTCCTTTGGTAACTTTCGAGGCGGACCTTCTCAGCAGCAGACTGGTTATGCGCCTCCGCCAGTACAGAGTGGTCCTCCACAGGCTTCAGGACATTCGGGGTATGCAGGAGTTGGTCAGAGCTCCAGGGTTTCTGGTTCACAGATTTACATAGGTTCTAGCCAGCCAGATTCAGTTTTCCCTCAGTGTTCACTATGTGGTAGGCGTCATCCCGGAAAATGTCGTATTTTTACTAATGCTTGTTTTACCTGCGGCCGTCGATGCGAGTGAGAGAATGTCCTAGTAGGAGGATACCGGTGGGATGACTCACCCTACCGTGTCGATTCATGATTCAGTGGTTCGGAGAGGAAGGGGTGTTAGCCAGAGGAGGCCACCCCCACCTCGGTGTGGCCATTGTGGTAGGTGTTATTGTGGGGAGTGTCGTACTACTTCGACAACTTGTTATGCTTGCGGCCAGCAGGGCCATTTTGCGAGAAATTGTCCGACCAGAGGTGGCACGGATGTTACGACTCAGCCGGGATCGGTGGTTCATCACCTTCTATAGCTATGCGCCCAGCAGAGCAGGATTTGGATTAGAACGACAAAGGGAAAGTAAAGCAATAGTTACATGTATATCCTTAACCCTCTAGAGACTAGTATGCGTGATATGATGACCTAATGTTAAGTGTTATGTTCGGATAGCATTGTGTAAGTTGTGATTAGAAAACATGGTTAGTTGAAAAGGGTAAGTTTGGGGCCATGGAGATTGTGAGCCATAGAATACAGATAACCATGGAGACCTTAGATGCAAGGCCGTCTTGAGTAAAGGATTGTACGTTTGATCGTTGTCGGCGTACATTGTATACGTGGAGTATATTCAGGTGATAATTCCATGAGTGGTGTGAAATGGAAGTGGGTAGTTGAGCTTAGAAGACTACTAGGTTCTCATGACTTGAATAGTGAGATTGTTCCGACCGAGAACGAGAGTTTTAGTCTGAAGTGGGTCGGGTTGAGGCCATATCGCGGGTCAACCCGCGGCCGAATGCGTGGGTCAGTTTGAGGTGGTCCCGCTAGATGATAGGGTCACGAGGGTGTTAGGCCCAAGTTAAGGTAACCATCGTATGAGTTCGTGGATGCATTCGACCAGTAGTCGGGCCGAGGAGGTCAGCCCATCTTGTCTTTCAGTCAGGACTGTTTACTCGGCGGAGGGTTATGCGAGATGTTATATATCAGGAAGGTTGTAAGGCTGCACGGGGTTCCTACTTTTATTTTAGGACAGGAAATAGATCCCAGTTTACGGCTACTTCTTTTTTTTCTGGAGGTTTTACCAGGCGGGGTTAGAAACTCAGGTGAGTCTCAGTATGACATTCACCCTCGGGCCGACGGACAAACAACGCGTATTATCCAGACATTTGAGGATAGGTTACGGGCCGGTGTTTTGATTTCAGGGGTATCTGTGAGGATTATTTGCCTCTTGAGAGTGAGTATTATAATAGCTACCATTTTAGTATTCGGATGGCGCCTTATGAAGCCTTGTATGGGCGGAAGTGTAGGTTGTCGGTCGATTGGTTCGATGTTGGCAAGGTTCAGATAATTGGTCCATACTTGATTCAGTAGGATGTGGATAAGGTGAAGTTTATCCATAAGAGGTTATTAGCAGCTCAGAGTCAACAGAAGTCGTGCGGATAATCGGCGTCGACACTTGGAGTTCAGGTTGACGGTGGGTCTTTGATCGGTGTATTTTATATACACTTTTCGAGTAATTTTTAGTTAGTCTTTTGTCCCTTTTTGTACAAATAAGTGTCGTATTAGGATAGTTTTCCTTTCTTTTGAGTCAAAGTGGTTAAAATGGCCAAATGGCGGAAACGGAGCTAAAAGAAGGCAAAAGTGGAAGTTCAGTGTGGAAAGGCAAATTGGCGACGGTAAACCCGCCAGCGCGCGCCTCGCTGCATCGAAGCAAGGCGCGGCGCGCCCAATGTTCAGAGAGGCTGCAGAGGTTCCAGCGCCGCGGTGCCCACAGCAGAGATCAGGGCCGCGGCGCCAAATCACCCGGCTTCGCAGGTTCCGGCCATGGCTGAAAGCATTGGCGCCGACGCGGGAAAAATCAGGGTTTTGACGATTTTCTGGGCCAGGCCTGCAGGGAAAAGTTAAGGGCGGTTTTCAGCCTATAAAAGGAGAACCCTAGGCAGATTTTAAGGGTTCCCTTCTTGCACAACACAAGATTTCTTGGATTGAAGATTGGAGACCTAAACTTAGTAATTTCTTTCCTTTTTCTTTTCTTTATTTCAGTTTTTGTATGATGAACTTTGAATTAGTTCTTGTCATGTCAATGGCTAGGAACTAATTCTCTTATAGGGCTTTCCATGTTGATTCACTAGAAACTTATGTTATGAATTAATGCATGTTTATGGTTATTATTCTTCTTTGAGAGATTTATCCAATAATTGCTTTGAATGCTTGGTAATTAATTGACAACTAATTATCCTTATATGATTTCTAATCAAACTTCGAAAGGAGGAGGTTGTGAATATGTTGTAAGTTGGATAGACATATTTGGGTTGGGGATGAAAATACCTCAATTATTTATGTAGCGTTAATGAGAAGCTTAACAACCCTAATTTTGCGCATGGTGCGTGACGGTTAACTAGGGTTTTGTTCTTAATCATCCTATAGAGTTATCCTTATCACCGAAAGGTAGGTAAGGTGCAATACTGGGGTTGAGTGTTTATATATCCTTAACGGGAATATAAAACGATTTCGTAAACCTGCTAGCTCCGAGAGAAGAAAACCATAATTCGTTGTATTAATAAATAACATAAGCGGATAGTTGAGAAGACATGAAAGCCCTATTCCCATCACAACTGAAGTAAACTCATTAGATAAATTAATCTTTAAAGTTCTTAGTTACAAACAACAAAAATCAAATATCAATTACCAAATAGATACCAAAAGATAGATAGTTGGTACTTGAACCCTAATCCTTGTGGACGATATTCGGTCTTACTAAGACTATATTACTTGTCACGATAACGTGCACTTGCGTTAAAGTGTGTGCATCTTTTCGCGCATCAAGTTTTTGGCGTCGTTGCCGGGGACTGGGAATAGTTCAATATCAAATTTATCTATTTTTAATTTCTAATTTGGTTTTTATTTTTAATTTTTAATTTTTACATTTTTTCTTCTTTTATTTTTGGTAAAAATCAGGGTGCCGTGATTTGTTGTCTGTTTTTGATCTATTTCAGGAAATCAGTTTATGCGAAGGAGAAGAGGGGCATACACTCTTGTTCCCCTCAATCCAGAGATTGAGAAAACTCAGAAACGTAATGAAAGAATCGGGATTGCAACGTTGATAGAGATGGACGACATTCAGAACAACAACATGATGAGAGAGGGGTTAGGTGAAAATCAACCTAATCCAGGAATACCTCGGCAAGTACCTATGGATGTCGAGGAAAGAGTTCAAGTCCAGGCAGAAAGAAGCTTGGGAGACTATGTGCTGCCTAGAGTGAATGGAGCACAGACATGTATTAGGCTCCCTGCCATAGGAGCAAACAACTTCGAGATAAAACCGGCGATTCTGAGCATGGTACATCACACAGTGCAATTTGGAGGGCTGCCATCGGAGGATCCACATATGCACATAGCTAATTTCTTGGAGCTATGTGCAACTTTCAGATATAACGGCGTTACTGATGATGCCGTCAGATTGAGGCTCTTTCCCTTCTCACTCAGGGATAGAGCAAAAGTATGGTTGAATTCCCTGCCGGCCGATTCAATTTTTACATGGCACGAGCTGGCACAGAAATTCCTAGCCAAGTTCTTTCCCCCATGCAAAGCAGCAAAATTGAGAGGGGAGTTGAACAACTTCTACCAAGCAGATGGAGAGTCCTTATATGAAGCTTGGGAAAGGTTCAAAGACTTGCAGAGAAAATGCCCACACCATTGCATTGAGTTGTGGAACTTGGTCCACATCTTCTATAACGGGCTGAGCAGTACAACCAGAACCATCATAGATGCAGCAGCAGGTGGGGCATTCATGAGGAAAACAGCCCACGACGCTCACGAGTTATTAGAAGATATGGCCACCAACAACCATGTCACAGAAGAGAGGTCGACAAGTGGGAGGAGAACAGTGGGAGTCCACGAAATAGATGTCATTGCTGCCTTGAATGCCCAAGTGGCCCTTTTGGCAAAACAGTTGCAGCAACATACAGTGTCAGTGAATGCGGTCCAGATGCCTAAAAGTTGTGAAATATGTGGTGGCCCACATACATTCGATAGGTGTCCTTCAGCTGATCCCAATAATATACCAATGGAGCAGGCAGAGTGTCAGGCCGTGGGTAATTATCAGAGGCCACAGAACAATCCATACTCCAACACTTATAATCCAGGGTGGAGAAATCACCCAAATTTCTCATGGAGAGGAGACCAGGGGCAGCAGAATCAATAC
The DNA here is from genome assembly GCA_029844215.1 of Przewalskia tangutica. NCBI lineage: Eukaryota > Viridiplantae > Streptophyta > Magnoliopsida > Solanales > Solanaceae > Przewalskia > Przewalskia tangutica. The sequence goes on along the minus strand of CM056722.1, from coordinate 44,242,221 downwards.
AGGGGCCAGTATCAAACCCAGCAGAACCAAAATCAGCAGCCCTTTACTCAGGCCCAAAGATCATCAGCGATTCAACGCACCGGTTCAAGAAGAAAGCCGACGAGCGGCCGGCGACAAAGATTGCCAACGCCTGCACTCAGTTCATGACAGAAGCTAGATCCTCGTTCAGGAATTTGGAAACACAAGTGGGTCAGCTAGCAAAGCAGGCAAACAGCAGGCCACAGGGTACACTGCCAAGCAACACAGAGGTAAATCCGAGGGAGCAGTGTCAGGCAGTACAGTTGAGAAGTGGCAAACAGTTGGAGCAGCAGTCTCTTCAGCCAGCAGTTGAGAAAAGGGCAGAGATAGAAAAAGAGAAGGTGGTTGAACCTAGCCCAGTGGTAGAGAAAACTCCAGAGAAGGAGTATACAGAAAAAATCCCTTTCCCCCAGAGATTACAGCGGAAGGCGGTTGATAAACAATTCTCCAAGTTCTTGGAGGTATTCAGGAAGCTGCATATCAACATCCCCTTTATAGAAGCATTAGAGCAGATGCCCTCCTATTTCAAGTTCATGAAGGAAATATTGGGGAAGAAGAAGAAGCTGGCGGAATATGAGATAGTAGCACTAACAGAAGAGTGTAGTGCTATCTTGCAGAAGAAGTTGCCACCAAAACTAAAGGATCCAGGAAGCTTTACACTACCTTGCACAATGGGCAGGGTAACTTGCAACAGAGCTCTGTGTGATTTAGGGGCAAGTATAAATCTGATGTCTTTATCAGTATTTAAACGATTGGAGTTGGGTGAGGCCAAACCGACCACAGTGAGCCTGCATCTGGCCGATAGGACAGTGGTTCATCCAAGAGGGAAGATTGAGGATGTGATTGTTAAAGTAGGAAAATTCTTCTTTCCTGCAGACTTCCTCATTCTTGACATGGAAGAAGATGCGGAAATCCCTATCATATTGGGGAGACCATTCCTAGCAACAGGGAGAGCTTTGATTGATGTAGAAAGGAGAGAGCTAACATTAAGGGTGGAGAAGGAAGAAATGGTATTTAAAGTTTTTAAACATGTCATCGAGCCACCAACCATGAGCAGGTGCTCTGCAATCAGCACCATCAAGCCCCCCATATGAGCCATTACAAGTCAACTAAAGGGAGATGAGCCCACGAAAGCAGACATGGTTTGCCAAACCCCAACTGACGCAGGTATGTGTTCCTGAACTCCCCCTTACTGATAATGCTAAGAGGAAAAGAAGAAAAAGAAAACGAAAAATGTGGAGGAAATGGATTAGTTGGGGGGTTGATCCACCCCACGGTTATTAAAACTAAGGAACTTGCGTCCGGCTAAAAGACGTCAAAGACAGCGCTACTTGGGAGGCAACCCAAATTATTTTGATTTATTTTATTTTAATATAGTAGTTTTTATTAAGAACGGTCTCACGGAGGTAGTGTTTGTCTTTGTGGATCGACAGTGTGCAAAGCAATAAACCAAGGCGGCGAAATCAAGAAAAGCCGTGATTTCGTGAAAGCGGGTTAGCCGCGGCTAAAAGAATCAAGAGGCGCTGAAGTTTAAGCCATGGCGCCTAAAAGCATGGCGGCGTAAATCCAAAAATGCCAAGTCTAAGGCGCGCGCTTCGCAATGGCCGCGACGCAGAAAATCCCGAAGGAGTGCAGAACATCAGCCGCGCCGTTTAAATCCGAAACTTAAAACGCCTAAATCAGATTTGCCCCAATTTCAAAACCAAAACCTAACCCCCTTCTCCAAAAACTCACGAAAAATCCACAAATTACCCACAAATCCTCCACAAATCAAACCTAACCACAACCAAAATTCTTAAATTCCTAAAACCCTTAGCTATCTCAAACAACAAAGCTCCATTCCATAGCCTCAAATCAACATTAGAAGCAAGAACATCGTGGAGAACACCATAAAAAAGGTAATCTTCACCTTTTCTTGAAAGTTGTTAGTAGTCAAAGAAGGTAGTAGTTGGAAAAGTGTTGCATTTTGAAGTATTTTGGGTGCTGAAAAATTGATTGTGAAGTTTGGAGAAGGAGTAGACAAGGAGAGTGTGGATATTGGGTAGTAGAGTTGAAGTTTGGGGGTGTTTGTGTTTTAGCTGCTAGATTGCTGATTGTGTTGGGGAACACTTGTGCTAATAAAGTGTAAGCTGCAGAAACTATTTTTAACCATGTCCACCAGAAAGAGAAGAGCCTCCACATCCACCCCAGCCCCGCAATACGATAGTACTAGGTTTGTGAGCTACCAAGCCTTCCAAAGATACAAAAAGCTTGATACCAGACCCTTAATCCCTGAAAGGGGAATGGACTATCAGAGGGAGTCGTTTGGGGAAGAGGATGTTTATGAGCCCATTCGGGCAATGATTGAGTTGAGGGGGTGGAGGAGATTTGTAAATCCGGAGAAGATAGCACCAGTGAACACAACAATGGTGCGTGAATTCTATGCTAACTTTCCGGAGAGGGTGGAAAGGGGATGCTTTGTGAGGGGAAGATATATGCCTGTGACGGCAGACGCGATAAATATGGCTCTAAAGACGGTTGATGTTGAAGAAAGTAGTGATTGGAACCATTTTAGAACATGGTCTAGGAGCACCAACAACATCAACTGGGACACCGTCGCAGACACAGTGAGCTACCCTGGGGCTGCTTTTGATATTGCAAGAAATGGGTCAAGAGCACTAAGCATGTGCCAATTCAACAAAGCAAGGGTTGGCTATATTTCAATACCGCATGATTCCATCCACGCACTTCACCAGAGTGCCAGAAGATAGGATTAAGCTGATATATGGAATTATGAGGGGAATGACGATTGATGTGGGGAAAGAGATAGTGAAGAGCATTGAAGAGATCAGCAGGTTGGTGACAACAGGTGGATTGAGACATGGCTCACTTATCACAAATTTGTGCCACATGAATGGGGTCCCAATCCTACCCACTGACACTCACGAGAGAAACCAACTGCCTGTGACATATGGGATAGTGCACTCTTTCCCAGACCCAAGCCCCCCAGCAGCCAGAAGAAGAGCACAACCACCAGCAGCAGCAGAGGCCGCAATGAACGAAGATGAGCCTGAAATGGGGGCTCAATATGCAGCAGGGCCTAGCCACCAGCCAACCACAGAATCAGAACCTTCAGTGCCTATGATGGAGCAGTTGCTCCAAAACCAGAGAATGATGATGCAACATTTCGACACAGTAATACAAGGACAACATGAGTTGCGACAAGGGCAACAAGAATTGAGACAGGAGCAACAAGAATTGAGGCAGGAGCAGCAACAATTGCACCAGCAGTTTGACGAGATGAGTTCCCTGTTCAATCAATGGTCGATGCATTATCCACCGCCACCACCACCATTTTAGCCAAAGTCTGTAAGTGTCTTATTTTCTTTTATTGTCTTTGAGTCTACACACATTGGGGACAATGTGTGGTTTAAGTTTGGGGGTGTTTTAATTGTGTCTTGTTATGTTTTATTTAAGTCTTTTTATTGTTTTTATGGATTTTTGAGTCACAATTTTTTTTCTTTTTGAGTCATAATTGTCTGTCAAAAGATCATGTATGCTGTAGTTGCTAGAAACACCTAGTGAAGTAAGGTGGAATAATGTAATGGAATTGAAGCAACTATCTAAACACCTAGGTTAGATATGCCAAAAACTCACAAAATCTGTCTATTTGGAGTTTCTTGCTTAAATTGTGCATGCTAAATAATGAAAACCTATGTGTTATGATTGCTTGCTATTTGAGGCGAAATAGTTAGGATATGCATGTTAGGGAGATGACTCAGACATTTCTTTGATAGCCAATTCTTACCATTCCTTTCTATCCCGGACTTTAAAAATATATCCCTAGTTAGCCCCATTGAGCCTAAAAATTGAAACTTCTTCTTTGACACCCTATATTCCCACAGATTGTGCCATAAGTAAAAATGTGAAGTAGTGGAATCAATTGTGTTAAAAAAGAGACAAAAAAAGTGAATGAGCTTGTTGCACCCCAATAAAAAAGTAATAAGAAAGAGGCAAAAGCTTAAGTTATTATTATACTCTTCACTCTCCCAAAACAAAAGAGGGAAAAGATAGAATTGAAGTGAAGAAAAGAACCAAAAGAAAAGGGAAAAATAGAAAAGCTAAAGAGCTTATGGTACACAGAATGAGCCTAAAATGCCTATTTTTACCTACCTATACCTAATCCTACATTACAACCCGTAAAGTCCTGAAGATCTCTTTTATGCATATCCAGGATTAGTGGAGAATAGCAAATAAGCATGTCATAGGATTTTTGAATTTATATGCATGATTCAGTAAGTTGACTTCCATTAAGCATGATAAATATGAGTTTGCGAAATATCTAGCTTAATGTGTTTAGTGTGCTAAATTTTCATGCTATATGTTCCTGCATATTATTCTGCTAACCTTCGTGTTTTTCTAGATAACACTAATGCAGCAAAAGTGATCAATGTCAGTGAGTCTTTTATTTTCGTTCTTTGAGTCCTTATTTCTTTCTTTCTATCTTTGCTCGAGGGCGAGCAAAGGTTAAGTTTGGGGGTATTTGATCGGTGTATTTTATATACACTTTTCGAGTCATTTTTAGTTAGTCTTTTGTCCCTTTTTGTACAAATAAGTGTCGTATTAGGATAGTTTTCCTTTCTTTTGAGTCAAAGTGGTTAAAATGGCCAAATGGCGGAAAAGAAGCTAAATGAAGGCAAAAGTGGAAGTTCCAGAGCTGAAAATCAGAGAAATTGGCGAACGGTCAAACCAGACAGCCGCGCCTCCCGCAGAATGGCGGCGCCCAATGTTCAGAGAGGCTGCAGAGGTTCCAGCGCCGCGCGCCACGCATGCCAGAGATCGGGTCATGCGCCAAATCACCCGGTGATCAGGGTTCCGGCCGGCGCCGAGTTGGGCGCGGCGCCGACGCGGGAAAAATCAGGGTTTTGACGATTTTCTGGGCCAGGCCTGCAGGGAAAAGTTAAGGGCGGTTTTCAGCCTATAAAAGGAGAACCCTAGGCAGATTTTAAGGGTTCCCCTTCTTGCACAACACAAGATTTCTTGGATTGAAGATTGGAGACCTAAACTTAGTAATTTCTTTCCTTTTTCTTTTCTTTATTTCAGTTTTGTATGATGAACTTTGAATTAGTTCTTGTCATGTCAATGGCTAGGAACTAATTCTCTTATAGGGCTTTCCATGTTGATTCACTAGAAACTTATGTTATGAATTAATGCATGTTTATGGTTATTATTCTTCTTTGAGAGATTTATCCAATAATTGCTTTGAATGCTTGGTAATTAATTGACAACTAATTATCCTTATATGATTTCTAATCAAACTTCGAAAGGAGGAGGTTGTGAATATGTTGTAAGTTGGGTAGACATATTTGGGTTGGGGATGAAAATACCTCAATTATTTATGTAGCGTTAATGAGAGGCTTAACAACCCTAATTTTGCGCATGGTGCGTGACGGTTAACTAGGTTTTTGTTCTTAATCATCCTATAGAGTTATCCTTATCACCGAAAGGTAGGTAAGGTGCAATACTGGGGTTGAGTGTTTATATATCCTTAACGGGAATATAAAACGATTTCGTAAACCTGCTAGCTCCAAGAGAAGAAAACCATAATTCGTTGTATTAATAAATAACATAAGCGGATAGTTGAGGAGACATGGAAGCCCTATTCCCATCACAACTGAAGTAAACTCATTAGATAAATTAATCTTTATAATTCTTAGTTACAAACAACAAAAATCAAATATCAATTACCAAATAGATACCAAAAGATAGATAGTTGGTACTTGAACCCTAATCCTTGTGGACGGTATTCGGTCTTACTAAGACTATATTACTTGTCACGATAACGCACTGCGTAAGTAAAGTGTGTGCATCTTTTCGCGTCGCCTTCTTGAAGGTACCACCGGGCGGTGTGACGAGATTTGGAAAGCAGGGGAAACTTAGCCCGAGGTACTTTGGGCCTTTTCAGATCGTTTGTAGAATAGGCCAGGTTGCCTATAAGGTAGCACTGCCGTCCGACTTAGGAGGCAGTACGTCCGGTCTTCCATGTTGCTATGTTTCGGAAGAGTATCAGAGATCCATCCAGAGTGTTCCCAGTTAATAATTACCAAGTTGGAGATTGTAACCCCGAGATTTTTTTTGCAAACTGAAGCAATGACAGAAATGTGGTACGTATATTAGGAAGAGTTCGAGTGTACGAGGAGGGTACGACGAGTAAGAAAAGAGGCGAAGATGTGTTAAGAAGATGGAAGTGTCCTTTTTATAAAGTAAAGGTGTGAAGAAAGTATCCTTTTGACCATGGGTGGAGCTAATAGTATTGTTATACGCTTTAGAGATGATTCTTCGTTGACTTGGATTTAAGTATTGCGCGTGTGTTATATTATGGCCAGGTGTGGCATAATTGGTTTTGTAAGTATAGTAGTGAAGACTATACCGGCGCATGTATGTTTTGAGACTTAGAAGAAACATTCGGGACGAATGTTTCTAAGGGCGGAAGAATGTTACACCCCGTAGTTCCAGGGTATGTATATGAGGACGTACGTACGAGAATACGACATAAAAATTGGAAAGGAAGAAAGATGTGATTTTTCGATGGAAAAATTCCGGATTTTATGAAGGAAAAAGGTTTATTATTGAGAATTGGATTCTCAACTTTGGTATTTAAGACTTTAAGAATTTTTAAGAATTATGGAATTTTATTTCCGAAATTGGTCACGTGGGCCCACGGGAGAATTTACGGTTTTGTGGGGCCCACTTTATTTTTGGATTTTTGGCATTACGGATATTTTCGGAAGATGAAATATTTTGGACGAGTAAGGGGGCGACACGTGTCACCCCCATGTTGCCATGGCCGAAATTAGGGGAGGCCTTGGACGTTTTTTTGTCATTTTTGTGGTGGACACATGTCTCATTGTTGTGGTGGACATATGTCTCAAAGTTGTGGTGGACATTTGGTTGAAAGACTCCACTCCCACATGGACCAAATCCTCACCATACACTTGCCTTGATCTTGGCCTTTGATTTCTCTATAAATACCCCCTTAAGTGCAAGACTTATTCATCCCTCACTTGAAATAATTTCCAAGGCAAAATTCTCCCTCCCTCCCTTTGTATTTCTCGTCCAACACCCCCCCCCCTCCCCTCTTGTGAAAGAATTTCTTCAAGTATTGTTATAATCCCAAATACCTTAGCCTAAAATCTCTTGTAGTATTCCAAAGTTATCTTTATACTAAGAGCCCGGAAATACTACTTTATTCCAATAGTCGCAAAAATGAACCCTAGGGAAATCTTCATAGTTGGATGAAGTGTTAAGAGAAGTTGTTTAGAAACTTCTAAGGGTTGCTTGGAGCGGGTTGGAGCGTAAGGAATTGGAGCTAAACATTGCTCAGGATCGACTTATAAATCTTGGATAATTTTGGGCTTATCGAGGTAATAATCTCTATCCCCCTATTGTAATTGGAGATTACATGTTGTAGTAATGTATAATTGAGTATAAGATATATGGAAGGATGATTAAAAAGAATTGAACTGTATTTACATTGGACTGCATTTACAGTAGACTTGTAGTATTATTGTGGGGCAGAATTGTACACGTCCGGTTAGACGTGTAATCCCCTTTGAGTTGTTGGCTTGGTAGCGGGCCTTGATATTGGAGGTTATTTATGTGGTTACGAGGGGAGGTCTTCGAATTTTCCGTAGAATATGGAACCTTGTACTTAGAAATGTTCTACGAAGGGATCTAGAAGTTAATAGACGTTTTATGGCCATTATAGGTTGAAGTACTACGAGTAGCGTATTCTACTTGAAGCGTGGAAAAGGCTAGCAAGGTTATAATACTTTGGAGCGTTTTGCTAATTGTCGATAATCGTCGCGAGATATGTGTCACGCCCCGAACCCCGGGCCCGTGACTGGTGCCCTACCTGGGCACCCTTCTACCTTAACAACACAAGTAAACTGCAGAATTTAAATAACACCTCTTTTTTTTTTTACCAACGTACGGGTAAGGGCAAAGCCGACAAGGCTGCCATATAATATATACAAAAGACACAACACTGCACATGAGTCCAATCCCACATATGAATACAAACCTCTAAGAGTTATACTGAACCATGACGGGACAAGGCCCCCGCATACCATAATCGCATAAAAGCATGTCTCGAAGAAACTTATACCAAAAGATAAACTCCAACGTAAGGAGCTATCCAACAACTCGGCAGGTCCTACACTGCCGATCACCAAATCAAGACCTAAACTCATGGCGTAACGCAGGCCCGGCGAGGTCAAGACGAACAATGTACCAAGTATGTGAAACAGTAAGTACTGTAATGAAATCATAACAGTCTAAACAAAATGGGAGACATGTATGATAGCCAACCTACGATACAAACACATAAATAAATATAATAAGTCGTGGACGTGCCTCAAGTCATTTCTAAAATATAACCATGGGTCTCACGCCCATAATATCAATCATGCCCGTGGAATCCTTCCTCACTGCCGGCAGTCCATGATATAATATAACACCAATAGGCATACATGAACACCAAGTCCCACCGGTGGTATAGCGTCTTGGGGTTTATCCTCACTTATACTCTTACTCGGAGAAGGTGGTAAAGCGGTGGTATAGCGTCTTGGGGGTTTACCCCTCACTTATACTCTTACCCTGGAGAAGGTGGTAAAATATCTTGGGGGTTTACCCCTCACTTATACTCTTACCCTATCTCAACTGACAATCAAACAAAACAAGCAGGGGGTATAATGTCTTGGGGGTTTACCCCTCACATATACTCTTACCCCGAGAAGGTGGTATAGCATCTTGGGGTTTACCCTCACTTATACTCTTACCCTATCTCGACTGTCATCAAACAAAATGTAAGCACTACCATGTCTTCTATAAAAATCCGAATTTAACCTAAGTACTACAAATAACGGAAGCATACCCGTGGAATCCCACATCACCGCTTCAGACGCCCAAGTAACTTACAACAAGACATAGCCCTCCAACCGAGAGTCGCGACAACTTAATAAAACATAATCCTTGCACTCAAAGGCTATCGCCAAGACTCCATAGGCAATTCTCAATTAATCGGGCCAAGGTACTTATCAAGGCACACATAGAATAATTCTCATTTAACAAAGAAAAGTACTTACTAAGGCACAAATAGAATAATTCTCATTTAACAAGCCAAAGTACTTACTAAGGCACAAATAGAATAATTCTCATTTAACAAGCCAAAGTACTTATCAAGGCACAAATAGAATAATTCTCATTTAACAAGCCAAAGTACTTATCAAGGCATAAATAGAAAATTCTCATTTAACAAGCCAAAGTACTTACCAAGGCACAAATAGAATAATTCTCATTTAACAAGCCAAAGTACTTACTAAGGCACACATAGAATAATTCTCATTTAACAAGACAAAGTACTTATCAAGGCCTGAATAGAATAATTCTCATTTAACAAGCCAAAGTACTACGTACGTACATTCTTTTCAAAAGACTCATTTTTATGTAAAATTCCAAGATATTAATCACACGACCAACCGGTTCGTGGATCGTGCCTTACCCCGCACCCAAGTAGACATACATCGAGTAATCAATGAACAAACACAACCATATGAGATAAATGTATATAAAATAATAATCAGGAAAACTCGCTTTCGGCATATATATAAATGACAACTTTTAACATGAACAGTTTAACCTTTTTACAAACCATGCCTACAACAAGATTACTGCACTTAAGAATGATATGACAACAATGGCGACAGGCCCCGCCAAACCCCGAATGTAAACACTTACTACGACATGGGACTACACCACCGATAAGCCTCCGAGAAACGGAGCTTCCCAAACGCCGAATCGTGACCGAGAGCTAGGATCAACGATCGTGTACCTCAACTCGCGCATGAACGCAGCCCCAAGGAGGTCGATAACAGTGCCGAGTATGTGAAACTAAAAATACCGCAAATGAAATCATAATAGTCTATAAAGCAGAGACATGTATGATGACCAAACTACGCTTTACAATAACTAAGCGAATATATCAAGTCGTGACTCACGCCTCAAGTCATCACCAAAGAACATAACAGGGTCTCACGCCACAACATCAATCGTGCCTGGGACACATTCCTCATCACAGCTTTATGATATAAAAGTTCCAAGGAACACATGAACACCGTGTCCCACTGTGCCATAATAACACCGTGACGGGTAAGACGAAGGCATAGCCGTCTACTAACACCTACAGTACAACAAGGTCATGAATCAGATTATAAGATCTGCTCTGCCGTCACATGATCAAAGCCGCCACTTGCCCGCAGATCTAATGCGCGCTGTCTAGTCCTCGAACTTCCCGCAGCCCGCATAGGCCAATCTCATCGCCCGCAGGCATCCCCGCATCGAGGTAGCTACTCCGGCATCGCCCCGACTTCGCACCGCACGCCACAAGGACCGCATGCCCATAAAGGACGACACTAACCTCGAACTCGTAGTTCCGCATAGGCCCCGACTGCGTGAGGTATTCTCGAATCATAGGTCCATCGACCACCGAGTCTACCCCAGACGGAGGGCTTAACCCGGAATCATCTCAAGAGATGAATGCCACAATACTATCATAACGATCGATAGTTAATAAGCACAATCAAGAAACCCTTCACACAAACATCACAAGATACTAACACACGTAGCATCCCAACACGCTTACTTATCAACGCAATCAAGAAAGTATTACAAGGCTATCACAAACCAATACAATCAAGTTGTTCACACAAGGTACCTTCTACTATATGATTAACAAAATCGGGTTTTTATCCCCAAAGTACTTCATACATCAACTCTTTAAAAGATACGTTACTTTCACAATGTCACACAATACCCGTAGTATAAAATAGAGTGACTATCCTTTTAAAGTAAATCAATTACTTCTCTTTGTAAAATCAAGTAGCAACATTCTTTTCCAATGATCAAGTTTGCCTAATTTCCAATGTTCAAGTTTCTCATTTTAGAAAGGTTTCGTAGTTCATAGTCTTATTCAATTAAGAATATAATTCTCTTTTAAACAATCGGAGAAACATAAGCCTTATATGTGAGTAGGATATTCTTGTTTATAACAATCTTATTACAGCAGCCATGATCTAGGAAATATCATTTTGTCTCATCTTAGCTTCTATGCAGATGGAAGTTTCTACTGGTTTTAATAATACTTAATTATTCAAAACATTTCCTTTTATTAACGCCGCAGTTGGTTTGTCGATACACATCCCGATTTCCAAAATCAAGAAACGTTTAAGCCGCTATACCTAACTTCCCATAAAGCTAGTATAACTCTTACGTTCTCAAAACCAAGTATTACTTCTTCAAAACGATTTGAAATCTTTTGAAATACTTCAAGTTCTTTATGATCACACATCAAGCCGCTTATAAACAAATCATTTACCTTTTAAAACCACAAAGTGTTTTCTTATCTACACAAAGTCGTTATAACCAACTTCCCATAAAGCCGTTATAACACTTTATGTTTTAAACCAATCGAATACATTTAGCACACGTACGCGTCACCGCACTACATAGTTCACACATATCATGCTAGAAGAGATAGGAAGAGGTTCACATACCTCGCGACGATTATCGACTAATAGCAAAATGCTCCGAGTACCTCGCCGCCGCTACTCCTGCCAAGTAGAACGCGCCACACGTAGTACTTCAACCTATAAGGCCACAAGGCGCTTTATTAACATCTAGATCTTATCGTAGAACATTCTACCAAAATTCGACAAAGACCTCCCCGCAACAACAGAAACCTCCTCCTCTAACGAGGCCGCCACCAAGCCAACCAGTGGGTTATACATCTAACCCCAACTGCACAATTCTACTCCACTGCACTACTACACAAGTCTACTCAGAATAATCCTATGTAATTACAGTTCAGTACTATATATAGTATACTTCTACTATACAATCTAACAACATGTAATTTCCAATTACAATAGGGGGACAAGATAATTACCTCGATAAGCCCATAATTATCCGAGTTTAATGTCGATCCTTAGCAAAGTTTTTGCTCCAACTCCGAGCGCTCCAACCCGCTCTAAACCACCCTTAGAAGTTCTAACCAACTTCTACACAATACTCCAACGGACTATGGAGATTTTCCTAGGGTTTCGGTTTTGTGACTGACGGGAAGTATAATAGTATTTCTGGGCTTTTCGTAAAGGTATAACCTTAGAATACAACAAGGTATAAGGCTAAGGTAATTTGGGCATAACAACAATACTTTTGAGAGTATTTCTACCAAGAGGGGGTATTTATACGAAACACTAGGCTAGTGGGTACCCACGCCACAACACAAAGGGGAGAGGGGGGAGGCTCTCGCCCACAAATGCCTAACAAGTGAGGTGGGGGCTCTTGGACGAGATTCAAACAAGAGGGAGAGGAGGGACTTTAACACTTAGGAAATATTTGGAATGGATGAAGAAGTTCATCAACCTTAGAGGGTATTTATAGCACAAGCCAAGGCCAACCAATGGCCAAGATCTAGCAAGTGCCTAGCAAGTGTAGGCCAAGATTCACCCAAGTGTCCTAGCCAACTTGCACACAAAATATCTACCAAAAATATCTCCCACTTGCCTTCCCAAATCGTCCACGCCCACTTTGCCCACCAATGAGAGGGTGCCAAGTCGCCTCTCGTTGGTCCAAAATGTTCCGCCTCTCGGAAAAATCCGCAAAATACTAAATGACATAGCCGAAATTCCCTACGAAAGTCGTGGAAAACGCTTTCGCGAAAACGACTCTAACCGTGTCAGACAAACATATTTCGCCCAAAGGTGCCACATGGGTGACACGTGTCGCCCCGATTCGCCCAAAATATTTCGTCTTCCAAAATATCCAAACGGCCAAAATCTCAAAATCAAAGCGGCCCACAAAATCAGAATTTCTCCGTGGCCCCACGTGACCATTTCCAAAATAAAATTCCAAAATTCTCTAATATTCCAGAAGTCCGAATACCAAATGGGAATCCAATTCCATTAACGAACCTTTTTCCTTCACAAAACCTAAACTTTTCCGTGGAAAATCGCTCTTTCTTCCTTTCCAATCTTTCGTCAGATTCTCGCACGCACGCCCTCGCATACATACCACGGAACTACGGGTATAACATTCTCTTAGAAACATTCGTCCGAATGTTCCTTCTAAGTCTCAAAACGAACACGTGCCAGTATAGTCTTCACTACTATACTTACGAAACAATCCTGCCACAGCTGGCCATGGAAACACCTGCGCAAAACTTACATCTAAGTCCACGAGGAAACACCTCTACATCACCACCAATAATACTACTTTTGTCACTTTGTCGCGAGCCTTGCTCCGACGACCCAACAAATGGTACCGGGCTGCATGCGATCACTGAAGCTGTTGTACACTCGGATTCTTATCACATTTCTGATACTGCTTTAGTATCCAAAACTCGGTTACTATCTCTAACGTGGTCATCATTAATCGATCATTCTCGATGGATCTTCGATACTTTCCGAACATAACAATACGAAGACGGACGCCCTTCCTCCTAAGCTCGGACGGCAAATGCTAACATATAGGCAACCCGCCTATTCTTCACACGAACTCACAAAGGCCCAAAGTAACTCGCTAAGTTCCTTCGTTTCAAAACTCGCCACACTCGCCCGGTGGTACTTTCAAGACCGACCGTCAACTGAACTCTAAGCGTGCCGCCGACATCCGCACGATTCCTCCGAGCCGCCGAACTCTTCTAGACAAGCTTCACACTATCCACAATCCGGAACAAGCTCAACCAACTATCTCAACTCGCCAACATCGAACCAATCGATCGCAACTTGCATTTCTCGCTTCTACAAGGCGTCACAAGACGACATCCGAACACCGAAATGGTAGCTTAAACACTTCAACCGGAGACAACGATCTCACGGCTACCTCAAATCAAAACACCGCCCGAGGGCGAACGCGATACGGAGACTCACCGAGTTCTAGCCCCGCCGTACAAACTCCCGAAAGAGAAACAGCTGCACTGGCTCCACTGTCGTAATAAGGTGAAGGTAGGCACCCTGCAACCTCACAACCTTTTCGATAACATCAACACCGCCGAGGAACGACTCGACCAAGAACACGATAGGTCGCTTCATCGCCCGACCACCGGTCGAACGCATCCACGAACTTGCACGCGGCTAACTAAACATGGGCCTAACACCCTCGACCCTAACACAAAGAGGACCACCACAACCGACCACCACCAAACCTACCGCGGGTTGACCAAGACGTAGCCTCAACCCCGACCCGCAAGGCGCAAAATACCATCTCCCGAAGGAACAATCTTACTAAACACGTTTAAAACTCGCGGTCTTCTTAGCTCGACTACCTTCTTTCAAATCACGCTACTCGGGACTTATCCCACGAACATAGCTCACGTGCACTATGCACTCCTATAAGGGTCAAACATAACACTACACCTTTCTCGAAATGGCCTTACCTCTAAGGTCTTTACGTATAACACTCTAAGGCTCACACCTTCTCTATCCCCAAAATCTTACTGCTAACCCACCATGATTCCTAATCACAACTCACACATCGCTATCGTAACGTAGCACTTAAGGTATACTCACCTTGAAAGTTACCAAGGACCTTCACGCCCGCCCTCTTCACGCCTCTTGGTTAATCCGTCGATCTCACGCTTTCGCCGCGCATAAGCCCGCATACGTGCCATGCTCAAGCCTAATCAAGAATTACTCTTGCACAACCTCTTTTAGATAGTCCTCAAGACTCGCGGTACATCGGTATACTCTCTGTAGCCAAATCTATACTAGTAATGTGGTTGTCCTCGCAATCTATATTCTCTGCTCCTGCCGTGAACGAAGGTTCATATAACATGGCCGCAGTAGCACCGCCGCCGCACTAAACTCATTGGGCTAGTGACGTCGCAAAACTCCCGAGCAAGCAAGACTACCCTAGGTAATGATTGGGCCTGTGCCTCGCCACCCTCCGAACTCTACTCGCAGCCTCCTGCCGCTTTGCCCTCCCGGGCTCGGGTTGCCTCACGCGAGGCATAACGATAAGTGGAAAAGATTTCGTCGAGGGTTCAACTTACAACACACTTCTAAGGCACGATCTCGAGTGAGAAGAATAGAAACCAATCCTAAATATCCTATAGCCTCACGATTATTGATGTGGTGCACAACACACCGATAATCAAGACTCATCGATACGGTCTGTAGACACTTTCCGAGGATTAATCGCTCGATACCACTTTTGTCACGACCAACCGGTTCGTGGATCGTGCCTTACCCCGCACCCAAGTAGACATACATCGAGTAATCAACGAACAAACACAACCATATGAGATAAATGTATATAAAACAATAATCAGGAAAACTCGCCTTTCGCATATATATAAATGACAACTTTTAACATGAACAGTTTAATCCTTTTTACAAACCATGCCCACAACGATTTTCACGCACTCTAAGAATGATATGACAACAATGGCGGGGACAGTGGCCCCGCCAAACCCCGAATGTAAACACTTACTACGACAGGACTACACCACCGATAAGCCTCCGAGAAACGGAGCTTCCCAAACGCCGAATCGTGACTCCGAGAGCTAGGATCAACGATCGGTGTACCTCAACTCGCGGCGTGAACGCAGCCCGAAGGAGGTCGATAACAGTGCAGAGTATGTGAAACTAAAAATACCGCAAATGAAATCATAATAGTCTATAAAGCAGAGACATGTATGATGACCAAACTACGCTTTACAATAACTAAGCGATCGTATCAAGTCGTGACTCACGCCTCAAGTCATCACCAAAGAACATAACAATGGGTCTCACGCCCACAACATCAATCGTGCCTGGGACACATTCCTCACCGGCAGCTTTATGATATAAAAGTTCCAAGGAACACACATGAACACCGTGTCCCACCTGCCATAATAACACCAGACGGGTAAGACGAAGGCATAGCCGTCTACTAACACCTACGCATCAACAAGGTCATGAATCAGATTATAAGATCTGCTCTGCATCACATGATCAAAGCCGCCACTTGCCCGCAGATCTAATGCGCGCGTCTAGTCCTCGAACTTCCCGCAGCCCGCATAGGCCAATCTCATCGCCCGCATGAGGCATCCCCGCGTCGAGGGTAGCTACTCCCAAGATCGCCCCGACTTCGCACCGCACGCCACGCGACCGCATGCCCATAAAGGACGTACACTAACCTCGAACTCGTAGTTCGCAAGGCCGGGACTGCATGAGGTATTCTCGAATCATAGTCCATCGACCCGAAGTCTACCGCGTCGGAGGCGACAACCGGAATCATCTCAAGAGATGAATGCCACAATACTATCATAACGATCGATAGTTAATAAGCACAATCAAGGAAACCCTTCACACAAACATCACAAGATACTAACACACGTAGATCCCAACACGCTTACTTATCAACGCAATCAAGAAAGTATTACAAGGCTATCACAAACCAATACAATCAAGTTGTTCACACAAGGTACCTTCTACTATATGATTAACAAAATCGGTTTATTATCCCCAAAGTACTTCATACATCAACTCTTTAAAAGATACGTTACTTTCACAATGTCACACAATACCCGTAGTATAAAATAGAGTGACTATCCTTTTAAAGTAAATCAATTACTTCTCTTTGTAAAATCAAGTAGCAACATTCTTTTCCAATGATCAAGTTTGCCTAATTTCCAATGTTCAAGTTTCTCATTTTAGAAAGGTTTCGTAGTTCATAGTCTTATTCAATTAAGAATATAATTCTCTTTTAAACAATCGGAGAAACATAAGCCTTATATGTGAGTAGGATATTCTTGTTTATAACAATCTTATTACAAAGACCATGATCTAGAAATATCATTTTGTCTCATCTTAGCTTCTATGCAGATGGAAGTTTCTCGGTTTTAATAATACTTAATTATTCAAAACATTTCCTTTATTAACGCCGCAGTGGTTTGTCGATACACATCCCGATTTCCAAAATCAAGAAACGTTTAAGCCGTTATACCTAACTTCCCATAAAGCTAGTATAACTCTTACGCTCTCAAAAACCAAGTATTACTTCTTTCAAAACGATTTCGTAAATCTTTTGAAATACTTCAAGTTCTTTATGATCACACATCAAGCCAGTTATAAACAAATCATTTACCTTTTTAAAAACCACAAAGTGTTTTCTTATCTACACAAAGCTGTTATAACCAACTTCCCATAAAGCCGTTATAACACTTTATGTTTTAAACCAATCGAATACATTTAGCACATGACGCTCACCGTACTACATAGTTCACACATATCATGCTAGAAGAGATAGGAAGAGGTTCACATACCTCGCGACGATTATCGACTAATAGCAAAATGCTCCGAGTACCTCAAGCCGCCGCCACTCCTTAAGCCAAGTAACGCGCCACACGTAGTACTTCAACCTATAAGGCCACAAGGCGCTTATTAACATCTAGATCTTATCGTAGAACATTCTAGAAAATTCGACAAAGACTCTCCCCGCAACAACAGAAACCTCCTCTCTAACGAGGCCGCTACCAAGCCAACCAGTGGTTATACATCTAACCCCAACTGCACAATTCTACTCCACTGCACTACTACACAAGTCTCATCAGAATACCCCTATGTAATTACAGCTCAAGACTATATATAGTATACTTCTACTATACAATCTAACAACATGTAATTTCCAATTACAATAGGGACAAGATAATTACCTCGATAAGCCCATAATTATCCGAGTTTAATGTCGATCCTTAGCAAAGTTTTTGCTAACTCCGAGCGCCCAACCCGCTTTAAACCACCCTTAGAAGTTCTAACCAACTTCTACACAATACTCCAACTGACTATGGAGATTTTCCTAGGGTTTGGTTTGTGGACTGACGGAAGTATAATAGTATTTCTGGCTTTTCAGAAAGGTATAACCTTAGAATACAACAAGGTATAAGGCTAAGGTAATTGGGCATAACAACAATACTTTTGAGAGTATTTCTACCAAGAGGGGTATTTATACGAAACACTAGGCAGTGGGTACCCCACGCCACACCACAAAGGGAGAGAGGGAGGCTCTCGCCACAAAGGCCTAACTAGGAGGGGGGCTCTTGGACGAGAGTCAAACAAGAGGAGAGGGAGGACTTTAACACTTAGGAAATATTTGGAATGGATGAAGAAGTTCATCAACCCAGAGGGTATTTATAGACAAGCCAAGGCCAACCAATGGCCAAGATCTAGCCAAGTGCCTAGCAAGTGTAGGGCCAAGATTCACCCAAGTGTCCTAGCCAACTTGCACACAAAATATCTACCAAAAATATCTCCCACTTGCCTTCCCAAATCGCCCACGCCGCCACTTTGCCCACCAACGAGAGGTGCCAAGGCCGCCTCTCGTTGGTCCAAAATGTTCCGCCTCTCGGAAAAATCCGCAAAATACTAAATGACATAGCCGAAATTCCCTACGAAAGTCGTGGAAAACGCTTTCGCCGAAAACGACTTAACCGTGTCACAGACAAACATATTTCTACCAAAGGTGCCACATGGGGTGACACGTGTCGCCTCGATTCGCCCAAAATATTTCGTCTTCCAAAATATCCAAAACGCCAAAATCTCAAAATCAAAGCGGGCCCTACAAAATCAGAATTTCTCCCGTGGCCCCACGTGACCATTTCCAAAATAAAATTCCAAAATTCTCTAATATTCCAGAAGTCCGATACCAAACTGGGAATACAATTCCCATTAACGAACCTTATTACTTCACAAAACCGGAAACTTTTCCGTGGAAAAATCGCTCTTTCTTCCTTTCTTCCAATCTTCGTCAGATTCTCGTACGTACGTCCTCGCATACATACCCTGGAACTACGGGGTATAACACTAACACCCGTAGTATCAAGGTGTGTCTATTTTTCAAAGTAAGTTACTACACTTTTAGAAAACTCATTTCAAAGCTTGAAATCAAGTAACTTCAAATTTTCACAATCTAGGCAACTTATGCCCAATAATCAAAATAGACAACATTCTTAACCTTCCATAAAGCCGTTATAACCAACTTCCCATAAAGCCGTTATAACCCTTTATGGTTTTAGACAATTTCATTCTTTTTATAACCAAGAGACTTATACTTAAAACCAAGTATCACAAACTTTCAAATCAAGTCTCTTAACTTTCAAAATACTTCGAGTCTCTTAATATATAGAAAACAAGTTTCTTCTACTTTTAAACCTCAAGTAACTCACACCTTTGAAACAAGTTACTTCTCTTAAATCATGTCATTTCTCCTCTTTTAAAACCATTAAGTAAATCACTCCTTTGACTCCCCTAAAGTCATTATAATGACCTTTAGGTTTTGGAACTAAGGCACTAGCCAAAAGGTTTGGAAACCACTTCCTTTTCAAGACTCTATGTACTTTAAGTAAAATACTTTCACTTTTAAGAATCCAACTTCACTAAGGCAATGGATTATACAACTTACAATTTAAACATCAAAGTACAATCAAGGAAGTACATAGAACAAATTCTATATTAGGCAATCCAAGTACAACCAAGGAATGGATCATTTAAGGAGTAGAACTTACTTTCTTTATCTTAAGGAATCATGCTAGAAGAGGAGATAGTTCACATACCTTTCGCTAAATCCACAAGCTGCCGAATACGCCAGACGTAGAAGTGTCAACCAATAATGGTCACAACAAGACTATCAACTTCTAATCTCAACGTAGAATAATACTAAGTATACGGCCTCTAATTCTACGGAAAATCGGGCAAAGACTTCCTTTGTTTCTACTCACTTTGCCACCTTTTCAAGGCCGAATACAATAACCAACACGCCACATTTAAGGCTCAAACCAACAACCAAACAAAGGGGATTACACGCCTTACAATACGTGTAAAATTCCGCCCCACAATTCATACAAAGTAGATTAAAATCCCAACCATCTCTCGGCCAACTTATAACCAACGACACTAAGTCCTTTCCAATTTCTTTTTTCAATCCAAGTTCTAAGGTCTAACATGTTATATAGTCATAAACAACTTCAACAACTACAATTTCCTTCTTTATACAACATGCGACAACTTAAACTAATAATCAACTTGAATTCCAATCTTAAGGCTAAACATGCTAGTTTCGGATTAGGGTTCCAATAGCCAATACACTAATCCAACAACATAATATATAACTCATGCTTGCTAATATCCATAGCTACAATCAATAAGAAATCTTAACTACTAAAACGACAAGATTATACCTTTATAAGCCCTTAAAAATTCCAAGATTCAAAGTCGCTCCTTAGCAAATTCTTAGCTCCTTTCCTTAGGTTCCAATCCGCTCCAAGCACTCCTTAGAAGCCTATGAAGAACTCATCTTCAAGTTCCAACTTCAAAGTTGAAGAACTCCTCAAGTTTCCGCCTTGCGACTAATACGAAAACGCCGTTTTTCCGAAATCTTTCTATTGAGATATCCTTACAATACCCTTAGGGACATTGGGTTTAAGTCTTGTGAACAAAGGATCAAAAACTAAAAAATTTTGTGTGTGGGAGGAGCAAACCCGAGAGCCTCTTGTTCTTGGCACAAAGTTCTCTCAATTTTTCTAAGTGTAAAAGACCTTGTCTTGCACTAACTTAGTATATAACACATATTGGAGGGCTTAGACTTAAACAAATGTGAGGCTAGGATGAATTTCACTTGGATTAAGCCTATGTGGACAAGTTGACAAGTCAACAATATCATTCTAGCAAGACTTATCTTCCACCATGGTAAATGACCATTTTGCCCCTTACTAATTCGACCAAGACCACATGAGGGGGTGACACGTGTCGCCCTCTCATTCGTCCATAAAATTCCGTAACCCTCGTGGGCCCCACAAAACGTAAAATTTCTCGGGTGGGCCTCACATGACCAAATCCGTAAAAATAAATTTCCATAAGTTTAATAAGTTCCATACCCTTCAAATAATGCATTTTGAGAATCCAATTCTCAACAACGAACATTTTTCCTTTCCGACGTCCGGAAGATTTTCCGCTAAAAACAATTCTTCCTTTCGTACTAATTTCCAAGTCCTGATTCCTTACGTACATTCTCTTTTACATGTCCTGGACTTACGGGGTGTAACATTCTTCCCCCCTTAGAAACATTCGTCCCCGAATGTTCTTAGTCGGTTGCCAAGCTATACAAACTCCGGCATAAACTCTATACTATGCCTATCAATCAAAACATGCACAAGACCAACGATGCCACACATGGCCACCACAACATACGTGAACATAATAATGGACCTTCCGTCCGTGACCCCTTCTCACAAAACTCGAAGGTTACAGTCTTCTCAAACACGGGATCCTTAGAGGTTCCTTTCTTTCCTTACTGGTCATACTTTCTTGTACTTCCAAACTCATCTAGTACACGTACAAAATTTCAAATTTTGTTTCTGTTCTCCAATCTTTGGAGTTACTATCCAAACTTGGCCATATTGTTACTTACATTCCCGTTAAGGCTCTTTTCGGTCCTTACAAACTAGTTTCGGTGGAACGCATCCACGAACTCGTACAACGATTAACTCAACTTGGGCCTGGCATCCTCGTGACCCTATCACATAACGGGACTACTACCAACTGACATCACCCCATTCCATACTACCACGAATCTAAATGAGTCTATAACCCACCCATCGCCACACTTAACTTCTCATTCTTAGTCCGAAATAAATCTCTCTTATCTCAAGGTACTTCTCACCCTATCCTCCCATTCACTAGAGGTTCGCCACATAAGCCAAAGTATTTCTATCAGACATCCTTCCCTATCTGGCCTCACATCACATGGGTAATTATTACTGTGAACTCTACACAACTATAGTCTCAGCCACTTATCATTCTTGTCAACATTCTTAACTGTTCACTTTACTAATCAAAGTATCCCTACCTCTGGGGTACTATCACTTTACAACTCTAGCAATAAAGGGAAAACATATACGCTAGGGTAAAATCTGAATCTATCAACGCACGTATGATTCAAAAGAATCAAAATATACCTGTAACCCCGCGCGTGTCGCTCGATCCCGCCCAAGAGTCACGCTATCTCTCGCGTTCAAGGACCGTCGAACTATAAACTCCACTCGACCTCCACCACGGTGGCTAACATCTCAACACCGCTCGGGGACGATACATGGAGGAAAGGTAACCAACCATCGGCTCATAGCCGAGCCACCTCACCGGTGCCCCTTCTAAAAGGACATACCCTCAGTATATGGCCCGGACGGCCACAATAAAAACAAACACCTGTGCCATAATGGCATTTCCCCGAATGACGCTTACTACATCTGATACACTGAGGAATAGGTGGCCTTGACCGAGAAAATCCTCTGCTCCTCTGAGAACTTTGACCTCTGGAGCTCTGACCGGCCCTAAATACCTGTGGGATCCAAACTCCCACCGTGAGCCGCGGGGTATGTACCGGGTAGGCCGACGAATATCTCACTCATTCCGAGGCACTCGTCCAAAAACTCACCGAATAACCAACCGGTCTAGCCTCTTACGCAGATCTCCGCGCCGCCCTCTACCCTCGTGACACCGCCTGCATCGCCGAGTAACCTCCTCACGATGAAATCAGAGTAATCGCTATCTTGGTCAATAACATAATGGCTTCCTTCATGACCCTAAAGTCTTCTTAATCGAGAAACCGGAGGCTCGTGCCGGGCCTCAAAACCGCGCAGGAACTCGCCGATCGCGGAACAACATCCGGTATACCGCGGCATAAGCCCTATCAACTCTCGAGTCCGACTAGTAGCTCTCGCTACTCCTTTGCCTTTCTGGCGGCCGTGGCCCTCCTCGAGGCATAATCAGAACACAACAATACGCCGAGAGGTATTATCTTACTAACACAAACTCTATGGCACGATCTAGAGTGAGAAGAATAGAAACTAACTCCTAAATGCCCCGTAGCCTCTCGCTTATGGGCGTGGCGCGCAACACACCGATAATCAAGACTCTACTAGACACGGTCGTAGACATTCCGAGGATCGATCGCTCGATACCACTTTGTCACGCCCCAACCTCAAGCTCGGATCGTGCCCTACCTGGGCACCCTTCTACCTTAACAACACAAGTAAACTGCAGAATTTAAATAACACCTTTTTTTTTTTTTTTACCAACGTACGGGTAAGGGCAAAGCCGACAAGGCTGCCATATAATATATACAAAAGACACAACACTACACATGAGTCCAATCCCACATATGAATACAGACCTCTAATAGTTATACTGAACCATGACGGGACAAGGCCCCGCTGCATCCATAATCAGCAAAAGCTCAGATCGAAAGAAACTTATACCAAAAAGATAAACTCCAATGTAAGGAGCTATCCAACAACTCGAGCAGGTCCTACACGCCGATCACCAAATCGCAGACCTAAACTCGCGGATGAACGCACTTCAAGGAGGTCAAGATTTAACAATGTACCAAGTATGTGAAATGAAAGTATCAGAATGAAATCATAATCTAAACAAAACGGAGACATGTATGATAGCCAACCTACAAGACACAACACATAAACAAATATAACAAGTCGTGGACGCATGCCTCAAGTCCTTTCTAAAATATAACCATGGGTCTCACGCCATAATATCAATCATGCCCGTGGAATCCTTCCTCACCGCCGATCCATGATATAATATAACACCAATAGCATACATGAACACCAAGTCCACCTGGTATAGCGTCTTGGGGTTTACCCTCACTTATACTCTTACCCCGAGAAGGTGGTAAAGGTGGTATAGCATCTGGGGTTTACCCTCACTTATACTCTTACTCGGAGAAGGTGGTAAACATCTGGGTTTTACCTCACTTATACTCTTACCCTATCTCAACCGACCATCAAACAAAACAAGCAGTGGGTATAATGTCTTGGGGTTTACTCTCACTTATACTCTTACCCCGAGAAGGTGGTATAGCATCTTGGGGTTTACCCTCACTTATACTCTTACCCTATCTCGACCGTCAAACAAAATGTAAGCACTACCATGTCTTCTATAAAAACTGGGAATTTAACCCAAGTACTACAAATAACGGAAGATACCCGTGAAATCCCACATCACCGCTTCAGACGCCCAAGTAACTTACAACAAGACAGCCGACCCTCCAACCGAGAGTCGCGACAACTTAATAAAACATAATCCTTGCCCTCAAAGGCTATCGCCAAGACTCCATAAAGCGATTCTCAATTAATCAGGCCAAGGTACTTATCAAGGCACACATAGAATAATTCTCATTTAACAGCAAAAGTACTTACCAAGGCACAAATAGAATAATTCTCATTTAACAAGCCAAAGTACTTACCAAGGCACAAATAGAATAATTCTCATTTAACAAGCCAAAGTACTTATCAAGGCACAAATAGAATAATTCTCATTTAACAAGCCAAAGTACTTATCAAGGCATAAATAGAAAAATTCTCATTTAACAAGCCAAAGTACTTACCAAGGCACAAATAGAATAATTCTCATTTAACAAGCCAAAGTACTTACCAAGGCACACATAGAATAATTCTCATTTAACAAGACAAAGTACTTATCAAGGCACAAATAGAATAATTCTCATTTAACAAGCCAAAGTACTACGTACGTACATTCTTTTCAAAAGACTCCTTTTTATGTAAAATCCCAAGATACTAACACCCGTAGTATCAAGGTGTGTCTATTTTTCAAAGTAAGTTACTACACTTTTAGAAAACTCATTTCAAAGCTTGAAATCAAGTAACTTCAAATTTTCACAATCTAGGCAACTTATGCCCAATAATCAAAATAGACAACATTCTTAACCTTCCATAAAGCCGTTATAACCAACTTCCCATAAAGCCGTTATAACCCTTTATGGTTTTAGACAATTTCATTCTTTTTATAACCAAGAGACTTATACTTAAAACCAAGTATCACAAACATTCAAATCAAGTCTCTTAACTTTCAAAATACTTCGAGTCTTTTAATATATAGAAAACAAGTTTCTTCTACTTTTAAACCTCAAGTAACTCACACCTTTGAAACAAGTTACTTCTCTTAAATCATGTCATTTCTCCTCTTTTAAAACCATTAAGTAAATCACTCCTTTGACTCCCCTAAAGTCATTATAATGACCTTTAGGTTTTGGAACTAAGGCACTAGCCAAAAGGTTTGGAAACCACTTCCTTTTCAAGACTCTATGTACTTTAAGTAAAATACTTTCACTTTTAAGAATCCAACTTCACTAAGGCAATGGATTATACAACTTACAATTTAAACATCAAAGTACAATCAAGGAAGTACATAGAACAAATTCTATATTAGGCAATCCAAGTACAACCAAGGAATGGATCATTTAAGGAGTAGAACTTACTTTCTTTATCTTAAGGAATCATGCTAGAAGAGGAGATAGTTCACATACCTTTTCGGCTAAATCCACAAGCTAAGCCGAATACGCCGTACGTAGAAGTGTCAACCAATAATGGTCACAACAAGACTATCAACTTCTAATCTCAACGTAGAATAATACTAAGTATACGGTCTCTAATTCTACGGAAAATCGGGCAGCACTTCCTTTGTTTCTACTCACTTTGCCACCTTTTTCAAGGCCGAATACAATAACCAACACGCCACATTTAAGGCTCAAACCAACAACCAAACAAAGGGGATTACACGCCTTACAATACGTGTAAAATTCCGCCCCACAATTCATACAAAGTAGATTAAAATCCCAACCATCTCTCGGCCAACTTATAACCAACGACACTAAGTCCTTTCCAATTTCTTTTTTCAATCCAAGTTCTAAGGTCTAACATGTTATATAGTCATAAACAACTTCAACAACTACAATTTCCTTCTTTATACAACATGCGACAACTTAAACTAATAATCAACTTGAATTCCAATCTTAAGACTAAACATGCTAGTTTCGGATTAGGGTTCCAATATCCAATACACTAATCCAATAACATAATATATAACTCATGCTTGCTAATATCCATAGCTACAATCAATAAGAAATCTTAACTACTAAAACGACAAGATTATACCTTTATAAGCCCTTAAAAATTCCAAGATTCAAAGTCGCTCCTTAGAAAATTCTTAGCTCCTTTCCTTAGGTTCCAATCCGCTCCAAGCACTCCTTAGAAGCCTATGAAGAACTCATCTTCAAGTTCCAACTTCAAAGTTGAAGAACTCCTCAAGTTTCCGCCTTGCGACTAATACGAAAACGCTGCTCCAAATCTTTCTATTGAGATATCCTTACAATACCCTTAGGGACATTGGGTTTAAGTCTTGTGAACAAAGGATCAAAACTAAAAATTTTGTGTGAGAGCAAACCCGAGAGCCTCTTGTTCTTGGCACAAAGTTCTCTCTATTTTTCTAAGTGTAAAAGACCTTGTCTTGCACTAACTTAGTATATAACACATATTGGAGGGCTTAGACTTAAACAAATGTGAGGCTAGGATGAATTTCACTTGGATTAAAATGGTTTAAAAAGGAAGGCATGCTTTTGTCTTAAGTTGGTTTAAAAAGAAGGTATGGAAATTGTTTTGGTTTACTTAAAAATATAGTTACTCTATTTTGATACTACGGGTATCGTGTGACTTTTGTGAAAGAAATGGATCATTTTAAAGAGTTAAAGTATGTAGTACTTTGGGGTTAAAACCCGGATTTGTGGACATGAAATAAAAGTACCTTGTGTGAGTAACTTGCCTATGGTTGCTTGTGATAGCCTTGTAATACTTTCTTGTTGGTTTGATAAGTAAGCATGCTAGGAAACTACGGACGTTAGTATCTTGGGACTTTTATGTGAAGGGGGTTTTCTTGTTGTGCTTATGTTGTTTACGATAAGCCGGTTGCGCTTGTATTACATCACATACCCCCCTGACTTGTTTTGTCGCGTTAGCTACCCACGATGCGAGGAATACCTCATGCAGTCCACGGACCTATGCGAGTCGCGGGAGTGTCACGACTTACCGGCCGCGATCGGTGCTACCGGCACCCCGTCAGGTATACATCAGAGAATAGCAGCGGAACATACATAACATATAAACCTGTATAAAGCAAACATCACTGGCAAGCCGACAAGGCTGCCTTTCATAAAAATATACTTAATCAAAAGTATAATAGTACAACTTGTTCTTACAGCCCAAACCACAAACGTGACTACATACCTCTAGGAATAACAATCGTATGATAGGCCCCGCCATACCTCGAATGTACAAAATACCTACAAAGATCGTGGAAAACCGTACCAACAAAACAAGCCTCCGGAGGAATGGAGCTTCTGACACCCGAACAGTGATCCTAAGAATGAGGATCCACCACCGCTACCCTACCGCGGCATGAACGCAAATTTCGAGCGGGGGTCGATACAATATGTACTAAGTATGCGAAACTGTAAATACTGAAAATACCTTATAAGTCTAAAATAACTGGAAGACATGTATGAAAATCAGTTTACAGAACACTGTGCCTTACTAATAATGAGAATATCAAGCATATAATATACTGCATGATCTTTCTTTGGCTAAGGTAGTATTTTGGCTACAACATGCTTACATAACCTTCTTATCCAATTCTTTCATATCCAAACCATATTTCTTACATGCAAACTATCTAAGAGCAATATTTACCACTACAAGATCTTTCTTCTTCACATGCAACACCAAAAATTAGCTACAAGAGAAGAATTGTTAACTTAGAGCTTTAGCCAAATTATTCCAACGAATTTGCTAGCCTCCTTTCCACAAACACCACCACAATAACTCCCACAAGCTTGACAACAAGTTTCCTTCTTGCCACACTTTTCAGATTTTCCTCAAGCTTTGATTTTCTCTTGAATTTCTAGAGAGAAGGAAGAGCTTTTATCTTTAGAGAGAGAGAAGAACTTGAAGAATGACCAAGCCTTCAAGACTTGGTCAATAAGTAGTACATGCAAAATCAGATGGGGGGGGGGGGGGAAACTTGTCACCCTCCCATGGCCTTTTTTAAAACAAAACAGTTCAGATTTTTCCACTCAACTTCGCAGAACCCGCCTCGCGCCATGGCTCAGCAGCGGCGCGCTGAAACCTCGCCCACTATCGAACTTCCGGCGCTGCCCTCGTGATCCGGCGCGTCTCGTGGCTCTCGACCAAACACCTTTCGTCCGACCGCAAGACCGAACTTGTAACTCCCATAACTTTCTACTCCGATGTCCTATTGACGAACGGTTGGTTGCGTTGGAAACTAGACTCAACGAACTACGTACTAGGCCTTTGAAACACCTAGGAATTCTCAAAGTAATGGGTCATAACCCGCCTCCAAGTTGACTAAAAATCCGTCCGAAACAATCTGTCAACCTATCCTTCTAAAATTTAAGTCTTAAGCCCTTTCGTACGCTCTCATACGCATGACCAAAACTACGGGGTATAACATTCTCCCCCCCCCCCCCCTTAGAAACATTCATCCCAAATGTTCCTTCTAGGCTTACTCTAATCACAATCTCGACATAGACCCTTTTAACTATTCTTCTTGCAAATACAGACGCTCCACATAGCCACAACATTACTCAAGCATAATTGCTAAATTGAAACTAATAATCAGGAAAGTGGGTTACCTGGAGGTGTAGGGAATAAGTGAGGATACTTCTTCATCATGTCCTCCTCTGCTTCCCACGTCATCTCTTCCCTGTTCTTGTTACGCCATAAGACCTTGACGGAAGCCACGTCCTTTGTCCGAAGTCGCCTAACC
This sequence comes from Przewalskia tangutica, assembly GCA_029844215.1. Classification (NCBI taxonomy): domain Eukaryota; kingdom Viridiplantae; phylum Streptophyta; class Magnoliopsida; order Solanales; family Solanaceae; genus Przewalskia; species Przewalskia tangutica. The sequence continues at coordinate 44,213,479 of CM056722.1, read as the reverse complement.
TGACGATCGAGTATCGCTATGGGACTCTCCTCATACGATAACCCCTCTGTCACCTGGACATCACGAATCGGGTGCACTCTAGATGGATCTCCAATACATTTCCGCAACATAGACACGTGAAAAACTGGATGTACTGCCTCCAAATCGGACGATAGATCCAACTCATAGACAACCTTGCCTACCCTACGGACAATCTGATAAGGCCCAATGTACCTTGGGCTGAGTTTTCCTTTCTTCCCAAATCTCATCACACCCTTCATCCGACGCCGATGATCTGCATACGACTTCTGTCGACTCTGAGCTGACAATAACCGCTCCTGGATAAGCTTCACCTTATCCACTGCCTGTTGAATCAAGTCTGGCCCGACTAACTGAACTTCTCCCACCTCAACCCAGCCTATCGGTGACCTGCACTTCCTCCCGTATAAGGCCTCATATGGCGCCATCTGGATACTAGAATGGTAGCTGTTATTATAAGCAAACTCCATAAGAGGTAAATGATCCTCCCAGCTACCCCTGAAATCAATAACACAAGCCCGCAGTATCCTCGTTGTCCGGATAGTACGCCGGCCCGTCCGCCGTCGGCCTCGAGGATGAAACGCAGTACTGAGACTCACCTGTGTCCCTAATCCCTTCTGGAAAGACCTCCTGAAGTTAGCCGAGAACTGGGCTCCCTTGTCTGAAATGATCGATATAGGCACTCCGTGCAGTCTCACTATCTCTCTGATATACAATCTAGCATAATCCTCGGCCGAAAAAGTCGTCCTGACTAGAAGAAAGTGGGCTGATTTCGTCAGCCTGTCGACAATAACCCAGATGGAATCATGCTTCTTCTGAGTGTGAGGTAATCCTGTAATAAAGTCCATATTTACCACCTCCCACTTCCAAGTCGGAATATCAATAGCCTGCAATAGCCCACCGGGCTTCTGGTGCTCAACTTTGACCTGCTGACAATTCGGGCACTGCGCCACAAACTCTGCAACGTCTCTCTTCAGGCCATACCACCAATAGATACACCTGAGGTCATGGTACATCTTAGTCGACCCTGGGTGAATAGAATAACGAGCACTGTGTGCCTCCCGCATCTGTGAAGTCTGTCCGCATCGGGAACACACAGTTGGCCCTCAAATCTTAGCACCCCATCAGGCACTACCTCAAATGGACTCTTCTCTTCATGAAGAGATGCATCTCGATACCGTACCATAATCGGATCCTCATACTGTCGCCTCTTCACCTCCTCGACAATGGAAGACTCGGCAACCTCTAGAACCCGAACCCCATCACTATCAGAATCAACCAAACGAACCCCAAGGCTCGCTAGCTGATGTAACTCGCGGACCATATTCCTTCTCTCTGGTTGTACATCGCATGCACTACCCATCGACCGCGACTAAGGGCATCTGCAACTACATTGGCCTTCCCTGGGTGGTATAGAATATCGACATCGTAATCCTTAAGTAGCTCCAACCACCGTCTCTGCCGTAAGTTCAGCTCCCTCTGGCTGAAGATATACTGGAGGCTCTTGTGGTCTGTGTAAATATCCACATGAACTCCATACAAATAATGTCTCCAGATCTTCAAGGCATGAATCACTGCTGCCAACTCTAAGTCATGTGTGGGATAATTCTTCTCATGCTTCCTGAGCTGTCGAGATGCGTACGCTATAACTTTGCCGTGCTTCATCAGCACGCACCCAAGCCCGACACCTGACGCATCACAATAAACCACATATCCGTCTAAACCATCTGGAAGAGTAAGAACTGGGGCGGTCGTCAATTTCTCTTTCAGTAACTGGAAACTCTCCTCACAAGCATCCGTCCACCGGAACATAGTTGCTTTCTGAGTCAGCCTAGTCAAATGTGCTGAGATGGAAGCAAACTTCTCCACAAACCTCCGATAATAACCTACAAGGCCCAAAAAGCTGCGCACCTCCGTCGGTGTAGTGGGTCTAGGCCAAGTCTTGACTGCCTTAATCTTTGCTGTATCAACCCGAATACCATCGGCCCCGATAACATGCCCTAAGAAAGTCACTGAAGCCAACCAAAACTCGCATTTCGAGAACTTGGCATACAATTGCCGGTCCCGGAGGACTCCCAATACCGTCCTCAAGTGATCTGCATGATCCTGCTCTGTGCGCGAATAAACCAGGATATCATCAATGAATACTATAACGAACATATCCAAGAATGGCTTGAACACCCTGTTCATCAAATCCATAAATCCTTGGGCGCTGTCAACCCGAAAGACATCACCTCAACTCATAGTGCCCATACCGGTCCTCAATGCATCTTTGGGATATCTCGCTTCTAACTCGCACTGATGATAACTGCATCACAGCCTATCTTGGAAAAACACCTTTCACCCTGCAACTGGTCAAATAAATCATCAATCCTGGGGAGGGGATATCTGTTCTTCATAGTTACCTTATTCAGCTGCCGGTAATCAACACACATACGCAGCGTTCCATCCTTCTTCTTTACGAATAACACTGGCGCTCCCCACGAAAAAACACTTGGCCTGATAAAGCCTTTTTCCAGCAAATTTTTCAGCTGGTCTTTCAATTCCTTCAACTCCGCAGGTGTCATCCTGTATGGCGGAATAGATATCGGTCGAGTATCTGGCGACATATCAATGCAAAACTCAATCTCCTCTCGTGAGGATACCGAAGCTCGTGCGGGAATACGTCGAAACTCTCTAACGACCGAATCGATCAAGGTCCGTACCTCACCTCGATTTCGAATACCCGAACCATATGGTAAATATACCCTTCCGCACTATCTTCCTAGCTTTGAGGTAAGAAATAAACCTACCTACGGCGGCGAGATTCCCTTCCACTGATAACCGCCACCAGAAACCGAAACGCACTAATCTCTCTCTACCCACATTGGCATAGCAAGACGCTAGCCAATCCATACCCATAATCACATCAAAGTCCGCCATATCCAACTCTATCAAATCGGCTGAGTCGACGACATCGTATATAGTCATCGGGCAAGCCTTATATACCCGCTTCCTACCACCGAATTACCTCTTTCGCGTAGCCACCTCAAAAGGTTTTATGGACTCGGGCTCTATCCCTATTCTACCAAAGAATATGAGGAGATATATAGGACAAGGTAGAACTCGATCTATCAAAGCATATACATCACAAGATTTAAACCAATAATGTACATGTGGCGACATCCGTGACGCCTCCGGTCTGACGGCCGGACATAGCATAAATGCGGTTCGAGGACCGCTGAATCGACCCCACCACGACCTCGGCGCGGCTGCGGGCGTGACCACCGCCGCTTCGGGCGCATAACCGTCAAGACGAAGATCCAAAGAATCGACTTCGCCGGTGAACCATAACACTCCCGCCACCTCTGGTCGGACAATCTCTCTTCAAATGGCCCTGCTGGCCACAAGAGTAACAAGCTCCCGAAGGAACACGACACTCGCCTGGGTGAGACCTACCGCACTGAGAACACCGAGATGGGGGTGGTATCGATCGATAGCGGTCTCTGCTTCTCAAACCTCAAGTCTGGAGCCACGACCTGCCTCGAATGACCGGCCGATCGGACCTCGCGGCGAGAAGGAGCACTCAGGCCGGTGAAATGTGGACTAGTCTGCTGCGAGGCCGCCTCGCTAAATCGCCCTGAGACCCTGCTGTCCTGGCCCTCTTGGGCTGGCCTAAGTCTAGCCGATCCTCCTTTCCTGCCCTCTATCCTCAGCGTGCGCTGCATCTGCAATATCCATACCAGGCTGAAGAGCCACCCCCAAGCATGCAGTAATCATATGACGGTCTAACCCCATCACATATCGATGAACTTTGTCTGCCATGTCAGCTATAATGGTGTGCGCATACCTGGCCAAGGAGTCAAACTCCAGGTTGTACTCTCTGACAGTCCTCCCGTTCTGCCTCAAGGTCAAGAATCTATCAACGCGAGCTCTCCTCATCTCAGAAGGCAAGAAATGATCCAGGAAGGCCTCTGTGAACTCCTCCCAAACAGCTGGAAGAGCATCATCACCTTTAGACAAATCCCATGAATCAAACCAGTTCAACGCAATATCGCGTAACCGGTAAGAGGCTAGCATAACGGACTCAGTCTCCGAGGCCCTAAGTACTGCGTCGTCAGAATCGCCGAACAAACTCCTGAGGATCCTCTTCAGACCTCGAACCATAGAACTCGGGTGGATGACAACCCAGGAAATCCCGAATCCGTAAATCGCCGGCTTAGGGTTGGCCGCTCGCTCGCTGCCCGCCACTATCTTTGGTCAATAACCGGATTTGCTCCCCGTAATCTCTATACTCGGCCGCTGGAATGGAGGCTCGCATCGCGTCTCGTGAGCCGTTCTTCGCCTCGGTCCGTGAGGTGGCGACGTCGTGGAACTCTCCGCCCGAAACATCATCTCTGGTAAGGATCGGGCTGTGCCTCGTGACCCTCCGCCCTACTAGCGGCTCCTCACCGCTTTGCCTTCTGGGCCGCGGTTGTCTTGCGTGGAGGCATAACTGATACACAAAGGAAAATATCAGAGGGAGTTCAACCTATAATACAGCTCTATTGCACGATCTTAGAGTGAAAGAATGGAAACCAATCCTAAATATCCTGCAGCCTCCTGATTATAGATGTGGTGCACAACACACCGATAATCAAGACTCTACTGTACACGGTGCCTAGACACTTTCCGAGGACTAATCGCTCGATACCACTTTTGTCACGACCGACCCGGCCGTGGATCGTGTCTCACGGGCACCCGTCCGTATACATCGTAGAATAGCAATGAACATACATAACACATAAACTCGTATAAAGCAAACATCATCGCAAGCCGACAGGTGCTTTTCATAAAATATACTTAATCAAAAGTATAATAGTACAACTTGTTCTACCCAAACCACAAACGTGACTACTGCACTTAGAATAACAACTGTGGCGGGACAGGGCCCCGCCATACCACTGAATGTACAAAATACCTACAGCATCAGGGAAAAACCGTACCAACAAAACAAGCCTCCGGAGGAATGGAGCTTCTGACACCCGAATAGTGATCCTAAGAATGAGGATCCACCACTGCTACTACCCTACCTGCGGCATGAACGCAGCCCCCGAGGAAGGGGGTCAGTACACAATATGTACTAAGTATGCGAAACTGGAAAATACTGAAAATACCTCATAAGTCTAAAATAACTGAAGACATGTATGAAAATCAGTTTACAGAACACTGTGCCTTACTAATAATGAGAATATCAAGCATATAATATACTGCATGAAAATAGGAAGCTCATGGTCAAAGCAAGGTCATCCGCCCCGCAGTATCATTAAGCACTCCTACTCCTGGGACTATTTCACCAGCATGGGTCATGTGGACCCGCATGAGGTATTCCTCGCATAGGTCAGACTACCCGCATGGGACTATTTCACCCGCATGAGCCCTACGGACTCGCATGAGGTATTCCTCGCATCGTGGGTAGCAAATCCACGGAATATGCAAATGCCACAACCCGGGGAATGACCCCGTAATAAATAATAATATATATCATTAGCACAAGCCGGCTATCACACATAATACAAGAAAGTTAAGAAACCCCTTAACTTCTTATTAATCTTGTTCACACACCTTCTTATTTTAGCTTACTTAAGGCACTAACATGTCTTTATGAAATCCGGGAATTTAACCCAAAGTACTATGTACTTCTACTCTTTTAAAACCTTAGGCAATTAATGCCTTAAAATCAATTTGCCTTTCACAACCTCAAATCATTTATCCGTACTCATTTTACTTAGAGTAAATCTTCCATTATTAACTTTCCATAAAGCTAATATAATCAACTTTCCATAAAGTCATTATATTAACGTTATACCTTAGTAAAATACATTTTCCTAAAACCCAAGAGACTTACACTTTTAAAAAGAAACGAGAATCATATACTTGAACACATCGAGTCCCTTAACTTTGAAAGCTCAAGACATCTTTAGTACTTTTTAAAGAAATGAGTTAATCCCACCTTACTCACCAAACTTGACCATCCTTAAAACAAGTAAGGGATATCAAACCTTGTACGTCTATCGTACTACATAGGTAAAACCATTCATGCTCAAGAGATAGGAAAGTCTCACATACCTCTTCGGTCAATCCACTTGCTAAGTCCAAAATACCGCACGTAGTATGTCAACCTATAATGACCATAATACGTTTATTAACCTCTAGTTTCAATCATAGAATATTCCAAGTGCAAAGTCACTAAATTCTATGGAAAATTGGGCAGCATTTCCTTTGTTTCAACATACTTTGTCACCTTTTTCAAGGCCGAATTCAACATCCAAACGCCACATTTAAGGCCCAACAATCCAAACATTTCAAAGGGGATTACACACCTAAACTTGGATGTGTAAAATTATGCCCCACAATGTACAACAACTAACTTAACAAGTTTAAGGTAGTATTTTGGCTACAACATGCTTACATAACCTTCTTATCCAATTATTTCATATCCAAACCATATTTCTTACATGCAAACTATCTAAGAGCAATATTTACCACTACAAGATCTTTCTTCTTCACATGCAACACCAAAAATTAGCTACAAGAGAAGAATTGTTACCTTAGAGCTTTAGCCAAATTATTCCAACGAATTTGCTAGCCTCCTTTCCACAAACACCACCACAATAACTCCCACAAGCTTGACAACAAGTTTCCTTCTTTCCACACTTTTCAGATTTTCCTCAAGCTTTGATTTCCTCTTGAATTTCTAGAGAGAAGGAAGAGCTTTTATCTTTAGAGAGAGAGAAGAACTTGAAGAATGACCAAGTCTTCAAGACTTGGTCAATAAGTAGTACATGCAAAATCAGATGGGGGAGGGGGCGGGGGAGGACACTTGTCACCCTCCCATGGCCTTTTTTAAAACAAAACAGTTCAGATTTTTCCACTCAACTTCGCAGAACCCGCCTCGGCGCCGCGACCTACTGCGGCGTCGCGGCTGAAACCTCGCCCACTATCGTAACTTCTGCGCGCCCTGCTTTCGGCGCCCGCGCGTAATCTCAGCAACCACTCAGATCATCCGCGCCGCGACCTCGCATCCGGCGCGCTGCCTCGTGGCTCTGGCCAAACACTTTTCTGTCCGACCGCGCACTGAACTTGTAACTCCCATAACTTTCTACTTCGATGTCCTATTGACGAACGGTTGATTGTGTTGGAAACTAGACTCAATGAACTACGTACTAGGCCTTTGAAACACCTATGAATTCTCAAAGTAACGGGTCATAACCCGCCTTCAAGTTGACTAAAAATTCGTCCGAAACAATCCGTCAACCTATCCTTCTAAAATTTAAGTCTTAAGCCCTTTCGTACACTCTCATACGCATGACCAAAACTACGGGGTATAACAGGGAGTTCCAGGAATCACTCCGGGTGTGTTACGCCGATGCGAGGAATACCTCATGCGGTCCATGTGGCCATGCGGATTGCGGGAGTCCAGGATGTTGCCGCGGGTTAGCTACCCCGTCGAGAATACCTCATGCGGGCCTAGATGGCCTATGCGGACTGCGGGAGTTCCAGGATTAGGCTCGCACAAATGATACTGAGGGCGAATGGCCCAGCTTCGATCATTTGGCGGTCTAGAAACACCTCGCGATACAGTTTTATAGCATTGTTGGTACGGTAGGTTCTAGTAGTTGGCTATGCCTTCGCATTTACCGTCACGGTTTTATAATACAGGTGGGACCTGGTGTTCATGTGTATTCCTTGATGTTATTATATCATGAACTGCCGGCAGTGAGGAAGGAATTTCACGGGCATGATTGGTATTGTGGGCATGAGACCCATGGTTATATTTGGGTGATGACTTTGAGGGCGTGAGTCCCTGGCTTGACATGACTGCTTATATATTGTGTACTGTAGTTTGGTTATCATACATGTCTCCTATTTTTATACAGATTATTATGATTTCATCTCAGTACTTTCAGTTTCACATACTTGGTACATGTTGTACTGACCTCCTTCGGGGGGTTGCGTTCATGCCACAAGTAGAGGTACACCAGTTGTTGATCCTCGCTCATAGGATCACAGTTCAGCGTTTTGGGAAGCTCCGTTTCTCCTGAGGCTTATCTTGTGGTATGATTCCCTGAGATTGTAGGTTCTTATACATTCAGGGGTATGGCGGGGCCCTGTCCCGTCGTTGTTATTATAAAACTCTTAGAGGTCTGTAGTACTGTTGTGGGCAGAGTTTGTAAAGGATGTAATTGTTCAAGTTTTTTTATAAATATGCAGAAAGGTGACCGTTTTGGTTAGCCTGTTTCCTATTTTATATTGTTTCATGTTTGTGTTTTTATTTCTGCTGGTTTTTCTCTAATATAGTATCACTACGGTGCCCGGGGTAAGACACTAGTCGCGGGCCCGAGGTCGGGTCGTGACACCTATGTCTATCCAACTACAGCATATTCACAACCTCCCCTTTCGGATTTCGGTTAGAAATCATAATAATTATGATAATTAATGATCAAGTAATTACCAAGCAATCAAAACATATATTGGATAAATCTCAACCAATAGAAGAAAAACCACAAACATGCATTAATTCATAAAATTAAGGTTCAAGTGAATTGACATGGAAAGCCCTATATTAAAGTTAGTTCCTAGCCATAGACATGACAAGAACTAATTCAACATCCAACATAAACTGAAAATAAAGTAAAACAAGAAAAAGAAATTACTAAGAACAAGGTCTCCAATCTTGATCTCCAAGAAGTGATGTCAATTGGAAAGAAGGGGAACCCTTACATCTGACCTAGGGTTCCCTTTTTATATTTTCAAAACGTGGTAGCAAAGTTTTCCTTCGTGCCGACCATTATTCGCTCGTAAATCTGATTTTCCCGCTTAGCCACGCGACCAGCAATCGCGTCGCGCCGCAACTCCGCAAGCCTCGAAGATTGGCGCGACGCTCGACTTCTGCATCTAGAGCGCGCTGGCCTGCTGTTTCAGTCGGGTTCGCCACTTTCTCGCTTTTCGCGCTCTGGAACCTCCGTTTTTGCCCTCTTTTTGCTCCTTTTCCGCTAATGAACCACTTTCAACCAATATGACTCAAAAGAAAGAAATATATCCTAAGACGACACATATTTGTACAAAAATAGACAAAAGACTCACTAAAAATGGCTCAAAGGTGTATATAAAATACACCGATCAAATACCCCCAAACTTAACCTTTGCTCGCCCTCGAGCAAAGATCAAAAGAAAGACATAAAAATACAAGGAAAAAGAAAAATAGAAGACTCAACGACATTGATCACTTTGCTGCATTGGTGTTACTTAGAAAAACATGAAGGTTAGCAGAATAATATGCAGGAACATATAGCATGAATTTTTAGCATTCTAAACACAATTAAGCTAGATATTTCGCAAACTCATTTTAATCATGCTTAATGGAAGTAAGAATACTGAATTATGCACGTCAATTTCAAAATCCTATGGCATGTTTACTTGCTATTCTCCACTAATCATGGCTATGCATATAAGAGATCTTCAGGAATTTTCAGTGTTGTAATGTAGGCTTAGGCAATGGTAGGTCAAAATAGGCATTTAGGCTTAAAAAATAGACATTGTATGTAGCATAAGCTCTTTTGCTTTTTCAATTTTTCCCTTTTCTTTTGATTTCCTTTCTTCACTTCATATCTATCTTTCCCCTCTTTTGTTTTGAGAGAGTGAAGTATATTCTACATAACAAGCACCCCCAAACTTAGGCTTTTGCCTATTTCTTATTACTTTTTTATTGGGGTGCATCAAACGTGTTCACTCTTTTTGTCTCTTTTTTAACACTTTCTATTCCAACCATTTTACATTTTTACTTATGGCACAAGTATGGATATATAGGGTGTCAAAGAAAAAGTTTAATGTTTAGGCTCAATGGGGCTGACTAGGGATATTTATAATGTCAGGGATAGATAAAAAATGGTAAGAATTGGCTAACAAAGAAATGTCTGAGTCATCTCCCCTAACATGCATATCCTAACTATTTCGCCTCAAATAGCAAGCAATCATACATATAGGTTTTAATCATTTAACAATGCACAATTCAAGCAGAGACCCCAAATAGACAGATTTCAAGAGTTTTTGGCATATCTAACCTAAGTGTTTAGATAGTTGCTTCTAATTCAATTACATTATTCAACCTTACTTCACTAGGTGTTTCTAGTAACTACAACATGCATGATCTTTGACAGAAAATTATGACTCAAGAAAAAAACCTCAAAAATACACAAAACAACTCAAAAAGACTCAAGATATAAGACACAAATAAAACACTCCCCCCAAACTTAAATCACACATTGTCCCCAATGTGTGCAAGACTCAAAGAAAATAAAAGAAAACAGGACAACTTACAGAATTTGGTTTAAAGTGGTGGCGGTGGATATTGCATTGACCATTGGTTGAACAAGAAACTCATCTCGTCAATTCTCTGGTGCAACTGTTGTTGCCCCTGCCTCAATTCTTGTTGTCCGTGTATCATCGTGTCAAAATTCTGCATCATCCTTCTCTGGTTCAAGAGCAACTGCTCCATCATAGGCACTGGAGGTTCTGATTCTGGGAGTGGCTGCTGGTTGCTTCCTGCCTCATACTGAGCCTCTGTCTCAAGCTCATCTTCATCCATGGCAACCTCTGCTGCTGCTGTTGGTGTTGTTGCTGGTCTCCTTCTTGCTGCTGCTGGGGGGATTGGGTCTGGGAAGGAGTGCACTATCCCATATGACACAGGAAGTTGGTTTTTTTCATAAGTATCTGTGGGTAGTGTTGGGACCCCATTTATGGCACATAAGCGGCTAATAAGTGAGCCATGTCCCAACCCACCTGTCATTACCAACCTGTTGGTCTCTCTAATGTTTTGCACTATTTCCTTCACAACGTCAATTGTCTTCCCTGACATGATTCCATATATCAATTTGATTCTGTCTTCTGGCACTCTAGTGAAGTGCATTGATGGAATCAAGCGGGCACTGACGAAATACAACTAACCCTTGGCTGCTTTGTTGAACCGACACCTGCTCAGTCCTCTTGACCCATTTCTGGCAAATTCATACACAGCCCCAGGGTAGCTTACTGTATCTGCGACGACATCCCAGTTGATGTTGTTGGTGTTTCTAGACCATGTTCGGAAGTAGCTCCAATCGTCATCTCCTCCTTCAACATCAGCTGTCTTTAATAACACATTTACCACTTCTGCCGTCACAGGCACTTCTCTTCCCCTCACAAAGTATCTCTCATTCACCCTCTCCGGAAAGTTGGCATAAAATTCTCTCACCATCACTGTGTTCATCGGTACTATCCTTTTCGGGTTAACAAAACTCTTCCACCACCTCATCTCAATTATCGCCCGAATAGGCTCATAGACGTCTCCCTCCTCAAACGACTCCCTTTGATAATCCATTCCTCTTTTAGGGATTAAGGGCCTAGTACTAAGTTTTTGGTATCTATCTTGAGCTCTTTGGCTGACAAACCTAGTATTGTCATATTGAGGGGCTGAGGTGGAAGTGGAGGCTCTTTTCTTTCTGACAGACATTTTTAGATAACTTTTGGCAGCGTTTCCCTTGTATCAATAATATTACCCAACACTATCACTCAACAATCAGCAGCTACAACTCTTATCACCCCCAAACTTCACCCAACACAACTCATGCACAACACCCTCCACTTACTACGTATAATCTCCATCAAAGTCTTACACCCAACTTCAACACCCACACACCTTCACAGATATAGCACCTCCCCAAACTACTACCTCCTCTGATTATAGTGAAGCTTTCCAGAAAAGATAAAGGTTACCTTTTGACGGTGTTCTTCAAGATTTTCTTGCTCCTAATGATGATTGGAGGCAATGGGATGAGGGTTGTTTGTTTAAGATGGTTAAGGGTTTAAGGAATTTAAGAACTTTGGTTGTGATTGGGTTTGGTTTATGGAAGATTTTTAGGTGAAAGGTGGATTTTCGTGGGTTTTGTGGAGAGGAAGGGTTTAGGTTTTGGTTGGGAATGGAAGAAATCGGATTTTTGGGCGTCTTTTAATTTCTGGATTTCCGTCTCGCCATGCTGCAGAATCAGCCATGCGCCTAAATTATCGCATCTTCTGAACTTTCCTTGCCGCGGCCCTGCAAATGGCGCCGCGGTGCCCAGACTTCGAAATTTTTCTGGACTTTTGGCGCCGCGCTCGCAAATGGCGCCACGCTGGATCTCCCGCGCTGTCGATCTTTCGCGCCGCTTCGCTTTCCTTCTGGCAATGGCCACCCGAAATTTTTCTTTTTCTTTTGGCTTTTTCGCCCTCCGATTCTTGGCCCTGCACCTATCATCACAACACATAAACAATACCTCCGTGAGACTATTCTAAGTAAAAACTAACTGTATTAAAGGAAAATAAATTAAAATACTTTGGGTTGCCTCCCAAGTAGCGTTGTCTTTAACGTCTTTTAGCCGTACGCAAGTTCTTTAAATCAAGAGGTGTGGGGTAGATTAACCCCACAACCAATCCACTTCATTAACATTTTTCTTCTTCTCCTTCTGTTTTTCTTTTTATAATTATTTTCAAGCGAAGGTTCATTATCACATACCTGCTTTGGTAGAGGTTCAGTATCACATACCTGCTTTGGTGGGCTTATCTCCCTTGTTATGGCTTGCACTGGCTCACACGAAGTTCTGACAGTGCTAATTGTCAAGCACCTGCTCATGACTGGGGGTTCAATAGCGTGTTTGAACACTTTGAACACCATTTCCTCGCTTTCTACTCTCAGTGTCAGTTCACCCTTCTCTACGTCAATTAGGGCTCTCCCTGTTACCAAGAACGATCTTCCCAATATGATGGGAATCTCCTCGTCTTCCTCCATATCCAAGATGAGGAAATCCGCAGGGAAGAAGAATTTTCCCACTTTAACTAGGACATCCTCAATCTTCCCCCTCAGATGCACCACCGTCCTGTCTGCTAGTTGCAAGCTCACCGTGGTCGGTTTGGCTTCACCTAATTCCAACCTCTTAAACACCGACAAAGGCATCAGATTTATACTAGCCTCCAAGTCACACAGGGCTCTATTACACGTTACCCTGCCAACTGTGCAAGGCAGTGTGAAACTCCCTGGGTCCTTAAGTTTAGGGGGCAATTTCTTCTGCAGGATGGCACTGCATTCCTCTGTCAGTGCCACCATCTCATACTCTGCTAACTTCTTCTTCTTTCCCAGAATCTCCTTCATAAATTTAAAGTAAGTAGACATTTGCTCCAATGCCTCGATGAAGGGTATGTTGATGTGTAACTTTCTGAATGTCTCCAAAAACTTGTAGAATTGTTTATCAACTACTTTCCTTTGCAATCGTTGTGGGAAAGAAATCTTCTCAGTGTACTCCCTCTATGGAGCTTTCTCTAATATTGGGCGATCTTCAACAACCCTCTATCTCTCTGTTTCTACCCTCTGTTCAACTGTAGGCTGAGGTGCAAGTTGTTCTAACTGTTTTCCACTCCTCAGCTGCACTGCTTGGCATTGCTCTCTGGGGTTCATCTCTGTATTGCTCGGCAGTGTACCCTGTGGCCTGTTATTCGCTAGCTTTGCTAGTTGCCCCACCTGTGTCTCCAAGTTTCTGATGGAGGATCTAGTCTCTGCCATGAACTGGGTCTGAGAGTTGGTGAGTGTCAACAAGGCTTCTCTCAGCTCATCTGGCTTCTCTTGTTGAACAGGTGCATTGAATTGTTGTGAAGATGAGGCCTGAGTAAATGGTTGCTGATTTTGGTACTGGCCTCTAAACTAGTTCTGCTGCCCCTGCTCACCCCTCCATGAAAAATTAGGGTGATTCCTCCACCCTGGATTATAGGTATTTGAGTACGGGTTGTTCTGGGGCCTCTGATAGTTACCTACTGCCTGACACTCTGCTTGCTCGATCGACATATTATTAGGATCAGCTGATGGGCATCTATCGAAGGTATGTGGACCACCACACATTTCACAACTCATTGGCATTTGCACTGCATTTACAGACACTGTATTTTGTTGCAGTTGCTTGGTCAGCAGAGCAACTTGGGCATTAAGTGCAGTGATGGCATCAATCTCATGAACTCCTACTGTTCTCCTGCCACTCACCTGTCTGTCATCCGTCACATGATTATTGGTGGTCATGTCCTCCAATAAATCATGAGCTTCATGTGCTGTTTTTCTCATAAAGGTTCCACCTGCGGCTGCGTCTATGATCGTTCTGATGGTCCCGCTTAGCCCATTACAGAAAATATGGACTAGATTCTACAACTCAATGTTGTGGTGTGGACACTTTCTTTGCAAGTCTTTGAATCTCTCCCAAGCTTCATATAGTGATTCTCCATCAGCCTGATAGAAATTATTCAGCTCTCCTCTCAATTTCGCGGCTTTGCATGGTGGGAAAAACTTAGCCAAGAACTTCTGTGCTAACTCTTGCCATGTGAATATCGAATCTGCTGGCAAGGAATTCAACCACACTTTCGCTCTATCCCTGAGTGAGAAGGGAAAGAGTCTCAATCTGACGGCGTCATCAGTAACGCCATTGTATCTGAAGGTTGCACACAGCTCTAAGAAATTAGCTATATGCATGTGAGGATCCTCCGACGGCAACCCTCCAAACTGAACCGTGTTCTGCACCATACTTAAAATCGCAGGCTTGATCTCAAAATTATTTTCTCCTATTGCTGGGAGCCTAATACAAATTTGTGCTTCATTCACTCGTGGAAGCACATAATCTCCCAAGCTTCTCTCAGCTTGGACCTGGACTCTCTCTTCTACATCTATCGGTAATCTCTGAGGCATTCCTTGGTTAGGTTGATGATCACCTAACCTGTCACGCCCCGACTTTTCCTAAGTCTTTACTTAGGGCGTGATGGCACCTGTACAATTATTTTCCACCAGGAGCACCATTTAATTCTCTTTATTTAGAAATTTAAACTTATATTCAAATACGGAGCTATTAATAAAAATAACAATAAATAAATTTGTTCATGACTTTATTGAAAATATAACGCGAGCCCATGCTCGTGCAAACATTGTTTCTACATAGACGTACTGACAAATATTATTCTAAGTTGGAAGGGAGATCATTCCCCACGGGCATATCCCGAGACATTGGGGTGACATTACGAACTCCGAGTACCAAGCCCGAAACAATGGACTTGGTATGACAAGAGGCTGTGGGACGATCGCTAGCCTTGACGTGGAGCCTTTCCTCTATCACCCTTTCCTGAAACATGTTAAATAAAGAGTCAGCACTACCATCCGGTGGTGAGAACCTTACCTGCAATTCAAAGTAACACCACAATATTCCAAGTGCAATCACATTATAACGTAATAAGCATATTGCAAAAACATATCAGGTTACAACACTTTTAAATATGCAACAACTCCTCATAGGAAATTCTCGGTTTAACCAACACTTCATTTTATCTCGTATTATACGTTAAGACATTCCCCTGCATTTCCACATGTTTATTACATTTATATATTTGTGAACGCGTATTCACTTTTCATATTTATATATAGGTGAACATGTATTCATCTTTCATTTTTGTTGCGTGCGGCAACCCGATCCATTATGTTTACGTATTTGTGAACGTATTCACTTTACGCTTTGTTGCGGCGTGCAACCCGATCCATTATATTTACGTATTTGTGAACGCGTATTCACTTTACATTTTGTTGCGCGTGCAACCCGATCCATTATGTTTACGTATTTGTGAACGCCGTATTCACTTTACGCTTTGTTGCGGCGTGCGGCCGATCCATTATATTTACGTATTAGTGAACATATATTCACTTTACGTTTTGTTGCGGCGTGCAACCCGATCCATTATGTTTACGTATTTGTGAACGCGTATTCACTTTACGTTTTGTTGCGGCGTGCAACCCGATCCATTATATATTTATATATTTATATGAACACGTATTCACTTTTCATATTTTTCAGAAGATCAAATAAATATTATTCTCTTTTCTAACATTCTGTCATTCATACTTGTAACGATTATAACTTTTTAACCATAACTCCAACTAAGGTGTTTCTCAAGCGGAAATTAAGGTAAGACGGGGATATTTCACTGTACCAAATTTCATTTAAAACTACTTTGGGTAACTAACACAAATGTATCCTCAAAACAGCCACATGAAATTTGTTTCGGCAGAATGTTTATTAAACAGCACCCAATCTTATAATAGTCATAACTCCTAATCTGTAAACCCGTTCAATCCCCATAAATTCTCAAAACGACGAGAACAGAGAGATACACGTCTCCATGTGAATTATTCTTTCATATTCTGTACCATTTGGTACAGTTTTACACTTTTATTCGCTGCCCTTCCTGGATATCGATAGATCCGAGGCAGAAACTTTAAACAGCGATAACTCTCAATCCGTAAGTCGGATAGACCCCCGTAAGGTCTCACAATGTCCACAACAAAGATATCTAGAACTTTAATTTAGCAACAATTTTCATATTCCCCACAGATTAGTACAGTTTTACGTTTCAACGTCCTGCCCTTCTGGATTCCGACGAATCCGAGGCAGCAACTTCAAACTACAATAACTCTCAACTCGTAAGTCCGTTTTAATAAATCTTTGTATATATCTGTCTGTAACAGAGAGATTTATAACCATGTAAATTTTGCATATAATTCTAATAAGTAAAACTCAATAAAAACAGTCCGTAATTATGCCTTTCCGAATTTCGACCAAATCTAAGGCAGGAACTTTGAACTATGATAACTTTCAAACCGTATGTCCATTTTACCTCATTTTTGGTTCTATATGATCATATTAGAGAGGTGTACAATTCTTCCGAATTTCATCAAATTCTAACAATTATAACTCAGTGAGAACAGTTCGTAAGGTTCATGACGCAACTAGTTATCTAAACCATCAAAAGTTCAATATTTCTTTTCAACACTCAATTCTTATTCCAACATGTATTGAACTAAAAATAAAGGATGTTACCAAGAATTTCTGAGTGAGAAAACTCACCTTGTAAGTGTGAAAGGATTGTGGTTCGGTTGCTACAAGTGGTCCTTGCTCCTTAGTGTTCCCTAATTTTCTTGTTCTCCTTCCTCCCTTGATATTTTCTTGATTTTTTTCCTTCTTGTTCACTTGTTTTTTTCTGATTTTCTAACCTTTATGTTATGTCCTTTGTTTGTGTGTAAATACAATGTATAAATGAAGGAGTTTTCTATAACTTATGGGAGGTGAAAAACCAAAAGATTGAAGGAAAATGAAAAGGGGGGGAAGGGAAGGGAACGTGATTCTGCATGCTGAAATTCATTTTTTTTTTGTTTTTTCTTTTGTTTTTCTTTTGTTTTTCTTTTTATTTTCTTATTTTCATTTCATCTATCTATTTATCCAACTTTAACACTAACTCTCTCTCATGCAATTTATTCATTGTTTTCTTATATATATATATATATATATATATATATATATATATATATATATATATATATTAACTCAACCACAACTATATATTATTTTTTATTTTTTTCCGGATTTTACATTCTCTCCTCCTTAAGCAACATTCGTCCTCGAATGTGAATAAGGTCGTAACATAATCACATAGACACAATAATGTTTATTGTTATTGTAACAAATTTGGGGCTTCACATTCTCCCTTCCTTAAGAAGCATTCATCCTCGAATGAGAGTAAGGTTGTAACACATGCATAAAGACACGCAAATGACACACATATGAAGTACTATGTAATGCATTTTTTTTATTACCTTAGTCAAATAGGAACGGATATTTGACTTTCATCGCCTCCTCCGCTTCCCAGGTGGCTTCCTCGGTGGAGTGGTTCCTCCATAGGACCTTCACGAAAGCAATATCTTTATTCCTAAGGCGCTTAACCTT
The DNA here is from genome assembly GCA_029844215.1 of Przewalskia tangutica. Taxonomy (NCBI): domain Eukaryota; kingdom Viridiplantae; phylum Streptophyta; class Magnoliopsida; order Solanales; family Solanaceae; genus Przewalskia; species Przewalskia tangutica. The sequence continues at coordinate 44,195,633 of CM056722.1, read as the reverse complement.
CCTATCAAGTATTTCCACCGGAACTTCTTCATATTGAAGCTCCTCATTAAGAATTATCTCCTGGGGAAGGATGACGTGACTTGGATCGTGCAAATATTTTCGTAACATTGACACATGAAATACCTGATGCACTGCTTCCAGTTCTTGTGGAAGTGCTAATTCGTAAACCACATTCCCCACTCTTCGCAAGATCTCATATGGCCCAATAAACCTTGGCCTCAATTTCCCTTTCTTACCAAAACGCATCACTCCCTTCATTGGGGACACTTTTAAAAATACTTTCTCCCCCTCTTGAAATTCAAGATCTCTTTTCCGATGATCCGCATAGGACTTATGAAGACTATGAGCTGTTTTGATCCGCTCCCGAATCATCTGTACCTTATCATTTGTTTCTTGAATGACTTCAGGTCCGAACAGTTGCGTCTCACCCACCTCGAACCATCCAAGTGGAGACCTGCATTTTCGTCCATATAATGCTTCAAACGGGGCCATTTGTATGCTAGAGTGAAAACTATTGTTGTAGGCGAACTCAATTAGACATAGATGGTCCAACCAATTTCCTGAAAATCTAACACACAAGATCGCAACATATCCTCCAATGTTTGAATTGTTCGTTCAGCTTGTCCGTCAGTTTGCGGGTGGAAAGCCGTGCTTAACTTAACTTTTGTCCCGAGACCCTGTTGGAAACTTTGCCAAAAGTGTGAGGTGAACTGGGAACCCCTATATGAAATAATTTGTAAGGAAATCCCGTGTAACCGCACAATCTCCCTCAAATAAATCTGTGTGTACTGTGATGCGCGATACGTAGTCTTAACCGGTAAGAAATGGGCTGACTTTGTAAGCCGATCAACAATCACCCAAATGGAATCGTACCCTTCTCGAGTTTTGGTAGACCGATTTAAATCCATATGAATCGCCTCCCATTTCCACATGGGGACTCCAATGTCCTGAAGTAATCCGAGTTTTGATGTTCACTTTCACTGTTGACATATAAGACACCTCCGACAAACTCCGCAACGTCTTTCTTCATCCCGTCCACCATAAATTTGCATTGAGGTCCTGATACATTTTTGTTGACCTGGATGAATGGAATATCTTGTGTTGTGACCCTCATCTAAGATCTTCCTCCTTAGATCCTTTACCTTAGGAACACATAACCTACCCTTATACCGGCGGTTCCGCCATTATCTCCCAACGTAAATCGTGAAGGTTTTCCTGTTGGATTCTCTCCTAAATCCAACAAACTCGTATCCTCAAACCGACTTTCTTTTATTTCAAGCTAAGGCGCATGCGAGGTATCATGTACCACCACCCTACCTTCACCGATCTCGCTAAGCTAACCCGAGGTTTCCCAATCTTTGTACCTCCCGAACAATACCCCTCTTTTGTATTGCCAAATGGGCCAAGCTGCCCATTGATCTCCTACTGAGTGCGTCAGCCACCACGTTGGCTTTCCCAGGATGGTAAAGAATACTAAGGTCATAATTCTTAAGCAACTCTAACCATCTTCTTTGTCGGAGATTCAAATCCTTCTGCGTGGTTATGTACTGCAAACTCTTATGATCTGTAAATATATCCACATGCACACCATACAAATAATGTCTCCATATTCGTAAGGCAAACACCACCGCAGCTAATTCCAAGTCATGAGTTGGGTAATTCTTCTCATGTATCTTCAATTGTCTAGATGCATATGCAATAACCTTTCCAAACTGCATCAAGACACATCCTAACCCAACTCTAGAGGCATCACAATAGACTGTGAACCCTTCCCCGTCCTGGATGGTAAGGTTAAGGCAGTGCGATGAGTCAACAATTCCTTTAGTTTCAAAACTTGCCTCACATGCTTCGACCATCGTACTTAACCGCTTTTGAGTCAACCGGTCAAAGCGTGCAAGACTAGAAAAACCTTTACGAATCTTCTATAATACCCACCAAACCCAGAAACTTCTAACCTCTGTCGGGTGGTCGGTTTGGCGCTTCTTTCGCTTCTATCTTCTGGGGGTCTACCATAATTCCATCCCTTGACACAACATGACCCAAAAAGGCTACCTTTTCCAACCAAAATTCACACTTTGAAAATTTAGCATATAGTTTCTCCTGTTTCAAGACTTGAAGCACTACCCTCAGATGCTCTTCATGTTCTTCAACACTCTTACTGTAGATTAGGATATCATCTATGAACACAATCACGAACAAATCTAGGAATGATTTGAAGATTCTGTTCATTAAATCCATAAAAGCTGCTGGGGCATTGGTTAACCCAAAGACATGACCAAGAACTCATAATGGCGTATCGGGTTCTAAAGGTCGTTGGATATATCATCCGTATTTATTTTCAGCTGATGATATCCATAACGGAGATCAATCTGTGAAAAATAGCTAGCTCCCTGAAGTTGGTCAAAAAGATCATCGATTCTTGGTAATGGGTATCGGTTCTTGATCGTGACCTTATTGAGCTGCCGATAATCGATGCACATTCGAGCGATCCGCCTTTCTTTTTCACAAACAGATCGTGCACCCAGGAAACACTAGGCCTTATAAAGCCTTTATCCGTAAGATCCTTCAATTGTTCTTTAACTCCTCAATTCATGGGGCCATTCGATATGGAGGAATAGAAATGGGTCTTGTGCGGAATTAACTCTATAGTAAACTCCACTTCTCTATCAGGAGGAAGGCTGGAAGATCTTCAGAAAAACCTCCTAAAATTTCAACAATAGGAACATCATTCACCGAGGATTCTTTTTGGGTATCCACTATATTAGCCAGATATCATACTCCACTCTGTGACTTCTCAATAACTTTTGAGCCCCAAGGTAGGAAATAAACTGACCTGAGGATATTCCAACCCTACCCCTTATAACAACTTCTGGTTCTCCGGGAAAAGTTAATCTCACTATCTTTCGTCGACAATCCAACATGGCATAACATGCCGACAACCAATCCATACCCAAAATGACGCCAAGTCTACCATATCAAGTAGTACTAGGTTCACCATTGTTCCCCTGCCATTCACTTATAATGTAAAATTATTTACAACCTGAGAGGCCCAAATTGAGGCCTCTACTGGTGTCATAACCTCAACAGGTTCACTTAAATAAGAAGGTTCTACATGTAAATTCTTAGCAAAGCTCATTGACACATATGAAAATGTAGAGCCGGGATCGTATAATACAAATGCAGGAATATTCGAGACTAGCAAAATACCTGTGACCACAGAATTAGATGTTTCTGCCTCATTCCTCTGGGGCAAAGCGTAGATACTATTAGAATTGTTGTGTTGTTGACCTCCCTGACTCTGGCGGGGTTGGTTTCCCTGATTTCCCTGAGAGGCTATGGTTGCTCGACCTCCCGAATATATTGAGTTTGGGTCCTCTTCTTGCAATCCTCGCATAGTGGCCCGACTCTCCACAGTTATAACATGTCTTCGTTAAGAGCCGACATTCTCGAGTGTGTTTTCTTTGACAAATCTTACAAATCGGTTTGTCGCCTCCTGTGTTAGGGTTGGTGGCCTTGTCCTTGCTACCTTGGTAATTAGACCAACTGTTCCCCTTAGGCTTGAAATAAGACCGACCGCATTGGTTCGGTCTCAAGATCCTTACTAAACTCCCGCTTCGATTTTGACTCGTTAAACGATCCTGACGTCAGAAATCTCTTCTACGAATATTCTCTTTTTGCTTTAGCGAAACCTTCTACCCTCAAAGCCATATCGACAATCTGAAGATAAGTTCGATCGTTGGCTAACGCCACCACCTTCTCTGTTATGTTCGGGTTTAAACCCTCTACAAATCGCTGACTCTATCCATTTCGTAGGACGACATGTGTGTTGTATGCCGATAACCTCACGAACCGTATCATATTCTTGTACACTGCGGTCACCTTGCTTCAATTGTTCAAACTCGTGCGAGCGCATCCTTGCGGCGTATTAGCATAAACTTCTCAATGAACGCGCTCAACCCTCCCTAAGTCATTGGTGGTGACATCGGGGACGATTTTTCCTAAAATTCCTCCACCACACCCTGCATCATCCACTAGTCGTGCGCCTACCAAGTTGACACCTGCGTCCACGCATCCCAATGTGAACATTAAGTCTTCAACTTCATCGAGGAATACCATCGGGTCGGCCTTGGGGTCCTTCCCCGATCTGATGGTTCTCTTCTCCTCATAAAATTTGCCCATAGCCTATCAGCATCGCTTGGGATTCTACACTCCCTGCGTAGTGCGATCAATCGGTCCTGGGCGTCTGGTTCGTTCGGGGCTATGACAGACACTAGGTGCGGGCGGAACCATGTGTGGAACTGCGGTATCATTAACTCTATGAGTCTATCTAGTTTTTGTCCCACCGTTTCTTGGGCCATTTGACTCTCGTTCTCTCAACATTTTCTCCGACATTTTCTCCGCTCCTTCGGACACCACTACGTCAATGGAGTACATGAGCTTCGTGATGAACCTCCTCTTGAGCCTGGATTTGTGAATTCACCATTTTCGTGAAGACAAACACACTCATATTTTAGAAGACGGAATGTCTATTCTAGCTCCTAAATTTTCTTATAGTTCATAAGCATGCAACACTACAATATGCCAACAAGAAAAATAATTTAATAAAACATATCCTTTCTTTCTTGTATTCATAGCACTTCATTCATCATATTTTAAAATAACAATGTCATGACTACAATACATCACATCAGGTCAACTCAGCCATTGTGCAACCCGCTATAGCCCTTGTACTGGAACAGACACCTACTATCACGCGTTGTAAAGGGCTTAACCGCATGATTCGTCTATTCTGCAGGTTGGCATTCAACTCCCTGTGAACCTTCCTTTTTGCTTCTCTTTCCATATAGTTCATTTTATACCTTACTCCTCTTACATGATGCAGAAATTGGTGCAATGAATTTTCTGTAATATCTTCTCTTAGCATCCTTGTCTTTCTGAATGCGGAATGAAACTTTTCTGGGACGGAATTGACTATTATCTGTAGTATGATTTCAATTGGAAAGTTGAAGAAGGTCGGGTCGTATGAACGCCTTTTCCTTCTAGTCCTAAGCAAATATGTACATAGTACGATTGTGTCATCAATGTACTCATCAAAATCACCTTCTGAGTCCATCTTGCGACGCATGAACTCCCTCTGAGCTCTCATTTCCTTTACATGTTCCATGAGTACTTCCCTTTTTATTGGAACTCGCCTTATAATCGCCATCTACACAAATCATATTAGTCAGTATAACGTTGTACAATCCCTTTTTCTAACCCGTGTGAAGGAGGTAGTACGAGAAATCAAGTCTTTGAAAAGACTCAAGGTAGGCACGAGAAGAGTACGAAAGAAGGGAAACTTTAGGATGTTATTCCGTTCACTTATTACTAAGGTGGCGCGCACACCGTCGCAATAAGTAACCGTTCAAACACCCAACTCGAAGGAAACTTCCTAGAATCTCTTAACCTGGTTTAGCTTTGATACCAATTTGTCACGCCCCGACTTTTCCTAAGTCTTTACTTAGGGCGTGATGGCACCTGGACAATTATTTTCCACCAGGAGCACCATTTAATTCTCTTTATTTAGAAATTTAAACTTATATTCAAATACGGAGCTATTAATAAAAATAACAATAAAGAAATTTGTTCATGACTTTATTGAAAATATAACGAGCCCATGCTCGTGCAAACATCGTTTCTACATATACGTCTTGACAAATATTATTCTAAGTTGGAAGGAGATCATTCCCACCGCATATCCCGAGACATCGGGTGACATTCAACTCGACGAGTACCAAGCCCGAAACAATGGACTTGGTATGACAATAGGCTGCGGGACGATCGCTAGCCTTGACGTGGAGCCTTTCCTCTATCACCCTTTCTGAAACATGTTAAATAAAGTCACTCTACCATCCGAAATTTGGTGAGAACACCCTTCAATTCAAAGTAACACCACAATATTCCAAGTGCAATCACATTATAACGTAATAAGCATATTACAAAAACATATCAGGTTACAACACTTTTAAATATGCAACAACTCCTCATAGGAAATTCTCGGTTTAACCAACACTTCATTTTATCTCGTATTATACGTTAAGACATTCCCCTGCATTTCCACATGTTTATTACATTTATATATTTGTGAACGCGTATTCACTTTTCATATTTATATATAGGTGAACATGTATTCATCTTTCATTTTTTTGGTGCGGCGTGCAACCCGGTCCATTATGTTTACGTATTTGTGAACGTGTATTCACTTTACGTTTTGTTGCGGCGTGCAACCCGATCCATTATATTTACGTATTTGTGAACGCGTATTCACTTTACGTTTTGTTGCGGCGTGCAACCCGATCCATTATGTTTACGTATTTGTGAACGCGTATTCACTTTACGTGTTGTTGCGGCGTGCAACCCGATCCATTATATTTACGTATTTGTGAACATATATTCACTTTACGTTTTGTTGCGACGTGCAACCCGATCCATTATGTTTACGTATTTGTGAACGCGTATTCACTTTACATTTTGTTGCGGCGTGCACCCGATCCATTATATATTTATATATTTATGTGAACACGTATTCACTTTTCATATTTTTTAGAAGATCAAATAAATACTATTTTCTTTTCTAACATTCTGTCATTCATACTTGTAACGATTATAACTTTTTAACCATAACTCCAACTAAGGTGTTTCTCAAGCGGAAACTAAGGTAAGACAGGGATCTTTCACTGTACCAAATTTCATTTAAAACTACTTTGGGTAACTAACACAAATTTATCCTCAAAACAGCCACATGAAATTTGTTTCGGCAGAATTTTTATTAAACATCACCCAATCTTATAATAGTCATAACTCCTAATCTGTAAACCCGTTCAATCCCCATAAATTCTCAAAACGACGAGAACAGAGAGCTACACGTCTCCATGTGAACCATTCTTTCATATTCTGTACCATTTGGTACAGTTTTACACTTTTATCCGCTGCCCTTCCTGGATATCGATAGATCCGAGGCATAAACTTTAAACAGCGATAAATCTCAATCCGTAAGTCGGATAGACCCCCGTAAGGTCTCAAAATGTCCACAACAAAGAGATATAGAACTTTCATTTAGCAACAATTTTCATATTCCCCACATATTAGTACAGTTTTACGTTTCAACGTCCTGCCCTTCTGGATTCCGACGAATCCGAGGCAGCAACTTCAAACTACAATAACTCTCAACTCGTAAGTCCGTTTTAATAAATCTTTATATATATCTGTCAGTAATAGAGAGATTTACAACCATGTAAATTTTCATATAATTATAATAAGTAAAACTCAATAAAAACAGTCTGTAATTATGCCTTTCCGAATTTCGACCAAATCTAAGGCAGGAACTTTGAACTATGATAACTTTCAAACCGTATGTCCATTTTACCTCATTTTTGGTTCTATATGATCATATTAGAGAGGTGTACAATTCTTCCGAATTTCATCAAATTCTAACAATTATAACTCAGTGAGAACAGTTCGTAAGGTTCATGACGCAACTAGTTATCTAAACCATCAAAAGTTTAATATTTCTTTTCAACACTCAATTCTTATTCCAACATGTATTGAACTAAAAATAAAGGATGTTACCAAGAATTTCTGAGTGAGAAAACTCACCTTGTAAGTGTGAAAAAGATTGTGGTTCGGTTGCTACAAGTGGTCCTTGCTCCTTAGTGTTCCCTAATTTTCTTGTTCTCCTTCCTCCCTTGATATTTTCTTGATTTTTTTCCTTCTTGTTCACTTGTTTTTTTCTGATTTTCTAACCTTTATGTTATGTCCTTTGTTTGTGTGTAAACACAATGTATAAATGAAGGAGTTTTCTATAACTTATGGGAGGTGAAAACCCAAAAGATTGAAGGAAAATGAAAAGGGGGGGGGGGGGGGGGGGGGAAGGGAAGGGAAGGGAACGTGATTCTGCATGCTGAAATTCATTTTTTTTTCTTATTTTCATTTCATCTATCTATTTATCCAACTTTAACACTAACTCTATCCCATGCAATTTATTCATTGTTTTCTTATATATATATATATATATATTTTTTATTAACTCAACCACAACTATATATTATTATTAATTTTTTTCCGGATTTTACATAACCCCTCGTTCAGCACATTGTTGTTTTGTACGCCTTCCATCTCTATTAAGGCCGAAACTCGTTGGTTCCTTCTGTTCTGTTTACAAGTCTTCTCGATTTCTGGATTGAAGGGAACAAGAGTGTCTGCTCCTTTTCTCCTTCGCATAAACAAAGAGCCTGAAACAGATCAAAACAAACAAAGGATCACGGCACACTGGTTTTCAAAAATAAAAGATAAAAAAAATTAAAAATAAATAAAAACAAAAATAAAACCAAATTAGAAATTAAGAATAGATAAAATTGATATTGAACTACGTCAATCCCCGGCAACGGCGCCAAAAACTTGATGCGCGATTTTATGCACACACTTACGCAAGTGCACGTGTCGAGTCAAGTAATATAGTCTTGGAAGACCGAGTTATCGTCCTCAGGGATTAGTGTTCAAGTACCCACTTCTATTCTTTGTTATCTATTTGGTGACCGATGATTGATTTGTTGTTTATGACTAATAATTATAAAAACTAATTAATTATGTTGTTTTACTCAGTAATGATGGAAATAGGGCTTCCAAGTCTCCTCAGCTATCCTCTTAACTTACTTATTAATGCAATCAATTATGGTTCTTCTTCTACTTTGAGATAGCAGGTTTACTAAATCGTTTTATACTCCTGTTAAGGTTATATAAACACTCAACCCCAGTATAGCACATTTCTACCTTTCGGTGATAAGATTGACTATAGAGGAGGATTAAGACCAAAAACCTATTAATATTACACAAGTAATCGGGGTACTTTCGTCCACGATGTAACCTATGTCTATCCAACTACAGCATATTCACAACCTCCCCTTTCGGATTTCGGTTAGAAATCATAATAATTATGATAATTAATGATCAAGTAATTACCAAGCAATCAAAACATATATTGGATAAATCTCAACAAATAGAAGAAAAACCACAAACATGCATTAATTCATAAAATTAAGGTTCAAGTGAATTGACATGGAAAGCCCTATATTAAAGTTAGTTCCTAGTCATAGACATGACAAGAACTAATTCAACATCCAACATAAACTGAAAATAAAGTAAAACAAGAAAAAGAAATTACTAAGAACAAGGTCTCAAATCTTGATCTCCAAGAAGTGATGTCAATTGGCAAGAAGGGGAACCCTTACATCTGACCTAGGGTTCCCTTTTTATAGTTTCAAAACGTGGTAGCAAGGTTTTCCTTCAGGCCTGACCCATTATTCGTTCAGAAATCTGATTTTTCCCGCTTCGGCGCCGCGGCCCTGCAACTGGCGCCGCAGCGCCGGAACTCCTGCAAGCCTCTGAAGATTGGGTGCCGCGACGCTCTAACTCTGCTGTCTAGAGGCGCCGCGGCGCTGGCCTGTTCTGAGCCGGGTTCGCCACTTTCTCGCATTTCGCGCTCTGGAACCTCCGTTTTGCCCTCTTTTTGCTCCTTTTCCGCTAATGAACCACTTTCAACCAATATGACTCAAAAGAAAGAAAATTTATCCTAAGACGACACGTATTTGTACAAAAATAGACAAAAGACTCACTAAAAATGACTCAAAAGGTGTATATAAAATACACCGATCAACGGCGGGGCCTTGTCCCGTAATAGTTGTTGTCAAAACTCTTAGAGGTCTGTATTCATATGTGGGCTGGACTGGCGTGAGTTGTATTTACATTGTTGTACAGTTGTAGTCCTATTCGGGTGTTATATATTATGGCAACCTTGCCGGCTTTGCCTTTGCTTGAAAAAAATGATGAGTGTTATTTAGCTTCCGCGGGTTACTTGTGTTGTATGGGTAGAAGGGTGCCCAGCTAGGGCACCAGTCGCGGGCCCGGGGTTCGGGTCGTGACAGAGTGGTATCAGAGCAGTTAGTCCTCGGAATGTCTACAGACCGTGTATAGTAGAGTCTTATTTATCGGTGTGTTGTGCACCACATCCATAAACATGAGGCTATAGTACATTTAGGATTGGTTTCCCTACTTCTCACTCTAAGATCGTGCGATAGAGTTGTGTTGTTAGTGTAGTCTCTCCCTAATATATTATTGTGGTTGCAGATATGAGAAAGGCAACAGTGGCCCAGAAAGGATTATATGGACTTCGTATCCAGATTGGTAAAACTATTATATAGTTGGTATAATGATGATGTGTATCTGTACGAGCGTATTTATTTGGGGCCATGTGTGTTGCCTGAAATGATTATGAATTACCATGAGTTGGTTAAGCCGTAATAATTACTTGAAAGGTGTGAAACAGTTTATTGAATCCACACTTAGGCTTTATATATGTACTGATTTGGAATAGTGAAGAGGTAATGAACTGACTAAGATTTTGATAGACTCTTGAAAGATCAGGTTCAATTGACTTAAGGACATACCATGTTGTTAGATTAAGCCGTGTTGTACGCTTAAGTGATATGTGTGAATAATATTGGTATGGAGTAAATAGGGTTGTTATGGTTAAGACAACGTGATTTTGAGATTATGAGAAGCTACCTTACCCGTATGTGGGGAATGATAATGTAAGCTTAGGACATGGAATAATTGTGAACCTTAGAATATTGATAACCGTTGAGACCTTAGATGTACAAGGCCTTCTCGGGTAGTAAGATTATTTCAGACCAAGAATGGGAGTTAAGTCTGACGATAGGTCGGGTTGTGGGCCAATTCCGGGTCAACCCGTAGCATGGAATGGAGTGGGGTCGGTTGGAGATGGTCCCGCTACGTGATAGGGTCACGAGGATGCAAGGCCCAAGTCTAGTTAATCGTCGTACGAGTTCGTGGGCCGTTCACCGTAACCAGTCGTGAGAGCCGAGAAGGGCCTTAAAGGAAATTGAATCTAAGTATAATGACCAAGTTTGGATATAGTAACTCCAAGGATTTGAAAACAGAAGCAATGATTGAAATTATGTACATATACTAGAATAAGTTTGGAAGTACGAGAAGAGAATCCTTTTAGGCCATGAATGGGAGTTAATAGTGGTGATGTACACTCTAGATTTGATCCCTCGTTTGGCTTTTGATTGATGTATATGCATGTGTGATATATTGTGATTATATGTGGCATAATTGGTTTCGTTGAGTATAGTTTAAGGAGACTATACCGAGATTTGTTCAGCTTGACACCTAGTATGAACATTCGGGACGAATGTTTCTGAGGGGGGAAGGATGTTACACCCCGTAATTCCAAGGGAATTATATGAGAACGTACGTATGGAAATAAGATTTGAATTTTGAAAAGAAAGAAAGATTATTTTTTCTTAAGGAAAAATATCGACAATTTGTGAAGGAAAAGGGTTATTAATTGGAATTTAGTTCTCAAATTCGGTATTTGGGACTTATAGATTATATTAGAATTTTGGATTTTTAAGTTTCGAATTTGGTCATGTGGGGCCCACGGGAAAATTTTACGATTTTGTGGGGCCCACAATATTTTGAGATATTTTGGCCAAATATAGATATTTCGGAGGAAGAAATAATTTTGACGAATTGGAGGGTGACACGTGGAACCCCACATTTGTCTCTGCAAGTGTGAGTCTTGAAGATATATGTTGAAGTGGACATGGGTCTCACACACACTTGTCCACAATCTTGTCCCTACACTTGTCTTGATCTCACTACTTGAGATACATTATATATACATAGAGGGAGTGCAAGACTTCATTCTACACTTAGCCAACACTTAGAATTATTTCAAGAATCCTAGCTCCTCCTCTTATGGTGCTCTCGGCCAAGGCCTATTTTGGAGACCAAAAAATCCTTAAACTTTCAAGCTTTGTTCATTGATACAAGATTAATGTCTCTAACCAAGTGATTAGCAAGATTAAGCACTCCTAACCCCTAAAAAGCCTCTTGGTCGTGACTTGAAGGGTTGAAACCATAGGGTGTTCTTCAACTTTTTAGGTGTTGAACTTGAAGAGAAATTGGTTATAAGCTTCTAAGGGTTACATATTGTGGATTGGAACTTGAAGAATAGGAGCTAGGATATGCTAAGGATCGACTTTTAAACTTGGATTATTTTGGGCATATTTGAGGTAAGGATCATTGTCCTCTTAAAGTAATTGGATATTACATGTTGTAGTAATTAATGGATGAACTTGTGATTAAAAAGAATGAAGAATAAGAAGTACATGTCACAATCTTGGCATGTTAGCCGATCAGGGCGATTTTGGCGTTGTCGGATTCAATGGATATTATTGTTGTTAAACATTACCTATTACATGTTGACATGAAGGAATCTTGTTGTTAACAAGTTAATATAACTTATATAAAGTGTTGGAATATAAGTTGGATTATAAGAAGTTATGGAAACAGTTTCGGTTGTAGTAGTTGGCCGAGAACACCAACTAAAGGACTGTACTAATAGACTATATTAGTGGACTGTACTAATGGACTGTACTAGTGGACTGTATTAGCGGACTAAAGGACTATTTTTACATTGGACTATGAACTGATTTTAGTGGGCTGTTTGGTAGATTAAGGGGCGGAATTTTACACGTCAAGTTAGGCGTGTAATCCCCTTTGGTTAACTGTTGATTGTGCCCTTAAGTATGGCTTGATTGGTGTTGAAATCGGGCCTTGGAAAAGGTGGAAAAGTACGTAGAAACAAAGGAAGTGCTGCCCAAATTTCCGTAGAATAAGAGGACCATTATTTGGTATAAGTCTTACACTTGATAGCTTAGAATTGATAGACGTATTATTGTTATTATAGGTTGACATTCTATGAGTGGTGTATTCTACTTAGCGTGTGGAATAGCTTAAAAGGTATGTGAACTTCTTCCTTCTATCGGCATGATTGATTATTGGAGTATACATGACTTGTTTCTTGAAGTATACTTGCCTCGTTATTAGAGTATTCATGTTATTGATTCTATGCTAAAGGCATGTCTAAGTTATTCCTAAGTCTTTACCAAGTCTTATGAAAGATGTTGGTAAAAGTGTTTAGTAAGCATTGGAGTCGAGTTGATCTTGCTAGGTTACAACACTAATGAGACTTGATTTATTTGAAAGTCCTGAGACTAGATTTATTTGAAAATTATGAGACTGGATTTATTTTAAAGTCATGAGACTAGACTTAATTGAAAGTATATGAGACTTTACTTGAAGGTATATGAGACCTTACTTGAAAGTATATGAGATTTGATTAGATGAAATATAAGAGACTTGATTTATTTGAAAGTTATGAGACTTGATTTATTTGAAAGTCACGAGACTAGATTTATTTGAAAGTTATGAGACTTGATTTATTTGAAAGTCATGCGACTAGATTTATTTGAAAGTTATGAGACTTAGTTGAAAGTATATGAGACTTTACTTGAAGGTATATGAGACCTTACTTGAAAGTATATGAGATTTGATTAGATGAAGTATAAGAGACTTGATTTATTTAAAAGTCACGAGAGTAGATTTATTTGAAAGTTATAAGACTTGATTTATTTGAAAGTCATGCGACTAGATTTAATTGAAAGTTATGAGACTTAGTTGAAAGTATATGAGACTTTACTTGAAGGTATATGGGACCTTACTTGAAAGTATATGAGATTTGATTATATGAAGTATAAGAGACTTGATTTATATGAAGTATAAATGACTTGATTTTGGGAAAGAAGAAGTAACTTGATTTAAGGGTATAGGTTACTTGATTTGAAAAGAATAAGTTACTTGAGTTTAAAAGTGTAAGTAACTTGTTTTTAATAGTGAAAGTGTCTTGATGCTACAAGTGCTAGTGTCTTGGGGTTTATAAAGGAAAGGATGTGCGGCGGACATACATGAATATTTTAAAAAGGAAGACATGGTATTGTCTTGGTCATTTTAAAAGTAAGGCATGGTATTGCCTTGGTTGTTTTAAAATGAAAGGATGTACGGCGGACGTACATAATACTTTTTGGGTTTCAATTCCCTAATATTGCATGATGTGATTCTTTTTTTATAAGAATGGATGTACATAGTACTTTGGGTTCAATTCCCTGATATTACATGACATGATAAATGCCTTGAGTTTTCTAAATTGATGGTTCATTCTATTTGTTCTAATGAGAGTCAAAGATCATTTTAACTTGCATATGTTATCTCATATAGCCATTCGTGCGAGTGTTATATTTCCACATCTCCGCGTCCCTCGCTAAAGTGCCGACAACATTGTATATATATTTCATGGAGTAGCTCCCATGACGTGAGATGGTACACACTCACTGCGGGTCTGAAGGACTCTTGCGGGTTCAATTCCCAGAACACATTCCATGGATTAGCTCTCCGTGATGCGGGTATCGTGTACAGATATTCATTGCGAGTTCAATTCCCATGCGGGTTCAATTCCCATGAATAGAATTGCATAATGATTCTGAGGGCGGATGACCCTGACATGGCTTTCATATTAGAAATGGTAATGATTTCATATTTGAAAGGGATACAGTTGATTTCATATTTGAAATGATATTTATTTCATAACTTGAAATGACACGGTGGATCTTACTTTTAAAAAAGATATATTTTAAAAGACTCAGTTGACTCTCATTTCTTTATATAAAGTACAGTAGTACAGTGGTACAGTGATACAAGGTACGTTTGGCTTTATTTTATATAGCATGGTTGGAGCTGATAAAGTTTTTACTTGTCCCTGTCATCTTTTGGTCAGTTATGATTTATTTACTGTACTTTATGTTTACATATTTAGTACTTGTTGTACTGACCCCCTTCGGGGGATCCGCGTGTGTGGGATCTTGTTCAGCTGTTGAGGTAGCTTCCTTGTTCCGGAGCTTACCATTGATACGGTTGGTTTAGACTGTTGTGTATTTCAGGGTACGGCGGGGCCTTGTCCCGTCATAGTTGTTGTCAAAACTCTTAGAGGTCTGTATTCATATGTGGACTGAACTGACGTGAATTGTATTTACATTGTTGTACAGTTGTAGTCCATCGGGTGTTATATATTATGGCAGTCTTGCCGGCTTTGACTTTGCTTGAAAAAAAAAATGATGAGTGTTATTTAGCTTCCGCGGGTTACTTGTGTTATATGGGTAGAAGGGTGCCCAGGTAGGGCATCAGTCGCGGACCCGTGATTCCGATCGTGACAATAAATCTAATACATAAAGACATAATGTAAAAGTAACTATGCGGAACATTTTGACAACATTAAGAGGCACTTTTGGCCTCTGTTTGCAGTGTGGAGTTCTGTTTTTCCTGTTTTGCTTTTTCTGTACAGATTCTGATTTTCTAGAGCCAACAAGGGCTGGGTTGTACGAACGCTGCTGTTAATTGTTATACAAAAAGTAATAGAAAGTACTTTCGATTTCCTATAAACACGTGTACGTACTTTAATTTGAACCCTTCAAGTGTCCTCGGTACACGTGTTTATCTTTTTAGTATCTATGGAGACAGCTGGTTTGCATCCATTTTATTGTACTCCCTCAAACACTATTCCTTTTCTAGTATTAAAGTAGAAGTTGATTAACTTGAAATTGTATTGGATTGTTATTTATAATTTCTAATTATTAAAATTATATATTTAATTATATTAAATATTATTTTTACGAATTAGAACGAATCTCAAAAATGTTTCACACGCTATCTAGTTATCTATGACGGGACACATTCATTTTATTGTACTCCCTCAACCCAAACACTATTCCTTCTATAGTAGTTGTCTATGCAAAACTGAAAATTGATGTATTCTCTTAGCTCCAAATTGGTCCTTTCAGCAATGGTCAGAGAGCTCTCCTTCATTTGTGTCTCTGTTGTAAAGGTATTGATTTGGAAAAAGTTTATCTCAGTTGTTTGCATGGCTTTTGACCGTTTGATGCTTCTTGAATTTTGTATTTTTCAGGAAACTTTCTCATATTTTGTTTGAAAGTTGTATCCCCCAATTTTATGTACTGTGAACCATTGAGATTGGTATGTCAACAATGATTAATATGACTCTTCAATTTATTCATAATTTTCTTGGGTGTTTCTTTGTCTATGAAATACCACTTCGTTTGTTCAATTAAATGAACATGCTCTACTTGTGTGAATTTAACTTCAGCCTTTTGAACAGGAACAACCTGGACTTTTGATTTAACTTTGGTTTATCTGACTTTCTGCAAATGCTCTTCCAATTACTTAGGTTGATTCTTTTTCTTTTTCATTTGAGGTGGAGGAAGAATTCATTGTAATTTTGGGAATATGAAGCTTTGTTTCTAAGTGTTTCTTTTATTCTGATTGAGTTCAAAGTAATGCCTTGAAAGGAGCTCACCAAATCATTTTTTATTTTACTCGAGATTTCCCTAAATCCTGTATAGTGCGGTTCCTTGAATTCCAGGTGGTTGCAGAAATCTAATGAACTTGCAGTTTATCCCTTAACTTCCTTTTGGTGAAACTAGATGTTAGGCTTGCAGATCCTTATATGAGGTGCTTTAACTGTAACATTACCCAACACCTACAATTACATAAAAGAACTAGCTTCAAGGTATAGTTTTCTTATACTACTTTTAAGCTTCGGTTCTATTTATCCCTAATCAACTTAAATATAACTTTATAGTAACATATAATATGTGTGTGCATATTTTGTGTTTTGGGAAGAAATGTTGTCGCTGGAAGCAACATCTTTTGGTGTATTGTCTCAGACTCACAATCTTGGAGATAATCCAAAGACCACTCAGAAGCAAGAGTTGGAAAAGTTGATACAAGATCAAAACCATATTGACAACCTCTCTCATTTGTGATCTACCTACCGCTGGAGGTACTTTGCTTTTTAAGAACTTGTTTTGAGATCAAAATTTAGTGCATTTATGATATTTGCTAATGTTTTGAAGAGATTCATACACTTGTGCGCATATGCTTTATTTCAATATTTGGATTTTATTAGGCAATGAAGATGTAAACTGCTTCATCAAGACTTGAATATCTTTTGTATGTTTGTCCTACTCTATTTCTAAGCTTGTTCTTCGCACTTTGCTTTTCTCATTCTGCTTATTTGTTTAGGAAGGAAAGTTCCATATCTTTATGGTTTGGTTTCAATAGAATTTGGACAATTTCTTAATTGATTGAAATAGAAGAAAATCTTCTTTGCTAGCTTCTTTTCATATTTTTTATGGTATTCTACTATGAGCTATAAGGACATTGTTGAGAAAATAATATTCTTCAATTGATTTGTATGAACAGTTTTTTCAGTAAGGGAAAATAATATTCTCCAGGAACTATGACCCGTCATTCCTTTATGCTTCAACACCCATCTATTTACTTAGTTAAAACTGTAGTTTTCTACAAATATATACTTGCAGACAATTCTCTTTAAAAAATCACATCTCCATTCTGCAACACCCAACACTTTTGGGTGGTGGTTTGAACACATAAACGTAGGCAAGTAGACCCGGACCCCGGGAAGTTTATGTTGAGAAGGAAATTAACACATAAAAGGATGTCATCCCGAAACGATTTTGAATTTATCAAGTGTGACGACGTGGATTAATAATAATAATTGTATATCCCAAAAGAAGTTATGAATTATTGTCATATTACAAGAATTATGACATTAGGTATAAAAAGATTTTATAAGTAGTCCGGATTTAAGTGAATTGGAATCAAGAGATTAATTGTGTGTATAATTAATTAATTGTTGGATTAATTAATTATAAAAGGGGGATAATTTATAGTGGGACTCTACGTGTTATATTATAACACACTGTTTAGTGACTAACTTAAATAAATGATCGGTGGCAGCTTCACAGGTCCTCAACCTCTTCACCTTTCTCTGTATTAAAAAGTCTTCATCTCCCTAAGCTTCTGGAAAAAAAATTCCATGGAGAGATAATTGTTACAATTCAATCAGAAGGAGTAAGTCTCAATCGGTAGTCTCGGAGAATTTTTTACGAAATTGGGGAATTTCAGTAAGCTTTTGCTCGCCCAGAAGAGGAAAGCGTTTTGGACCTTAATTCTAGCAAAATCGAGTCCTTAAACAAGCTTGAACACTCAGAAATCAAGCAAAGACTTTGGGTTTCAGAGAAGCTCTAGCTTAAGTCGATTTTTGGGTCCTGCTTTTGCTTGTCGGAATCTGGTTTGGGTGAAAGACTGTCTGACGGTGCTCGTCGCTGCTCTAAAAGAGGAAATTCTTCTTGTTCGTAAGTTTATACAAGTTATAGAGCATGATTCTTACAAGTTTTAGTGTGATTATCGAAAATGCTAAGTTGGTTGGTTATTGTTGGGGCTGTCCGTATGAAATTGGTGGTTGCATGTGAAGTTGATGGGTGGGTATAGATATTGTAGTAGTTAAGAAGGAAGGATTAAGAGGGCTGATTGTGTTGCTACATGTATAGGTTTTCATATAGAAGGAATATAGATTCTATGCGTACAAGGCATTCACTAGAATGCCTCAATGAATTTGTTACTAGTATATTGATCCGATTGTGATTTAAATCATCCATATGATGTAGATAATCATTCATAGAGCTTACAAGGACCCGTGGAACTTAGATAATTTCGACAACAAGCTATGCAAGACACTTTCTTTCTTTTGGCATATTCTATGTACAAAAATAACCGGAATATTATTCCATAAATTACTCTATTCTTAGTAAAGAATTATCATGTTATTGATTCTTATGGTAAAACGTCTATCTAATTATGTTCCTATGTCCTTATTGAAGCATACATAAAAGATGTTGATATTCATAGTGTTAGTCGAAGGTGCAAGAATATTATGTCATCCGATAAGTTCAGAAGCTTTCATTGTCATTCCTGCATTGCATTCATACATTATATTCATGTATTACCCTGGATCCACATGTGCTATGCACACTACTATATGGTAAATTATTTATATATATATATATATATAAAAATGGGGAAAGGGATAAACACAAGTATCTTTGACTTAACGAGATGGTTTATAATCACACAAACTTGTTTTAGACCACAAATTTAAAATTTTCATTTATTACTTAAACTCTGTGCCGAGTCAAATTATATCACATAAATTGGGACGGAGGGAGTATAAATACTACACTTTTGGCTAATGAAAAAATATCTCGTCGATTGTTTAGGCCTCCCTGTAATAAAAGACGGAGTTTTATTTTGAATTACAAAAATAATTTATCAAAGCCGCGTATATATTTTATATACACATTAATATACACTTATAGACATTCTTTATACACTATTCCTTCTGGATAAAAAAATGTCTACTTAGTCTTTATTTTTTAGTTCAAAAAGCGAGTTCACTTACCAAATCAAGAAACAATTAACCTAACTTTTCTAAATTTGTCTTTATTAAGTGTTAGATGACTACATCCCAATACCTATTTTATTAGGGGTATTTTAGTCAAATAACCTATTTTTGCCTAAGAATTAATATTATTTTAAGGTGTGTGCAAATGACTAGATGGACACTCTTTTTTATCTGGAGAGAGTATTTAAGTATTCTTTATGTCAACAAAAATTTTACACATTTTGTCAAAACATATGGATCTTTTATTTATACTGCACATTTTTATACTTACATAAATGATTTTTAGCTCCCCCATTTGAATAATTAGGTCCAGTCGGAAACCACAAGTTGTTTATTCTAAAGTATGTCTATCCTCTTACCCAAAATTTCAACTGGTTTCGCAGATCACTCTTTTGAGTCAAACATAACAAATAGGTATCATAGTGTACCTTAATTTACTTGGTGACTCAGACATAATCAATCCTTTGTAGTCCTTGTACTATGTTTAACCTTGATAAAAATAGTGTGCGACAACTGATAATTACATTATGTAATAATACTAAATTTAAACGTATTTTAATTAATCCAGATAGTTCGGTGAACCTCATCTATGCACAAGATAGAGGTAATGCAACTGGACAGCCAAATAATCTCAGGGTCGGGGTTCAACAATTCTAACGAGACTACAAGCGGAGATATCATCTTTTCAACCATTTCCCAAGT
This sequence comes from Przewalskia tangutica, assembly GCA_029844215.1. Taxonomy (NCBI): domain Eukaryota; kingdom Viridiplantae; phylum Streptophyta; class Magnoliopsida; order Solanales; family Solanaceae; genus Przewalskia; species Przewalskia tangutica. The sequence goes on along the minus strand of CM056722.1, from coordinate 44,175,631 downwards.
TGTCACCAAAGAAACCCCTTACAAGTGTAGGGATTTGTTGGATCTAAAACACATAAGTAAGGCACGACGGAAGTTTAAAATTTTGTTAACTTACTTACCCCAACAATTTCGTCTGGTATGATTGCGTTACAAATTGAAATATGCGACAGATAAAAATAGACTTACAGTTTGTGTTATCTGAAGTCTCTACTAGAGGGAGCGCTCGGGATTATCCTTTCGACACGCAAGCCTTTGTTGTGGTATATTCCTCCGTCGGAAAAGCCAGAAAATCTTGGCAGAGGTTTGAGAGAATTTTATTCTCTGAACTCTGAGTTCAGAAAGTAAGAATTAAGTGTTAATTCACTATATGAAAATTATGGGTTAAGTGCTGAATATATAGGGGAGTTTATTGTACAAATCAGACTGGATTAGGCTTAAAAACCTGACCCAAATCCGAGTTGCAGTGGGCTAGTAGGATTGGACCCATCAGAAGATCTGCCGCGACTCAGCCTCTGAGGCACTGCGGCGCTACCCCTGATTTTAACATTTCAGTACGTTTTAATTTTAATTAAATCCAAAATCTAATTTTGACTTAATTAAATAATTTTCATCACTTTTGTGGCTCTTCACTCCAGCCCTGAAGTATTCTGTGAGCCCAATCTGTTTAACGTGGATCCTCCGTTATGAGACTTAAGTAAGGAAAGAAAGCGGTGAAAAGTACAAATAGAAATTATCCCATAATTTATTATTGGTTAAAATATCTCGATTCTAAATCGAATATTTTATATTCTCTCAATATACCCTTAGACCGAAAAGACAATCGACTTAGTGTGATCATTTAGGCATTCACACATCGACACTTCATCAAATTAAGATTCACACGGAACTCCTAGACTGCGCCATATGACGAACTCAATATGTGAACTCAATAGCTCATAGTAATCTACTATGAGCTATAAGGACATTGTTGAGAAAATAATATTCTTCAATTGATTTGTATGAACAGTTTTTCAGTAAGGGAATGAACCAGAAGCTACCCATATCCAGGAACTATGACCCGTCATTCCTTTATGCTTCAACACCCAACTATTTACTTAGTTAAAACTGTAGTTTTCTACAAATATATACTTGCAGGCAATTCTCTTTAAAAAATCACATCTCGATTCTGTAACACCCAACACTTTCGGGTGGTGGTTTGAACACATAAACGTAGGCAAGTAGATCCGGACCCCGGGAAGTTTATGTTGAGAAGGAAATTAACACATAAAAGGATGTGATCCCGAAACGATTTTGGATTTATCAAGTGTGACGACGTGGATTAATAATAATAATTGTATATCCCAAAAGAAGTTATGAATTAGTGTCATATTACAAGAATTATGACATTGGGTATAAAAAGATTTTATAAGTAGTCCGGATTTAAGTGAATTGGGATCAAGAGATTAATTGTGTGTATAATTAATTAATTGTGAGATTAATTAATTATAAAAGGGGGACAATTTATAGTGGGACTCTACGTGTTATATTATAACACACTGTTTAGTGACTAACTTAAATAAATGATCGGTGGCAGCTTCACAGGTCCTCAACCTCTTCACCTTTCTCTGTATTAAAAAGCCTTCATCTCCCTAAGCTTCTGAAAAAATCTTTCCATGGAGAGATAATTGTTACAATTCAATCAGAAGGAGTAAGTCTCAATCGGTAGTCTCGGAGAATTTTTTACGAAATTGGGGAATTTCAGTAAGCTTTTGCTCGCCCAGAAGAGGAAAGCGTTTTGGACCTTAATTCTAGCAAAATCGAGTCCTTAAACAAGCTTGAACACTCAGAAATCAAGCAAAGACTTTGGGTTTGCAGAAGCTCTAGCTTAAGTCGATTTTGGGTCCTGCTTTGCTTGTCGGAACTGGTTTGGGTGAAAGATCTGTCGACTGCTCGTCGCTGCTCTAAAAGAGGAAATTCTTCTTGTTCGTAAGTTTATACAAGTTATAGAGCATGATTCTTACTATTTTTAGTGTGATTATCGAAAATGCTAAGTTGGTTGGTTATTGTTGGGGCTGTCCGTATGAAATTGGTGGTTGCATGTGAAGTTAATGGGTGGGTATAGATACTGTAGTAGTTAAGAAGGAAGGATTAAGAGGGCTGATTGTGTTGCTACATGTATAGGTTTTCATATAGAAGGAATATAGATTCTATGCGTACAAGGCATTCACTAGAATGCCTCAATGAATCTGTTACTAGTATATTGATCCGATTGTGATTTAAATCATCCATATGATGTAGATAATCATTCATAGAGCTTACAAGGACCCGTGAAACTTAGATAATTTCGACAACAAGCTATGCAAGACACTTTCTTTCTTTTGGCATATTCTATGTACAAAAATAACCGGAATATTATTGCATAAATTACTCAACTCTTAGTAAAGAATTATCATGTTATTGACTCCAATGGTAAAACGTCTATCTAATTATGTTCCTATGTCCTTATTGAAGCATACATAAAAGATGTTGATATTCATAGTGTTAGTCGAAGGTGCAAGGATATTATGTCATCCGATAAGTTCAGAAGCTTTCATTGTCATTCCTGCATTGCATTCATACATTATATTCATGTATTACCCTGGATCCACATATGCTATGCACACTACTATATGGTAAATTATTTATATATATATATATATATATATATATATATATATATATATATATATATATATATATGGGAAAGGGATAAACACAAGTATCTTTGACTTAACGAGATGGTTTATAATCACACAAACTTGTTTTAGACCACAAATTTAAAATTTTCATTTATTTCTTAAACTCTGTGCCGAGTCAAATTATATCACATAAATTGGGACGGAGGGAGTATAAATACTACACTTTTGGCTAATGAAAAAATATCTCGTCGATTGTTTAGGCCTCTCTGTAATAAAAGACGGAGTTTTATTTTGAATTACAAAAATAATTTATCAAAGCCGCGTATATATTTTATATACACATTAATATACACTTATAGACATTCTTTATACACTATTCCTTCTGGATAAAAAAATGCCTACTTAGTCTTTATTTTTTAGTTCAAAAAGCGAGTTCACTTACCAAATCTAGAAATAATTAACCTAATTTTTCTAAATTTGTCTTTATTAAGTGTTAGATGACTACATCCCAATACCTATTTTATTAGGGGTATTTTAGTCAAATAACCTATTTTGTCTAAGAATTAATATTATTTTAAGGTGTGTGCAAATGACTAGATGGACACTCTTTTTTATCTGGAGAGAGTATTTAAGTATTCTTTATGTCAACAAAAAATTTACACATTTTGTCAAAATATATGGATCTTTTATTTATACTGCACATTTTTATACTTACATAAATGATTTTTAGCTCCCCCATTTGAATAATTAGGTCCAGTCGGAAACCACAAGTTGTTTATTCTAAAGTATGTCTATCCTCTTACCCAAAATTTCAACTGGTTTCGCAGATCACTCTTTTGAGTCAAACATAACAAATAGGTATCATAGTGTACCTTAATTTACTTGGTGACTCTGTACATAATCAATCCTTTTAGAGTCCTTGTACTATGTTTAACCTTGATAAAAATAGTGTGCGACAACTGATAATTACATTATGTAATAATACTAAATTTAAACGTATTTTAATTAATCCAGATAGTTCGGTGAACCTCATCTATGCACAAGATAGAGGTAATGCAACTGCACAGCCAAATAATCTCAGGGTCGGGGTTCAACAATTCTAACGAGACTACAAGCGGAGATATCATCTTATCAACCATTTCCCAAGTTGTCACCAAATAAACCCCTTACAAGTGTAGGGATTTGTTGGATCTAAAACACATAAGTAAGGCACGACGGAAGTTTAAAATTTTGTTAACTTACTTACCCCAACAATTTCGTCTGGTATGATTGCGTTACAATTGAAATATGCGACAGATAAAAGTAGACTTACAGTTTGTGTTATCTGAAGTCTCTACTAGAGGGAGCGCACGGGATTATCCTTTCGACCGCAAGCCTTTGTTGTGGTATATTCCTCCGTCGGAAAAGCCAGAAAATCTTGGCAGAGGTTTGAGAGAATTTTATTCTCTGAACTCTGAGTTCAGAAAGTAAGAATTAAGTGTTAATTCACTATATGAAAATTATGGGTTAAGTGCTGAATATATAGGGGAGATTATTGTACAAATCAGACTGGATTAGGCTTAAAAATCTGACCCAAATCCGAGTTGCAGTGAGCTAGTAGGATTGGACCCATCAGCGATCTGCGCCACGCGACCTCACCGAGGCAACTGGCGCTACCCCTGATTTTAACATTTCAGTACGTTTTAATTTTAATTAAATTCAAAATCTAATTTTGACTTAATTAAATAATTTCCATCACTTTTGTGGCTCTTCACTCCAGTCCTGAAGTATTCTGTGAGCCCAATCTGTTTAACGTGGATCCTCCGTTATGTGACTTAAGTAAGGAAAGAAAGCGGTGAAAAGTACAAATAGAAATTATCCCATAATTTATTATTGGTTAAAATATCTCGATTCTAAATCGAATATTTTATATTCTCTCAATATACCCTTAGACCGAAAAGACAATCGACTTAGTGTGATCCTTTAGGCATTCACACATCGACACTTCATCAAATTAAGGTTCACACGGAACTCCTAGACTGCGCCATATGACAGAACTCAATATGTGAACTCAATAGCTCATAGTAATCTACTATGAGCTATAAGGACATTGTTGAGAAAATAATATTCTTCAATTGATTTGTATGAACAGTTTTTTCAGTAAGGGAATGAACCAGAAGCTACCCATATCCAGGAACTATGACCCGTCATTCCTTTATGCTTCAACACCCAACTATTTACTTAGTTAAAACTGTAGTTTTCTACAAATATATACTTGCAGACAATTCTCTTTAAAAAATCACATCTCCATTCTGTAACACCCACCACTTTCGGGTGGTGGTTTGAACACAAAAACGTAGGCAAGTAGATCCGGACCCCGGGAAGTTTATGTTGAGAAGGAAATTAACACATAAAAGGATGTGATCCCGAAACGATTTTGGATTTATCAAGTGTGACGACGTGGATTAATAATAATAATTGTATATCCAAAAGAAGTTATGAATTAGCGTCATATTACAAGAATTATGACATTGGGTATAAAAAAATTTTATAAGTAGTCCGGATTTAAGTGAATTGAGATCAAGAGATTAATTGTGTGTATAATTAATTAATTGTGGGATTAATTAATTATAAAAGGGGGACAATTTATAGTGGGACTCTACGTGTTATATTATAACACAATGTTTAGTGACTAACTTAAATAAATGATCGGTGGCAGCTTCACAGGTCCTCAACCTCTTCACCTTTCTCTGTATTAAAAAGCCTTCATCTCCCTAAGCTTCTGAAAAAAATCTTTCCATAGAGAGATAATTGTTACAATTCAATCAGAAGGAGTAAGTCTCAATTGGTAGTCTCGGAGAATTTTTTACGAAATTGGGGAATTTCAGTAAGCTTTTGTTCGCCCAGAAGAGGAAAGCGTTTTGGACCTTAATTCTAGCAAAATCGAGTCCTTAAACAAGCTTGAACACTCAGAAATCAAGCAAAGACTTTGGGTTTCGGAGAAGCTCTAGCTTAAGTCGATTTTTGGGTCCTGCTTTTGCTTGTCGGAATCTGGTTTGGGTGAAAGACTGTCTGACGGTGCTCGTCGCTGCTCTAAAAGAGAAAATTCTTCTTATTCGTAAGTTTATACAAGTTATAGAGAATGATTCTTACTAGTTTTAGTGTGATTATCGAAAATGCTAAGTTGGTTGGTTATTGTTGGGGCTGTCCGTATGAAATTGGTGGTTGCATGTGAAGTTGATGGGTGGGTATATATACTGTAGTAGTTAAGAAGGAAGGATTAAGAGGGCTGATTGTGTTGCTACATGTATAGGTTTTCATATAGAAGGAATATAGATTCTATGCGTACAAGGCATTCACTAGAATGCCTCAATGAATCTGTTACTGTTAGAATATTATTAATTACTATTAATAATATAATTATGTAGAATCTTTTGTAAATGGTAAGTAGTATTATGTATTAAATAGAATAGTATTAATATAGGGAATAAGAATATATTATGGGATAGGTAGGAGGATTTTAAGGAAGACTTAATCTTCCTATTAATTATTACTTTGTGTATATATTGTGACCATTTGGACATGAATAAGATTAAGGAAGATTTTCCAATTCTAAATAATTCTTACATGGTATCAGAAGGTAATTCAAAGATCCTATTCTAAATAAAATTTTCCTTCCAAATTCGGTCATCTTCCCCATCCTTCCAACCGAATTTGTCTTCTCCATTGTTATACTTTATTTTTCTCCATTATTGTTGTCAACCATGTCTGAATCAAAATCTTCGTTTCACTCAGCCCTTACTATTTCCAATATCAAAACACATATTTCTGTCAAACTAGAGATGGAAACTGTTCACTACGCAACATGGGCGGAGTTGTTCAAAATATGTTGTAGGGCTCACAAAGTTCTTCATCATATAATTCCACCAAAAAATGGTACAACAACGGAACAATCGTCAAGCGTAAAAGAATTGTGGGATACCCGATGCCACGATTCTTGGTTGATTTATGCAACAATATCCACGCACTTGTTGCATACAATAATGGAACCAGATTCTATCGCCATGGCGTATGGGAACGCTGAGAGACATTTTTCAAGTAAATCAAAACTCGTGCCGTTGCGTTGGAACAAGAATTTTCAACCATTGTCACGGGCAGACTTCCCTAACGCTTCAACCCATCACAACGCCTTAAAGTGGTGGCGCATCAATTGAGAATGTAGGTTCACCGGTTTCGACAACCGTTAGTTTTACGATTAGTCACGGTCTCACGATGCTTATAGTGGCGTGGGACACTAATCCACAAAGTAATCCCTGACCAAAGTTTTATCAAGCAAGATCCATGCTTGTTCTTGAAGAATCGGGTTTGATTAAGAAGGTTTCAACAAATTCCGCCATGGTTGCCACGTATTCAAATGAAGGTAATTATTTTGACTATTCTTCACAAAATAAGAGTCAAAAAGGACGTGGTAATAATAATAAGAAGGGTGGAAATCACGGAAATAATAAAGGTGGGGGTCACCGGAATTCCGGTGGCGGCGGAAATGGCGACAACACCAACTCCGGCGGAGGCTATGGCGGCGGCAACTCGGCGGCGGCCATCGGCAAGAACCACCATGTGCCTGGCGGCAGTTATCGGCAAAGAATGGTCCAGACGGTATTGGGCGAGCAAACCAACGAGCCCAATGGCCGCGGCACCAACCTGCTCCAGAGAAGCCAACGAAGACATTTTCAAGAGCCACCAAAGAGCCCAGCCAATGAACATACTTCAAAGCGAAAGCAATTTTGGGCGAGCCCAGAACTGAAATGCTTCAAGAAGAAGCGGCTTTGGGCCTCCTCCGGCCCAATGGCAGGAGGCCCATTCAACCACGACCCATCCTACGGATATTGAGCAGGCTATGCACACTCTTGGACTCAATCCACCGGATTCTAATTGGTATATGGACTCCGGGGCTACGTCACATATGACGGCGTCCCAAGGTACACTCTCACCCTATTATAATTTGAGCAAAGAAAATGGTATTATTGTCGGAAATGGCCATACAATTCCAATAAAAGGTTATGGGTCGAACACACTGTCACCACCACATCCGCCACTAGTTTTAAAAAATGTCCTGCATGCTCCCAAATTAATAAAAAATTTGGTTTCTGTTAGGAAGTTTACTAGTGATAATTGAGTTTCTGTTAAATTTGACCCATTTGGTTTTTCCGTACATGACTTTCAGACGGGGAAGCTTCTCATGAGATGTGATAGCAAGGGGGAGCTCTATCCAATAAGTTTACCAAATCCACAGTCTAAAGCTCCTTCCACTTTTGCAGCCTTGGCTCCATCACTATGGCATGAACGATTGGGACATCCGGGGGAGTCCGTTTTGGCCTCTCTTAAACAAAACAATTTTATTTCATGTACTCAAACTCATGTTTTGAATAAGTGTCAGGCTTGTGCCCTTGGTAAACATGTTAGGTTGCCATTTACTTCTTCTACCTCATGCACTACTATGCCATTTGATATTTTACATTGTGATATTTGGACATCACCTGTTTTGAGTTCCTCAGGTCATAGATACTATTTACTGTTTCTTGATAATTACTCTAATTATTTGTGGACATTCCCTTTGTCGAAAAAATCACAAGTGTTTTCCATTTTCCTAAACTTTAGAGCATTTATCCGAACTCAGTTTGAACGGGAGATTAAAAGTATTCAATGTGACAATGGGAGGGAATTTGACAATAATCAGTTTTGGGATTTTTTCCAAAACAAATGGTTTACAATTTCGTTTATCCTGTCCTCACACATCTTCACAGAATGGGAAGGCGGAACGCAAAATTAGAACCATTAACAATATTGTGAGAATATCCCTTGCTCATGCTTCTATACCCCCCATTTTTTTGGCATCATACGCTTCAAATGACAACCTACATGTTAAATATCCTTCCCCACAAAAACATGTCTTACCAAGCTCCACTAAAAATACTTTACTTACGAGAGCCCTCATATCATCATTTGAGAGTATTTGGTTGTCTTTGCTACCCCCTATTTCCATCCACCACAATCACAAAACTTCAACCCCGGTCTACTCAATGTGTCTTTTTGGGATATCCTACGAATCACCGTGGTTACATGTGTTATGACATTTCTTCCAAACGTATGTTTATATGTCGTCATGTAATTTTTGATGAGTCACAATTTCCCTTTGCCAAGATATATGACACAGGGACAAATACTTATGATTTTTTGGATGATGATAGGCCCCCGTATCTAACTCATTTTCTCCACAGTCCGGGACTCACAAAAAATACAGCCCAAAGAACCGGGCCATCGCCCAAGGCCCAGTGAACGAGAACCCCCTACTTTACACCAGTTACCCCTTCAGTTGGGCCAACCTCCAACTCCAGGCCCAACTACACACAAAATACTCGGCCAGCCCAGTACAACCAGTGGAGAAATTAGCAATAATCTGGGCAGTGGCGTTCAGCCCACTGTCTCACTCCCGGCCAGTGGCGTCCAGTCCACTGGCCCACTAAACCGGCCAGTCACCCGTAGTCAACATGGAATTACAAAACCCAATGTCAAATACAGTCTACACACTCAAGTCTCCAAATCACATTTGCCTTGTAACCCTGTGTCTGCTATAAAAGCTCCTAATTGGAAAATGGCCATGGATGATGAATATCATGCTCTAATTAAAAATAGGACATGGGAGTTAGTACCTCGTCCATCTAATGCTAATATAATTCGTTCTATGTGGATTTTTAGCCATAAAGAAAAATCTGATGGTTCTTTTGAGTGACATAAGGCCCGACTTGTAGGTGATGGCAAGACTCAACAGGTGGGATTATATTGCGGCGAGACATTCAGTCCAGTGGTTAAACCAGCAACCATCATAATTGTTCTCAGTTTAGCCCTCTCAAAAGGATGGTTACTTCATCAATTGGATGTCAAGAATGTCTTCTTACATGGACATTTGAGTGAGACTGTATACATGCACCAACCATTGGGGTACAGAGATTCTCGTTATCCCAATCATGTGTGTTTACTTAAAAAATCATTATATGGACTCAAACAGGCTCCCAGGACTTGGTACAAGCGGTTTGCAGATTTTGTGTTCAACATGGGTTTCTCAAACATTGCTCGGATAATTCACTATTTATTTATCAACAGGGTAATCATACTGCTTATATTCTCTTATATGTAGATGATATTATCCTAACAGCCTCGTCAGACTCTCTTCGCAAGAATATCATGACCCAGCTGAGTTCCGAATTTGCTATGAAGGATCTTGGTCCACTTCACTACTTTCTAGGAATCGCGGTGACACGTCATGCAGGTGGTTTATTTCTTTCCCAGAAGAAGTATGCATCAGAGATCGTAGAACGGGCTGGAATGTCATCTTGCAAACCGTCTGCAACTCCAGTAGATACCAAGTCAAAATTGAGTGCCATATCCAGTAGGCCTTTTGTCAATCCGACATTGTATCGCAGCTTGGCAGGAGCTTTACAATATCTCACATTCACCAGGCCAAATATTACATATGCAGTACAACAAGTGTGTTTGTTCATGAACAATCCAATGGAAGAACATATGCATGCACTCAAGCGTATTGTACGATATATTCAGGGAACTCTGAATTATGGATTGCATCTGTACCCGTCTTCCATGACCAAGCTTGTCACCTACACAGATGCAGACTGGGCAGGGTGTCCAGACACCAGACGCTCCACCTCTGGCTATTGCGTCTTCCTCGGTGATAATTTAATCTCATGGTCCTCCAAAAGGCAACCCACCGTATCACGCCCGGTCTGGCTGAATACCGTGCGGTAGCCAATGTTGTGTCTGACTCATGCTGGATTCGGAATCTTTTACTTGAGCTTCATTGTCCTATTCCGACAGCCACCATGGTATACTGTGATAACATTAGTGCAATTTATCTCTCCGGAAATCCAATCCATCATCAACGCACTAAGCATATTGAGTTAGATATTCATTTTGTCCGTGAAAAGGTGGCTCGCGGACAGGTGCGAGTGTTACATGTCCCGACGCGACATCGACAGATATCTTCACAAAGGGCTTCCACGATCTTATTTGAAGAATTTCGACGCCTCAAAGATTCGCCCTCCTCGCTTCGATCATGGGAGTGTTAGAATATTATTAATTACTATTAATAATATAATTATGTAGAATCTTTTGTAAATGGTAAGTAGTATTATGTATTAAATAGAATAGTATTAATATAGGGAATAAGAATATATTATGGGATAGGTAGGAGGATTTTCAGGAAGACTTAATCTTCCTATTAATTATTACTTTGTGTATATATTGTGACCATTTTGACATGAATAAGATTAAGGAAGATTTTCCAATTCTAAATAATTCTTACAGTTACTAGTATATTGATCTGATTGTTATTTAAATCATCCATATGATGTAGATAATCATTCATAGAGCTTACAAGGACCCGTGGAACTTAGATAATTTCGACAACAAGCTATGCAAGACACTTTCTTTCTTTTGGCATATTCTATGTACAAAAATAACCGGAATATTATTCCATAAATTACTCTACTCTTAGTAAAGAATTATCATGTTATTGACTCCTATGGTAAAACGTCTATCTAATTATGTTCCTATGTCCTTATTGAAGCATACATAAAAGATGTTGATATTCATAGTGTTAGTCGAAGGTGCAAAGATATTATGTCATCCGATAAGTTCAGAAGCTTTCATTGTCATTCCTGCATTGCATTCATACATTATATTCATGTATTACCCTGGATCCACATGTGCTATGCACACTACTATATGGTAAATTATTTATATATATATATAGGGGAAATGGGGAAAGGGATAAACACAAGTATCTTTGACTTAACGAGATGGTTTATAATCACACAAACTTGTTTTAGACCACAAATTTAAAATTTTCATTTATTTCTTAAACTCTGTGCCGAGTCAAATTATATCACATAAATTGGGACGGAGGGAATATAAATACTACACTTTTGGCTAATGAAAAAATATCTCGTCGATTGTTTAGGCCTCTCTGTAATAAAAGACGGAGTTTTATTTTGAATTACAAAAATAATTTATCAAAGCCGCGTATATATTTTATACACACATTAATATACACTTATAGACATTCTTTATACACTATTCCTTCTGGATAAAAAAATGTCTACTTAGTCTTTATTTTTTAGTTCAAAAAGCGAGTTCACTTACCAAATCAAGAAATAATTAACCTAACTTTTCTAAATTTGTCTTTATTAAGTGTTAGATGACTACATCCCAATACCTATTTTATTAGGGGTATTTTAGTCAAATAACCTATTTTTGTCTAAGAATTAATATTATTTTAAGGTGTGTGCAAATGACTAGATGAACACTCTTTTTTATCTGGAGAGAGTATTTAAGTATGCTTTATGTCAACAAAAATTTTACACATTTTGTCAAAACATATGGATCTTTTATTTATACTGCACATTTTTATACTTACATAAATGATTTTTACCTCCCCCATTTGAATAATTAGGTCCAGTCGGAAACCACAAGTTGTTTATTCTAAAGTATGTCTATCCTCTTACCCAAAATTTCAACTGGTTTCGCAGATCACTCTTTTGAGTCAAACATAACAAATAGGTATCATAGTGTACCTTAATTTACTTGGTGACTCTGTACATAATCAATCCTTTTAGAGTCCTTGTACTATGTTTAACCTTGATAAAAATAGTGTGCGACAACTGATAATTACATTATGTAATAATACTAAATTTAAACGTATTTTAATTAATCCAGATAGTTCGGTGAACCTCATCTATGCACAAGATAGAGGTAATGCAACTGGACAGCCAAATAATCTCAGGGTCGGGGTTCAACAATTCTAACGAGACTACAAGCGGAGATATCATCTTTTCAACCATTTCCCAAGTTGTCACCAAAGAAACCCCTTACAAGTGTAGGGATTTGTTGGATCTAAAACACATAAGTAAGGCACGATGAAAGTTTAAAATTTTGTTAACTTACTTACCCCAACAATTTCGTCTGGTATGATTGCGTTACAATTGAAATATGCGACAGATAAAAGTAGACTTACAGTTTGTGTTATCTGAAGTCTCTACTAGAGGGAGCGCACGAGATTATCCTTTCGACCGCAAGCCTTTGTTGTCGTATATTCCTCCATCGGAAAAGCCAGGAAATCTTGGCAGAGGTTTGAGAGAATTTTATTCTCTGAACTCTGAGTTCAGAAAGTAAGAATTAAGTGTTAATTCACTATATGAAAATTATGGGTTAAGTGCTGAATATATAGGGGAGATTATTGTACAAATCAGACTGGATTAGGCTTAAAAACCTGACCCAAATCCGAGTTGCAGTGGGCTAGTAGGATTGGACCCACTGCAGTACCGGCGCCGCGACTCAGCCTCTGAGGCACTGCGGCGCTACCCCTGATTTTAACATTTCAGTACGTTTTAATTTTAATTAAATCCAAAATCTAATTTTGACTTAATTAAATAATTTCCATCACTTTTGTGGCTCTTCACTCCAGCCCTGAAGTATTCTGTGAGCCCAATCTGTTTAACGTGGACCCTCCGTTATGAGACTTAAGTAAGGAAAGAAAGCGGTGAAAAGTACAAATAGAAATTATCCCATAATTTATTATTGGTTAAAATATCTCGATTCTAAATCGAATATTTTATATTCTCTCAATATACTCTTAGACCGAAAAGACAATCGACTTAGTGTGATCCTTTAGGCATTCACACATCGACACTTCATCAAATTAAGGTTCACACAGAACTCCTAGACTGCGTCATATGACGAACTCAATATGTGAAGTACGTTTACAAGACTCCAGTAAACATAACCTTTATGTGAGATGATAAATTCCTTTCATTTGCTGCACACTCGATCAAGATTAGGATTTGTCAAGTGTCTATCCAAATGACTTGATCACTTTATCTCATATATGTTAGTCGACAACTTGATCATATCCTAAATATGTCTCTTGCATTGGCCAATGACTTGGTCGATCTAACATTACTGAGAAGTTGAGTGTTCCTCTCGAATATCCAATCGAGGAATGAATCATATTCTTGGCTCAACTACCACATTGGTTTGTATCGCAATGTACCAAATACAAGTCAAATCTTATCCTATAAGGAATTTAAGCTTAGGACTGGATCAAAGTACATTACTCTGCAAATTAGGTGTGTATTGACCTCAAGTCAAAGGACCTCTATATCTCATAATACTCTAGAAATCTATAACAAATAGTTTATCAGCAGGGTATATCAATACCCTTTAGAAGTATCTATATGTTCATCACTAGTAATCATACTAATAGTAAGTGAGACATACTACATTCTCTAAGAATGTGATGCAGACCACATATTGACTTATAATATATCATTGATATCTCATTCTCAATGATCATCAGTCAATGTTATTTTAAGAGTTACGTTCTATCATTAATATCTCACTTTATAAATGACAATGTAAACTCAAGGTATGAACATTAATTAATAATCACAAGCAATCAAAATCATAATTCAATAATTGCAAAATGCCAAATTATATTAATCTTATTCATAATATGAATGTGTTCAAGTACATTTGTCCCTAAAATAATTGTTTCTAGGACATACATACTTTCAATCTCCCACTTGGCCTAGAATCAATCACCAACGTATCTAATGTCCATGTTTCAAAGTTACCATTATGCTTGACTAAGCTTAATGGTTTAGTAAATGGGCCAGCTAGATTTTCATCTGTGGGAACGTACAAGTCCCCATTAAGTAGTCCTCCCTTCATTAATTAATCAATCCCACAATTAATCAATTGCGCACACACTATTAATTCTTAATCTCAATTCACTTAAATCTCACGACTTAAAACCTTATTATACTCCATGTCATAATTTCATAATATGACGCTATTCTATAACCTCTTTGTGCACATACCAAAATTATTTCTGACTCCCGTCGTCACACTTGTTGAGTTCAAAATTATTTCGGGATCTAATTCTTTTGTATGCTAATTTTTTTATTAACATACGTAAATATAACAAAAAATTTCCCAACACTGGGGTCCATTTACACATGTCTAGTGATTCAAACCGTGACCCGAAAATACGGATGTTACATATTTCCCCCTTAGAAAAATTCTTCTTCGAATGTTGGAGTAACATATCTAATTCTCGTCACATAGCCTTATGTTTCTCTTGAAATCTCGACATTAGTCTGGAATATGTGTGAATATTTGTGCACCATTTCCTCTTGTGCTTCCCATGTCATCTATTCCACATTCTTATTTCGCCATAGAACTTTCACAAAAGTTATTTCTTTAGTCCTCAGTTTGCGAATTTGTCGATCTAGGATAGCAACATGAATCTCTTCATATGACAGATTCACCTGCACATCCTCAATCGGTATAATCCAAGAAGGATTCCCAACACATGCTCTCAACATGGAAACATGGAAAACCGGATGAACAAACTCCAACTCTGAAGGTACGTCCAATTCATAAGTTACTTGACCAATACGTCGAATTATGCGATATGTCCAATATATCTTGGACTAAATTTTCCCTTCTTTCTGAATATGATTACTCCCTTCATAGGCGAAATCTTCAAGAATACCCAATTATTTACCTGAATTCTAAGTCCCGCCGTCGCACATCTGAATATGACTTCTGACATCTCTGAGCCGTTAACGGTAGTTCTAGGATAAGTTTCACCTTTTCTATAGCTTGATGTAGTAATTCAAGCCCAAATAATTCTGACTCGCCTACCTCGAACTATCCAATAGGAGATCTACATCTTCGTCCGTACAAGGCCTCATATGGAGCCATTTTAATGATGGTGTGATAGATGTTATTGTACGCGAACTCAATAAGGGGTAAGTGATCATCCCAACTTCCCTTAAAGTCCAACACACAAGCTCGTAACATGTCCTCTAGCGTCTAAATCGTTCGCTCGGCCTGATTGTCTCTCTGAGGATGGAAAGTTGTACTTAAATTAACTCGGGTGCCTAATCCTTTCTGAAATGACCTTAAAAAATTAGTTGTAAACTGAGCACCTCGGTCAGATATAATAGAACAGACCCACTATGAAGTCGAACAATCTCCTTAATATATAACTTCACATAGTCCTCGGCTGTGTAGGTAATTTTCACCGGCAAAAAATGAGTTGATTTGGTCAGGCTATCAACAATCACTCAAATAGAATCAAACATACGGAAAGAGAGAGGTAACCCTGTAATGAAGTTCATATTAATCATTTCTCATTTCCATATCGGAATCTCGATGGTCTAAGTCAAGCCACCGGGCTTTTGGTGTTCTATTTTTACCTGACAATTAATACATTGGACCACCAACTCCGCAATATTCCTATTCATGTCGTCCTACCAATACATACCTTTTGAGATCATGATGCATCTTAGTAGATCCATGGTGAATGAAATATTGTGAACAATAGACCTCCATCGTAATCTTGTCTCGTACTCCTACTATATTCGGAATACACAAATGGACCTTCCATCTGAGGGTCCCTCTCCCATTATACTCGAAGGTTGCGATTCTTTTTTTTGTTAAATATCTTTTCCAATCTTCTCTAAAAATGGGATATTCATCATGACGTTCCTTTTCTTCCCGTATGATGGATGACCCTGTTGTATTCTGAGTCATATGGCTATCTATCTGAATCCTCCAATCGGATTCCCACTTAACTAGCTGATGTGTGCCCTCATTTCAACTTAGCTTTGTTTACTAACTGGTGTGCTGGAAACTCTTATATTTGTAGTATCTCAATCGTGAACACTTTATGGACAATGTTATCGAATCTAAAGTGTGTGTATCATCGCAGTTAACTCTCATTCATGGTCTGAAAGGAATCTTTTTTTTCGTACCTTCTCACTACTCGTAATTATAAACAACTTCATTTCTTTTGACACTTGTTCACTCATTTATTACTTGTCGTACTCCTCATAATTCTAAAATATTCTGGTATACATATGTAATCTCAAACATTGCTCCTGATTCAATCATTGGCGTTACTACCCCTTAAGGGATGAATTGTTAACTTATTCATTTATTCAGTACGTAGAAGATTCAGAAGAGTTGCATTACATGATGTTGACCTACAATCTCCAAACCTGGTCATTATACTTAGATTCAAATTTTGTCATTTGCCTTATGGCCAACTCTTTCTATCAATGGCGTTTTAGGAAAAGATTTCCTTGATTTTACATTACTTTACCTATCTCGTAGAACTTTTGGTCAGTTCAAAAATGCTCATAGACATCTGCATTTGCCTGACATTTATCTGTATTATATTGTCATTATCTCTTGACATATATCTTTAATGTCTACCTTTTATCCATAGGTGTCATTGGCCTATTTTTACCTGTTTAGGTGCTAATATCGAGTTTTACTCACTGTTACTTCCGTTTACATATTTTCTGAAAGGTATGACTGCATATGTTATGGAGTAGATGCTTTATATGTTTAGATCTTTGTGGTGTTACATGATCCAATGACTTGTCAAGCTTTCTTGTCTTATCATTATTAGGTCTCTCATCGCTCGAGTGCCCATTCGTCTTACCTTTATATTTCCATTTCAAGTTGCATTGGGCAGTCTTTTATCTCAAAGTATTTCTCATACTATCTTCCTGAACATCAGAGGTTCGTCACCATTGGCCGAAAATTTCTTATTGTTCTTCCTCTATTATTGATCATTACGCTATTGTGGAGTAATCATACCATTGGGAAACCTGCATTTCATTCACCTTTATCTTTTTTGTCGTAATTATTCCTTCTACTCATCATTAAATGAAAAATATTTCTACCTTGATACTCGATCATACAGTTCCATTCATACTTATTAACTGTTTTCATATTCTTACAACCCTTATTTTCTTGCTTCATAGTTCCGTCCTCAATTACCCTCAACAAATTATAGTTATTGTCACGACCCGAACCCGGGCCCGTGACTGGTGCCTTACCCCGGGCACCCTAGTGATACACCATCAGAGAAAATCAGCGGAAATAAAAACATGAACATGAATTAAGAGACATGATAAAAAAACAGGCCAACCAAAACAGTTGCCTTCAGTATATATACATAATTACCCGAACAGTTATCCGTTTTACTGCACTCGCCACAACAAGATTTCTGCACCTCTAAGAAGTGACAACAACTATGACGGACAGGCCCCGCCATACCCCCGAATGTACAAGAACCTATGCACTCGTGGTAACATACCAAAGATAAGCCTCAAGGAACGGAGCTTCAACACGCCGAATGTGATCCTGGCGGGGATCGGCGATCGATGTACCTTTACTCTGCGGCATGAACGCAGCCTCGAAGGAGGTCGATAACAGTACCAAGTATGTGAAATCAGAAATATCAGAATGAAATCATAATAGTCTATATAAAGCGGGAGACATGTATGATAACCAAACTACGATTCACAACATAAAACAATATGTCAAGTCGTGACTCACGCCTCAAAGTCATCCTCATGCCCGTGGAACTCCTTCCTCACCGCCAGCCTAGGTACAAATCATGTGATACGTATAACATGTCTCGCCCATCTTATGGACCCAATATAGAAAAGTGTGGAATACATTCCGGTTCATCCCGAAGCCAGAGTCGAGTGGAATATATTCCCGGATGAACCGGTAGTCAAGTGAAATACATTCCCGGATGAACCGGTAATCAAGTGAAATACATTTCCGGATGAACCGGTAATCAAGTGAAATACATTCCCGGATGAACCGGTAATCAAGTGAAATACATTCCCGGATGAACCGGTAATCAAGTGAAATACATTCCCGGATGAACCGGTAATCAAGTGAAATACATTCGGATGAACCGGAATCAAGTGAAATACATTCCCGGATGAACCGGTAGTCGAGTAGAACACAGTACTTGCACAACAAGGCTATCACACGTAACATGGTCAAGTTTCATAACAACAAGCATAAGCAAGTTACACGCAACTCAAGGTACTTTCATTTTACGTCAAAGTCCGGATTTTAACCCTAAAGTACTACGTCCGTTAAATTCCTTTTAAGATCCATTTCTTTTACAAAGGTCACCCGATACCCGTAGTATAAAATTAGAGTGACTAACATTGTTAAGTAAACCAAAATGCTTTCCTTTGTAAAAATCAAGTAACAACCTTATTTTCCAAACGTTCTAGTTTGCCTAATTTCAAATGCTCAAGTTTCTCATTTTAGAAAAGGTTTCGTAGTTCATAGTTTTAAATCCTTTAAAACATAATTCTCCTTTTAGCGTTTTGAGAAACCTATGTCTTATAAGTGAGTAGGTTATTCTTGTTTATAATCAATCTTATTAAGCAACCATGATCTAGGAAATGTCATTTTGTCTCATCTTAGCTTCTATGCAGATGGAAGTTTCTACTGGTTTTAATAATACTAGATCTGTCCAAAACATTTCCTTTTATTAACGCTGCAGTGGTTTGTCGATACACATTCTGATTTCCGAAATCAGTAAATCATTTTAAGCCGTTATACCTAACTTCCCATAAAGCTAGTATAACTCTTAAGTTTCCAAAAACCAAGTATTACTTCTTCTCTCAAAATGATTCAAAAATCTTTTGAAATACTTCAAGTTCTTTATTATCACATAGCCAGCCAGTTATAGTTCAAATCAGTTACCTCTTAAAAACCACAAGTATTTTCTTACCTACATAAAGCTGTTATAACCAACTTCCCATAAAGCCGTTATAACACTTTATGTTTTAAACCAATCAAATACATTTAGTACATGTACGCTCACCGCAGTACTAGATAGTTCACCATATCATGCTAGAAGAGATAGGAAGAGGTTCACATACCTCGCGAAGATTATCGACTAATAGCAAAAAGCTCCAAGTACCTCAAACCGCTCCTACTCCTAAGCTAAGTAGACCAAGCCATACGTAGTACTTCAACCTATAGAGGCCACAATGCGCCTATTAACATTTAGATCTCAATGGAGAATATCCTACGTAAAATTCGAAGACCTCCCATGGCGTAAATCTCCTCCTCTATCGGTGGCTACCAAGCCAACCGGGGGTTAACACGCCCGACCGGACGTGTACAATTCTACTACACAAAGAATGCTACACAAGTCTCTTAATACACCCTATGTAATTACAGTTCGCCACTTCTTTAAAATTCAGCTTAAGTCGCAAGACATTGCTGTAAGTATTATTCAGCTTAAGTCGAAAGACATTGCCGCACAACTATGTTCAGTTCTATATATAGTATACTTAACCATATACTCCTACAACATGTAATTTCCAATTACAAATGTAAGGTCAAGAATGTTTACCTCGATAAGCCCAAAATTATCCGAGTTTATATGTCGATCTGAGCAAGGTTTAGCTCCTACTCCGTGCGCTCCGACTCCGCCTCCAACCAACCCTTAGAAGTTCTAACCAACTTCTACTAATAACTTCAACAACGGGTGAAGATTTACTTAGGGTTTCGTTTTAGTGATGAGGAAAGTATAATAGTATTTTCTGGGCTTTTGTAAAAAGGGTACTTTGGAAAGTACTACAAGGTATTTGGCTAAAGTATTTTGGGCATTATAACAATACTAGGAGAGTATTTCTATACCACAAAAAGGGGTTTTATACGAAAACCACTAGGCTAGGGGTACCCTGGCTAGTGGCACCACAAAGGGGAGGGGTTTCGGCCAAGGCCTTCTCGAAGGGGAGAGGGGCTATTGGACGAGAGCAAGCAAGAGGAGGAAAGGTTTTCAAGACTTAGACAATTTTTTTGGATGAATAAGTTCATCAACTTAGAGGGGTATTTATAGGTCAAGAAATGGCCAACCAATGGCCAAGATCTATCCAAGTGTAAGGCAAGTGTAAGGTCAAGATGAAGCCATGTGTTTGTGGGTCCCACTTGCTCATCAACTACACAAAATATCCTACTAACCTCGACCACATTTTTTGCACAAAAACGTGCTCACCCTTCCCTTTGGCCGTCCCCCTTCTTCCAATGTGAGGGTGACACAGGACACCCTCCCGTTGGTCCAAAATGTTTCGTCTCTCGGAAAAAAGCGCAAAAAATATAAATGACATAGCCGTAATTTTCCCTACGAAAGTCGTGAAACGTTTAAAAACGACTCCTTTAGGTAGTTATGCACAAATTGAAACTTGCCTAACTTTAAGGCTCAAATTATAATACGTCGCCCCACGCATACTCAAGTACGGGTATAACATTCTCCTCTCTTAGAAACATTCGTCCGAATGTTCCTTCTCAAGACGGATAACGATAAAGTTCTTCTAACAAGTTGCAACGCCACAACCGCCACGAAATAACACATGCACGCAAATACTTATATCCAAGTCCACGAGGAAACACCTCTAACATCACAAACTTTTGTCACTTTGCGCGAGGTTCTAGTGTCACTCGGCGACCCAACAAATGGTGCCGGATCGCATGCGATCCACGAGGTCTAAAATATACATCCTTCGCACCTTCTCCTTCACAAGAAATGATCACACACGCTCACTATCTTGTTGTACCCTTCTCGAACACTCGAACTCTTTCTAGTATCCGTACCACACTTTCGTCAACGCTTCGTTTTCCGACTCGAGTCACCACCTCCAACTTGGTTATCCGACTAGCCTCAATCTTCCTTAAGGCCATTCCCGCCTTCACGACCGCTCGGTCGAACACTCCTACGAACTTATACGATGGTCAATTTAAACTTGGGCCTAGCACCCTTGTGACCCTACCACCTGGCGGGACCACCCAGAGCTGACCCCACCTCGAAACAGGCTGCGGGTTGGTCCGCAACATGGCCCCAACCCGACCCACTGTCGCGCCAACTCTTGCTCCTCGACACGGAACAATCTTGCTAAATCACAACATGAAAGATACCACTTTCATTTACCCAACCCAGGGACTTATCACACAATACTTTCTAGGCAGAAAATGCACTCTGACAAGGATCACTCGAAAAAAATCTTGTACTCAAGACGGCCTTACATCTAAGGTCTCAACTGTAATATTCTAAGGTTCATCATTTCCTCACCCTGTGCTTACCTTTTTCCCCAACGTGTTCCTAAATCACATTTTAGCACAAAGCTATCCGAACATAACACTTAACACATTAACATAACATCAAAACATACAAGCCTCTGAGGGTTAAGGATATACCTGCTACCGCTTCACTCTAATCATAAGTCCACTGCAGGCGCATAATCGTAGAAGGCGATGAACCCGCCATCGATCCAGGTCGCGCGCTGCCGCTGCATTCTCCTATAAGCACGCCTCTCACACGGCCTCGACGGCCGCAGTGAAACAAGCACCCGATAAAGACGACATTCACCGGGATGTTGTTTGCCACTTCGTGCACACTGAGGGGGACATGAATCCTTGTGGCTAGCACTCACGTATACCGTGAACTGGAAGCCCCGAGCTCGACCAGCTCGAATACCTGAGCGTCCGGAAGATCGAGGGGACCACTGCATCTTGGTGGAGGTACATAACTAGACTGTTGCTGAGGCGGTCCGCCTCGAAAGTTACCAAAGGACCCTGCTGTTCTGGCCCTCTTCTGCTGATCTCGGTCATTCCGTCGACCTCTCCGTGCCTCACATCCTAGTGCATGAGCTTGCATGCGGGCAATGTCCATGCCCGGCTGAAGAGCTACACCCGTACAAGCCTCTGCCAAGTAATCATCTAGCCCGGTGACGTGGCGGTGTACTCGACTCCATATCGGCTACCACGGCGGAACATACCGAGCTAATGAGTCGAACTCCACATTGTACTCTAACCGCCCGTCGCCCCGCTCAACGTCAAAAATCTGTTTACCGAGCCCTCCTCATCCGGGGCAAGAAATGTTCAAGAAATTCCCTCGAGAACTCATCCCAATCTGCTTGAAGTGCATGCTCTTCCCGGGACAGATCCCACGAATCAAACTACCAATCTGCGGATCACGCGGTGATGCGAACCCAATACCACCGACTGCGCCTCGAGGCTCGATCACTCTCATGATCCAGAGTGTCGGATAAACTCGAGGTCGCCTCGCCTCGATCCATAGAACATCGGGCTACAACTCGAGAAAGTCACGTAGCCTCAAACCGCTCGCCGGTGAACTACGGGTGCTACGGGCTGGAATCACTGCTGATCTAGCCTATCTCATATCGCCACGACTCGCCGAATCGCCATCTCTTTGTACCCCATCTCATCTGCTCCAGCCGTGGGGACCGAGGCTCGTGTATCAGTAGTCTCAGCAGCCATCGCTGCGGCTCTAAACTCTTTGGTCTTTGCCGGGCGGCGTCGCGAAACTCGCCGTCGGCATCGTCTCGCAGATCGACGCTCGCGCTCGTACTCCTCAGTATCTTACTAACGGCTCCTCGATCGCCTTGCCCATCCGGGCTCAAGGTTGCCTTACGCGGAGGCATAACTGGTAAAGGAAAGGAATACGTCAGAGGGGTTCAACTCATCACACAGCTCTACGGCATGATCTTAGAATGAGAAGAATGGAAACCAATCCTAAATGTCATATAGCCTCCTGATTATAGATGTGGTGCACAACACACCGATAATCAAGACTCTACTAGACACGGTCTGTAGACACTTTCCGAGGACTAACTGCTCTGATACCACTTTTGTCACGACCCGAACCCGGGCCCGTGACTGGTGCCTTACCCCGGGCACCCTAGTGATACACCATCAGAGAAAATCAGCGGAAATAAAAACATGAACATGAATTAAGAGACATGATAAAAACAAAGCAACCAAAAGCGGTTGCCTTCCGATATATACATAATTACCCGAACAGCTTATCCTTTTTACGCACTCGCCACAACGATTACTGCACTTAAGAAGTGACAACAACTATGACGGACAGGCCCCGCCATACCCACGAATGTACAAGAACCTACTGCACTCGTGGTAACATACCAAAGATAAGCCTCCGAAGGAACGGAGCTTCCCAACACGAATGTGATCCTAGCGGGGATCGACATCGATGTACCTTTACTGCGGCATGAACGCAGCCCGGGCGAGGTCGATAACAGTACCAAGTATGTGAAATCAGAAATATCAGAATGAAATCATAATAGTCTATATAAAGCGTGAGACATGTATAATAACCAAACTACGATTCACAACATAAAAGCGAATATGTCAAGTCGTGACTCACGCCTTAAAGTCATCCTCATGCGTGGAACTCCTTCCTCACCGCCGGCGCCTAGGTACAAATCATGTGATACGTATATGTGTCTCGCCCATCTTATGGACCCAATATATAAAAGTGTGGAATACATTCGGTTCATCCTGAACGGTAGTCGAGTGGAATACATTCGGATGAACCGGTAGTCAAGTGAAATACATTCCGGATGAACCTAATCAAGTGAAATACATTTCCGGATGAGCCGTAATCAAGTGAAATACATTCCGGATGAACCTAATCAAGTGAAATACATTCGGATGAACCGAATCAAGTGAAATACATTCCCGGATGAACCGGTAATCAAGTGAAATACATTCCCGGATGAACCGGTAATCAAGTGAAATACATTCCCGGATGAACCGGTAATCAAGTGAAATACATTCCCGGATGAACCGGTAGTCGAGTAGAACACAGTACTTGCACAACAAGGCTATCACACGTAACATGGTCAAGTTTCATAACAACAAGCATAAGCAAGTTACACGCAACTCAAGGTACTTTCATTTTATGTCAAAGTCCGGATTTTAACCCTAAAGTACTACGTCCGTTAAATTCCTTTTAAGATCCATTTCTTTTACAAAGGTCACCCGATACCCGTAGTATAAAATTAGAGTGACTAACATTGTTAAGTAAACCAAAATGCTTTCCTTTGTAAAAATCAAGTAACAACCTTATTTTCCAAACGTTCTAGTTTGCCTAATTTCAAATGCTCAAGTTTTTCATTTTAGAAAAGGTTTCGTAGTTCATAGTTTTAAATCCTTTAAAACATAATTCTCCTTTAAACGTTTTGAGAAACCTATGTCTTATAAGTGAGTAGGTTATTCTTGTTTATAATCAATCTTATTAAGCAGCCATGATCTAGGAAATGTCATTTTGTCTCATCTTAGCTTCTATGCAGATGGAAGTTTCTACTGATTTTAATAATACTAGATCTGTCCAAAACATTTCCTTTTATTAACGCTGCAGTGGTTTGTCGATACACATTCTGATTTCCGAAATCAGTAAAACATTTTTAAGCCGTTATACCTAACTTCCCATAAAGCTAGTATAACTCTTAAGTTTCCAAAAACCAAGTATTACTTCTTCTCTCAAAATGATTCAAAAATCTTTTGAAATACTTCAAGTTCTTTATTATCACATAGCCAGCCAGTTATAGTTCAAATCAGTTACCTCTTAAAAACCACAAGTATTTTCTTACCTACATAAAGCTGTTATAACCAACTTCTCATAAAACCGTTATAACACTTTATGTTTTAAACCAATCAAATACATTTAGCACATGTACGTCTACCGTACTAGATAGTTCACCATATCATGCTAGAAGAGATAGGAAGAGGTTCACATACCTCGCGAAGATTATCGACTAATAGCAAAAAGCTCCAAGTACCTCAAACCGTCGGCTACTCCTTAAGCTAAGTAGACCAAGCCATACGTAGTACTTCAACCTATAGAGGCCACAATGCGCCTATTAACATTTAGATCTCAATGGAGAATATCCTACAGAAAATTCAAAGACTTCTCCGCAATAACAGTAAATCTCCTCCTCTATCGAGGCCGGCTACCAAGCCAACGAGGGTTAACACGCCCGACCGACGTACAATTCTACTACACAAAGAATGCTACACAAGTCTCAGAATACTGATCCATGTAATTACGATTCACTTCTTTAAAATTCAGCTTAAGTCGCAAGACATTGCTGTAAGTATTATTCAGCTTAAGTCGAAAGACATTGCCGCACAACTATGTTCATTCTATATATAGTATACTTAACCATATACTCCTACAACATGTAATTTCCAATTACAAATGAAGGTCAAGAATGTTTACCTCGATAAGCCCAAAATTATCCGAGTTTATATGTCGATCTGAGCAAGGTTTAGCTCCTACTCCGTCGCTCAGACCGCCTCCAACCAACCCTTAGAAGTTCTAACCAACTTCTACTAATAACTTCAACAACGGGTGAAGATTTACTTAGGGTTTCGTTTTAGTGTGAGGAAAGTATAATAGTATTTTACGGGCTTTTGTAAAAGGGTACTTTGGAAAGTACTACAAGGTATTTGGCTAAAGTATTTTGGGCATTATAACAATACTAGAGAGTATTTCTATACCACAAAAAGGGTTTTATACGAAACCACTAGGCTAGGGGTACCCTGGCTAGGGCACCACAAAGGGGGAGGGGTTTCGCCAAGGCCTTCTCGGGGAGAGAGGGCTATTGGACGAGAGCAAGCAAGAGGAGGGGAAAGGTTTTCAAGACTTAGACAATTTTTGGATGAATAAGTTCATCAACTTAGAGGGGTATTTATAGGTCAAGAAATGGCCAACCAATGGCCAAGATCTATCCAAGTGTAAGGCAAGTGTAAGGTCAAGATGAAGCCATGTGTTTGTGGGTCCCACTTGCTCATCAACTACACAAAATATCCTACC
Source organism: Przewalskia tangutica (assembly GCA_029844215.1). NCBI lineage: Eukaryota > Viridiplantae > Streptophyta > Magnoliopsida > Solanales > Solanaceae > Przewalskia > Przewalskia tangutica. Next base: position 44,149,402 of record CM056722.1, on the reverse strand, counting down.
TAACCCTTGACCACATTTTTTTGCACAAAAAACGTGCTCACTCTTCCCTTTGGCCGTCCACCTTCTTCCAATGTGAGGGTGACACATGTCACCCTCCCGTTGGTCCAAAATGTTTCGTCTCTCGGAAAAATCCGCAAAAAATATTAATGACATAGCCGGAATTTTTCCTACGAAAGCTGTGGAAACGTTTCGTCGAAAAACGACTCCTTTAGGTAGTTATGCACAAATTCGAAACTTGCCTAACTTTAAGGCTCAAATTATAATACGTACGCCCCCACGTACATACTCTGAAGTACGGGGTATAACAGTTATCCAGAGGTAATGTAAAATTGTAACATGCTGCACAATGCTGAGTGTATTTTATACACTCTTTTGAGTCCTTTTTAGTTAAGTATTTCCCTTTTTCGTTTGTGTTTAGTATAATATTAGGTTTGTTTTTCTTTCTTTTGAGTCACAGCGGTCCTAAAGAAAGAAATACATAATGAAGGATGAAATGGGCTTAATTGAGATGAAAACATGAGCCCAAGCAATCAACCAAGGAAGGCCATGAGAAGAATGTAAGAAAACATGAAAAATCCAAAAAATCGAGCACAGCGCCGTGGCGCTAACAAGCAGGGCCACGGCGCTGAAAGTCCAGAAAAGCTGCAATTGTTCCGGCGCCGTGGCACCAGCCTGCAGGGCCACGGCGCCGACGCAGGATTTCCAGTTCTGGGCCGAATTTGACTAGGGTAAAAGGGTCCGAAATGTGATTTTTCTCAGATATAAAAACCCTAAACCCTGTCATCATTGGATCATACTTTAGGAGAGGCAAGAATTGGAGCAAACACAAGATTGGAGACGACTTGTTCAAGTGCTTTTTCTTCTCTTTTATTTTATTCAGTTTATGTTGGATTGTAAATTAGTTTTTGACATGACAATGTTTAGGAGTTAATCTCTTTAGTAATGTTTTCCGTCGAATCTTCTTGAAACTCTTTCATATAGTTAATGCATAGTTATTGATTTTTTCTTCAATTATTAAGATCTATTAAACTTATTATGATTGTATGATAATTAACTGATCACTAATTGTCATAACTTATATGATTTCAAATCAAGATCTGAAAAGGGAGATTTCAATATGATGTAGTTGTTTAGACATAGGTTAAAATCGTGGACGAAAGTACCCCGATACTTGTGTAGTGTTTAAGGTTATTGTTCATAATCCCCATGTGTGGTAAAATCTATATTTTTGCACAAGGTTGAATTTTTATATATCCTAACCGAAATATAGAACATGTTAGTTACTCTGCTATCTTAATGAAAATAAGAGTCATTAGTCTTGCATTAACAAGTGAAAGAGTGGATAGTTGAGGAGATTGGAAGCTTTATTTCCTTCATAATTGTTTAAACCCCAAGCATCATCCTCTTAGTTTATTTCATGCACTTTACATTAATTATAGTTTTTAGTCATAAATCAAACGAAAGAACGATTGCCAAATAGATACCATAAAATAGATATTCGGTACTGGTTTTTTATCAATGCGCAGCAGCTGATCCTAACAATATCCATATGGAGCAAGCTCAAGTTCAAGATGTGGGGAATTTTCAGCGTCCGTACAACAACTCATTCTCCAATACATACAACCCATGGTGGAGGAATCACCCCAATATTTCTTGGAGAAACAACCAGACTGTTACACCCCATAAATTCAAGAAGATAAGATAAGAACATACCAAGGAATATAAGATTTGAAAGTGGAAAGATAAGTGGACAAACATGTGTTGGACGGATTTTAAGTCTACCTTGGAGTGTTGTACCCCAGTTGTTAAGAATTTCAAGGTGTTTAAAAAGCCTAGTGTGTAGTCCGTTAAATCTAGTTCCCAACGCAACAAACCGTTCGTCGATAGGACATCGGAGTCAAAAGTTATGGAAGTTTCAAGTTTGGTGCGCAGTCAGGCAAATCAGTGGTTTCGGTTCGGTACAGTGGCTGCGGCTCGGAATGCGGTCGCGCGCCTTGTATCTTGGGGTTCGCAGAGTTACAGCGCCGCGGCCGAATGCAGGCGCGCGCGAATGCGGGTAATTATTCTCTGAAGTGGAAGCGCCGCGGCGCCAAGGCGGGATTTTTCTGCGGTAAAGGGCGAAAATCAGGGGATATTTTGTTAAAAGCCTATGGGAGGGTGACAAGTGTCCCTCCCATCCTTTTGACCAGGAAAGGGGCCTATTTTAGGGCCAAGTCTTGGAAGACTTGGCCATTTCATCTCAAAACCCTCCCAATGAAATCCTCTCCCTTTCTCTCTAGTTTTTCTTGAAGGAAACCTAGCCTTAGGAAATTGTTGGAGCGGCGGCAAGAAGGCAAAGTATGGGTGAACTTGTGGAAGCGCGGGGGGACGAATTTGACGGTAAAGAAGTGGAAGAAAAGGGCTTTTGTGGGCTATTCTAAAAGGTAAAAGTTTCCCATTCTCTTGGATATGGGTTAATACTTGTTATAGTAGTTTAGAAATGAGCCTGAGGCTGTTATATTTAAGTTTGAATAGATTTGGATCTTGTTGTCTTGTTGAAAACCGAAATGGGCATGTTAGCCTTAAGATTGGAACTTCAATTGGATTACTAATTTAGACGTCACATGTTGTAAAGGGGGATTTTAGTTGTTGAAGATGTCTAGGGCTAGATATCATGTTAGACCTAAGAACTTGGATTGGAAAAGAGTTGAAAGGGGTTTAGGATTGGTTTATTGTTGGCCAAGAATGGCATGAAAATTATTGGGTTATTTTTGTGTTATTGTGGGGCGGAATTTTACACGTATTGTTAGGCGTGTAATCCCATTGTATTTGCTGAATTAATTGAGCCTTAAATGTGGCGTTGGTTATTGAATTTCGGCCTTGAAAAAGGTGGCATAGTAAGTAGAAACAAAGGAAGTTCTGTCCAAATTTCCGTAGAATGTAGGGACCTTGCACTTAGTTATTCTACGTTCGAAGCTAGAGATTGATAGACGTTTTATGACCCCTATAGGATTGAAGTACTACGAGTAGCATATTCTACTTAAGAGATAGTACTGTGGAGCATTTTGCTTATTGTCGACAATCGTCGCGAGCTATGTGATTCTTCCTATCCTCTTCAGCATGATTATTTGTGAAATATATAGTGCAGTAGATGCACGTGTGTTAAAGGAATTTGATTTCCCTTGTTGTGCCTTGACTTGATATGAAGTGTAAAGGTCTTGATTGTTTGAAAAGTAGGGAAATCCTATTCGTTAGTAATGGGTACTCGGTTGTTAAAGAATAAGCCCTCTTGGTCTCATAAGGGCTTATAGTTGTAATTGGTTGGTTTAAAACATAAAGTGTTATAACGGCTTTATGAGAAGTTTGTTATAACCACTTTATGTAGGTAAAGGAATGGTTTGTTGATTTCAAAAGATAAGAGACTTGACTTATAATTGACCTAAATGGTGTTGAAAAGTGTGAAACCTCATTCGTGAGAAATGAGTACTTGGGTTTTAAAAGAAAAATGTTGCATAAATTTCGGAAATGGGAATAAGAATCGAACAAGCCAATGCAGCGTTATTAAAGGAAAGAGTAATGACAATTAATTATATTAAAACCAGTAGAAACCTCCATCTGCATAGAAGCTAAGATAAGACAAAATTGTATTACATTTCCTAGATCATGGTCATTTAATAAGAAGTATTGAAATCAAGTTTTGATCTTCTTAAAAATTCCAAAGTAAGGAACTCGATTTCTAAAAGAAAGAGACTTAAGAATTTGAAGTGTTTTGGTTTAAAAGAAAGGTATGGTTTTGTCTTGACTTGTTTTAAAACATAAAGTGTTATAATAGCTTTATGGGAAGTTAGTTATAACGACTTTATGGAAAAATAAAGAAAAGGATTCATTATTGGATTTAGAATGGTAACTTGATCTTTTTTTGGGAAAAGAGAAGTAACTTGTTTTCAAATATTGAACCCTTTGTAATGGAAAAACATAAGTGGCTTGGTTATAAAAGGTAGGAGTACATTGATCTTAACGGGGTTAGATACTTGGGTTTTAAATGGTATACTTGACGTTGTGTTAAGAAGTGTTTAAAGTACCTTGAGTTGTGTGTAACTTGCCTATGCTTGGTTGAGATAGCCTTGTTGTGCAAGGGTTTGATTTGTGCTATCGAGTCTCTCGATGGAGGGCCGGCTATTTATTATTTGTTTGGACATACTGACACGTTGGGTAGCCCACGGGTATGCTTCCACAGTGATTATTCTCTTGTTATTTGTTTGGACATACCGACACGTTGGGTAGCCCGGGTATGCTTCCGATGAGTATTCTCTTGTTATTTGTTTGGACATACTGACACGTTGGGTAGCCCACAGGTATGCTTCCACAGTGGGTATTATCTTGTTAGTTGTTTGGACATACCGACACGTTGGGTGGCCCACGGGTATGCTTCCACAGGGATTGTTATCTTGTTATCTCATTTGGGCATACCGACACGTTGGATGGTCCACGGGTATGGGCCCACTAGGACGGTTCCAGGGCCATGCTTATACCGAGGTGAGATGCCGGGGCATGCGGCCATTGTGCGGGTTAAATTCTCGGGTTGTATTTGAGTGATGATTTCACGGGCATGAGTCCCTAACTTGACATGACTGCTTATATGTTGTGTACTGTAGTTTGGTTATCATACATGTCTCCTGCTTTATATAGACTATTATGATTTCATTTACAGTATTTTTATGTTTCACATACTTGGTACCTGTTGTACTGACATCCTTCGGGGGGCTGCGTTCATGCCGCAGGTTAAGGTACATAGCTTGCTGATCCGCACTCTTAGGATCGTTGTTCGGTTCTCGGAAAGCTCCATATCTCCGGAAGCTTGTCCTGTGGTACGGTTTCCTGAAGTTGTAGACTTTTGTATATTCAGGGGCATGGCGGGCCACATCCGTCATTATGGTTTTAAAATTCTTAGAGGTGCATGCTTGTTGTGGGCAGAGTTTGTAAGGGATGTAACTGTTCAAGTTTTCATTTATGTACAAAAAGGTAACCGTTTGGGTTAGCCTGTTTTCTTATTTCACTGTTCTCTTTCATGAGTTTTTATTTCCGCTGGTTTTTCTCTGATGTTGTATCACTAGGGTGCCCGGGGTAAGGCACCAGTCACGGGCCCGAGGTCGGGTCGTGACACAGACACAACAGCCTCAATTCCAGGGGCAATATCAGCAGGCCAACCCGCCTTCACAGGGAAAGTTTCAGCAGCAACAACAGAGCGATCGAGATCATCTTCACAATACCATACCACCGGGCCAAAGAACGGGTAATGAATTGCAAACAGCTTTGTTGACTCTCACTAATTCTCAGACCCAGTTCATGACAGAGACTAGGTCATCCATCAGGAATTTAGAGACACAGGTGGGATAGCTGGCGAACATGATGAATAATAGAGAGCTAGGGAGTCTCCCCAGCAATATTGTGGTGAACCCAAGAGAGCAGTGTCAGACCATTAATTTGAGGAGTGGTAAACAAGTTGGATCAAGTTCACCAACACCATCTGCAGAGGAGAAGGGCGTGTCAAGCGAGGTAATGGATTCCGAAGGGCAGAGGCTACTGATAATCATCCTGCGTCCAAGGAAGTGCCTCCAGCAGTAATTGATGCATCTATGGTCAGAATTTCGTACCCCCAGAGACTTAGAAAAAAATTTCTTGACAAGCAATTTTCTAAGTTTTTGGAGGTCTTCAAAAAGTTGCACATCAACATTCTGTTTGCTGAAGCTTTGAAACAAATGCCAAGTTATGTTAAGTTCATGAAGGATATCTTTTTTAAAAAGAGGAAGCTAGAGGAATATGAGACAGTGGCACTAACCGAAGAATGCAGTGCTATCTTGCAGAGAAATTTTCCCCAGAAACTGTAGGATCCAGGAAGCTTCACCATCCCTTGCACTATAGGGAATTATGAATGTATGCAGGCTCTATGTGATTTGGGGGATACTATCAATTTGATGTCTTATTCTCTTTTTTACAAACTTGGAGTGGGGGAAGCAAGGCCTGCAACCATCACTTTGCAACTAGCTGATCGTTCAATAGTCCACCCTCGAGGCATCATTGAAGACGTGTTGGTAAAGGTAGATAAGTCCATTTTCCCTGCTGACTTCATTATCCTAGACATGGAGGTAGATGAACTTGTGCCCATCATCCTTGGAAGACCCTTTTTAGCCACAGGACAGGCACTCATTGATGTTCAGAAAGGTGAATTGAAACTTCGAGTCGAGGGAGAAGAGGTGATCATTAATGTATTCAGGACCACAACCTACCCAAGATCAAGTGATAGTTGTTATGCTATTAATGTGATTGAAGAAGCGGTTTCTGAGAATAGTTTCAGGAGCACTGATGCTCTTGAGTTGGTGCTGACACAATATGATGAGGAGGCCAGTGAAGATACAGAGTTGGTGGAATATGTGAATTGGTTGGATTCCGGTGAGCCATTCTATAAGAGAAAAATTGAGGAGCTAGGAAAGATGTCATAAAGACCATTACCTTCCATAGAGAAAGCCCCATAGTTAGAGTTGAAGACCTTACAAGATCATTTACACTACATGTATCTAGGTGGGGATAAAACCTTGCCAGTGATTGTGTCGGCTCATTTGTCAAAAGTGGAAGATGAAAAAATTATTGCGTGTACTGCGAGCTCACAAGCTTACTATTGGGTGGACACTAACAGATATTAGAGGGATAAATTATGCACAAGATTTGCCTAGAAGATGAAAGCAGACCATCCATTGAGGAACAAAAAAGATTAAATACAACTATGAAGGAAGTAGTGAGGAAGGAGATTTTGAAGTGGCTTGATGCTGGGGTAATTTACCCAATTTCTGATAGTGCATGGGTGAGTCCAGTGCAAGTGGCGCCCAAGAAAGGTGGTATGACTGTGGTAACCAACGGGAAGAATGAGCTGATTCCATATAGAACAGTTACAGGGTGGAGGATTTGCATTGACTACCGCAAGCTGAACAAGGCAACCAGGAAAGACCATTTCCTTTTACCATTCCTAGATCAGATGCTTGATAGACTTGCTGGGCACAACTACTATTGATTTTTGGATGGTTACTCTGGCTATCATCAAATTGAAATATCACCAGAAGACCAAGAGAAGACCACATTCATATGTCCCTATGGTACGTTTGCTTTCAGAAGAATGACATTTGAGCTTTGCAATGCACCTGCCATTTTTCAGCGTTGTATGATGGCTATTTTTTCTAACATGGTGGAGAGGACCATAGAGATTTTCATGGATGATTTTTCTGTGTTTGGGTCATCTTTTGATGAGTGTTTGAAGCACTTAGAAGCAGTGTTGCATCAGTGTGAAAAATAAAATCTTGTGCTGAATTGGGAGAAGTGCCACTTTATGGTAAAAGAAGGTATTGTCCTTGGCCACAAAATTTCCAGCCGAGGCATCGAGGTAGACAGAGAAAAAATTTCAGTTATTGAAAATCTACCACCTCCGGTGTCAGTGAAAGGGGTTAGAAGTTTCCTTGGGCATGCTGGTTTCTATAGGAGGTTCATCAAGGACTTCTTCAAAATCTCAAAGCCTATTTCCTCCCTGTTGATGAGTGGTGCTGCATTTGAATTCAATGACGAGTGTCTGAGTGTGTTTCTAGTACTTAAGGAGAAGTTAATTTCAGCCCCTATAGTCATTACACCAGATTGGGAGCTTTCATTTGAATTAATGTGTGATGCAAGTGACTATGCAGTGGGAGCAGTTCTTGGGCAGCAAGTCGACAATGTATTTCGATCCATTGACTATGCTAGTAAAACTCTTAATGATGCACAACTGAATTATGTCACGACAGAGAAAGAGTTGCTAGCTATAGTATATGCTTTCGAGAAATTCAGGTCATACCTCATTGGGAACAAGGTGATAGTATACACTGATCACGCTGCCATCAAATATCTGATGACCAAGAAAGATGCCAAACCATGCCTTATCCGATGGGTGTTACTGCTACAAGAGTTTGACATGGAGATCCGTGATAAGAAGGGCACATAAAATTTGGTGGCTGATCACTTGTCAAGACTTGAGGTAGAATAGTGCCAAATTGCTAGATATGTGTCGATCAATGATCATTTCGTAGACGAGCAACTCTTTCAGGTAAGTGTTGGTTCTACTTTACCTTGGTTTGCTAATTTTGTTAATTTCCTTGTAGCTCAGGTTGTGCCTCCGGAGATGTCAAGGCAGCAAGTGAAAAAGTTCTACTCAGAGGTAAAGCACTATTATTGGGAGGAACCAATTGTGTACAAACACTGTGTTGATCAAATCATTAGACGATGTGTGCCAGAGGATGAAATGAACCAAATTCTCACTCATTGTCACACTTTGCAATGTGGTGGGCATTTTGGTGCTTCGAGGACAGCGGCTAAGGTACTACAAAGTGGGTTCTATTGTCCAACATTGTTCAAAGACTCCAATGCTTTTGTGAAGACCTGTGACCGGTGTCAACGAACTGGGAACATCTCTAGGCGGCATGAAATGCCCTTGAATGGAATACTTGAAGTAGAGCTTTTTGATGTATGGAGAATTGACTTCATGGGCCCATTCCCACTATCTTTCGGATACAAATACATCTTGATCGCAGTGGACTATGTGTCCAAATGGGTCGAGGCAGTAGCTACTAAATAAAATGATGGTAAGACTGTCTTAAAATTCCTCCAAAAGAACATTTTCACAAAGTTTGGTACTCCCAGAGCTCTCATTAGCGATGAAAGGAGACATTTTTGCAACAAGCAGCTTGACACCCTACTGGCTCACTATAGAGTTTACCACCGCATTGCTCTTGCATATCATCCTCAAACAAACGGGCAGGCTGAAATTTCAAACAAAGCAGTGAAGGGGATATTGGAAAAGACATTGGACAGCTCGAGGAAGAATTGGTCTGTCAAGCTAGATGATGCACTTTGTGCCTACAGGACTGTATTCAAAACTCCTATTGGGATGTCACCCTATAGGCTGGTATTTGGAAAGGCATGTCACCTACCAGTGGAGTTGGAGCACATGGCATATTGGGCAATGAAGAATCTGAACATGGATGCAAAAGCAGTCGGGCAAAAGAGGCTATTGCAACTGAATGAGCTTGATGAGTTTCAAAATGATGCCTATGAGAATGCAAAAATCTACAAGGAACGCACCAAGGCGTGGCATGACAAGAATTTGACCCCGAAGGAGTTCCAACCTGGGCAACAAGTGCTCCTGTTCAACTCAAGACTGAGATTATTCCCAGGCAAGTTAAAATCCAGGTGGTCAGGGCCATTCATTGTCGAGAAGGTGTTTTCCTATGGCTCAGTCGAGGTAAAGAGGCCGCACCATTCAAAGTAAACGGGCAACGATTGAAGCCCTACTTGTGTGACGCCATGGAGCAAATAAAGTCTGTGATCCTCTTCAAACCACAGTGAAGAGAAATTTGCGTCCGGCTAAAAGACGTTAAAGACAGCGCTACTTGAGAGGCAACCCAATATTTTAAATTATGTTATTTCAATTTTTGTTTTAAGTTGAGTTATCTTGTTCTTGAACAGTCTCACGTTCTTGGCTTCTTGGTCTATGTTTTGATGTCAGGTGGAAGGGGAACTAAAAATGTTGAAATTCAAAAAAATTAAGGTCAGCGCCGTGGCGCCAAAATGCAGGGCCACGACGCCAAGAGTTCAGAGAGTTTTGCCGAGGTCAGCGTCGTGGCGCCAAAATGTAGGGCCACTATGCCAAGAGTTCATAGAGTTTTTCCAAGGTCAGCGTCGTGGCGCCAAAATGCAGGGCCACGGCGCTGTGAGTTCATAGAGTTTTCCCGAGGTCAGCGCCGTGGCGTCAAGAGTTCAGAGAGTTTTGTCAAGGTCAGCGTCGTGGCGCCAAAATGCAGGGCCACGGCGCCAATATTTCCGATAGTATTGGGGAAAAGTTCTGTGTCGGCGCCACGACGCCGATGTCGAATTTCAGATATAAAACCCTAATTTCCCCCTTCTCTCCTCACAATCAAAAAATTCACAAAACCCTCTCTTCTCCCTCCTCATATTCCGACGTCCAAACACCAAAATTCATCCCTTTCTCCTACAAATCTTCCAAATCTTACCCATTAGCACCATCAAAACATTACAAACATCTCAATCACTTGGGTCAAGCCATCCTTGCAAGAGAACACTGTAAAAAGGTAATAACTCGCCATTTTTTTTAACATTTCGTGCTTTTTTGTGAAAATATTTCCGTGTGTTTTAGTAAAAACTTGGTGGGAATTCCGAAATTGGGGGTGTTTTGTTGTCTTTATTAGTTGCTGAGGTTGTAGCAGTTATTTTGGTTGTTGTGGGTTGGGTATTGTTGTCGTGGTTGCTGTAGTTGTGTTTGGTGGTTGTGTGCTGCTGTGATTGTTGTTGCTGGCTGTTTGAGAGAAATTTCAACATAAACTCACACAAATTACATACCAAATATGGCCTCAATAAGACGTATTAATAGAGGCTCATCCTCTACACAGGCCCCAGACTATGACGTAACTCGCTTCATAAATAAAAATACTGAAATCAGATATAACAGAATATGTACTAGGGCATTGATTCCGGAACGAGGACTGGAGTATAGGGTCATACCCTTTGATGATGATGATTTGTATGAGCCCATTAGAGCTATGATTGAGGCAAGAGGTTGGGAACTGTTTGTTGACCAAAGGGCTATTCTGAAGCCCAACGCCAACTTAGTGAGAGAATTTGATGCTAATTACCCGGAGCAGAGCGATAGTCGCTGTTATGTGAGAGGGAGTTTTGTGTCAGTTGGTTCGGTGGAGGTGAATTATATGTTTGGAACTCCTAACATCGAATATGAGGTCTTCAATCCCAACAACTTCAGAAATTGGTGCAGGAATGAGAATGGGATATATTGGGACAGAGTTGCTGAGGCACTGTGTTATCCAGGAGCCCAATATCATTTCTCACGCAACCATGTTAGAGGGCTAGCTAGATGCCAATTTAACAGAATAGCCAAAGCATGGCTATACTTTGTGAGTGCTCGTTTGATGCCATCAACGCATTTTTCTAATATCCCGACTGACAGGATCAAGCTAGTATATGGCATCATGACTGGAAAGGACATTGATATTGGGGTTGAGATCGCTAATAGCACAGCAGGGATTAGTCGGCTGACTACTACAAGTGGATTGGGACATGGCTCCTTCATAACTGTTTTATGCGCTAAGCATGGAGTCCCCACCTCCGCCGCAGATATCCCCGAAAAGATTCTGCCAGCCCTGACTAGCGGCCTTGTTCACTCCTATCCCGGGCCAATAGTCGCCCCATTGCAGCGACGAGAAGGTCAAGGTAGAGGACAGAGTGGGGGGAGAAGAAGAAGAGCCAGAAAACGCTGCAGCAGATATGAATGAGCCCGGGGAGAGCAGTTTTCCACCTCCTTTGATGATTGAGCCACCAATGTCACAATTGGATCAGCTGCTTCATAACCAACAACAAATGATGACGGAGCAGCACCGCATGAGGCAGGAGAATCAGCACCTGAGACTGCAAGGCGAGTACATCATCCAGACTCAGCGGGAGCGTGACAGCCACCAATATCAATGGGAGCAACAGAGGTACAATTATGAGTACCAGCGCAACAATGAATTCAATTCCATGTTCAACCAACTGTCACTACAAGCGCCACTGTTTGAGCCTCATTTTGGAACACCGCCACAATCCACCTTTCGAGCCGAGCAATCCACCTCCCAGACCTCCGTTTTGACCGATGTGGAAGTAAGTTGTCCCTTTATTTTTAGTCTTCACACATTGGGGATAATGTGTCAATTAAGTTTGGGGGGGTCTTACTTTGTTTTATTGTTTGTTTTAAGTCTTTTTGTTTGTTTTATGCAATTTTGTGAGTCTAATTTTTTATTATTATTTATGGATCATGTACGTTGTAGTTGCTAAAGATACTGAGTGAATTAATTGGGATAATGTAATGGAATTGAAAGCTAAAATATGTGTGTTTGAGTTAGATATGCCAAAAATTCATGACATCTGATTATTTGGAATATTTGTTCTTAGCCTATGTGTTGTCAATTATGGAAAGAAAGGTTGAAAATGCCTAGAAAATATGTTTGCTTGTTATTTGAGGCGAAATAGTTAAGATGTACATGTTTAGGGAGATGATTCAGACATTTTTTTGTTAGCCCTTCTGACCATTCATTACCTACCCTGACATACATTGTATCACTAGTGAGCCCCTTTGAGCCAAAAAGAATATATTTTTTTGACACCCTATGATTCTTTTGTCGTGCCATAAGTAAGAATGGAAAAATATTGGAATGAGAAGTGTTGAAAAAGAAATTAAAAAAAATGAGTGAAAACTTTTGATGCACCCCAATGAAAATATGCAAAAGCTTAAGTTTGGGGGTGCTTGTTATTTATAATATATCTCATTCTCTCAAAA